>CM038704.1:16692558-18123187 GCA_021613375.1 Megaleporinus macrocephalus
AACCTACACACACACACATACACAAACAAAGACATACACGCACAGACACACCTGTAAACTTAACATGTGCAGAGTTGTATATTTAAAGTAAAGTGCTGAGTGCAGAATAAGGGACAGTGAATTAAACTGAATTAAATAGATATTAATATGGAGAACAGAAGAGTCACTGGTGGAGACGGTGGTACAGAGTGTTCTGAGACTCTATCAGATAAATAAAAGTGCAGTACAGAGAAAGAAGAGTGAGAGAACATCTGGATATGGATGTATGTATGTAGTAGACTGCATCCAGAAAGTAGTGTTGTAATGTTCAGCTGTTTATGAGAGTCTTGATCCTCAACTGGCTGGAACGCTGACCCGAGGGAAGATACTGGAACAGGTGATGTCCAGGGTGTGATGGATCACAGACGATTCAGTATATACTGAATACTGTGTGCTATTCCTCATTACCAGTATACTGTGGAGTATTATGTACTATATCAAGAATATAACTTTGGCTGCATACAGGAATATTTTTCCAGAGCAGTATGCCATCTGGGTATGTTATGCATACTGGGGAAATTCATATTGGTCACATACTGAGTAGTATTTGTGAGCAGAATCAGTATGCGAGGACTGTGTAGTAGGTTAGAAAAAGTGGCATGAATATTTAATCATGTTAATAGACTTGTTAATTTTGACAAAGAAAAGGAAAAGGAATATAAAAATGATTATACCACTTTAAAAACATTGTTTTAAAAACATTTTATTTGGCATTGCAGTCCGTGACGAGAATTTAATTTCTTTTACCAAATCTCTGAAAGTGGTCATTTTTCAGAAAAGGAAAAATTCATGTAACCTTTATTCACGTCAATGTAATGAGTTTTCTTTTTTTCATGTGATTTTGAAGCATTTCTATCAGTCCTTTTGTTATAAAGTGTTCACACAATATAAAGGGCAGCTGACATTTTCAAATTGCAAAGCTGCCCTTTACGTAGCATGAACAAAAAAAAAAAAGAAAAGAAAAAGGAAGGAAAAAAAGAAGGATTTACGAGGGTCGGCGACGACAATTTACATGAGATTTTTCAATTGTGTGAGATGTGTAATATCTCTGATAGCTTAGAATCTGCCATCTCCACAGCCTCTCAAACCATGCCACGATGACGTGCTGAAATGAAGCAGCAGAACCCCAAGAGCTATCAGATTCATTTCCATTACAGTGCAGGACGCCTGCCTTCAGCTTCGAACATCTTCTACTGGAGTGAAGCTACTTGTGCCTAGTAAGCAGTCGGAGTGTATCTCCAGTCCGGCTCTCGAGATGCACCCGAGTGTATCTGCTCCATTAGACAAGCAGCACTGGGTGAGCTAGAGTGGCAGGACTGATGAGCCTTTAACTTATCAGAGTGGTCCAAGAGCGAGGGGGTGGGGGTTGGGGGCTATTTCGGCAGAACGCAGTTTGTAATGAAGAGCACTCAACAACACCTGTGCCTCAGGCTCAAGCCTGGGAGAAGATGGAAGAGGGAGAAGCGGGTGTGTGTGTGTGGGGGGGGGGTGGTCAGAGACAAATGTATAGATAAAATGAGTAAGATCTCCATGTGGCTGGAAACTGGAGCATGACAAGGGAAAAAAAACCCCACACAAAACTGTCAGTGCAGCTGTGTTCTTCAAAGACTTCCACCATGCTTTCCTTACACTTCTTCTAATCCTCACTTGTCACTGCCGCCTACACCAACACAACACTTAAACAGTCCACACATTTCATCGTCTTTAACTTAGCAGTCCTGCTGTATATCAAATAAAACCCCTTTAACCCACCATTATAGTCATTAGTCAACAACCTGACACAGCCTAAGTGGTATAATTACACGGTGCGATCAAAACAGTATATGCATTCTAATTATACAGCAACTCCAATCAAAAGTTGCCGTGCCTCTATAAGTCGATCACATAGTAACCGGCTATTATGTGAATAATATGATTACTGGTTTGCTGTAATTCTTACTTCGTGATATTACACTGTGGTGATTATGGGATGAGCTCTGTGCTTCTTAGGTGATATTAGCGAACGTATGCGATAGTAGGTACATTATGTTTAGCTGAATTGTACAAAGCAATCATAAGAATTTTAATTACAAAGTTTTTATAAATATGACTAATTGTCATTCTGGCAAAAAGGCAGTGCCAAACGTTGAATGTGGTATTATTCTAGGTGATTGCAAGAGTGTTGATAAGTTGTTGTTGTCGTACCCCAGGTAGTTGCTGTGTACTGTACTGTGTGGGCTGTTCCTGGTTTGGTGAAGGCCACCACCTAACAAAAATCACTAGAAAAACTCAGTCAACAATGGCATATCAATAATGTGCACTGACTCACTCACACCCACAATACAAAAACTTGCGGATGCTTAATCCAGAATCAGCTTAATTTAATCTAATGCTCAGTCCAGAAACTGCCAAGCATACATAAGCCCCCACAATGTGCTATATGGGTCCAGCGTATGAGGTTGTTGTTGTACTAATTTGGGACATGCAGCTTGAACATAACCCAACCTAGCCTTCCTCTCAGGGTCAGCACAGGGACAGAGCTGCAAAAACACTCACTTGTCTCTGAGGTGTGTGTGTGTGTGTGTGTGGTTTGCTTCTCTCTGATCTGGTCTCAGAGTTCTGCTAGCACTAGCCTCCGTATTGTTCACAGAGAACAATGAGTCATCGAACATTGTGAAGGCAACATAAGGACACTTTCAGAGGCGACTGGCAGAAGAATAGAGGGTTCAGGCCTGTGCAGCTGTTGCTGACTACGGATAGGAAATTAATGAATGGATACTGAGACTCTATGGGGGGGTTTGTGTTTGGCTAATTTCATTAAAGGACCCATGTTTTGCTTGTTTCTTGTGTAATTCATTTGTACATGATCCTTTTGCACTTAAAATGATACTTAAATCATCTAACCAGCATCGTCACCTTCATCATGATTGATAGGAGGTGAGAATACGCTGTCAGGGCACAGCCTCATCCTCTCATGTTGGACTGATGGCAGACTAGGGATGTACTAATTCTCTAATGGTTGCAGTTTTTTGGAAGATTAGATGAATCGAGGTAACAGGCCATAACGCAGCTTGATATTTAATTTGTGGAAAACATGGCATACATGGCGAGAAGAATCACAGCCTGTCCAGCACTTACAGCTAAGTCCTCTGCTCCCATCATCACTCCACTTAGATTAAACATAAAATGTCTTTGTATAAATGGACCTAACACAGCCCAACACTTCTTCAACACCACAGTACATTTTGTCATGCCTGTTTGTCATGCCTGTTCTTGTTCTCGGTGCAGTGCTGGTTAACCCAGTGTGCAGTTATCCCCTATCTCACTGTGAAGAGAGGCTCTGCAAAGCAAAGCAGAAAGTGGCCCCCATTTGGAACAGGACAGACATTGCAAGGAAAAATGATCTTTTGAACTATGGAATGACGGGATGTGTAATTTCTGAATTACTTTCTCAAGCCACGCCCACCCCATAATGAGTTTGCTTAAAAAAAAAATAGAAACACAGGAGCAGCACTGAGAAGAACATGGAAGCGAGGGTGTCCATAACATTAGAAGCCACAGAGCCCAAACTATGGAATTTGGGACAGCCTATGGCAGACTACATACTACAGTGACTAACTATCGCCTCTTGAGGTAGAGGCTGGTATTACGAGACAGGACAGGTCACAGCTAGCTGGTTAGTATTCTAACTTCAGTTGATATCTCTTCAACATGAACATTCAACAACATGAACATTGGAACGCAGTTCATTTTGGGATGTTTTGAAAAAATGGCTATTTAAAAAAAGGGTTTATCTACATATTCTTTTAGATTTTGAAATCATCTGAAAAGTATTGTTCTGTTCTGTTTTAACTATTTATAGCAATTAAAAGTGTTTAAAAGCCAATTCAAATGTTTCCCATTAAAAGTGAAAAGGCATTCTTGAGTAATAATCCACTTTTAACTTCTTAAGCACCTCAAATGGGTTTACTGGGACCTCGCAATGAATCTTGAGAAAATGATCCAATGTGCAATGCATCACAATTTTATCTTTAAAAACCACACTAAAAACACAAAAGAGACTAAATCTAAATCTATAACTCCAACATGTCACATACAAGGTAGTTTGAGTTCAGGTCACAAGATGATGCCATTATATGTAATTCCACTTTTAAAAGCATGCTTGTGCAGCATTAAAGCTGTGTGAAATCAGGAAGCCGGTTGGATTTGCGAGGCTTTAAAAGCCTGGCAGTACACCGCTCACTGCTAACTCTCTGATGTAATGTTTGTCATATCGCGGCAACTGGCCTTAACAGTGTGTCCAACGTGGCATAGGCCTAATAAAACCTCTGATTCTAAAACTGAACACCAACAGTACTTAAAAGCTACACAGAATAGCTGACTCTCTCCGAGGAGCTAAGAAAAGTGGATGCAGCACAAAATTCACTTGCCTTTGGAGAGAAATCATTATTTGAATCTCAAACATCTTTAACCACCCGGCGCTAGGGACTGTAAATGTTTCTTTGACCGGCTTTGGGAAGAACATGAAAAGAAATAGACATGAAATAACAACTTTGAGGAGCATAAGTGAATATTATATCAAAGTTGCACACTGGAGGCTATGCTGATTTATGACTGAGGAGATTTAGCATCTCCAAATGCAGGACTGAGCAGATTAAAGGGAAATGCTATTAAACCTTCCCCTTTAAGACACATCTCTTTAAATCTGCCCTGGCACATTGCCAACTGTAGTGCTTCAGAGCTACAAGCTTAGCTTTCATTTTCTATACAAAACTACTACAGGATGCCATATAGGATTCTGCATGAAACCTCAAATGCCCCACTCTCTTTATTAGGTATGCAGGGTTTGGAGGGCTAATCTGTTCATTATCTGTACCATAATTTAAACACAGGGTTTGGATGCAAATGCAAAGATCTTTAATGATAAATGTCCAAAAACCAGAGAGATCAAAACACAGGAGGACTGGGCATGAATCAGGAGAAAGGGGGCAGGGATCAAAACCAGGAAGCACAAACAGATAACCACGGCTGTAACATCACTGGATGAGTGGCAATACCTTACAAAGTGGTGGGGTAGGAATGGAGGGGTGGCGTGTGGGCATGACACACAGTACAGAGAATTAGTGTATAAAGTAACATACTCTGATTTTTTCATTACATTATCATTACTTGGATTTTAAAGTAACTTTAAATACAATTAGGAGAACATACATAAGACTACATTTTGTGAACACAACGCAAACAGAATGAAAGTGTCAATGAAGCACACCTACCCTTCCACTTACTAAAATTTCCAAAAGCGTAAACCTTAAAGTGTTCAGCAAAACCCTAAATAGAAAGGTTTAGGAAATGACAAGGGGGTACTAACCAAGACCGGAGTTCTTAGTATGGAAGTCGCCACCGCCCTTTCTGAGTCCTGAAGTGGTCACACTAGTGGTGCTGCAAAGACATACACCTTATAAAACACAAAGAAAATCATCATAAAAGGCCACGCAGGCTGTGCTAAACAGCTATACCTACAGGCCAATGAAGAGAGACGGCTGTGACCACACAGATTGAAAGGAAAATCTGCCAGAAGTAAATAAAAAGAAAAATGAATGAAGCAGAACGTGAGAATGAATTTGTTTGTGATTGCATTAAATCCCACTTCCACTCACCACTCACAGTACATGAGTGGGCACTCGTGGCAGGAGGGAAGGAAGGCAACAGTGAGGGGCGATTACTCAAACAGAACGCAGTCGCCCTGGGCTGGTCAGCCTTAGCGAGCTTATCTGCTAGCCATGCAAACTTTGCAATGCAAAACGGATGTGCATAATGTACATAATGTGTGTGAGTAATTGCTTTGTCTGGCTATAAACTTGGGAGTAAAACTGAAGTGAATACCTTTTTATTTTGTTCTTGTTAGCCGTGTAGCCTTAAGCATGCTAACAAGACAACACTGGTGTTCCTTATGTCCTTCTGCCTCCGAGGGCTCATCTAACACTTTTGACTTGAGCTAATAAAGTAATGCAACAGCCTTTAAATTAGAGCTGGGGATTCCACCCGAGGGGGTAATGACGAGGCCAAATTTGTTAAAACTGAAGGGTGGGGTCCATTTATGATAATTTTACCCTGACCCTATAACCATAATTTTACCAGAAGCCTCAGCCAACAGAAAATAAGAGGGTGAGTTGTGGTGTCCTATTTCTGAAAAATTCTAAATGGACAAACGTCCCTCAGTCAGCATAATGTTGCGTATCACTCTAAAGACCCTATTTACTGATATAGGAAACTTTAGTAAAAGTATTTAGCTGCTAGGAGCTGGAGATGGTCACAGACAAATAAAGCAGCAAGGGTGATATGAAAGAGTAGTGCTTCACATTAATAGCACTATTTTCCTTAGGCTAGGTTTCTTTATAACTGAATCAACATTTTTGTATGCTGATTACATCATGCTGTTCCATGCATTCGGTTACTTTGCTATGGACTAAGCTAAGAAGTCAGACAGGTTGTGTACACCATACATAAAATGCTGGTACTAAAAGCTAAAAAAATATTTTATAAAGCTTCAGATAACACTAGCATGCCGCAAAAATGCTTTGCACATTCATACTGGGAACCCACATAGACGAATCTGCTAGCTGGCAGCCAGCATATGATTTGATGACCATATCCATGTGCTTTAATCTGTCGACAGAAAGCAGGGCTGTTTGCATGACTCAGGACTGTCATCATTAGCAGAAGGTTCCTCCAGATGTTCCTGTCTGTAGCGACTCCGGGCACAATTATGCCTAATCTTTCCTACTGGATACAGTACGGTTAGTGGTGTGTGTGTAGTGTAATTAGAATTCTGAATTTCATTGCACCACCAAAACAAGGCTAGCAGAGAGTGTTGATCCAGCAGAAACGTCTTCCAAACATGACTATAGAAACATGTGAGGAGCATGTATAAACAGAGCTTCACCATTAAACAAAAGGTAAACCATCAGGCTCGGAAAAGAGTTTAAAAAAATGGAACATGGAGTTTCTCTAATATAAGCTGGTGCAATAGCTAGTGCAGAAAAACAGTGTTTAGAGTTTAGAAATACTAGAATTTCTAACTTTCAGAAACCAGCATGACACACAGAAACACAGCACAATTTCTCTTCTGTTTCATATTTACTGTGAAGGGCCTGTATTAGCACATGCTGTGATAAAAGACGTGCTTACTTAGCTTCTTAGCTCATTTTACTTCCACTCTGCACTTTCCTCTCAGACAGACACGTTAACAAAGTTGCAAAGTCGTCAGGCCTAAAACCTTAAATGAAATCTATATCTGAAATGAAACCAAACTCCCATTGCAAATGCATTACTAATTCATAGGATTAGATCATTAGATCAGCTGCCAGAGGTCACTGCTACTCTAGAAGTAGGATGAATATGATAAAAATGTCATAACCATATTGATGATGTTGGCAGCAATGACTCTGAATATACATTGATTTATAGCAGGCCTTGAGATGAACACTAACTGATGCCACAGATTTTTTTACTGTCCAGCTGCCCATGCACTGTTCAAGTCAAGTGTTTTTACTGTCATTCCATAACAGGAAACAGCATTTAGCAGCAGGTAGTGATATAAGAAAGTAGTACAAACATTGTCTACTGTAAACTGTCCAGTAAGATAGAGATGTTACTGTGACTCCACAGCTAAAGTCCACCATGGCTATCATTCGATGACAGTGATGCATTAACATTTTACTGAAATCACCTCATTTTCATACGCAGTTCATATAAACACTTGACATATACATGATGAAAATAACGATACTGAATTACTGCAATAAATATGTTCATATAGCTGGAATGAAGTGCACTACGCTGTAAGTGGAAAAAAATCTCAAATTTGATAAAACAAGCAATTAACCCCTTAGAATCTCAGACACTTACATAGTAAGACTCATTATTCAGTAATTACAAAGACTAGATAACACTTTGGGCCTGGGGGTGGGCCCTGGATCTTTAATGATTATTAACTACACAACAAAATGCATTTAATTTCATCCTTCCATACATCCATCCATTATCTTCTGCTTTATCCCGCTAGTTGGGGTCACAGGGGGGCTGGAGCCAATCCCAGCGTCATCGCTGAAGGCGGGGTACACCATGGACAAGTTGCCAGTCCATCACATGGCCAATACACACTAGCGCACACACTCACACGGGCAATTTAGAGTGAGCGATCAAGCTAACATGCATGTGTTTGGACTGTGGGAGGAAACCGGAGTACCCGGAGGAAACCCACTCAAGCACAGGGAGAACATGCACACTCCACACACAACAGCCCGGACTGGGAATCAAAGTCAGATTGTCTAGCTTTGAGGTGACAGTGCTAACTACTACACCATGCCGCCCGAAATATAATTTCATTTAAATAAATCAAATGTATTCTATACAATTCTATCAAATTTATTCAATTTAATACTATAATAAATATCAGTTGAATTGGGACTCAATACATGATACGGTTGTGACATTTTCCATTTGCTCTTTTTATTTGTTTTTCTTAATTTGTTTAATTGGTCTTCTTTTCTAGAAAGTTTTATTCTCACATCTAGAAATTAGGGATCAAATACAATGCACCCCCATTATAATTATCTTAGAAATAAAATAGAGCCATAGAAGAAAAACAGGAGGAGGACAAGAGAGCGCAGAGGGAAAAAAAAACGCTATCTGATCTGACCCCATAGTCCTTCGAAGGACATGCTTTGGCATTATCAGCCAATCAGAAGTGGATTTAGGGCAATCAGAGCAGCACTCCTGACAGGAAAACAGCTGTAATAGGTTCACTCTGCTGCAGATCACGCGCAGATCCAGACACACACTTCTGTGGACGGAGAGGATGGTGGTGACAATGAAACTCCATGACCTGCACTTTTACCTTCCAAAACAGCTCTATCTGCCTGCCATACAGAGAGATTACAGGAAATAACCTCTAAAGTGAAGCACAGCACTTGTACAGAGAGAGAGAGAAAGAGAGAGAGAGAGAGGGAGAGAGAGAATGATGAAACGGAGGAGAATATAGTTGGGTCTATTTTTGGCCAGGGCCGTTTCTGTGGCAGGTACTGTATCAGACTGCGGCCATTCGAGGCCACACTATGTATGTGCGTGTGTCCATGTGGACTTTTATAGGTGACTTACAAGTGACAGCCCATTCAGACTTGCACTGTCTACCTTCACTCCTCTCCTTGTCGAATATCCGTCCTTGATTTTCTTTCTGTCCCTCTTTCCTCACAAACGGACTCTCTCTTTTTAAACTCTGTTCTCCTTTGCTGTCTCACCCTTTGTGTCAAGCCTTTCTTCCTTTCTCTATTTACCTACTCTCTCTCTCACTCCGTCCCCCGTCTGTGACAACTGTAGCAATAGCAATTAGGTCAGGCCCGAACACGAACCTATTTTAAGGTCCCCTCCTTCTGCAGGAATAAAAAAGCCCAAATACCTGCGACGAGATCAAACGCAGAACCGAAGTGAAAGTCTAATCAACATCAGAAATGAACTCAGCCGTTAAGACACTGTGCTAAATGGTTCCATCAAGACACAAAGGCGTCCAGTTCTTTATTAACAAAGGTGAACAATAATGGTACGCCTATGTGATTTTGTCCCTGACCTTATTTTTAGCACCATGGGTCATCACCCGTCTGCATCTCTGAATACATCGGCAGTAGCAAACACATTTAGCTCTCTGTGAGGTCATTAGGGTTGCTATTTCAGGTGAAATTATGAACTAGCTAATGTTCAGCTAGATCCTATGAGATCCCCTAATCCAACCACATGTGATAACAGGCAACTAAACTAGTTTTATTTAAACCAAAGATGTAGTTTGAATGAACGATTATTTTAATTAAAGTCATTTATGAGTTGAATCATACTATTTTAACTGCTTCTACCACATGAAGTAACTGTTTAGGTTCTATCAACAAAGCACTTTTCACAGTGTACTGAATGCATCTACCTACTTAGCTAGATAGTATAGAAGTTACCCTAACTAGATGAGCATAGACAGTTATATCTACATGGGTATTCTATAGGCAATATCACATTCTACAGTTTGAAATATGTACGAACCAGACAAATTTGTCTGAACGCTCATGTCAGGTTTGGTCAATTCTGAAATACAGGCTGGTCCAGGGCTGGAGTGGGACTTTAGACCAGGAGTCACAGCCGCAGTGTCCTTACACAGGACTATAGCCTGTTTCCAACCACAGCGCAGTCATCACCCTACGTATTCCTACACCTCCACCCTGATACCAAACAATAGCAATCCATCCGAATGCTGGACTGACATACACACAACCAAATCTGCACCTTTACTATAAAGCCAGCACCTGCTCGAAACTCTCCAGGCTCTTGAGATGTCCAGAGGTATCAGGTGTCTTATTTATAAGTTCTATCTGTTTATCTGCCATGCCCTTTTGGGGTTAATGACATAATTTAGCACTGAGGTCCACACTCACGGGAAAATTGATAAAGGCAAATCAATTCCGGTGGGGTCAGCTTAGTGTTGCAAAAACGTTTACATTTAATTGGTTTGCCCAAAAACATATTTTATGTTATATGTAATGTGTTTATACAAAAAGAGGATTGATCAAGTGAAGGTTTAATGCTTTAACAGCACTGCACAGAGTTTATCCACACTTAAAAGCCTTTGGGCAGTTGTATGAAAGCTATGTGTAATGAATAAGTTTGTTAAAGAATTTCAACTTTACAGCTGCTTTATTTTATCAGTGTTGTATTTGTGTTTTATTTTTAACTGCACTTTAAACTGCATCATTAAAAATGTGAGGTTTTATTTAGGTTTTTGACTGATTCGTGACAGAACGCTGTTGTGCTTGGTACAGTATTAGGTTCAGACATAAAGCTAGATAATGTTGTTTGGATCAGGTCTAACTCAGACAGGATGTTCTCACCAAATTCGGGTTTAGAACAAAATTGTATGCCTGATTGACGCTTTAGCCTATTCCAACAGTGTCTTTGGTTCCAAGAGGCAGTTAATTGTGAGGTGAGCCACAGCGTTATATGTTATATAACTAGGATAAATGAATCTGGCTGTCATCGTTACTACAGCAATATCTTTGAGGCTTGCTAACCACCCCACCTGTAAGGAAGTCTAGCTATGTGTCTGACATGCATACACATACACACATACCAACACTCAGTATGTTAGCATCAGTGAAGAAAATTGATGTGAGGATGTGAGAGATTCACTGTAATTAATATTCATTTTGCAGAACCTGAACCCTTTATGAGGTATGACCACTGTGGGCCAAACAGCTTAAGACTGTGGATTTGATTAGGCAAGAAGAAAACTCTTGCATTTAGATACAATAACTCTCGCAGATACATGAATAAGGTAAATGTGAAGCTCTGGAGAAAGACTGCTATGATGGATAGTGAACTAAACACAGTTTGTGTTGTGTACTATACATTGTACATTTATATACTGTACATTGTTAATAGCTATTGATAATTCATAATTACTCATCATGGTTTTCTCATATGAAAGTTATTGTGAAATATTTTTTTTATTTCCACTAGCATACTAAAAAATCTGAAATCTTTTTGTCTGAAGATGAAAAAACTGCACAAAGTACAGTCCACTACCTTCAAAATGGTTTCTTTTCCATTTTTTTTAACAAGAACTCCCCATAAATGAGTACTTGGGACGTAAATGTACAAAGCCTTCCCCGCCACCACACACACACAAACATCCAGGTCTAGGAGTATCAGGGACTCTGGAAAAAAAATCAATAAGGGTGTCTCACATATGTGATGCACACTATTATCCCTGCACGCAAACAGAAGCATCAATCCCCACTTGTTATGGTGAGAAAATGGCCCTCTTCTTCTCTGGACTCATGCTCTCGCTCTCAGCATGAATGAATCAATGCCTCCACCACTGAGCTTCAGACCCGCACACCCTCCACACATGCTCTCCCTCGCATTCAGTTCAGTGGATGGACTGTGTGCTGTTCGTTTTGTGAGCAGCTTCTAACTGGGTTTTTAAGAAGAGTGCTCACCCTGTAAATTACTGCCAGTCGTGTAAATTGGGTTTTGCGTGTGTTTACACTGATGATTTAGATTTTTACCTTCACAGGAGCTCTATTACGAATATCAACAATCAATAGGTTAGAAAGGCGTGTGTTCAGACGAATTGGGGTAGATTAGGAGCGGAGGTCTGAATTCCTGTATGACACCTGCAGGACCTGCCACAGCATCTCGTGGCGTGTTATTATATTTTAATGTCACGCATGGAAGAGGCTAATTAACCACTCAGGTGTATACTGAAGCAAGACAACCTATTTATGCAGAAAGATCTCACAAATTAATTATCAGTCCATATAAATGATTATAGTCATGCAATAATTGGCATGCATAATTAACATAAGGGGAAAACAGCTAAATAATCTTTAAATTAAAGTAGCAAACTCTAAATAGTTACAAAGCAGCCAATCATGTGAACAGCACAAATCATTGTGCTACAGAAACGGGAGACTGTATTTTCTGTGAAGTTATATGATACAGCTCTCATACATAAGTCTGTAGAGTCAAATCTGCTCAGATCTTTCTTCAAATTCATTTATTTTGCAAGGTCAGAAGTGCCACGATGACATCATGACGTCATATCACAATGCATCAACCATAAGCCTAGGTTTAGGAGAGAGAGAGGGCATATTATGTTCTCTTGGACTCCTGGCTATGCATTGCTTTGGCATGGACAGGTTATTAAAGCTGCAATGTCCTGACGATAGGGCTAACGCTTAGAAATTTTATTACTTTTATTTTTTTTTTATTATTTGAGTTTTAAACTTTCAGCTATTCTGTGGGCTGCCTACACTGCTAAAAAAGTGAGAGTTTTAACTTAAAGTTAATTGTGAGTTACTTAAAATAATACATTTATGACCTGAAACTTTAGAATTATAGGTAAATTAAATGTTCAGATTTGGCTCCACTTCTCATGTCAAGTAGCTCCACCCACAGCTTCAGAACTACCTTTGCAAAATGGCACCACTTTCCCCACACAACCACCAGCATTATGTGGAAGCTAGGAGCTAATTACGAGAACTGCTCATTTGTTGGCATCACCTTAGTGGATAACGATTATTTTTAATGGCAACGTCCATTTTTGCGTCTGACATGAACCTGAAGCTTCTTATTCAACAGCTTCTTGTGGTGCAGCTTCTAAATGGTGCAGCAGTTACAGTATGCTGCCTCCGGTGAACACTAACTGCTGCCCATTTTAAGGTGGAACGGGAAAATTAATTCACAAAACTGGAGACGACAACAAAGAAGCCAACTTTGGTTATCTGAATGTTTTTCAATCCGGGTCAGTACAATGCAGCACCCGCAAACAAACTTTTACTAAACAAGGGCTCAACTGGCTATTCACACAAGATGGCGCAGTGTAACTGCCGCTATAAGCAGGGTACGCATAAGAACATATGCTGGCGCATAACATGATGCTACACATAGAATTTCTACATCGCAGGACCTGACAAAGAGCATGTATCTCCAAAATGTCAACTTTACAGGAGGGCCAAAAACCTTCTCTACTTTTAATGTAAGTCAATGGAACCAGAGGCTATTTTCAAGCTATTTTGGAGATTTTTTATTGGTCCATTCTTCATGAAACTTGTAACTTGTAGACAATATAAATGGCAGCTCTTGAAAACGGCAGACAAAAATGGAGATGTTTTTCTCTGAACAGCGACAATATATATCACATTATCCAGACATTATCATCAACACCAAAGAGCAAAGGAGGAATCATGTGTCATTTAGTATTTTTCAGTATTTTACCATCCTGTACACGTTGGTACACAGTGGTAGCACACTTTAAACCTGAACAATTAATGGGAGTAAATTCTGTACATTTCTTTTTCTGTACAATCTCCCCACAACATGGTGGAAGTGTATTTTGTACATGACTGAAAAGGGAAGGAGTTGTTTATACTGAAGATATCACAGCCTACTTACTAGGACTTACATGGCGATTGTGATCGTGTGTATTCCGGTAAGATAATGCTGTTCAAAGTCAAAGTTTTACACAAAGCCTCTACATTAGTGGTAATGTTCACTGGTCTGCTTGCTGTACCAGGGTTTATGTGTGGGAACGCTATAATACTAGCAACAATTAATGTTGACTTCACTGGATAATGAGGATCAACAGCTAAATGCCCTGAATAGCACCTCACTCCTCAGTGCTGATGATCACGTCTGAATGATGTGATTCACATCATGTAGGATATCAATGTGTAGCACCAACTTATACGCCAGCGGGTGATGCTATACACACCCTGCTCATAGTTACCAATACCATGTTACCAATACCAATAAAAGTTACCGTTACCAATACCAATAAAACGGTTACCAATTACCAGTTACCAATACCAATAAAACTGCAGATGAGTAAAATAGTGTTAATGCTGTTAGTTTGTTGTTTAAATGTTTGCAGGATGAAGTTAATCTGAACATGTGAATTTCGTGAGAATAAAATGAGAGAATTTGTACTGGCGGTGGCGAGAGGGGGGCAGAGTGAGCAGTGCTTCATCATTTAAAAGGAACAGGACCTTAAACCGGCTGTACTGAACAAAGCTATTTAGACAGGGTGAAAGGGGGCTGTAGTGCTTGATCCTTGTGGTATTTTGACCAAAGCTGGTTGCTGACATTTCATTAAGTCCTGAGGGAACTGTGTTAATTTGTGGTATAGGGGTATATGTTGCCTTTTAAACCTATGAGAATACATCTGACAGCGTTTCTGCAACATACAGCTGTATTCCTGTTTTGTAGCATAGTTAGCTAATAAGCATATAATGCTGATACATATATAATATCACATAACTCATATAACTGCTAGTCAAACTGCTGCCAACAGAGCCGCTTAGATAATATTTTGCTATATTTTGGTCTTTCTTAATGAAGAGATGCATCTACTTTTAACTTATCATGATAGTTAATAACCAATTGCTAACACATACATGGTCTGTAAAGCAGCTGCTTGGCTAAGTACTGTTGTCTCCAACAGCTTCTTTTTCTTTTATTATTATTTTATTTCCCCTATAATTTAGTGTGGTGCATCTTATTCAGTCTCTGTTTTGGCTTATACAATAATAATGTATCATCAATGAAGAAGGAGATGTTATAAAAATGTTACTCTTAAAAATATGTTTACAACCTTTATGTCGAGAGCCACTGCTATAGAATGTATATATATTTTGAACTAGGCAGTAGGCCACTAACTCCATGTCTAGCTGAACTGTGACTTGAATACATGTGTGCATGCCAGTGTCAAGACTGATTTTGCTTGATCAAAGTTTACAGCCCATACCACTCAGCTAATGCTGAAAGGGGGTGGGTTCCCGGAAGGTGCAATAAACGTACATAATGAAACACACTGCTCTGCTCTGGCTGAATAGCACCGCTTTTTAAACACGCGCACCCCATGCCTTTAATTGGCTGTTTCTCACTGCCGGTCATGTTTTTGTGAACAGGCAGAATAAGACCTCATACCATGCTTTAAAGCAAAATATGCTAAAGCGCCCACTCACATCCTGAGCACACATTTCAGTTGGTAATGGGGTTGAATGCTAAAAAAACCCTGAGTCATCTGACTGTAATTATACTGCATGCTGTGTGTTGTATGGGTGGGCTGCTAACCCAGTCTGCACTATTCTCGATTTAATTCCACTGAATTCTACATTATGGCAAAGCTACGACAAATGACCCCACATCCATTTCATAGTTCATCTTCTGTTCTTATCAGTGACCATTTCACATGCATGACTAGTTGGATCACATGCCTGACTATGACTGGTTATACTGGGCATTTGAATGGCACATGTTGCACTGCTATGCACTGTTATTATTACAGTCTAATTGGATTGTCATAAGGATTTCTAAAAATAGGGGGTTGATGCCAACAGTGACGCTGATACAAAAACATTTATAGAATGTTGAAAATTTAAGTTTGCTTGGATTAGCATTACAGAAAACAGTAACATTTAACTGTACATGGTTACAAATGCGGTTAAATACAGACATTTTGGCATCAGCGTCTAAGCAGCCTGCTTTTCAAGAGCAAAAATAAAAACATCAATAAATATTGCTTTGAAATATCCATCAAACTAAGATATCTGTCTAATGAATATTTAACAGTACCGACAGTATATGTAATATATATGTAATATATCAATATGCATCTTTAATAATGAGTACTGTTTATTTGGAGCTTGTATATTGTAGTATGCGAAACATTAAATTAATATTGCTGTAGACATCATTTTTGTAGGGCTGGGCCTGAATATTTGACTATAGCCTGTTATTATCACTACTTGCAGCCTCTTTGACATGAAAATGCTAGTACAACACATACATTTAATCTCTTCACAAGAAACCCTGAACTACCTATGATGTGGCGTGGCAATGTCACAGTACAGTTTGTCAGCCCGTTCTTGAATTTCCTGGCGCTTTGTGAGGAAATCAGTTAGCCGCCCCAGTTGGAGCAGACCCGACCCTGCGTAAGGAGAAACAATCTGTTGTACTACAAAACAGAGGGATGCAGATTTTCTGAATGACTTGCGCAGTCCTTCCATCAACCCACCATGGCAAACCGCCTGATTCACTATTTGCTGTTGATTACTGCTGAAGCTCCAGAGCCAAAGAATGGTATTTGGGACAATCCTAATTTCTGATAGTATCAGTAAACTGGAAATGTATCCACCCGGATCTACCTCTTTACAAACAAATGTAACTTTTTCTGTAGGGTTATAAATGCAATACAATGTATCAAATACTGCCAGGTTGGTGCAGTAGCAGAGTAAACACTGGGCTTTTCTGAAGTGCAATGTATTTGTCAATAAATATTGTTTTAAAAATTTGGACTAATCTAATCTGCAGATACTGATATGATTTTGATATCATTGTGCATCCCTACATTATAACCACTGTTGCATTGCCACCATTACGTGTCGTACCAAAACTGCACCAAGAAACAGACCCAGTTGTCATAACATGCTATGCCATTTTCTGGGAATGTCATCAAAAATCTGTCACTTGACTTCAAAATGACAGAAGTAGTCTTTATGACAGTTGACACTTCTCAGAATAAACCTTAAGTTCAGGTTTATGTCAGCCATCATAAACATCTTAGCTAGATGTCATCTAGCCTTACAAACACCATTTCTGGAAGACTGTTACTGGTACTTCATATATAAATATAATTTACTGCATTAAACAGACAAATGTGCGTAGCGTTTGTACAGGAAAGACCAGACACAGGAAAGGTTTTCAACCACTCTGCATTTAGTAATGTGGATGGCTATTTTTTGTTTTCTGTTTATGCATGTTCCAATTTCACTAGCATTGTTTTCTCTACATAATCTTCACTCAAATAGAATTACAGTATGTGGGTCAGGATTTAACCCTGCAACGTGCACTTGGATCTTAGGTTCAGAAATCTCATCAATAGCATAAACACAAAAGGCAGCAGGGAACAAACAGCATCATAGCACACTGTGTCCGCAACGTGCAGTTTGAGGCAACACACCAACTCAGCAGTCACTTATGTCACAGTATGCTGTCAAAAACACTTATTTTAACCTCTCAGTTTACTTGGGAGCATGGGATATAACATGAGCATTTTAAAAATCAAAAGTTCAAGATTTCTCTATATGATTTCTATATATGCCTTTCACAGTAATAGGCCATGACCTTTCTTGGCCTCACTCCTGGGGTGCACCTTGCACAATTGCCTTCAATCTCACCTCTACATATAACAGAGTACAGAGATCCCAGTTGTAATGAAATGACTAATCATGGGAGCACCTGGGACCTTGTGTATTTTTGGTTGTGCTGAGTGAAAGACAGGCTAAAAGTGGATTAACTGCCCGAATGCAGCACAATAAAGCCATCTGGGATGGAGAAGAGGAGTGACTCCAGCTTTCAGACCAAGTCACCAACCACCAATGTTGCAGCCATGTATACTGACCTATGTGGAAACAGTAAACAAGTCTCAGGACTAATCTCATGGTATGTTTCAAGCAAATAGGCATCTAGATATTTCTCAACAAAAAAAAAACACCTGTTAACCTGTTTACTGTTTACTGTTCACTGTGTAGCATTTGCTATATAGCAACCTACCTGGGGAACTAACATGGAGCGACAAAATGATTTTGTCTTGAGCAACACTACATAATGGCAGGACCACTATGTAGGTCACTATTTCTGAAATGGGAGCAAAATTCACGCAGGGTGTATATGGACATGTCACATCTATATGAGCTTATTGGACATCCAGTTCCAAAACCGTGGGCTTTAATATGGATTTGTGCCACTCTTCAATAGCCTCCATTCTTCTGGGAAAGCTTTACATAATACTTTAGAGAGTTTATGTGGGAATTTGTGTCCATTCACTCAAAGGATTGCTTGTGAGGTCAGGCAGTGATGTTGGATGAGAAGGCATGGGGTTGAGGTCACTTGGTGCACAGGGATACAGTCATACTGTAAGGCCTTCCCTAAACTATTGACACGAAGCTGACTCTCTTTATATACTGTAGCATTTATGTTACCACCCTTCACTGGAATGGCCCAAGGGCACTGGAATGGCCTGAGGGCACTAGAAGGGTTGAAAACGTTGAAAAACAGCCCCAGACCGTTATCCCCCTCCACCAAACTTGGCTATTGGTACTGTGCAGGTCAATAGGTAGCATCTTGAAATTTACCAAACCCAGCTAAAATAAAAAGTCGTTTAGCTTATCAGTATGGCCCATTACCAATGTCTAAGAAGAATTCAAGAATATGGGCTTTTTACCGAACCATTTAGCAATGAATGTGACTGAAACAAGGGATTTAAATAATTAGGAGGGTTGTCTATATACGTTTGACCATAATAATAATAATAATAATAATAATAATAACAACAACAACAACAACAACAACAACAACAACAACAACAACAACAACAACAACAACAACAAGAAAAATATAAGAATGATCACTGTAACAGAGAATGTATTAACTGACAATCATAATACTGTGGAGGCAACTGACCTAACTAAAATGTATAAAAAGCCTGTTATATGAACAGAAAAGAACCGTTTAAGCATTGAGTTGGGGTGGTTCTACATTTAATCATACACTCCTTCACTAAAGAACCATACGCAGCGCTAATAGTCATATAATAGTGAAGTGACAGTTAAATAGCCTCATACAAGTTGCAGTCAAACTGGTAATTATGAAATATCGCAATGCCTAGAAGGACACATTTAAAACAATACCAATTACTTAATTTAGTGGAGAGCGGACTTCTAATGGTAGGAAAGAGGCAGTGATATTTCCCAAGGTCGATTAACTCGATAATGGTGTATTCCACATGCGTGTTATAGCAGTCATGCAAATGAGATGCCTCTCTTGAGCACTTTCCCTCCGCTGATGTCTTTAATATTAACCTCCACCTCGGCTAAACCATGCACTAATCAACCTTGAATGGAGCTGTTTCTTCTCTACCTTGAACACGGGCTGTTTTAGTCTTCTTTTGAAGTCGCTCCGTCATTTTCTGCAGGAGTGGAGAGAGTGATCAAAAAACAAATCCAAGGTTAGGCACCTCGCAGGTGCACGGAGAAAGGTATGGAGTACAGATTAGTGAATTATAGCTGAGCTCACTTCTACCGACTGCTGCCATCAGTCACGGGAACACTGCTGTGTGCATGTGTGTGTGTGTGTGTAAGAGTGTGAGACAGAGATAGAATCTAAAGGGTTTGAGTTAAAAGGCTTGGAGTCAAAAGCAAGGGCTTAGCCTATGAATAAATGAGATGGGGATACTATCAGAATGGATCTCCTGCCTTGCAATATGTCACAGCTTATAAATGAATGAAAGGCAAGGTGGGAAAGAGGGAGAGAAGAAGGTAATGAGGGCAAGAAGAAGGATGTACATGACAGATCCACACTGAGTATGCTAAAAATGAACTTGGACCTGAACCACCTTCATGCAAAACCAACACAAAGGACAGTGCACCTCAACGTCGGAAAAGAATACAGTAGCATAACTCACAACCACAGCATGAAGCACCTAATCGGAGCTTTTTGTCCACTCTGTAGAAATCAAGAGCAGCCTTAATGCCGTGGTACATTATAAAAAAAGAAATGCATCCAATTTAGCCATGTGTCCCCAGTCTCAGGCTAATTGGCCTGATTTGCAAGGCCGGTGCTGAAAGAATGAAAGTCATCAAACTTTAATGTTCTGGTTTAATACTCTCCCAAAGGATTGAGCCGGGTTCTTTGGAGTCTACCACTATATCCCAGACCCACTGCACACACACGCACTCGGTCAGGCGACGACAGTCGTGCAAGAGGCCTCTCACAGATAAAGTTGAACCGCATGTGAAGGGTTTGATAATGACGCTATTTCCCAGCCGAAAACGTAGCAGGTGACTGCTGTCGGTAGACATTCCATCTATTTACAGCTAAACTACTTCACAGCATCTGTACAAACCAGGCTGGGAGAGGAGCTACCGTCTGGTTTTGATCCAAGCGGCTCTGAGCTCTACACGATGGAACAGAAAGAAGTGCATGCTGATTTGTTCCAGCATCTTAGCACGGAAACAGATTAGAGAAAGCACTCCTGACTCCCTCGCGACTAGCACTGCCCATGTTGTAAAATGTTGTCTTTTCTATTTAAGTGAAAAGGGCAGGTTTTTTCAATTTTAAGGTCTCGAACATGTTTGGCCACAAAAAAACACCCATTTTTAATGAGCTATTGCCAGTCAGGAAGGGGTTATGATAAAGGTCGTACATGATGGATTAAATTAAGATTTTTTTAACGACCGTGTGGAAAAGTTCGTAAGTATGTTTAAACTGTCTCTACAGAGAACTCTGCACATTTTAACAGCACAGTTACTGTTTACTCACTGAATTCTAATTTAAAACAGGGTCAGTGCAAAAGTCAAGGCACATTTGATATTTTACGTGGTTCTTTAATGCAAAACTAAGCCAATAACTTATTCTTTGCTATCATACACAAGAATTCCATCCAGACTAGTTTTCTATGTGCAGGTTGGCAAAATGGTAGACACTAGCTTCGTCTGTGTGCTGCTTTTTCCAGATAAAAACACTCAAGCTTTGATGAACAGTGCACCCGCAAACAAAAAGCCATCCTTATATGAGGAGGTCTTTAGTCGGGCAAAAGGTCAAAGCAGTCACATTTCAAAATGACTGGACTTCTCAAGGTTTCACATATGATTACATAGCACACACTCTGCTGTTCAGTTAGAATTATAGAATGCAGAATTAAGAGTCTTGCCCAAGCGCTCTTACTGATATTGAGTAGTGAGCAGTGTTACTCCACTTGTATTGTATTGTATTGTGTGTAACAAAAACAGTCACTGTTATGTCTAAGAGTTAAGCTGTTTTTGTTACTGTGTCTTTATGACCTAAATATAAAAGGCCTTGGTTCTGATTGGCTGACCCTCACAAGTGCCCTATTTGGTGCCTCATTTAAAAGCTACAGAGTGTCTGTGGTAACAACATGCCTTATTACTTCAATGAGAATGGGTGGGCTGAACTCCTGTAGGCCGATTGGGTAGTTATCCCCATATCTTTAATTTTTTTAACTTATCCTGGATTCTTCTCTTTGCTTCTCAGCTCTTCCCTTTAGGAGGGGAAACGGAGGAATCCACACATTCAAATGAAAGAACATTCACTCAGTCAACACTCCTGATAATAAACACACATGTTCTACGATAAACTAGAGATAAATGAAAATATCCAAAATAACAACAAAAAAACTGCACCGTATTGATTATTAATAAATAGTTTTCAATCAAAGATTTGTGGCAGACAATTGTGTTGAGTTTAAACCCTGACTGCTACATTATCATAACATTAGCATTAGCAAACCTATTAGCTAACCTATGGATATGGGGTGTGTTTTTTATACTATGATGGTGTTTCTGAAATAATATTTAAAAAATCACAATATATCACTTTGTTTACAGTATCACAATATATAGTAGTATATCGAATCTTACTCCCTGTATCATGATATGTATCATATCACCAGGTTCTTGACAATACACAGCCATGTTATAAACTGACTTTTCACACAGGAAGGCTTTATTACAATTCAGCCACATCCACAATCTAATTAATTTTCAAGTTTTATTTAATCATCCAGTGACTACATGAGGTGTGGGTGGACAAATTGTAACACACACCTATGCCATGTGTTGCACTAGGAAAGATTTTTGTGTAGGAGCCGTGTGCTTTCTTCCCTTGGTCCGGAAGCCTCTTCTCTCCTCCAAATGCATTTAAAGAACTGATATATCCTCACAGATAGCAAAGAGCGAGCAGTTTCCAGGTCACGGGTTGGAGGAGGCAGGACAGAGGAAAAAGACAGCTATTAAAGATGTGAGTTCCAACCAGTGTGTTTATGGCTGACATTGCAATAACCTACTGAAATCAAAGTATGTTATCCAGCTTTATTTCCATGCGTGGGCTGTATGCACTGCGGAGTGAATAGTACAAATTAAAACTATTAAACTTTTACAGTGTTCACATAGTACATCATCTTTTGTAGCCTCTAATATCTCAACCAGGGGTGTGTAATCCTGGTCCTGCAGATCTACCACCCTGCAGAGCTCAACACCACAAGCTCTAATACTCAGATGTCCTTGAAGGTCTTCAACCCTGGAACAGGTGTGCGAAATCAGCACTGGTGCAAAAATACATACATTTTATAAACAAATGTGTTTTTGAGCATAATATCTAAAATATGTCCTAGAAAGACAAAAAAACATACTGTTAACAGAATCTACTCAAGCCTAAAGGGGGAGATATATGTCAACATACAAGAACATATGGACTGCACATTAAAGTGATAAAGCTACATGAAACTGAGGCTGGGGGAAGCACAAACTGACTCTTAAGTATGTATGAATATGTGCCTGTACCACTATTAAGTCTAATTAGCTTCTATATGTTAATGTTTTGTTCCTCTGGCAGCAAGATGCAGTTCCAGGAATGTAAATTTGTATTCCAGATTTTCTCACAATAGAATAACTATGTCTTCTAGTCTTTAAATGAGTCTATGAAGAAGCAGCACAGTGAGCCGGCACAAAGAAAAAAAGAGCATTGCTAGGGCTGACAATTATGACAGTAATACAAGAGACATTGTGTAGATCTACTGGAGCCTCTCTAAAGAGAAGAGCTCGGAACAAAAGCAATCAATAAAAGGGAATCAAATAGAAAGACAAAGGTAGGTTCTACACTTGCATTGAGTGTGCTGTGAAAGAATGCAAGAATATATCACAGTGTAGCAATACCAAATACCAAATATATATATAAACACATATGCACACACACACATATATACAGGGGTTGGACAATGAAACTGAAACACCTGGTTTTAGACCACAATAATTTATTAGTATGGTGAAGGGCCTCCTTTTGCAGCCAATACAGCGTCAATTCGTCTTGGGAATAACATATACAATAACATATATGCACAGTGGTCAGAGGGATTTAAGGCGTTCTTCTTGTGGAGGAAAACGTTTCCTGACTCGCTCCTCCAGAACACCCCAAAGTGGCTCAATAATATTTAGATCTGGTGACTGTGCAGGCCATGGGAGATGTTCAACTTCATTTTCATGTTCATCAAACCAATCTTTCACCAGTCTTGCTGTGTGTATTGGTGCATTGTCATCCTGATACATGGCACCGCCTTTAGGGTGCAATGTTTAAACCATTGGATGCACATGGTCCTCCAGAATGGTTCGGTAGTCCTTGGCAGTGACGCGCCCATCTAGCACAAGTATTGGGCCAAGGGAATGCCATGATATGGCGGCCCAAACCATCACTGATCCACCCCCATGCTTCACTCTGGGTATGCAACAGTCTGGGTGGTACGCTTCTTTGGGGCTTCTCCACACCGTAACTCTCCCGGACGTGGGGAAAACAGTAAAGGTAAACTCAGAGAACAATACATGTTTCACATTGTCCACAGCCAATTGAAACCGACGTTTGGCATTGGCACGAGTGACCAAAGGTTTGGCTATAGCAGCCCGGCCGTGTATATTGACCCTGTGGAGCTCCTGACGGACAGTTCTGGTGGAAACAGGAGAGCTGAGGAGCACATTTAATTCTGCCGTGATTTGGGCAGTCGTGGTTTTATGTTTTTTGGATACAATCCGGGTTAGAACCCCAACATCCCTTTCAGACAGCTTCCTCTTACGTCCACAGTTAATCCTGTTGGATGTGGTTCGTCCTTCTTGGTGGTATACTGACATTACCCTGGATACCGTGGCTCTTGATACATCACAAAGACTTGCTGTCTTGGTCACAGATGCGCCAGCAAGACAAGCACCAACAATTTGTCCTCTTTTGAACTCTGGTATGTCCCATAATGTTATGTGCATTGCGATATTTTGAATATAACTGTGCTCTTACCTGCTAATTGAACCTTCACAATCTGCTCTTACTGGTGCAATGTGCAATTAATAAAGATTGGCCACCAGACTGGTCCAATTTAGCCATGAAACCTCCCACACTAAAATGACAGGTGTTTCAGTTTCATTCAAGGATTCAAGGATTCAAGGATTCAAGGAGACTTTATTGTCATTCGCATCACATGTGGTACATGGGGTGGAACGAAATTGTGGTACCCAAGGACCCAGTTTTACCCAGACAGCAGTACTTAAATAAATAAAATAAACATAAATATATAAAATATATGAGAATAAAATAAACAGGAATTCAACAGGAATTCAGGAATTCATTGTCCAACCCCTGTATATATACCAAGCCAAACATCTTTGTCTGACTGCTGCACACAACTGTTTGTTCTTTATCATTGCTGTCAGATAATTTGAGAACGCACAAAACAAATGTGGTCCCAAATTACTCTTAATTCCCTAATTACTAGTGTACAATTCACATTTGCTAGTAAGATCTCCCCATCACACAATCTGCCAAGGTGAGAGGGTTAGGCTAGGATGTCCTTCCTCTAAGACATGTAAATCTTTTTAAACTGCTGCTAACACAATGTCATTCAATAGCTCAACACACTTCAAGGAGCATGTTAACTGCTAATTTTGTTATGTTAGCTAACAGATGCATGCATTGGCTAGCATCATGCTAAGTGATGGGATGAGAGGGAGGACCAAGGATGGCTGTGGCATTACCAGGGTCTAAACTCATGATCTTCCAATGACACGACCAACCCTCACTTTGGAGTCAACATACATTAAAAGTTAAAGTCTTCCTTCTCCTAATAGAAACATTTTGGTGATACAGAGATTTGTCCAGTAGCAACAATGTAAATGTATGGAAAGGCTGAGGCTTTCAGAAGTAAAGCTCGAGGTCAACACAAGCTGGGCTCACCCAGGACATCAAGGACAAATTGTGCATTTTAATAATAATAATTAATCTATAGAAAATATTAAAAAGCCACAAACCAGTACTGGTATGGCCGTGATCTTTGGGACCTCAGGTGGCAGCAACATATGGTCACATCTGCATTTTTGTTGATTTTTAGGTTTCTGCATCATTTGAACATAACAGCTGCCGTTAACATTATGTAAAAAAAAATGTGCCAAAGAAAATGCTCCAAAACAGCTTGGGAAAAAAATCTGCTTCCATTGACTTAGAAAGTAAAATAAGTTTTTGGCCTCTCCTGTTTTGGAGAACCTTGTTTTTCTTTGGCCAGCAACGGTATGCTGCCATCCAAATGATGTCTTTTTCAGGGAAGGCTTTGCTTATTTTAGAAAGACAATGCTAAACCATATTCTGCATGTATAGGAGTCCTGGTGCTAATCTGGCCTGCCTGCAGCTAAAATGCTATATCAAGCAACAATGGATACAAACGTTTTATTTCCAAAACTACAGCAACTGATCTCCTCAGTAATGAAAACTGTGGCAAACGTGACCTTGTCCCTACATCTTTAAAATGTGTTGCTGACATTAAATTCAAAGTGGGCACATCTGATATGCTGTTTGTACAACTTTTATGTAATTATAGGGTTTAAATCATTTGCACATCATTTGCATTCTGTTTTATATACACTTTGCACAGCATTCCAACTTTTTGCATCTAATGCCATGATCCATGATGTAGGTGCTGTCACAGTAATTGTTACACAGTACGTCTTTGTTTGATTCTTATGCATTTATGCACAACAAGAGAATAAAAAATCAACAGATCTACTAAACTGTGCTTCTTAGGCTAAATCCTCGGTAGCCTTGTTAACAGCGGCAGCTGTTTTGATAGGAATGAACTTAGTTTACTGCCAGTAAAAAAACCTGTAATGACAGGAGTGAAAGAACAAGCACACAGCCTCCTTAAAGACAAACCTGTTTATGCTTCTTCTCCTTCACTTAACACTCCCCAGCTGTCACGCGCCACAGCTATAAACAGGCCATGGTCAAACTACTAAAAATACGTCTTCTCCACCCTCTCTCCCTCTATTTTCTCCTCTTTCATCCTCTAAGGGAGGTTTTAAAAAGATTCCATAGAGGCCTTAAGGGCTCATAGCACCTGCACCATCTTTCACTGAGGCTCAAATTAAAACTGAGCTGGATGTAACCGCTGTGATAACCTTTACATTAGGGCTGCATCTGAATTGTGGCTGTCAAATCGAATATGGCTGGTTAAGATTTGACTATTCGTTCCTTTATTCCTGTTTTACAGCAATTAGAAAGTCCATTCATGGGTTTCAGTGATGATTTCAACCATACTACTTCCGTCAAATGCAACAGAGACATAGGAACATAGTCTTGAGCATAAAGTCTATAAAGTCTATAAAAGAGACCACTGTGTATAATGCAAGACATAAATTGATTAACTTAACATGTAAGGTTAGGCTACCATATGCATTTGTGGAATTATGAGATTTATTGACTTATTGTAAGAGGCTGCAAAATGTATTTACTTTTGCAAATTAATAAACAAATAAAACCATTTAAAATAAATTAATAGCATTGCCTGTTATGAAATATCTCTTCTTCAATCAATCACTCTGTTTCTTTATTTTTCTTCAAATACAAAAGCACAAAAACAAATCTATATAAACAAATACAATTATTTTTAGATAAGCATAAATACAGCAGGCCTAAAAGATCAATTCAGAGCATCATCCACTTATTTGTCGGCATCAGGATATTAGGCTACTGTGTTTTACTTTAAACATAGTGAATAAATCTTAAACAAGTAAACAAATCAAAAGCTTATGATTTGAGATTTAATAGGATTAGTTAAGTCCAGACGAGGTTTGGTGCACTGGCTCTCCGAACAGCTAGCGGACCAGCCGCGTATGACACGCCATTTTTTCTGGCCTTGTAAACAGACTTACTGCATGCTTTATATTTATAGTAAATCTGCCCCGATAGCTGTCAATGGTTATAACTACCCAAGCTTACCAACCACTTCACCTCCATCTGTCACATTGATTTTTTTTAAAGAAAGCTCAGCAGATAGTCCCGCTAAAAATATACTTATGATATATTTATGATATATTTCTAATATATTTATAATTCCTGACTGAAATGTGATCCCTGTTTATTTTTGCGAGCTTATGTCTTTTTGATCATGTTATTTTAATGCAGACCGACTCACAAAAAAACACATTCCACCCGCTTGACTTAAGGATTTTTAGTCGACTGACAGGTTGACAACTGATTAATTAATATAATGATTAGGGGTGTAAGAAAATATCAAAATATTGAATATCATGATATTATGTTTGGTGATACTGTATTGATTCGATAAACAATAAACAGATTACTGGCAAACAGTGAATCAATGTGTGTTGTGTTTAAACCTCTGACCAGTAGATGGCAGTGTTGTAAACCATTTTCTGCTCCACTCCAACATTAACAAGCAGCACAAGGGTGCAATGCTATTGTAAGCTTGGGCAAACCTGTTCATGATATATTGAATCGTGACCACTGTGTCACAATACGTATTGTATCGCTAGGTTATTTCCAATACACAGCACTAATGATTATAGAATCACAAAGGTTTGGAGAGTGCATGCTAGTTAAGTGTTCAGTAGAATACAATGACCTTAAAGCACTATGTGTCCCTCATCCTTTTCACACCAATCCTAGACTGGTGTCACACGTGGGATACTGCCCCCAGTGGACTGGAGAGGAAATTTTTACTGCTTTAAACATTTACATGCGTTTTTTTTGGTGTCATTTCAATTCTCATCATATAACTTAAGTGTTGTAAAAGTGATTGAAGTGTAGAAGCTTGCATCTACACCAAAAAGTCTACATAACCAGTTTGCCAGTAGCATTTTGTGTAGGTTATATTAGTAAGCTAAATTAAAAGATCAAGTCTGCTACCATTTGATCCAGCTCAAAAACCAAAAACAAGCCAGAAAGCTGTCTTCTTGATATTGATGGAATTTGTAAGCTGGAGAAATACCAAAATACCTTTCAGACTAATCAATTTTTGGTCTAAGAGGTGAACGAAGAGCAAAAGTAAACACACACTCTCAATCAATCTTCCAACATGATTTTCAGAGTCAGAACCATCAAACCCCTCCTCAGTCTATAGACGTTATCACAGTATTTCACAGTTCATCGACCTCTGCAGATTGACTGTCTGTGACTGACTGCGAGTGTACAGTTTCTCTACTGATCTAAATAATTATTGGCCACTCATTCCAGGTTCATCACAGCAACGGTGCAGTCTGAATTAAAACTGAAATCAGTATTTGGACGCTGCTCCTCACCGTTTTTTTTACTTTTAAATGATGATTTTGTATTTAGGACTGCACTGGATGTGCATCGTACCACTGTACATGCCTTAAAGTATTGCATTGGTAAACCAATTATGTGACTAGGCTGGGGCCTGCAAATCATTCTGACATAAATAACTGACACAAATATTTCATTTACATTCACAGCATTTAGCAGACACTCTTATCCGGAAAAAATTACAAAAGTGTTTTGTTGTCCACTTACATAATGTAACCTAGCGAGTTCACATATGTTCCAAACTACCCTTCAGCTCAAACACTGCCAATACAAAAACCAAAACTGATATCGAGAATAAAAAAAATATATATCCACAGAAACACTTACCTGGCTGACAACTCTGTAAAACATTGCTGTAAATGTATCACAGAAACACTGCAGTAATGTACTGTATTTCTTTAAATAAGCAGATTGCTCTAAAGAATGATGCGTTCTGGGAGATACAGGTCAAGCTGCATGCCATGAGATGTTTACAGCTGTTAACTGCAAAGAATATCCACGTATGTCCAAAATAACAACTTTACTGGAGAAGACAACAACTTAATTACTTTTAATGTAAGTCAATGGAACCAGATTTTTTTTCAAGTTATTTGGGAGCATTTCTATTGGTCCATTCATTGATTTTCACACAACGTAAACAGCAGCTGTCGCGTTTAAATAACATTGAAAGACAAAAATGGAGAAATATAGCGTTTTCCTGTGGACAGTCAAGATATTAGGAACTGACTTTTAATTCTGGATCTAAATATTATAGTGATGCGGTGGCTTTTCCTAGCATCATGTGTTTTTGTTAGTTTTGTTAATTAGCATAATCATCTACGGTTTTTAACTTTCCCCAAAGATATATCTTTTGTGTTTTGTGTTTCAGTTAACAAGCTCATCGTCTCATATTAAATATTAAAGCAGACACTGGGTTACTGTCAGCTTTTTAATTGCTGCAAAAAGTGCATGAAACTGCTTTAAAGGAGAATTCCACAGGTTTTTAATGTGAAACGCTTAGCTTTACTTCAGTGGTAACTGGACATCTCTAAAAGCTCCCTCACCTTGTTTTGAGAAGGTGTTGGGACGTTTGTTCTGTGATCTGTAATCTAATCTGTGGAGAGGTGTATCTGGGGTGTTGTAAAGCAAAATAGTCATAGACATTGTACACATTGTGAATCCTGGTTCCCATCGCCACTGTTAAAAAATTAATAAGTTAATAAGTAAAAAAATCCTCATTTGATGTCTTGTGCATAAAAGAAACATATACATACATATCAAACAGGTTAATGCTGTTGTAATTAATAGTATGATTATATACTGTTGCTATAATTGTCTGAAATTTACCAACATATATTTGCTTTGTTGGGTCAGCAGTAAATATCTATAGTAGAATACTGTACTGTGTATATTAGGGGTTGCACAGACTAGTCGACTTGTTGACTTTACTGTCCCCAGTTTAAGTCATGTAGTTGCTGATCTCATGAATATGACAACATGGATGCCTCAGAGAAGACAATAGGAGATGAGCCTAGTGATTTCCAGTTCCCTGAAGGCTAATGATCTAGCGATGAAGGCATTGTGATCCAGGGTTCATTGGAAAGGGCACATCACACTCTATTCGCCTGTGGAGTTCAATTATATCACATACATTTATATTTCCTTTTCCTGAGGTTTTGTTTATGATGTCGCAGGGATTAGACAGAGTTGACTACATAGTTGATCACATAATTGTCAACTTTCTAAAATCAGAGGTCACACAACCCCTAGTGTAAAAAATATTATTCTGAAAGTAGGAAATACAGTACAGGGCAATGCTGCATATAAACAATACAATAGTACAGAAACAGTCAACTGTAAATAAAGAGCATTAATAGCCTGTATATCGAAATTACCGAAATTACCCATAATTGTGAACTACAGTATTAGTATTGCAAATACATGTGGTAATTCCTGTAATTGTAATATTACTTTTTACACAGTATGATTGGTGAAGACCCTCATAGTGCATAGTAAAACATGTGATTGTTAAATAGCTCCTTTACATATTGCAGCATTCTGCTATATCATTATTGCAATTATTACAATAACTAGAGATGGAAGGATCGATCGGCTATGTATTGGTATCGGCCGATTTTTAATCAAAATATGCAATCGGTGACTGGCCTATATTTCTCCAATTTAGAGCCGATCCCAAGAGCCGATCGATGGCGTTAAACAAATGAGCCTAATTTCTGTATTTCCAGCTAGCGTTTCATCCAGGAAGAGGAGAAGCCCCTCCCTGCAATTCCTATCTTAACCACTAGGTGGAAATACACACCCTTTCATTTTCGTCAAACTGCATGCGCTGAAAGTAAGCATGTCCGTCTGGCAGTGTTTTACCGTATGTGATGCAGACTCATCCAGGGCGTTTTTAAAATGTGTAAAATCAGCGTGTCTCGTGGGGAAACCAAGACATTTAACACTACTAATCTAATACGACACTGCATGCGGCTAAAGTATCAGCAGTGAGTATTAGCAAACAGCAGAGCTAGCACGCGCAGCTAGCACAAAACAAACAACCCAGAACAGATAATAACCCAGTGCAGACCAGATCTGACCGAACAGAACAGCAGCAACAATTCAAGATTTATGACATTTAATGATTGCAGTTTTAGTTTAAAATAATCAGAGTCTGCGTTTAATGACTGCAGTTTTTACTGCATGTATTTAATTTGCTTTTTTCGTTTTAAATTAAGGGTCTAAATTGAATGATTGCAGTATTGGGGATATTTGTTTGATTTACTTTGTTTATTTACTGTTAATTTAGTTTAAAATGTTATGCTGTTTCATATGAGCTTGTTAAAATGGTAATAAACCAGTTTAGACCATGTTTCATGACTTGCTTGCGCTAATAACTACATGTAGCCCTGCCGTGGCATATACCCCGCCCTCGATCAGTATTGGCTATCGGCCAATCGTGCTGAAAAGTGAACGGCGATCGGAATCGGCCTCAAAAACGCTGATTGGTCCATCTCTGACAATAACCATTAAAAAATAATATAGCGTGCAGTCCATATAACTGTAGTGGAGCGCAAGGGTATTGAGTTCAGACTATCAATATGGAAGAGGATGCATCACTGCAAGCGGAGTTTACAGGAAGCAGATAGAGGTTTAATTAGCACTCTGCTCTGTCAAATGAAGATGATGTGATAAAAATACATGACACAGCTGAGTCTCCCTCACAGAGGCTGTGTGTATGTAGGTTGGGTTATTTACCCAATAGCTGCTTCTCTGTCCTTAAGTCTGTGCAGTGATTTCTGTCATCACACAGTACACCTACAACCAGGAGTGTGTTTGTTTTCTGCAGTGATTAAATTGATTAAATGCCAGCCCTCTTATCCTAAAATGCTCCCTGGTCTGTTCTCTATTGACTGCTGGTCAGATGATGCATATCCAAGCCAACCTTGATTCTGACATCTTGATGTGTGTGTGTGTGTGTGTAAGTGTGTAAGAGATGGACAGCTTCATTAGGCCTCACAGTTTATGCACAACTTAAGCTTACCCTCTACTGATCACTGTCAAATGGCAAAGAAATAAGTGTTGTACTTGTTTCGGCATGACCACAATACACTGATTAGGAATTCTTTAGCTTCATCAGGTTAAGGAGGGCTTTGATGAACACAGAGTCTAATAATAGTATATGAATTGGGGTTGTTATGATCAACTGTTTACACTTGATTTAAAAATGACATTATAAACACATTATCATTGCTGGGACATAACCTTGTATTTTACACCCTAGAACTTTTCAGGAGATGAAGAAAACAAAGTTTTGATGCATGTTTATGTATTAAGTGCTTTTTCTAAGTAATTCAGGTCCAGTAATTAAGAAATGACAAAACTGCAGTTTTCAGTAGTCTACAGCACTACTCGTTTAAAATGTTTCTCGTGTCTCCTTCTTTGTTGATACGTAAAAGTGGTGTCAGATGTGAGACTGGTGGAGAATGCTTTTACTATAAAGTCAAACATGAGAGACAAAGACAAAGACCAAACCTAGCCAAGGACTGCAAAAGATAAAGCAGCACAGCAAGATGGATGGAGAGGACAGGCAGTTGAGGGGACACAGTGAGGCTCGTCAGTGGAGCCTGGCTGGCCTGGCAAGGCTTGGCAGCAAGGTTGGAGAATAGCGTTGGTGTGAGAAGGCCCAGTAACAGGGCTAGCATGATGAGGCTCGACAGCAAGGCTAAAGGTGGCTCCAGCGGACACAGGACTTTCACTTTGGGGCAGCAGGAGGAGAAAGAGGAGAGCAGTCGAGCTCCACTGGTGCCATCAGTACCCCAAGAAGTGAGGAGATCCAACGCACTGAGGAAATATCCAGCACTGCTCAGTCTCTCTGCTCCGGCGCTCCTTGGGAAATGGATGTGGGCCCAAGTGAGGACTGGTAATGCATGCAGAGAGAGGATGTGTCTATGGTATGTATATTTACTAAGGCAATGGGCACTCTATAACCCCTGCTGTGCAGAGATTGTGCAGAGACTATGCCGGAGGAACTCTACTTGGACACCGGCCGAACTCTGTGGGGTCACTGTGGTGGCTCTTTTAAATGGGGAGCAATGCTATCATGAAGCCATGGATACATGGTAGGCAAGGCCACGCCCGAAGCTTATTTACAACAAGACTTAAGCATGTAAATAGTTGTGGATGTCGGCTGAAACTGTATTTATATGCTTATTGGGCTATTCTTTGCTGTTGTGCTGTATAGTGAGGAAGTGGTCCATTGTTAGTGCTTACTGTTAGGGACAGTCGTATGGCTATTGATGACCTGCCTGCCATAGTGGCCATTCAGCAGTGCAGCACTGCGGAAATATCCTCTGCTGCCATGTTCAATAAGGGAGCACTTGTTCAAAAGCGCAATGTTTCTCACGTCTCCTTCATTGCCAGGACATCACAATATATCTTGAGTGAGAAAATCTGTCAGTTACATTTAGGTATGGAGATTAATTATTTTTTTTAGGTCACAGTAGTCATACACTGTCCTAAACCACACTACCAAATCCGCACAATTTTAATAAAGGCCTGGTTGCAGTTTGAGTGAACTGAGAGGTGGATTTTGGGATCCATTTAGGCGACTGTTGACATCTAGTGTTTGCATTCAACATTAGCTTTGCAGCTCCCATTATAAACTAAAGAAACCAAATCTGAACACCAAATATCTAGACTCATAGACTACATCCTGCCAAAGCATTCCTTTAACAGCATCCCCTATCTTCTTTCCAATAAAGCCTTGTGTTGAAAGGCTATGCATGTTTTCTTTTATTGTTCTGCCTCTTGTACACTCACATTACTTGCTTAATCATCAAAATGATCAGCTGATTATTCTATGACTGATATATTCAATAGTGCCAGCCCTAGAAAGGAACATTAAGGTACCTTTTCAAACAGTAAAAGCCTATTTCTCTGTCTTTTTTCACCGGTTAGCTGTCTGAATGTAACTCTATTCACATAGAGTTAGCGGGGAGATACCTCCTCCCCCTCTTCCATTCACAATGTGCGATTTCGCTTCTGACGCTGATTAGAGAAACACACACAGCTCCGGGCACATAAGACGGCCTGCTTGACATTTTCGTAGCTTCAATTATTCACACTTCTGACAATACAGCAGACAGCCTAAAATGCTAAAGGAAGCTAAATGAATAGAGCATGCATTATTTTCTCTCTCTCTCTCTCTCCCTCTCACTCTTTCTCTCTCTCTCTCTCTCTCTCTCACTCATTCACCCTAACAGTCCTGTCAAAGCATCCCGGTTTGTTTGCACATGGCATTATACAGTAAACACGAAATGCTGCCGGACCATCCAATGAAATTCTCATTGTATTGAAAACAAAGTATAAATCAAAGGCCTCATTAGGACCAGAATGAAATCCATATTAGCAGCACTTGTGATATTATCTTGTGCTTGGTCTTAGCGAAATAGGATCTTACCAGAACTAAGGTCATTCAAATATAGAACAGTGCTCTGTGTGTGTGTGTGTCCCTTGTGCGCATTTCATCTCCCACCATTCTTGACCACGCAGTCAATAATGACATCACTGTTTGCTTTCCCCCCTTTTCCACAGCCACTATTGCTCTGTTAGGAAAAGAACAAATGAATTGTTTGTGCCTCTTTCTTGCCTTGAGTTTTTATCTATTCACCACAAAAACATTTCTCACTATCCCCCACCAGGCCTATCACTGTCAGCAGATCCAACAGAAAATCACTAAAACCATCCCATAATAAGAAAAAGAGAAGCTGTGGAAAAAAAACAAAACAATTTTATCTCTTCTCTTAAAGCGCTCCCCATTCTCAGTCCCAATTGATGCAACTCTGTGAAATCAGGGCTGGGATCTAAACGCACCTCCAGTCTTGCAGATATTTAATACACAGCGCTTCATACATAATACATAGGCCAGCATTATACAACCTTATCGTCTAACTAGCTCTGTCCAGCTCCAGCAAGCACAACAATGACATGTCCTTCACTTTTACACTGCAGCCTGCCACAAGGGCTTTTCATGGGTGAATAGGTCCTATTTGTCCACCAGGGTGTGGGTTAAAACAATCTGGTCTCCTGGACTGCTTTAGAGGAAAAAAAAAATCAGCAGTGTGATGTGACAGGTCATATCAAAGCTAAACAGCCTGCAGAAAGCTATTTCTCGTTGGCCAGCCTAGCACATAAAAGAAAATCATATTTAGAAACGAATGTGGTATAAACAAACTATAGAAAACAGGTTGATGCCCACTGCATGTATACAGTACTATACAGTATAGTCTTTGATGTCATCCCCAAATAAAGCGGTCAAATATTTGGGGATGACATCAGTTTATTCATTTACAGACCCCAGAAATAAGCAGGATACATACATTTACCAGAAAATAACACAAAGTCTGCTGAAACCAAGTATAATGTGAAATCTGGCGGTATTTAATTTGTCCACTCTTTACTTTTGTGCACCTACTGCCACTTCACCGCTTCAATCCTTAGAAATAAGTTATAGCTGTGGCCTCTCAACACAAGGTATTCCCAAAGATATCATTGACGTGTTCCCTTTTAAAGTAAACGGTTTGTAGGATGTAAATACATTACTGAGAAAACTGTTTGCACTAGAGTAGTGTTCCTCAAGCCTGGTCATGTTTCCCCTGCACCCAACACACCAGATCCAGCTAATCAGCTCATTAACAGCCCATTATTGAGTTAAAGTGGCTGTGGTAAAGCTTGAAAAGCACTCAAATGTGGCAGTGGGCCTCCAGGATGGGCTTGAGAAACACCATCTGAGATGCAGAACAAGGTTTTATATGTTGATGAGTCTCAATCTGTAAACGGGATTACTTTGATTATGAGAAGCAGAAAATGGAACCAACTTCTAAGACTGGACTGAAAAGATAGAGATTTCTTTTAATACTGAAAGCAGGCCCACCAGTCTTTCAGACTGACCTAAGATACGTGAGCTCTGTTCTGATTGGCTGCTCTGTACTGTGCCTCATTAAGAAAAGCACTTAGCGCTGGAACCCTCCTGGCACTAAACTGCTATAGGCTAAATAGGTTAGGTGGGTGTAAATAAGTAGGTTCTAGTGACATCACAGAAACAGTGAATTCAAAATAGGCTGTTCCTGCAGCTTTTCTCCCTGTACAGACTGTATGGCTGGGGAGTGAATGATATGTTTTGAAACATTAACAATATTTCAGGAATTCAGACTCAGAAAATATTTTAAAGATTAAAAAAACATGGGGAATATGCTTTGTATGATATGAGCCCTTTAATCAGAATCTCCAACATACTGATTTTAAAGAGGTCATCCACATAGTACATGAAAAACTATGATTCTCCAATTTTATCTTGTATGTTCAGGAAGGCTTAACTAAAAAAAACAATAATCTTACTACAAAGAAAAACTGTAAAACAACATGAAATAAAAATAACAATAATAATATTTCAATGACTCAAACATATGCAGTGCCTTAATCCTGACATTTAAGAACATGTCTTACAAGAGAGAGAGAGAGAGAGAGAGAGAGAGAGAGAGAGAGAGAGGGAGATAGAGAGAGGGAGATAGAGAGAGACAGACAGTCTCAGAGAAGGAGAGAAAGAGTGGTCAGCCTCAGCTGCATGTAAATATGGGCAAACGCTATTGAAAAGGCTATTGATCTGCCAGGATTAGCAGTCCTTTCATGGTCTTTGCTGCTGCTGGTTCCTGTCCTCTTATCGACTAGCTCATTCAGAAGATGTCAGTCTGGATTTTTATGAGCGCAAAAGCCAAAAGGGCGTCAAACTGAGGCAGACTGCCTGAAACAGCACTACTGACAAATTGCATTTCTTTCCCAAAGACACCACAGCAAGTTCCTAAGAGTGGCCAGATCTGTTCGTTATTCTGTCCTAAATATATATACATGTCAGACAGTGCAGGCTGAGTACATGGAAAAGCTGTACAGTAAGGGTATTTCTGCCACATGGGGGTACCTTGCTGAGTGTGAAAATGTGACCAAAGTGGAACAAAAATAAGATTTCGGACATGCAAGAACTAGAAGCTAGACCGTTACGGAAAAAAAGTCAAGGAAGGTCATATCAAAGCTCAAATAGCCTGAAACAGCCTCAGCATGTTCGTGCAAATTCATCTGTACTCAAAGAGCACACTTTAAAACGATGGCTCTTCCAGGCTTTTTTACTAACGTGTATGGTTCTGTTTAGAGCTATAAGCTCAATATACAACTAGTTCATGTTAAAATGCTTGTTTGCATGGTGAGAAGGTTCTTTAGCTTGATAGAGGATGTGTTGTATATGGTTTCATACAGCAGACGCAGGTTCTTCTATTGTTGCAAAGCCAAGCTTATAACAACAGATGAATCCTTTTGGTGCTATATGTTCAAAGAGAACACATCAATCTGAAGAACCATTTCTCCATACAAATAACCATCTGTACATCAAATAGCTCTAAACAGAATTATCCACCTGAAAAACATATTTTTTAAAGGGGAACCTCACCATTTTTTTTAAAGTTTCTTCAAAAATTAATAGTCTACATGCCAACCAAATCCTTCAGACCAGCTTGACCTGAAATGCTCTATTCTAGAGAAACTTACAGAGAGTCAGAGGTGCTGGTGACAAGGAACCAGACATCTGAAGAATTGAATGCCTCTGAAAGCTCCCTATCAGAAAGCTATTACATGAAATGGTTATAAACATGCTGCCTGATGTCTAAGACACCATGGTCAAGAAATCAGGGTCATTAAGTTTATCTACAAATGAACAATTTCACATCAAACCCATCTGAATGTTTTCAGTTTAAAAACTGTGTAGACATTTTGATAAATCAGTGGAATTCCCCTTTAAGGGTGTGGGGTATCCTTTAAATAGAACAGAACTTTACACAGGGGTTCTTCACGCTTGTACTTGTACAGAACTGCTTCCTTAAAGTCCTTTAGGGCACCAGATGTGCTTCGTCTGTTGCATCTTTCCAAATATTGGTGAAAGGTGCCATACTTTTTTATATTTGAGGGTGCACTATTAGCACTACACATTTAAAAGGGGGGTGAAACTTTGCCTCGGCCCTCCAGTTTGACCGGTCGACGCGTTCACGGCGGGTCAGAGGAGACGCTGGTTTGAGATATCACAGTAGGGCTCTCTGCTGAAACCCGAGGAACTAAAAGCCACTTCCCAGCTCCATCACGACACCGCCTAAAACCCCCAACTGTCGCGCCAACGCGGAGGAAACAAGCGGAAAATGCCTCTGATTGGCCAGCGCGTCAGCGTCTGATCGTTCTGATTCGCTTCTATTATATCTAACCGGGACAGTCACTTACCAGCCCGACTGGCTCGAGTTGAGGGATAACGACTGCCGGTCAGATAAGTGCTTTACATGAGCACACTTTTGCTCGGACACACACGCAGTAGCAGCCAAATAAATAACAACAACAACAACAACAACAGCAAGAAAGCACTGCAGCCAAACTGACGCAAACCGCGCGCAACAAGCGAAATTATTAGCAAAGAAAGAAAGAAAGAAAGAAGGCGGCTGTGCTCGCGCTGGCCTATAAGGCTACTTTTTATTGGTCTGTTTCTGATATCGCGGCGCTGTCACCCTCCATACGTGAGTCGCGCTACCGTGCCATAAACACGCCAAGCACAGGTGCCTTACCTTTTCAGCGGTAATCCTCAAGTGTTTGTTTGTGTACAGCCAGCAGAGCCTCACGCGATTATCCCGGTGAAAACTTGACAGTAAGCAGTCCTTTGGTTCTAAACCTGGCAGCGGATGGCGCTGGATTTCAGTCTGTGATCAGCCTGCCTCGCGTGCGGTTCTCTTTCCTCAATATAAAAAAACAGCCGTACGGACGAAATAATCACGTGCTAAAGTGTTAGTTTGAGCTCGTTTCTCCTCGGACTCTCGGGCGTCTCTCCGAACGGCGAACGGAGGCGACGGCGGCTCCCCTGCACGCGCTGATCCCCATCACTGCGCCCTTCATTCACGTTTGCACTGGAGAGACGCGGCTTGGAGACGAGCAGTGATGCTGCAACACTCTCAGCACAGGGCCCTTGGGGAGAGGGGGAGAGAGAGGGGGAGAAACACACACACACACGCACAGAGAGGGGGGGGGGGGGGAGAGAAAGAGAGAGAGAGAGAGAGAGAGAGAGAGCACATCAGCACCATGGACAGAGACGACTAGACAACAATTTGGGCAGCAAATCTAATTATTTCCCTCCCGGTATCCAAGTTAACTGTGTCATTTTTTACAGCCTCTAATGACGAATACAGATTTTTTTTTGTATTTCATTAGACTAATTGTCCATAACTGAAATGATAAATGATAAAAAAAAAGGCAACTGAAATATCAGTTTCCATGTGACCTGCGTGGCACACATCACACAAAAACAAAGTTGGGATAAAACATGCACTATGTTAAAATGAAGAAAAACAGCTATTTACAATAATATATGGTGGTGAATGTTCCCCTGAAGTGTATCTGATTGTATGAGCGGGGCTGCTTTTAGACAAAAGCATATGCTATGGATTCCATAGGAGAGGTCTTCTGTCTTGGGTTCTGTTTACCCCAGCTAAATAAGGGAGAAAAATGCATTGCCCTGTCTGGAATGTCCAAAACAAGCAGGGTATAAAGCTAGCAGATTCTGTTGAGAAGACCAGAGGTTTCTTCACATTCAGCCCGAAGCCTTTCCAGATATTGAAAAGACATGTAAATGATATGGATTCTGATTGTGTAATAAACATATATCTACAGACAGGACTGTGTCACAGTGGAGAATTCTTCAATTCTTTTGACAACATCGATACAGAAGAATAAACAACACCCTTTATCCATATTAGTAAGTAGTGTCCTAGAATGTGAGGCGGGGTCTTGAATGGAACTATTTAAAGGAGTAATATGTATATGTATTTTTAGTGTAAAACATTCCAGAATGAGCTAAAACTATCAAGAGAATGTGGGGAAATAACAGTGTGGATAGTGTGTCCAAGACATCTATGCAGTGTTGCAGAGATATCTAGTAAAGTTAGCTCTGGCATGTGCTGTCTCATAATACCACTTTGTACCTCAAGAGGTGATAGTGAGTCACTGTAGTGTCGAGTTGAATGAGTCCAACATGAGAAGATGAAGAAGTAGCACTGCCTTGGCACTGTCAATCATTGTAAAGCTCCTGCTCCTGGTTGGATCATTTAAGGACAAATAGCCAATAAACGTTGTTAACATTGTTAACGGAGTTAACGTTTACGTTGCTGTAGACACCTCTGGCGAGTAAAGGGATGAAGTTTGAAGATGTAGGAATTAAGTTTGATGCTGAACTTACAATGTTTCTTCTATGGTAGAAACGGAGGAGGGAGGAGGAGCGACTGTGCATTTTGTAGCGTTATGTCGCCCCTTATAGTTTGGAGTATGAATTCATGAGGTTAAGGTTGAAGAGTTTCATTCCAAAATGCTGATGCATTTGTAACAGTTTTGGATTTAACAAGTGTTTGAAAAGAATAACTGCTTATGAGCTGCTTTTCCTCTGAATGGTGCTGGCTCAGCTTGACTCTGCTCCACTCGCCTTCTCTGGTTCCATCAGGTAAAACTGGTAGCTGGTAGAGGTTTTGGTGTCACCTCTGTTGAAATATCAAATGGAGGTGTATAAACGCTGTAGGTTACTGATTGGTCAGAAAGAGTCACTATCACCTTAAACACATATGCTAATGCTAGCTACTAGGTTATTGTCTTCCTTTTGCTTTCTTTTGAGGATCATCTGAACTCTGATGCTGTATTTTCCAGTATCTCATGTTTTCTTCAGCAGTCTTATGTATTGTTGTCATCACCTTGTTCTAAGCAAAATTTGGGACAACTAGATAACAGGGTGGGCAGCAAATGTAGCTATTTCCCTCCTTGTATCCAAGTTAATTATGTCATTTTTACAGCCTCTAATGAAAATGCAGATAATTAAATAATAAAATAATAATTAATAAACCAAAATGCCAGCTAAAACAAAAAAAAAACATCAGTTTCCATGTGACCTGCGTGGCACACATCACACAAAGACAAAGTTGTAATGAAACATGCACTATGTTAAAATCAAGAAAAACTGCTATTTACGTGCAATGTATGGTGAATATCCCCTCTTTCCATATTAGTAAGTAGGGTCCTAGAATGTGAGCTGGGGTCCTAAATTTAACTATTTAAAGGAGCAATGTGTATGATATTTCAGAATCCGCTCAAATTTATCAACAAAATGTGGAGTGTTTATGTATTGTGCTCCAGTCTCCATCACTTCACAGCAGCTTCATGCCAGTCAGTGTGATGACCAGCTACATTGAGGGGGGCTGTGTAAGTGGGAAATGAGATAGCTGGTACCAAAAGTGAGTAAAGTTGAAAAGTCAGCCTAATAAAGATGGTATTAACCATAATATACCATTGATATTTCTTGTATGTGTAAAGCCCACTTTCAAAATACTGTCCTCCTCAGTGGGCCAAATCCCAACCCCTCATCCTCATCATGTAATTTTTCCAAAGCCAAGTTAGTGAAGGCCAGCACACAGTTTCTCCAAGATATGTGAAGCTGTGATGACAAGTGATGACACTAACATCAACATCTTAGGACAGTTGGAGATGTTCGCATTATGATGTGTGGAGAGGGACTGACATCCCAGTTTTCCCTTGTGAAACAGTCAGGCCATGGTTGTGGCTTCACTGAGGATCAAACTTGCAATCTCCCAATGATAGGCCCAGCTGTTCCACTCAAAAGCCCCCTGGATTTTATTATTGAATCTGCAGCAGGGCTGTAGTAATAAATATTCTATAGTTCATAACCTCATAATTATACTTTCTCATCTTTTTAAACCCATCTGTTTAGTATTCGGCAGAGAAAACCTACCTAAAAGCATTTCACCTGGCCCAAAGGAGTTCACCTTTCAAGAATTCACTTAAAAGAAGTCTTTTTAGTCCACTGACTAAAAGCTTACTCGGCTCTCTTGCTGCAGCTGCTGAGACGTAGATTGAGTAATGAATGTAAGAGTGGAGCTGATGAGCGGAGGAGGGGATGAACAGCCACACGATAATTAGCTATTCATCAAATCACCTCACCATACAACGCACAACTCACACGATTAGCCTACATTAGATCTGCCAATTAGATCTGTTCCGGTTTGTTCAAACCATTAACTGATAAGGGTGCGCTGGGAAAAGTCATAGAACGTGCACCACCCACAACTTCAGCCCTGTGATATCCACCGTGAAGACTAGATCTGGTGCAAATGTGATATGAAAAATGTGATATGTGAGTGTGGATTGATTGGTCGTGTGAGCCACACTTGAAGAAAGGCAGTAAAGCCCACCCCAGCAAGCCTCTGGGATTATTTGATTCACTAGAAGAAATGGGCTGACGCTTATCTGAAAAACACCCCGTCTCCCCTTTATTCCACTGAGTCACTGTCTGGGTGATATAGAGGCCTGGAAATCCAGGTTGTGGGACATGACACATTTATCATAATTTCTACTCCAACAGGGACGTATATAAAGAAAGGATCGAAGGTCAGAACACAGTAATTTACGAGAAGGTCAGACTATGCATTTCAAATATCATTGATAAATATGATTAAAATCGTTGTAAATGTATTGATTTTTCATCGTTAATGTTGCATGTATGATGCAAGGACAATACATCATTACGCTGCAGCACACCTGGGATCTTTTCCTGTTTGCCGTTTGCTTAGACTGCAACTTCATATGCTGCTCTGCTGACTTAAAGTCAAATTCCTTAAACCTCACTGATAACTTGAGAAGTCTACATGTCCTGTACATGCAACAAACCTAAGCATATAAAACACCAAATTAAAAGTAAAGAGCGTATTTGGCCTCTCCTGTAAAGTCATCATTTTGGAGATACTTTTTGTATACCCCTCTTCATCCTGTTTTTCAGAGGTCAGGACCACCATAGGACCAGGACAGAGTAGGCATTATTTGGCTAGTGGATCATTCTTAACACTGTGGTAACACTGACATGGTGGTGGTGGTGTCAGTGTGTGTTGTGTTGGTACAAGTAGATCAGACACAGCAGTGCCACTGGAGAGAACACTCACGGTGTCCACTTACTGTCCACTCTACTCGTCTACCTTGTTGGTCTTGTAGATATAAAGTCAAAAACAATTGCTATGTTTCTGCACAGTTTGTGTTGGTCTCTGGTCCTTCATCAGTGGTCACAGGACGCTGTCCCCAGGATGGTTGCTGGATATTTCTGGTTGGTGGAAAATTCACTGAGAATTTAAAAACTCTAGCAGCACTGCTGTGTCTAATCCACTCATACCAGCACAACAGACACTAACACACCACCGCCATGTCATTGACACTTCAGTGCTAAGAATAAATCACCACCCATATTATTCCTGCTCTGTGGTGATCCCATGGGGTCCGGCCATTGCTAAACATGGTAAAAGGGGTTAACAAGTATGCAGAGAAACAGATGGACTAGAGTCTGTTACTGCACAAAGTACACCTGTATGATAACAATCAGTGTACAGTCATGACCAAAAGGTTTTGAAAAAAAAAAAAGAGACATTTTTGGAACAGCAGGCACAGAAGCAAAGAAGTGACCGGTGACCGGTCAACATGTGCTTTAACAATTGTTGGTAAAAGAAAATTATCAAATCATTATTTATGCAAAAGCTGCCATGAAGGCATTTTGAATATGCAATATGCATTACAAAATACCCTTAGTTTAAAACACTTATATATATATATATATATATATATATATATATACACATGCACATTGTATAAATAATTACTATAAGCACCTTGATTTTTACAAGTGTGATTATGATTGTCTTTGGCAACTGCTATACACCAGAACCCATATTTACCAGGTTGTTATAGTAAGAATGCTGATCTGGGATCAGTTTATACCTGTGATGTACCACATACCACTGAACTGAATTTAATGAGCAGACCTGAGCCACATTGTACATAACTTATAATCCAAATACTTTGTGCATACACAGGTTGAATAGTCACTAAAATGGCAAAACTATTAATGTGTCCTGAGGAAAAAAATCAAACCCTTAAGCCAGAGATAGACAGCCACTTATCATATAACTAAACCTTCACTGTTTTAATCTCATATCTGTGTTAATAGAAATGTTTTTTACATTCACAGCTTTTTATTGACTTCAGTTTTTATTTTATGACTGGTCCTCAATGTTAAATAAATAATAAAAAAATAAAGACATTTGTGACTGACAAAAATAATTTAGCAAGTTGGAACAATAGCCTATAATCTCTCAATTCATGATTCAGTCTGCTACACAAATGGATAAAAAACCCATCATATTTTTTTTCTGGGCAAAAGAGTGTTATCAGTGCTGCAATGGGCTAATAAGAACATTACCATTTTCATGTTCCCAAAGCCTAAAATAAAAATTCATTTTTAACCAAAACATATTTGTTGGCATGTGTCTACTAAACATGCTAAGTTTTTGTGTTTATAGCCGTTACCAGTGTAAAGTTAACCATACAAAAAGAAATCTAAATTTTAAAGCTTGAATGTCTAAGGTTTGAGCGTCTCAGTTTGCTAGATCATACAGTTGCATTGTGAATAATGATGAGAACATAGAAAAGAAGCTTGTTACTAGTGGAACTGAAATGATACACCATAAGTTTCAGCAGTTGTGGGTTTGTGGAATGGCTGCTTTTTTAAATGCTTCACCGAAGAATCTACCACTGCACTGGCCATTGTACCTCAGTATAGATCACCTGTAGTAGACGAGTCTGTGTTAGGATACAGCATAGAGTAAGAAGGCAGGAAACAGTGTTTAAAAGGAAAGCTCTTTTATGGAACACAGCAGCAGTGGATGCTACACTGGTCTCCATTTTCGAAAGTTGCCATGCTAGCGAGTGACCCCACAAAATCTCTGGGCAGCAGGGGTAACAGAGTGTTACCAATTGCAATGACTTGCATGCAGTCACAGCCCAATGAGCTGGTATTAAGACACTACAATATGAAAACGTCCCAGTGGTAAGAGCGCCTTGCTGGCCTAGACCCCTGGTCAAATGCTATGCTTTTTGATTAGCTTGCACTGTACCTGCTGCCACAATAAGTCTAAGGAAGTCTAAGAAATCCTAAGGCTAAGATTAATAAGGCTAAGAAATCTTTATCCACCACATAACTGAGCCGATTTATCATAATATCAAGAAAACTAAAATAAGGTCTATGCTCACGGCACTATAACTGGATGCAAACCCTTTAACACATACTGTGCCTACCGAATAGTCTTTAGAGGTAATGCCTTAGCAGTTTGAAACCTTATCCTCCCTGATACTAAGGCTATAGCTGTAGATATGAGGAACTCTCTGCCATTTCCAGTCAGTGAGTACATTTCTGGCCAATATTAAAATGGTCTTGTTTAGACTAGGATTTGCCTTCTTTCTCAAATCAAGCCTAGTGTATTTTTTCTTCTGTGCTTTATTGGCCTATGAGTCTGTATTCTCCGCCTGCAGGGATTATGGGAAAGAGCTTGCCAGTGCCTCTAAGATGCTCCTTGCACGCATGCATCTAAAGGATACAGTAAAGAATGCAAGTGACTATGGCAGAACCAGGTTGTTACGGCCTGGAGGAAATAGGTATGGTTTCTGTGATAGAGTCCCTATAACCTATAAGAATGCAGAAAGCAGAAACACAGATGAGTCCCTGGTGAGAATCTATAGCATGGCAGCACATCTGGGACCTTTTTTAACATTTGCTAGCTCTAGTTTCACAAAAAACTCCTTGACGCCTCCCTTCAGGCATGCGGGTACACTGGCTGAGTATATGGTAAGCTTACATCTTCACCAAGCTTCAGCAGGTTTGGCTGGATCTCAGAGTTATGGTTGTTACAGACCCAGTCATGATCAAACGTAGGCAGAACATTGACAGAACATATTCAATGGTTTGTATAGGTATGGTTACAAAATGCTTTAAAGTGATTCTTTGTATGCTTAAATGTTTCTTCTCTATGATGGAGAACATATCATACATGGTTTTTGTTACATGCAGATCTTTCTTTTGTATTAGTGTTTTGTATTTTGTATATGTGTACACATACACATATCATCAATCCACATTATGAAACTGGAACTTCTGTAGAGTTTATATTGAATTGAAATAGACATGGGGAATGTGTTGCTGTATATATTGAATGTATATAAGTAAGGTGAATCTTATTGTATCTTATTATACTTAGCAATTTGAAATAGCAAATAAAGCCAATAAAGAGTTTGTTCAGAAGTTTCTTTTTTCCACACCGTGACATTTAGGATTGTGTATCTGTTTTATTGCTGAACATTATGAATGTTCCACCACAATTGTAGAAAGGGCTTTTCAGTTAGGAGCTTTCCAGTTATTGTACCAGGAGATGAAAAATGTTTCATAGCATCTGTGAAGTCACCTGCTACAATGATATTATTCTACGCACCCGTATGTTTGCATAAATAACACATTAGTAATACAGATGTATTCCCTACACTTTAGACTTGTATGATATTTGCCATTTACACGCCCTCCTTCTCACTAGTGGGTAAAAAATGCTGCAGCTCAATTAAAGAGAGATTAATAAGGACGTCAAAACCAGATGAAGGGCTTATGTGATGTGCCATCTGATCAGCAGATGGCAGAGAGACACATGGCTGCCAGTGTTAGGGACTCTGGGGCTGATCTAGGAACAGTTGTGCCAGGCCAAATCTAAGCCTTTAATAGAGGAAGGCAAAACAGGTCTCAGAGCAGCAGTTAGGCATGTATTCTGCAAGTGTCCTACAGCAGGCCAGAGCATGGAAGAGAACAAATACTATCACTACTAATAATAATTATAATAAATAATGTGTTTCTTACATTTACTTAGTATGACAGTATGAACTCAAGCTATTTTGTTCTGTCAACTTCATTTCATTTGTTAAACATCCATTGTTGCATTTCAGGCCTGCAACACATTAGTTGGGACAGTGAAGCATTTACCATTTTATAATATTGCCATCACACTTAAAAGACATTTTGACACTGGGGATACAAAGCAATGAAGAATTTCAGTTATCATTCTCTATTGGGCACAGGTCAGGACTGCAGGCAGGTCAGTCCAGTACCCATACCCTTTTCTTCTGCAGTCATGTCTGTGTAATGTGTGCAGCACTGTTTAAAATGGTTTTGCATTGTCTTGTTGAAAAATGCATGAACGTCCCTGGAAAATATGTCTTCCTGAAGGCAGCATATGTTAATCTAAGACCTCAATATACTGTTCTGCATTAATTTTGTTGTAAACTACCTTTGCCAAGGGCACTGACATGCTGACCCCATGCCATACAGTCCGTTTTTGTCTTTGGGTGTCCATTTCTTACCAAAAAGATCTGAAATTCTGATTCACCTGACCAAAGTACACGTTTCTAGTGTATGAAGTTGATGCCGCTTCTGGACATGGTTAATATAATCAATTAATCGACCTATATTTTTACTCGTAAATACATTGAGGGAGACCCTCATTTACAATGTCGCTAAGCATTACAATTTTTGAACAAAAAGGGATTGAAAATAAATGAAAATGAATTTTAATGCGTACTTAAAATGTAAAAGAAACAGTAAGAACAGAGACAATATTAGGTAAGATAAATCGTAAAAGAAAGACAAAAAAAATCTGAATAAGAAACTAAAATCAAGAATAAGACAAAGATAAAAAATAAGTCAATAAAGTTCATATAAATATAGTAGTAAAACATAAAATACTAAAAGAAATAATAATAAAAATAATAAAAGTAATAATAAAATAATAATATTAATAATAATAGAGTAATGAAATAAATAAATAAATAAAAAGAATGGTAAAAGTAAAAAATAGTAATAAAAATAAATAAATAAACTGAATATCAAAATTATAAAACTGTTAACTAAAATTAAATAAAACACTGGCAGGTTGTGCGGAGATGGTTAAAAATTAAAAGTTTAAAATGACTCCAGCGAGCTGAGCTTTTGTGGTTCCTGCAGTGAGTTCCAGCGAGCTGGTACACTGTAGCTAAAAGCAGATTTTCCCAGTTTAAAAGTTCTAGGAACCTAAAGGGTGAACCAATCACTGGAGCAAGTTCTGTAATTTGTATTATTCTCAGTGAGCATTGTTGTGATATACGATATGGGGCTTCTGTTTAGCACAGTAAAGTTTTAAGTGCCATTTGTTAACATACGTGTGTATTGTAGTGTTTGACAAAGGTTTGCCAAGGTAATCCCTCGCCCATGTGGTTATATCAGCTACTGTTAAATGACGGCTCTTGATGCAGTGCTGTCTGAGGGATCGGAGATCACCAGTGTTCAGTTTACACTTGTGCTCTTTTCCTATGCACTGAAATTCCTCTGTCCTTAAACTGTTTAATGATTATGCACTACAGAGGAATATATACCTTCCAATCTCTCTTTGAGGAACAATGTTTTTAAACATTTTAACAATTTTCACACTCCTCAATATTCTTAATAATAACAATACATTCATCTATGATGTTATCTAACTACAAATGCCTCAGGTTGGTGCTGTGTCAAATTTGTTTACCAGGTTAACTGTTTGTCATTTCTGAATCCAAAGATAAAACATATATAAAATCTCAGGTAATGTATGGAGGAGCACATTACTAAACTAGAAAAGAATAATGATTAAACCCAACATTCTGTTGCCATTAAAGACATCATCAGTGCTGCTATGGCAAGTGATTTAGCAGCCAGCCAGTGGCCAGCAAACCTACAAGGGCGTATTTTACAAACTGCTTACATGCATGGCCTAATCAGGGATCAGGTTTTTGTCTGTCAACAATGATGCTGACAATGTTGATAAGCACACAATAACCAACCAATTTTTTTAATTTTACACTTAAATTGCTCACACACTAATACGTTTCCACCAACCTTTAGCTCAGAATTTCTCACTGCAGTCTTCAGATGGTCTTGTTACAAAATCACATCCAGCCCCATGATACTATGTAATTTTATCACAGGCCCCCACAGGACCACCAGTGAGAAGGTAATATTGGGGATCGTTCTCAGCACTGTAGAGATACTGACGTCATAGTGACATGTGGTAGTTGCACAGTGTAGACACGTAACGGTGTCACTATCGCTGCAGTGCTGAGAATGATCCACTTCCCAAACTATACCTGTTCCTGGGGAGTCCTAGCCACTGAAGAACAGAATAAAGGGTATGCAGAGAAACATGTGGACTACATTCTGTATTTGTAGAACTACAAAGTGCGCCTATATGGTTAGTGGAACTGATCAAATGGATAAGTGTAGTTTTATTAGTTCCACTTGATAGTTCTTTTTAGTTCAATTACAGACTGTAGTCAATATGTTTCTCTGTATACTTTGTCAACGCCACAGAGCAGGTATTCTGGGGTGGCGGATCATTCTCAGCTCTGCAGTGAAACTAACATGGTGCTGACTGAGAACAGTCCACCAACTAGCAACTCTTAGCCAACATCCTGTGACCACTGAGAAGGAGGCTAACAAAGTACTTAGAAAAACAGTTGCACTGCAGTCTGTAATTGTCCTACAAAGTGATTCTATAAGGTAAGTGACAATGAGTGTAGATACAAGTAGGTGATTTGAATGTTATGGCTGATTGGTGTATATAAACCTTGATCTTCACAAAAAATCCTAAAGGGATGCATCTAGCTGGTGCCTGAGAAAACACCCCGGAAGTGCAAATTATTCTTTCTCTTTCCCTTGTTTATATTCATACATTTTCTGTCCGATCTCTTTTTTCTGACGCCAGTGGTTTCATATTCACTGTCATTCACCATTCTGGGTTTTTTTCCTCTGTTCATATGAAATGCCAACCAAAGGAATACAGGCAGAACAACAAAGAGAGAAAACACTGTGTCTGGTACCTGCTGTACCCAATATATCCACCTTTCACTTGCATGAGCTCAGTCTTTGTTCATGATAGTTGTTTCAGTCCTGCAACAGCCAGACAAAGAGATAATACAGGTCACTTTTATGCACTGTTTAATATTTCAGTTTGAGTACTTTCTCTCTCACACACACACACTTCTTTAGTGTGAAGAGCCTGTGCAAACAGAGTCCAGAGAACATTAACGTCAGAGCTAGCCGTGTCACTGAGAACATCAATTACTGGGTACTCACTCGCTATCCTTTCATTTACTCTCTTACTGTCTCTTTCACTGCCCCCCACACATTCTCCCATAAACCAGTGAATAAAAAGATATATTTCCATGAAGTCCCACTAGTCACATCACTTTTTAATAAAAAACTTTGTAAGGCTGAAGTTGTTCCCACGGTTCTCTTAAATCTTTATCTGTTCCCATGCCCTACTAAGTTACACCGCCTAATTATTATTATTATTATTATTATTATTATTATCTTGTTTCCATATGTTGTAGTAACAAAATAACTATTATTATTCCATTATCTTGTACCCACATCTCATCAAGTTGTGGTCAATTTAAATGATCGAATTATCTCAAAGTTAAATTATTTAAAAGTTAAATTATCTAATTTATGCACCTTACCATGTTGTGGCTACAACTTAATTTTTATGCCTTACTAAGCTGTGAGTTTATAAGTCAAAACCACAACCTAACTATTAAAACTTCATTATCGCTTTGCTAAGTAGAGACCATGACTTAAATATCTCATTCCCATGCCTTGTTTCACAGTTCCTGCTGAAATGAACTCTCGTTCCCATGCCAGACTGTCACTGCTATGACTTCATTATTTCATTCCCATTTCATTCTCACTAAGTTATTGGCACAAGTTTATGCAACTCTATGCCTCCAGATTGCTTCCTAAGTTGTGGTGACAAAACGATGACGACCTCATGCCCTTATTCACATGCCTTACTATGTAGTGGCCACAATTTTATTATGTTGTTTTCACGCGATACCAAGTCAAGACCTCAGCTTCATTATTACGAGTTCATTCTCTTGTTCCCATGTTTTGCTAAGATAAAAGCATGTCTTAAAAATCTAATTCTCATGCTGTTGTTTCTTCCAATTAATTATCTTGTTCCCATTTTATAGCAATCATGGCCACAACATAATTAGCATTATTTACATTTAATATTCTTGTTCTAATGTCTTACTAAGCTGTGGCTATGACTTTATTATGTTGTTCCCACAACACGCTAAGTCATTTTATTAAGGAGGAATTTCACCAGCAGGCTCTGTACATGTCGTATGATTTGTATGCCGAAGATGTAAACAAAATGCAATAACTCATTTCGCCCCATGAGTAAAAGCAGTTATAAATTGCGCTGCCAACACCTTCCTGAAAAGATGAGAAAAGATCTTAAAATCTTTCTCTGTGTATATCTGATTAATTATCACCTCCAAAGCTGCACTTTTATTGAGTCAAACACATCTATTCTCAGTGTGAGATCCACACTTTCCTCAGAGACAGAGAAAAGAGCGACAGAGAGAGAGAGGGGGGGAGGGGGGGCTTGCCCATTAAAATCTATACGCAAAACAATCTCACCTAACTATATGCCATCATTTGGCATAAATACCTTTCTAGAACATTTACAGAAAAAAATAAGTACTTTTCTTGGTGATGTTCTTTTATAGCCTACATATGGACCTGTCACGTAATGATAATTACATAATGATATAACACAAATAAGTATTAACACGTGTGTGTGTGTGTATGTGTGTATGTATATATATATATATATATATATATATATATATATATATATATATATATATATATATATATATATATGCGTATGTATGTGTGAACTGGCTCTAATTATAGCTGTGTAGTTTGAGATGAGACTGGAAAGTACTGCCACTCCCTCCATCACTCTCTCTCCTCTACTTTCAATCCCACTGGAAATGTCAGCAGAAACAGATGTCAGAAAAATGCCTTATTCCCAGCTGAGCGTCTCCGACGACGTCGGCCTTTCTCTTTGCAACCGCACGCGCAAAATCTCACTTAATGTGAAATGCCTTATGTCGCCTGCATCTTGTAACTCTTGGCCTAGTTACCTCTAAAGCCATTTTAAAACAGGCTCTGAGTGTAAGGCTCTAATTAGGACTGGGTGCATCCCACGTGTTACCATCATAAAGCATGTTGTTCTTAGAATGACAAGCATTTATGATTTTCCAAGTATTCAGGTTCTTAGAAACAAGTGTTTCTCATTGGCAAAGCCACAGCATGGTTGACAAGATGTACTGAAATGCCCTATTGCCCAATTGTCACTCATCATAATTTTTAAACATAGTTTTAAAAATGGTTTAAACAGAACATATTATAAAAACACTTTTTTACCTTTTTGGTGCTTGTGCACATACACTTGGGTATCTAGAGAGCTTTCCAACCCACAAACTATGAAATAAGACAAAATAGTTTTCAGAAAGCAGTACATCAGAAAGCATTGGTTCCCCTTCCTGTATTAACTTGTTCAAATAATACTGCCCCCATCTGAGTATCATTATGACTTCAGAGCTCCCTCTGTAAAGCAGTGCCACTTCATTTCTTGCAGGAGCCAGAGCCACTAATATTATGGCTGGATCTGAGTAGATAATGTTTATTATTTATGGCAACGTCCAGCTACAGTCAGCAAAAAACAGTTTTTGTGTGCTAACCACTTTGTATCTCTCGTAAAGCTGAGGTCAGCTTTTTATTTATTTTTTTGCCAGATTCCCGTTTGAATTTTCACACTCCACCGATGTAGCAGTTACATTCTGGTACCTCGGGCAACTGCTTTTAACTCCTGCATCATTAAAATTGGAACATTAAAATTCAAACAAGAAGCTGGCGAATAAGAAGCCTTCAGCCTTGTGTATGTCTGACTGCTTTTGAAAGAAAACCTTTCCTTAAAAAAGGAATCAATACCGACTGTCCGTGGCAAAACTGCTGACGAGGGAAATGTAAGCATTCTAAAAATAATTATCCTCTGATTCGCTTTGATTTAGCACTAGCCTACACCAACAGCTGAGCTGATGTATTAACTGAGATGTCATTTCTTGACATTACTCATTGAAGGATCCACAGTAAGGTTAATGCTATTCGTTAGTTAGTTAAATGTCTGTAGGATGAACGTCATCTGCTCAACACATGAATAACATGAGAGTAAAATGCGAGAACGTGTACTGGCATTGGTGACATCTGTAGAAGAAGGGGGCAGGGCGAGCAGTGGATCATTATCTTTTAAAGGAAAAGCCACTCAAACAGGCCTTTCTGTACAGGGCTGGTTAGACGGGATGAGAAGGTAGCTGTGGTGCTTCATCTATGTGCTATTTTAAACAAACCACAAACATTTCATTAAGACCCCAGGGATCTACAAAAAGGGGGTATTTCACCTTTTAAAACTAAAAAAAAACACTTAGCCCTTGTTTTTAGCAAGGTGACACCATCTCAGCTAATTGGAATTTAAACTTTAAACTTTAAATTTTCAATTACCACTGTTTTATCACCATTATTACATGTAAAACTGTAGGGCTGTTGGTAGTTTTAGACACTATATAAAGCTGCTATGCCTTCACTGTAGATGCCACAAAGCCTGGTTCCTATAACCACTGCTGTAAAGAAATCAGTAATCAGTAAGCTTCTGTATATACATCTCAAAGGCTGAATTATGAAAAATCATTCATTCAGGGTTTTAGTTTGATCTGCCAATTTGTTTAGTCATCCACACATTCCAGCAGCTCCACCTGGACAGATCAGATGTAATTTAGTGCTGTGTAAGCATAAAGACTGTGCAACCACTACTAAAGTCACAAATAGATATATACTAGATCAATAAAAGTAAAAAAAAAGAAAGTTTGCTCTCTTATTAACTTATACAAGTGCATTAGGCAGGTCACTGAATGCACACTCATAGCTGTGTTTCTGTCCAGCACAGCTTGTTTCTATGTTAAACCCTGTGATGTTGGCTTGGCAGTGTTTGGGTTGAAGCCGCCAGTGCTGCTATTTAAAACCCATGTCAACGATAGAGTGAGCATTTGCTGAGCCCAGGGCCAGCCTCTCTCTCTCTTTCTCTCTTGCTCTTACACACGCACACAAACCCCAATGATTCAAAGACAGGAGTAGACACAGACACAAGAACATACAAATGTGCCCACCCCCCCACCCCCCCATTCTCTCTTTTTCTTCATCTGTCATACATACAAAGCTTCTTAATGCACATGAGCAAGGATGCTCTGTTCTCTTGCAAGGAGACAAAATTTTGGAAAAGAATTCAGAAAAATTGATTTAGTACAATGTAAGCTTAGCTCCAATACTCAGTTAAGCATCCCCTTCCTCTAATAGCGAAACCTGTCAGTTAAGGATTGCACCACTCTCGTGGGATAGTTCTCGCCTATTTGAACCCTCTATTCCATTACCTGGTTGCACATTTCAGGCAGAGTTTATTTCACTTCTGTTCTGGATTGAGCTTTCAAGGTCTGATGATGTTGCCCAAAGTTAGAGGAAGAGTAGAGCAAAAAACGAATGGGAACAATGTCCATGTAGTCCTCATCTGATAGGATGGGTTCTGCCATTATCAATTATAGAGAAGAAATATTGCATTTTCTTTTAATTATGTTTTTTAGGTTTGTTTATTTTTAGGCGCTTTATCTTTGTTTATTTTTTCCTTTTGACGTTCCCTTAGCTTTTATTTTTGAAAAGCACACTGAACTGCCTTTGTGAATGAAAAGTGATTCATAAATGAACTGGCCTTGTCTTGACTTGACTATATCCAGCTGTACACATTGTATCTACATTGCCGCTGTCTGTACTTTGTATTCCCAAACTATTCATACCGTAACAAAAACCTTAAATAACTTCCATTAACTATGAATCGTTACTATTGGTCCACTTAAATTTCCTGGTGTATATATATATATATATATATATATATATATATATATATATATATATATATATATATATATATATATATATATGTATATGACAGTGAGTTGGCTGGTGTTGTCTCCTGCCAGGCCAGGGCAGGATTAACTGGTGGAGTTTTAAAAGGAGATTAAATGAGGATTTTTTTTTTGACCAGATGAGATCTATTCTGTCCTCTCCATGTTCCATTAACTAATTGTTACGTCCTACCAAGCATGCTCACATAAATATGTGGCACAGAAGAGGGAGAGAGAGAAAGAGAGAGAGAGAGAGAATGAGAGTGAGGGTGTGTGTCAGCTAGAGCAAACAGAGAGAAAGAGAGAGAGAGAGAGAGAGAGATAGCTGGGCTAAATTTGACCCCAGATTTAGCTGGCTGTAGGCTAAAAGGAACACAAGTGCTGCTCATATTATGATGCAACTCCAAGAGTACAGGCCTTCTGATAAACAGAAAAACAACATCAATTAAACATATACAGATTGTACATTACACTGCCACAGCATAATGTTATCTTAAATGGACCTGTAGAACATGACTGTATGGTGAAACCAAACCATAATATGCACACAGTCCATAAAATGTCTGTAACATATATAACCTTCAAGCGCCTTGTTTTGGACGTCACATCACAGTGCATAACAGCAGCACATGTGAGCTACTGAGTGCCACAGGCATAAATAACTCTATGCACAGGGAATATAAAAATGGAAATTCTGCATGTTTTCTATAAATACAGTTCAAAATGCTTTATTTAATCAAGACGAAATTAAAATTCATTATATTTAGTCTAATAAATATTTACTATATAAACCTGATTGTACTTATGACTTTGGCTGTTTGGCGCTAGCTAACACTGACAGCTGAGGCAATATACTACTGGAGATGTTATTTTCTAGAAATTGTAGTAATGTTAATGCTATGCATTTGTTAGTTGAATGTCTGCAAAATGAACTTCATCTGGTCAACATGTGAATTAAAAGAAAATGAAAATTAGAGAATGGATGAAGTTGTCTCCAGAGTATTTTTTGCTTTGGTAATGCAAAGCTGCACTGGTGTTGGCACACCCCATTGAAAATGGGGGCAGGGTGAGCAGTGGCTCATTATCATTTAAAGAAACAAGCTGGCCATTCTGAACTGGGCCGTTTAGACAGGGTGAGAAAGGAGCTGTTGTGCTTCGTCCCATTTCACTAAGACCCCAGGGAGCTGTTTTAAATTGCAGAAAGGGGGTATAATATGTCACCTTAAAAAGCACAGTGCAAAGAACAGCGAGTTTACATCTAAAGGATAAGAAAAACGATCATGTTAACATAATTATGACTATTTTTGGCACATAAAGTGTTATAAGGGGATATCAGATGTATGTAAAGTGTAAGGTAGAAGCCATTTAAGGGTAGCTGAAAGCTATTATGATTGCTATTATGTTACTCCTATATCTAATCTTAAAAAACTGTACTATTTGTACAAATACAGTTAACCAGTGACATTTCTTTATTCCCATGTGTTGTAATGACTGTAATTGAAAAGGTGAATGAACCCATGTGCATCATAATAAAAAGGTGACATACAGGAAAAAAACTACATAAAGTGTGTGTGGAGAAGCATAATGGGTTATCTGATGCTTCCAGAGAGATGTAATGCATGACACGACTAAGCAAATGGGCCCCTGCATCTGTGGAGTATACCAAGAGAATAGTGCAGACCTGAATACCTGATCTGTACCGGGATCCAGTGGCTCGTTTATGCTGTGGGGGCAATTTCTGTCATGCACTATGTTCCCTTGGAGGGAAAGGTCACTGCAAATCAATATTCTGCCTGATCACCTTTATTCTGATGATGAACATTAACATAGTTATCCTGATGGGAGCAGTCTTTCCAGGATGATACTATCCCCATCACAGGGCAATAGGGGTCACCCTATGATGGGTCTGAAAATTGTGTAATCATATACAATGACTTTTATAGTTACCAGATCTTATTTTGGATAGTTGTATTACACAGTGCTCTCCATTATCAAAACACCAACTAAAGAAATAATATTCCTCTAGTACGGTTCAAAACCTAGGATCAGTCCAAGGTACACTGAAGCTGTTTTGGCTGCCTTACTAAGACACTTTATGTTGGGTTTTTCTTAAATTTGCATGAATGGTCTCTATCTCAACATGGATTTTCCAGAGTTTTTATAGTATATGACAAATTATGAAGTGACAATCTGTCCAGCTTGATCATTAAGTTCTTGACTTTTTCTTATTTATTTATTTATTTATTTAAATTATATATACTGTACTGTTTTGTACTGCGTGTCTTGCTATCCCTTTGCTGCTGTAGCACGGTGAATTTACCCACCATGGGACTAATAAAGGATTATCTTATCTTATCTTAGAAAATGTAATTGTGCATACTACTGAGGGTCTGGGGTGCTAGATCTTTGTGGTGTATTTTTTTTTATCCAAAGCTAAACTATGACTGTTTCTCCAACAAGTCTAGCACCACATTACTTCATCACAGTCCACTAAGTTTTCTGAAATATAGGCTTTACATATCAACTGCACAATAGCATATACTGAACATACTCTCTAGTACCGTTTAAGAGCTCAGGTCAAGATGAGGTGTAGCTATTGGTTGTTTCCATAAAAATGCAGCCACATAAAAGTGCGGAATTTGATTTGTCCACGGCCAACAGAATGCTTACGGGCAGAGTCCTGGATTCACTACAAAGGGAACTGCAAAAGAGAGAGAAAAGAGACTGAGAGGGACAGGTAGGAGGTGACATCAAAGGAAAAATACACAATCACACACACACATGCAGCTAGCCTTAGAGAACAGTAGCCTACACGTCTCTCATAGATGAAGGAGTGTGAAAGAGAGATGTTACCACAGAAGCAGGGCTTGGGGTAGAATTCAATAATATTATAGTACAAACATTACTTCAATATTACAGTGTATTTAAAAGCAATGAGTCATTCAATACCAAATTTCAACCAGGGTGGTCAGCTAAAACAAGCATTGTTATACATTTGCAAGTACAAATGCAAACAGTAGGCTCTCTAAACAACCTCACTACACAACATTCAATATCTGTTTTGGCTGAACCTTTTAGAATAGATTTTTTGTAATACATTTTTAAAAAGTACATTTTAACCCCAGGCGGTGTGGTGGTGTAGTGGTTAGCACTGTCACCTCACAGCATGACGATCCGGGTTGGAGTCCTGGTCTGCATCTGTGTGGAGTTCTCCCCGTGCTTGATTGGGTTTCCTCCCACAGTCTAAAAGACATGCATGTTAGGTTGATCGGTCACTCTAAATTGCCTTTAGGTATAAGTGTGTGTTGGCCATACGATGGACTGGCTACCTATCCATGGTGTACCCTGCCTTTGCCCGATGAAGGGATTGGCTTCTACAGCTGTATTGAGCTGCGGCCCATAAAACAAAACATTTCCACTATGGCTTTGTTTGCAACTGGTTGCAAATTGTGTTTTGTTCAAGTTTCTAGCAGTTCTAGCATAATGCTTATGATAACTTGAAGCATAAAGTAGACACATAGAACAGATTGAATCAGAACATCCCTAGTTCTGGTATTTAGATTATGACTTTTCTCCAATCAGAGGTTTCAGAAAGTGTAGCGAAGCAGCCTCTTTCATCTTGCCAAACAGAACACAAACATGCTGAATGTACAAGAAATGTACATGTTTTAATTTCTAAATTTCAGCTCCCTTTAAAGAAATAAGTTTTGCCACTGGGCATATGGTGTGCCCACATGAGGTCTTTGGGAAGCAAAGCTATGAATGCTTTGACTATAATGAGCGCTTAATTAATGCAAACACATTGCCAAATAAGTTCAGCTCTGTTATGGGAGAAAATAGGCCTCCCTATGAGTTGACTGTGGTATCATAAGAGTTAGAATTTCTCTTTATTCTAAATGATGTTGGTTAAGCTGAGGACATTGCGGAGCATACATATTTAAACCACAGGAAAATGAGCATATTTACATATTTTTACTAGATAAAAATACTCTCAGTCCTTATTAGCTGCTGAGAACAGCGAACCCAGTGAGGGTGATGAAAGTGAGGTCAAGCACATTTTCAGGTCAGTGATTAAGACTCAGAGCAAAAGCAGTCGAGCTATAGGCTACTGCATGAATTTCCTTCTGTATATTAAAATATTTAGCGATTAGGCCTTCTAGGGGTTTGCAGTGTGATGAATCACTTCCTGGGTGTTTGGGTCAGTACGCTCTGTTCAAGCCTGTTCATGCTAAGAGGAAATGTTACACTGGACTAACTGAATACATATGGAAATATGAAATATATCTTAATACATATTATTACATAGTTTGTATTATTATATAAGAATGTCATTCTTTTACCAGATCCAGGTTGGGTTTAGGCACATAATGCATATCACCTATTTAGGTTAGGTTTAGGCACATAATGCATATCACCTATTTAGGTTAGGTTCAGGCACATAATGCATATCACCTATTTAGGTTAGGTTCAGGCACATAATGCATATCACCTATTTAGGTTAGGTTTAGGCACATAATGCATATCACCTATTTAGGTTAGGTTCAGGCACAAAATGCATATCACCTATTTAGGTTAGGTTCAGGCACATAATGCATATCACCTATTTAGGTTAGGTTTAGGCACATGACATATACAACTTATAAAGCAGGTCTGGAGCTAATGGTCCATTTTTCAGAATCACAAGTTATTGGGGTCAAACAACCCAAAGTTACTCATGCTGCTGCTACCTTGAGAAGGGTTAAGTCAGGTTAAATATCAATAACTGAGAAATACACTTATTATTAATTGTTCAGTGAAAAGGAGAAAAGTTAAGATAGCTTGTAGCTGGGTAATTAGAGGACAGCCTGGAAGAGCTGTGCAGTGAGAAAGATTCTCTCGGCCATTCCTTTGGCACACAACGCTTACTTCTGAACTAAAATGATATGAGAAAATATCAAATAAATGAAATGGAGCAACTTGGTCCTCCCTCTGCCCTAGAAAGACAGTGTGGAGGAGAGAAGTAAACTTGCACAGCCTTTTTTATGAGACAACAAAAGATGAGAGCAGTCCCACTTTAACACGGAACTGTGCTGGTACATGCAGGCATGCTGACCTACTTATACATTTTAGGCCAACGTCACCCAAGTTAAGTGAAGAAAAGTGCTGTGTATTTGGAACTCTGAAACAAATTAGAGACATCAGACTGCCACTGTGATGTTGTTTACAAATTGAAGCTGTTTCTCCGTCATCACCATCACCATGCGACACTTCTTCACTCATCATCATCATCATGACCTGATTCTTGTCACCATGATTCAGCTGTTGTCATTATCATAATCATCGTCCTCCTCTTCCTCCAGGTGCTTAGATCCTGCATTCGTATTCACTGTAACAAAGCCGCAAACATATCAGTACTGCTGCTCACTCACTGCAGTGCAGTTAAAAAAAACACACACACACACACACACGCAGAAAACACCCAGTGTGCGCGCATGTGTGTGCGGGCTCTCTCCCACGGTTCTCTGACCCAAATACAGCGAGCTTCTCTCTCTATCTGACAGACAGGTGGAGGTCTGGTACACGCTGCCTCAGAGGGACCATGCCGCAGTGTTCCTCATGTGATCTTAACCAGCTATATTTATTCTAAAGAGGACACTACGCTTTCTTCTGGAAACTTCAGATCAGCTGAGCCAGTTCTATGCAAACCTGGGAAAATCAAGTGGGAGTTGCGAATTAGGCCGAGTCATGGTGCATTCACATATACACACCAAAATATGCCTACACACACAGTAAGATACCAGCCAGTGTGAGCACCAGAGTGAGCACTTTAGATCTTGCTCAGTTCAAGCCAAATGATTTTGTTGTCATATAACTTCCATACAGGCCCAGTGCTGCCAACACGATGAATCACTACAGCTAAATCCAGAGCTAAACAGAGAGGTATTATTAGGTAAAGGCATATGACAGTGCTGAAGCAACCTCACCAACATGTGGTCCGCTGCGCCCTCCAGTGGAAGAGAAGAGGTGCTGCAGCAACGTTTTCTTGTAGCCTCCAGCATTAGTTGACCAAATGAGCTATAAGGAATGTTAAAACATGATTAAAAAAAACAAAACATTAACTTTGTTGGCCTGAAGGCTAAGCAACCTTTTAATGCAAAACTAGGCCTGCTACTTAGAAAACAACCAGCAGACTTCCCTGAGTAAATTTGTAGGATCAAATGAGGACAGTTTCAACAACTACCAGAAACTTCTGCAGAGCATCTTTAGTAGTACTCTAGAGTTATCCTCCTCATTACAATGTCTAGTATAATGTTATTTTTCCCAGGTATAGTTATTCTACAGAAACAGGTATGTCATCACACTCAGTTTTATGTATTTCCACAGTTTTTATATTGGAAGATCATTCAATAGAAAGTTTTCTTTTTTTTTGTCTTGACATAAACAAAAACGAACATGACCCCTCCATGACCCAGTCAAATGCTATTTCTGAATAATCCTGTATTTATTTCAGAAACGTTTTTGTATGTCTTTCTAGAAGTCCCCTCTTGTGAAAGGTAAACAAAGAAATAGATATTTATTTATACATTCAAAATGTTTAGTAATCTGAACATTTGGATTCAGTGTAGTAACAGATGCTTTGATTATTATAGTAGACTTCTGCATTATGGAACACAAACAATCAGTTTTGTTCTTTATTTTGTTAAAAGTAGAATTGTATTTTATTTAAGAGTGACAGCTGATGATTTGGGGGATTTTGTGTGATTTCAGGAGATTTTACTGTCCGGTATGCTGGACTTTGGATAATAATAAAAACAACAACAACAACAACAACAACAACAACAAAAAAACATTTTTATTATCATTGGGATTAGAGAGCAAAAACTTTTGTGGTGCAGCTGTACATACAGTAAACACAGAAAAAGTTCAGTACCTGCTTTGTATTTTGTTATACTGGTGATAAAAATAATATTCTTTTTTTTTTTAAACTCTTACATTTCAGTATACCGGACATTGAATGCTTATATGTTTCATAATAAATAATATTCATGTATTAAGCTATTTACTGCCACAGAACATGTTTTATATAAATATAATAAATATATATATATAAAATAAAAATTTAAAAATAAAAATATATTTATATAAGTGTCCAGTCTCGGGACTGAAGAAGTTGTATCAAGGCTATATTAACGTTCATTAATAACGCTTTTCTGGTTTAGAGATATTTTAGAGATATATTTTACATACATTTATGATTTCATGCATATAAAATCGTGTCGATTTTTGCAAGTGTGTCAATTGTAAATTCAGTCTAATTTTAAAGGAAGCAGAATGTAACAAAATACTTTACAGCCAGCAAACACACATTGTCACAATGTTGTCTACTTTGTTACCATGTTGTTACAACGCTGTCAAAAGGCGGTGCTTTTCACATTGTCTGAACAAGGTTGTTACAACTTCACTACTAATAAACAACGTTATTGTTTCATGGTATTACGACTTTTGGCAAGTTCGCAAAATTCCATGGAGCTCCATGCAGATATAATGGGAGGTTCTGGGAGGTGACAACGTATTGACAACATTACCACTACGTTGTCACAACGTTGTGAGGTAACGTCACGTTGTGGGCACTAAAACACGTTGTCACAACTTAACTTGTAGGGATATCGGGCTTAATGCATTCGAGCAGCAGCACTCCAACGCCTTCAATTCGATTATCGTACTATATATATATATATATATATATATATATATATATATATATATATATATATATATATATATATATATATATATATATCGAATATATATTATTTTATTTTATTTTTTTAGAGAAACAACAGGCTACCTAACGCTCTCCTCGCGGATTCAGTAAGCAAACCTGCTGTTTCCGTGTAGGTCTTGGCGGGGTTAGCGTCTCAGTTCGACAGTTAGTACAATATTCGCGAACTTCGCGAAGATTACGAAGCTTTTCTTGCTTGTAGCGCGTGTCTTTTAATAAATGTGTGTACTCTCTTTGTATCAGGGTTTTATCGGCAGCTATATGGCCTCTAACCGCGCCGGCACTCTTCGTCCAATCAGAGCGCCGCATAGTCGCTCGAGCTCCTCACGCACACACACACACCTGTTGGCACAACTGCTGTCGTTCGCCGCGTTCGCACCGCGCGCCTGTCATTTAAACTGGCGGAGAGCTCAAAGCGACACGCGCGCTCTGTGGAATTTGGAGTAAACTGAGAGGAAGACGGTCAGAGGAGCGGTGGGAGCAGACCACCGGTATGTGTACACTCCTTTTCTCATTTCATTTGTAGCGCTATCAAAGAGCTGGCGGTGCCTCAGGTTTCTTATGCTGGCTGAGCTGCAGCAGTGATTTGTGGTCTTGGTTTTGCTCATTAACTCTCAGGCCATGTTCTAGCCAGTAAAACAAGCACACCTGAGGAAACTCACTACCTATGGTGATGTCTGAGGTGACTGTGGGACCTGATATTAAGCGTAAACCTGAAGAAAGACCTGTCTAAAGGTCCCCGTTCCACATTAAATGGTGCAATTCGAATAAGAAGCGAACGTCTAAAAGCAAGAAGTTGAGCATTTCCAACAAACTGATAGCGAGTCTTAAGTTTTCTGGTAACCCGTTTGACTGTATAATAACTCGAGACTGAGCTGATAGAGACCTTCCTTGGAAAAAAAGAGTCTTTTTTATCAGTTAGTAAGTTGCATAAGTTTATTAAGATTTCTGCTTTTGGTCCTAGAGATCTAAAAATGAGAAACCGTATGATTGGGGATCAGAAACTAGTAATGGCATATTGAAAAGTTATGAGATTGTGATTCCTCTTTCTAAAGCTAATAATGTAGTCAAAACACAGGAAACTGTCTCATTGTTTGAGTTGAAAGGCCTTTTCAGTGTTTTGAATGTATGTAGGTGAGGTCAGCTGAGGCCTCCAGCTTCAGCCAAAGCTGGCTTACCTTCTCTTGAAACAAGCACGGAGATCAAATGCTTCTGTCACGCGCATGAGAAATAACACACCAGAAGTGCATGAATAGGAGCTTTGAGTTGGGTGCATGAGGCCTTTTGCTGTGTCCACGCCACTCTAATGGTGCCCATGTTATGTCTGACTTCTGTTTGACCACTTTGAGGGTAAGTCAGGCTGTTTTGGAGCATTCAGGTTTAATCTGTAAATCTGTAGTGGTGTCATGGTCGTGTCACTCACCCACCAGACTCAAACCTGAGCTCACTCTTATCGCTGTATATCTCAGACTTGTGCTGACTCATGTCATGTCTACTGCGAGTGTGTGTACATATGTTTGGGTTTGTAGGTCTTACCTGGTCGCTTCTTAAACGTGTACTCATCACTCTTGTTGGATCTGAACTAATTACTGTTGTCTTTCCATGTGGTTATGGACTTATTTTGAAGTACTGAGGCTGATATATGCTTTGGCCAGCCAGTGGAGAGAAACTATAACTGACTGAATATATTGTCGCTGTCTAATGAAAAACAAGTATCTACAAAATGTCAACTTTACAGGAAAGGGCAACTTATTTTACTTTTAATGTAAGTCAGTGGAACCAAAATGTTTTTTGGAGCATTTGCATTGTTTCTTTGTCCAAAATAGCAAGGAGAGGCCAAAAACGTTCTTTACTTTCAATGCAATAACATTAAAAAGTTTTATTAAGTGATTTTGGAGAATTTCTATTGGTCCACTTATCTTGGACAGCCATGTTCAAATGCCATAGAAAAACAAACATTGAGAATAAATTAGAGCTGGAAAAAAAATAGCTGAAAATGCACAAATATGTGATGCATTATTACTTGGTTACAATAGTGCAGCCTGATAACAAGCCTGCTTTGCACCATGAAATACCAAAAAAAAATTCTCTTGGTGTTCGTATGTAGGAGCAGCCCCTGACATGTCCCAGATGGCAAAGTAATGATCTTTTAATGACTAAATAAACACACGGGGCACGCAGTGTCACCTGTTCATTAAAGCTTCAAACATCTGTTAAACATATAAGCACCAGCAGTGGGTGTGTGTGTGTGTATATCCATACGTGCATGTGCAGCTCATGCTTATATTAAGTTAGGGTGATGTTTTAAAATTCATTGGTATAGGTACACTCATTTCACAATGAGTGTTGATTTCAATTAGAGCGAATGCAGATGGCATGAGCTGCAGTTTTAATTTTGGTCTACATTATTAACACATTTTAAGTAGGAAACCCAATTTAACCCAAAAACACAGAGCTTATGAACTGCTCGAAGATAATTTAGGCCAATCAGAGGCAACCAAACACCAGTGCATTGTCACATGACAACAGTAAGCCAGAAAGAGTGGAAATGCTGGTCTTCTGCCATAAAAAGGAGAATGCACCTCAATTTGTGCAAAGCAGGTGCAGTTTAAAATGCACTGTCCAAAAAAAGTAATTAAATATTATACTCACATCAATTAGCCCTACATTTTATATTTTTAGCTTCCTAATGGCCTCCTGCGTCGGCTGGTCAACTGAAGGTTTGATGCAGTTCTGGCTTATCTGTTTATATTACTGATATACATTTTTTTTATTACTGATATGAAATATTTATATATTAAAGTGTTTAAGTAGTAAAGTATGTTAACATTTTGGAGAAGGTTTTGTTTCAACAGCAGCAACTCTATGTAGAAACAGCTCCTTCTTGCAGTGTCATCTATAGGACACCTGCATATGCCTCAAAACCTACATGAATGCTTATAAAGCTTTGTTCCTGTAATAAGGGTTTCCTTTGTCAACTTTATGTTTTGCTTCTTGACATTGTGTCATGTCTCTTAAGTGAAATGACTTGGCTTATACATATATTAGAATTTAGCTTAATAAACTGTGAATACTGTTTGACCAGAGGAGGATGGGTCTCGGTTCCTCCCAAGGTTTCTTCCTCCAGTTTTGAGGGAAGTTTTTCTTGCCACTGTCGCCTCTGGCTAGCTCACAGGGGGATACATGTTGTGACTTCATGTTTTCAAAGTTAAAGCTGTAAAGCTGCTTTGTGACAACATCGTTGTAAAAAGCGTTATACAAATAAACTTGGCTTGACTTGACATAAACCACTGACATGTAGCTAAGAGTGTATCATTGTGATATAATGCTGCAGACGTTACACAGCCTAGTCTTATCTTATAATCTTGGTCAAACAAATGTTAAAACTAAGAGCACATAAATATCACCCTGATGTGGCAAGCCATAACATATTGTCAGTGTCGGTGACATCAACGAGAGTTTGTTTTAAATGGTTTTATCTCTTAAAGGTAAAACCTGTGCAGTCAGTAGCTTCACTCTCATCACACTAATGGCTGCACAAACACAAAGAATCAGGAGGACAGGTGCATTCAGTAGCTTTGCCTAGGCACACACACACACAAGTGCATAGTAAACACTGAGATCAGGCAAACAGGTCTGTCTGATGTGTCTACCTTAGCTACAGCAAATAAACTGCCATAAAAATAATTGTGATCATCAAGTTTGTTATACAACTAGCTGTATCCAACTATTTAAGTAGCAATTTTGATGATTATCTTGTTTCCCAGATTTATATTGAAAAAGAAACAAAGCAGAATCTAAACAGTTTTGTCTGTTGATAAAACCCATGACACTTCTCAATAAATGCATTTTGTTATACACACACACACACACACACACACACACACACACACACACACACACACACACACACACACACACACACACACACACATATATATATATATATATATATATATATATAAGATGTAAACATTGTGAAAGCTGTGAACTGTGAAAGGATTAACAGTATTTTAAATAATGACGATCAGGTTTAACAGGCTTCAAACTGTTCAGGAATGAACAGTTTGAACAGTGATTACAAGAGTGTAATTATATTTCTAGTCATGGGTAGAGTCAGATTTGTGAAATCAGTTTTTACTTCTTCACAGTTTCACAGTAAAGCAACATCAGTTCCAGACAATCAATCAGACTAGACATGATATTGACTTTTGCATGTGAAAACACATGAATAGTGCTCTGCCTTGTAAAACAACAACTTCTCATGGTCCAGTAGGGGGTGCTGTTTTATTTCTTGGACAATGAGCTCTTTAGAGTACATGGCTAAAACTGAACATATCCTCAAAAATAAATAAATAAATAAAAAAATCGTAAAATCTCCACTGCATGTGAGAGAGAGAGAGAGAGAGAGAGAGAGAGAGAGGGAGAGAGAGAATTATTCTTTCAAACAAAAGTCATAAAAACCCATTAGAAATATTTAATATGCCTCAGACAACGTCCATAAAAAAGATGGTAAAGGTCAAGAAAGAGGCACCAAGAGTGCCTTCATAAATCTTGACAGAGAATTTCATTATCAGACTGTGTGTATGTGTGTGGTTTGTATGAGTCTGTATTCATAGCCGTGTGACCTTTGTAACCGCTATACACATCTTGGGAAAAGTCCGAGACCATCTTCCATTTATTTAATTAAGTATTAGTTATTCATTTTTCAACATCACAGAAAAGAAAACAGATATTTAACAGAAAATTACACACAATCATGTTTTCATTATTAAGTGTGTATGTCCTTTGTCTTATTTACTACCAACTTGCTTTTAGTTTTTTAGTGCAATCTGCAAACATGTTTACTGCAACCATTTTTTGATTTATAGGTTGTCTTCTTTTTTGTGTATTTCCCTGTCTTAGTAACAGCTTCTTGACAGCTACACATCCCTTTAGACCCACAGTGGTAAGGTGTTTTCTCACAGTGGAGGTACAAAACACCTTTGGATGTTTTCAGCTCTGTAGCAGAAGTCGCCCTCTCTTACTTACCTCTTCCTTATGCAAATGGATTTGCAGATTTAGACTATTTAAAGTATTCCAAAACAAAAAAATTCAAATATCGATCCGCTCCTAAAGAATGTGTCGACAAGCTTGTTTTACAGGAGGAAACAGAGCCTGATTGACAAATTCATTCAGTTGCATTGTTTGCCATAAATGCTTCGTAGCTTATCTTTATTTGGAATCTTTTTCAAAATGCTATTCAACAAGCTTTGTTGCTGCTTATTACTGTGTTATACTGAAGCTCATGCAGACACTGTGTTCAGACCTTTATTCTGTACACAAACTCTTTCCATGTACATCTTTTAACTATTAAACGTGTGATGAGAAACAGGAGGAGGGTAATGGAGCTGACCTAATTTTGCCTTACAGTGCGGAAGAGTCACTTTTTATTGCAGATTGATTAAAACAACTGGCTGCCTCACTCACAATCTGCTTTTTGATCGGCCAAACCGTTGGTTCTGTTTCATATAAAAGCATGATCAAGCTATTTTTGGATATGTACTGGAAAAGGGATCCCTATGACATCCATTACCAATTCTCCTTGAGTACTGACTCTTGGAAAGCTTTTTTCCCCCAAATTAAACTTCAAATCTCTGTAATAGGAAACTCAGACCTGGTCACAGATCAGACATACAGCTCTATCCCTGGCTGCACTACAGTTCCACTAAGCTACGTGTAGTCATGCCATAGTTCTGAATCGTCTTGTTACTTTTAATTAGCATCCCAGTCCTGGTAAGAGGCCTTTTCCCTGGCTTGGTAACTCCTGCTGTAGATTACTGATGGCTATCCAGTTCCACTTCTCTTGTTTCAATGCTGCCATTCATGCAGCACACACACACACACACACACACACACACACACACACACACACACACACACACACACACACACACACACACTCATATGCACACAGAGACTCACAAACACACAGAACATTTTCTGTCTGTACATCCAACCAGCCTGAGTTCCATCTGCATCAACTTAAAATGCCAACGTGAATTAGCTCCTACTCAGCACTCTGAATGAAAACAATTAAAGTCTGTGTGCATCTGTCTCTCTGTCTTTGTCTGTCTATGTGTGTGTGCACACAGTTAATTCTTTTTTGGGATTTGTCTTTGAACTGAAAATGTATGTATAGAATATCCACAATATATCTTCCACTGCTGCAATATGGTAGAGAGAGAGAGAGAGAGAGAGAGAGAATAGGTCCTATAGTGGAATGTTTTGCTTTAAGACTATAGGAACTGGTTTGGTCAGTAAGCTTGGGCATGGTGAATTGCCTTCACTTAATCGTTGTGATTACTCATTTTTAGCTTCATTTTTATGGTGTGGCTTTATTTTCTACACCAGCTGCCCTTTACATTGTATGAACATTTCATGATGGAGCAATAAAAATGATGCATTACTTAAAATAACATAGAATAACAGAATAATAGTTTTAGAATAGTTATGGTAGTTTTGGAACAATAAAGTTTGGAAGGAGGACCATTCCTGAGACTCATATCACCCACCAGTCCAACATCCTATGAATTTCCCACGTCAACTTCATGGTTGCTGGTATGTTTTCGTATGCCACCACCACTTAGTGTTCTCCCTGTTCCTCAGTTCTATCTGTCAGTCGAACCCCTGCTCTTAAGAAAGATGGTGTCAGGCTTCTAACTTAAAACAAAAACCATGCATAGCCCCTGCCCAGGGTCTTAAGATTCTCTCCTGTTCTACAGCCATATATCAGAAAAAGTTGTAAAGGTTTTAATAGTCATTCAATATTTGAAGTTGTTTGGAAATGTAAATTTTTTTTCATTTATATAATAAAATGTAAAGACCTATGTATAGTTATTTCTTGAAAGTAGTCTGCACAATTTTGGTATCATGTTAGAATGTCTTTGTAGATGTATGTGCAACCAATTGTATAGGTTTTATTTTATTTTTCATAGTAGATATTAAATTAGTAGTATATAATAAAGCCAAGAACACTTCTTTCTTTTCCATTAATGCTACCATTTCAGAGCAGTGATTGTATGTTTACTGAGACTGAGAAAAGCAGTCATGAGGAAAATTGCACTGTTAGGTGAATCGTAAGTGCCTGGTGTCTTTGGGTGTACCTGGTATGCTTGAGGTGTCTAGTTTGTAGTCTTGTGTTTAAATTGGGTGTGTCAGTTCACACGCACACACACTCATATACACACTACTCATGTTCTTGTAGTATCTCCACCACTCCAAACCCATGAGAACTGCTACCTTCTAAAACAGACACACAGTGAGAGAGAGAGAAAGAGATAAAGAGAGGGACAATAGTTATACAGGAAAATCACAAACAGAGGGGTGTGACCAACACTGAGAAAAAGAGTATAAACAGTAAGTCTGGATATTATGGTTCAATATTCAGACAAATGTTTGTTATCTATAGACTGATTGTGAAAAATGATATTATCCTTGCCAGTGGAAAACTTTAGTTTAGTTTTTTTACTTTAGTTTTATCTAAAGTGATAAATTTTCAGTTTGCTTATCTAATTTCATTCCCTTTTAGTGCAGTGAAATGAGATTGTTAAGCAGACAAATACTTTTATTAAATACATTTATTTGATACAGTATTGCGAAAAGTATTGCGATACAGTATATGTGAAAGAGAATTGAAGAACATTTATTTGTGTAATATCTTTGTATATTTAAATTAACATGGTATTTGATCAATTCAGCTATTAACCCGAGGCTAGTTATGGTAGGTAAAAAATAATCCTAACTACATTTAGAATACATTCAGAGTTTAATATCGAGTCCTGTGTAAGATTTTGATATATGTATTACAATAAAACTAGTCTCATTCCTGCATGTTCTTCATGCCCTACACATTATGCAAATTACCCACCAGAACACAAACACACACACATACACACTTAATCAGTGCCTCTGATTAAGCAGTGAGATGTGTGAAACATCGTCCAGATTATAGCAAACTTATGCCTAGCAGTGTACACCATTGTAACACTATTGCATTCTGTATCTCTAATGCACAAAACCTGCTGTTAAATGAAAGATATTACAACTCATCAAGATTTTTGTTGTAATCCCCTAATGCTATCTAATCAGACAACTCTGAAGTACTTCTCCCCCTTCCCTTCTCTATTTCTCTGTTACACAAAACACACACACACCTGGTGTCCTGTGCCCGAACCAGAGAAAAGGCCTGGTTCCTTAGTCATTGGCAGGATGCACTGCTATGATGCTTCTGTATAGTTTATCTAAAACGTGAGTGTCAATAGGAGTGTCAATTAGTCAAGCACAGTGTTTGACTGTTCCCTGCTCAAACACCTGTGATTCATCTCAGCAGGAACTTAACAGGTAAAAGCGCCTCAATTGTCCGTTCGCTGTGGCTTGGCTATGTCCGAGTTAGAATGAGCTCAACTCAGCCCATGTGTTACTTTCATCAGTGCTTTCCTTGATAAAACAGGAAATTGGCTATACATATTAAATGAAGAAAAACACTGAAGTAAAATGAACTACACAACACTAAAAGTATGGTGATAATCGGTGCTTCAAAGAGCAGATATTGATATTATTTCCGGTTTCCCATTTGTCACTGAAGAGGGAGCATAACACCCACTAATACTGTAAGGTTTGAAGTCGGTTATTCTTTCTCTTTAGTTACAATGCTCTAAATTTCTCTGGTTTTCTGGACCATTATCACAAGCCCAGCATCATGGCAAAGAAGACTAGTGTGCAAATAGGTCGGATACAAATTTCCAAGTTTCCTGAATCAGTATCTGTGGTTTCCTGGAGGCTCGTTAGAAAGGGCAGTTCTGTCTCTGCTTGTTGCAAAGCATTCCCTTCTTTTGTTGTGTTCCTAATATATATTATATATGGATACATGCAGGGACATGTTTATCACACTCTGTTCCTGCTATGAATTATTGATTAATTAATTATTTATGGAGAATGTATGCATTGTAATTAGGGCTGTGTATTGGCTAGAACCTGGCAATACAATACGTATTGTGATACAGCAGTCGCGATTCAATTTAGCATGATATATTGCGATATTGCAAGCAAAGTATTGTGATTTTTCACATCTTACTTTTAAAACACACCACTGTATGAATGTTTAGCCAATGTTTACAATAGCATTGCGGCACTGTGCTGCTTGCTAATGTTGGAGTGGAGCTAAAAATGGATTACAACATAGTCATCTAGTGGTCAGAGGTTTAAACACAACACACAATGATTCACTGTCTGGCAGGAATCTGTGTATCTATACTGTGTTTTTAAGAATCAATACAGTATCACCAAACATAATATCCCGATATTCAACATTTCAATAGTTTTGTACACCCCTAATTTTAATTGATGTAGTGATCTCCAAACTGTGATAGACTCTGCTAGACCTCCAGGCTCAGTGTTGGACATCCCTAAGCGAAATCCTGTTGCACCAGCTCTGGAAGAAACATAGATCAAACTGCCTTAGGGTCTTTACATATTCTCCTAAACTTTCGAATCTGCCAGGTCCTGTGAGGGCTTTTCAAAAGACAGCCTGAAGGATAGAAATTCAGCTGAAATATCTCATGTAGACCTTCTGAACTAGCAGCACTTTTCTTTTTGCTGCAGTGGGAAGACATGAGACGATAGTGATGGATTATTTCTTAAATACATTCCTCTCAGTTATAAGCATAAGGGAATGTCTGTCATGTCTTATTTCAGTCTTTGTAACAACAAAAGGATTTGAGGTAAAACTAAAACCTGGATATTGTTCAGTTATACTCTCCTCTCTTTCTCCTAGATTTATCTCATTGTTCAAATAAAAACTCTCCCTGTTAGAATTAAGCTGCATATTGTGCTTGCACGGAGAGAAGATGAGTTAAAGAGAAACAGATGGAAAGCGATTTTCAGCTTGAGAAAGCTTCTGCTAGGTGGTTAGCGACCAAACAAAATATAATAGACATGCTTCAGTAAAGCAACTGAGCTACAGTATTACACTTGTGTCACTAAGTGATTCTGAAACCTCAAAGCGGTTCAGAAAGAAATCTCACATATAAACAAAACTACACACATACACATTCACAGTCCTCCTACTCTACTATCCCTGTGCTTTCTACAGTCCAGATGTGCTCCTAAGGGAGGTATTGATAGATAATGCATACCTCTGTTAAGTCTTTTCTTTATTCATCTCTAAAGGCTGGAGAGATTCTGCATTCCTTCTTTGAGATTTGTTGTAAGAATCTTTAAGTGCTGGGTTTGTCCCCTGTCAGTCATAGTAAATGGAAAAATTTAATGGTTTCTATAGGAAGACAAAAAAGGGTCACAGAAGAGGAGTCGCCAGGGTTTGTGTGTGTGGGTATGTGTGTCTGGTCTGTGTGAGAGAGAGAGAGAGACCAACCTTTATTTATTGATTTTCCAGTCAAATAGGCATTTAAAAAAACAGCCGTTCCTTCTTTTGGTCCACCAGCATAAGGATGGGGAAACTCACATCAAATTTTAGGATTTTCCTAAACTGGAATTCAAAAATGCATTTAAGGAAAATCTGTCCAACTACCAAAACTGTCACCATCAGATAAACAGCACTTAAAGCTTTCATCGTTGAAAGATAGAAGAAAATAAGGCACTGCTCTTGCTTCAGATCTTCAGACCATCCTTCTACTGTGGGAAGACAATTATACATATGGTCTATTATAAGACTATTTAAAATGTTCTGTTAGTCTAACTATAGTAATTGTGCGTAAGTGTGGACCCATATATGACTGGCTGTAGGAAGTGAGCTCACAGATGGGCAGACAGTGATAACAAAGGAGACAGAAGACAAACAGATAACAGCTTTGTCTTCTTTTCCTTCTAACGGACACACCCATAAACAGCTCATATTGCATCACTGTGTTATAGTTGACTTTACTATGGATTTCATATTACCCTGCTAATCTAGGGCCCACTCTTCCTTTGCAGCATTGCTCTTTGACCAGCTTATCAAATAATTATTGACCAGTCCTGATTTGATAACAGTAATATTACATGAAAAAACAATGACTGCTCTTAGATAAGTACTTTATAGTTCGGGACAAAGGCTGCATCTACTGTTACTCTGTATTGAACAGCTATATCCGCGCATATTGAGTCACTGACATAAAATCTGCAGTTTGGGTTTGCGGCCTCGTCCGTGTGAACGAAAAGGGAAGCTGAACTGGCTTTTAGACTCTGAATACAGCGCTCAATAAAACATGGCTCAGGTGACTCACTCTATAGAGGGTGCTCAAAGACAGCAGGGAGTCAGTCAGACACACACATAGACACTTAGTCCAAACAGACCCGTGAGCTACAGTATGACTTGTGTTGTTAGAATGTACCATGGTCAGCTCATTCTTTGTTTAAAGGAGTCACCGTGTATCCAAAAAGCATGTGTCTTCAATAAGAGTGCTGTACAATACACATTAATGCAGGCTGTTCTTATACTCGTAAAGTAGACTTCCTGTAAAATCAATCATACTGAAGTGTTTTAACAGTGTGTTTTTACTGTAAATAGTGCAAACCTGAAGAAATAGGCTTCAGGGACTGTTGCTCACGAGCTACTATATGCTACAGGATATGTCAAGTGTAGCATGTCATGCCTTCTTATGTGTTAATCTAGCAAGTGAAGATTACCAGTTCTTTTAAATTGAAATGTCAAATCAGCAGTTACAGACTGCTGACAAATCCCTTGTTGACTTTCAGATATATCAATGACACTGAGTCTGGGATTTAACCTTCTATATCAAATGCCTTCAGTCAAAGAGATGGAATAATTTTCTCCATGTCAAATCTCATCTGTATGGATTACTGGGATTTAGAGAGATTATGGATTGTAAACAGATGCCTTTGATGGAGTATCTGTGTAGTGTTACTTAAATGTGTGTTAGAGGGATTATCTTTTATGTTTATAGCACAGAGAGACAAGAGGGTGCGTTTGGTATGTGTGTTAACATTGACAACATTGTGTTTGTGTGTGCGTGTATGTGTGTTTATGCGACATTGTGGGGACTATACACTTATGTTGTTGGGGTCTTCCTTCTTTGTGGGGACCTCACTATGTAAACCAGTATATTTTAAGGTCAAAGTAAGGTTAAGGTTACGGTTTGAGTGAGGTTAAGGTTAGGGTCAGGGCCAGGCTGAGGGTTAGGGTTAGGGTTAGGGTAAGAGTAAGGGTAATATTAGGGTTAACGCTAGGCTAGAAGTAGTTCTGGCTAAGGAAGTTCCCAGGAAATTAATGGAAGTCTATGAAATGGCCCCACAATTCACAGAAACAAACGTGTGTGTGTGTGTGTGTGAGGTTCCCCTAAACTCAACAATCACAGGTTTTTATGAGCTCATTAAATGTGATAATATACACATGTTTGTTTCTACAAATTGTGAGGCCATTACTCAGATTTCCATTAATTTCCTTGAAGCTTAACTCAAAACTTAACCAGAACTACCCGTAGCCTAGTGTTTGTGGTCCCTACAAAGACAAAAGTTCTTTAAAGCACTGCCCTGCACACACACACACAGCCTCAGTGGTACAGGATGGCCTGAGGGCTTTGTTAGCGATTAAGACTCTTGTGTTATAGACAAAATCCCAGCTGTACTCACAGCCTACAGCAGTGACCCCCTACCTCTCTCTTTCTCTCTCTCTCTCTCTCTCTCTCTCTCTCCTGCTCTCTCCTCTACCTTTTGTTTCAAAATGTTCTAGGGAAACCTTAATGCCCAGTATAATGTTGATATTGCCAATGTTGAAACAAAAAAGATTTTCTTTCATTTCTTTCATTTTTAAAACAGAATTTGTAAAAGCCTCCTGCAACTTACACTGTTTTAAATCGGATGACGAATGGAGAGGTTCTCCAAAAATGTAGTTCAGAAAGTTTTTCCTTCCCCACTTAAGTTACCCTAGTGAAGATGCAGGGTTTTGTTCCCACAGCAATAGAATACTATTGTTTTTTGTATGTTTTACTGATAGAGACTTACAATGAAGTGCATACAGGGCATACAGTTGTGCAATTGCACACACAGCCTGCATAAGGTTGGCCAGTAAGTTACCATGTCCAAAGACAAGCATCACCTACAGGGGTATAAACGCCCATGCTATGAACATGCTCTGTTGTGGAGTTGTGGAACTGCACTTTCTAGAATGATGGAGCACCAGCCAATACCTTTGACATACGTTTGTGATCATATGTACCTGACCACGCTAATGCTCTTGTGTCTGAATGCACAAACTAGTGTAAAGATTTCCCAGAAGAGTAGAAAGTGTTCATCTAAAGTCTTTCATTTCATCAAAATACTCAGGTGTCTTGAAACATCCAGACATGCAGTGTAACTGGACAATAAAGTAGAGCTCTATTCTATCTGTTCTCCTTTCTATTCTATCATATTCCACGTACCAGACCTCCCTTCTCTGGACACTTTAACGAGATCTGTCAGTCTAACATTTTTCCATTCACTAACTTGTCTCCTCTCTTCTCCTGTCTTGATGTCCAGCAGAGAAGTTAGATTAAGGCTTATTCTCCATGTACTCCTTATCCCTCTTCCAGTCAGAATCTCGTGTCTCTCCCCCCCCCCCCCCCCCCCCTTCACTCTTTCTCTCTTGCTCTCTCTCTCTCTCTCCCTTCTCACGGCACATCTGGTTTCAATGAGATAGGGTTTTAGAGTGCATGTCAGATGCATCGTGCGTCTTTGATCTGACATCCTTTGCAGACCAGCCTTTTTCATTTCTGGACATCAGACGGACGCAGGAATACAAACAGAGAGCCCCTTACCCTGCCCCCCCTTTCTCTTCTCAGCTGTTTGCAGACCTCGCTCCCGCTGTCTTTCCCTCCTGTGCACATGCTGTCATTAATCTCCTTCTCCCTTCAGTGTGTTTCTACAGAAATAAAACAGTACAGTGGAAAAAAATATGAAATATGTTATCATGATAAAAGCATGAAACTCAGTTGAAGCTCTTCTAGTAAACCAGTATTGAGGAATAACACCAGTTTTTCTGCTAACTTTCATTTGTTGAGCTTCGTTTGTTGAGAGTGGTTGGATGCAAAAGGATAAATCGCCAAGTGGATTTTCTGTTTAACAAATGAGCTGTTATTGTATGAATCATCTCAGTGCTATTTGTATTTGTAGTTAAACAAAAAAGGACAAATCGTAGAATCTTAAATGAGATATAGTGCAGAGATGTTTTTTAGGCCCTTTGTTTAATCTCAGGCCATAACATCTGTCCATCTCAGTTCTTTTCATGCACATCTGGAGATACACATCTGTACTAACCTGCTGCAGAGACACAGAGAGAGAGAGAGAGAGAGAGAGAGTGAGAGAGAGAGAGAGAGAGAGACACAGAGAGAGAACTGCTGGCCTACAGTAGGGAAAAGAGAAGAAACAAAGGCAGACAGAGTGGGTGAGAAGTTTAAAGCTGCAGAGCTCAGAGCAGTATTGGAAACCCACTTTGCTGGTATGTAGGCCATGAGCATTCCTCCGAGTGCCTTGGCTCAGAATTCCTCTGTGTTATTCTCGCTCCCTCTTGAAAACGTCAGGAGAACGTTTGAATAATATGCACGGGTCCGGAGAGTCTCTCACACAAGCTCCTGTGTGTGTCTGTGTTCAGATGTGTTTGTGTGCATAGAGAGTGAGAGAAGGGTGTAACCGTACATTCCAAGGGGTCTGCTCTCTTTCTCTGTCTGTCTCTCTTTCCCTCTCTTTCTGTTTTGCGTGCACATGCTCTTTCTCTCACAGTCACTGTTTTTCTTTCTCTGTCTTATTTTTCCCTCTCGCTGTTCCTCTCCCTCAGCTTGTCCCTCTCTCATCTCCCTTTCTTGCTCTCACTGTTTTTCTCACTTCCTGTGTCTCTCTTTCACCCACTTTTGTGTTTACTACTTATCTCTTTCTCTCCCTCACTGTTTTTGTCTCTCTTTCTGCCTCTCTCTCACACTCACTCTTGCGCTAATTCCCTCGCTGTCTTGCCCTCTCTCATTTTCTTTTTTCTCCTGTCTCTCTTTGCCTTTCTGTTTCTCTCCTTTTTTCTCTTTTTTAACTTTCTCTTTCCCACTTCTCTTGCAAACTCCCTCTCTTTCTCTTGTTCCCTAGCTCTGTGCCTGCTTTCTTTCTCTCTTTCTTCCCTCTTTCTCTTGCTCTTTTTTTCTCTCTTACCCTTTTTTTTATTTTCTGTCTCATTTTCCCCCTTTCTCCTGCTTTTTCTTGTGCTCAATATTTTTCTCTCCTTTTCTCCCTCTCATTCCTTCACTGTTATTCTCCTGCTCTCTCTCTCTCTCTCTCGCTCTCTCTCTCGCTCTCTCTCTCGCTCTCTCTCTCTCTCTCTCTCTCTCTCTCATGTGTTTAAATGCCCGAGAGGCTGAGAGTGACAGAATAGAAGGCGAACAGAGGAAATGAAAAAGTTCAGAGAGCCTTTAGTGGTCTTTTTGTTCATGAATGGTGTGAGTGAGTGAGTGAGTGAGTGAGTGAGTGTGTGTGTCTGTATTATGCGTGAGTGTGTGTTGTATACCAGTTTGGGGGGAGACGAGGTCTAGCGCTGCCGCTGAGGAAAAGTATGAAAAGCCTTAAGGGGGATTTCCTCTGAAAGAGAAAGCTTCTCTCCTCCCCCTTGCTCTCTCCCTCTCTCTCTTTCTCTGTCTCTCTCTCTCTCCCTCCCTCCCTCCTCTTTCTCTCTCCCTCACTCACTCACTCTCTCTCCATGAAAAAAGCACGGTGCAGTCAGGAAGCAACAGAGCAGCAAGCCAAGCAACAGGCTGCCTGACACTTTGCAGCTTTCTGCTTTAGCTACTTTTGGGCAAACTTGTAAAAACTCTCTGTAGGATGGCGGCAAGTCACTACAGCCAAAACACACAAACCTCTGCAACCCGGAGACCAGCACAAATACGACAGGCAATTTGGATGTAAACGACCATGGAAATTAAGACCAGCCCATCTGCAAAACTGAGCTGCACTTTTATGGATTAATGAACTAGAACATGACACCTGGATAGTGTGAATAGCATCGGCAAAATGGTATGAAAGTTGGTACTGCTGTTTGTTTTTGTGATGTTTTATGGTCTTGCTTTGTTGTTTTGCGCTACTGACCTAGTGACTTACAAACAGATTGAGGGGCTGTTCATTAGGGGATTACAGTGTGGTGTTGGGTGAATGCTTTTGAATAGGAATTAGAATGCTATTAGGTGTGAATGAAGCTGAGTTAGCCTCCAGGAGTATTTAGCTTCAGGAGACCTCAGCTGGCTGGACATGAGATTGTGCAAGGACAACCTGTCGCGTCATTTGTTGCCTGAAGTGCAGAAGCCTATTCGGTGAGTCTGTTAGTGTAGCGTATTATTGGGGCTTTTTCGGAAATAAAAACAATCTATGATCTGCTAAAGTGTGAAGTATACAATGATGGTACGGGAAAATATATGTATGGTATTGTTATGATAAAAAGTAAGCTCCATTATACAAATAATAGAGTTCTACACAGCTTTGCATGCTCTCTGTACAACTAGAGAGAAAAGGTTCCCTGTTTACTAAGTGGTAACAATAGCAGGCCTTTTTGATTAGATTGCAATTAATGTAGCTCAGACACATGCTCAAATGGTGTGTGTTTGTGTGTGTGTTTCCTTTGTGTTGTCTAAGAGTCATAGGGGAGTTTTGGTAACACTTATTAGCTATGCCACAGTGACTAATCATGCTTTAATTGTAATCAGCGAGAAGCTCTCACACATACAACAAAATTCATTCACACTCCATGGCAAATAAAATGAACAAAGTGCTATAAAGATATAATCATTTTTGATGATAAGAATATAACTAACCCAGAGGAAGAATGTATTGCTCAAATACTGCTCTGTGATGATCTTAGTCTTAGATGAGAAGTGGCTGAAGATAGAAGATTCCTATCTTTTGTTCAGCTGCAGAGAAACATCAGTATTATTATCTTGGCATTGCTGAGCACCATCATTGACTTTATTGAGATCTCTACTAAAGTGGAGAAGCATTTGAGATTATTGGGGTTTTTATGTAATGACAATAATGCTAAAATATTGGTCAACCTTAAAAACAGTCTATTCCTTTGGAAACTATTATGTCTTAGAACACCCTTCATGTATCCCTACATCATGAAAGGATTGCAATCAATGGATTCAAATATGTGTTAGACTTCATCTTAAAACTAATGTAAAACAATGTCTCAGACTTCGGGCAGCTTATTTTCACCATATAACAACTTAAACTCCTTAAAGGCTTTAAACTTCTCAGACGTATGGTTTCTATCGCCTCCAGTATAACAAATTCTGAATTTTCAAGTTTCTCTAGAACAAAGCATTTCACATTGTGTGTATTGTTCTGTTATAATTTATATTGACTGCATGATTAAAGTAGAAAAATATTCTGTATTGAAAATTATGAATTAATGTTAATGTACAAATATTTCATTGTTCAGGTCATTTTGGCCCATTCGTCATTCAGTATTCACAATAAATAAATGGCAGCTTTTAGGCTCAAATGTTTTCATACATATGTAAATCTAAAGAGATGAATGCTCACTTAGGGATTTTTTTAAAAATTGCAAGTCTATCAAATGCAAAAAATGGTCATGTTTATCTCTTTATGGATGTTCTGTTACACCTGCTTTAACATATTTGTAGAAAGTACAGAAGTCTGTTTTCCTGAGGTGTTGATGTTTTGATGTATAGGGATGAGGTGGGAGGCAGTGCACTGTCCTAAGAAAACCTCTTTTACGCCTCTCTGACTTCCTGACACGCACTTTTTCCTTAGAAAAAGTACCTTTTTCTACTTGACCTCATTTGCACTTACCTCATCCATCAGAAATATCAACATTGCACCATGTACAGAATCCGTTTCTAGATGGAGAATATTGCAACATAATCTGAAACGGCACCTTGTAATTTTAATTTAACTGTATTTCCTTTAGTATAAGGTTTGAATTTACCACTGAGATTCATCAGTATTGAAAGTAACCCCCTGTGTGTGTGTTTGTGTTAGAGACAGAGAAGAAATGTTTGCCGAGTTGTGATTTGGCTAGGCAAATGATGGTGCTCAAAAGGTGGGTAGCCACACTAAAACTATGAAGTAAAAGACACTGATGTATTAAGGTCAGCCTGAATTTTGCCCCCTTAATTTGTGTATCTAGTTGTATTGAGCATGATTCACCAATGCATACGATGTTAAACAGGATTTGGTTGTTTTCCTGTAATCTTATAGGGAAATATAATGACCTTCCCCTTCTCTGAACTGTGTTCTCAGTTTTGATTACATCACAGTGCACTAGCAGGTGGGAAATGACATTATGAAATGAACAGTTCTTGTCTTAACATCTGATTGGCTGAGCCATATAAAAAAAATCCTTTTGCTCTCAATGAATTTATTGTTGACTATTAAGCTGCTTGCCTGGACAGAGTGCACTGATAAAGTGAGAACCTGTTTTTGTTTGAACTTGTCTGGTCAGCTAGCTAACAGGTTAAAAGATTACACACATGCTAAACCATCCATCATTATTATCAATGGCTTAAACTAAAGTACTTAAAATATGATTCACAGTAGAACTGTAACATAAAAGCCAGAATGTCACTTGAATGGCTTACACATCAGATGTTGAGTCAGAAGTAGCATCAAACCCAGGCTGAACATCAAACAGCTCTGTACTCAGTGTGCTGTGTAGGTTTTGACTATTAGTTAGCTGTACTATGCACTCTTGGGCTGAAGAAGTCAGTAAATCAATTCCTACTTTAATTCCACTATGTAGAGAACAGGGAGCAGTTTGAGATTCAGCCCTAGTAAGAGAAAAGGAATGTCGTTGGATTGGTAATTTGATATATTCAGTGACCGAAAAGTTATCATAAGTTTATTATTATGTGACAAAAAGTTAAAAAGTAGTGAAATGACTAGTGTACAGTGATGAATTACTGAATGTTTTTCTCCTAATTTAACAGCCCATCATTGCTTAACAAGTATGCCATACTGTTAAAGAACAGCATTTATTGGTAGAATACTTTTTTGTTCCTTTTATTATTATTAATAATTGAAATTAGTTTTAAAAATGTGTATTTTATCATATATATATCATATTGTTGGCCAGCATATTATTACAGCAGTAAGTCACTAGACACTGTGCACTACTGAGATTTTATCACAAGGAAGGGGGTTTTACTCTGCTTCACACCATGCATAAAAACATTGTACACCAGGGGCATTTAATTAGAATTTAGTCCAGTTAGAGGAAATTTACTGATACCATATTTACTGTTTTAAATGCAGAACTGAATGAATTATTCTCCAACTCTCTTTACCCTCCAACTCTTCTCACTTCGTACCTCACCTGTGTGCTCGCCACAGTCCATAATCTGCACAGATTTGATTAGCTGAGGAGCGCTTTTGATGATCCTACAACGCATACGATTGGTGCAAACCCGCAGGAAAAGTATAAAGACAGGAAAAGTTCCGCCGCTTAAAATAAACACTGTCAAAATTAAATTGTTCTCAATAGTTTATTATTGAACAACAATTGCAGCCCACCTATTAGTGACCTTTGCTGTATGCAGTAATGCATGGCAAAATTACATTAATGCTCTTGTAAAGGAATGTTTTATTAAACAATAATATTGTGTTTCATCCCCCCTTCTTCAACTTGTCTGGTATTAATTGAAATGCACAGCTCGCTCAGAGATCCTTCACCACACTGTGACGTTTCGGAAGAAAGCTGTTATGGTTCACATTCTCAGTTAATCTTGCAGTATTACAATTCAAATTGGTAGGATTAATAAAGTATTTCAGGTACTGACTACCTGAAAGCTGGAGCAGTATTGAAATATTATGTTTGTTGTTGATTTTGTCTTATTTGCCTGCTGACAGTTTCAGCATCTTGTATTCAGTTTATACAATAATTCAGACTAAGCAGTTCTGTTCTTCTGTCCAATGCAGTTACAGAGCCTAGCCGGAGCATGGACATGTGTGGGAATGCACTGAACCATCCTGGTTAGATTTCATTATGACTCAGTGTCTTGCGTATGATGTGTGGGTGAGAATATGAGAAGCAGCTGTTTATGATTCCCAGACGTGTTCACTTGTTTACTGCTTGCACTCATAGAAAACGTGTGACAAAACCATTTAGCGCCACCGTTCTGTTTAGCAGCATTGTAAGACTGGACAGTGTAAGTGTAATAAGTAAAGAACAGCAACTCAGTAGGCATGCTGATAAAGCCTTGTTTAAATGCTGGGAACTTCTCCAAGATCGCTATAATATATGAATCCTGGATTCTGGCTAATCAAGATCCAGCTCTTCATTTGCTATAACTGTCAAAATGTGTATCAAGCCCAGTTTTCAGCACTAATTTCATGCATCTGCCCTAATTTCACTACAAATTAGGTAATCAGCCAGGACCGACATATTACAGGTGTACAGAGATTTTATGTGAAAGGAAGAGTCCTGTCTGTCTGTGTAATTACTGCATACATCTCCCTTAGGAGATGTATGCTAATATTGTGCTTGTCCTTACTGAACTCGATTGATATCATCACTGTCGTTTTAAAAACTCCTTTAAAGCATATCCCACAAAGGCATTTTATATCAGTAATTAAAAAAAAAAAAGCATTATTAAGGCATTATATGGTATGTATGCCACTTTATAATGCTTATCACCTTTGAATAATTACTGCTTTTAAGTAATTATATGATTTTATAAAGTCAGTTCAGTTACCTATGTTTAAATAATTATTACAAATCTGCTCAAGTGCTGGTCAAGTGGTAGCAACTGCTGCGGTCTGGGTGCTATAAAAGAAATATACAAGAGCCTTGTTGTAGTACTTTACCATATATATGTTTACTGTCTTCTAATGAGCAGATATTATAATGTGTTGTGAATCCTGGCTTTATAAAGATAATTTCTTTTGCTCTATAAGGTGTTATGCATGTAATTCTAGCTACTTAGCTACTACGTATAACTAATTTGCATATATACATGATAAAGTTGTATTATGCAAGGTTTCATGCATGGTCTGTAACACCTTATGATTTCTGTTGTAAAGCAGTGTAAATACAGTATTCGTTAAAAGGGTTGCCAAATTTTATTTATTTTTTTAATGTGACATTGTTTATTTTTTGAGAAACTTACTTTTGTATTTATTTACAGACTTCTTTACAGTGGTGGTAACCAGGGGGTGTTATGCAATTATAGCCATTTTACTTATTCTCCCAATCACCTGTGATCCTAAAAATTGCCCCCATGTATGTCAAGAAATTGTAAAAATAACAATGCCAGGGACCAGTCAGTGTATCTATAACCATTTCACATAAATATATTAAAATTCAATATCTGCTTTCATACAAGGTCAGATAAAAGTGTATTTTTAAAATAAACACATCCACAAAAACATTAGAATTGTCTTGTTTCTCTTGAAGGCTTGAAATGCATCACGCAAACATAAAAAAATTATTATTATAATTTTATATATATATATATATATATATATATATATATATATATATATATATATATATATATATATATATATATATATGGAGGCCTCCGTGCGAGTGGTGTACTTGCGATACGGTAGTTTACTTATAAACTGTAGTTGAATTCAGAAAGCCGAATTTCCCGCTTAAACACATCTGATTCAACTCATCAGTTAATTACCAGGTTTAGCGCTGTTATATCATGGAATTCACTGAACTGTGCCGGACTTCAGGTCTCCAGTTCTAGAGTTTATGGTTTATAATACCCAGTGATTGAAGTATTGCCTTATGATTCCCAGTGATTATAGTGCTTTGTATCCTCCTCCTCCTCCCAGCTGTTGAGAAGCAGGTTTCCGCACACTTGTTTTTGACTTAAGCAGCCGGCTACTCTGTCTGGCAGCAATGGTCAGTGGAAAAAAACAGCATCAGGCCAACCCCAGAACACACACAAACAACACACACTGCACTAGTGTGTCTTTTATGGCTTCATACAGACCTCAAAAACACTCACGTAAGATCATGACTCAGCACACACACACACACCTTGCCAGGTATCCAGTCATTAGAGTTTCTATTAATATCATGACAACCAAAACTGCAAATGTTCTGAAAAAAAAATGTCCTTGCGAAGATGACCGTAGGATGGTAAAAACAAGGAATTAAACTAGGTGAAGTGAACTGAGTGCTGGCACATTGCTGGCATGTCTGATGAACGTGGCAAAAATTACAGAAAAGCCGCCTCAAAAGCAAACAAACAACCATTTTCCTATTTCTTCACTAATGGGAGTGCTGGGACAGATTCACCTGATAAAGCTGATGGGTTTCTGCCTGAGGGCCTAAAGGGGGAGGAGGAGGCTTCAGTGGTTTGTTTTGTCATGCTAATTGAGTCGGTGCAGTACAGCTGTTGGGCAAGTGCCAACCGAGATGCATTAACAAAAGAAAAAAAGAGTATAGGGTAGAGTGGATGGGCTGTTGTGAAGAAAAAAAAAAGCGTGGCAGTGCAGAAACCCTTCCAAACCTAAGCTGCCCTGTTCTTAAGTCCAAGTTTCAGTTTCTACATTCTTGTAGAATGTTGTTTGCTGAAGCATATTTCTGGCGTCGTCAGGACTTGCTCGTTTTATCCAGAACTAGAGAGACGTGACAACATGCAGGGGGACTTTCATGTGTTATAGATGGATTCCTGTGGGTTTTGACCCTGCGAAGGCCCTGTAGAGCCATGCAGAGAGCAGACTGTTGAGAGTGGTCTATTTACCCGAGTGGTATGCTCCTCCAGCCAGATGTTCAGTCATTTAGTATCCCTGAAATCCACTAACAAAACCTCTTGCACTGCTATTGCTTCATTACTTTTACTTTTAGGCATCTAGGTGCCACAAAAAGAGCATATTGGAGGACACCTGATTCTTTCCTATTGTTCAATACTGAATGTAGGCCTCAGAAAGGTGGAGCCTGGTTTGAGGTTTGAAGTTTGCATGTTAAAGCAATGGTCAAACAGTGCAAATTCTACCCACGTTGCCCCGTCCTGCCCCTTTTATTCGGTTGGTATCAGGTGCCGAGTTTTGCATCATTGTTCTGTTTTCTCTTTGAGAAGTACCTATGCGGAATATGAGTTAGGTTCATTGCCAGAATATGAGAGAAGCATTAAACAAAGCTCTTTGACTTACAGTTACCCTATGAGCATGTAAATGTATGTTCATGTTTCTTTAAGCTAAAAGTTTACATGTACAAGAAAAAAAAGAGTGTTTGTTTTGAAAATATGCTCATTGACCTTAAATTAACATCAAATGAAATGTAAGACTCCTTGAGGAGAATTGCAAGTTGCTATGTTTGGCATTCTTGGATCTCGGTTGGGAGTCTTTTTTTCCCTTTAGCAAACCCGTGGGGGAGAAAGACAACAGAGCATTGGACATATGATACACAGTTTATATGGCCTGTTAACCCAGCTGAATTAAGCTAGTCTTGTTACCTTTAGAAATAGGTTTCTTCTTAAGAGACCTCCAGATGTTAAAGGCACATCTTTACTATCAAGATCACTAGGATAAGTTAGTGAGATGGACAAACGTTTTGAGAGCCAAGGTTTTAGAAGTCAAATATGAAGCATCGGTTGGTCAGATGGGCAAATGGAATGATGGGTAAGCGGACAGATGGATCTGGATCCCACTCAGATTCGAGTTGGGCACAGTGTCTTTGTTGGTCTGCAGTGTTAGGAAGATTCCGAATGGGGCTGAAGCAGTGTGAATGGGGAGTATTATGCCAAAGCTCCCTCTGTGAGGAATTAAACAAGAGTGGCACTGAGACAAAGACAACACTGTCCCCTTGAAGAAAGAGAGGAGGGACAGGAAGAAAGGATGAGAGGAGGGAGAGACCTGCTGAGAACAGCAAGAGCAGGAGAGGGGGCTGTTGGAATTTGACAGCTGAAAGTACAAGGCTTGCCCTGCTGAAAATTTAACACATGTAGGATTTAGACCTGTTTTGTCCACATGGATGTTTTTTAACTTGCCAGTCACATCAGCTGTTTCTTCTTTGCAGTCCTACAACACTGAGGCACTTTGTAAAGAAAAAGTTTTGAGTTTTGTCTGTTCTTGTCTGGTTTCCTTGCCAAATGCAAAGTTAAAGCACAGGCTATGTTTTGAATCCATCATACTGTTATGGTGCATGAAGAATTTTGGATATTCAATCAGAGTACATGTTTTAGACATATTCTATTACAAACGTATGGTATTTGTTAAGAAGAAGCAGTATTACACACTGAGATCTAAAAGTAAGATCTAAATTACAATGCTGAAAGATTGAAGATGAATGTGCAGATGTATAGTGTGCAATTACAGTGAATCCTAAGTAGCTATATAGCAGTAAATACTAAAAGGTGAAAGATTAGAAGATTAGAACTAGGATGGTAAGTCCTAGTTTATAAAATATACAAACTAACACAAATGCTGTCTTATACATTAGAGCTTGTTTGCTCCTTTACATTGCGTGTTAAATTGAAACCTTTGTTTCTTTCAAATAAATAAAACCAAATAAAGCCTGAACAATATATTAATAATTCTATTGTTTTCTAACACTAGCACTCCAGATCCAGCAACACAGTGCTAAATGTAATAACGTTTTTATTTCAGTTTTTTTCTATCATTCGGTCAGTTTTTCATTGTTTTCCATTGACTATGACCATGTTTGACAGTGCGTGACATTGCTTGACTGTGCCTGCTGAAAACTGCTTCAGTTGGAATCTGAAATTCAGGAACTACAAATAAGAATTGGGAAATTCTAATAAGACATCAACTTCTTATGCATCCCATGTACTTGTGCCTCTGACCATTGGAAACTACTGGATATTACAGTCATTCACTTGGTCAGCTAGTCCCTCACAGTCTTGTTTGATGCAGCTGACAAAGTCAGGTGGCTCCTCAGTCAGTACAAGAAGAATCACTCTGCAACTAGACTAGGGATAATTAAGGGACTTCTGCACTTTAATTTTCATTTGAAACATAACTAAAGAACATTGAACGCAGCCATTCGGCCTGCAAACTAATATCAGCATGGTGTGCACTGCTTGTACGCTATGTTATCTGTGCTCTCTTGTAGCATTACACTGTGCAATGCTTATGACAAAATCATACTTGAAAGACTTTTAACTGGAGTACAAGATGGTCTGGTATGCTGTCCACGTTCACACCAATTCTCAGGCATACAAAGTGGTCAAGTAAACAATTATAAATTGTACTTCTAAATTTAATTTCTGTTATTGATAATTACCAGCTTTAGATTGCAGTATCTTAGTTCTTCCACTCTGGACAGGAGCCAGCTACTAGCTGATGACGATTATAGACCACCCCTAAAAATGCCTTGCCTTCATGAAGAACTTTATATAGTGTCTCTAGATACCTGAAAGTCTGAGTGACCATAAAAAAGGCAGAAAAAAAGGTTTACGAGGGTACCTGGCCAAATTTCAGGCAGCCGCTTCCTGAGGCTAATGCTCAGGTGCTGGCCAAGTGGTTGGGAGGCCACCCATGCAAGCAATTAAAATGGCACCAAAACAGTCACAGTCTCCTGAATGCAAATAGCAGATGAGGAGAGGCATGCCAGGCTGCCAGCATTCCACACTGCAGAGCCGGCAGGTTCTGCTGAACTGCGTTTGGCCTTCAGAGTGTTTGAAATGCAGTGTGGGTGTGGATGTGTAATTGGAGAGAAGATGGGAGTAGACCTGCGGGACTGGAGCCATGGTTAAAGAGGTAGTGGGACAGCAGCACTGAAATAGAGTATGTTTACTGACAGAGAGGGAAAGAAGGAGAGTTAACTGAGCAAGAGTGAGGGTGAAAAAGAGAGAAAGAGCAAAGGAGTCAGCCAAAGGACCCCGGAGGTTGCATCACTCTGAAAGGACCACCCTGAAGTAGATATACGTGCCAGGGAAATAGGTCAACTGCTCAGCCCGGTCTGTTCACCTGAAATAAATTGTCTTGCAAACCAACATAAACATCATGCTCTATCGTATCCAGCCAGCCATTTTTGTTCGTTATTAATCACACTGTAGAAATTTTACTTGTACTTGTACAGCCTACACACTGAAAGTTCTTGAGCTCCAGTACAAGTATGCTTACTTCTCCAGGCTTAACTGTGTATACACTGAGCATTTGATTATAAGAGCATGCTATTGCAATGAGACTGTGAATGTAAATGGCACGGGTCTTGATGAAAAGACAAATAGAGGATCATATCTCTTCCTCGTGTGAAGGGCTGCAGCTGCAAAGCATTACAATCTTCAACAAAATCTCCAGATTCCACTCCATAGTCTACACATCAACACGACTCAATGTCTCTCTCTATCAAATAAAGTTCATTATGGCTAGAACCAGGCTTAGGAAGAATGCCAATGCAAGCATTCTTCCGAGGTGAGGTGAGGGACTCATAGACTCTGCTGTCTGCATTACTGTATGACTAATACAATGAGCCCCACACTCAAGCCTTGGCTGGGGATGCGGCCTTTGTAGTGGAGAAACTGAAGCTCTTTATCATCTGCCTGTTTTCAATTTCAGAATAGCAACCTCAAAATGATAGGTCATGACAGCCATGAACGGAAGAGGCATTAGAACTTCAAAAACAGTTAGTGTTATATTTTCACACCAATGTCAGGAAATGCAGCTTGAAGGGGAAGTTTGGAAGTTTAGGGAGCTGGAGTGTATCAAATGTTAGGCTATTGTTTGTCATAGACTCCTGTTTTGTCTGCACTTTTCGGTCTGGTAAATCATACAACTCTTTTAAATTTGAGCCATTTTCTGGTTGTTTCTGTCACTTTTTTGCCTTTAGTGCTCTGTAAATATGCTGTATGGCATGAGGTCAGGGTTAGCGATGTAGCTTTTTGGGTCATTGTCCTGCTGTGGTTGGAGGTGAGCTGTTTAGTGCAGAATTCCAATTTTTTAAAAAGTTTGTATGATTATATACAAATGTACCATCAGATTGTAGATATTAATAAATAGCCATTAAGATAAATAAATCAACAGTTTAATTTAGTTTTTATTAATTTTATGAACCTGTTAAGTCTAAACTGATATACTGATAGTCCTATGTAACAGACACAGCTGAGCACATGTAACGAACATTACTCACTTTTGCCCTCTAAGGCCATTATAACACCAAGTTCTAAAATTTGTGGTTTTCATTAGACCCATGACAAGGCTCATGCTAAATGTGTTATTTGTTAAAACTACTAACGAACAGTTTGCATTCTCTTAGTTGTAATATAAATATATGGAAACAATTGTAACTAGATGTAATAATTGTGGCATGCCTAACAGGAATTGGTACTTTTTTGGTCCTTATAGTGAGGGACTCTAGATATAAAGTGCTATATCTACAATTCATTGTCCACTTAGATTGGAGGACTATGCATTAAACAGCTGGCTTCCCTACATGGATTACGTATGGTACATATCCTTGAAGTAGACTGTGATGTCATTTCACTGGCATTTCAGGAAACGTGCTGGAATACAGAGCCAGTCCAACAAAATTAAAACTATTGAAATTGTGTATGTGTGTCTATGTGTTTCTTGTGTGTCCATGTGTGTTTCATGAACCTCTGACATTAAACTCAACTTTGAACCCAGAGTAATATGCTGTTAACAGGCTGACATGGTGCTGATGTCCAGCTTTCTGAGTGTCAAGTCTCTTGGGTAATCTTTTCCTGTGTGCTTTGTTGTTTATTGCTTTATCTCAGATAGACAGATACCTTGCAGCCTGAGATCTTCATCAGAATCTTAACTGTCTACCGTCTACTCTGTACCAAGTTTAATAAATTTTTTAATCTGGCTGCTACACCTGTACCAAAATGTCACAGCCTAATTATGCATCTTCTGTATATATCTTCTTGTGCTATATAGCTAGTCACTAGTCACTTCTTACCTTTGATGTAGTATTTTATGTGATAAACTTTAAAATGTAAGCAAATTTAAAATGCTGTTATTTTGAAGCTCATTAAGGAGCAAATAATGTTGTGAGTTTGGCTAAAAGACTACTGTGGTGGTGTGTTTCTTGTCTTCATTTTGCCCACACAGTGTGAGCTTTAGGTTTAAAAAAAAGATCTGCTAAATGTAACCATTAACACATTGGAATATATAATGATCGGAACATCCCTAATATAAAAGCCTAAGGGACTGTAAATGCTGTGATTGCTGTAACATACTGCTTTGGGTCTCAAGATCAAACCACAGAATTGGACTTTGTCTGAGTGTTTCTTGTAAACACATGACGTAACAGTTGATTCTGCAGTGATTTTAAGCCAGTGATTTAAATATGCACATATCTGGTCTGGGTTTATTTGTAGAAGAGCATACATTGGAAATGAAATGAAGATGAAAATACATGAAGAGAGCACTGCATAGAGTAAACAAATCTAAAATAGCATCCAAAGATGTCACATGGCATGAGTGGAAACCATGAACACTGTTAACTACAAACAGCACTCCGAATTGTCAGAATCAGTGCCAAGTTTATTTTTTGTAATGATTACCATAATTGGTTCTCAGTATTCTGAGGAGATCAGCATAGTGTTCACACACATACAGAAACTTACTTCAGGTGGCATATGTCCACACAATTGAAGCCATGATTGAGATCATGTGTTTTCTTTGTTCTCTTTCATCTTTACAAATCGGACTGTCTCCTGTGCACGGATAGGCGTCTCTAATGAGGTGTATCTGGAAAGAGATGCAGCTCTCCCAGAGCCCACTCTTTGTTCATACAGAACGAAACTGAACCTCAGTGCACCATGAAGCCAAAATAATCAAACTCTGATTTTGCTCATGCATTAACAGCACTTTCCCTTCACTGCAATGAGGTGAACATCCTGTATTTAAATCCTTAGACACTACTCTTCTTTCCTCACTAAGAAGTGATTTTCTTATGCACAGATCATGAACTTTTAAGGCCAATTCTACTTTCTTTAAAACTAAATTAGCAGCTGGCCAATTTCCATTGGCATGTCTGGCATTTTCAATTCTGAAATTCTTAATTTAAACATCAGTTGCCTGTTTATATCATATAAGTCATGGTATTTACACTGGGTAGGTCATTCATGTTTTGTCTGATTCTAATACCATGTTGCTACACTTACCTGCCTCAGGAAATGTTTCACAGTAAATCATGTTCGTAGCAAAAATCTAGCAGTTCCACTCCTGACTATTCTAAATGTTCCTGCCCCAGTTAATGGAGCCTTATGACCTTAACAAAGTGATTTACAATCGCACCTGTCTTGCAACAATTCTAATACAGTAGACCCTTGCCCGGACTCTTTGACTGATTTATGCTCTTTTCCTCTCTTTCTCCATTTCTGTCTCTACCCTTCTCACTTTCATTCAGAAACCCTCCTCTCTGGACTGGTCCATTCAGAGCGCGTTGTCATCGCTTTTTCCTCCATTTGAGGCCACTGCCCCAACTGTCCTGAGCCAGCTCTTTCGCACCATCGAGGAGCGTTACCATGGAGATGCACTACAGTGCTTGTTGGACTACCTAATTCCGGCCAAACATATCCTAGAGAGCGTGCAGCAGGCTGCCTGTGTGAGTGCTCATTGTTACCGACAACAACGAAGCAAACTTTAGTCGTGTATAGTACATGCAAAACTACAGGCCTAGCTGAGCTGATTGAATTCAATAATTAAAGGCAATACATAGATTTTTTCATCCCACACACTTCTTGATGCATGTATATTTTTTCTCTATTATAACCTTAAAACCAGGGGTCAATATAAGGTTATGAGACAATATCAAAGCCATTTCTTTGCTGTCTTTCAGTCCTTGTGGATTTCCGTGGCTCTGATCCAAGCAAGCTCGTTTCCTTGTCCAGTCAGCACAAGATTGTTTTTTCTTATCTTCAAAAGAAGTAAAAGCCCTCCAAGACAGTTTCTCTGAAGGAGATTCAAGAATTTTTGTGCATGCCAATGAGCTCTGCTTTTTCAGCTCTACTCTTTCAACTGTGCAACAATGGAAATAGTCTGACCAGTGTTTTAGAAATAGAATTCTTATAATTTATAATTTTTTAATAAAATAAATAAATAAATAAAATTATTTGGTAAACCATCATGGGCCAGTTTGGCAGACTCAGATTCAACCTAATGGTAGTTCTCCATTGACACTGTCATTGTGTTATCTTTCTCTTCCCTGTCTAGGCTGAATACTCTGATGTGTTGTTCCGGTGTGAAGGTTGGCCACTCTGTTTGCGAGATCGAGTGGTGGTCCAGCTAGCCCCCATTAATCCTTTACTGTTACGTCCTGGGGACTTCTACCTGCAGGTGGAGCCCTTTGGGGAACAGTCAGCCCGCATAGTCCTCAAGAGCCTCCTCATACAGGGGGACCTCCTGGCACAGGAGAATCTGGTGCTACAAGCAGGTTTTAGGGGGCAAGAGGGCCCAACTGTGGAGGAGACTCCCATCCCGGAGACATCATACCCCTGTATATTTACCGAGGCTTGGTTACAGGAGGTGAACGAGGGCCGTCATGGTAACCAGCTACACCAATGTGTGCTTTCGTCCGATCAGGGGATTGTGAAGGTGCCCTGGACAGAAGTGGTCAACCCAGAATTTCTGGACAAACCAAAGGCTAAGATCAGATCTGAACCAATGACATCGTGCTCAACAGCAGCATTAATAATGCAAAATAATCAGTCCCCTGATCAGGAGCCTCAGTCGCAGTTTCCTGTAAACATGGCACCTCTGGAAATAGAAACCATGATCCTTCCGGCTAAGGACGGGGTTGCAGTTTCAGTTCGGTTGGTTGAGAGCAGCAGCAGACTCGTCAAGGTGGATCAAGGGAAACCTGTAAGCAATTCTGTGGGAAAACCTGTGGGCTGGGTCTCCCCTAATACCTGGGACAGCAGGCATAATCGAGAGCTAGAAGGGGAGTATGTTGATCTTCTGGATTTTGCCAAGGAGAAGGAGACTTTAGCCTTCAACAAAGCCACAATACCTACAGTTCCTGTGTCCTTCAGACCTGCTCCCCCTCCAAAAAGTGATGGTGTTCATTGTGTCCAGGCTTCGGGAATGATGAATGAGGTTTGTGGTCCGTGTTCAAGAAACAAGCAGTTGTCCCAAGACTCACAGAAGGGTCCAGAATCCAAGTGCAGGCATAGGCAGTCTTACCTAGCAGCTTTAAGAAACCCTGTGAGTTTTGAGAAAACAAGTGTGATGGAACCTCTACAGGAAACCTGGCCAGGTATAGGGGAGGCAGAACTAGTTTGTGAGGAACAAGGCCTTGGGATTGAATCTCTGAGCAGTTCAGCAGACCAGGGTTTAACCCAGCCTGTCCAAAACTCAATGCAGTCCTGCAAGACTCCAGTCCAACAAAACGAGAAGTTAGTTCAGCCTAATTTGAAAACAAAACAGCATCAGAACCCACAGCCAAGCCCTCACATATGTCACCAGCCAAACCCCTTACTTACTGAAGATATTCACAAGATTGTAGAACATAAGATAGAATGCCTGGGTGAAGCCAAAAGGCAAGAACCCTCTCAAATGCGGACAAGTGGCCAGAAACATGCCAAAACCCAACACTTACCAAAAATGGGACTAAGGGCTTTGCCTGATCATAGCAGTCACCGACAAGAGACTTATGCCTACAAATGCCAAGGTGTGGGAAGGAAACAAGTTATGGTCCCATATGGTCCAACATCCCTACATAAAGACCTGACACAACCCGCAGAACAGAGACCTTCTCTTTTTCATCATCTACAGCACAATGAAAACATGCTTCAGCATCAACACAATCCTATGGACCTTAAGCCTTTTTATGACAACAAAGCATGTGCTGGAAGCCCAGGCTCGTCTGTACAAGTGTTGAAAGCTTCAGGTAAAAGCAGATCCAAAGCCCGCTCTGCATCCTCAGTATCAGAGACTGTCAGAGAGTGTCTGCAGGTGGACAAGGTCACCAACAGGAGTCGCAGTGATGTCTGTCCAGAGATCATTCCCATGGTTCCTGCAATCCACAGCATGCAGAACAAGAAATACACTCCCTTTTTGCTAGCGTCCCCAAAACTGGACAGACGGAAAGGAGGCAAAAATGGTAAGAAGCTTCCTGATTTCCTGACCGATTAAATAACCCTATTATCTTCTCACATATTGTTTTTTAAGGTATATATCATTTAACAAAACCTCACTTTTCTTTTGTTATTTGTTCTCAGACTGCCCTCTGCCTAATATCTTATTGTTTTAGACCCCCAAATTACTCATAAGCTTGTGCAAGCATGATTGATGTGAGTGATTGTTTGAAGAGAAAACACGCCTGCCTTACAGGCAACCCTGGAACTGTGTAGGGAGGCCCGTCTGGACGGTATCCGGCGAAAGAGTCCTCACAAAGTCATTTTACATGCTCATAACAAAACCAGTCCTTTACAAATGGACTGATTTACAGGCGACCTTGACCCATCTCCTCCACATAGAGAAGAATGTGCTGGGATGACAGTTGAAAAGGTCATCCAAAAAGAGCGCATAATGACATAGAGGTCAAAAGTCAAAGGTCCGGAGCGTGTACAGAGTTCCAGCAGAGGATTCTTTTACTCCTTTCCCCGCTTAACAGAATGAGGGCATTTATGCTGAACCAAACGCCAGTGTGGATGGACGGAAATAACTGAGCCTCCAGTATTAGGAGAGGGCTGTTTGATGTTTCTTTTTAAACTTGAAGACAACAAGCACTCAGTTGTATGCAGTGTCTTTTAATCTGAGACAGATCTATCCAGCCCAGTGGCACCACCTTGTGTAGCTGAACTGTCATTACATCTGTTCATAGTATATACTTAAAAGTGTTCATGCTGTATAAAGAGTTTGTGGATTTTCAGAAAAGGGATGTTGTGTCTTGGGTTAAACCTGCACTTTGAGAAACAGAGCCTTATTAATATAAATCAATGAGCAGTATGTTGCCTTAAAGTAATTGCTTGATAAAAATTGTAGTTAACAAGTGAAGTCCGGCTAAACCCTGCTAATTAGCATCTTGCAAAAAATCATCACAATTGCCTAAATCATCACAAACTTGCTTTAAACTACCTCAATATTGAGTCTTTAATTAATCGCAAATAGACACACGTGTTTTCTGACACTGTATAACATGCTACATATTACATCCTGTGAGGCTGCTTCTTAAATGTTGCTCCTGTTTTTAGCTTTGCAACAGTCTTTTGTCAATTACAATTATTTGCCAGTACAAAAAAAGTCTTTTTTTCTAGCAAAAATGTTTTTGTAGGTCCACTTAATATATTTGTGTGGTTTTATATATCACAAAACCCATCATTCAATTTACATTACTCTTTTCCAGCCTATCTTTTCTGATTACATTTACAGGGACTGTTTTGTTACTGTATAACTGGTATATGTAAATGAGCATTGTTCTGTCATTGATCTGAAACTGTTCTTATAAAATCATTAAGAATCGGTCTAAATAGGTATGCAAATGATAAATGTACAACCGAGAATTGTAAAATTAAATACTAGTAGTATTTACATACAACATCTAACTGAAGGACATGAAATTGTTCTTGATGTGAGAACATAGGATGTGGTCTACTTTATCAATCTACTGTAACTAGTTGCCACATTTTTTTCTTTCTCTTTTAAGATGCATTCTCTCCTGGAACAGTCGAGCCTCAGTGCCCTATAAATGGCGTGGTGGTCCGAAACCCCATTATTGAGCTCCTTTCCGCAACCCATGCACATATCTCATCTGGACATGGAAATCAGCTCACTCCTCTTTCACAAGACCACACCGTCAAGAGCCTTTTACAGCTGGGCATCATCTGTCTGCCAGGTGAGCTGTCCCAGACATCTCTCTCTATACCTCTTTATTAAAATTGTGTAAGATTCCCTTTTAATATATTCCTATTATTATTGTCTGTTATTCTGACAACAAAGGGTAGCATCACTATAGTGTACCAGTAATGGGTGCATAATTTGTTTAATAGCTTGATATAAATGTCAACAATCATGAAGCTATGGTGCTTTGTGGTTTTCAGTATTTACCATTTTTCTTTCACCCAGCAGGTGGGGCTGTGCCCTAAGAGTTTAAAATACTGAGAATAATTTTATTTATTTATGGTCAAATTGTTGTTCTCACATTGAAGCAGAAGAGAATAGTAATACTTGTGTTTTCCAACCTCTGAAGCAAAAATGGGGTTTGATATTTCTCCCTTTTTCTAGGATAAAAGCTTTAAGTACAATTTATTTGATGCCGACAGTTCTGGTGGTCTAACAGTGTCCCATTTTTATTATTATTTTTTAGTCATTTTATTACTTATGCTCTTTGACCTTTAACTTCATCTTGAGCAGCATGGCTAGCCTGGCTGTTTTAACTGAAAATTAAAGAGTGCACTTGGACTTTACAGTCCTACTAGGTGCACATCCAGCATTACATATTCTTCTGTGCAAATCTAGGTGGTCGTGACAGAGCAGGACGGGCAGTGCTTGAGGTGTATGGGGGGAAGAAAGGCTGGGGGTCCCCTCTACTCTCACTTATGGATCTCTGCAGGCTGCTCCTCTTCCTGCACTCCATACCCAGGTACCACATCCGCCTGTTATTCTTAAGGGGCTTATTCAGAATTCAGCTTCACAAACACTTTGAACCAGTTAAACGTGAAGGTCTATTACAAAGGTCTAAATGAAAAAACAAACAAACAAAGAACTAACGTATAGATACAAGTTAATTGGAAAGTGACAGTGTGCAAGTTGCTAAGAAACATAACAGCAAATAGTGTTTTTTTTGTACTTCTGTAGTTTCGATGTAGAGAAGCCGTGACCCCATATATATTGTAAAATGAGACGACAGTAATGATACTTATTTGCTTCATCCAGCAGCAACATCATATTACAGCCACTAGGGTGCAGTAAACGACAGTTTATGTAAGCGTTAACTGAAAATTTCTTAACATTTAAGGTACTCTACTTCTAAGTCAACCTGAAAAGTTTAAAACTAAGTTTAACAAATCTCTCCAAAAACTTAACTTTAGAGCAGAAGAAAAAAAGCTTGGATGTTATTGATATAGGTCAAAATTTACATAGATCAAAATTTATGTCATGATAGACACAGTGTATAGCTGATGATTCCCAAAAAGACTTTTTGTGTATGATAGCAAATGATAACGAAATATCTAGGATAATAAGTTGTGCTAATTAAGACTGTATACTCTATTATAGGAGAGAGGTGAGAGATCTTGGATTAACAGTTGTGGTTGACAGCAGGAAGGGGCCGCCTCCCTCAGTGCTTTACAAAGCTCTGTTTTTACTTCAGGTGAGTTGGGTATCTCCACAGCTTCATTGAATGTGTCATGATCAAAAGATCTCTTTACTCTATACATACAGGCAGACACCAACTAGGGACCAATAAAAACCTCACCTGACAACAAATACCCTAAACTCTCTGTATCTCTGTAAACTTTTCTTCTCTTTCACTGTTGTGTTTATAGCTAGATGCCCTAAATTCAATATAATAACATGTACAAACACCAGCTCACAGGTTTGGAGATACATGTCTATATAAGGGTTGGATCTGGGAAATGTAATGTTGCTGCACACATGCTGTACACAAACAAATATAACAGAAATATATGTGACTGTACATCAGAAACCTGCCAGGCCATTCGAGCATTATTCGTCAGAATTAAAAACAGTGTTATGCACATCATCATCACAGGTATCACTGTGTTCAGGTATGAACACAGTTTAGTTTCTGAGTTTCATAAAGGCCTATCAGCCATAAGACTAAAACCACCTCTTGTTTCTATAATATCTGTGCATTTTATTAGTTCCACTTATCATACAGGTGCACCTTGTAGTTCTAAAATTACAAGGTGTAGTCTTTCTATTTATCTGCATACTTACCCCACCTTTACCCTGTGCTTCAGTGCTCAGGACCCCCACAGAGCAGGTATTTTCTGGGTGGTGGATCATTCTCATCACTGCACTGACACTAGTGGTGGGGTGTTAGTGTGTGTTGTGGTACGAGTGGATCAGACAAAGCAGTGCTGCTGGAATATTTAAACACCTCTGTGTCACTGCTGGACTGAGAATAATCCACTAACCAAAACTATCCAGCTAACAGTGTCCTGTGGGCAGAGTCCCGTGACCACTGATGAAGGACTAGAGGATGACCAACACAAACTGTGCAGCAGCAGACAAGCTTTCCACTAGGTGGACCAACAAGGTAGAAGTGTCCAGTAGAGTGGACAGTGAGTGGTCACAGTGTTAAAAAAAAAAAACCAGACACACACATACAAGCACAACACACTAACACACACCATCATGTCAGTGTCACTGCAGGGCAGAGAATTACCCAAAACACAAACAATACCTACTCTGTTGTGCACTTTACTGACCTCTGAAAAATAGAGCAACAGAGTCTGCAGAAAAACTACAGGTTATACAGAGAAACTACTTGTAGTTGAACAACTAACATCGCTAATGCAGATGACATTACATCATCAGAGACTTTTCATTCTGGCAGCAGCGAAACAGGGCTCTGTTCTCTCTCTCTCTCTCTCTGACTACCTTTGCTTGTGTTTGTATGTGTATTTAACTGCATGGGAGCCTTTAGCTGATTAACTTTCAAATAAGGATTTCAAATAATACATTTCTGACTCTATTAATGTAATTAATATAATTACCATGGAAATATATCACAGTAGAGTAATCAAAGCTGCATAAACTACTGTTGTTAGCAAAAGTATCATCAAAATGTGAGATACAGTGAATTAATACATGTTTGAAACTGTGAATGTGAGTGCTACCTACGCACTCTGACCTGGGCTGTTTTGTAGGAGCAGGCCCTCCATGCTGTGCACACTGTTTTGTTGTTGGTGGATAAAGACCAGAGTCCTCGACCAGAGAGACAACCAGGATTACAGGTAACAGTGAATTGGTACTAACAGTTACACATTTTGTACCTCATGAATGTTCTCAACCATACGTTTTGTTTTCAAGCACTATTCTCTTTCTACCTTTAACTTTTTTCAGATGGATATTGTTACATCACTGAAAGCTCTTTATAAAACCATTGATGGACAGCAGCTGAGTTCTGAACTTGAAGGAACTTTCACATATAATCACATAGATTGGCTTCATTTCCACCAAGTAAGCAAATACTGTGAATCGCCTGCTATTAACAGGAATTGAGGTGTTTTGTTTCATGCTGTAGTTGAGGAATGTCCGGGCAAGTCAACGTGATGATTTGCATGTTGTACCGGATGAATTAGATTATGTTGAAAATCTTGCACAACACCTACAGTACTTCCACCTGTGTGTGTGTGAGTAGAATTCATGGAAAAATGTTTAGGCCGAGATATCAGAGATACTTACCAGCATTATACACAAAGACAAGTGGAATTTCCTGGACATGCCAGAGAATTTACAATACTGTTCAAAAGACATCGCATTATTTATTCAATTTCTAGTAAAAAACAATTAATTTTTCAACAGCAGGACATATATTTAACACAAAATTACACATAAGCCCCCAAAATTAAATAAAACAATTTGTTTAGTATTTCATGTGTCAACTATTTGCCTTTGGTATGGCTTACATTGTCTTGCTGGGAACCAACTTGAGAGAACAGGCACGGTCATCCCCCACAGGAACAGCCACAATGCACAACAAGAGGTAGATTAAGACATGCAGGGAACTACACTTGACTGGAACCTGTTGACGAGGGGTAGAGACAATGAAACTGATACCAGATGAGGGGCTTGCATTTGGGTGAAGCAGGGAGGAGCAACAAACAAAAGCAGAAGCACATGGCAAGGACAGACAACAGGGGATCAAATGGCCAGAGGGGGACAACATGGCATGTTCAGTCCTAGAAGTAATATGAAAGTAAACCCCAACATATTCAGTGATGTTAAATCTCGAAAATTAATGGTGGACTGTGTCTTTTGCGCAGCACTGTACAATAATACCCATATAGAGATGACCATATTTCACTGGACAGTGAGTAATTAAGCTCAGTTATTTCTTAACCAGCTTGCTTTTGCACTTTTTTTACTGCTACTTACTTGTCAAAACTTCTTGTACATGCAGATTAACAAAACATTTCCAGTATTATCCAGTAGTCATTTGGAGCTGCTGTTATTTTTTAATATAAGTACTGATGAGGTGTCAATGCAATAAAGCATAACAATAAACAATAAAGTTATCTTGAGGTTACAAAAACTAAACAAACCAATCATAAACATGTTCAGTTGGTTATGTGTGATTTAATGAACTCTGTGGTCCATTTTTAAGAAACATGAATGCACTAGTCAAGTCAAGTCAAGTGGGTTTTATTGTCATTTCAACTACATACAGAGTACACAGTGAAACGAAACAACGTTCCTCCAGGACCATGGTGCAACATAGACAGTGCATACAAGACACAAGTGCAACACAAACAAACAAGTGCGGACAGACAACACAACACAGTACACTATTAAGCTTAAGCAATAGCAAACAACCAGACAGCTCAAAAGACCACTGTTGTGAATAAGGAGATAAGCCTACTTTCAAAAAGAAATGATTGAGAATGCACTTTGGGATTAAGTTAAAACACTAATGTAAGTTCACTTGTCTTTACTGTTGATGTGACTGCCAGTGACAGCAGAAGGATGAATTCTGAAGTGCTTTAAATGGATGATGCTTTATCCTATAACAGAACAATCACTCAAGACACATGGTTAACTTTGGAGTTTTTCAGGGCCAAAAAGTTCTTTCTTTTTGTCTTTTGAGCAACTAAATGGTGGGTCAGAGAGATACTTTTCAGTACAGTATAGCCTTACATTAAACTACAAGGTCTTGGATAGGTATTTCAGTTCAGTTCTCCAGGGCTGAAGGTTACTGATGGGTGTCTGAGTGAGTGTGTGCAAGTGATCAGGGTCATATGAGAGCATTGTTGTGAGGGAGGACGCATTCTTGGCATAGCAGGTTTTATGAGTGAAGTACAGGATATGTAGATAAATGTAGGTATGGGGAGTATACAGGTATGTGTCATTGGTATGATGGATGCTCACAAACACCAGCATCAAGAACATACAATTCTTCTTGTGATATAAAAAATCCCTTATAGTAGATTATTGTTTAGTTTAAAATCAATTATGCTGAAAAACAGAGCCAAAAACAACAAACGTGTGTCATTGTCCACTGTGCATTGTTCAAAATGATTCTGAGTATTCTTTCTCAGCTGCCAAGAAATCAATGCTGAGGGTATAGACAAAAATCTGCAAACAAATAGGCTTGGAAATGTAATCTGTGTACAAGCTGAATATCAAAAATGAGATTTTAAGTTTAGATGTCATTGCTTCTTTGTAAATTTTTAAATATACAGAGTAGTAAAAAAGTCTTAGTAGTACATTTATTTCTGCCAGCAACAGGTCCATATATAATTTAGAACACTTTCAGACAAGTGTTTGTTAAACTAGCTTGAAGAACAAAGTTTGATTCCAGATGTGGGAATGGATTTGTTAAGTTCCATCCTCAGCACATGTTAACTTCACAAAGGATTGGCGATGGATGGATGAATGGATGGATGGATCTTTATTAATCCCTTTGGGAGGGTTTCTTAGGGAAATTAAGATTCCAGCAGCAGCATCAATTCAGCACCGAAAAGGAAATAATAAATAATATAGAAAATATTAAATAAAGAATATATGAAAAGTCAGCATGAGAGATATTGCACATTATCATTGCACTTGTTAACTGCTATTCCACTAATGCTCTTGCAACTCACATTTACTGTTTTATAATGTGGTTGCATGTGCAATGAAGGATTATGATGTTAACCTTCAATTCAGCACTGACTTTTTATTTGTATTTATGTCTTTGTTTATTACAGAAACTATCCCTCTTTGAACTGGACCTGCAAGGAGCGGCCTTGTTACTACAGAGAGCTATAAAGAAACTGGACAGCAGCAAGAAAACTGACACTGCAGAGGTAAAAAAAAATACCAAAAAAACAGACAGACTTATTCTTTTAAACTGCTAAATGCTATCTTTAAGTTGACTAACAAGCCCAGTGCTGCAGGATGTAAAGAGCTGCATACAAGAACAGAAGAGCTCCATGAAAGAGGTTCTGGAGGACACACGAATGGTCACACTTCAAAGGGAGGGTGGTGCAGTTCTAGCTAGAATGAGGAAGGAAGAGTTTAAATTTGCTCACTCTGAAGATTACAGGTAAGTTTTTGGTATTTCGTTAATCAGTTTCCGAAAAGGAAAGATGTTTAATCTCATGAGAAATTATTACATTTCATGGCAGCTCATAGCAGCTGCTGCAGTGTCATTGCTATTATTTCAAAAACTCAAAAAAAATAAATAAATAAATAAAAATTGCTCAATTTTTCTGTTGTTAAATTGCCCTTGAAAACACCAGTAACCCTCTGCACTGTGTGTAACGAGTGGACTAATAGAAATAATCCAAAATGACTACCAGTAAAATCTCACTATGTTAATGTATGTTAAAGTTTAAAAGCTGCTTCCCTCTCCTATAAAATGTATATAAAAGCCAGCTTTCTTTCTCTCTTTCTTGTTTTCTCAGAGACTCCATGGAGTCTGTGACTTGTCTGTATAACCAAGTGGAGGAGGGCGTTCACACTTTGGTGATGAGATCCAACCAGTCTCTGCAGTACCTCGACCATGTACTTCTGCTGAGAGAAACAGAGGACCAACTCAACGCTGTACGATTTCTGCATTCAGTAGAATAAAGCTAAATGACTCAACTGTTTAAATTCTTGTAGGCTACATAGGTTGTTTTATTTTAGCATTAAGATCAGACACTCTAAAAATTGTTCTGCCATTCTATGATGCAGTGAGTGCCAAAATTAAATTGGATTTACAGTCTACATGGTTATTCTTTTATATTTCATTATATTATGTCCATTATATTATGTAAGCATTTCTCAATAAACTTGAACTTAAATGAAACTTGCATGAAAAGTTAGAGAAAGAAGTTTTTCTTTAGACAGCAATGAAATGTTGATAGCACATTCTCAGTCAGATTTTGTGTACAGAGCAGGGAGTGGTGTGAAGAGGAGCAACAGAGATGGCAGAGGAACTTGGACCTAACAGAAGAAACTCGAGAGAGACTGGAGCAAAGATTAACAGACCTTAATTCTGTTCTCATTCAGGCAAAGGTACAAAATAGGAATCTGTGTGTGTGTGTGAGTGCACAAAAGGTAATACTTAGATTTGTATTGTTTTTTTTCTTATATTGTTTTTGTATCATTTTCTGTCCAATACGTGGCCCATTATTTATTTATTTTTCTTGATTTCTTTCTTAGTAAGTTGTACGCAATGGCCATAATGACTGGAAGTGTTTGTTAATGTGCCGTCTTGAGCAATTTTGATCTGCAGTTCATCAGTAATTGTGCAAGAAATTCACTGTGTTCATGCACTTTTTCTCATGATGCTTGATTAAATTGAATTCCGAGTATTTCCAAGCAGGCATATTTAGCAGACTGTATTATCCACAGGAGAGAAAGGAAAAAGGAATGACAATGATGAAAGAAGTGGAGCGAAAGACTCAAGGAACATGCTATCCTGAGACTGACAGTTTTCACATGAACATGACGAAGTTTAAAACCAACATGTCTGCTTTTCTACTACAAGCTGAGCAGCATAAATCGGACCTGGAGTCGTTTATTTGTCTGCATGATTTCTCTGAGCAGGTTAGCAAACAAGCTTTTGAAGTGTGATTACATTCTTCCTCAAAGAACTAATCAAATAGTTGCCAACGACACTTGAAACAACACTTGGACTAAATATCGAGTGACAAAAGTTTATAAAATAAATGAAATAACATTTGTCTTGTGTTTGTCAGGTTTTATCTTTAACCAAAGAATGCAGGCAGTATCTCGAACAGATGGAGGTGGGCTGCTACCCGGCGAAGGCCAATATAAGCAAGCTGAAGACCTTTCAAGAGAGATTTAAAGTTTTTTCGCCCCAGCGCTTTGAGGAGGAGAAGAGTAATCTTGCGTCTGTGAAGCATCCAGGAGATCTGCGCATGTGGAAGAAGGCCTGGGCAGAGTGCCAAGATGTCAAGCAGAGACTGGAGGAGAAGATGCTGGAGTGTGATGGGATCCAGAAGCCTTCCAGCCCTCTGCAGACAGACGTCGGGATGCTGGGAAATGCTGAGGCTCCTCTGCAAGCTTTTTCACCCTCCATACCCAGCTCCTCCTTGGGTGATACAGAGGCTAATCCTGAGTGGAGTGGAGCTGACAGTCAGACCCAGAGCCAAGAAATTAGTGCCAGAAGTGACAGTGAAGCTGTAAGCTATTTACAAATCCATTATAAGCCTGAGCCTGAGGGGAAAGCCAACGAAGGAGTCAGTGCACCTCTGGTGGTCCCAGACAAATGTGCAATCACAACTGAAAACTGTAAGGAAGAGTTCAGAGCTGAATGTTTAACTCAAACACAAATAGACCAAACCCAAACAAACCCACAGCTCATAAGGTCAACAAGTGAGCAAAACTCTCCCAGTGCACCCTACAACCAGCTGAAAGACCATCATCCTGCTGTACTATCAAGCAAAGATAATGGTTCCTTACTACAAAGTGCTTTAACAAGAAAATTAAGGACGATATCTCGCAAACACCAGAGTGAGCCCGACCTCAAGGCTGTTCACCTTGTGGCCAGGGGTGACAGGTCATCATGGAAACAAGCCTTAGGCCGGTCACAGAGCGAGGGCTCCTGCATAAGTTCTTCTTGTTCTATATCAACCTGTTATCCACTACAAATGTGTAAAAAACACTATACTGACAAACGAAAGTTGTTGCTATGCCAGGACTCTTTAGTATCCCGTCAAGATGGACTGTGCTCTGACTTTCCCAGCATACAAGCACACTGGGCCAACGCTGGAAGTAGAGACAAGCCCACTGTCGCTCTGGATGAACAGCAATCTCTAATATCTCGGCAAGAAAGCTTCTGCTCAAGCGTGTCCAGCCCCAGACAGGGCTGGATGAAGGAGGAAGAAAGCAGTGCAATCCACTTGGATGACAGATCCTCGAGTTCCTTCCCAGCAGACCCTGTATCTCCAGACAGGCTTGAACTTAGCTCAGTCTGCAGCCCCACCATAGTGCTGGAAAACAGTAATTTACTGTGAGTAATCAGGGGAGTGAGTTTTCTAAACTAGAAAGACCAACATGTGCAGACGCCTACAGCCCACAGGCTTTTTTTTAATGAAATGAGGACTGTGCTCTGTTTTCATTTATCATAGTAGGAGATGCGGTCAATTAGGCATCTGTGGTAAACATATGTGAAGGATTACATTTGTTGTAAGTGTGTGATAAGTCCAACATTAATCCAACATTAAGGTAAGCAGGATTTGATTCCTGAGTTAGGTATATGAAATATTTTAGATCACTACACTTTTAGCAGGCCAGGCTAGTTTCTCAGTGTCTTCCATTGTCACAGTTTAATCCTAGTGCCCTTTTTAACTATTAAAAATGGTCAAAAAACCTAGACAGATACTGGACTGGTTCACCACATAAGCCACAGCCCTTGGTGTGCAGTTGTTGATAAGACCTAACAAACTGTTTCTGTAGATTGTCATTCACAATTCTGTGCTGTGCTAAGCTATGCAGTTCCAAAAATGTTGTTATTATCATAAAGCTTTTCTTTAAATGTAAATGAAATGAAAAATCAGCGCTTTGCAGGAAACGCTGTGAGTAACACTGAAGTTAAAATGATTGATTCTCCTTGTTGCTGTGTTGTTCTGGCAGTAAGCTTCAGCACATCATGGAGGAGTTGTTGCGGACTGAAAGGGAATATGTGAAAGCGCTGGGCTATGTCATGGAGCACTACTTCCCAGAGCTGGAGCGCCCTGATGTACCGCAAGACCTAAGGGGCCAGAGGGGAAGCATCTTTGGAAACCTGGAAAAGCTCAGAGACTTTCATCAACACCACTTTCTTAAGGAGCTGGAGCTTTGCCTGAGAGAGCCGTTTCGTGTGGGATGTTGTTTTTTAAGACATGTAAGTAAGTTGTTTGTAAAGACCCTAAATAAATTATTTGAGCCCCTTAATGTCTCAACATCAAAATCATAGGGGGTGGGGTGTCAGTGACAATGAATTTGCTATTAGCTACAAAAAACGATGAACTTCTGTCTTTGAGGCAGACTTCATAGCCAAGGAACTGTAACTATGCCTGGGATAACTCTGAAAGACTTTACAATATGCAACAAACCCAATTTCCCAAACTTGAATTTGAAAAATGAATTGTTAAACAGTTGGCTTCCAAGTTGGCACTTGTATCTCTTTAGAGAGTGAGTTAGCAGTAAGCCAACGCTGGAGTAGCCACCTAACATAGGATCACCCCAAATACCAGGGGATATTTTGCACAGTGGATCCAAACCTAGTTCATTATCATTTGTTAATTATTAATTGTGTGCACCCACAGTTGTACCACCAATATAGCTGGCACAAAGATGTTTTACTTTCATTCTGTAGCAGGATTGTTTTTCTGTTGCATGATTTCCTTTTATGTATTCTGACATTTGCTTCTTCTCTCAAACCCAGAAAGAAAGTTTTGGTCTCTACGCTCTCTACAGCAAGAATAAACCTCGCTCAGATAACCTACTCATTCACCATGGTAAAGAGTTCTTCAAGGTAAGGCCTTAACTGGTGGACAGGAGACGCAAACCTTTTGACAAGAATATCAAAATGTCCTCTTGAGCTATTTCTGCAAAGAGATCCAAGAACATTCCATCCACAAAACCCATTTAAAGCCAATACAAGACTTAAAGGTTTAAACGGTCTTAATTCTGTAGACTTTTCCACAGTAGTTTCAGACAAGGTATATTTCTCTGGTGCTTTTGCAGCAGAAGCAGCAGCAGCTGGGGGATAAGATGGACCTGTCGTCATACTTGCTGAAGCCAGTGCAGCGCATCAGTAAATACAGCTTGCTGCTGCAAGACATGCTGCGAGAGTGTGATTTGGGATCACACCGAGGTCGCGAGCGAGCTGAAATACAGGCCGCACTCGAGGTCATCCAGTTCCAGCTTCGCCATGGCAACAACCTCCTTGCCATGGATGACATCCAGGATTGTGACGTGAGTTGGGGGTCATACAGTAAATCTTTAAGAAGTCTGAGTATTATTTGTGGGGTCATTGCACCTCAGATAAATCTGTTCTATAGTTTGCTCTTAACCTGCTTTCAACTTGTTTCAGAAAAAGAGAGGGTGTCTAATCTCCACTTCCTCAACTCATGCATGAATATATAAACTAATCCATCTTTGTAGGTTTGGTGGATGATTTAGTGGGCAGCACAAATTTCTCCTTTTAAGTACCACCCCTACAAAGTTTACTCTAAGCTTCAAAAGTTAATTTTTGGTCACTTTTGGTCTGAATGTTCTTAAGCAAAAAGACTAATCTGTCCCCTGAGGACTGATTAAGACCAACATTCATTTGGAGAGTACATTGTGTTCCCACACTTTTTATATTGCAGGATTTGTCCATCGTAACCTTATCAATGCCTTATCAATGTTGGCTTTCCTTTTACTTTTAGTTTGTCATGTTTAATATGTGATACATTTTTAAAAGGTATAGACAAGAGCATTATTTATATAAACAGGGCTTAAAATCCTTTTTTCAAATGTATTGAATTACTTTGTGTGTAGTTCAAAAGGTTTGTAATTGAATCAATCACATCTACACAGGTGAACCTGAAGGAACAAGGGCAGTTGATTCGCCAAGATGAGTTCTTGGTTTCCTTCAGAAAGAAGAAATGTTACAGACATATTTTCCTCTTCCAAGATCTTATCCTCTTCAGCAAGACCAAGAAGACAGAAGTTGGAAATGACACATATATCTACAAACAGTCGTTCAAGGTAATCTAATATTTACCTGTTTTTGCAGTTTTTTTAGGGTAATTTGAATTAGGACCAAACAATATACAAATATTTAAGGTTATTGTGATCAAAATATTCATAACATGCTTTTCTGAGCATATCCTGGATATTGTTAGTATTTCTACACAGCAGAATTAGGCCAATCTAATTGAATGTATTGAGTATGTGAAACCTAAAAAATATTGTTTAAAAAATAGCTTTTATTTCAAATGCAGCACAACCATTTCAGATGTCCCAAAAAATTCTGTAAAATTCTATCAAATCAAATCAATTTTTATTTGTATAGCGCTTTTAACAACTGATGTCACAAAGCAGCTTTACAGGAAGTTAGTGATAAGAAAAGTTCAATAGAGCATAAAGAAGCCTAAGAAGAAAATAACACAGAAGGAAATCATAGAAATCATAGAACAAACATAGACAACTATAGAAAATTATAATGAAAAAAGTATTGTTGCATTATATTTTGCTGCTTTTATGTTGTTGTTTGATTTTATGCTTTTTTTTATTATAGCTGTATTTCATATATCATCTCTGTCCAAAGAAAAACACATATCACCATTTTTGTCGATTATAATTTTTCATTTTAACATGATAGCTGTTATTTATATCCTATGAAAGTATGAAAGATTCTAATAAGATGATTCTGAATTAACACCAATGTAAATTCCTTTTTTTTTACAAAAGTAGTTACAGCAACATGTGACATTGCACAATAGAGCTGCTTGATATGGACAGAATTTCACATTTAAATTATATTGTGATTATCTTATGTATTTGAAACATGTTGGAGAATCATTGATCATTATATGTGGTTCAATATTGGAGTTAATTATTTTTCTTGGAAATGGTTTGCATGTGTTGAGTCATGTGGAATCTTTGATTTACCCAAACGCCTCCACAAACACAAATCTTGAATGTCTGAGGTTGGTCAAGATGATATCAGCACACAGTAAAACATGTACTGATATGTTAGAGGCTAATTTGCACATTGCAGCCTTTTGAGATCAGTGTGGCCAAGGTCGTTATTATGATAACAGTTAACAAGTGAAAGAGTATAATGTGAACGTCTGTACTGCTGGAAAAATAATGTAGCTGTTGTGGATTTTGAAAGCATAAGTAGCTCAATGAAAATAAACGTGTGAAGAAATATCTTTATTCCCCTCTGTTTTTTGTTTTCTTCTGTCTCCCTATACTCTGTCAGACCTCTGACATTGGGATGACCCATAATTGTGGCGATTCTGGCCAGTGCTTTGAAATCTGGTTTCGGAGGCGAAAGTCTCAGGACACATATACGCTTCAAGCAAGAACTCGCGAGATGAAGGAAGCCTGGACCAAAGACTTGGAGAGGATCCTGTGGGAGCAGGCCATGCACAACAAGGGTCAGCACACTGTGCTTTTTTAACTTTATCTGCACCTGCATTCACTAAATTGACAGTGACTCGAAAGAGAAACTATTGTTCCATTTCATTGTACAAATCAGAGACCTTTTTATCTAAAGTCATCAGCAAAAATCACAACAAAAATCCAGATACAGATATGAAATTGGTGAAAGAATTAAATTTTATTTCTGCATTCTGTTCTTGAGCTGATGGTAAACTATATGCAACATTTTCCAACCAAGATGGTATAAACAGACAGATAAATCGGGGTGGAGTTGTGAGTAGTATTAAATTACTGGACAGCTCATCACCCAAGCCTACCACAACCTTTTCTTGTGGGTCAACACCCTTTCGTGTTTTTCTACCCTGCATCCTGTTAATGTTCTTTTTCTTACTTCTCATGTGCCACAGAAGACCTATAGTAGTGTGCAGAAGTCAGACACCCACCGTAACTATATTTCTGAAGAGTTTAGATATGTGATATATGATAAACCACCTGCAAAGAGGAAGGTCAAAGTGCTAAAATGTTTAGAGAACCTGAAAATCAGTAGATATAACAAATATGGGACATCTTACAACTGTAGACCACCAAAATGTATCACTGTCAGATTAAGTGTTTTTTCATCCAGTGTAAGATGATGACACAATGTTGTGGGTCTGAAATGATGCTTTACTGTCAAGAAGCTATACTGAGAAAAGGAAACAAAGGAAAATGAAGAAAATGTGCTAATCAAAAGAAGCTGCTGGTTCTCAGAACAGTGGACTTCTGACTACACAGTGCCATACTTGTCCTTTTAGACACTATTACTATTAATAATGTATTACTGAAGTAATGAATTTTGAATAAACACGTTGCCCAGTTTTAGAAAGAGGATTTATCCTGGCTTAATTGCACAACACATCCACACAACACTCCTGGAAAATATACTTGTGATGTCAATAAACATCATGAAGAAATAGTGGCCTAAATGTGTTTTCCTTTTAGATACATTTGCATTTAAATATAACAGGCAGAGGCTAATAAAAGCATGTTTTATTGGTTGGTTCTCGCAGAGATCCGTATGCAAGAGAGGGTGTTTATGGGAATTGGATACAAGCCTTTTATGGACATTATGCCCAGCGAAGCTGCCATCAGCGATCGTGCCATAAACTGTGCTCTAACTGGACGAGGTGAGAAAATATATATATAAAAAGATAAGGCTCATGTACAGCCATAGTAACATTTTACCCCATTTGTGTAGATGTCTAGATTCAGCTCTTACATATCATGTAGCGTGTGCAATAGTATGTTTGTCATCGAGGGATTGAATAACCATTTTTTGTATCTTCCATGTCCTCAGACTGTAAGGCAGCAGTCTCCTGTGGGATGTCTGACTCGCAGGGTGGATTCCCAGTCCAAAGGCCAAATTCTACTGGTTCAGTCAGCTGTATGTCGTCTTCCTCTTCCTCCTCTGGGCGGGGCAGTGTGTCACCTGTGGGATACCTGGTTGGACCGAGTAGAAGAGGAGTTACTGTGTCTGGCCATGGACGATTCTCCAGTCCAGGAGTCTTAGAAGAGTTCGACTTAGAGCATGAAAACAGCAGTCAGAGTCTACTTGGTGAGGGAGATATATATATATATATATATATATATATATATATATATATATATATATATATATATATATATATATATATATATATATACACACATAAAATATAGTTTAAAAACTATAATGTCAGAATGCCTGCATGGATATCTTGCTCAGTTTGATCTGTTTTGTTTCAGTGGACAGTTCTGAATCTTCAGGGGAGAGCGTAAGTGGCTTCAGCAGCTCTGGCTACAGCTGCCAGTCTATGACTGGAGGAGAACATGAAGAAAATGCTTCAGAGATCCCTGCCACTGGTGTGAGGAAAGCAGGCCCCAACAGCATGGAGAAGAACCACCAGGAACATAAAAACAAAATATCTTCCAAACCACAAAGCCAAATGAGGGACCAACCACTCAAAAAGGTATGTGTGTGAGAATGACTCTACCTAATCCAGGTAGGTTCTAGGTAATCTTTTTTTTTAAATGATTTAGACTGGGGATGCACAGATCAAGAGTTTTTATGATCAGTAAGTCTTTTTTATAAACTGAAGCTCACAATGTGTGTCCTGAGCGAACTCCTGAAATACACAAGCACATTTATAGTGCTTCTGTTACCCAAGGCTGCAGTATAAATCACAGTTTTTACTTTTTAACAGAAGAAAAGCACATTTTAAATTCAAAACAAACAAAAAAAAGTTGCCCATTCATATAACACAAATCAAATAAAACACTACATTTAAAGAAGGCTGTTTTAGTGCAAATAGCTACACAGTATTTATGCTACAATATTTTGGTATCAAACACTTCAAATGCATTTAATTGACTCACATTATTATAAAACTAAAATGCGACCAAAATAAAAATAATTAATTAGCCCACTGACAATCAGTTTTGATCTTGATCGATTCCGATGTGCATTCCTAGTGTAAATCGTATACTGTACACCTATTTTGTACAAGATAGTAGTAATTTGGTTCTCAATTGTAGATTTATCATCTGTTGTAATGGAATGTTATATATATATTTAATGTCTTTTCTTCTCAATGCAGATTCAGGGGAATAATCACTTGGGAAAATCAACTGAAGTTTGAACTGTGAATATCATTTCTGCCATTCAGCGCTATGGACCACATGGAGTGCTTGACATGACTGAGATTTATGCCTCTTTCAGCATCACAAACCACAGAAAGCCTATTCACGGAGCATGCGACAGCTTCAGGACGGTCCATAACCATGCAGCATGCTATTTATTATTTCTGAAGACCTTGGAGGACGCTAGCAATTTCTGCTGACTCTTTTGCAGAGCATTGTTTTTATAGCCTGTTGGTTAACCAAATTCAAAATTAATCTTCACTTTACTAGCTAGGTCTAGGTTACGGTTATACTGTTTGTGCCTGTGTATATGTGTCAGTGTGTGAGCATGTGTGCGCGAGTGCTGCTTTCAGCTGTGTGTACTTTGTACTGGTGTTTGTGAGTCTTTTGACCTTTCATGAAAAAGCAATTCCTTACTTCTCTTTGTTTTTTGGAAAGTTATTCTTTTTCAGAAATCCTTTTCTTGTGTTTTTTATTGTTTTGTATTTATTGATTTCAATAGGAGTGTTGATATTGACCTTTAACTAAAAAAAAGCCAGTTATGCATAATATCAGAAATGTAATCATCAGGTATTTTGTAGTCAACAGTACCCATTAAAAAGTAACCATTGCTTACAGTTAAAATCTGAAAACTGTGTATTTTCTTTAGCAGACTCCTGTGTGATTTCAGATGCGGTTCCATATCATAAAAACTGCTAGAGGCTTGGATTGCTTTGTTGTAACGCTATAAGCAAGTGTAGTTTAAAACAAAAATTAAATGTAATAAAAACAGCACTTAAGCACAAAAGAGCCACATGGCTACATAATATTAACATGCTGAAAATTTAGCAAAATGCTGCCCATGCATTTTACCAGTTTGGTAATTACGAGACTTTTACCAATTACGAGACTGTTAGTTGTTAAACCATTAAAACCCAAGGGACCACAGTATAGGCCCACACTTCCATTTTCTAATCAACTTAAGCTACGCTACAACTTAAGTTATGCATTTGCAAGTAGTAAAATAGAGCATATGGAATCCCAGAAGCTTATGCTGCAAACTAAATATGAATAGATGGTTAAAAATAAATGCATATGCTAATAAAAACGAAAGAAAGAAATAAAATTAACTTGTTTAATTTTAACAACATTATGTTTTCAAGTAGAAAACATAAAAGCTTACTTTTATGACATTTATTCATTGCCATTCATTTTCCAAGCCGTTTATCAATATGGGTCACCAGGGAGATGATGGAGTCTGTCCCAGCACTCACTGGGCAGAGGGCAGGAGACATTCTGGACAGGCTGTCGGTCCATCACAAATATACACATTCACACACTTGCATGTAGGGGCAACGTAGCATCTCCAGTTCACGTGAAAGTTTGTATTTGGAGAAACCAACGGGGAGGACATGCAAATTCCGCCTGGTCGGGAATCAAACCCAGGGCCTTCTTGCTTTGCGGCGACAGCAGTACCCACTTGGCCACCATGTTGCTGATTTTAAAGTTATATTATTATAACACTGAAAAAAGCTCTTGTTGTTGTGTTACACTGCACAGTAGACTATAAGTGATGGGGTCTATATACAAACACTGCAGTACAATTCCTAGCAGTGAGCATCCAGGACTGAGAATGTTAAGTAAAATTCTAGGTTAAAGATTGAAATGAATGAAATGAAAATAAATAACTAAATAACATGGAATCTAAATAACACATAGGAAAGAGAAACTACTGGCAACATATTGGTTTAAAAACCCAAATATTCTTAGTGAAGGTAGTGTCTCACTTATAACTTTGAATATTATTCAGTAACTACTATGAGCCTAATATGTAAAGATTAAAAACAGGATATCATCCTTAGGGTTGATTCAGTCGTACTGTGTGAAAAAGCACCTGGTGCAGTGGAAGCTCTGTCTGTGAGCTGACTTGTGTTTGTTGTTTGTATTGTGTGATACACACATTAAATATGCCCCATTTCGCTACCTAACAATTTACCTGATACCGGATGTGCCTCCTTTTATTAAGCTGTGTAAAAGAGTTCCTGCAGTCCTTTTCTGGGAAATGGGAATTTTTTTTTTCTTCAGAAACATATTATCCAAAGATACTTACTAGAACCCTGTGCGTTGGACCTACATTCTTCATCCAGCAGCTCACCTCTACCTACTGCACTCAGAAGATGATTTGTCTAAGATCTGTCAGGATCTTGCAATCATACGTTGCCTTGTATGATCTTTGGCAGCCGCCCAAGGAGATACACAATACTTTAGCTATGTATTAGTTCTACCTCATAGGTGTGTTTTCTCAAGCAAATTTACACACAGCGAAATTCTAGGAACAAGTGACTGAATAGCACTGAACAGCATTTTTTTTATTTAATAAACAGGAACTGTCCTGATAATCATCACTACATTCTGAAGCGTGAGTGAACTAAATAAGAAAGAGGAAGATGACCTAGTCTCACGACACTACGAAGTACCAAACTAACTCATGAAGCAACTTCAGCACAATAACTGTGCATTGGAACTTCATAAAACAAGTTTCCATGGCCAAGCAACTGCTCAGAGACCTGAGAGCACTATGTGGCTAAGAGTCGACTTGTGAGCAGCTGGTGTAAAGCACAACACCAATTAAATGTAGAAATGTATTCTCTAAAGTGTATTAAACTTCACTATATGACAGCCTGAGGTACTAATCAGAGTTGGCAGATCCCCGAGGAACGGCTGCCTACTGGAGGGAATGGCACTAACAGTGAAGTTAGGTGGAAGGAGAATAATGGTCCAGGGCTGTTTTTTCTGTGTTTGGGCCCTTGGTTTCAGTAGAGACTAATGGTAATGCTACAGCATGCAAAGGCATTTATATGCTTTCACCTTTGTGGCAATGGTTTGGGGACGTTCCTCACCTATTCTTGCATGCCTGTGCCCCTATGCACAAAGCAAGGGCCATAAATACATGTGTTTATGTGTCTGGTGTGGAGGAACTGTATTGGCTTGCACAGAGCCCTGACCTTATCTTCACTAAATGCCTTTGGGGTAAAATGGAATTTATATTACACGCTTTAGTATGTTTACAAATTCCCACAGAAACACTCTAAAATCTTGTGGAAAGCGATCTCAGAGGACTGGAGGCTGTTAAAGCCACTAAGGGACAGCTAATTGATGTCCATGGTTTTGGAAAGAGATGTCCAGCAAGCTAATATAGGTTCTAAATTCTCAAATGAAAGCAGTTGAATCACCATCGTGGGATTAATTCACGTCCTGAAGTATTCATATACATATTCACATTAAATGCCCTCTATTTTACACCTGGTCAAAGTGTGACAAAGTTACACTAGTAAAAGCAATGAGTCAGTTACACACAATAGAGAAGTACATCTTCCTTCTATTTTAGAAATGACATGTCTTAATCCTCCCAAGTTGAGCACATTTTGTGTTGAAACACCACGTGTTTGTTTTTTTTTCATTTGACGTAATGAACTGTAAATGAACTGGTGTAGGTCTGGATTTATTGAGTTTGTTTAAAGTCACCATGTCTGGGTTTCAAAAACACTAAACATGGACATATTTTAAATAATACAAGTTAATACAAGATAGGTGGTTGGTATTCTATTCCGGGTGATTGCTAATGTGTGGCTTACCATATTTGTATGATAATGACTTAAAGAAATTGTCTATTTAGCTCCATAGTGTAAACTGGCAATGGTGGAAAAAGAGGTTTAGCATTATTATGAGTGGTTCTAGCTCAAAATCTGTAGGAGGAATGGCACTGAATTGTTTTGGGTGTTCCATAATAGTCAAAGAAAACAAAGAACAGCCATTTCAAACCCACTTAATAACCTGTTACACGTTAATTTTAACACCTCTTTACATCTGTTTAGAGAAGGTTTTTTTTTCTCAGAGAGCTGGAAATAGTGTTTTCCACACACAGATCAGGGCCTGTTGTTTGGAAACCCATATCTGCCCACAGAATGCATCCCAAAGCACATCAGACTTAACAATGCATTCTTTCTTTGTGTCTCTAAAACACTGTAAGCTCTTAGGTCTCAGGGCCTGACCACTTCCTGTTGGTGCAAGGAATAGCCTGCACTGTTTCAACCCCTCATCATAAGGTGATGGACATCAAGCGCCACTCACACATTTCCTGGCGAGGGAGCTTCCTGGGTCCCACATCCTGTGGAAGGTATCCTTGCTATAGGAGACACTCATAAGTGTACTGTCTGACCAGGTGCACTGTAGATTTACTTTGAGAGCAAGGAAAAAACTGTTCACTACAGACTTCTTGATATCGTCAATTCAGCCAGATAACCTTATTTATACTTCTATAACTGTATGCAGTTACTATTTGCTACTATTTGTTACTATTAGTGTTCGGGTCAACATAGAGGGTTCCCTGAAGATAATAATACTACTCATTCTTATGCCGTCATGTCAATGGACGAGAAGGTTGAGAAGAAAACAGATACTAACAGGTTTTATTTTTGGTCCTTTGATTTCTGTTCTTGGTTTTGTGTGCTCCATACAGACAGTAGTTTCCAGTGGGTAACTGTTACCTGTCCTATAGAGTAAAGACGCAGGCATGCATTAAAATCCACTGAGGCGGGGGGGAAGACCCACTAAAGTGGATGGAACAGGGCTTTTTTAATTATAAATTGACTGTTTAAAGATTTTTCACCCAGCCCTGGTCGAGACGTCTGCTCGTGGCTGTTGTTGTCAGGGAATCAGCACTGAGCAGAATTCTTTTCTGCATATGGTGGACCTGTACTGTTGAGAACACATTGTCTTGATTTCATGCAAATTAAATGTACTTGAAGAAACTTCGTGAAATATTCAGAAATATTTTTGTCATTTGACCATAAGAGCACCTGTATAGGCCCACATAGTCTTTCACCTTCTTAACTACATGGATAGCATTGTTTATTATATTTAATAATTTAATAATTCTATTTATTAATTGACAGACATTATGGACAAATAAGTGTTGATTGTTCCTTTTTTATTCATATTTAATCTTTATCATATTTAAAAACAACAGTAGGCCAGTAACAACAGCAAACATAATATGTATGGGCTGCACAACCTATAACATATAGCTTACATAAGAAAAGAGAATATTTTCTTGAGTGAATATCAGAATATTTTATGTTCTTATGAACTTCTTAGTGTTTGAGATCCTCTGTAATGTGTTTTCCTTCTTTGCAAAGCTTTTGTAAATCTGGTACTTGGGCATGTGACAAATTTTTGATTCTTGTCATTAATGTACTGTTTAATTTTCAGGACTGGCTGGGCGTTTTGTAGTGGTTTGTCCAGCATTTTTACACCAATACATCTGAATTCCATAGAATAAAAAGAAATAAATAAAATGGCATCCAGCCAGTAATTAACTAGACCAAGAGAGACTTTCTCTTTTCTGCACTCTCGGTTTCAGGATACGGCTGGAAGGCATGAGTCTTCAACAGAATAGCCTGCTGCTGAAAACTCATGCCTTCCAGCTATACAGGCACCCAGCCCTCTTGTGTTGATAGACACAGTATTTTGCCCCATCCCCCATCACACACACACCCACTATCCCCCCCCAACACCAAGCCCCCGCCCCCCCAACACACACACGCGCACAGTTCCTAGGAATTTTGGTGACGTGCTGCTACTCTACAAATACAGTCTCACTTCAAACCCTGTGCACTGCTGAAGCACTGAGGAGGCAGATCATCCCAGCTTTTGAGAAGACATCACAACACCTCACTCATCAGTATGGGTGAGTTTCAGCGCAACTTTCTCTACACTTCCACTACCTTAACAACTTGTAGCCTATGGGAGGTGCAACTTCAGACACTATAAATATAGACTGTGGTACTGCACATGCTTAATTAAATTTTGGACCACATCACATAAATCAGTTCATATACATTTACTCGGCACTCTGTATTAGTGTTAGCATTCCAAAAAGGCATGGCCAGCTGTCCTGCCATGCAGAGCAAAGACGGACCAGCCAGCAAAGTCATCAGTGTACCTAAAGCAGAACTTGCATATGCTTTTCATGAATGCTGGACAATCCAAGTTTGTGCCTCTCTGTGTGTTAGATGTTCCTTAGCATTGTATCCTGCTATGAAGGTATAAGTGGAAACCTCTCTTGGAGGTGTCTGGAACCATTTCTAAGGTGTTTTAAAGAACCAACTACAGGTTTGTTATCTTTAAGAAGAACCATTTAATGATTGAACAATGCAAATGGATTACTGAGTTGCTGTGATATGTATTTACTACTTATCATTATTATGCACAAATAATATTTATGCATTGTTATGCACCAAAAACAATTATTGATTTTTACATAAGCATATTTCAACTTCTGTTCATCTTTTAGTATTAAACATGCCATTTCTGTTATCATCTTTCAAGACTGATATATGCAAACAAGTTCTGATTGGCTGCCCTGTATTGTGCTGCATTCAAAAAGCAGTTCAGACTGAAACACTCACAACTTTATCCTGAATGAGTGGCATTAAAGTGCTGTAAATTTAATAGCTGTATATTTGTACATGGGTTGGCTTTTGTGACATCACAAAATAAACACATCAATTTAAAATTGGCTTGTTTTGGCATCTTAGTTTCCACTAATGAACTAGGGCGTGAACCTGTTTGCATAGTACACCATGCTTACAGACCACATCAGGCTCTTTAATTAAAAAAGTGAGGGTTTCTGTTTTCCATATGGGCCCTTTAATGGACATGTGAATATGACATCACTTGACTCGTGTGTCTGACAAGGCCTTGATGAGAGCGGCTAAAGGTCACACTGAATAGCCCACTGGCCACATGCGAAAGAATTCTCTAATCTGCTGGACATTCTTGTTCAGACCCCGACAGCTCGCAATGAAACGCAGATGAAACCTGTGCAGTATAACCAGTTTCAGCTGTGGAGCCGGCACGCATGTTCAACAGGGCTAAATCAAGTTCTACACGGTTGTGTTTTATTTTAGAAAGAGTTCTAACAGGGATGCCTAGAAACCAGACAGCAAGAGGGACTTTACACACAGCAGCCGATTATAAGCAACCTAAACACTAAGCACACATTGCAGCAGTGTTTCCAAAAACATTTCCAAATGCAGAAGAAAGAGGTCGTTGAAGGTGACACTGTTCTTCTTCTTCTTCTTCTTCGCCGTTTACAGACACCTCACCTCCCTGATTCATTCATTTACTCATGTAACAGTCAGTAGCGCGTAGTGTTTGAGAGCATTTGCAGACATCAGTCACGGTTTACACAAACATACACAGACATAGTAATGCTTCTCTACAGAGTGGGCAGACCAACAGAGGTGTGTCCATGTGTCAGCTGGCCAAGGGCAACACTTTTATGCGTGCATGCGCAAACAAACATGAACACACACGCACCCACACACTCCTATATTAGGAAGCTGTGAAATTAGTGCATATATAAGGCTTGTTAGAATGCACTTCATGGGTGAGTTTCAGTACAACTTTCTCTTCACTTCCACTACCTTACCAACATGTAGCCTATAGGAGGTGCAACTTCAGACACTATAAATATAGACTGCACATGCTTAATTAAATTTTGGACCACATCACATAAATCAGTTTATATACATTTACTCGGCACTCTGTATTAGTGTTAGCATTCCAAAAAGAGCAAAGACAGACCAGCCAGCAAAGTCATCAGTGTACCTAAAGCAGAACTTGCATATGCTTTTCATGAATGCTGGACAATCCAAGTTTGTGCCTCTCTGTGTGTTAGATGTTCCTTAGCATTGTATCCTGCTATGAAGGTATAAGCGGAAACCTCTCTTGGAGGTGTCTGGAACCATTTCTAAGTTGTTTTAAAGAACCAACTGCAGGTTTGTTATCATTAAGAAGAACCATTTAATGATTGAACAATGCAAATGGATCATGCATGCGCAAACAAACATGAACACACACGCACCCACACACTCCTATATTAGGAAGCTGTTAAATTAGTGCATATATTAGGCTCATTAGAATGCACTTCATTTATCAGTGCTGTCGGACCCCAACCTTGTATTTCTAAAATGATAACAGGAGAAGGAAAAAAATACTTCACATGTAATGTAAGTTATTGTAACCAAACTTTTTCTCAAGAAGTTTCTTTACCCAGTTTTTGGGCCAATCATCATGAAATTTACATGCAACCTACAGGTGAGAAATACCAGGGGTCCGGGTGGGGTTGGAGCCCTCTTGGATGCCCTGAAGTGTCGAATGTGTATGTTATTAAAGTAGAAAAGAGCATTTCCAGAAGAAACATTGCTAAAGCAAACATTTTGTTACCATTGAAGCAAGCATGAGTACCGCTATGACAATTCAGTCAGCACCCAGGCAACATGAGATCCCCCAAATACCGGGGGTCAGCTGCCACATTAAAATAATACAGAAAAGCAAAAGCCAGCCAAAATGGACACAAGCAACAACATGCTCTTCTTTTTTGTGCATTTATTTTTCTCAGACAGCTCCACACCTATTCAGACCCACAGTAATGAGTTGTATTCTCAAAGCAGAAGGATGGACAGAAAAACCTGTGGATTTTTTTCAGATCTGAAACGAGAGCAGAGCTTGGTTTTCTTTTGTTTCTCAAAGATTTAAAAGCTTTAAAAAGCTGTATATACCAGCTCTTGTACAGTTGTTAGAAATCTCATTTTCTCTACATCTATCATTGCAAAGATTCTAACTCCAGTTTTGGGAACATTTTCTTTATTTACAGCAAGTGGTGGTCTTTTGGCTTTTGCACAGTACTGTGCATTTTTAGGGATGTTCTCTCACTGGCCTCAGGCTCCTCAGGTCCTTTAATTGGTCTGCAGTTTTCTTCTGTCCTCAAGTGTTGCGAGTTAGGTCAGAGCAAAAGTGCCGACCACCTGGAGGGCCTCAGGACACATTTAAGAACCACCAGTTAGGTTCTTTTGGGAAAGTTGTTCTTCTATGGCGTTGCTCCAAAGAACCCTTTTGGCCTCTTTAAGGAGGTAATAGGAAGATTTTACGAGTATGTACAGAAATTTTTCAATAGGTGTGTTTTATCTGTGGTATGTGTGGATGTGAACTACATCCTTTTGAAGAGTCCCATAAAAAGCAGCTTAAAGCTCATGTGTTGATCTGTTGGCCATGTGCCACATGTTAATGAATCTCCTAAACATTCCTGTTGTCTAACAATGAAACACAGATGAACAGGATAACAACTCTCAGACACATAGCCAGCTATAAGCACTTCGGATCAGATTATTTGCATGATTTCTACAACCTTTTTGGTCTAGACCCAGTAGTGATTTGCACTCTGAAACCAGGCATTTAGGCTGTTTCTGTTGTTTATTGTTGCCGTTACACGTCAGTGGTTCTCAGACCAGCCTTTGAAGCGGCCCCCTGATGGTCCATGTTTACGTGCTGATCTTAGACCCTGACACATATGGATAGAGCAAATATGCAAACCATGTGAGAGGCTCCAAGGACTTCTTTGAGAACCACTCCTATCTGCAGCACCTAATTATAAATACTGTGCAAATTCTTGCCATTCAGTTTGTTATAGGCTTGAAGAGGAGGGCACAAGAATAACACAACAGCACTTTGTAAATAGAGACAAAACAGGCATAGTGTAAGTAAAAAAAAAATTACAGCACTGTCCAAAAAACTCAACGTCTAAATTTGTTTTGGTACAATGTTTGGTATAAAGAGTTTATGAGCAGTTTAAAATTAGTTTATTAAAGGTTATTAGACCTTAAAATCATTAATAAGCTGTTAAAACACAAACAAAATAAACTATTATTAGAATAACTGTGAGACCATATTCTTTTATACTGTTAAAGCACAGATTTTGATGTCTACTGATCTTTTGTTTATTCAATCATTTAGCTTTAAACCGGTCTGTTTTAAGACATATTAATATTTATTAGATAGAAGAGCTTACATCTGCCATTTTAATTGATTTGCTTTAACTGCTTATTAATAATTTGGAATATTTTTGTTCCTGACCAGCCACTTATATAGTCATTTTAAACAAGGATAGTCTAATTCTAATGTGGTACCCATGTTTCTGCACGTAAACACCATATTACATTAAAATAGATACAAATCAACATAAATACTATATAACACAACTACGTTTTTTTTTTGGTTTCATTAAATTATGTTGTGGATGTTGAAACCCGTGGTATCTATCACCACCATTTCAGTTACTTTGTCTACAATCAAACATTTTACATTACAACACTCTTCAATAACTTTGTTTACATCTGTACATTTGAAGTATCTTGGAGTATGGAGTATCTTCCTTCCTTAACACAGCAATGGACTGATGGGTCTCTAAAGAAAGTTGTTTCTTTCTGGTCATTTTGAGTCTGTCAGCAAGCCATCAACTGCTGATGCTTCAGATACTAAACTAAGCTAGAATGTTGTTCTCCCTTTTATACTCACTTATTAGTAGAATGTTTTTCAGCTGTGCATCACAATTGAGCAAGAGTGTCCTAACAACCAATTAGTCCAAAAACATCCTTAACTTGGATTGGCGGCCGTACCAGGAGATTTAGACAGAGGACTGAGAATTGCTGATAATAGAACTATATGCAAAATTAGCCTCTATACAAAAATAGGCTTTAATACAAACATTTTTATTCTTTAAAAATCTTCTGATACACTTACATTAATTGTGAAATGGACAATATTGTTTGTGAATTGCAAGAAAATTGCATGAATTGCATGAAAATTGCATGAAATGAAATTCTAAAGTGATCTTAAACTTTTGAGCGATAGTGTATATATATTTATTTGAAAAATGTTGGCAGACCCTTTTAATATCTTGGTTTAAACAAAGTAGTTTGAAGAAGACAAGTTCAGATTCTGGCTTCTGGAATGTTTGGGTACTGAATAGTAACTGTGTGTACTGAACTTGCTTGTAGAGTACTGTGTGTACTGAACTTGCTTGTAGAGTACTGTGTGTACTGAAATTGCTTGAACTTGCTATGGTTAAGCTAATGCATTTCCAACAAATCACACAGTTTATTTATATTCACTGTGATAAGAAGATAAATATCTTTAGATGTGTTGATGTTAATTGGCTGTTGCACTGTTATGTAGGATAACTAGGTTAAAAGCGCAGTCTCTTTTTTTCTAGGGTGTTTTTCCCTGAATCTGAATGAGGTTTTCTCCTATGGGACAAGCCCCACCTGTCTTTGGGGAAACTAACATTACACTGACCCATGCATTAGGAAAAGGGAGAGGAAAATGACTCAGTCTTCCTGTCACTCTTTCATTCTCTCAAGAAAAGGAAGTGCAGGGAGTTTAACCTCATCTCCTCTTGACTCCTTTTTATCAGCTTATCTGTCCTCTTTTACATTGTGAAAAAACATTATTCTTATGTTTACAAGGCCAAGAAATAAAATAACCATAACATAAAAAATTAAAAGAAATAATTATATTCACTGACTATCATTACAATTAATTATGAAAACAGTATGTGCTATGATGTTTTGGTACAAATAATTGGTGGTATAGTAAATGGTGCATAGTGAAAATAGTGCTAAACATACAAATTATTGTTTTCTGTTTTGAATCAGAAAAACTATAAATCATAACTGATGTTATATACACCACTGCTTTGATAAACATTCTCAAAAGTCCTATATATTCTTCATGTTCTTGTATATAATTGATATATAAAATTTTCCCTGATACAGTTGTGCTGTCCTATGTACTTAAAGTAGTCATAATTAATTTATACATTATTACCTAATTCCCAACTTCTTCTGGTCCCTTAACTCTCTAATGTATGTATTATAATGCCAATTGGTTAAAAATGTTAATTTAATTTTTGTCATGTAATAGACCTAGTAAACATAATTTAAATATTTTTCGGGGTACACTAGAGACATTACCTTAAAGCATTACAGTGCCATCATTTCTTTAATACAATTGTTTGAATGCAATTTATTACAAAACTGTAAACATTCAGTGGTATCACTAATTTAGAATAAATGCCAGTCTAAAAATTAACTCTTTTCAAAAGTTTTTGCCAGATTATTAGACAACACTGCACCATTGTGAAGTACTCTTTAGGAATAAAGAGTATTTCTGAGCAACCAACTTATCCAATCTATCATAACCCTCTTCAGAACAAGTCAGTTTCGTTTCAGTGTTTCATTATTTGTGTTACATTTAAATGTTGTATTCAGTTAAAGTGCACTGTACAGACTCTACAGTGTAAAAGCTAGAACGTTATTACAACTAAGATGTATCCATGCTAAACTGAAAAATATATATATAGTTATGCTGTTGAATCATCTATAAACCTAAAATTGCAATATCAAAAATATGTACAATTAATGAAACCATTAAAAATGAAACAGTATTGTGAATCCATTATTTCCAAACTGTAAAAGTGACAGAAAAAGACATTTCCAGGTCAAGTGTGTGGAGAGAGCTTAGAGAGCTGAGCCATGTAACAAAAGCCAATAGAGGCAGTTTACATCATGTGACCAATAAAAACACTGCTATTAGTTGTCCAAGGGCCTTGCCTCGTTTTTAAAGCATTGCATTAAAATCAAGGATGTATAGAGCTGGTGCAGAAATGTGTAAGTTACATAGATGCATTACTGTACCAGAGAGGTTTAAAACTAAATAGGCTGTTTTTATTACTGTACTTTCATAAATACATGGAAATGATGTTCTGATTAGCTGCACTGTATTGTGCCTCATACAAAAACAGCCTGGATCGAAACACTTCTTATAACTTCAGCCCAAAAGGGGGCGTGGTTAAACTGCTGTGGAGATGTGTAAGGGGATGTATGTAAATCTTAATTTTTCTTGAATTCAAAATTCATTTTTTTCAGCTTTGTTTTCATTTAAAGACTGGATTGATAGAGAAGTGAACTGGTTTCTTATGATGGATTTGAGTGTCATTCCATTTCTGCTGGCCCTTTAAATCTTAATTAATCATCTTTTTTTCTCAGCTCTAGATATTGGCAGTTGGGACCTGGCGTGTGACTTCAACAACACAGACCACCGCACAGAGCTGAATGGTACCGACCGGCTGATTGTGCGGAGAGGTCAGCCCTTCACCATCAACCTCAACCTACGTTCTGGATCTTACCAGTCGGGAGTCCATCAGCTGCAGATCACTGCAGAGACAGGTAAACCTGCCTAACACCTAATACTAGCTAGCAGCACCAGTGAGAGCGCAATGTGTGGTTGACTTGTCATCTTTGTGCTTATGTAGAGAGTTGTACTGTTTGTTCCAAGCGGGATTATAAATAATAATTGTGTATGGTTTCAAATACCTAACAGAGATTAAATGAAGGGCTCAGTAGAAAGCAAACATTACCTTATGTGGAATATCTTCCAGGAGACTGCTCCGCTAACTATGATTCCAAAATGTTCAGTGAGAGACTAAGACAGAGATAAAGAAAGAACAAGAATAAAAGAAGGAAAGAGAAAGAGAGAGAGAGAGAGCATGAGAAGTAGAGGGAGAGAGAAATAGAGTTAGATAGCGAGAGATAGAGAGAGAGAGAGAGAGAGAGAGAGAGAGGAGAGCAGGAGTCCCAGTTAAATTGTATGCCCTAACAGGGTGATGTTATGCAGGAAATCTTAAGATCTCCAAGAACTACTTGTGTGTTTTAGCTCATTACTTCACTCTCTCCATTCGCATAGGTTGTAAGAAGTGTTGCGTTAACATGTGTGTGCAAGTGCATCATAGACGATATTGAAAAGAAATGAGTTTTAGGGTTTGTTGCTTTACCTTCCACACTATACAGCAAGACTGATTGTTACTGTAAGGCCATGTGGGATATAATAGGATATACTCACAGGTGTGACAGTTAAATTTAGACCTTGAGAAATTATGGTGTCCATAAATACCTGAGAGTAAGCGACACACAAAGTGATTATCCTGTCACTGTGAACAGAGCATGATATGTGAATTGGCACACAATAAAGTGAGAGAGAAAATGTTTAGCTTTAAGAAGGGGGATGAAGAATATTGTTTTAGTTTCTTTCACCAGTGTTTGTAGTGGTTTTTTGTGGGCTGTACATAAGGCAAACAGAGGACATGGAGCTAAACAAACACATCAGTGCTTTCTACCAGTAGTCATCCACCCCTGCTTCTTTCACACTTCTAAAGAAACAATACTTATGTAGCCTCTGTAGCTAAAAATGTTTAACAGTAATGCAAGTAAAAACCATTGGTGAGATAAAGAAACAAGATTGATTGCTTCTGGGAAAATTCCATTCACCCCCCCAAAATTGTTTGATGCCTCATTTTTTACTAAATGAACCAACAGAAATATAACACTGTCTCATTTTATTTGAATGGTGTCCTTTATGATCTACAGAAACTTAATTTCTTCACATTTGTGGTGATAGGAAATTATCAACAACATAAAAAATTGGAGTTAGGTTTAGGAGTGAATGTAGGAGGTTGAGTGGGGCTTAGGTTGAGGTTTAGGGACAGATTTAATAAAATCCGTCACTCAACTTCAGGTTTAGTGGCATTTAAAGCATTGCTAGTTAAGGATATCATCTACAAAGCTTTTACAGTGGACCATCAAAATAAGGTGCTATAAATTACGTTCCAACAGGGATGATGTGTAAACGGGTCTCTGCACATCCTAATTAAATTAATCCACTTATAGACTTCAAAATGTTCCAAGAAAAGCATTTCAATTGCTCTTGGCGCTGACAGTTGAGGTTCTTTAAACCTTGAGGCTTTTCACACTCACACATCTCATTTACACAAATGTGTTTAAAAAGTTTAACCCATTAATTGTAAAAAAAAGCAAGTGTTGTTCTTTAGTAACATTATTGAACCGAGGAACTTTTTTGGAGTGTAGGCAAAATGCGAAGTCAGTCTGGGGCTAGCTTATTTAAGTAAAGCATTGTAGGTATTTTAGGTATATAGGTTTTAGTCTGGTAGTTACTTTGAAACAAACACTTCTAACATTATGTTACTTTGTATAGCATTAAATTAGTGCTTTATATTGCGGGATATTGTTGGAGTAACTCTTGGTGTGCTGTTAAATGCTCCAAGGAGAAGCATAATTGAGTATGTGGGCTCAAAGAGCATGATTATTTATAGACATAACCGGACCATTGCAGGGAGGCAATTAAAGTAATTTGATATTCACCAGTACAAAGTCGCTTATATTGCTGAAAGGTCATAAGAGCCAGGCTGAGCATGCTTCCTCTGTCATTGATACTGCTTTAAACTCATCAGTGAACAGATGACAAAACATCTGAACCATGTACAGTACGAATTTTATTCCAGATACACGACGGATCATTCGAGCAAACAGCAGTTACAACACAGGAAATAACAGCTTGTCAGAAGGCGTGAGCTTAGTGAAAGATAACCACATACCAAGGAAATCATATTGCACTGTAATAACTGCCTTATTTAGAAGCTTGCAGAAAATATGGGTTTCTTTTACCATGTAGTAGAATTAGTTTAGGCTTTGCTGGTAATGAGAAGTCTATACAGTTCCTTGTCGGCTGCTGTTTGGACATCTGAAAGAAAGAAGATTGAGAACAAGGAGAACTAATCTGGCTAGGTTCCCTAGTCAATAGAACTAAAGTCAATAAACTTAGTGTTACAAAGCCTTGGAATATTTTACCAACTTATAACAACCTCACACTCACTAAACCCTCTAACAGCTGCACTTTTAACCAATAATAATGCCACCACTGGCCATTACGCAACACTGATTTCCCCTGTGTTTATCAAAGAAAGCCTATCCTATGCCAGCATTCCAAAAAGAGTTCTTTCCTGGAACGCTTCCCAGTTCCACCATAATGGAATTCCAGTGTAGGCCTTTCCATTAGATCTTATTTTGATGCCAGGGTCACACGCAGTCTGAGATCTTGAGTTCCCATACATGCTTATCTTCCTGCGCGTTCATGTGCACTAACCACAGCACATTCCAGATCAGGAAATCTGGAGGTTTTAAGATCTCCTGTCTTGGTTTTCAACCATTCATGTTGTGGCTTGATGGTTATCATCACAGAAAGAGAAGTGTAGAACAAGGTGGTCTTGTTAAGTTGGTTCACTACACATTTTGGAGTTCTATTTCTTTACAATGACTCATGCCCATTGAAATCAGAGTGAAATCAAAGTATTCACAGCTGCAATTGTTTCATTAGATCAGAGAACACTGAAAAGCTTTCCCAGACACATTTGATAGAGATTTTATTATAGTTGGCAGCTACTTTAATAGACTGGCTACAGCTGCAGGTGAAATACTGATTTATGACTACGTTAGATATAGCGCATATAGATTCTATAATTTATTCATTTAATGTTGTATTTTAATGATCTTTATATATATGTTCTCTTCTGAAGGACCCCAGCCTGTGGAGCAGTATGGTACCAGGGCTGACTTTGGTCTGAGTGATGCTATTGATGACACACGTTGGAGCGCTGCCGTGACCAGTCCGCCAGGGGACATAGTCTCCTTGTCCATCTGTTCCGCCCCTGATGCACCCATTGGGCACTACAAGCTGACTCTGGATGGTTGGGCTCAGTTTGAGCTGATAATGCTCTTTAACCCCTGGTGTCCTCGTGAGTAAAAGCATATGAACATACACAAACACACACATCACACACAAAAACACAGATCTTATAAAAAGGCCCTGTCTGACTGTAAACACGTTAGACTAAATGCAAATACTTCTGAACTGATTTAGTACTATTAATAGTTGAACATAAAATCATGTAACACAGGTTCCAGTTTTCAACACCACCCTCTAGTGAGAGCAACAGCTGCTGCATGTTCCAACTCTGCCAGTGTAGCCTTATAATAGCCTTATTATGAGTATTTTAAGAGAAGCTTAAGTTTTCCCTGTTTTGCCATGGACTTCGGGTGGAGCTATGGCTGGATCCAAGGGTTAAACTATGAAAATGTGTCAAAGGCATAAAATTATATATGCATATAGCATACCATGTTCCTCCAACACTTGCACACACAGTTTTTAATGCAGGACAATGTGTGTGTCTATGCTGGACAGGAGATGCAGTGTACATGGACAGTCAGGAGAAGCTGGAGGAGTACGTTTTGGCTCAGGATGGAATAATCTACCGGGGCAGTGCCAAATACCCCATTCCTACAGCTTGGGAATTTGGCCAGGTGGGTGATAAAGCACACACACAGTATTTGTTATCAGCTATTACCTCTTACTTCACTCCCTGCAAAAATGGACACATCCCAACACCAACACTTCCTATGAGTCTTAAAAAAGATAACCGGCAGAAATCTAAAAGGGAGACAATGATAAACAGACAGAAAGAACCTGAAAAAAGAACAAGATGGTACAAGAAATTATTCTGAGAGCCAAAGTAGAGAAGTGAGAAATAAAACGTTATTAATCATAAATATTTTTTAGTGGAGGCTACAGTGAATCTGTGGTTAGAATACATAAAGAGGTGGTTTCATTCATACATGTTGATCATGCATTAAAATATATTTTACAACCGGAACTCTAAAAATTGTACATAAGTACATTTCTTTTCTTCAACATAACGATTGGCTTACTTTAGAGTAGAATATTTGGGTTTGGGTTAAGAGCATGCTGCTTTTTAAGCTGAGGCTTCAGTTTGTACAAAGGAAGAGAAGCTTAAGCTCTGCTTAATCCAATAAATTGACTGTCGCCACATTTTGCATCCTCTGTTGTCAGTTCGAAGAAGGCATCCTGGACGCATGTCTTCGAATTCTGGATGTGAACCCCAAATACCAGAGGAACCCTGGAAAAGACTGCTCTGGCCGCAGAAACGCTATATATGTCTGCAGAGCGCTCAGTGCTATGGTGAGAACCCGTAGCTAACAGCCTTGGACATTACAAAAGATGATCTTGTTAAACATTATTAACCTCCACTCCCCATTTCAAACATTTCCAGGTTAATAGTAATGACAGAGATAATGGTGTATTGGAAGGCTGCTGGAGAGACACATTTGATGGTGGAATCAGCCCCATGGCGTGGAAGGGAAGTGTGGAGATTTTGAGAACATGGAACGCTACTTCCTGTTTGCCAGTCCGCTATGGCCAGTGTTGGGTATTTGCAGCTGTTGCCTGCACTGGTAAGAGACTTTGGTAACACTGTACACTGTACTTAAAGTCTACCTACAGCAGTACCTGAATGAAGTGTCTATAATATTTATCACAATTATACTAATAATTTTAAGGTATTGACATTAAAGTCTTTACCTAAACATATATATATATATATATATATATATATATATATATATATATATATATATATATATATGTATACACACACACACTCTTTTTGGAGCAAATTTTAGAATTTTAGCTGTTAAGCCAACCACAGCTTGATATAACACTAGCTGGATTGGTCAGGGTCTGTTGAGTATTTGATATGTGTATCATGTCTGTAGATTAATTAAACTGTTCAGAGGTTATTAATGCCAGTTCTAAGAGTGTTGGACTTTAAGGCCTCTTACATCAATGCAATGTTACGTTATGCATCTTAAGTCTTTTTACGATTAATGACATAAGCTGTTCATAAATGCAGGAATATTGCAAATTTACAAATATGCCTTCGAATGCTTATGCATGTGTACAAACAAAATGTCACAACAAATTACCATAGGAACACACCAATATAGAATTTTTTTGCCAACAATAATTACCAATAAACAGCTTGTTACTTAAGCTAAAAGGATATCTACTGCAAACATTTATACAGTATTATAATTCATTTAGACTAGTATTAAGTGTTGCTTATAATGGTAGGGAGATGTAGTATTACGGGTCTTGACCAAGAACAACAGAACTGTGCATGTATGCAAAAATGGGGCACCAAATTATTGATTGCAGCTATTTGCTGTAACCTCAATATCAGGCTGATAATCCTAACATTCTCCCATATAGTGTCAAATCATTAGGTTGCTGATATATTCTGTGCTTTAATTAAATCTCGTATTACATTTTCATTCTTACACAATCAATTATTCAAACAGCTATATTCTAAAATGAGCTTCACATGTCCACCTAAATATAGGAGTTGTGAAATTAATTTGTTTGTTTGTCCTCAGTTTCTCGAGCTCTGGGAATCCCCTGCAGAGTGGTAACAAACTACTTCTCCGCTCACGACACCAACAGTAACCTGCTGATTGAGCGCTATGTGGATGAAAACGGTCAGATGCTGAACACCAGCAAAGACATGATTTGGTAGGAATTATCGGAACTACATATCAGAAATGAGCCCTGTTTGAGAAATCAGCATGGTGAATAGTCACATGCTTCTGTAGCAGTTACTCCCGAAACCAAGATATTCCAACTCCACACACCATCGCTGCTCAAAAACAAGTCCCTTCAGAATAGTAGCTTCAATAAGATTATATGTGAAGCAATTTGGAGTGCTTCTGCTGGTCCAATCATCAGAAAATCTTTATATTTGCTGAGCACGCATCATGTAGAGAACTATTTTGACTGCAACAATATGAGAGTTACAAGCAACAGTCTCAAAGGTCCAGCATAGGCCACACAATGACGCAATAATAATGCAACTAAAGAACAGACTTACAGAGTTTATGCCAGAAATCAGTTGAAAGGAAAACACAGTAAACCACATAAGAAGTAAAAACAAATGCATACATGCATGATGTCTTGGCATGAGCAGAAGTATAAAAGATAATCTAGTTAATGCTTGTTTTTGGTAGACCACAGTGCTCTGTTATATTTAACTTCACAGCAATAATCCAAGTTAAATGCTTTGTGGGTGAAGAAAGGAAAAGAGACAATGTGGTATTATTCCAGATGTCTCTGATGCTTAATTTAGACGAAAGAATTATAGGACACAGGACTTGAATGGATAAGGGACACTTGATATTTGAAAGATGACCATGCCCAAAACCCCTCCTCTTCACTTTCCATTTCTGTGACAATGTTTTCGCAATACCCCCACATCTCCTCCCTGGTCCTGATCCTACATCAGTCCTACCACAGTTATACAGGGAGGGTGGATCTGGCCTTCCATCTACAGGCAGAACGTTAGGCCACATCTCTTTGCCTTGTTCAATCAGTCTTTCCTGTGTTGATGGCACTGTCCGAACACAAATTACCCACTTGGCAGGCAAAGCATCACTAAGAAGTCTTTCACAGAAACAGGGTGGTATACTTAATGACACCACTTAGTTTGCTTTTTACGTATATTTGTAAATGTTTGCAGACATTTATTAAAAGCTGGCCCCCAACACCAGCCCTTTGATCAAAACCAGGTCACTCATTAAAGATGCCAGTACAGCCTGAGTAAAAACATGGGGGCAAAACTGTGTGGATTATAACTCATGACTGACTGTAAAAGGTGTGACTCCATCTCAGGTACAGAAAAGTGGCTGCTGAGTGTGTGTGTGAACACACAGTTCATATGCAAAGTTGTTTGGTTTGAAAGTACATAAATAGCTTGTGGTTTAAGTGTGAAAGAGTGTTCTTTGTTGCTGTAGGAACTACCATTGCTGGGTGGAGAGCTGGATGACTCGTCCTGATCTGAAAGCAGGCTTTGATGGCTGGCAGGCGAGTGACCCCACGCCGCAGGAGAAGAGTGAGGGTATGTACACACACACTCACTGTTTTAGTGATTATGACATAATTATTATGTTTTAGCAACTATTTTACAGTTGCTGCGTAGTTGTTAATATAGATATAGACACTAAATGGGAGCATTTCAAAACTTGGGAGCAATATTTTCAGTAATGTTAATTCAACCCAATTCTAATATGATGGTAGTACTAATTAACTATAAAAATGTAATCAACTTTTAAATTATAAAGGCCCAAAATGCAAAGTAAGAACTACTTCAGTAGTAATTTAAAATTTGAAAAACTTCGCTAACTTGATAAAATGTATCTGCAGTTACAATTAAATGCCGGTCAAAGTGGTGTAGCTTTCTTTGTTTCTCTTAGCTAAAGATATAAAGGATTTTATCACTAAACGTGGACAAAGATCTACGAGCAAGGCTATCTTGTTTGCTTATTACTAAAACGTCTCAGGTAACTGCTTGCTACTGATGATTATCTACAATGCAAAGTAGATAGAAAGAAGTAGATGAGCTCCAGTTTGAAGAATGAAGTTTAGGTCCATTTCTCCAGATTCAGTTACTTCACCAGCAAAATTGATTTAGCTTAATAAAATACAGAGTAGCCAAAGCAGGTATTAGATGATAATGGCAAAGAGTACTGGGTAAGGAAATTTTGGAATGGGTTAAATAAACAAACTCACATATGTAAAACCACTACTTACTTTCTTGAAGTGTTTTGTTGAGCAAATAAAAGCCTCCTGTCTTGAAAAAAATTGCTTTTTTAAAATATAATAATGTCCCCAAGTGCTTAGAACTTCTGCACGGCACTGCATATTGTAGTGACAGCAAAATTAAATGAAATATTTCTCAACTTCTTATCTACTAGGGGTGTTCTGCTGTGGGCCGGTCCCTGTGCAAGCAATAAAGGAAGGTGAGCTCACGTTTAAGTACGACGCTCCATTTGTGTTTGCGGAGGTAAACGCAGATGTGGAGACGTTCCTGCAGTATAAGGACGGCAGCACACGCAAGATTACCAGCACTACCCAAGTCGGCCAGAAGATCAGCACCAAGAGTGTTGGAAGTGACAAACGAGAGGACATTACACACCTTTATAAGTACCCAGAAGGTGAGGTATAGCCATGAATTATACAGTGTAAGCCCTTTATAATGCCCACCAGGAGAGTTGACCCAATTGTCCTGTTATTCCGGCTCAGGCTCTGATGAGGAGAGAGAGGCATTTAGGAAAGCCAACCACCAAAACAAACTGCTCAAGCAGCCAGTGGATAATGGCCTCCTCGTCAATATCAAGGTCTCCTTGGAGATGAGGAAGGGCTGCGACTTTGATGTCTTCGCCGTGGTTAACAACACCACGTCCGTGGAAAAGAAGTGTCGTCTGGTGTTTGCCTCCCGTGCCATATCTTACGACGGATCTATTGGGACGGAGTGCGGGTTTAAAGACCTGCTGAATCTGGAGCTGCCACCTGGAGGAGGTGTGTGTGTACGCACGTGTTTTTATTTCATAAAATGTGAAACATGTCGACATTATGTATCTCTACAACACAAGAACATAAATGGCTCACTTACAAAAAAGGCTGTAGCAAGTAAAATGCCAGTTTTAACAAGTGTTATGAGTTGACCTTCCTTTGGATGTGCAAGTCATTCATTTTCTTTTGTGTAGATCTTTTTTTCCAGGTCTAAACATCAAACAGCACAGATATTATCCATCATGTTGCGTAATGTGCATCTGTTTGAGTGCACTGTAGAACAAAAAGCTTAAAAATGAATAACCAATTCATAGAAAAAGACCTTCCACAAGATAGATGGACCCAGTCAGAGGAATTAAGAACCAGCGATTCTGAAATTCATTTTCTTTTGTGTAGATCTTTTTTTTTCTCCAGTTTAAACAGCAACCGGTAAATGTTTATGTAATGTGCGTCTGTATGTGTGCACTGTAGAACGGAAGGTGCCTCTGAGGCTGAACTACAGCAAATACTGCAACGCCATAACGCAGGACAACCTAATCCGACTGGGAGCTCTACTGATAGACTACAGCACCAGAGACGCTGTCCTGGCCATGCGCACCATCGTCCTTGAAAACCCAGAGATCAAGATCAGGGTAAAGCCACACAGCCATGACAAATTCTAATCGCAAAGCAGATATCACACCAGTGTCAAACATCATATCATTAAGAAAACTAAGCCATGTCTTTTCCAGAGTAATATAAAGCTGATCTTACTTACAAGCCATTAAACAGTTGTTAGATTTTCAGTATTTTGTGTATTTTGTGCTTTAGATTTTGGGAGAACCCAAAATAAACCGCCAGCTGGCAGCAGAACTCACAGTGCAGAACATGCTGCCAGATCCTTTAGAGGCATGCTGCTTCAGCATAGAGGGAGCCAACCTTACTGGGGGCAAGACGATCACTGAAAGGTAGGTGCATGCAAGGTAGACTTGTACTGTTAAGCGCTTTATCACACATACACAGTCGAGTCACGTAATTATGACCACCAGCTAATATCCAGAGTAACTGCCGTGTGCAGCTCGGACAGCAGCTAGACGAGCTGGGAGACTCAGTAAGGTCCTCGTAGGTTGTCACAGGTATCTGGAGTCATGTTGACTGCAGTGCATCCCACAGCTGCTGGAGGATATGATGGGGAGGATCTGTTGAGCCAACATAGTGATCAAGGTGGTCCCACAGATGCTGCAACCAATGCACTGCCGCCGTCTAGAAAACTGTGTAGAAAAACCTCAGATTTTTAAAGTTGTTTTTGCCGGTGTAAGCAAAAATATTAAAAAGTTGATATTCAATTCATTGGAAAAGATCGTTATGCTTAGAACAAGTGAAGGTAAAGAAGGAAGAGCAAGACCATCCACAAGATAGATGGAAACAATCAGAAAAACTATGAACCAGCAATTCAGAATGACCCAAACACAAAACAGGATATTCTAGAGAAATACTATCCATATGGTCGCCAGGAGTCTGATTCTACTTAATAGTAACAATAATGACTCCTCTGGGAAGGCTTTGCTATGAATGCTGGTATGTAGTTTGATTCTCTTTAACCACAAGAACACTAGTGAGGTCATGCACAGATGTTGAGATCTTGCTCACAAACAGCACTGCTGCAGTTCACCTAAAGTTGTTCAGTGCAGGTTTAACACTCAATAGAAAAGGATTTCACTTCTCCGCAGTCCAATTTATACCATTGTACCAAAGAGGGGTTGCATGGTTTAATTTTTTTTAAAGTTGACAGTTATGTGAATAATCTCTGATGACATTATAAATAAAACAGGATAAGGGAATGCTTTGAAACTAGCAACTTTAAAAATCCGTGACGAAGCCAAACTCCACAGGTCAGTACAATGTAGCCTTCCAACTACCCTGGACGGCATTGCTAGATCTTGAGATTTAAATCTTGCAAAGTTGTATATGACCTACGCACACACTACATGGCCTCGCAGAGATGCTCGCCCATGGCAGGTTTACCGAAAGCCAGAAAAAATCTTAAGAGTGTCACAACTGAAAATAAAATGTATAGGGTGTTATGCTCAGTCTCCAATACCACATAGCTTTTTATTGTAATCTTTGGGAAACCGGAGAAAACAAATGTTCATTATCTAACCTTTGAAGCACTGCAGATCAGCAAAGAAATGTTATAACAAGCCAAAGAGAAACCAGAGATACAGACCCTGTGATTGTTATTTTTGTAATCATGTGATCAGCGATTAGTCAACATGAAGCCGAGCAGTAAAGTCGACAAGTCGCTTAGTTGACTTCTTTGCACAACTCCTAATCTACCCAACACATAGCACTGCATATCACTGCTGTTCAAAGAAAACAAGTATCTCTAAAACGGCAACTTTACTTTCAATGTAAGTCAATGGAACCGGAACTTTTTCCAAGCTAGTTTGGAGCATTTTTATCAGCCCGTTCATCATGACAGGTTTACACAATATAAAAGCCAGCTGCTGCGTTCAAATGCTGCAGAAACCTAAAAATGAACAATAATGTTTTTCTTTGGACGGCAATGATATGATGAGCTTGTAAAGATTACAGGGCTGTGTGCATGCCATTTTAAACTTGTGTCAGCAATGGGTGAACCATATACACACCAGTTTTTAATAACAAGTAGTGTGTGGCCACTTTTAAATGTAGAGTGTAGATCTGTGGATTAAATATTACTATAGTAATTGATTAGAGGGAAAGGTATTAAGAGTGGGCAATATTGCAAAGTCCTAAGACATTTTCGCATTACACAAACATGTTTTACAAGATTTGTGATAGGTGTGATAGGTTTGGTAAACTGGAACACAAGTAAGAAGCAGTAGTGCTGCCTTTAAAAATACTGTTAAAAACTAGAAACATGATGGTTTTAGTATAACTTTTCACAGGCTGTGCTGCACCAAATCCAGTTCAACGTGAATAAATATGCTCTTTAAAATGATACATGCAGTGCTTAGTGATCTTTAAGTACCATAAATATCCACAATATAATCTATTACAGTAGAATTAGATATCATCACATTTCACACCCCTACAAGGTGCTGCCCTTATTGCCATGATCTGACTTGAGATCATTACTAAGATTATGTTGTTCTAATTAGAAAATGTCATGTAAAACTTAACAAGCGCACAAAAGCATTTAAAACTTGGAAGCTGCAAACCGCAGAGACTCCTTAGGCCATGTGTATTTGGCAAGATTCTTATCTGAAATCATAAAATTAAGCACAGAGCTGTCAGCATTCGTGTTGAATTCCAGACGTTTGATTTATTGCTGATCTGTTTCGACGCTGGATAATTAAAAAGCCTTCGCCAGCTGAATACATGAATGAGACAGCCGGCTGAAAAATGAGAGGCGAGAGAAGCGCTTCCACTCTGACAGAGTTCACAGCGAGTTTGATGAGATAAATGGTGCATGAATACAGGCCAAAATGACCTGCCAGAAATCTCGGAGAATCAGTATTTTTCCATCAGTGGTAAAGTGCGGAAAGATGAAAAGGTCAGAAAAGAGCGCATGTTGGATGAGAGTGTCTCCTGCACGCTGGCCATCCGCTGATACAACAGCAGATTAAAAACAGATGTTCTGCTACTGTATGTCGATAATTGTCCTTAGATTTGACTTTGGTTGCCATAAATGGGTTCAGTCCAGCAACACAGCAGATATAACTGCACTGAACCCATTGAGTATCTTAACAGTTATATTTTTTAAATAATGGTCATTAATATTGAAAGCAGTGCTGATTAGAGGACTGTGGGTTGTGCTTTAAGCTTGAGGCTAACATTTAAATATTTATATTTCTCAGGATTCCAGCAAGTGTGGAGCCTGGGCAAGAAGCCAAGGTCAAAATCTACTTCACTCCCACCCGCTCTGGCCTGCGCAAACTGCTGGTGGATTTTAACAGCGACAGGCTGGGCCATGTTAAAGGGTTTAGGAATGTAATCATTGGCAAATAAAGGTCTTTGAGCACTCCAGTGAAGCTAAACTACATACAATGGCTGTTTAATTATGTGAAAGCCTTTGGATGTGAATAAACACCTACATGAAAATGTTACATATTGTGTGACAAAATAAGTGAAAAAAAACTTTGTCAGTTTTGTTGTCCTTTCCTGTTTTTGAGCTTCTTGCATGCTTTCATGTCAGTTCTTGTTTCCATGTCACCAATGCACCATATATGCTATGAGCTACTGGGAAGATATTACATATTACGTATATCTATTTAGCTTATGATAGCTACTGTTATCATTGCAAAACTATGTTACTACCTACACTGCTTGTCAAACGTCTTCAGACACTTAGTTTTTTTTAATGTTTTTATAAATAAACAACTGTTATAAATAAAAAGTGTGTTTTCTTTGTTTGTTTGCGATACCATATTAATTAAACAGCAGTGTTGTAGCAAACACTGCAGAATTAAGGGAACAACTACTAAAAGTACTAGTTTGGAAATGTAACCCTGTTGCTTTTACTCCCTTGTGGTGATTTCGCAATTCATCATTCTCAGACCTTTTAGGCTGAAACAACTTTCAAAGTGCTTTGAATAACAGCTTTTAATCTTTTATGTTTGCTTACATTTGGTTCAAGAAAAACACACAACAAAGAATTTCAATGCTGGCAGAAAATGGGTTTGCTGTGTGCTGTGTTCTATAGGCTGACTGAACATATTACAAATTACCTCAGTTTACATATATACATTAAGGACTTACAGCCTATATCACCATAAGAATGATCAGAATGCTAACCAGCATTGCAAACGTAGCTAATACTGTAATACTGTGCAACACTGTATAAGCTAGCTTTAAATCACAGACTGTTTAAAAACATATGGCAGAGTATGGGCATAACTTCCCTTTAAGTCAATGTGATTAAGAATTGTTAAGACATTTCTCTCAAATAAGGTTAGATTACACTGCCAGAACGTACTAAGTGCACATTTGCCAAGTAAACATTAACAAAGGCACCGTTTACTTACTTTGGAACCAATCAGGCTCAGTAAATATGCAAAACAGATTAAGCTGTTGAGGGAAAAGTTCAAACGTATCTCTCATCCTCCAGCACTCCAGCCTGCAATGTCTCACTTAGCTGCTGCTGCCCGACTAAATTGCCATGTTTCATACAGTTTGTTTTTTTACTTTTGTTCCTGCATTGTCTGAAACTTTTATTGGTTTTATTTGTGAGAAAAAAAACACTTTGGATTTGCTTTAATTTACCAGGGTTAGGGTTAATTCCGAATAATCCCAATTGTAGTCAAACACAATCTTAATAAACTATTAACACACATCCAGTTGTACTTTTGTTAAGCACATTGTGGTACATCCATAGTGCAGACAAGAAAAATTCAATTAGTCAGATTGTTTGTCTATTATTGTGACTTGGATAACAATCGGACCATATTTTATTAGTAATCAAGGCAAAAAAAAAAAGAATAAATAAACTAAATAATTTCAAAGAGTTTTACTCTCTATGCAAAAGAAAATACAATAGGATGGTGATTTTTGCCTGCAGCCATAATTCTTAATGAAGGTCGTTTACAATACTGGGAAATGTTTATTTAATTATTAGCATGTTTTTCCAATTACACATTTATTTAATTTAATTATGTAGTGGACTATAATGTCTTTAAGAACAATGATGTACAGTCTCTGCATGATTCTTTAGGAATCCTACCGCAGAGCAGGTATTACTGTGGCCATGGATCGTTCCTAGCACTGCAGTGACACTGACATGGTAGTGGCATATTAGCAATGTGTCACACACCACAGTGCTTCTGGAGTGTTTCTGTGTTACACTCTCATTACAGATCACTCTATTAGACACAACTTAATGACAACATTTTTATGAAAGAACTAAAGGTGAGCATTACTCCAGTCTTTGTTTTAACCTATTCGGTTTGAAATACAACACAAACATTATGACTGTGTACTACTACAAACATTTCCCATAGGCACTCAGTTTCCTTCCTTTAAATGCCTTTAGTGTGAAATGTTTTAGTTTTGAATATAGAGCAGTAAGTGAACATGGACACACTCAGGTATTTAACTCAGATATTGTTTGTGTATCTGTCTTAACCAGCAAGTCAACCAAATAGTAACTAACTAACCATACCTGTATTAAAAGATGCATATGAAAGCAACACTTTTTAAGATTTGGAGATCTCCGGTGGAAATGTGTAACTGTACACAATGTGCAGAAGAACACTTTGTAATGTTGGCTGTGCTTTGAGCCCCCACGAAAGTATGGATCTGATAACTTGAAGTGCATTAAGAGAGTATTCAAAGAGAACTCAGTCAAAACTTGATAAACAGCACATCAGTAAGAGAATCATTTACTAAATACTTCTGGATTTGCATTTGAGACCTAAACATCATGCTGGACTTTCTTTTCGAGCCTGTGCATGTAATACATAAAGACACATAGTGCGGCCTAAAAAAATTCACTCAAAATTAGACCCAACACCTCTGACTTAAATGACTGTTGCAGACTTTATAGAGCAACTCACAGCAGAGAACAGATGCCATATTCTCTCTCTCTGGTCTAAGTAATGCTGCAAAAACAAAAATAGTCTCACATAGTGTAGCTTTAAATCTAATTAAGCATTAGTTGATTAGTTAGTATTGTATAGTATAATTAAACACATGTCAAATTATGCATTTGTAAAAAAAATAAAAATAAATCATGTTAAGTTGATAACACACATTTCCAAAATGGCCAGTTGTATGTGAATGAAACTGTTTCAAATGAAATAGTTAAATAAAAATATACACAACTTTCTTGTGGGGAGAGAGCAGGCAGAGAATAAGCAGGAAACAGGAGTGAGAAGCAGAGAAGAAAGACTTTAGCTGCTTAGAGTATTCCGTCAAAAAAGATGTAACCCTAATTTTTCATGCAGACTATCCTGCCCATTGTTGAAGGCCTGGCAAGCAAAGAGGCTGGGCTGCGTCCAAATACATTCAGCAGTCTACAGACGTCCCTGGTGTAGATACGAATAGTCAGCGAGTTTAAATGTGGCCAAAATGAGTCTTTAAACAATGACTACTCTTAAAGCCTCTACCTTTTTTCCATGTCCTTTTGTTCCAAAAGGAAGCAAACATGAGCTGTTCTCCAGACATCTCAACCCCTAAAGAGGGTTATGCCAACAAAAGCAAAGCTTCTGACAACAGACACACGCACCAAAATATGTATATTATCACCTGAGCCATCAAGGCCCAATTTCCAGAATACATTCAGAGGATTGAGAAAATACTTCTATCTTTACTACACATGGAAGATCATTCTCCTGAGAAATTTCAACTGCAGAACTTTGTTTGTATAACAGCCCATCAGGATGGATTAGTTTGCTTTTCAATCAGAAGTGAGAGGAAAAGGTAAGAAAGCATTATAAGGACATGATGAGTTCATGCACTGTGTAACAGTGACTTTGATAGAAAAGCATTCCTGTGGCTATATATTTCATACACTTCCTCAAAGACACACCTAGTACATACAGTGAATCACTGAATTTCCCAGGATTGCATCATCAGTTGACACTCCGCAGCTTCTAACACCAAAAAACAAATTGGCGTGAGACAGGTCTATGCATGCTTTCGTATTATTTTGATAGAGAATGGCAAACTGCTTTTTAGCAACATACAGTGGAACTTATTGAGGCATGTGTGACACACACACACACACAATATATATATATATATATATATATATATATATATATATATATATATATATATATATATAAAAGACGGAAACAGCTTCTCACTCTTTAGATATTCAAGAATGAGCTTGCAAGTCTCAACAAATCATCATTGTTTCAGCTTCACTGGGCTTCAACTCTGTGTTTTTCCAAGTGTCGATGTTCCCTCGAGGTGAGAGGTGCAGTATAAACACTGAGCACTATAGAACAATGGTGTGATGGGCCTGAACAACTTTCAAGCTGCTTGGAATCTGGGCTGCTACTTCTGAAGGATGACCCTAAACAAAAGCAAATGGCCCTTATACACTGTTGTCCAAGTGAATATAGACAGCACAAAAAAAATGTTGGATTGTATTTGCAGAGCATGTCTTTTTTTTATCCTGTTTGCCAGACAAAACAGTGTCTTTCATAGATATTTATTTTTCTTGGCAGAAACAGTGACCACAGAGGAATTCAGTGTGTTCTATTTTATGGTTTCACAGCTCTACCAAAAAATTTAAAGTTCTAAACTTTAAATGACCATTAACAAACCATCCAGCACTCCACATCCACACACTAGCCACAAACTCATTCCTACTGGTATTACAGATAAAATCACAACTTTGTTGTGGCTCAGGCCCAAAGGCCTCCTCAGGGCAGGTTAGTATAGTTTACTGTGCCCTTACAAAAAGGGTTACAACCAGATAAGATCATTTACCAACTGATCTGTAAATTGCCTACAGACAGCTGTGTTAAAAGCACTTACCTTATCTGAAAGACTTCTGTATGCTTCTGTATCCATGCTAACTTACCTGTGAAGGAATGAAGTGTCAACTGAGGCCTTGTCCCATTTGGTGCATTTGCAGTCCTGCAGTGCTAATGTGTGCATGCTGTAATGTGTCCCATCCCAAACACACACTTTCAAACCAAGCACTGATTTGACCACTATGTCTACATATTGTGCAAATGTAAAGGTCTTAGGTTGCATCTGGGGACAGACCAGTGAAGGAACTGAACAGAGCCAAACAGGATGTTGCTGCTAGAATGAGAATAATAGCAGGTTAAGCTCGAATCTGACCTCTACTGGTAAAAAGAAGGAAGTTAACATTCACATGGAACTTAGAAGTTTGTAAATCCAGTAAATTGCATGTGGAACATGTTTAAACACAAGAATGTAGCCACCAAATATGCACAGCCATTCAGCTGTTTTACTAAAAAACTAATTTGTTATCTTGCCCTGAGTACTCTTATATTACACACGTTATATTTCCACAAGAAACAATTCTTACTCTTTTTTTGTCATGCATGCTCAGATTCCCAGAGTGTATTTGAATATTGAAAAGGTTGAAAAGAGTTTATTCCAGACAGACTCAATAATTTTGGTTATGTAGACCATGAACAGTTTTTACTCAATAACATTTTTATTGAATAAGCTGTATATTTATAAACTTGTACAATATAATATTTTTCCGTAAATATTTTGTATGCAAAGCTAAGTTTATTCTTGGCCATTAAATGCACAAGGGGAGGAATAAGGGTCAAGGTTTCACTTTGCAATGCATGAAAAAGCAAAAAAAAGTTTTCTCTGTTTTGAGTGACAGGGCTGGGAATGTTATGCTTGAAGAACCTGTGAATGCTGTAGAAAACAACATAGAGGCTAAAATGATGCCACTACATTGACAGTATTTCGACAGTATTGTTTAATGGACAAATATGCTGACGAGGCAAGAAAAGGAGTAAAGATCAAAATACAAGTGATTACATTTTACTTCATGTATTGTCGAATCACATGCTTTGAGGTTTTGTTGATTTTTAAGTGACATTTGCTACAAAACAAACAATACTTCTGCATATTTTGATACAAAATGATTGTTAATATACTTAATTTGACATCTTGGGAAAAGTAACAAAGCATGTATTGTGATTAAATAAACAAAACATTTTAATGTATTTTTATTGAAGAAAATCTATAAATAAACCACAAATGTAAATGTTAATCTCACCAAATAAATGATATGAACTTTTGCACTAAAAGTTACAGAAAAATATTTTGCCAAGTTGCTTGTAGAGAATGTGCACTTATTTTTAGGAAAAAAAACCCAAAATCAATGAGAGTGTTTAAACTTCTGTTTGTGATTGGTTATAATTTAGGCTTTGCAAAGGACATGTAATAAAAAAACAAATCATATACTTTCATATCATATACTTTGTCTATAATGTCTTTCAACGTAAAAAGATTTGTGCATGAAAAACACTTCTTAGCAGAATTCCATGTGTTATTCACAACACTGAGCGCTGCAGTCAGCCTCAAATGGAATAGAATGACTCATTAGCATTCTACGATTTTCAGGTGTTACTGAAGGAGGCACCCATCCACCAGATATGTCAATAGGTATCACTGTTCATTCATCTTCTAAGCCGCTTAGCGTTCTCGGTCACTGAGGGACAGAAGGGGGTATGATTGGGTGCTTGTACGTGTACCGTGGGTTGCTGGAACCTATAACCTATCCCAGCACTCACTGGATGGAAGGCAGGAAACAACCTGGACACACACACATACAAACACCTAGGGGCAATTTAGTATCTCCGATTCACCTGACTGTGGAAGGAAACCCATGCAGATGCAGACACGAGGAGAACATGCAAGCTCCACACAGATACCATATTGGTACAAATGGAATATTTTGAATATTTTGAAAGGACTGGAAACAAAACTCTTTGTAGGTTTATGTGGTTCTTTTAATACTTCAGAGGTGTATTTTGTCCCTTCACACGAACACATTAGAAGGTATTCAGAAATGTACAGAATTTGTACTTTATAATGATACAAAACATCAAAGCAGAACTCAAGAGAGACACAGCGTAGAATTCTAGTTTACCTACAATATGAAAGCAGAAAACACCAAAACGCTGCTGCAGTTATTTTTGGTGAACCTTAATGCAAAAGCTGATTTTGGAAATTTAAATTTGGTTGTATTTCAAAGCATAGAGAGTTATTATCCAAAATTGTACTGTATAGAGTACACACACACACGCACACACACACACACACAGTAAATAAGAGCATTCAGAAGTTTCAGACAAAGCAGAGAGGTACAGGAAAAAGATGTCCACTAGCCAAAGCGCCAAATCCAGTCTTTGGACAAATCACCTAGGCCCACAAAGAAAATGCACTGAGGAGCAAAAAGCATGGCAGGATCAATAAATGGAGATATCGCATAGTAACAAGTAGTACACGCTGCTCAAGTCTGTCCATTTCTCCTTGAGATTTATGAAGATTCTTATGAAGATGTTTTCACATGCACTCCTTTCTCTTTCCTGTCTATATCCCTTTATCCCCTTCGTAGTTTTTCATCAATCTATCTTTTCTCCTCCTTCACAAAAAGTCCCTTTCTCCCTGTTTAGTTTCCTCTACACTGCTCTAGAGGACACAGTCTTCAGTTGAACAGTCATTGGAATGTGCCTTGTGTCCTTTGACCTCTGATTGGTGGCTTTTTGCTTGGCTCTTCTTGCTTGCTTGCGTATGTTTGTTTCCCTCATGGTGGTCCACACCTTGGACTTGTTGATGGCCACCCTCACGGAGATGTTGATGGTCCCTCCGGTGATGTTCTCCATGATGAAGAGCAGAAAATGAATCTGTTTTCTCTCCTTCATTAGCTTGATCAGCATGATGACTCCTGTGATGCTCCTTGTGATGAAGCTTATGGTCTCCATGGTGGAGCTCCCGGTCTGCCTCGTTCTGCTCGTCCCTTTCTCTCTCCTTTTGTGCATGATGGCTTCCATGATGGGGATTTTGCTCCCCACTGTGAAATTGGATGCCACTGTGCAGATGTTGGTCCTCCTTATGGACCTGCACACCCGGGCCTGATGGCAGTACTTGCAGGTAGGCTCGGACTCTGTGGTGCTGGGCATGGTTGTCGCTGAAGTCGATGACTCTACACTCGTAAGTGCCTTCATCCGAAGGTTTAACACTGGACAAGCGCAGCCTATGGGAGATGTTGCTTCCAGCCACTTTCACCACCTTTAGATAATAATAATAAAAATAATAATAATAATCAACATAAAAAACACAAGTTATGTTATTTATCCAGTTTATCTCCTTCTACTCACTCAGAATTAAATAATCTGTTCATACTGCATCCATAATAGCATTCTAATGGTGTAAGGTTGGATGAGCTTCACAACATTTGAGGAAAAAAACTGTGTAGAGGTCAACTGCAACACCCCAAAAGGCCACCAGAGGGCGACACAGGGTAACTTCCTAAATCAAATTAGAGCTAGTGACCAATACCCTCGCCTAACTTCATTTAAGTGAGCCTTTGACTTGTCTCGGTTCTTGAATTTGGAGTCCTTGTGTTTAGACGTCCAATCCAGAAATCTTTAAATTGCTTTTATCTTTCAAGACAAGTATGTCAGTTCAATGCAAGCATTAATAACTTGTAGACCCATGTTCAAGAAGTCAGCTTGAGGTAGAGGTATCCTGGTCATAGTTAGAGTAGCTAGGAACCAATTAAGAATTTGAAACATTTATTAAGGGTCCCAGACAACCCATGTATTTCAAACCTTGATTATGGACAAGATAAATACAATCATTTTGATGTTTGCTATGTTAGTTAACACAATCAGCATTAAAGTGTTGAGTTTACAGCATCACAGTGTTGAGTTAAGAGTCAGCACCATCATGAGCTGAAGACTTTAAATGCTTTCAAATGCTATTTAAAACTCTTCCTGTCTGATTTTATGGTTAAGGTGTTGTGGCCATGCACTTTTTGCACAAGGCCCCCATGAGCCAACTTTACAGGTTTCAAATGGTAAGACAAAAAAAAATATTTGTCCAGAATAAGTTATAATATAGTCACTACTCAGAGAGAATCATATTTAAAAGGTGTTCGATCAGATCCCAAGGAAGATCACAAAAAATAAAAGTGAATGAATAACTGCAGTATATTACTCAGTAAAAGAAATTGGTGAATTATTTGTAATTAAATAGATAGATAGATAGATAGATAGATAGATAGATAGATAGATAGATAGATAGATAGATAGATACTTTATTGATCCCCAAGGAAATTTAGCATTATTGAATCTTCATTGTTTACCTTTTATTTACATCAAAGAAAAACATTTGATATAATTCAAATGCAACTGCTGATTACATTATGTACATACATGTTGAAACTAAGTTTAATACTGGTTGAGTAGGTGAATGATGCTAGTAACATTCAAAAACTGGGGTCCAAGACAGAAAACAGTTTGCACTACAGCAGTTTACATGAAGTGCCTTTTAAAAGAGTTTGCACTGATCAAACTGCCTTTGAAAGCATTCTTGTCTTGTCTCGTCGTGTTGGATAAAGTTTAGAAGTTTGGCTTAAGCCATGAGCTGCTCACGAAGCGTGAAAGAAAGAGATGAGTGATGAATAGGGCTTTACATTGCATTCCCCACCAAGCTGGGCTGACACCTTTTTTTTTAAAATCTGAAGTTGGAGCGTAGGCTTATCAGATAACAGAGAACTGTCGACATGACAGATGACAACCTGCTATTGTACACAACCTCAAAACAGCGATGTGACATTAAGAACTCACGCTTATTTTAGTGGCGTCCTTTGTGATCTCTTCAACAGGGACAACCTATACAGAGAAAGAAGGAAAGGGGGAATAATCAAGGCTGTACTGTATATTAGAGCACATTAGTTAATTACATTGTGTTAGCTCAGCGAGATGCTGGCTGTTTGCAGTTTGTACAGTCTGGGGGAAACAGTCAGCATACTGTGATACTGTACTGCACGCATTAATCAGTAATTTCAAAGTGGAACTCCTGCCAGGTTATTATTCTTTGGCAGAAATGATGGAGATTTTGTACTAAACTGTCTCTTTTGTATAGTATGTTTAGCATAGTATAGTATTTGTATAGTTGTATAGATATACTTTTTTTGTATGTTATATCATACAGTTTTACGTTCATACATGTTTATGGTGAGCTGTTCGAAAATCAGATATAAATTGTTTTAGCTTCCCATAATGGATTATACTAAATGATTGTTTCCTGTTAAGGCCCTGAAAACTCTAAGAACCTTCTAGGGGTTCGCTCTTTATTCACATCTCTGCATAACACTTAATCGTTTCATGGTGGTAACTGAATAATTCATAGTTGTTATGGGAAAATAATCCATAAGCCTGGAGTTACAGCACAAACACAGGATCTACAGTAGAGTTATACCTATTTTCAGAACAGAGTCACACCTGATTGGTAGTCCAGGCAGGTTTCTCAGCCCATTCCCTGTGGTGCCGAAGATACCACCACTGGATCTCCAAGGAGATGGAGGAAGAGCCGGCTCCCCTGAAGGAGCAGGCCATCTCCACGTCCTGCCCGCTCTGAGTGACGATGTCATGAGGGACCTCTGTGAAAAGCGCTAAGAGGGAAAAGCAAAAGACACAGATGTTAACACACAGTCATTTGAGTCTGACCGAAAGCCAACTAACCCATTTTCTCATTATGTGTCTGCACAGGCTTTGGCACCAGCATTATAATGTGCTCCATCTGAAATCTGGGAAGACCAAACCTGAAACTCTGCCTTCATCCTGTACATATGTGGTTTTGCCCCCACCACTTCCCATTGTTCTCATTGTCTCTTCTTTGAGGAGCCGTTTCCCCCAATGAGACGTGAGGTGTGACCAAAGTTTTTAAGAGTGCTTCCTAAACCCATATACACCACCCAAGACCTGTTCAGAAACCTTTGTATTTAAGAATGTACTTAAAGCTCATGAACACGAGCAACTCCTTTGCCCTAAATTCTGCTATTGTTTTCAAAGAATGTTACTTCCAGTTTTTTCACAAGGGAGTCCAGTCTTCTACCATAAGCAGAATTGTTTAGAACTGAAGCCCAAGTTGTTCTCTCTCCTTTACACACATTCTTTCTTCATACCATCATATTGTAGAATCAGGGTAGAGAGAGACACAGGGGAGCCTGTGCTTCTGCTGAGAGAAGTGTGCTTTCATTGGAACATCAGCAGAAATGCACATACAGAGCACTGAGCGACAGAGGGAGATCATTAGTCGCATGATTCATCCCAACAGTGGCAAACAAAACACAACAACTACTCCAACTACCCACTGCTCAACAAACAATGACACCATAGCACACGGTACAATCTAACTATGACATTTAAACAACCTTTAGTCTCTTTTACAGAGGGCCATCAGCCTGGCCACACCTCATGAGCTTCCAGAGACCAGTGCCAGTCAGTAGCAGGTCGCTATAATATACAACAGATGGGGTCTGAATACCAAAAATATACAAAATATTATCTTGTAATCATACAGAAACGAAACAAAAGGGAGTGATCAATCCCTCCTCTGAGTATGAGTGAACACCTTTGTTTGCTTCAGAAGCCCAGTGGAGATAACAATGGAGATTGTTGTTATTTGAATGCAATAGAAAATAGACTATACTGTATGCACTGTTAGAAGGCGAGCTCTCTCCAGTCATCATCTCTGTAGTGAGAGATAATTCTGCTAAGATCCCAGTTTGATCATACAGAACCTTACAGCTAAAGCCCACGCGAAGCTGCAGACAGTAATTACAGTCCAGCGGTCTCCACACCTACTGACTCCTCCAGACTGTCAGATATGATACAATATTCGGGGTAATTTGTTTATGCAGGATTTTAGGAGCTCCCTTGTTCTTTGTCTGATGCTTTGCAGCAGTATGGAAATCAACTATTTGAATTATTCTAACTAAATGAGATACTTTACCTTTAACTCTTTTTATCAGATAAACTGGACACTGGTGTAGTGAAAACAGTGAAAACTCCATGGAGATGGCCAAGACAAAAATAGAAAACAGACAACACAATTGCAGCATTCTTGATATTTATATCTAGTTTATATTCACTAAATATCACTAAGCTGTGCTACCAAGCTGCACTATGCTGTTGTGGCTAATTGGAACTATGCAGGTTGGAAATTACATAAAAAGAAACTAGCAATTAATAAGTTCACCCATTCACAAAACACTGATATGTCATATGCACACAAAAGAGATATCATTTAAAATGAATAACACACTCCAAATATCAGTGTTTTGTGATTTTGGCTAGTGCACGCTGGTATGCAACCATGGCCCAGACTCATTAAATAAATACAATAAATAAATAAATAGAATTCAACAATGGTTGGACTGTATTTATTTATTTATTCCTTTCTAGTTTCTTTCTATGGAAACATTATCAATGGTGCGTGGCCTGATCTTGTTTAGTGCTCTCTGGTATAAGATTGTGCCATAAGACAAGAGCTTCTAATATGATTCCTAAAGAGGTTCCAGTTTATAATGTTCTAGCTGGTATACATATACCAATCAGCCATAACATTAAGACCTCCTCCATGTATCTATACTGATCCATGTTTTCAGCTCCACTTACATATAAGACATATATAAGAGTATTCTGTAGTTCTACTATTGCAGACTGTAGTCCACCTGTTTCCTTGAATACTTCGTTAGCCCCCTTTCACCCTGTTCAGGATCAGGACCCCACAGGACCACCACAGAGCAGGTATTATTTGGGTAGTGGATCATCCTTAGCACTGCAGTGACGCCTGAAATGGTAGTGGTGTGTTGGTGTGTGTTGTGCTGGTACATGTGGATCAGACAGCAGTGCTGCTGAAGTTTTTAAACACTATGTCCTCTTGCTGTGAACTCTATTAGCACAGTTTGTGCTGACCATCCTCTGGTCCTTCACCAGTGGTCACAGGATGCTGCCCACAGGACGCTACAGTCTAGACCGTGTTTGAAAACTCCAGCAGCTCTGCTGTGTCTGATCCACTCATACCAGTGTTGCACAACACACACTCACTAACACTCCACCAACATCAGTGTCACTGCAGTGCTGAGAATGATCCAGCACTCGAATAATACACGCCCAGTGGTGGTCCTGTGGTGGTGCTGACCATTAAAGACCAGGATGAAAGGCAGTTGAACTACAGTCTGTAATTTTGGAACTCTATTTGTGTGCCTATATGGTAAGCGTAGCTGATACAATCAACAATCAATGTAGAAACAAAGAGGTGGTCTCAATGTCTGGTCAGTATTAATCAAACATGGTTTTGTCAAAACATGGCAACCGACAGCGCCCCACCATCATAATGTACAAAATAGCTCCAAATGTTGCGAACCCGAACATGTCATTAGGTTAAATTATGTTTTTTGCCAGTGTCAGCATATTACAATGTCTGCTACGAATGAATGCATCTGTGGGCGGAGCATGAATAGCCATTAGCTGTATATGTGTCAGTAGTAAGATCACACAGCTCATACAGAGTCTAATCAGCACTGTGATATAGTATGAAACCCGCTCTCATCGCCCTCTTCCCTGTGACTCGAGGCGAGGCCCAAGGTCACATCTTACTGCGTATTGCTCACGACTCGTTGAGTACTCATTCGTATGATCTCTTATTTATGAGATTGATATGCCCAGCGACTCGCTGCTTCTCTCGCTATTGATTTTATATGAGTCTGTAGTAACTGCAGAAGCAGTGACATTCAGACAGAAATGCCTCCTGACTACAAACACACTCCTTCCACCGCGCGAGGACGACAGGTCGAATGCTCCGCTAGCATTTATTTTCAGACACAGGCACAGAAGCAAAACCCACACAGATTGATTCTGTGTGATAATCCAAGTGTAGTGTTGGCACATTTGAGGCGCAAGAGATTTTACTGCATTTTATTTTTTTTAATTCAATTCAAACGCTGCACGGGCTGGGACGTGTTCCCATTGTGATGCGTGCAAACACTGAGTGGAAAATTGATACTAAAGTGTATCTACACATCAGTGCCTTTGTGTTGGAGGAGGCTCTTTGTCTAATTACAAATGCCTCGAGCCCTGAGCCATCATTATCTCCATAGCGATTACGACAGAACACTGGCAAAATTAATGAGATTTTTTTGTGCAGGTCTAGAAAAGCAACACATGGAAATTGAGCTCTATAACAAACAAATGGATTGTAAACAACATTAGAGATAATTAAACACACACATTTGACAACAAACAACATAATGAGTTACTGGTGTGCGTATGTGTGTGTGTGTGTGTGTGTGTGTGTGTGTGTGTGTGTGTGTGCAGAAAAAAATCATAACCACTGCAGAGTAATGAGAACAAGTTGTAGGCAATTCCATCATTACAGAGAATCTAGTGTATATAATGCAAACACCAGTGGACACCTCGTTCAGAGATGGCCTAATTATTCTGTGAAATTAAAAAAATATATTTTTTTAAGAGTATTGTAAATTCGGTTCGGTGGATTTTTTTGTATTGTATTCTGTAATATTTCAGTGTTATGTTTGGGTTGTAAGATTATCCAGTCATGGCCAGATCTCCCGTGGTGTCTTGGTGGGGTTCGATCCCAGTGCAGAGAAGCACTCACTAGGCTTTTAACAGTTTGTGCTGGTAATATAATGTCTGGTAATATAATCATGTCTCTCTGTTGCTGCATGCAGAGGCACAGCACCAAACCCCACCCCCAAAAATTATAATCTATTTGTTATGCGGTATGTCTTTATGAAGTCATTTGTTATGCTCCTAAGGAATAAACGGCTGATAATCAAGTGTGCTTTGACCTCTGAATCACCAATTTTACTGTAGTTTAGTAAGAGCTACACAATCAATTTAATTAGAAGGATATATATATATATATATATATATATATATATATATATATATATATATATATATATATATATATATATATATATATATATATGTATGCCATCTTTACTAAAACTGCTTATGCCTGGTTCACACTACATGAGTTTAGCCTGATTTTCCAGTCGGCAACTGATTTTTGTAGATAGCCGACAAAAACCTCTTCTCAGAGGCGAATTGGCGATCACTAAGCGCTCGCTCAGTCGTGTAGTGTGGATGCTGAAAAACGCTCGCCATGCCATCGCCGATATCTACCATGTTTAATATCTAGGCCAGTCGGCGACTGTGAGTTAACAGCAGCGTCTAGCTACAGTCAATGGGATCGTGTAGAGTTAGAACCGTGTCGCCGTTGACGCAATCTTTCTTGTGGAGAAGTACACAAACAGTAAACAATGGCTGCAATAGGTTCTCGCTCTATTTAAACTCAAGAAATGATCAGTATAATTTGTCACTCAAGATATTTGTTACTGCAGATCAACACAGTAACAACTTGTATTGCTTTGACGTCTGTTTTGGAAATAAGGTGTGTTCTACGTGATGTCGCTAGTTCTCACATGCGTTTTAGACTATGTTCAGACTGCCAGCTCAAATCCAATTTTTGGCAAATCCAGATTGTATCCAGATTTTTTTCAAGTCTGGACACCAAGAAAACACATGACATCTGTTTTTGTATATAGGATCCAAACAACATTTGAAGGTGGCACTGGATGTAGGTCAGTCTGGTTGCTCTGGCTGCTCACACCAGATTTTAAAGTGTCTCTTGCAACACTTGCAACTCAACAAACAACGACAATGTCAAATTCAGAGTTCTGTTATTCAAGGAAAGCGCTGGAGGTGTGAATCGTGAAGGTGAATTGACGCATCTCTGTCTCTCCTGCATCTGCAAATGAAAGCCACATCACCACCGTGGTTAAGTATTTTTTGATGCCTACATCGTTGCCATAGCAACCCATGCCAATAGGTTGGTGAGGTCTGGACACGCAAATCCGATCTGATCAGTTGCCTCAAAAGATCTGATTTGAGAAACAAATCCAGGTTGCTAGCAGTCTGAACACGGCCTTACTGTTTGGCACAGTTAGGCTCACCAGTTTTCTGAAATGGGTCAGAATTTACTTGTTCTATTTTTACCTTCTATCTCTCTCTCTGCTCCTTTTATTTCTGAAATCCTGATTTTAGTTTCATTCTAAGCAGCTCAGGACCAGAAAACAGCCAACAGATCAAACTGATTTCATTTCTGAGGTAAGGGGGAAAATGCAAAACCAAAAATAAACAGAACTTGAAAGATAATCATTGAAATGCCGGCTAGTAATTTTATTCTGTATAATAACATTGAGCATCAAACCAGAAATCATACCAATTCATTTCCGAGGCTTTTGGAGGTCTCCTGATTCAGGGAAGGCCCTGGTTAGTCAGGTCCATCAGTGCCTGTAGTTTGACATCCCTGGCTGCTTGTATGAATTCATTTGACCTGAAGACTACTTTGCTCTACATGAAACCCCACAGGCTACAACCTTGTACATAGCCCTTGTTTAAATGGTGGAGGTGGAGACATAGCAACCGGTTATACAAATGCTTTTGGCATTAATCAAAAAGCAGGCTGCAAATTGAGTTTTGACATTTAGGCTAAGTGCCTAGTTCCAGCAGTCACGATTCACCACTGCTGCACACTGTAGACAGTTCTAAAGTGACAAATTGAATGTAGATAACTGTAAATTGAGTGTGAACAAGCATTTGGACATGAGAATATTTCTGCTGTGATTTCGCCAAAAAAAAAAAAAAACACAAAAAGCACAGAAAGCATCGTAGCAAAAACTTAACACACAAGAAAACAAACCGGCTGCTTAACAAAAAGCTTTTCTGTAGAGAAACTTGTAAGAACTTGTAAGAAGCATATCTAGAAGCAAAACAAACACATTTGTTTTCTAGGGAAACAATATGGCTGTCAACTCTGAAGTATCTAGAAGGCACATATCATCATTATCCAAGAAAACCAGCTCAATTTTTGTTGATTTTTATTTTTCCACACCATTTGACCACAGTCACTGTCATATACATTGTTTGAAATTTTCATTATGAATGGACCAATAAAGAAAATTCTGGTTCCATTGACTTACATTGAAAATAGAGAATGTTGTTTATTCTCCTGTAAAGTTGCCATTTTAGAGTCAATTTAAATATATAATTCGGAAAGTCACAGTACAAACAGAATAATGAATAATGACAAGGTTGGAAGAAGGTTGGTCACGTAAGAATAATTTGTAGTGGCAAAAATAAAATACAGGAAACCTGTAGCACATCTTTAAGCCTGGTATTAACCACATTATCAAACACATACTTTAACACATTTCATACTTTTTGTTTAACATCAAAGATTGTTTATATTTTGCCATTTGTGGAGACACACACATGCAAAGTCTGGCAGGTGTTCATAGCCTAAAGGGACTTAACCATTACCCAAAGGAGTTGGTTGGGTAGACTAAACTATGCACTATGGATGGTGGGGGAGCCAGGCCTGAATTCTGTCATCTTTCATTCCAGCCAAAGCCAATTCATACCCAGATGTATCTTTTCTCCACCCCCAAGCATGAATTAATTTCCTCACAACTCAAACCACAGCTCTTCCAAAGGCCTATGCATGATTCATGACAAAGTCAGTGCTTGCAGTCAGATTTATTCGCATATGCAAAATGACAAGCACTTCAAAATCTGAGCATCATGCCTTGCCAGTTCCAATAAGCTGCAGAGGCAATGCACCATTCTGAATAGGTGAACCGGTTTACTGTACACTGAGAAATAGTAAGGAAAATACATGTACACAAACAATCCAGTAAAACCGAAAACAACCAGAGAACCAGACATTTACCTACTCTCCTCACTGCACTACACACAGGGAGTAATGTCAGGGGCAAGGTCTTCTGTTAAAATCTAACCAGGCACTGGCATTATAGGGTTTAAAGGAGAATCCTTTGGTGAGTGGGGGGTAGAGAGGCTGTAGAAAACTAATGAAAGCAAGACATGAAACTGTAAGCAGATAGAGCAGAATATATGTCTCCTAATCTCTCAGTAATGCGGTTTAATGGCACAACAAATATTACAAACATCGCTTCAGTGTTTGAAACAATGAACGCATACTCGTGTCTCAGGGAGATATGCAAATCTGAAAATAATAAAATCTCCTCTTCTTAGCTGAAGAAAGTAATTCTCAGACAGCCACTATCACAGATATAACTTTTAATGCCATTCTTGGTGATTTAAATCATGTTATATATTTTTTCAATCATAATGAAACCTTGTGAATCATTTTTTGTGTTCTTACTTTATTTTTTTTTACCATTTTAACACACCAGCACACACCAGTTGCATTTTAATGCTGAATGCATCCATAGAAATAGTCCAGAAGTATTTGTAAGAGAAGCTTTTCATTCTCCTATAAAGTTTCGATGTGGAACGTTTGCTGTGAGGAAAGCATTAGTGATGTGTCACGATTAGCTCTGCATCACAAACACCTCTTCAAGTCATCCCAGAGATAGGGATGGGCAATATAAACATATACTGTCACTATCATGATAAAACATGTCACAGTACACTTTTCTTAACGATATTCTTGACAAAGAGATATGACAAAACATTAAACTTAAAAAAATATTTCAAGAATACACTACTGCAACAAAATTAAAATTACATTTTATTATTGCAACAATATGATATGGCACACCTTTAACTGAGAAAAATACAATAATTCATCAGATTGTAACAATCTCAATGATCCAGAATGTCACGGTACAAAATAATGCACTCCAAATATCTCCATATATTCAGGACTGAAGTAAAATGAATGATGCTGGGCAGCTAGTCTCTAGGAGATATATAATGGGAAATGAGAAAAGTGTGAATTTTTCTTTTGTTAAAAACAGTAAAAAAGTAGTATCCTGATGTGATAAGTAGGGATGCGTGATATGGCACAATGTTTCAGGGTATAATATTGTTCACAATCTAAAAAAATGTTGGCGATATTATTGTGTATGATACAATAAGGCACACCCCTAATCGTCAGTACCTGAAGGCTTTATTACAAGGTTAGATAATTAGGTCAGTTTGTGAAACACTGAATAAAAATCATAGCAGAGCTAAGGGTCTCTACACCCGTCTGGCCATTTCTTGGCATTGGTTGATCTTATGTGTGAGTGTCCCATTTTATTATAAATGCTATGCTTTAATGGGCATGCTTTAATATATATATATATATATATATATATATATATATATATATATATATATATATATATATATATATATATATATATATATATATATACATACATACTACCGCTCAAAAGTTTAGGATCACTTTAGAATTTCATTTCATGCAATTTCTATGCAAACAATATTGTCCAATTCACAATTAATTTAAGTGTATCAGGTGATTTTTAAAGAATATAAATGTTTGTATTAAAGCCTATTTTTGTATAGAGGCTTATTTTGCATATAGTCCTATTATCAGCAATTCTCAGTCCTCTGCCTAAATCTCCTGGTACTGCCACCAATCCAAGTTAAGGATGTTATTGAGCTAATTGGTTGTTAGGACACCCTTTATACTTATAAGTTAACATAAAAAAGAGCACAACATTCTAGGTTAGTTAACTCAAAATAATATATATACTATTACAGGGTTCTGATTATATGAACCAAATCTAAAATATAAAAGATTTCCTTTATCTACCATCAAAGGGATTATTTAAGCCCTTTCTAAGCACAGCATGGTACACATCCATATTGTACACTTTATGAGGTCCTGTCAGCCTCTGTTATTGGTGTACCAAAACGAGTCTGCCTGGTGTACCAGTCCTTGATTATGGCTTTAAATAACTCCCCTCACACTCTCTTTTTCTTTTTTTCAGACTTCACTTCTATATACTTCTCCATCCATCTTTCTCAGTGGGAGCTGCCTTAGACAAATGTATCAAAATGACAGCGACCAATGAAATCAAATTAAAAGGCTGTGGAATTACTACACATCAATACACCAGGGAGCTCTCCTAATGCATCAAAGAGACAAATAGACAATAAAAGCTCAATAGAGAAGAGTGATAAAAGTAATAATGAAAATCTGAAATCTGCTCATTTGTAAAAAAAGTAAACACCGTATTTGTGGATAAACAGATCTACTCCCCATAAAGATTTCAAAACCCATCTGCATTTCAATGATTTGAAAAAATATTTGTTTTTAGTTTTGGTTGTAGTGACATGATTTTTTAATTGATCAGACGAAAAGGAAAATCTCCTTATCAGACGTACCACTGTTTTACCATGACCAACTCAGAAGACATGTAGATTCACTGGTCATTTCGGATAGTAAACAAAATTACTATATTTGCCTTAGGGACATCGTGAACCCTGGTTCCTATCACTATTTACTGTGAAGAAATCCGAGTCATTGACTTTGTTTCTATGTCAGCGATTGAATTATGTCAAAACCTCATTTGGATGTAACACATAGATTATCAATACAGATACCACATTGCTTGAGGGTTTGGGGTTGATTTAAACTAAGATTCACCAGGAGCTTCTGGGGCATATTCTAAGTGAAAGACTAGTCTAGAAAACAATGCTCATCACTCTAAGCATTAATAGTTGCACTCCACTTAATTTATTATTTCTTTTCTTATGACAAATAACCTACATTAGTATGCATGACATATCTTTGTCCCCCGGATGTGCATGCTTATTATGTTTGTGAGGTTTTGAGTATTAAAATAAATATGTTTTTATGCTGTCATTTCTCTTATCGCCAGTGTGAATAGATGGTCTAGAGTACTGTGCACTACAAAAAATGGCACATGAAATCTTTTTAAATGCATACAGGATATTCTGATGAAGTTGGATGCAATTGTTGTAATATCAAACTGTCAAAAAAATGTTTTGTAGATTTTCTATATGCAAATGAGTTACATTGTCTACATAACACTACAACTTTTAATGAACACTGGAAAATATAATTTGGCTAAAACTGCTTACAAAATAATAATTAAAAATAATAAGTCTACATAATAATAATAACAATAACAATAACAATAACAATAATAATAATTTTCTTACAACAATCCGATAACAAGAAATATTAGATATATTGACTAGATTTAGGTTGATTTCATGTCAAGACATCCTTTTTATAGTGTAGGCTGAACAGCAGCCATGTATAAACATCTTCATGTTACATCACAACTATATAGGCATTCGCTCATGAATTGCTCATAATTACTGCATTCCCAAAGCTTTTCAAACAGCTCTTATGCTGAGAAATATAAATCATTGCATGTTCCTGATTCTGTGCTCGTCCCACCAAAAACTTTCAGTCAGTTTTTTTTTTTGCCCCTGTTGCTTGAACCAGATCCAAGTCCTGGTGGTAATGATGTTCGCCGTCTAGCTTTCACTCTTTTAAACACACTCGCACACACACACAAACACACAAGGGTGCTCTGTGCAGAACAGTCAGTCATTATCACTAAGCTGGGAAAAAAAAACCCTCACTCTCATTCTCTCCCTCCTGCATTCCTCTCTCTCTCTCGCTCCCTCTCTCTCTCTCTGTCTCTCTCTCCCCTTGTTTGTCTGTATCGATTTGAGGCTTGTCGAATTGCTTTACAGCTCAGGTCTCAGCTCTCCTCCTCTATCCTACTTATGAAACATGGCTGCTTGACAAACAGGGAGTATCCCAGGGTGCTTTGTGCCTTTGTCAGACCCTGACAGATCCTTCCAGAATGGCTTGGTGAGGTGCGGCACTTAAATCAAATCAGCGGCGTCACAAATCAATGCAGTAACCTTGGCCACTCACTGCATCAACTGAGCAAAGCGCGGCTCTCTTGACTTAGCATATCCCCCCACTGCGGAGATTACAGCCACACATTACGCGACTGCGAGCGCGCTCCTATTGAAACATTTCCATGGATACGATACCTTAGAGCTGAAAGAGCCTTTGAATATGAATGCGATATGAGAACAGTCAAGCAAGCCACATTGAAATGAAAGTGCGGATACAGTATGGGCTTCAAACGCAGGCTCTTTATTTGATCCACTGCACACTAAAAGCAGGGCTTTGTGAAAAGAAAGAGAGAAAAAAAAAGAAACACGCAGGCTGAAGTACCCCTTTAACTGACCCCCTTGAAGTACAAGCGCACCTGGGTACCTGAGGGTACAGTGAGGATTGCTACCCTAATTCTGCATGTGTGCATTTCATGCTCCATGGCGGCATCGCAAAAACGCTGGAGTGCCTCGGCTGCGTGCTCTTTCCAGCGTCCGCATTAAAAATGAAGGCGCCAAGTGAAGAGATGCCATAAATAAATAAACAGACAAATAAACAAATAAATAAGTAAACGCGGAAGTCTTCTCTCCAGAGAACAGCCATCCACACCCCACTGCGGGTCTGGCTTTTTCTGTCTCGCATTCTCAACCTAAGCAACAAGCGCTGCATGAGGTGCCTGGCATTTGCATTCTTACAGCAATAAAGGAATGAATCACACCATCATATACAGCGCAGACAGTCACGCGAGGGAGAGAAGTCGCAGCTCCAAACAGCTTATTAGGATTCGTTACAGCTAGAGATGTCAGCAGTGTACATGTTTTTCATTTACCTATTTGGATTCATCTACATCTGTGTCCAAACAACTAAATTATTACTTCAGTCGAATAGGAAATAAGGACAAGCATAAAAAAAAAACATAACATGTGGTACTGTGTAAAAGTCAGAGACCACCTTTCAGTTATTCACTTTCAATCCGAACAAGCTATTAGGTAGTTCATTTTCATGTTCATGAAAAAAAAGCAGTAAACAAATACTAAAAGAAAACAGTGCAGAAGGCCTAAAAGAGCCCCATAATGCATTTATATAATATTTTTAATTATTCTCTAATGTCTACATAGAAGGTAAGTGACGTTGGTCTGAGTGAAAAATGGCCAGATGTAGTTTTACACGGCCATTTACATTACAAGCCCTCATCCTTGGCCCTAGAATGAAACAAGCTATTTGTCCTGTTTTGATGAGCTGGGCTTTGATTTACTGGTATACAGTGAGACGCTGTGAATCAGACACAGACAGGAAACTACAGTGAACCTCTATGTAAACAAACAAACTGTTTAGTTAGTTATGCTAAAATGTTATTTACTTGAGGCTTCGTAGTTGCTAATGTTACGTATACTATGTTGCAAATGTTGCTTACAGACCACGCCTGGCAGCTAAAAAGCTCGTTTGTACAGATGACCATCATAAAGTTTATGGCTCAGCCGAACCTGTTGTTTTATGGCAGCAACCACACAAGAAAATCTGCCCCAAGCCCGGGAGAAAACGACCTGGCCATACAGGTCATAAGGGACGTGTAGTCAGTTGGACTTAAATAGGGTGTGTTTTGCTGGTTGAGTTAGACCATTTTCAGACCTTTTATTAAGGTATCCCCAATAATAAAGCATATGCTCTGAACTGGTCTCCCTCTTCATTTTGACTAGCTACATGATTTAGATTTCAGTATTGATACAAAGTAAATATCTCCAAAATGGTCATTTTACAGAAGAAGCCACCAACCTTCTTTATTTTTAATGTAAGTTTATATACAAAGAGTTTCATCAGAAGTGACTTTTAAGCATTTCTATTGGTCCAGTCATCATAAAACTGTCACAGGATAGGCCATCGTCCAGGTTCATATGTTTAGAAAACGTAAAATCCTCAAAAACACAGATACATCTTATTCTCTAAATAACGACAAAATTAAAATTTTCAGTCACTATGAATCCTGTAGTTTAAGTTCTGACTTCAGCTAGCAAACAGTGATAACATCACACAGCATGGCTGCTACTTACAGGTTGCTGTTGAGGTTGTGAGGATAATAAAGGTTGAACTGCTTCTCTCTTCGGTCTCTTTAGTGTTAAACTCTGAGCGAAGCTGCTTGATATCATTTAAAATGTGAGAAAGTGTAAAAGATGCATTTCTGCTATTTTCATGTTGTTGGTTCGCTGGGCTAGAATGGGCGCTAGTGTATGTAATGTTTATGGGAGTCAAAGCTGTTATGTAACAGTCTAGGATTTTTTTAACTGGCCTGATTTACTGCCCTTATTTGGAAACACAGGATTTGGATTTAAAGGAGGAGAAAGAGTGTTTGAGGATGTACTGAACTCTCCATATTCTATGATAACGTTAATACAGTTTTCTATTCTATGGCACCTACAGTTTAACAACTACAATTTTTCAGTGTTACTGTGTCAACAATTGTCCCTTCATTACAGCTTCCGTTCTTTTAGGACACTTGCTTTGAGTTCTGCAGAAATGTTATTCCATACCTCTGCCTGTCACAACTGAAGTAACCCCAATAATAAATTTAGGCTCATCAGTCCATAAAACCTTCATCCACATCTCATCAACCACATCACAGACAAACAGCTTCAGTGGTTTTTCTATCTTTTTTTCTGTGCTTCTTTTCTTTCCTCCGTAACAGCTGCACATCCTTTCAGGCGAATAGTGCTGACTTCCCACAGTGGAAGGCTGGACAGAAACACCTGTGGATGTTTTCAGAGCTGAAGTAACAGTGGAGCTTGATTTTCTCCTCTCTCTCAAAGATAAGAGCTTGAAGTACTGTTTATCTGATGGGGACAGTTTTGCTGATGTATCAGTTTTCTGAACAGTTTTTTTATCCAGAATTCAAACATTTTCTTTTGACTTTCTCCTTGTGTCTGTCTTATACATCCCAGGTGAATTAGATATTAATGTCAGTGACAACTTTGGGAACACCATTTGTTGGTAGGACACAAGTGTAACTCAATAGATCAATATTGTGTGTTGCATATTTGTGTTAAATATGTTTGCTGGGTTTTGACACAAAACATGTTTGATGTTAAAAAACTGAAAATGAGTTGAAGAAAGTAGTGTCTGACACTTGCACAGTGCTGCACATGACAGTAGTGCTACATAGCTCCAAAAACACTGTGGTAGCATGTTAATGTCTAAAATTACTTTGTGTTAGTTTGGGACTACACTGATGTAATGCACTGAAATGATGCAAATGTGTATATATTTGTATTTATATAAAATTTTAGGTCTAATGCTGCGCTCAACTATAGCTTGTGACTTTTTCCAACCTCCGACTAGAAAAAACACAGAAAGACCCCTCAACTGAGAATGCCTGTTTAGAAAGATGGGAAGCAGCTGCTGCATTTAACTGATGCAAAACTATAGAAATCAACAAAAAAGAAGATACATGTTTTTCATGGGACAGTGACAATATGTGGCTCCAAAACCTGCATATATTGTTCAGCGTTATTGGTAATTATTGGTTCACAGCCATCTAATATTGGTTTAAAGACTTGTTCTTGGAATACAGAGATTTAATAATATGTTCTGTAGATTGTTTCACTATATGCCTAAACAGTGGTGTGGAGTGGTGAACCCCACCCTTCTCTACCCAGCCTTGCTGAGACGGTCTTTTTATGCACAGTCATGTTTTTGCTCTGTTTGCTTTTAGGTGTTTTTAGGCATTGAGCAACTTTACTTTTGTCTTTTCTCTTTAAACATGTTGCTAGCATGAAATTCAAAATGAGCATATTTTTTGTAAAACACAATAAAAATTTTTTAAACATTGTCCTTTTTTAATTTTCAATTGTATAGTGAGTTTAAATGATCTGCCCATCATTACACTTTGTTGCAATATATTAAGTGTATGTGCACATTTGAAGTAAATTCAGTGCGTTACTTTTTTTCAGTATGTTTTTTCATACCTCTGTTTGTGTGTGTGTGTGTGTATGTGATTGTGTATGTGTGTGTCTAGTGTCACACGGTGCCTCCTTTGGGAAATAAGCACAGGTAGCATATGAAATCAGGCTGAATTGAAGGCTGCAGAGAGACTAATGTAATAAGACCACAACTCAGGCAGAACGACCCCCAGCCTGCACTTCACCAGTGAATCTCTTATAACCCTCGGGACAGGTAGAATGAGCATGTGTGTGTGTGTGTGTGTGTGTGTGTGGAAGAGCGAAAGAGAGAGAGGGAGTGTGTGTGTGTCTGTTTCAAGACTTCCTCACACACAGGGGACATTATGAAAGCTGAGGAAGTGAGTGTATAATGAAATGATAGGGAAGTCAAAGCAGTGTGGCGAGTCACAATGCATCACCTAGGGCTGCTCACTGCATCAATTTAAAAGATAAATCAATAAGAATCCAAAACTATTAGATATAACAGTACACAAATCTCACAATATAATATCCATCATAGTTTCTGAGGCACATAAATTTAGAAAGTCATTTAGAAAGTGACTTTGCTTTTTTCCGGGTGCACTACATGTTTTTTTCTTACATTTCTCTCTTGTAGGAATATCATACAGTGTTTTTGTTGGGCTCAATTTATAGAGAGCTGGATTTTCCTCATTTATAAAAAAAAACATGTGGTCTCCTTTGAACTTACTGCTGTTGTGATGTCACAGAATACCGCAGAACAAAATAAAATGCATGCTTTATCTGTTCACTGTCAAGTGCACAGACAATAGCAAGAAATATCTGGTCAATCTTTTGGACATGAGCCAAAGATCCGTGCTGCCGCCTTTTTCAGTCAGCTGCCTCTGCATCTACCATTAACCAAATTCCAGCAGTGTCTGATAATCACAGATATATCATCACTGTCCAAAGAAAAACAAGTCTCTCCAAACATGGCAACTTCACAGGAGAGGACAAAAACTTGTCCAAGCTACTTTGGATCATTTCTATTGGTCCATTTATCACTTTGTTCCCTCCTCTGGCTACGACTAGGACGTACTGCAGCTACAGTCCTCTGGAACAGACTTCTGAATGATGACGGCTTTTTTTTTTTTGTCTCAACTTCTAAACTTTACAGTTTTGAGATGCTGACCTTATAAGCCCCTCAGCTGCCACGTCGTCTGCCTATAATTTCCTTTCTTTCATAACACATTTACCTGACTTCCTATCAGTGACTACATTTAGAAGATAATTAATTACTTACAAGCGCAGCAGAGCTGTCATGAGCCCCAATGCGATAAACAAATCAACATTTCCTCTCTTTCTCTCTCTCTCTCTCTCTCTCTGCAGGAGGAGCACAGTCAGTTAGGGATGCACATCCTAATTAGAGAAACAAAGAGCAGAAGAAACAAAAAAGTATCTCTCCTGTGGCTCCTCTGGTCCTTAATATGCACAGCTTCCCTCCATTCTGCAGCCATTACGGTAATTAGCCTGGACTATTGAAGCACTACTGCTACTGTCTAAATACAGCCTTCCTCTTATGACCACTAAACATGCAGACATGACAACAGCTCATTCGCCCACTTTTCTTACTAGTAACATGCTTATAAAAAAGCTGTTATTTCAATACATTGTGCTATCTTTTCACATGATGCTGAAATGTAGAGACATCTGGAAACGTCAAACCTAATAAGAAAAATCGTCCAAATTAAGAAATGAAATCTGCATTCCTGATCACAATCTTTGACATTACCTTTTTATATTTAAAGCGCCATCATGTAATGATTTTTTTTTCTTTCATTGTTTTTTATATATATATATATATATATATATATATATATATATATATATATATATATATATATATATATATATATTTTTTTTTTTTTTTTTTACTGAAAAACGCAGCATTGCTTATTCAGAAAAACTGCACTAAAATATGGTGTCTGTCTCAAAACCTAGTGAGTGTCTAAGTAGATACTGTCTATGTAGGCAGCTGTTTAAGTAGCAGCGTTCTGTCTGAGAACTCATGAGACAGATTACTGAGACGCTCTAGTTAGAGAGAGACTGCGTCATGGCTTGTTTCCGCCCACTGCAGCACGCGAGCGGTGGTTTAGCTGGTTGCTAAGTTAAGAGCCGACATCAAAAACAATAGCCTGAGGCTTAAAATTCCGCTAGCATAAATGCTAACGTCTCGAGACGTTACAGAGTTGTAAATAAAAAACTGTGTTTTGTGATTATATGACAAGAAACACATTAAAACACCAGAGAGAATCTAAATAACTTACATTTTAAAACGACTTCACTGCTTGTAGATTTGCCTGCGTTGCATCATGGGATTGCCTTAGCGGCTGAGGAAGCATGCGATGCTTCCTTAAAATCAGGCCAAAATAAGGTGCCTTAGTAGACAGCGTGTTTCAGGTATCTAAGAATTGGGACAGCCTACATGTTGAGAGTGCTATGACGTAAAATGCTATCTATGTAGGCAGCTCACTAGGTTTTAAGAAACACCCATGGTGTGTGTGTTTGCTGCAAAAGACTGTGACCTGCTGTTATCTGACCACACAATTCCTCTAGACAATTCACACAAATTGCATATTTACCTGTCACAACAGCGAATTTAGCAGAAAGTAAATAGATTTTCATGTACTTCATATGCTTTACGTATTAATGTTACATACACAGGTTCAAGAAAAAGGTTAATGTTTAGGTCTCAAAAGTAAAATCTACATTAGTTCTCTCTAAATACACTTTCAATGCGCTTACAATAATAAGATTCATCCTCTCGGGGAAGGGGTCTGAAATGTAACAGATGTCACAAATTGTTCTTGTAAACAATTACATATTTCCATCCTTAATATCTCCAAATCCTTAAATTGTATACAGTGTAGCCTTAAAAAAAGGAAGGACATCTGGGCAAACTTTTGTGAGTGTGCTACTTTAAATATATAAGGCAAATAACAGGATATGTATAGCAGTCATTTCATATTGTAGCATATCATATTATATTGTATATAAATTACTGCTGTATTGGTATAGTGATTAGTATTATATAGTACTATTTCAGCTTTTGTTTCAAATATTGTACTGTAATTAGATCTTTAATAAACTAAACATTTTACATTAACATAGAAATGTATGACATCCCCAACAAACACAATTTTAAAGCTTCCAATGAATTTAGCTTTTTTAAAATTATTTAATTACTTATATGTTTGTAAGTCAGCACTTGGTCTTATTGGTTGATTCATATTATGAAATGTAGAACTGAACAAGTAAAACAAAGAAAGCAGCAAATCATTAACTTGCAGTGTCACTTAAGAAAAAAAGTTAAGAAAAAGTTGTGTTATTTCAAGACTCGGATACTAATGATAAACATATCAAGCATGTGTGTTGCTACATGTGCAGCTCAGTGACTAAAATGTGTCAAGGACAAACTTTACACCAGGAGACTGAGCACTACGTCCTACTCATGTTTCCATTAGACGCAGAGGTGAGTAAATGTATGTAAGAAATATACTAGGGGATTTGTGCTCTGCTGAGTATTTTTAAACAGTAATGCTTTTTACTTCTGTTTAGGTATATTAATGAGTAAAGAAATGTACTCTTTATACTATTTATATATCATCGCTGTCCAATGAAAAACATGCATCTTCATTTTTGTTGATTTTTAGTTTTCGTCGTTTTCTACATCATCTGAACACGCCAATGGTCGTTTACATTGTGTGAAAATTTCATGATGAATGGACCAATAGAAGCTCCAAAAGAGCTCGGAAAAAATATGCTTCCATTGACTTACAGTCAAATGTCAGTTGCTGTCATTGATATGTAGTTATTAATTTCTTTTTTTGTGTGTAATATAATTCCACTTGTTGTTGACAAACTCTATACTTTTGATTGTTTACATTTGTGACTATTGGGCTTTAGCATTTTACCCACCCCTGATTAGATTACACGTAGGACACACCATGTTCTATGCAGTAATAATGCTGTTCACTGACAGGGTGGCTGTAAAATTTACTAACTTTTAGATTAAATGCAACTATAAGTTGCCACTTCCGATAAAAGGGCACATTTATGGTATCTAGGCAACTACACATGTACATAGATATAAAGATCAGATCAGAAGTGTGTTCTGATGCTGACCAAATATTTAAGAAAATCCAAAAATGGCCTGCAAGATGTTTTTAGTCAATGAATGTGTTTTCTGGAGAGAAGGGCTACACATTGCGACAAGGTCAGCTATTCTGCAGCTTAAGGACACACATAATCTAACAAGGATTTGTGCTCCCATGGAGACTAAATCATAACACCAGGACTGCGTGAGTGACATGAATTTGTGCATGTGTCTGCTTGTTTTTGTACATTTTCAGCACAAAAATGTCCTGTCCTGGCTAATGTGAGCACCACCGCTACGACTGTGACTGTGTGATTTTCAAAAGCTCCATATTTAGACCAAGAGACAAAACAATTTTCTTTTGGCTCACACAGATAGGAGAAGGTTCAGGCTGGTTTAGAAATGGTCTATGAGTTATACGTTACTGTGCAGGGAACAATTTGGTTTTCAGGAGATATATGATAATCCACTGGCATACATCAAAGAACTGTAAGTGAAAAAACCCCAGGAGACTTAATGATTAAATAATTTTGAGAAAATGGGGCTCCTAACAACCATACAAGACCTGGTACTAGACCATCAAACTGTATATAAACAATACCCATCAGATAAACAGACCTTAAAGACAGGAGAAAATCTCTTACTTCAGATCTGAAAAACTGTACAGGTGTTTTTGTTTATCCTTCCACTGAGAGAAAACAACAATATTACACTTACATGATGTGTAGCTGTCAATAAGCTGTTAATGAGAAAGGAAATATATATATATATATATATATACATATATAGATATATATATATATATATATATATATATATATATATATATATATATATATACATATATAGATATATATATGCTGATCATCATCAGAACACTGGACTGACCGTCCCAGAATCCAGACCTGAGCATCCCTAAATGTGTGTAAAATATATTCCTACATATTTAAAAAAAAAACTGAAACATGAGGTCAAAGACATCTATTTATCGTGTTACAGAGAAATCCACTAAAAGTAGTATGCTAGCCATCTAGCCCAGGCCTGTCCTGTCTCGTAATGCCACTTTGTACCTCCACCTCCACCATTGCCCGCTCTTGGCAATAAACCACATACAGCAGCAAACAAAGGAAGTGATATAACCAGAAGCAAAACAAATGTTAACATTGGTGTTGCTGTCCATCACTAGAGACGCTCTTAGCGAGTAAAGGGGTGAAGTTTAACTTCTGTACACTTTTGTTTCTTCACAATCACACATCATATGTACGAAGCCAGATGGTACCTGTTTCGGTACCTTGATTTTTAAGGATGAATATAATATATAGGACATATCACCCCATGTCCTGACATTTTATAAAAACAAAACTGTCTTAGTGAGAGAGAGAGACAGAGAGAGAGAGAGAGAGAGAGAGAGAGAGGAAGAAAGAGAGAGAGAGAGAGAGAAAGCCTTCCCTACGCGGGTAGTGATGTTAGTATGACATGTCTTCCATGTTCTGCTATCTGCAGCTGAAGGTGAAGGACCCCAGCTGAAGGGGGTGGGGGAGGGGGGGTGTTGTCCAGCTGAAGGCTTCTATCTGGGTCTGAACCTTGGAAGGCTGACCCTCTAGAGTCACACTACACCCTGTTCTACATGAGCACACAGCTCACTCCTGCTAAACTAATTTATCAAACCACACCTTCTTGACCTGAGAGAGAGAGAGAGAGAGAGAGAGAGAAAAGACATGGCAGAAAAAAGACATGTAGAGGAAAAGAAAGACAGGATACGGCTGAAACAATGCAGATTATTTCCTAGATAATCTTCTCTTTCTAGTTGTTATCTTTAATCCTTATAATACATCACAATACAGTGAACTCAGAAGATCCACTGCCTCAACAAATGAAACATCCTTAATAAAAACTTACAAAAAAGGTTAATAAAAAATATTAAAGATACTGCATGGATTACAACAGCTATGTAATATTCACACAAGTACTAAATGATCTGAATCCAGTCATATCTGAAAATAATATGCAAAAAATATTATGTAATTATGAAAACATGATATACATGATACACAATATGGCAAATCACTGCTGACGCTCATAAAACATATAATGAAAGGTAGAAATGATGAAAACACTAACAGCTAATGCAAACCCATTAAACACGTCAAAAGAAAAATAAAGAGATTGCTTGCATCTTAGATCACATCATCTTAAAAAGCACAGACAACACTGAGGTGTCTGCAGTCCACCAAATGCTACTGGTACTGTGCTTAAAAGCAGATGCTGACCAAAATTGCCATTTGCACAGGAAGAGGGAGAAGCATTTACTGAAATGAGCATACTCTCTACTAAAATATGGAGGGAGTCTTTGATTTTCTTGGTCTTGAGCATAAATTAAAGATAAACAGTATAAATTTAAAAAAGTAACAACTTGTTTTGATTAACAATTAAGCTTCTTCTGCCGGAAAAGGGATGCTGGGAAATCTTGATCAAAAATGGATACAAAAAATGGATAGAATGGATAGAACCGGGTATTATTAGAAAATTATATCATATCATGATAAATTACATTCTCAGGTCATTTGTCATATTGAATGCTTTTACCTGCAATTACATCTCCAAGATTTAAAAAACATACCATCACTAACAGACTTCCCAGCTTGACTGAAACAAAAAGACTGCGATACCCGCGGAGCTGGGAGACATGGCTGAACAGTGGAGGTGCACCAAAGGCAGGGAGGGTACACACACAGGCCCAAAGCTGAAGGCTGAAACAAGACTAAAGGCTGGCATCACCTGAAAAGAGCAGCAGTTCCTTCCAGACGTCTCTTCAATATTGATTCTATTGGTGACCACTTGGACTACCATTAACTCAGACTGTAACTGACTACACAGAAATGAGTGCTGACTGACAATGCTTCACCATTGTAGAAGCTCCAGTTGGCTTGCTGTACACTGTTTGTATGTTGTGTGGTATTTGTGACATATCTGTAAAGTCAATAGCTGCAGTATATCACACACTACTACTGACTGTCCTGGAAATACTGGTGTTATAGATTTTGCTAACCCACACTGCTGGTGTGTTGTTAAGTTCAGCACACGTGTGCATGCATGTCAAAAACAGCAATGGTTTCATGGCATCGTTATTCTCATCAGCAACACAGATACTGCATTTAAATGCGAGTATCAACGCAATATTGGTTTGGGAGCAACTCCTAATTATAGATAAGGATCTCTTTCCATCATCCTTAATCCCAGTAGTGCATGAGTCCACTTTTCTAATTGTAATATCATGTTTTACATCTCCATTCTGGACAGTACACTTATATTAGTCTACATGCTCCTTATCTATATAACCTTTGTTCAAATGATCTCATGTGCACCTGGCCAGCCTGCTGTTGTAGAGGTGTAGTTGTCTGGGCTCTTTTGGGAGTGAATTTGCTTCCCTCTTTACCTTGGTGATTAGTCTTTTCTAAGTAAAGTAATTTCCTTGCTTTAGAGTGCACTGCACAAAATAAAGGTGCTGAGGTTCCTTTTGTGAGAGACACAATCGGCTTTGTTAAATAAATAACTTTTTTAATACATGGCTCCTTAAAAACCCAAATGTGTACGTGTTATGAAAGTTTAAACACCTTCTGCATAATGTAAGGGTTTCTGTAACAAGATGTCTCTAAGTTCTTCTTGGCTTGGACGTATGTTTCTTTAATTAGACTTCAATTACTAACTGTTTTTAAATAAAAGGAGTTTCTTTAAAAAAAGTTATTAGCGCTCTCATTTATACAATGATTCTTAAATGAACCACCCATATTTTCATATATATATATATATATTCAAAAATATACTCAATTAAAAAAAGCAGCATAATTTAGCTTAAAGGAGCAATGGGTAAACATATTGGGGTGAGGTTGCATATTGCAACCTACTGATGACAAATGTTTTATTGTGTTTTTAATGTTAATTCAGTAAATCAGCTTAATAACACGGCTTCCCCTAAATAAGCAAATTTAGACAATAAAAATGCAAATTACACTTTTAACGCTGGAAATATTTTCTGATGTATCCTCCATCCTCCAGATTCTTGTTTAATCAATTCTGTTCCACCTTAAATGACGCTGTGGTTAAATTCTGATGCCGAGGCATGAAAATAACAGCTGCACCATTTAAGGTGGAAAGGAAAAATTACAGCAAGAAACTGGCAAATAAGAAGCTGGATGCCAGTGCCAGATATAACTGCTGTACTATTTAAGGTGGAACAGGAACATTCTAAAAAGCAAGCTGGGGAATATGAGCTGGACTTCAGCCTCGTACTAATCCTACCTGGACAATATACTACCTGGTGATTCATGTGTTGTGGTTGGACATTTAGAAAAGGATTCTTCTTCTATCTACATCTTCCAACCAGTGCTACATCCCCACCAAATTCATAACTTTTACTGTAGCAACATTCCACCTCTACATCCCAACCCCTATTGGAAGAGGGGCCGTTCCTATGTAGATATGGAGAACTTATTGTAAGCTTAAAAACACACATCGATCTGTTACAGGCAATTATACACTAATAAAACCAAAATTTTGTTAATTAAATTCCATTTCTGCTAAAGGGCCTGCTAAATCTTACACACTGCTCCTTTAATGAACTACCTTTAGGCCAATTAGATCTACTAACTGACATTGACTTCCCCCGACAGTTAATCAGCTGCTAGCTAAAGAACTACGTACTTAAAAGAATGTGATTAAAAAGCACTGTACGTGGTAAGGAAAATGTCACTGACTTTTTTTCATTGTTTGGATTTGACCAAAACTAAATATATTTCTTTCCTCAACAATCTGCAGTCAAATATTAGAAATGCTTAATAATCCTTTTGGAGTATCATTTAGATGTTTTTTCTAAGTTAAATTTTTTAGATATTAAACAATATATATCATTGCTGTCAAAAAAACCCCAAGTATCTCCAAAATGGCAACTTTACAGGAGAGGCCAAAAACATATTTTTTTATTTATTTATTTATTTTAGTTATTTTTATAAAATGTTCCCACAATGTTAACAGCAGCTGTCATGTTTAAATGATGCAGAAAACTATGTTTTTCACTGGACAATGAATATATATATATATATATATATATATATATATATATATATATATATATATATATATATATATATATATATATATATATATATATATTGGCACTTTCCAATGAAAAAGAAATAACTCCAAAATTGCAACTTTACTTTTATTGGAAGTCAATGGAACCAGAAACTTATTTTGGAGCACTTCTATTGGTCCATTCATCATAAAATATTCAATCAATATAAACGGCTGCTGATCCTTTCAAAAGGAGTGGAAAAATGACAATCAAAAATGGAGATACACGCTTTCCTTTGGATATACTGATATACTATATATCGTCATCATTACATTTTCACACAATCTAAACAGCAGCTGTCGTGTTCAAATAATGTAGAAAAACACAAATGGAAATACATGTTTTTCTTCGAACAGTGACGATACGTGTAAATGTCTTCTCACTCCTGAGGAGCCCAGAGGACATCAAAGATTTTGACAGAAGAAAAATAAAAAGCTACTGAATGTTGTGAATGTAATGTAAATGACTGAACCTGAAAAGTAAGGGCTGTGAATCTCCGCTTGTTTGAAACTGGACTGAGGTGAATTTCTTCAGTCAGGCTGTGAGAAGGATCAGGGTCTCATGCCTTGCCACCTCATTTGCCCCCTTTTATCATCACTGTATTGATCCATGGCTCAGCGCCTGCATGTGGTGCGGATTTATACTGGGATTCAACCGAATGGAACAAATACCTACTGGTTTTATACTGCGTACATATCATTGTAGCTACTTCCTTCAAACTGGTTATGATGCAAACATAATAATTAGTGTACTGCATGAAAGACAATGAAACAGGTGCATACGTTTAGCATAAATGGGTAAAAAAAGTATTCTTTGTTAGTTGGTTAGACTGATACACAATAGAGTACACCTGTATTGTCTGAGTCTGCTCGGTGGGGAGTTGAGCAGAAGAGGAGATGTTAGGAGATGTGTCGTCTTTGTTCAACTCAGAGCGCAGTAATGCTGCTTTAGTGGGCTTAATCTGGAGTCTACGGGGATCCAATCGCTGAACACTTGTTAAAGCACATGGATGCCCGTATTTCTCTCCAGCAGACAGTACAAACAGGTTACGCCTGTAAAAATAGTAACTACACAGCGCACAATGCTGAAAGTAGGCCAGTGGAAATCAACACAGGCAGCTTATTGTTTGACTGACAGGAAAGTTGCAAATAATCAGTAAAGCCAAAGTGACCATCAGCGTTCATTCATCAGCCCCGCCCCTTCGTGCCAAGCGCGATTCTTCACGAGGCAGCAAAACAACAACCACTACGGTTCGGTGGCTCTCTGTACGCCTACGTGGCGCAGAGCGCAGCTTACCGTTGCCCGATACGTGGTTGTCCACTTCGATGTCTTGAGACGCGTTTAGTTGGACGAGAAGCGCCAGGTAGTGAGAAATCCACAGCAGCGCTCCAAACGGCCCCATGTCTTTTTGACGGCTCTTCAGCAAGAGTTAGGCTAGTTAAGGCACAGCCCACCCACACATGAGGCGGGGTGTAGCGAAATGACAGGTATTCCGTTTAGGGGCTCTGCTCTCCTCCGCGGAGAGACTGCTACCGCTTTGGTGGAGGAAAAAGAAAGTAGCGTCGCTGAATCTCCTCCGTCTGACTCGCTGAAGCACACTTTCTTTCTCCGTGTCCTCCGTCCGCCTCGCTCCGGAGCCCACGAATTAGCGAGCAGCGCGACTGAGGCGGAGAGAGAAGGGCGCCGGTGGTGGGGGGTGTGTGGGGTGGGGGTGTGAGGTGGTGGGCAGGGCTCTGCTGCATAATCAATTAGGCGGAGTGATACCAAGCGGTAATTAATTCATTAAACATTTAAAGCACACTGAGACACGGAGTTAAATTTCACCTGGAAAAACTCCGCGGCCCCGGATCATTTGTCAAACAGAGTGGCGCGTGCTCAGGAGAATTCCGTCGTGAACGCAATTAACAATCGCAGAAATGATCACAGCGCGGGATGTGCGGTTACATCAGTTGTATTAGGGACATGGAAAGACGAGCATGCCTTAATGAGAAATCCTTAATGAGAAATCGCTTTATTCATTTTTAATCTAGGCTATATAGTCTGTTGGGGGAGTGATATGTGTGTCACAAAGCAACGACTTCTTAATTAACTTTTAATCAGTGTGAAATTATTTCTTCACACTCTTTGTGGTGTTAAGCAGCAGATGGACCGTGCTGGATGTTCAGGTGTCACAGGCACAGTCAGAACTTGCATATGACCATCTATCAGCCCTTTTCAGCCCAAGTAGTCCTAGGCTCACTGCCAGCACATACTTTATATGTACTTCAGTGTTTAGATTTAAGGGCCACAAGCCTTCTGACTATCTGAAGGCTCCCTATGCAGTTTGACAGAAGTATTGAATCTACAACAGTGCCATTGAGGCCAGATGTCGGAATTTGGTGTCATTATATGTACCACATCCACTGGAAAGTCAGGCCCTCATAGAACACCTGGTATTAACTATGATCTACAGTGCTGTTACTTCACTTCAGGACCTTGGAGAGCCACCACTCACATTGAAGCTGCACTGCGGCAGAAGATACCGCCCCTTCTAAAAACAAGGGGGCAAGTGAGGGGAAGCACAACAATAAGACTATAGGGCAGTTTTTGTTAAACCCTGATCCTGGAATAGTCAAAGTTTTTTTATGTAGTGCTTTTTACCGTAGACGTTGTCACAAAGCCACTTTTTAGAAATATTTGGGTCTGGACCCCCAATGAGCAGGCCAAAAGTAACAAATCCATAAGAGCAAGAGGAAGAATCCTCGAGAGGAACCAAGACTCTAATGGGAAACCCATTCTCCTCTGGTCAACGCCAAATAGCAAAGCAGGGCACAATAACAATATGAAATTAATACGATTTTACAATTAGTACTGAAGATAAAAGAAAATAAATTCAGTGCTACTGAGTTGGGCTGTAATTGGAAACACAAATTAGCTCCCCTTCTACTTGGATTATACACTAATCAGCCATAACATTAAAGTCACTTCCTTGTATCTACATACACAGTCTGTTTTATCAGCTCCACGTATCATATAGGAGCACTTTGCTGTTCAACAATTGCGTACATTGTTTTTCCCCTTTAACCCTGTTCTTTAATGGTCGGGACCCCCACAGGACCACCACAGAGCAGGTACTATTAGGGAGGTGGATCATTTTCAGCAATGCAGTGACACTGACATGATGGTGGCATGTTAGAGTTTGTTGCGCTGGTATGAGTGGATAAGACACAGCAGTGCTGCTGGAGTGTTTAACATCTCAGTATCACTGCTGGACTGAGAATAGTCCACCAACCAAATATACCTAGCCAATAATGTCTTGTAGGCAGTGTCCTGTGAGCACTGATGAAGTACAGGCGGATGACCAACATAAGCTGTGCAGCAACAGATAAACTATCACCTCTGACCTTACATCTACACGGTGGACCAACCGGTGTCTAATAGAGTGAACAGTAAGTGGCTACGGTGTTTAAAAAACTCCAGCAGCATATCTGCATCTGATCCACTCATACCAGCACAACACACACTAACACCCCTCAACCATCTCAGTGTCACTGCAGTGCTGAGAATGACCCACCTCCCAAATAATATGTGCTCTGCGGTGGTCCTTTGAGGGTGAAAGAATGATAACAAAGTATGCAGAGAAACAGATGAACTACAGTCTGTAGGTGTACAACTACAAAGTGCATCTATATTTTAAATGGAGCTGATAAGATGAATGTGTGGAAACAATGAGCTTGTTGTAATGTCATGGCTGATTAGTTTTAAAAAAAGAAAACTGTAAAACCTCCACTCCCTCGTTAAACCTCCACTTTCTCTCTCATACAACCATTTACTGTTTACCCATAGACTCTGTAGACAAGCACACAGTATGACCCACTGCACAATTAACTCACTTATATATCAGACCTGCACATCCCCACCCTAACCCAGCCTTATCTGCAGGCTCATCACTGACCTCCACCAAGCCTGGTCCACCCCTGTTCATTCCACTGTAAATAAAAGCCTCCCGTGGGGCTAAAGCCATACTTCTGTTCCTGAGTGCTCAAGCCATAATGGTGTTGCATCCTGTCACTCCAAATAATCATTCACCTGTTAACTCTTGACTATGTGTTCTTACACTCTCAGAAAAAAGGTACGAAACTGACACTGGGCTGGTCCCTCTCTCATTAATGGGCTGAAACCATGAAGAGTAGGCTTCAACACCTTTAGTCAGAGAGCATATTTGTACCATATTCTATAGAAATTATATTTCTGAAGTTGTACTGACTCTGTACACGCTCACTTGTCTTCGGCATTTTTATTATATTGTTCAGTTTCAAAATATTTGTATATGAAAGGGTACACATATGCACCTTTCCCCTGGGGACTCATATTAAAGGCATGCATAGTTTGTAAATTGTAAATAATGTGATGGCATAGTACATAGTACAATGGTTACTGTCTTAATTCTTATTCAACTTAACATTTAAACGTTCATTTATTTCTTTTCACTGACTCCTCCTTGCTGAAATGCACAGGCAGGATTTCAAGGTTTCAAGTGTGTGCTATGCCAGTTTTGTTAAGCACATTCATCCTTTCATTATACCCCTGTCCTCAACCGAATTGCTTTTATATTATTGAGAATATCAAACATTTAAACAGTACTGTATATTAAGCGCATCACTTTTTATTTTAGTGTACACATTCAAAAAAGGGCTTCAAGGGTTATTACATAGTGGAATGGTTCTTAGGATTGATGGAGGGTGTGTAAAATATGATTTATCATTAAATCTTTTTGTAAATCATTTAAAAATCTTGCTTTATTACGATGTCAAGCTTGTACTAATAGGATAACCTTTTTTGATACTACAGAGAACCAATTTCAGAAAGGTTCTATATATCTATATATATCAATCTGAAAAACAATTTCACCTTGCAAAGATGCTCGTTGTTCTTTAAGTGTTTAAGGTTCTATATAGAACTACTGTATGTACTAAAGAACCCTTGAAAATTCCTCCTTTTATCAGTGTAGCTGACAATATTGTTAGACTAAACTAAGCTTGTCTTATCTAGTTTTCTGTATAAGCCTGGAGATCTAACCAAATGCGGTTGTTGTATCATTATCATTAATACTTCAGTATATAATACATTCCATCCACATATATATATATATTCTGGGAATGACATTCAGAGAATGTCATTGGCAGCATCTTGTTTTCATTTTTTTTTCTCTCCGCATATTGCAGCATTGATCTACCACTCGTTTCATGAGGGGGCATCACAGTAGTTCTCTCACATTTTTCTCGGGAATCATGAAAGCTTCATGCTTCCAGAGAAGTTCATGAATATTAAATGGTGCTCTCAGTGCCAGAGAAACCAAAATGACCTACGGAACAAATGGCAGCACGTGGAATGAATGCCTTAATGTTGCGGCCCACGTTTTCCTGCGCATTCTAAACTCAGGTACATGCAGGCAATGTTAACAAGCCTCAATCCATCCTCACATTCGCAGGGATTTAATACCTGATGTGGTTTAATTTCCATGACTTTCTATTTGCTCCCACTGTTGGAGGGAGTGTTCAGAATGTCAATCATGTAAATGAAATGCCACCTGCATGGGTGAATTGTGAGTAAAATTGTGAACTGTGGAGGAGAGGATCTGAAAGAAAAAAATCCCCAATGTAATCACATCAAAACAGATTCTTTCAGGAAAACAGAATGTTGCATTTTCACTAGAAATATGTGAACAAGTGACCTCTTAGATGTTTCCAAAAACAATTTAATGATGAGATTCAGGATTAGTCATGTTATATATTCAGAAATGCTTGTTTTTATTTACTTTAAAATTATTTTGTTTTAATAACATACTGAAGTGTCAGCCTAAGCGTTGACCCACTGGGAGATCACAAACTCAATTCCTGACGATGCCACAGCCATCCATAGTTGGGAGATGACTGGCTTCACATCACATGAGGAAGCACATGCCTGTATTCACCCTTCCAGCTCTGGTAGTATTGTATGATAGGAGGAGGCCTAGCTGGTCTATGCTTGGATGAGGCCTATATTTGCATGATGACCTATGTGAGAACCATAAGGGTGTGGTCCTAATATTTTATGCTTGACTGACATCATCAGTCTACCTCTCCCAATGGGTTACACCACCGAAGCACAGCCAAACACAACAGGGCACCAAGATGGTGGCGTAATACACATAGTGCTGTAGGCCCTGCTGTTTTCATGTCTTTTGTGTGGTGACATCTAGGAGCAAGTACGCTAAAGTTACTTTGCAATGGAATGTGCACCCAGGGAATGCTGCCAAGGCCAGTTGTGTAAGCAAACAAATAACCGACAGGTATCTGGTGTAGTTCTCTTCGTCATCAGCCTGCCTTTGCTTGGTTATTAGCATTTTCCCATGAAGGTCCTGTTCACATTCAGATTTAACATCCCTCTCAAGTGCTCTGATCAAAAGTGGACAGCTTACAACTGGTCTTCCCATGTGTCTTGACGGCATCTCTAGCGATCAGATTTCATGACTGGAGGAAGGCTACCACCCACATTTACTACGCCAGTTTCTGTCAGCGTTTGTTGTCGGACATAAATGTTCCATGATTATGTGTTTGTGTAAATGACAGGGCTGTTACAAACACTTACACCACATTAATCACTAAACAGAATATGGTATAGAAGACGATTAAGCCAGTTCTTCGTCTGTGTCAAAGATGCATCAAGACCCTTTAAATGTTATGTGGTCACATGCATTTACTAAGTTATTAGATCACAATGTGTGTTCAGGATAATGATTAAATCATGCTGGCCACATGTTTATGCCAAGTGTGAATGAGATGTGAGCACAGAGAGACTGTGGGGCTCACAGATCTGTGAAAAGCCTTGTGATTGATGAGAAGACCGTTTATTTAAGCATTACATAACATTACAGTTTACATACAAATTTTGTTGATACAGTGGCAATGTAGGCCGAATTATGGGTACCTTTTCATAGACATGTACAATTTTTCTTAGGGCATACTTTGTACAGATATCTCCTGTGGCAAATTGTGCAAAACTATTTAAAAACTACTAAACTACAGATATCACCCCACAGAAGCAAATGCCTGTGGTCCTGTACAATTAACACGAGAGTATAAATGACCCCTTTAATGTCATTATACTACTCAAACTCTATAAATAAGTAAATAGGCCCTAAATACTAGTAAAATAAAACATAAAGCAGTCAGCATGACAATGCTGCAAGGTGGAAAAGCAGCATTCTAATGAAGGATATCAATCAAAAATAAAGTTTAATGTGCATTTTACCATGGAAAGAAATCCTATCTCTCCACTCCAGCAACTCTGCTGCACTGTCAATTACACATATAGAGGTTACCCCACCTTCTCTCTCTTTCTCTCTCTCTGTCTGCACCTGTCACCCACTGGAGCAGAGCAGGAAATGAAATATGGTGATAGGAATTCCTGCTGGTGTTTTGTGGGTCAGTGATTGTGGCGTATAGATGGAGCCCTCATTTCTAGCCCAATTTCAGCCTACCTGTTTGATAGCTGCTGCTGTCGAGTCACCTCGACCCTCGCAGCCTGAGACACCCAGGCTGAGAAAATGACACAAGGAGGCCGGGCAGTTTCAGTCCCAGTCTGGCTTTCGCGCTCTCTTTTGCTGCATTCTTAACAGTCACATATATAATGTAAAGTATCTTTCCTAAAGTAAAGGCATCACAGAAAAAATAATATTTTACAGTTACTTGATTTAAAAGTACTGGCTAGCTAAATATGTATGAGAAGTGGTCCTTACTATAGGTTACTATTATTTGGGGCCTTGGTTATGGTTGTTTTCTTTTAACAATGATGCCTATTTGGTTGTGTTACATGGTATCAGCACCTTCTATAGGTTTAGAGCTTTAATCTAAGCCACAAAAGCCCAAACAGACATGCAAGGGCATCACCCTACAAACATGATCATGTGGGCCCACTGAGGGCTATCGGTGGGCTGTGTGGGCTAGTCAACTGTGAGTCAGCCCACAGTGGGCCCTAAGGGTTTCTTTTTGGTCGACTAGCCCACAGACTACCTGCATAGGAACACAGTGGGTCACTACACACTAGCCCAACTTCAGCTAACCCACGCCTATCCAAAGCTATATATATAAAATGAACCAGGAATAGACTTGAAATATCTGTGCTGTCAGATATTCATTTACATCCCAAATTACTGTCTTTGCTCTATGCCTCCTACCTTAGCAAACAACACTGTAGGCTGTTCAATAGCATTGAGTTAACAGGGGGGACATTTATTTCATGGTTGCATGGCTTCAGTCCCTAAAGGTTGCACCGCAAGTCGTTTGGAGATTTTCTTTGCACCTCAGCTTTTAATTGATCAATTAAAGCGATTGATTGGCCGCTGAGACAGCTTTGCTGATTTTCCCAGCCTTAATGAGTTAGCGATTAAACGGTAATGAGAGGCTAGACACTTACTGCAGTATTACTGGCCAGGCAGGAGGGACAGAGTTCGGAGCCACACTGTTTTGCAGCATACTGAGGGACCCATGTTTTTTTTAGATTACCTAGTTGTATTACTTAATACAACCTCACATGTTATCCAAAGTACAAGACTAATTATTCAATCAAATTTTAAGATCTTATACATTTAGTACTTCTCACTAATCCAGTGCTGCTTTGTGCACTGTTACATTTTGACTCGGGCTTCCAAAAATACGTGTGCTTCACTGAGCTAAAGTGCATGGCTGACCTATTCTTTATATGGTAGTTGTCCAGAGTTTCCTGATTAAGGTGTTTTTATATCTAATTTACACAAAAGAAACATTTTCACAGCATGAGCTAGGCTACGTTACAGCAGTTTAGGGATCTGATTACCCCTCATTTTTGCTGCAATTTACTTTCTTTCTCTCTCTCTCTCTCTTGGTTTGATTTTCTTTTCTTGCCCTGATAATATCATCAACACTCTTTCAGAAAGCAATGTTTTACATACACAGCATTTTCTAAACAGTACCCTTTCTGGTGCTATACAGAACCACTCCGATTGTGCAGTTCAGCCTTTATTTAGGTGGAGGATCTTTGTAAGCAGTACAGTGACACTGACATATATATGTATAGAGTATGTATATAAGTATAATTGAGATAAGGAATTATAAGCTTATGAAAATTCAAAAACATAATAGTTTCATTGACTATTCAAAACTCAACAGCCATCGAGTCTACTAGCAGTTCCTCTATAAAGATAACCGATGTCTAACAGCAGGGGATACAAATATATCAATTTGCAGTTTCCACTGTCCAAAATGTCATTAAAAAATTAAATTTAAGGGCAACTGTGGAGGTCAAAACAAGATCCAGAAGACCAAAAAATTCTGGAACTGCTGAAGAGCTAAAAAAACATCTAACACTCATTAAAGGTATGTTTGGAGGAAAAACTAGCATGTTTTTATTTTTGTTACTATTGTTTTGTATAATAAATATACTTGTGGATATACCTAGTGAAAAGTTATATGAAATATTATGTCATGGATCATACCTCAAAAAAGTCCCCCTCCCCCACGTTTGCTAAGGTATTGGTTTTTCCAAATGTTGCAGGAGCAGGTAATGAGACTCACAGTACAAAGTAGTCTGTGTGTATCAGCGCTAAACATTTGATAAATGATGCATTGCTGAAGTATTCACATGTGATTAAACGTGAAAATTAAATGTAATTAGTTATACACACTTAATTACATGTGAGAAATACATGCATAGTTTGCTTTGCAAGATAGACACTAGTGCATATTTCAATAATCATAACAACACAAATAATTGACATGAAACTCTCAGAATTAATGAATTAATGAATTAATGAATACACCATAACAATTTACTATTACATATAGTGAGATATTACTGACATAAAACAGATCTCTTTTTTTCTGGGGACGGACCCCCATGCCCTCACTCTAACTTTGCCCTCCCCCAGGTATTATGGTTTGCGTCACACCTCTACTGTTAAGAACGGGAAGTGTTAAGAAATGTGGGTCTATCCTTTTGAAATGACTCTCACATTTCCCTCACAGTGACAATCTGTCAGTGGATCTTAAAAAAGCTGTGAATGTAAGTCAATCCAAGAATATCATAGAAGTAGTAGCGTTTGGCGAGGAAGAGCGGGTGAAACTTTCTAAACCAAGAACAGAAATACCCTTGGCTGGATACAAAAAGTATTAAAAAGGTATATAATTGGATTAGAATATTGATTTGCTTAAAATACATTAATACTAAATACATTCAGGGGACATAAATACAGTGTGTATTATTATTGTATTATTTTGATAATTTCCAACCATTTTCCAACAAGATCTCCCATCAGTCAAATATACACTGAAATGTTGGACTAAGCACCAGTTAGTCATTGCATACGGTGGAAGCAGCATTTAGTTTTATATGTACTCTCAGATTCAAATGTGCTATTATTATTCAGTAAGCCATTTGACCTTTTTAGATTATTCCACACTTTCACACCTCCATATGACACATGTGACATGAGCAGCAGGCTTTCCCTATTTTAAGTTTAAAGTAAACTACCCCATAGCCTGAGGCCTCTTTTCTTACTTTAACAGGGATGTAAATAACACTCACTCTGCTATGAATGAACTTTTGAAACAACCCACTTTTATGGGCTGCTATTTCCATTTGTTTCTGTATACGGGTGCCAGACTCAGTTTTATCATTCCAAAATGCCACAGATGACTTCTTTAATTCTTGATGGAGCACCCATTTGACAAGAATTCAGACGATTTGGAAAGTAGAGGGTTGTTTTAAGTGGATCATGGTTCGTGTTTGCAATACCACTTGGAATATTATTTATTCACTCGTCATCTAACCCACTCCCGGGTTGCAAGAATGCTGGAGCCAATCCCAGTGCACATTGGGCAGAAGGCAGGAAACACCTAGGACGGGGTGCCAGTCCATCATGGAGTAGAAACGCACACACACACACACACACACGGACACACGGACAAACACACACAATCACATCTAGGGGCAATTTATTATCTTCAACTCGCCTGACTATATGTCTTTGGACTGAAACCAGGAGAGGAAACCAGAGCACCTGGAGAAAACAGCACTACTCGTTGCATCACCATAAGAAACAGAATATTATACACATTGTCATTTAAAAGTTGGAGACCATGCTTCATTTATAGGATACAATCAAAGAACATTAAGTAAGCAAAACAAAATCAGAAACAGAACTAAATAAGATTTTCAAAAATGTAATAAGATTTTTGGTATATGGTATGCATGTGCCACTGTGAGTCACCCAATAAAGCCTGAAATAATAATTACAATATCTGAGCTTATGGGTCGGTCAGATTTTTTGAACCACATCATAAGTGTCCTTTGAAATAAAAATAAAAAGATTTTTAGGTCTCAAATGCAAAATCAGCACTATTTAAGATATTATGATAATACTTTTAGGTTTTCCATTCAGTTAACCTTTTTATTAACCTACCTGTTACTACTGGCACCCCAGCTGCTGGTCTGTGTACTGTTTTTTAAGGATTAGCTGACAAGTGTAACATTTATTAGTAAAAAGTAGACGTTTTACCAATAAACAGGGGTGTAGAATTTAGCATGGACTGAAGTGACGTGTCCCCACCAATATCCAGCGATTACTGAATTGTCCCCACCAATAATTTGATCCCCTCCAGAAAAAAACCTGATCAACGTCTCATTAACCTAGAGGTGCAGAAAGGGTTTAAATCATGTCCTGGAGTCATGCCTCGCAGTAACACATATGTGACTGGCTGTGCCCTTTCCCTGCTGTCAGGTGAGACTCTGTAGCTACGTTTGATTGTTAGCAGCACCAAAACTGGAAAAAAACGTATCAGTCATATACGAAACTCACTGTACAAGACTCAACATGGGGGCCGTGGGGGGGTAGATTCATAGGTCCCTACTAATTTTAAGAGCAAATCTATGCTCTTGCCAATAAAGAAGATTTTGTTGGTTTGTTAAGTTGGTTTATTAATTTTTTCCGTACATTTCTTTTATTATAAATGAAATCAAATCTGCTGCACTATAGCTGCTGAAATGACCTGCTTCAGAAACTATTGGAAGTGGCAATGGAGCAGTGAATTTTAAATGTATATCTAAATGATATCTTAAAAGATATCATAACCTTCCAGAGGATTACAGCACATCTTCACTAAAGGACACTTATATCACATCTTATAATGATATAAAAGCAGAATAATTCCATATTAATTTATCATTAAAATTGGGTGTATAAAATGGTTTATTCAGTAATTATTTATTGTAAAGGCATCATTTTATCTCTGCCATTAGCAATGCATGTGAATACTCTTGATGAAGTGACATCTTTTAAAGGAAACACAGCTGGAGAGAAAAAACTGACTCATAACTGGTGACTGTAAACGGAAAAGGAAAGAAAGTGCTGCGTTTTTATACTGTCCGTCCTATTTCAGCAGTGAGCTGATTCTTTCAGACTTGTGATTTACCTACTTTAAACTGGAAACTGCAGACATGTGCATTAACACACATACACACACATGCGTACACACACGCACATGCTTCATTGTTGGCTCTGCTTCACAGCCGCAGCAGATGGGTTTTCATTACACTGTTTCATGTTGAGTGATGCCAGGCAGGATTTTGCTCAGGCTGGCGCCGTTAGCTGGCATACGCTCCTTTTCTCCCTCTTCTCCCGGCGGCTATGCATGTCTTTTCATAAAACAAGTACCCGCCACACGATGCCAAGAACAGAGAGCAGTGCAGCTCAGAAAACAGAGGTGTGGGAATAGAGGACGGCTGAAAGTGAGAGACGAAAAACTATTAATCAGAAAAGGCTGAGATATAGCTTCTGAAACGTACAGAAAATGGCTAATAAAAGAGTTAACTTCAGTAATAATGAGCTGGATGGAGACAAATTCTTATAGACAGGGTTTCTGTTGGCAAACTTTACTGGGTGCATTATTTGTAATTTCTTGTTGACTGAATTATAAAACACATAAATAATAAATACAGTTGGACTGTATTTGTCTGTATAGTATCATATAAAATGTTAGCCAATAATAGTCAGCCATCAGTATTGGCTAGGCATCAGCTTTCTGTAAACACCCGAGTTTCTGTAGCACTCCAAATTACAACAACCTTTTGACTCGAAGAAGTGTTCCAGGAACTTGGCTTTCTCAACTGGACTGATTTCATTGGTTTAGCCTGTCTGTCCTCTTCTAATCTGACAATACCAGGAGTAGTGATATTGCGTTCTTATGAATGGTTTTTTGGTAAGAATGAAGGAAGCACTTGAGTACTTGAGAGCTGTTCTTTTTTATCATTGTGCCCAAATTTCACTTTCTGCCATAAATCACTCAACTTACCATCTGAACAGTGAGAACCTGTCTGTAGTAACACTGTCACATTTGGTTCCTTCAAGCCAGAATGAATAGTCGATTTGTTGGTTAACTTGGAAGGAGAGAGTGCAGCAGTGGCTAAGCGAGCTAGAGAGTGAAAGAAGAGAGGGTGGGGCGCTAGCAAGAGCAAAGTATTAAATCAGCTAAATAAAGGTTTCACTAGACATTCTTCTGTGTGGTTGAAGCAGTTTATTGCACAACGCCTTGCCAGTGCTGCTTTGTTCTTTGAAGAGTGCTGCGGTGAAGAGTATAGCTTTCTGTTGCTTTCTGCCGCCTAGTTTAGTGCATGTCTCTGATGACATTGAACAAAAGCTTTTCTACACATATTGTATTTCAAATTAAACCATTAATCTGAGGTTAAACTGCATATATATAAATTGAGTCAAAATTGCTCAGGCCACAATAGATTTTTTTTGTTTCCCAAAATTGTCAAAACTGGAAAATAAACAAAATTGTGCACACCATTGGCCAGGGTGCAGGCATTGATGACATCAGCCCACACTTACCTTATGAGTGCACTCCTAACCAAAACTAACTGAACTGTTGACTACAGCTTGTTCTTAGCTAGCTGTGTGTTCTGGCATCATTGGTTTATGCACAAAAGAACTAACAAAAGATTTAGAGTTGACTCTCAATATGATAATTGCCTTTAGAACATTGAAACTGTCTTTCAACATGACGACCAAAGAAGCGTGATTCCAGCTCAGTAGCAAATCTATAAAGCGGCACAGAAAACGGGCGAAGTAATCATTTTCAAAACTTTAAGGGTCAGTTTCACATGTCTAGATTGTTCTTAAAGTTGAATAAAAACTCAAATTTACATGATTTTCAACATGATTCTCCCCTTTAGTTAGGACATCAGGAACTGAACTACAAGCCTGTCACATTAACCAGTAACATAATTAGGAACTGACAGTTGAATCCGCCAATCACATTTTGGTTTCCAGTGGGGAGGAAACCAAGGGTGGAAAAAAAACATCATGCACTAGACCTTCTGGAGGTCAAAGAAAAGTCACACCTGTGAATATGAATGTCTTTGTGTGACATCCTGTCTCGTGGTGCCCTTGCCTTGTTTCTGCCCTTTATGTCTTTTTTGTTTTTACATTAAATTTAAAGTAAAAGTATTTATAAAATAAAATAATTAAAACAATGTGTATTGAAAAATGCATGTACATTTTTGTTTTCTGACTTTTCCACATAAGGCTATGTTTCATCAATTTAAAGTAAAAATAGCACTTCTCCATGTGCATAGGTTCGATAAGGCTAATGTTAGCAGTGCGCCCTTACTCTACTTGTTTACGCTGGAGTGAAGGAGTTGAATAACTAATGATTACAACACTGCTATCTAGCAGTCAGAAGTTTAAACACAGCACAACATAAACCACTGTCACCAGTATTTACATGTAAACTATTAACTAAATATCAATACTGTTTATGAGAATCAGTGCAGCATCAAAAAAGTGATATCGCAAATCTCAAGTAAAAAAAAATCTTATTATAAGTCGATTATAAGAGGTGACAAAAAGAAAACAATTAGAGATTGACACTAAGCATTCTATTAAAGTTGTTATGCCAGAGCTATTCGTCACAGATAGCATTCTCTGTGCAGAGAATATGACAGTATATGACAATATGCAGAAATTAAGGAACTCTTCATGTGCTGTAACAAACTGCCTACCTGACCATATTCATGGGAGTGATTACATGTGAGATGGTTGACGGAGGTTGTGGTGAAGTGTAAAGGTTTTCATATCAAATACATTTATGCATTTACACAGTAATTAAAATATTGAAAACTATTTCAGTACTGAAGGAATATTTCAGGAATCATTATTTAGGAATCCTCCAGTTATCATTGCTCCTTTTTCACCATTGTGCCTGAATTTAAACTGACATTCTGCTCATAAACTCCAAAGTTCTCCAAAATGTAATCTTTAATCCTTTGTGCTGGATTACAGACCAAACCCAAAACCTCTTACTTACAGCCTGCACTGCATCTATGGTTTAGAATGCTGAGGTTCCAGGTGCTCTGACGGTCCTCCTACACTTTATTCAGACTGAACTTTGCTGTCAGTGGATGTGGGAATGCACGCACAGCAGGGGCAGTCAGCTTTACAGCCAACACTCTTCCCTGCTGCCTCGGAGTGTCCACATCAGGCCTCCGTAGCTGAGAGGAACATGACAGGTGGTATTTCTGTCGCAAGGTAATTGTCTCTCATGAGGCAGAGGATAGAACCCCCCCTTTCATTCTGTCATTCTCCTTCGCTCCCTCACTCTCTGTCTCTCTCCATCGCTGTCTTTCTCTCAATTTTAACGACATATCTTTAAGTGTAACAGACAACACTCTTGCGCCCTGCGAGACTAAAGTGCATATTTTTCTGGCTGGATAAAAGAAACGGTGGATGTTTCAGTGGCTGGCTAGACCATCTCAGATAAAGATGCATTAATCCCAGACTAGCACAAAATAAGACACCATCACTGTGCAATATGTATCACCAGATATTTCTTGTTTTCAGTGTTTCAGTGTCTTACTTCAACTGAGTCCTGTGTTCATGGAGTCCTGAGTTTGTTTCTATACAGTATCCTTTTTTATATAAGCACAAGCAGATACACAGAAGCAAAAACATGCAGACCTACATTGAGAGAGAGAGAGAGAGAGAGAGAGAGAGAGTCAGTCTGTGAGTCCTGGATGCAGAATGATTCTAAATGACTAAAGAATACACCAACAAATGCATACAGGGCAGAATTAGGTAGAATCCCAACACAAACAACTATGCAATTTCAGGCCCTCAGCTGGGAGAAAGACTAAGTACTTTACTTCAGCATCCTGTTCATAGGGTTCTATGACTCCTACATAAGATAAAGGCTATTTTAACTAATTGTGAAAAAAATAGACTATTGGAATAAACATTTATAAACATATATGTAGGATTACGCCAGTTAGCCAGTTGATAAGCTTATCTAGGTGTTATGTAGCTTTATAAACAGATCATATACGACCACTGGCCACTTCATTGGGTACAGCTCCTTGTATCTACACACAGTGTCCATTTTCTGAGCACTCTGTAGAGAGCAGGTAGTTTTTGGAGGTGGATCATTCTTAGCACTGCAGAGACACTCACGTGGTGGTGGCGTGTTAGTGTGTGTTGTGCTCATATGTGTGGAACAGATGGAGCAGTGCTACTGGAGTTTTGCAGGAGTTCACACTGTGTCCACTCACTGTCCACTCTAATAGACATGCCTACCTTACGGGTCCACCTTGTAGATAAAGTCAGAGATGAAAGCTTATCTGTCGCTGCACAGTCATCCTCTTGTCTTCATCAGTGGTCACAGGATGCTGCCCACAGGATGCTTGCCCACAGGATGAGAGTGGAAGGACTAACAATGTATGCAGAGACACAGATGATCCTCAGTCTGAACTACAATGTGCACCTATATGGTAAGAGGAGCTGATACAATGGCCAGTGAGTGTAGATAAAAGGACATGTACCTAGGAAACAAGAATATATAGGAATAAATATTCATAAATAAATACTAAAATGTAACTATTTAAAAGCTAAATGAACAAAAATACAGAGAGAAGAGAGAAAGGCAGAGAGAGAAGTGCCTTTATATGCGTAAGACACAACAATTTATCTCTTCTGAAGGACAAAAACAGTGTGCTGTAATAAGGTCGTAAAAATTAAAAATTTAAGTGAAACCTCCAGCAAAAGTCCTAACTGCCGCTTCATTGTGCTCCTGACAAGCCTAATAGAAACAAATGACTGCATCTAAAAACACTGGCAGGAAAAGCAGCGGAAAGTAGGAAGCACTTCATTCTAATTAGTGCAGAAAACAGGTCCAATAAATAAACAAACATACTCAGAAAAAAGCCACTACACATCTCTGCAGACTAGCTCAGGCAAACCCACTAAATATCTCTACAGACTAGCTCAGGCAAACCCACTAAACATCTCTGCAGACTAGCTCAGGCAAACCCACTAAACATCTCTTCAGACTAGCTCAGGCAAACTCACTAAACATCTCTGCAGACTAGCTCAGGCAAACCCACTAAACATCTCTACAGACTAGCTCAGGCAAACCCACTAAACATCTCTTCAGACTAGCTCAGGCAAACCCACTAAACATCTCTGCAGACTAGCTCAGGCAAACCCACTAAACATCTCTTCAGACTAGCTCAGGCGAACCCACTAAACATCTCTTCAGACTAGCTCAGGCAAACCCACTAAACATCTCTGCAGACTAGCTCAAGCAAACCCACTAAACATCTCTTCAGACTAGCTCAGGCATGCTGTGGAGCATGTTTCTCAGTACATTTCACTTACATGGAGAATGTAATACAAATATGCACATTTGTATTACAGATTTGTTCAAATACCTGGATTGAAGTGTACAGTGACTTTAAAAGGCCTTAGCATCTTTTCTATTCCTTTAATGTTTTACATTATGCTCTCTTTATTCCCCCACGCTCTCTCTCTTTCTCTCTCTCTCTCTCTTTCTCTCTCTCGCTCTTTCTCCCTGCATCCTTAAATTCAAATAAAGAGTTAATAAAACTGGGAGCTTTGCCAGAGCTCCTCTGCTACATTTACAGCTTGTTCTCTCCATCCCTCCATCTCTCGCTCCCCCTCTCTCTGATCGTCCCTGTTCTTCATGTACTCTACCAGCTGCGTTTCCTCAGCCTGTCACATCAATTTATTCTCAGACACCTCAGCATTTCCTGTCTATAAAAAAGCAGGGGGATAAATTAGAAGGAGGCAGGATAAAGAGCGGCGGAGTGAGGGAGAAGATTCAGTCAGAAAGTGCTGAGCTCAGAGTGTTTGGGATTTCCTCTCTTGGATGTGCTGTAAGTCAAAAATCTCACTATACACTGCCAGCACTATCAAAACACAGAGCGTGAGAAATGGCAGTGGGGAAGATCTACTGCCCCCTCATAAAACACAGCTTCTGGCCGGGAAGACATTCCATGATTCCACAATTCGCCCAAATCATTTAACCAGGTTTGGAATAATAGATATCTGTCAGAAGTAAACGCGATGTGAGCGTCAGTACACAGAACTGTTAGCAGTGTAGAGGGATGGATGAGAAACCAATCCTTCAGCATACAGCAATGAAGCTTTTCCCACAGCGAGAGAGAGAGAGAGAGAGAGAGAGAGAGAGAGAAAGTGAGACAGAGAAAGTGTGTGAGAAGGAGAATGTTTGTGTGCAAAAGAGAACGAGAGTGAGAGAAAGTGTATGTGTGAGAGTGAGAGATAGTGAGACAGAGAAAGTGTGTGTGAGAAGGAGAATGTTTGTGTGAGAGAGAACAAGAGTGAAAGAAAGTGTGTGTGTGAGAGTGAGAGAGAGATAGTGAGACTGAGAAAGTGTATGTGAGAAGGAGAGTGTGTGTGCGAAAGAGAATGAGAGTGAGAGAAAGTGTGTGAGAGAGAGAACGAGAGTAAGAGAAAGTGTGTGAGAGAGAGAACGAGAGTAAGATAAAGTGTGTGTTGAGAGAGAGAGAGAGAAAGTGAGACAGAGAAAGTGTGTGTGAGAAGGAGAATGTGTGTGCGAAAGAGAACAAGAGTGAGACAAAGTGTGTGTGTGAGAGAGAGTGAGACAAAGTGTGTGTGAGAGAGAACAAGAGTGAGAGAAGGTGTGTGTGTGAGAGTGAGAGAGAGAAAGTGAGACAGAGAAAGTGTGTGAGAAGGAGAATGTTTGTGTGCGAAAGAACGAGAGTGAGAGAAAGTGTGTGTGTGAGAGTGTGAGAGAGAAAGTGAGACAGAGAAAGTGTGTGTGAGAAGGAGAATGTTTGTGTGAGAGAGATCGGGAGTGAGAGAAAGTGTGTGAGAGAGAGAGACAGAGAAAGTGAGAAAGAGAAAATGTGTTTGAGAAGGAGAATGTTTGTGTGAGAGAGATTGAGAGTGAGAGAAAGTGTGTGTGAGAGAGAGAGGGAGAAAGTGTGACAGAGAAAGTGTGTGTGAGAAAGAGAATGTTTGTGTGAGAGAGAATGAGAGTGAGAGAAAGTGTGTGCGTGTGTGCGAAAGAGAGAGAGAGAGAAAGTGAGACAGAGAAAGTGTGTGTGTGAGAAGGAGAATGTTTGTGTGAGAGAGATTGAGAGTGAGAGAAAGTGTGTGTGAGAGTGAGAGAGGGAGAAAGTGAGACAGTGAAAGTGTGTGTGAGAAAGAATGTTTGTGTGCATAAGAGAACGAGAGTGAGAGAAAGTGTGTGAGAGAGAGAACGAGAGAGAGGGAAAATTAGACAAAGAAAGTGTTTGAGAAGGAGAATGTGAGAGAGATCGAGAGTGAGAGAAAGTGTGTGTGAGAGTGAGAGATAGTGAGACAGAGAAAGTGTGTGTGAGAAGGAGAATGTTTGTGTGAGAGAGAACAAGAGTGAAAGAAAGTGTGTGTGTGAGAGTGAGAGGGAGATAGTGAGACTGAGAAAGTGTATGTGAGAAGGAGAGTGTGTGTGCAAAAGAGAATGAGAGTGAGAGAAAGTGTGTGAGAGAGAGAACGAGAGTAAGAGAAAGTGTGTGAGAGAGAGAACGAGAGTAAGAGAAAGTGTGTGTTGAGAGAGAGAGAGAGAAAGTAAGACAGAGAAAGTGTGTGTGAGAAGGAGAATGTGTGTGCGAAAGAGAACAAGAGTGAGACAAAGTGTGTGTGTGAGAGAGAGTGAGACAAAGTGTGTGTGAGAGAGAACAAGAGTGAGAGAAGGTGTGTGTGTGAGAGTGAGAGAGAGAGAAAGTGAGACAGAGAAAGTGTGTGAGAAGGAGAATGTTTGTGTGCGAAAGAACGAGAGTGAGAGAAAGTGTGTGTGTGAGAGTGTGAGAGAGAAAGTGAGACAGAGAAAGTGTGTGTGAGAAGGAGAATGTTTGTGTGAGAGAGATCGGGAGTGAGAGAAAGTGTGTGAGAGAGAGAGACAGAGAAAGTGAGAAAGAGAAAATGTGTTTGAGAAGGAGAATGTTTGTGTGAGAGAGATTGAGAGTGAGAGAAAGTGTGTGTGAGAGAGAGAGGGAGAAAGTGTGACAGAGAAAGTGTGTGTGAGAAAGAGAATGTTTGTGTGAGAGAGAATGAGAGTGAGAGAAAGTGTGTGTGTGTGTGCGAAAGAGAGAGAGAGAGAAAGTGAGACAGAGAAAGTGTGTGTGTGAGAAGGAGAATGTTTGTGTGAGAGAGATTGAGAGTGAGAGAAAGTGTGTGTGAGAGTGAGAGAGGGAGAAAGTGAGACAGTGAAAGTGTGTGTGAGAAAGAATGTTTGTGTGCGTAAGAGAACGAGAGTGAGAGAAAGTGTGTGAGAGAGAGAACGAGAGAGAGGGAAAATTAGACAAAGAAAGTGTGTGAGAAGGAGAATGTGAGAGAGATCGAGAGTGAGAGAAAGTGTGTGTGAGAGTGAGAGAGAGAGAAAGTGAGACAGAGAAAGAGTGTGTGAGAAGGAGAAAGTGTGTGAGAGCGAAAATGAGAGTGAGAGAAAGTGTGTGAGAGAGAGTGAGAGACAGAGAAATTGAGACAGAGAAAGTGTGTGTGAGAAGGAGAATGTTTGTGAGAGAGAACAAGAGTGAGAGAAAGTGTGTGTGTGAGAGAGAGCGAGAGAGAGAGAGAAAGTGAAATTGAGAAAGTGTGTGTGAGAAGGAGGATGTTTGTGTGAGAGAGAACGAGAGTGAGAGAAAGTGTGTGTGAGAGAGAGAGCGAGAGAGAGAGAGAGAAAGTGAAATTGAGAAAGTGTGTGTGAGAAGGAGGATGTTTGTGTGAGAGAGAACGAGAGTGAGAGAAAGTGTGTGTGAGAGAGAGAGAGAGAGAGAGAAAGTGAGACAGAGAAAGTGTGTGTGAGAAGGAGAATGTTTGTGTGAGAGAGAACGAGAGTGAAAGTGTGTGTATGTGTGTAAGAGAGAGAACGAGAGTGAGAGAGTGTGTGTGTGACAGAGAACGAGAGTGAGAGTGTGTGTGTGTGTGTGTGTAAGAAAGAGATTGAAAGTGAGAGTGTGTGTGTGTGTGTAAGAGAGAGAGAGAAAGTGAGACAGAGAAAGTGTGTGTGAGAAGGAGAATGTTTGTGTGAGAGAGAACGAGAGTGAGAGAAAGTGTGTGTGAGAGAGAGAGAGAGAGAGAGAAAGTGAGACAGAGAAAGTGTGTGTGAGAAGGAGAATGTTTGTGTGAGAGAGAACGAGAGTGAGAGAAAGTATGTGTGTGTGTGTGTGTGTGTGTGTAAGAGAGAGAACGAGAGTGAGAGAGTGTGTGTGTGTGACAGAGAACGAGAGCGAGAGTGTGTGTGTGTGTGTAAGAGAGAGATTGAGAGTGAGAGTGTGTGTGTGTGTGTGTGTGTGTGTGTGTAAGAGAGAGAGAGAGAAAGTGAGACAGAGAAAGAGTGTGTGAGAAGGAGAATGTGTGTGTGAAAGAGAACGAGTGAGAGAAAGTGTGTGTGAGAGAGAATGAGAGAGAGAGAGAAAGTGAGACAAAGTGTTTATGAGAAGGAGAATATAGGAGAGATAGAGAGTGAGAGAGTGTGTGTGTGTGTGTGTGTGTGTGAGAGAGAGAGAGAGAAAGAGAGAATCACACATCATTTAACAGTAGAAGAGTTTAAACACTGATAATCATTTGCAGAAGATTGAACAGCTCCAGGAAACACTACACTGCACATTCATCACATTCCACTGCCCCGTTTCTTTTGCACTGGCCACTTTACTGCTCTGTTCTTTCCAGTGTGTTAAATTTAGCCATTAAGCTGTAATTATAATGTGTGTTCATTATAATGTGTGATCTCTGTTCAGCCTGATCTATTTCTGCTACAACAGAGTAAAGGTGTATCACACCTCCCCGGATCTCTGTGGTAGACCAGACCTCTTGGCTGTAAGCAGTGAATTTGCAGGGTGCATTACTCTCTGCTAGGAGAGAGATGGCCTACTTGATGAATAGCAATAGTCATTATGAGTGTGTATCTAAGTGAGTGATTCCAGGCCTGCAGGACTATCTCTGTTTAAATGGGTCTGTGGTCGGGGGCTGTTCTCTCTTACCTAAATGAGCTGCTTTTACAGGCCAGCAATAAAACACACCAGAATTAGACATAGTCATTTATCTCTCTCTATTTGCACTGAGAGGCGGCCTGAGGCTGTAAAACACGCTGTCCATCTGACAGCTCTATTAGCACACATGAGTGTGGACAATAAAAATGGAGTGAAAGTCAAACAGCAAATAGTGTAACCGTGTGTGGGTGTGCACGTAAGAGAGAGATAGAAACTGAGAGAGAGAGAGAGAGAGAGAGAGAGCGAGCAAGAAGCAAAACAAGAGCAAGGACAAAAAGAAGCAGAGCTAGAAAGACAGAACAGGCAAAAATAGGGAGAAGAAAAAGAAAGAGACAGAGCTAGAGATACAAAGAGAGAGAGAAAAGAGAGAGAAAAGAGAAAGGGAGATGGAGAGAGAAGGAGGCAGAGCTAGACAGAACTAGAGTGAGAGAGAGAGCAAGAAGCAAAATGAAAAGAAGCAGAGCTAGAAAGACAGAAAGATCAAAAAGAGAAAAGAAAAAGAAATAGACAGAGCTAGAGATAGAGAGAGAAAAGAGAGAGAGACATTGCTAGAAAGAGAAACACAGCTAAAAAGAGAAAAAAGGATGAAAAAGAGGAAGAGAGAGAGGAAGAAAGAGATTGGAGAGAAATATATTTAGCAAAGAAGAGGAGAGCGAGAGAGGCAGAAAAGGACAGGTAAAGAGACAGAGGGAATAAGAGAGAAAGGGAGTGAGAGAGGAAAGACAGAAAAAGAGAGGGAGAGTCAGAGCGGCAGAGATAGAAAGAGAGAGACGGAAGAGGGTGAGAGACAGAGTGAGGGAATGGGAACTATGATGAAGGACTGAATAAATGCTGTTGTATTTAGTTGTTGAGGCTTTTATGTAATTTTCTGTTGAACGTGGTTACGAATAGCTTGTACTTAATGGCCATTTTGACTGGAAATGAAAGGGAGTCAGAGACTAGAGCCAGAGTGGAAGACAATAAACAAACACGAATAAAAAAAAACAGAAAAACGAGTGCTGTTTTTTTAATACAGTGGAGTGGAATCTTATCCACAAAGAACTGATGTGGCTGCAGATTTCTTTCCAAATTGGCTGGAGAACAGATGGTTTTACTTGTTTAATCTGCTGGTCCCAACCTTCAAAACGTTGGTCAGGTGTGATACCTGCAGTCACACAGACCCTTAGCGTATATAAAAACTGGACACCCCTGGTGTACGGCCTCAAAAGCCCCCTTAGAAGGTGTATTACATGACATCTTGTGAAATGGTTACAAATACATGTTGGGTACCCCTGTTTTCCAATAAGAGACTTTGTGTTTTGTCCTTCCAGACAATTCCCCTGTAGGAGGCCTGTTAGGACTGCATTACTCTGCCACTGGCGCTGTCCACTGTGCTGAACCTTGTCGTTTCAATCCTACACCACACAGCAAGTGAAATAGCAGACATTATCAGCTACAGTACAGTATAAAGATACAGCCGCACATATCTCGAGTTTTATTTCAACAGTCAAACGCAGCATAAACCTGTCATGTCAGTTATGCAGGAGGCCCGGAAGAAGCTTAAGTACAGCCATAAATTAAGTTACACCAAAATATACTCCCATGAAAAGGTATATTTCATCTAAATAACAGTCTGCGCATTTAGGGAGAGAGTGCTAGTCTGTGTGCTCTCTGGTTTGGAGGACAATAGTGTCACTCTCCTCATTCACTAAATAGATGGTCTGTGCAAAATAGCTTTGAATGTGCAGTAGAGTGAGAAGAGCAGGTTGTTCGATTCAGATCGTTTAGATTTACAGTCCTGTGTAAATCACTTTAAGCCACAATGGGCACCCCTGCAGAACTACAGCGCCAGAAGCAGTTATCTGTACAAAGGGCATTAAAGGGACACCTCCAAGGGCTTTTGCAACAAATAGATGATATCTTAATGCTCGATGAACAGATGGGAACATGATTATATGGGTTTGGATACGGCAGCAGTGACCATGTGACCTGCCGGTCTTCTTGAGTTTATATCATAATGTTTAAATGCTATATTTCTATATAAGTGCTGCTGCATCCTATCAATTCAATTCAATTCAAATTCATTTGTAACATGCAAAATTCAAACTCCCTTTTAACAATGGAAATTATCACAAAGCACCATTACAGAATCAAACGTAGGCAGGTTTGAAATGACAAGGAAAAATTTGCCATCACGCTCACACTGATCCCAAGACAAACAACTGCATTATATGTTTGTTTGCATTACTTACTCTCAATGTTGTTTAATTCTTTAATTAATTGTACTCTAGTATACACTGTGTCACTATGCCACAGGAACTGTTGAGCTCTGTGGGTTTTTAAGAGAGATAAGTAATAACAGGGTTAAACAGAGGCTTTCCTTTTCTCTGCTGCAGCGTCCACGTTGCTCCTCCTTGTTTGCAGGTGCTGACTAGTTGGTTTTCTTTCTGGAGGCTGCTGTTGCTCTTTCACCCATTTGCTCATTTGTTTTGGAGCAGAGCATCAATTCTAACCACACATCCTTAATAATAGTAGCAAATTGGTAAGAAGACAGCTAGATAGATGGAGAAAGATTAAGAGGGTGAGAGAGAGAGAGAAGGAGAGAAAGAGCTTGCTCTGTGTCTCACCTCACGTGTGCACCCAAGGTGTGGGGCTGAGAGGTAATCAATAGAGCTGTGAGATTGTGTGTGTGATGCATGTCAGACAGGTAGAGTGGGATATGTGTGTGTGTGTGTGTGTGTGTGTGTGTGTGTGTGTGTGTGTGTGTGATGCATGCTCAGAATGTGATACCCTGGTGAGAAGGTGATGCTGGGAGGAAATCACATTCTGTGAGATGCTGACAGAATGCCAATGCACCTACACACACATATATACACACACGCACACACACACACACTCACACACACACACCATTAAACACACAAAGATTTTCTTGTTTTACTAATTTCTATTTCCTTTTAAAAGCTATATAATTAGCACAAACACTCATTTGTCATGCTTTTTTCCTTTCATGTTATAAGATGCATAATAACCCATATGAACTACCAATGTACTGACATTACTTGAGTGAATTATCATTAGCCTGGTATTATGACTAGTTTAACTTGCTTATTGCCTTTACATTTTTTGTTATAATGGCTTATTATAGTGATTATAATTGCTGATTATCATATTTGTTATAATAGCTTATCATCATATTTATTATAATAGCTTCTTTCAGTGATTGTTATAATTGCTTATTATCGTATTTGTTATAATGTCTTATTATAGTGATTGTTATAATTGCTTATTATCGTATCTGTTATAATGGCTTATTATAGTGATTGTTATAATTGCTTATTATCATATCATGATGTCCTATTATAGTGATTGTTATAATTGCTTATTATCGTATCTGTTATAATGGTTTATTATAGTGATTGTTCTAATTTCTTATTATGGTACCTGTTATAATGGTTTATTATAGTGATTGTTATAATTGCTTATTATCATATCATGATGGCTTATTATAGTGACTGTTATAATCGCTTATTATCATATCATGGTGGCTTATTATAGAGATTGTTATAATTGCTTATTATCATATCTGTTATAATGGCCTATTATAGGGATTGTTATAATTGCTTATTATCGTATCTGTTATAATGGCTTATTATAGTGATTGTTATAATTGCTTATTATCATATCTGTTATAATGGCCTATTATAGGGATTGTTATAATTGCTTATTATCGTATCTGTTATAATGGCTTATTGTAGTGATTGTTATAATTGCTTATTATCATATCATGATGGCTTATTATAGTGATTGTTATAATTGCTTATTATCATATCATGATGGCTTATTATAGTGATTGTTATAATTGCTTATTATCATATCATGATGGCTTATTATAGTGATTGTTATAATTGCTTATTATCGTATCTGTTATAATGGCCTATTATAGTGATTGTTATAATTGCTTATTATGGTATCTGTTATGATGGCTTATTATAGTGATTGTTATAATTGCTTATTATCGTACCTGTTATAATGACTTATTATAATGATTGTTATAATTGCTTATTATCGTATTTGTTATAATGGCCTATTATAATGATTGTTATAATTGCTTATTATCGTATCTGTTATAATGGCTTATTATAGTGATTGTTATAATTGCTTATTATAGTATCTGTTATAATGGCTTATTACAGTGATTGTTATAATTGCTTATTATCGTATCTGTTATAATGTCTTATTCTAATGATTGTTACAATTGCTTATTATGGTATCTGTTATGATGGCTTATTATAGTGATTGTTATAATTTCTTATTATCAAATCTGTTATAATGGCATATTATAGTGATTGTTATAATTGCTTATTATCGTATCTGTTATAATGGCTTATTATAGTGATTGTTATAATTGCTTATTATCGTATCTGTTATAATGGCTTATTATAGTGATTGTTATAATTGCTTATTATCGTATCTGTAATAATAGCTTATTATAGTGATTGTTATAATTGCTCATTATCGTAACTGTTATAATGGTTTATTATTGTATCTGTTATAATAGCTTATTATAGTGATTGTAATAATTGCTTATCATCATATTTGTTGTAGTAGCTTATTTTAGTGATGATCATAATTGCATATTATCTTATCTGTTATAATGACTTGTTGATTGTGATTGTTATATTGGCTTATGATAGCGATTATGATGACTTATCATAATGACTAATAATAATTACTTATTATAGTGACTCATATTGTTTATCATTTTATCATAGTATTATGACAACTCGTTATAAAAGCTTGTTATAGTAGCTTATTTAAATGGCTAGTTGTAAAGGTATATTACATATAAAGGTATATACATACATACCTTATAAACATATCTTATAAACATATCTTATATACATACCATATATACATACTTTATATATATATATACCTTATATATAATAGGCTTATTATAATGACTTGCCATGATGGCTTTTATAAAGGCCTGCTATAGCAAGTTAATATAATGGTTTGTTAAACTTTGTACTCTCTGCTGCTCTAATTTTAATGATCTCTCGTTTCAACCAGGCTCTTGTTCATCCATTCATCTTGCTCTTTTGGAAAGGTCTACATGGTGTACCGAATGAGAGAGACAGACACAGAGAGTTCCATAAATCCATAAGGCTGATGTGTTTCAGGTATAGACTGTTGAACCTTGTCTGTCTCCCAGACTTTTTGTGCGGGAAAAGTGAAGTGAGATTCTAAAGGGAGATTCTCTATACAGTGGGTTGGCTGCCCTTTAAAATCTTCAGCCTAAAGTACATTACTCATTCTCTTTGTGCTCCCGCAGCCCACCCTCAACACTGCTGCAAAGATTCCACCCCTCTCTCTCTCTATTCTTTGCAACTGCTGTCTTTCATTTGGCTTTCTGTAAACCACTGCTGCTGTTGTTTGGTTTGTTCCCTTGTTTTGCTTTCCAGTGTGCCATTGACTCTGAACGCACAACCTTTCAAACAAGGCCTCAGATGCGTTCCACTGCATTTCAGTTCGACAAGACAGAGCAGATCTCGCGTTGGATTTGTTTTGCAGTGCCTAATCTTCAGTTCAGAGATGAGAGAGCAGGAGGAGGAAGAGTAATGGTGGGGCGTTGATGATGAGAGATTGCAGGGCTGATCAGAGGAGCATGCATTTCCATTATAAAGCAATCACCAGCCTTACTGTTGCATCAGTAAGAGTGAAGAGCTCGAAGGAAAATAGACCAGCTCATCAAAGTAGCTATTCAAACCCACATAAACCATTCAAATGCAGCACCAGAATAGCACTGCACAAGCTCCCAACCTCAGTTTCACAGTCAGTGGTCAGTTATAATAAAAACAGTAGGAAATATTGTTTCATTTATTTCTCAGCATTAGTGCTTTAATAATAAATAATAAAAAGTATGTCTGGAAATGAGTTAAAACATACTGATGTCATTTGCTGTCCCTGTGCCAGATATTGTTGGACCCAACACTGTTTTGAAGCATTTGAGAGTATTAATGGTGAAATCAAGTTATATAGTAATATAGTAGTAAAATATGGAGAATAATTAGTAGCCTGTTACTGCAGCTCCCCCAATGGAAATTCCACCAGCAGCATGGAATAAAACATTGATATTTTAAATAATGTAATCAAATAAAACATTCTTACTACTTGCAATTCATGGCACAAGATATGAATAATTAATGTAAACTGCATATCTGTGAAAACCTGCTTTTCTAACAGACCACATTTTCAATCTTAAGATTTAAATTCTAGTGTAGTGCAGATTATAAAGGGTAAATAATAACAGATGACAGCTTATAACAACAATGTACTAGGCATTGAATCTTTACATGGGCAACCACCACCAATAAGCAGCACTCAACGTTAAACAAGCAAACTGCATTTACATCAGCATATCGGAACCTCAATCTAAGTTGGTGGAGCAGTCATAGTTAGGAAGCAGTAATTCAGGCAGCCGTGGGCTGGAGGTTAGGGAACCAACCTGGAAGGTCTCTGGTTCGATCCCATGAACCAACAGGACACGACTGAAGTGCCCTTGAGCAAGGCACTTGATCAGTTTTAGATTACAAATACCACACAAACTCGTCCCAAAGGTACTGGATGGTGCTCAGGAGAATTCAGTTCCACTGGAGAGGTTACAGCTGCTGTACCTAAATATGTTATGTGGCATGTGGTTATATGTGCACTGACAGAAAGATGCTTCAGTACACAGTTTTATTTACATATTGGAAAATATGCTGTAACTTTTGCACCGGCTTCATTTTAAGTTAGATTTTCCCCTTAATTTGTTAAATCCAGCAAATAAACAGTAACTGAGCATTAAACTGTGTGTTCTGTGTGTTGATTTTTGCTCAGAAAATCAACAAAACATTAGCACACCTTATTTGAATTGCAAAACCTGTGATCATCAGCGACTGAATCCACAAAAGCAACATGGATGATTACTGTTTCTCCAGAAATGGCGAGGTGCAAAAAGATGCTAATGTTATTCAGCGCACAAGATCCAACCAGGTTTTCTTCCTCTCTTTTTTAGAAAATGGAATGTAGATAAAGAAGGATGGCTAAGCCTGCCCCCCCACCTTCCTTTCTCTCTCTCTTTCTTTCTCTCTCTTCAAATGGCTGAGCAGGAGATGGAGAGAAACTACTTGTGATACCTTAGAAAATGGAAAGGCGCCAGGCCTGGGCCTGCCATCCAGATAGAACACACGTTCTGATTGAGTTAACGCAAAAACAAGAGAGTCGGAGTCGGCCTTCAAATGCACCTGGGACTAAAGAGCAATGCAATTTTAAAATATACATCAAACTGAAGTGAAGTGAGACAATGCAATATGGAGAAGCAACGGCACTATTCAAGATGTGTTATGAACTTCACTGTGCTTTCTGTCACGCTGCGTTCTCTTAAAGGGGAAAACAGATTCACTCAAAACATGAGACTGAAAAAAAAAGTTCAGTGACTTGATATAAAAGGGTTAATTTCAGAAGAATTATGATTTTGGACACAAATCTAACCTGCATGTTTGGGTTAGGTTTATGTCCCAACATTTTCCTGTAGAATTTCTTGACGCAATCCAGAAATCGATGGTGAGCTGTACTGGTTTGTTAATTCAAAATTGGGATACTGGAACGCATAGTTTGGTTGTGCAAAACAACCTCACTCATTTAAGTCATAAAGATCCTCTTTGTCTTATCTGTCTATATAACAGTGTTTCAGTAGTTGTCTGGCTTTCTGTGCGAGCGTGTTTGGGCCAAAATCTTATGTCCAAAACGATTGTTACACAATGTCTCAGGCATCAGGAAACATATCTGTAAGTATTTCATGTTATAACCTTTTGTGACAGGGCATTTAGAGACATTACATGCTTTGGACATCTGGTTCCTGTCACAACCACTGTGAATAATTCTGATTTGGCAAGTTCTTGGCAGGAACTGGGCATTTCACGTCAATCTAATTTATCTTAATGCTTTAATTATGCAACATTGGCAAAATATTCTTTAAAAAATATAATGGCTGCAGAAAGCTGTAGAAGAACTAACTTTTGTTCTATTAAAGATTGCTATATATGCTTCTTACTGAACCTGGAATTTGGAAAACCTGTCTGGCACTGCATAGATATGTCCAGGCCAAGAACCATTTAGGAACCATTATTTTTACTCAAATCTGTGAGGCCAAATTTCTCTCAGGCTTTTTTAGTTTGCTTGTATGTTTTGTATGTTTGGTTTTGTGTGCATTTTTTTTTTTTGGTGTGTGTGTCCTTGCAGGTGTGCTCGTGAATAGAACATAGTGATGTAGTGAAGCCTGTAATCTATGTTTTATGATGAGGGTCACATTTGAGCGGAGCGGATCAGGGCGAAAACGAAGAGAGATTACGATGCAGCCTCACGCAGGGATGTGTTCTGAAGAACACACAGAGCACTCAGTCTGCATATAAAACACACCACGCACATCATACACACATCACTTCCAGCTTCATCAAAGCACCCATTCTACAACACACACACCTATAACCTTCCACCAGAGCCAACAGAGCAGCTGATACATTTATATGAAAGTATAATAAAAAAATGTGGTGCACACAGAATTAGCTAATTCCTTATTTATATATAAACCAAGAACATCGTTTTACCCCTGCAGTACAGTTAGGTTGGCTATAATGCACATGCAAGTACATTCAAATGTTTTAATATTTAAATGATTTTGTTGTGATATCTCTTTAATAACGTTTCAATAGGAAATAAGAGAGATGCCAATATGCTTTAGTGCATCTAATTAAATGTAATAAAATAGTTTCTAGCTATATGCCTTTTCTATTTGCATAGAGCTTTAAGATCAGTAAGATCTACTATGGATTTGGTATAAGTTTATTTATTTATTTTTTCTCATTTCAGACTTTTTGGTCCACTTATATTTCAGAAATTATGTACTATTTTACCGTCTTTACCGTATTACCCAGGAGATCAGATTTTCTGAGGATAGACGTGAAAAATCTACTATTGTCATCATATCTTTATTAGTTTCATGTTGATTTTACATTTGAGATCTAATGAGTAGCAGGATCTCTGGAAGCTTTTCCCCTAATTCTATCTTCAATGGTAGCCCAAAAGTTGAGTATTTGAAGCAGACATTGGTAGTTAAATGACTATTCTGCCACTGCACAAATGCTCAAAATCACATAATGAACAAACCAAAACAATTGACTTGTCTTGTGCTGTAAAATTACCATATTGTGACCGTTTTTTACAGTTTCTTATGAGGAGTGGCCATATTAATAACAAGCCTTGGTCTCCTTTTGCTTATTGCATGAGTGGCAGAGGAGAGGAGATCAGGGAATACTTATAAACAGAATTTTAAACTTTCTACTTATCTGCAAGTTTCTGCCTCTCTAAATCTGTCCATTAGTTCAAAGCAATGACTTCTCTTAGCTTTGCATTCACCCTAACATGCACTCCACTCTCTCCATTCAGTAAGAAAGCCCAATCCAAGCTTGTTAAAAAGCAATTTAACATCCACTTCTAACTCTAATGTGTCAAAAACAATGCAATCAGGAGTTTCGATTTCATCTGGCCAGAATGCAAAGGCTGCAAAAAGGGATAGCGTGGCCAGCTATCGCAGACGTTATTTAGAAAACATTATTAACAGAATGGAACTCCATTCAATAGCTAATTTTGTTATATTAGCTTCGGGGCAGTTGTAGAGGAGAATGTGATGAATGTGTATGAATTGAATCAGCACCAGTGCAAGCAGAAAGAATGTTAGTGATGTGCTCCAAATTGTTTGAAAAAGATGAATGTTTTTGAAGTGCAAAATCATTACAATGCATAAACCAAGTATAATTTGACCCTATTATACTAATAATCACAGCTTTATTGAGTTGGATGGAGTAACTCAGAGCAAAGAGAGTGCCGGAGAGTGGAGACTGCTGAAGATGGGAGAAATGAAGAGACAACTGACATTAAAAGAGTTAAAAATGCTGCAGTAAACAGAGTGGAATAAACGAATATGAAGAGTGACAAGAGCACTGATACTGCACTAATGGAAATTTGCACTGGATTTGAATTCCATATTTAATCTGCACAGCGTTGGAGACACATGTGAAGCGCTGCTTGTTCAGTGTTACATGCACACTCACGCAGTAATTAACATATTCATGGCCTGATTAAATGCACGCTGATAATAAAAACGCAATTATTGAGTTTTTTATGAGCTAAACCAGCAAATATTGGACACTTGAGTAAAAGTAAGTTTGTCTACTCTGTTTTAGATAGATAGATAGATAGATACTTTATTGATCCCGAAGGAAATTTATTCATGTGTCTTTGGATCTTAATTTGAAAAAGTCAGATTTTGAGTTGATTACTGAAGTTAAGAATTTGGTGTAAGTGTAGGATTTAAGGCTGTCAGTATTCATTATTTTGGCAATTGACAAACCACAAAAAGTCTTTAATGAAACCCAATTATATTTATATGCAAAGGTATTTTTCCCAGTAAGAAAACCAGATATCATTAGAATAGATGTAAATAAGCACAAAACCAATACAAAGTAGGATGAATATCTTACTTAGAAAGTAGTAGATAATATATTGTGCACCTGTTTCAAGAACAAAGTTTAGTTCTAGATTTCTCCTGGATGCCCCAGACATTGTATTAATTTATTCAGTTCCTTCAGCAGCAATCTTGAAATCAAAGCAGGTAATATATGAGAACTGTAAATAATACTGGGTGGCCACAAATAAGCTTTGAAAGGGTTAAATAAACACACTGACATATGTAAAACCACCACTTACTATATTAATGCTATTACAATATTTAAAATATTTTTATAATAAGTTTGAATGAATATATAAATATTGTCATGGTTTTGAAATGTACCTTATCACCCATTCCGTGCAACTGGCAAATGGAAGTTATGTTGTATTATTACTGTGATGAGAATCAGCCAGTTCACATATGCCCACTCTATTCACCCTACAGCAGTTTAGCTGTATGTTTCAACTCTGAGTACTTACAATATGAGAAAGTCAGTCTGAACAAAGATCTTATTTCACTGCTGTTGAAGCAAAACCCTGACTTCTAAAAGGTGATAAACTTTACAGGAGTAGAAAAAAAATCCTTTACTTTTAATGCTAGTGGATGAATTTACTTTTTTGTCATTTTAGGACAAACAGAAAAACTTTCTGAAAAAAAAATCATAAAAATGATAAAGAGTGATGAGAATATGGTCATGTAAAAATAAATACTGAACATATAACCACAAAAACATTATAAGCAGACTTTAAAAAAACACAAGAAAAAAAACAGGATATGCCAAACTTATACTTATATGCCAAAAGTGTTTACTCACCCAGCCAAATCATTGAATTCAGGTGTTCAATTACTTCCATGGCCACATGTGTATAAAGCCAGGCATGGGTCGCTCTCAGGAGCCCAGTGAACTCATGAACAGCATGGTACCGTGATTGGATGCCACGTGTGCAACAAGTGCAGTCGTGAAATTTCCTCGCTACTAAATATGCAATGCAAAGCATTGGATTCAGTGTCGGATGCAGTACGCCGCCACTGAATGAATCACGCTTCTGGCAATCTGATGGATGAGTCTAGGTTTGGCGGTTGCCAGGAGAACGATACTTGCCTGACAGCATTGTACAAAGTGTAAAGTTTGGTGGAGAGGGTATTAAGGTGTGGGGCTGTTTTTCAGGAGTTCACGTCCAACACCAGTGTCTGACCTCACAAATGTGCTTCCGGAAGATGGTCAAAAATTCCCATAAACACACTCCTACACAGTGTGGAAGGCCCTCCTACAAGAGTTGAACTGTTATTGCTGCAAAGGGTGGGCCAACATCATATTAAACACTATTGATTAAGAAGGGGATGTCACTCATATGCGTGTGAATGCAGACGATTGAATGGCAATATAGTGTATATATAAGCATACCAGTAAAAATGGGGAAGATGAGCAGAAACCCTAAAATATCACTAAAAAGTGCAAGCAAAAGTGAAAGAAAGAGTGAAGAAAGACCATGAACAACAACCTTTGGGTACTTTTGGGACATTATAAGTTACAAGTCTGATATTATTGAATTGAATGAAAGGGAATTGAGAGAGAAAGGTAGAGAATGGAAGAAAAGCATCAGAGAGAGAGAGAGAGAGAGACGGGAAGTGAAACCAATAAGCAACTATAGTATGGCCACCCCAGAGCCAACTCAATTACAGAGTCCACTTTGTCCCAAGGCCTCCAGAATCCTCCATCATCTGATTCAATAGCACTGGAAATTCCATCCAGCTGCATCCATCTCCCAAATGCAATGAAAGCCTTCATCTTTCTCCTTTTTTCTAGCTTCTCTTCTCTCTCTCCCACTCTGTAAAAGCTGCAATGCTGAAAAGGTCAGAGGCAGTCGCAGAATTAGAATGAGAGGACTAGAGAAATAATAGTGTTTCACAAAACAGTGAATGCCTAAATGTGTATTTGAAGAGTTTATATGGATGAAATGTCCACAGGTCTAGTTTCACTGACAACATCTGCATATAGATATTTGATTAGAGTACTATGATCAGACCAAACAAGAATCCAGTTTAGCTGGACTTAACCTGGAAAGAAGTGGTGAAGGTCTGCCTTGTTAAAAAAAAGAAAGAAAAAGGAAATGCACACATATAACTTTCTGGTTAATGCTGTTCACCGAACCACTAAACAATTGTTACTTTTAAAAAACGTCCCTCTAGGACCACCCAAAATGGCTTGATTTCCAATCCCAGGAAAGGAACAAGAAGGCAGGACAGTTATGAATGCTGTTTAATATTTCTGTAACTAAGAGATAAGGCTGAGCATGCCAAAATATTTTAACCAATTGAAGTGGACATACACAAAAGTTAATTTGAGAGTTGATGCTGAATAATTCATATTGTGATGACTTGGCAAAAAGGAGTGGGATACTTTGTGCCTGCAAACAATGCCGGCGGTGGAAGAAAATATTTTTCCTAATATTTTCCTAATATATTCAATTGTTTAGTGTCTAGGGGGTAATCAAACGCAGATCGTTTTGCAGTGCTAGCTACTTCATCATTGTGCTGCCTATATATATATATATATATATATATATATATATATATATATATATATATATATATATATATATTAGGGCTGGTTATCACCACTGATTTCCCGGATCGATTCGATCCCGATTCACAAGGTCCCAATTCAATACGATTTCCGATTCGATTCAGGGCAGGGGAGGCTGGAATGCTAATTTTAAGGATCGATCTCTGGTTTATATGAATCGATATCGGATTATTCAAATAAAGATCGATTTAAATCGAAAAATCTATTTTTTAAACAAACCCCTAATTTATTTGACATGACAATGTTTGACAATGCAAAATCTCCCCAAAACCAACAAGGTAACAATCACAGAAAAACAATCTCTCTCAATGGGTCAATAAAAGCTCAGCTAACAAAAACAGGTCTTGAGGACCTCAGTGAAACAGATCTTATACATTAAGATTGATACATTGAGCACTGCATAACCTGGTGCTGTTGTCCACAAAACCAAAGTAACAATCCCAGAAACAAATGAAATCTTTCTTAATGTCTCAGGTAAACAACAAGACATGGGCTCGTTTCAGCCAGTTTCAAACCAGTAAACAGTGAGTTTACATCTTAAGACTTATAAACATAACTTCAGCCATAATGCAACTGACATCTCTAATATATTAGCATTAATGAAGGTAGGAACACTGCTTGTTATTCATAGCTACAGACGATGTTAGCCTGCTGTATGCTGTGCGTCAAAGCCGAGTGTTGACCATAAACGTTATTATGATGGATTCATTGCATTAGCAAACTCGACTTTATGTGACTAACATGTTTCTTTAAAAAACAGCTTTTTTGCTGCCATGCTCACTCGCTTGTGTCACCCACTTTGCAACCACTTTGAGTCTTGCACAGTGAGTGAAAAGTTTTCCTTCCAGTTTTGGGGCTGTTAACAGCCAAACATAGCTACAGAGTCTCATGTGACAGCAGGGAAAGGTACAGCCAATAACATACGACTTGTGTAGATAACGTGATTTAGCCCTTTCTGTGCCTCTGGGTTAATGACACATTGACTGACACATCACTTCAGTCCATGCTAATTCTACGCCCTTGGTTTAAAGGAAAATGCAATCGGACGTCTGGTCTATCCTAGGAACAACAGTCATGTGGTTTTGTTTTTCTTTTCGGGTTCCACCCTGGTTACACTTACTCTCCTGCAGCTGATCCAGAACTCATCAGTGCTGCCATTTAGACCCCTTTGTTTTCCCCATCTGTTTGTAAAATCACTGTGTTACTTGCTTAGTGCTGAGGCATTTTTCTTTGTTTGTATTGTTGTCTTTAGTGTTTGATCCCTGCTTGTTATCTTGGTTGTTTTGAGCATGGATATATCTCTGATACTGCCTGTCTGCGTTTTGACCCCTTTTCTTTCAACCACTCAATCACCAGTCAACTTCACTCAGGTTTAACACTTGTTGTGTCCTGTGTTGAGTTGTTTAGGCCTTCTTGTTAAGCTTATACTAATTTATAGTGCTAACTAGGACACTGTAGCAAAAAACAACTTTAGGTAACAGCTCTGCACACAGAAACATAGATTAACCCACTTAGGTGTAAATCTTCCTGTTCTAAACTTGCATTAATGAATCTACAGTGAGCTGGAATGAACCTGTGCTCAGCTCAGAGAAACGTCAGTACTGCAATCCCAAGAATAAAAAGCTTAAACCCTGAACTGGTCTCCCTCTTCATTCTGACAACAAAAGTTATGACAAGTTGTAAGCAATTACAAAGTTTCCCATCTACATGTACTAATTGTAATTGGCTAAACAGCACCCCAATGACATTTTCAGATGTTTAAAAATAAAATCCTGTTTTTAATGTAAAAATATAAACTATCTGAAATATTTGACAAAAAAATCATTTGTGAGATGATGCTTGTCAAATTCAAACTCTAAACAGTGTGTGGCAACATATCACCAGGAAAGGCATCGTCCTTCTACAGTTCTTACAAGTCTAGAAAAAACATTTACTATCAACCTTCCTCCCTTTGCCTGACGAGAGCGACTCCAGTGTTGGAAAACAATACTGTTGTTAACTCCTGTTTTGGATCCTGGCTAAAGTAGGCAGCAGCGGGTTGTAATAATGGTCGTTTGGCAAAAGCTTCAGCCATCATTGAATTTACTCTCTATTAACTAGCGTTGGGACAGGACTAAAGTTGGGGCATGTTTACCATTATGTTATATCATATTCTTCTGTAAGTGTTTGGGAATTGAGGAGAACAGGGGGGTATTTCAGAAAGAGGGTTTAACAAACTCTAAACCTAAGCCGGATCTCAGAGTTGACTTATCTCGTGTCATGGTCAAAGTTTCCGGTTACACAACATCTGATCAGAGTTATTTTAGTCAATTCTGAGTAGATTAAACCCAACTGAAGCCCATTCACTGTTACCCATAAATAAGCATTCACAGTGGAGTGGCGAAAAATCGATTCACTATGGAAGCCAACAACGGAAAAAAGAGAGCATCTTATTTCACACTCATAGAGCAGGAAATATTACTGGCTGCATATGCAGAAAATGAATATATATATTTAAATGTAAAAGTAATACTTCAGCAGCCACAAAGGAAAGGGAACTGGCATGGCAAAAAATGCAGAAGTTAATGCGTGAGTTATTATTAAATAATATTTAAATAAAACTAGGACACATAATTTAAGGTATATTCCTTACATTTATTAGTTATAGTGCATGAACTGTGGAATATTGAGAACTGCAATTATCTGAACAATTTGAATTTTATCTCTCCAGTAATAGGCGGTGTGGTTCAAACAACCGAGCCTCCTGCAGTTGTAAGTGATCTTAAAGTCCCATTCAATTCAAGGTAGAAATACCTTTCATTTAAACAAAAAAAGTAATCATTGTCTCAGGATGAAGAAATGGTCTCTGCTGTCTCAGATTGGGATGATGCTCTTGGGAGGCCAATGGCTGGACAGTTTATGTTGCATGTGTTAAATATATTGGCCATGGCATTTCATGTGATCCACCATGATAATGTGTGACTGCCCATTTACAGAACATGATAGGAGATGTACAGCCTAATGAGGGACCATCAACATCCAGAGCTCAGCTTGGAACAGTAAGATTAGTTTAATGTCTCACCAAATGTGAAATATTAGTGACCATATCATGGTATTTTTCTCTTTTCCTTTCTGCTTCCAAGCTGCCTGCAAAGGATTTATACAAGATATGCCTCCAGAAGCAAATTGAGAAGTGTGATCTTAAGATGGAGCACATAAAACTCAAATAAAACAGACAAGCCTTAAAACTAAGCTGCGAGAATATGAGTTAAAGGTGGGGGGAGTTGCTGTGCGTGTATAGATGTGAATTACCTTGCCATTTATTTTTTCCGGACATAAAAACATCATGAATGTAAATTGTAGTCTTGTTTATATAATTAAAGGGCAGGTGGGTGAGAGAAATGATGAGGAAATAATTATTGGGAGAAATAGTGATTGCATATTGCATGACAAAAAATTCTACCATTTCTGTGGTCAGGTAGATTACGATTAGCAGGATGTTGCTCTCTGAGCCCCCTGAGCCCCGGCCCTGTAACCATACACTGAATGTTTTCCAGACTTACCTTGTTTCAATTTATTGTACAGTGCAGATTCACGGAAAAGCCAGGCACCATGCACAGAGCCAGGCCATTTGGCTTCAAGATTTGTAATTATGTTAGTAGCATCAGATATGATCTTCATGGAAAATAACAGTAAGATTATGTAACAACTTAAATGCTACATTTTTATTTAAATAAATTGAACAAAGCACATTTAAGATTGTCACTACCTGTATATTAATCCTGTGGAAGGATTTTCTGTTTACTTAATCCCCTTCATTTTTTTGCAGGTGCTTCAATTGGGATGTGGGTTCCATCCATGCAGCCAACGACTCCTGAACAAAATCCTGAAATATTAAATGTAGATGCAGAGCTGTTTCCACTTCCCCATTATTTTATCCTTTTGTAATCTTTGTTAATACATACAAACCTAAAATTCTGTGGAATTCCTCTTTGAAGATCATTATAGGCTAATGCCCAGGGACCACCACAAAACTGTACATCAAACGTTTTAATGCAAGGCATACTTTTTGGATGGACTGACATACGGTAGACTTCCCTATGTGTTCAGAGAGCAATGCCTAAAATTTGCAAAGAAGTAAGTGCAGATCCATGATGTGTGATATTGGAAATGTATGGCTTTAGAATATAATGAAGAAGATGATGAAAGTATGTCCAATCTGGGTCTAATGACCCGACGAAAAGCTTGATGAATAATTTACGCTTCAGTATCAACTGGACACGTTATGTTTGCCAGAGAAAAGTGTGTGTAAATCCGCGTTAGGTTCAAATTAACCTGCCAATGAGCTTCAGAGCACAAGTTGCTGTAGTAGCTGAAACTGGTTTACTTTAATCTCAGGTTTTGGAATGGGAAACCTTGTGTTTTCATGAATTCTGAGTTAACTTGCCCGGTTTTATCGCTTAAACTGCTTTCTGGCATACACCCCAGTTGATATAGTTTTAAAATTAAAAAGTTTTTCCTTTCCTTTAAGTTTTCCTTTAATGATGCCCCAAATGTTTTAATAGGTGACAGGACCTGGACTATAGACAGGTAAGTTTAGCACCTGGACTCTGTTACTTACATGCTGTTGTAATATGTGCAAAATGTGGGAAAAATATGCAGAGAATAAGAAAAAAATTTAATCTAGATGACAGTATATGTTGCTACAAAACCCATAGCACACAGTTCATAAGCCAGATGCTGGTAACAAGCTGTGAGGTTCCTCTCCTCTTTAGCCTGGAGGACAAGTTTTCTATGATTTGTAAAAAAAAAAATCCAATTTTGATTTGTCAGGCCACAGGACACTTTACCACTTTGCTTCAATGCCATTGTTAATTCTGGTTTTGCAGCTATTCACATAGTTTATTTTGTTTGCTGCTGTTGTGAATAACTTTTGGCATACAATTCTCGTCTGCTAAAGTGAATCTGTTCAGACTCAGATGTTTAGTGTGAAGTTTATGGCTCAGCAAATCCTGTCATTTTACTCGCAAGGAAATCTGCCCCAAACCCAGGAGATAACAATCCGGCCAGATGGCTCATGTGGGCCAGATGAAACATGGAGGCAGGCCTATAAGACCGTGCAGTTGCCAGTCAAATTCAGACCATTCTCAGACCTTTCTCAGACCTTCTCAGATCATGTCTGTATCGTAGTATCTTCAAGAGTAAAGCATATACTCTGAACTGGCCTCCCTCTTCATTTTGAAAAGAAGTTACAACACTGCCAAACATGGATCCTTACCAAAAGTGGGTGGCATTAGTTGTTATAATAGCCTTGTCCAGCCAAATCTCCAGCCATCATTGAGTTTACTCTACCCTTCATTAACTGCTTGACCTTAAATGACCCAACCGGGGCAATTGACAATGGATTTAAAAAATCTGTGGTGGACGTGGTTCTTTTTCCATTCGATTCAACACTACAGCATTTAATTACGGCCTCCTAAAGTACAAAGTCATTTTACAAGACAAGATTTCAGGATGTACCGTCAAATCTGTTATTTCTTCACATTCTGTTGATAACCTCATTTTGGGATGTTAAAAAAATCTTACAAATTGTTTATTTTTTTAAATTGTCATTTCTTAATGTCACCTGACCTTGAATATTTTATGTGGAATAGACTTAAAAAAAAACTTCCCAAATTTCTTGGAATAAAATCTTCATTAACAGGCATTGAATGTATGCGCATATTTCCTTCTCCTATAAAGCTGTCATTTCAGAGATAATTGATTTAGTTATGACAGCAACTATATGGGGGTGATGTACGTGATGTGTGTTATGCCATATATTAAATTGTATATAATTGACAGACAGGGTCAGCACCCCAGTGAGCAAGGGAGACAGAATCTCATCCCAAACTGTTGGTACAGAGCTGTCATTTCAATCAGCCAAATGAACTGGGTTAAATGAGCAGGTCTAAAACTCATACATTTTAACCAGCTCTCCTTCTCCTCGCTTCTGCTTCCATCTCTCCCTCGTTCCCTCCTTTCCTTATCTGTGGGCCTTATGCTGTCTGCCTCCATCAGGCGCATGCACACACACACACGCTCTCACACACGTCCGGGTTAATCAGTGCCGTTAATGGAGGACGGTGCTCTCAGAGGGATGGCCATTACCAAGCGAAGGAAGGATCATTGAGAGCCAAACGTTACCGTCAGATAGAATTTCAATCAGGCTCCCACAGCATGTGCTAAAAAAATACCCCCTCCTCTTTCTTTGCAGTCCTTCTTTCCATCTTTGGGCGAACAGTTTGTATGAGTGTGTAGAATTACATTTGGTGTTACAGTGAGTCTCTTAAACCAAATGGATTAATTTCCTCGCCTACTCTTTAGATAGAGAATATCATGATGACTGATATTCCTCAATTTTATAAAAGATTAAAAAGTTTGTTGATGCAACATTTTACATTGTTAAAGTTTCAGAATTCATTGTTAATAGTTCACAGTTTACTTTGCAGCCCATATAGTCCATATTCTGTAAACAAGCTGGTTGTGTTATGTTACAAATATGCTACTTGGATGTATGTATCATACCAACCAACTGCAGTTTATTCCACCTATTCAAACTAAAGTAAACTCAAACACATGCACATACATTTTGGGAGGCAGGAGTTCAAGTGAAAAAACAACAGAAATGTGAATTAAACTAATTTACAACATATTGCAACCACACTTATCAAAAGCGACAGTGTAATTTTGTTTCAGTCCAAACCAAACCCTAGTGTTAAACGTTTTCCCCCAGGGCAGTCTCCAGTGTAGAAAGGTGATATTATCCACTGGGCTATTGCAATGAACCTCAGGGTTGCAACTGTATTTGCGAGATCCTTTAAGCTTGGCATGAAAATTGGTTCACAAAGATATTAGCATCTCTTACCATCAGTATTATGTTTGTATGCTGTATAAAATAGCCACACTATGCTGGGTGATGCTTTCTAAAAGACATTATCCCTGTTGTGTTGTCAGGATTTCCAGGGCTCGGCTGATGTGTGCATCTTTGACAGGTAAAAGGTGAAATCTTTAACTCACAGCTCTGTGCTCAGGGTGATGATGAGCTGAGTGTCATTGTAACTGATCTTGAAGAATAGACAAAGCAATTATCACAACACTGTTTCCAGAAGTTGGGACACAGATAAAAACAGAATGTGATGTGCAAATCATAAAAAAACCTCCATTTAATACAAAAAATCTAAACTTATTATATGTTTAAACTGAAAGTTTTGTTGAAAACTTGCCCGTTTTGGAATTAATGCCAGAAACATTATTTGAAAAAATTGGGGACAAGATCATGTTTACCACTGTGTTGTATCAACTCTTCTTTTAAGCGTTTGGGAATTGAGGAGACCATTTGCTATAGTTTTTAAATTGAAAGTTTAGCTGGATAAAGGATTTCAGCTCTTCAGCAGTTCAGGGTCTCCTTTGTCATATTTTTTTCCTTTCATGATTTTTTTCCTCACCTTTTCATGATCAACGTTTTAGTACACTACCAGTCAAACATTTTAGATCATTACCAGTCAAACATTTTAGTACACTACCAGTCAAACGTTTTAGTACACTACCAGTCAAACATTTTAGTACACTACCAGTCAAACGTTTTAGATCACTACCAGTCAAACGTTTTAGATCACTACCAGTCAAACATTTTAGTACACTACCAGTCAAACATTTTAGTACACTACCAGTCAAATGTTTTAGATCACTACCAGTCAAACATTTTAGTACACTACCAGTCAAACATTTTAGTACACTACCAGTCAAACGTTTTAGATCACTACCAGTCAAACGTTTTAGATCACTAACAGTCAATTGTTTTAGATCACTACCAGTCAAACATTTTAGTACACTACCAGTCAAACGTTTTAGTACACTACCAGTCAAACGTTTTAGTACACTACCAGTCAAACATTTTAGATCACTACCAGTCAAACGTTTTAGTACACTACCAGTCAAACATTTTAGATCACTACCATCCAAACGTTTTAAAACACTACCATCCAAACGTTTTAGTACACTATCAGTCAAACATTTTAGATCACTACCAGTCAAACGTTTTAGTACACTACCAGTCAGGTAGGTGGTTTGGTGCTTTTGTTTGCCAAGTCCTATATTGAGAAAACCTGGTTTTCAAGCTCAATGTAAGTAAAGAAGTTTGTGTGTTGTACAATGCTTGTGTGGTACTTGATTTGTACAAGGGAATGATATCTGTTGAATTTAGGTCTAAGCTTTGTATTTATTGAATGGATGGAAGCTAAGATGATTTTTTTGTCCCTCTTATCTAGAAGGATTTTTATTATTCTCTTGTTGTTGTCACCTCACATTATTATTTGGACTCGCAGGAGTGGACGGTCTCTCTGAATTATGAAGCTATAAGGACTTTGAATTATCAATTGGTGAAGCTGCAGGAAACGGACATCATTTCACCTTCTTCATACAACAATCCAGAGCACCTCCAACTATTTCCACACTTTCTATTTGGGATCTATGGACTAGTCAATCTCAGATGCTACAACACCGGCGAGGAGGATCCAGTTACGTACAGCATAGACTCTTTATGAACTGAGAAAGCCCTTTATAATTTGTGTTGATTTGTATGTTAAGTCTGGTGGTGAGAAGGGGGTTGGTTTTGAGGCACATACTGTATAATACATGCTTTGGTTATGCTATCTGGCGGAAGAGTGATTAATTCAGCGCAAGTAACACATGCTTTGGAACCCTGACTTTTTTTATCAGTGTAAGGGTTTAGAGTCTAGACCGTTACAACACTACCAGTCAAACGTTTTAGATCACTACCAGCCAAACATCATTGATTTTAAAATGGAATATAATAATAAAAAGTAAAATTTCTCACTTTCAACATTTTAGTATGTTGTTTTTGTACTACTGAAATATGGTTTACATAATTGCACATCATTGCATTCTGTTTTTATTCACAAATTGCACAGCATCACAACTGGAAATGGGTTTGTATTATACACACAGATTTATGTTAATTAGGGTTAATTGTAAGTAATATAGATAGAAATACATCAGTTACAAACTCTAACCAACTACATGGTGTGGGGTGAGCATATTGACCTATACTGGATTCAGATCAGTGCTTCTCTGCATGTTCAGACTGACTTGATTGGTTGTGCCTCATTCTTTACCACTTAGTTAGTACTTTATTTGTTTGTGTTTAAGTTCATGAATAAATGCTAAATTATTATAGGAACTGTGAGAAATAAAGGTCATTATGACAGTAATACTGTTCTCAGAGAAATTGACTTTAACTGATGAAGGAAGGATAACTGAGAATCAACAGTGACTGTCAGATAGAATTTCAATCAGGCACCTCACAGTCTGTGTTTAAAAATACCCATCCTCTCTCTACTCTCTCTCTCTCTCTCTCATTGCATTTGGCATTCCAGTGGGTATGTGAAACCAGATGGACTGTTTTCTTTGTTTACTCTGTAGCTAAAATAGGAAATCATTTTTAAGGATCCATATAATAAAAATAGGATTTTTAAAATAATAATGAAGCATAAACCATCTAAGAGTAAATACCATTAAAGTTTTCAAATGTATCATTCACACTCCATACAGCCTATATATGCAAAAACTGTGTGTTTTAAATTAATGAATTACTTTTGCATGTATTTGCATATGTCTCTTCACTTGGTCTGCTGTATTCTATTTATCCCAGTGAAACTAATGTTATATAGGCTGAACTGCATTAAATAAGGCATAACCACAAGTGGAAGTTATGGGAGTTCCATCACTCCAGAGCATCTAGTTCTACTGCTCCACAACCCAATGCTAGATGACTGTATCGCTCTAAGCCAATGCCTGGCAAGGGGCATGTTGACCTTAGGCTCATGTGTGTATATTCCAGAGCATCTCATTCTTTTAGCAAAGCTTACCTACATACAGAGTATTAACCCATATTCAAGAGATTATATTGTGATTTTAGCTACATATAAATGCATAGTGAAAAGAAACTGCATTTCTCCAGAACCATAATGCAACACAAAACAGTAGTTTAAAACATTACAGTATACATAGCGCAGACAATGCAGTCCTATAAACACAATAGGGCCTATAATAAATACAAAACGGCACAGGTCAGATCTACATGCATTAGAAGGCTGTAACATACTATGACTATAGCAGTGTGTGTGTGTTTGCTTAATGTTGAATGTAGGGAAAATTAATTACATTTAGTTTACATTTCAAATAATATTGGATTGAATATACAATAAAATGACTTCAGCGTCTCAGTATTTCAGAGTTGTACAGTTTTTTTTCTTCTTACTTTTGATTTTGTATGCAATTCTCCTAAAATCATCACAGTCTGTGGGCGTCCTGGGCGGTAGGTCTCTTTGTGTTGAAAAGTAGAGGCATTGGGTAAAATACAAATCTTGAACCTTTAATATTTTCATTAATTAACTTTATTATAGTTTGTAAATAAATATTATATAAATGTAGAATTTGATGCAACAAAATTTAAAAAAGTTGGCAAAAGGGATTTGAAATAAATGTTAATAATGTTAATAACTTTAGTTACTGAATTTAAATCTGAATTCTGCTTAGTGCTGCTGCTTAGTGCATCTACACCACAACACCATCATCATCATTCTTATTTCATTGATCTGTGTGTTCCAGAATAGTGTACTTTTAATTAAACTGTACATTCTATTCAAGTATGTTTGTGAAAAAAGAAATGAATGACTGGCTCATTTAATATTTTAATACACATTAATTTCATTTGTGATGAGGGTCATAGCTAAAGACTGCATGACTTAAATGCATCAACGTTGCCAAAATTAATTTCTTTATTTCTTGATTGCCTATAGAAAATACATAGACTTAATAATAAGGTTAGATTGAAACATTAGTCTGCCACATCAGCAGCTCAAGTTAAAAATGGGTAATTTAGCAGGAGCTACCAAAAAAATGCAGTTCATTTAACCTTTTGCACGAGAGATAGCCTTTTTCTTCCACCCACTTTTCTACCTATTACTATGTCTCTTTCTATTCATCAGTTTGAACTCTGCCTCTCTCTCGCCTCTGTGGCTGGGCGTGTCCAGAGCAGAGCATTAATCTTAACTCAGCTGGAGTTGGACTCCTGCAGCAGACTGGAGCTGTGATGATTAGCAGAGAGCAGCTCTGTAATCGGTGTAATCTGAGGCTTGTCGAGGGTGATTGACGTCGTGCTGCGAGCGTCACCATGGCTACACCATGCCAGCCTGTTGTGCCAAACACAGAAAGGTCACATTGTTCACGCTGCACAAGTTTGGTATAAATGCTTTTCTACTCTTTCTTAATAGTCAAATTCTCCTAAGTCATGAAACATCTAATAGTGTTATTTGTGCCTCTAAACCATTTTACACTTACATTATTGGTGCTTTTGTCTAAGTTTCTAAACTTTATTAGGCCATTTTTCACCAAATGTTGCAATAATCTCTGTATGCCTGAAATATTGATATCAAGAAATAATTACCAAAATAACCTTACATATAAATTACTTATAATAGCCTTAATTATATGGACATCAAGGTCTTCTTACTAGAGATGGAAGGATCGATCGGCTATCGGTATCGTAATATGTGATCGGTGATCGGCCGATATTTTTCCAATTTAGCCGATCCCGAGAGCCGATTAATGGCATTAAACAAATGAGCCTAATTTCTGTATTTCCAGCTAGCGTTTCGTTGAAACCCCCTCCGGCCAGGTCCCGGCAATTCCTATCTGAACTGCTAGGTGGAAACACATACCCTTTTATTTTCCACAGACTGACTAAAGCGGCGCGCCTCGCGAGAACAGTTTTCCTTTGTGTTGCATTGCGTCCGTTTGGCAGCTTGTTGCCTTGTGTGACACAGACTCATCCTAAGTGTTTTTATAATCTGTAAAATTAACTGTGTCTCGTTGGGGAACCAAGACATTTAACACTTCTAATCTGATACGGTTTTTAGAGTACACCTACGGCTGAATACAGTGAGTATCAGCAAACAGCAGAGCTAGCATGCGCAGCTAGCACAAACAAATAACCCAGAACACCGTGCAGACCAGATCTGACCAGTATGAACAGTACAGCAGCAACAATTCAAGATCTACATTTAATGATTACAGGTTTTTGTTTAAAATAACCCAGCTTTTGCGTTTAATGACTGCAGTTTTGACTGCATTTATTAAATTAGCTTTTTTCGTTTTAAATTAAGGGTCTAAATTTAATGATTGCAGTATTGACAATATTTGTTTGATTTACTTTGTTTATTTGCTTTGCTAATGTTGTTAAAAATATTATGCTGTTTCACATGAGCTTGTTAAAATGGTAATAAACCAGTTTAGACCAGGTTTCATGACTTGCTTGCGCTAATAACTACATGTAGCTCTACCGTGGCGTATAGCCCCGCCCTCTATCGGTATTGGCTATCGGCCAATCACGCTAAATGGTGATCGGCGATTGGAATCGGCCTCAAAAACGCTGATCGGTCCATCTCTATTTCTTATGTATCTTCATTCTTGACATTTAATGTGAAAACAGTGCTACTTTAATAATGCAGTAGTCTACTCATGGGTATCACATTACCGCCCAATCAAAGGACATTGAGATATTTATTAAGCAACATTTTTAAGATAATGACATGATTTGTTTCCCTGATGCAGCATTATGGCCAATCAATATCATTACGCCCTCCACTATGTTTTCTTAGCCCACTAATCACTGCTTAGCAACCACTGCTATCTGTCATTGCCTCAAGCCTTCTATTTGTTATCAGCAGCTGTTGAGTTCTTACCTAGTGTGAAGACATAGAGGTCCTTAGTAGTTTCTAAGGAGTTTAAGTGTGATTCAGATTCAGTGTGAATACAGCAGTGAGATCACCCAAACAAAAATGCCTGGTTCTTAGATGAGCTCATAACAGTTGCTCTATTGTCAAATACCAACTATGTTTCTCTCTGTAGGAGATACCATGCCCCCCTTCGACTTCTTAAGATGCTAGGATATGCACACACATACTAAAGACTAATATACATCATTTCTCTGATAAAAACAAAAACTAGGAAATGTAACATAAAAAGAAAAACATACATGAAATATTATTGGAACACTAGTAACATGGCTAGCTATGCAGCATGCTGTAGTATAGTACCAGTAGATACTCAGTTTAGGCTCCAGGCTTTATAGTCAACCATACTGGTGATTAAATAAGAATCTATTCTACCCTGCAATGAGCACAAGAAAGTTCATTCTTATGTACTGATAATAATTTTTTAATTGTCTTCTTTACCACATGAGTAGCCTAATTTCTTGTTAGCTGTGTTTGGTAGAGACAACCTTCTATAACATACATCTATTGTATAAAATAAATGTGAAATAATCTCCTAATGTAGTATATATAGATTTTAATAAGTATTTTCAGCTGAAAATAAATATGTAAATACATTGTTATATGATTACATTAATCAAATAAATAAAATTAGACCGGATAACAGGGTTATATAAGTAATAGCAGTTTATGAAAGAATGAAAAGAAACAAAATGAAAAAGAACAAATGAAAGAAAACTGTTTTACTTTGACTTTCTACTTTTCTTATACGAAAACAAATCGTTCATTTCTAACATACTTAAAACATAGCATCCAGTTTGTGGTCGGTTAAACAAATTCAATTTAGGCATCTCCCCTGATAACCCACGGTCACATCATACACTGCAAACTCATAACCTACCTACTGTACACTGGCTTAAATTTCAGGGTTTTTTTTATTTGGTTATATGATAAAATCTGAACGAACTGAAAATGCGGTCATCTAGCTGTCAGTGTAGAACATAATTATAAATCTTTAACTTCGTAATTAATTATGTAATTATTTATTAAATAATCACGTTTCAACAGCAAAGCAACAGCTATAGATTTAGACCTCTATGAGTCAACTTACAAGTTAAGTTCCAAAAATGTTGGGACAGTTTGTGACATGCAAATAAAACACTAAGCCTTAATATATAAATCGACTTTTAACTCTATGCAACACATTGAGCATGCTTGAGTATGAAAGGAGCATTCAGGAAAATCCTGGGGTGGAGGCTTGCCACTTTGCCAAGTACAATAAATAATATTTTTTTTAAGGAGCATTTGTAAGGATTTTGGACAGCAAAAATCACTGATTGCCTCCGACCTCCGACAACAGTGCACTAAAAAGCAGCTGATTTCTGTGAGAGCTATGACTGCAGGTGCATGGAACTACTTTGACAAACCGTTGTCAACAAACACGTCAATGCTGCAAAGTGCAAATTAAGACAGTACTACACACAGTGGAAGCCATATGTAAACAATGTCCAGAAATGTTACCAACACCTCTAGGCTCTAACTGAGAGGTGTCCAATCTTATCCGCAAAGGGCTGGTGTAGCTGCAGGTTTTCATTCCAACACAACAGGAGAGCACATGGTCAGTCGTTTGAAGGCCCAGCAGCTGATGAAGCGAGCAGGATCAGGTGCGCTCATTTGGAATAAAATCCCGCAGCCAAAATGGTCCTTGGCGGATAAGACTGGACACCCCTGAAATGGACCGGTGCTTAGTGGAAATGTGTAATGTAGTCTGATGAGTCCATTTTTCAGATGTTTTTGGAAAGCATGGCTGTGGTGTCCTCTCAGCCAAAGAAACAAAGGACCATCTAGATTACTATCAGCATAAAGCTCAAAAGCCAGGGTCTAACATCGTTTGGGCTGTCCATGGCATATGTACATTGGACATCTGTGAAAGCCCCTCTAAGACTTAAGATAAATATACATTTTGGGGCATACTCTCATCACTGTTCAAAGACATCCAAAGACATCTCCAAAACTTTACAGGAGAGGCCAAAAACTTTCTTTACTTTCAATGTAGGTCAATGGAACCAGAATTGTTTTCAAGCTATTTTGGGGCATTTCTATTGGTCCCTTCATCATTAAGTTTTCAGACAATGTAAACAGCAGCTGCTGCGTTCAAATGATGTGGAAACATAAAAATCGACAAAAATGGAGAAACAGCACTGATATGCTGCCTTTTAGACACTTAGTCTTTTTCAGGGACATCCATGATTATGGTCAGCAACATTCTGCATGTGTTACAACAGCATGACTGCGCATTCAGAAAGTGTGAATGCTAAACTGGCCTGCCTGCAGTTTAGAACTGCCCCCCTATGAAAATATTAAGTTTAGCAAGGGCTCCGCTGAAGACTTGTGTACCTAAAAAGTATCTGCTTTCAAGACTGGATCGATTTGTGACATATATTAAGTGCTGTTCAGATAAAATATAGTATAACACAGTGGTCCTCACGCATCCCTAAGGCTCAGAGGTCTCTAGGGACTACATTTCCCAGAATCCCCAGGGTTATCACATGATTCTCAATCCTCAATTTTACTCCAATCACTGCTCTTGGTTGTCTGAGTACTAACTGATTTCACCTGTGCTAAGAATATCACTTTGGTATAAAGCCTGGGCTTTAATTCTAGTCCTTTGCAAGGTTTAGCTTCTTCTTAGAGCAGCTGAGCGGTTAGTTTCTAGTGATTGTTATATTGGATTTTTTTTTTGTTTGTTTTTAATTCTGTTTTCCTTTTTTATGATTTTCACTTTTGCATTTGCCCTTTGAACTTTGGTTACCTGCTTAGGTTTTTCTTTTTGTCTTGCCACTCTTTACTGAATTTGACCTTCCCCTGTTTTTTAGACCATGACTTGGATTACAATTCTATGATTAAAGTCTCACTCCTAATTCTGATTCGTCTCTGTGGTAAACCTGCTCCTGTCCTGTCCGTTGCAGGCATCATATTTGGAATGGGCATATATTTAAAAAAAAACAAAGTTCAAAAGGTAAAACAACGTATAACGTGCTCCGTACTTTTTTTAGTTTAATACGGGTCAAACAAACTTCAGTAATCACTGCCTGCTGTTTTTGTTGGCATTTGCACATATTGGACTGGGTGTGAACATGTTTATGGATTTTTGCTTAATGATTATATGGCCGATATTCACACAGCTTGCATCATTTCAATGAGAGTGATGCTCCATTTGCCTTCTCAGACATAATTAATGAAAACATCTGCAGTCGTGTCAGTGCAGAGTGTGGTGAGTGAAGGCGCTTTCACAGTACGGTTTGCATCCGTGCTAAAATGATGGAGGGCATACTGTGAGTAATCAGTACACAGAATGAGCTATCGCCTATGGCAGCCAATCATTTCTGCCAGATGGGTCCTGATGGGCTGCCTTGGCGCCTGCCTGTTTAAAAAGCATTCTGTCTTTGACTCATAAATGAGATTATTTTCAGCTCCAGTGCTTTCCAATTTGAAATACACAATCTTGTTTTATCTCGCACAGCTTTTGTCTCAAAGTCTCTTCCCTCATGGTGCAGTTTAAGCCTTGTGCGGGCCATATGGATGTCTTATGCAGCAAGTACACAGGCTTGATAGAACTAGAGCCAATCAAGAAGGAAAAGGCTCTAAACCTAAAAATAGAATTAAATTTATTCCAGTCAGTATCAGATTACTCTATGGCTATATGGCCATGCCTGTATGAATTTAGGTTTTAAATGTATTTTTGTGCAGATAGATGAGAGACTCTGATCAGGACTGTCATGATTATGTTTGGAATTATAATCTGCTGTGTATGTTTAAATTTGTGTCGTAAAAAATGCTGTTTGAAATAGAACCAGATACAGTATAATTGTGACAAACATGCAACCAAGTCCACTTGATGAATAATTCATTTTAACATGACCCTTTTTTAATGATTTAGAACCAAATAGGCAGTTTTTGTTACTGTGTCTGTGTACTGTGTTTGTTACTTTAGGATTATATGTAAAGTTATATGTAAATTGACCCTGTTCTGATTGGCCACCATCTATTGTGCCTCATTCAAAAAGCAGTCCAAGCAAAAACAATCCTTATATCCTCCTTGTGAATGTTCAGAGTTAACTGCTAAATAGACAGATGCATGTCAACATGTTGGATTATGTGACATCACAAGAACAGTGAATTGAATGGTGTATTTTGAAAATTTAAAAGGGGGCAATTATGTTTTTTCTGTGTTCTTCAAATTTCAGTAATATCTTATACAGATTTTTGTTTTTTCAAATATTATAAAGCCTAAACTACATGCCAGAGGGAGAAAATTACCCTCACAGAAACCACTTTTCTCAGCTGCTTGATATACCTTATTGGAATTCCAGCCCTTTCCTCTGTTACAAGGTGACGTTATCTTGTAACACAATCCTCATTGCCCACCTACCAGGAAAGCTGGGCACGCCAGTCTAGCTTGTGATAGTCTACCAACTTGTTCTACCTGACTTTCAGGCTCGGACTCTGGCTCAATCTGATACAGCAGAACTAATAACATTGTAAGAACAACTACAGCGATGTTGGGACTTGTAATAGAATGCTGCTCTGGCAGTTGACCACTCAGAAAAGAATAGACGAGCTGAGCAATGAGAAGGCATTGTGATAATTGGGAGGTGGGGTTTAAAGACACAGGTCTTACAGTATCAAAAAAATATTGAGTTTTGGGAAAACTGAAGCATAAGTTAAGAACAAATAGTAATAATAATAATAACAAAATTATGAACATTGAACATGAGTATAATTGATACCCTTTAAAAAGGAGTTTCCCCCTAATATGGGCCCCTTTGATGGTTCTGGTTTTCAAGCTAACCAACCACTTAATAATCAGTTTTTACCTCAGTTTACATGTTTGTAATGTAAAAAAAATACAGATTTTCACTGCTAACGTACCAGCCACAAACCCAGTCCAGAGTAAGTGCAGGGACTGTGCAGTGGGTGACAAGAAGAGAAAAAGTGAGAACGGAGGTATAATTATCTCTCCTTCTCCCTCTGGGGGAGCTATTAGGTGATAAGTCTCCAGGCAATCCATCTCTCTTAGAAAACCAGTTGGCTGCTCAGAGAAAGTTTAGGAAAACTAGTGGAGCAATTCAAGCTACTCAAGCGCAGAAAAAACTGTTCACTCTGAGGAGTCCTTCTCAATAAACGTGTGACAATAAGCTTTCCTTGAGTACTTAAATAAGGGTTATTCATCATTCGTTTGGATAGAAAAAGAAACCAACACTGAGCCAAAGAGCTTGGGTGGAAAAAGGTTTTTCTCCTCCCTCTATAGGGAATAGCTCTTTCAATCGCTAGTTTAGTGGTATAGTGATTGGGAGTAGATCTGTATGGTGTATTTAATCGATGTATAGCATAGCCTAAAATAGCAGGCTTTGTTTAATACATCTTGTGAAACCATTTGTCTTTACAATTAAAAAAAAGTTTTTGTTTGTAAAGTTTTTTTATATGATTAGAAAAAGAACAAATACACTTAGAAACAATACAACGGTATAATCATTTTATATATTAAACTAAGTAATTGATTTTTGTGAGCTTTTTTACATGGAATTACATTTCATCATTAAATTATATAAACCAGGTATTGGATGATAACTACAAATAATATTAGGCTTTCTCAATGAGGGCTTTGGAAATGGTTACACAAACACATTGACATACATAAAATCATAATGTATTAATATTCCTGCATTTATTCAAATATTTATATTTTTTCTGAGCAAATAAACACTAACTGCACAGATAGATTTTTTTTTTTCATACTTTTCTTGGTTGTTTAATTTTTTTTCATAGTACTTTATGTTATGTATGTAAAGAGTTTTTTTTTCACATCAAAGAAATTGTCAAAGACCAGTTGCTGAGTTCAAATTCTACAGAAAATATGTAAAGCTATGAAACACTTCTAATCTTTAAGCATATAAAAAAATACAATAAACATTCCAGAAATACAGTACGAAGGTACTGATCAAATGCAAATAGTTTATATGGGTTAAGATATGCTGTTCACTAACAGCGATAACAGTCAGTATAACTACTTACATCAAGTAAAAACACCCTGTATTAGTTATTCAGTGAAATAAGCTTAATGCAAATATTTAAATACAATATGTAAATTATTTATTTCCCCTAACCATGATGCGAAGGATCTATCCATATGCTTTCAGATTTACCCCAGAGAAAACTAATACTTATCAGCTTAGAGGGGTTTTCCACAAGTTTTAGAGATAAAGGTTTCAGTATGAAGCCTAGTGAGTATCTTCTGAAAGGCAAATATTGTATTGTGCAAATCACACTGACATCATGATGGTTCTGTTTGAACCATACAAGTCATTTAACAAACAGAAATGAAAACATGTTCTTACATTCAGGTTTATTTTAGCCTCAGAGCTACATGTTAGCTAACTGAATGACTATGTTGTATATCAGACAACACTACAGCCAAGCAAATGTATTAGTATTTGACTATGTCCACTTATGTCAACATTATTACCCATTTAATATCTTCACTTGCAGCTTTTCAGAGAGGCGGCTTATAGAACTGTGGGAGTTTTGTGGAGTATGCAGCCTTCAGTTCACCTTTACATGCGTATGATATTTTTCATAGTTTAACATCATGTCCATCAGTCATTGTTGTGGTTATGTTTATCCGTATTTCTAGAAATTGGTTTATATAATATTTTGTGTGTTCTTCAACATTAAAAATGAGAAAGTGCACTGAACAGAATTTAATAAGGTAATCCAAATTTGATAACTGAACCCTCCCCTACTTTGCCCTTGTGTATATCTCACAGTGTTGAGCAGTAGGAAGCAGTAACCCACTACTCTTTCATCTTATTATAGTAGGGAATAAAAAAGAGCAAGCCTTTTCTCTTTTCTTAATTTATTTTAGACTAGTTGAATTCTACTTTTGTGGTATGACCTTTGAAAAAAAAGTTATCAGAAAATAATATCATACAGGGTTATTATTCTTTGAAGCAGTGCTATAAAAGCAAGAGGTACCACCTACTGTACAGTACAATCCATGGACCCTTATTAAGACATGTTTTTCCTATACTTGGGAAACAGTGGCAGTGGCTTCCAGCCAAATTTAATAAAAAATGCTACTGCTATAATTATAATTTCCACTAGCATCTCTATGAGTCCACGTTTTATAGTTTTTCTAAATTTAGCAGCTGTGTTTATTAGTGTTTGTCAGCATTTACAACAGATTATGGATGGGATGATTCTGAAGCTTGTAGAGACACGCTATACTTCAAATCTTGAAGACTAAAAATGTGGTCCTCATATTTATTTTTCTACCCCAACAACCTGTTGAACTCAGAAATATGAATATCTTGTTGACTATAAGATTCTAACCAAAATTTAGCATGATTGCATGATGATATATAAATAAAAATAAATAATAATCAGACGTTTGTATTTCATAGCTCCCAGAAAGCTTACTCTAACAGCCTGGGTGGTTTGTTTAGAACTTAGAACTTAGAACGTACAACAATAGAACATTTGCTGACATTTGTTCTTAAAATATAATGATTATTCAGCTTCTGGCAACTATTATATACTATTACTATATGGTATAAACATAAAGATCCAAGACTTTATAAATACATCCAATATTATTAAAAGAATTGAAAGTGTATATTAAGGGGAATCAGAGGTGGTCCTTTAAAGGGCCCCCTTTTTAGCCCTAGTGAATATGAAGTGGTATATTATGGTGTTACTGTAGTCATGGAATGAAGTCCATTTTCCTCACAGTTACTGCTGAAGCTGCTTTGGGCTGCACTGAGGCTATCACTGCGGCATAACCTCTGTTACGCTGCTGTATTATCACTCATTGGCAGCGAGGTCAGGTCTTCAATTCAAGGCAAGTGTGTTATGTGTCAAGCTTCTGGTTTACCCTTTACCCTCAGCCATGCCTTTAACACCCTTTGACTTCATCTATCATTCATATCAGCTGACCCATCAGATCTGATAGTGTCTTATCTGTCAGGTTCTTGCCCTTCCAAGGCCCAATTCACCTGACAGCTATATTATCTGGTGACAGTCATGTAAGGAGCGAAAGAAGGAAGCATAAGGGTAGAGGTTTGTGTGTGTGGGTCTATCTTAGAGTGTCTATGTGTCTATAGATGTTCCAGTGTGTGTCTTACACCCTGTGTTTGTGTGTTATCTGAGTCACCCAGCTGTGCCCCACTTCCTGCAGTGGGAGGAGAGGGCGACAGGAGCCATTTAGTTTGCGGTGTTTAAAATTAGCCGCCACATCCATCATTCCTGCCCGGTGAGGTGCTCTCGCGCCAGAGCCGAGCATCGGCCATCCGTCAGCCGGCGCCCGTCTGCGCCAGAGAGACGCATCATCAGTCTGGCCCACGACCCTGTCAGCACGCGACAAAAGAGCAGCCCCGCGGGAGCGAGCCCAAACACTTACGCAACTCATATTCACACCGGAGCCGCAACAAATGCACAAACAAACACTAACACACACCTTGCACATGAAAGAACTTTTTCCATAAGCATAATGGAGAAGGACAAAGACAAGACAGAGTAACAAATCATATTTGCAGTGAGCAACGCAGTGGGTTTAGGGTTGTTATTTTCTGCAGCTTTATGTAAAACTATACTGTTAATGCATGCAACTGGTGCACATCTTAACCTGTGCATGTTTTATAACTGCCTGGCACATTCTTTTTGCGTTTGTCTGCATATACATGCATGTTCAACGCAACTATACTTATTTTGCAGGGTAGTATTGGGATTTATTGCAGGGAAAATGGGGAGAAATGGATATTTATGTGATTATTATGCATATGGCAATGTATTGTTTGGGCAATAAACTTGAAACAATGTTATTTTATACCATATACAAGAAAATCTTAAAAACAAGCACCTACCTACCAGAGGAAAGGACCCCCTCTGACCTAAGCTAACCCCCTCATCATTTGATCAGAAGAAATAATCTTTGTTAGAGCTATACTTAGCAAATGCTACCACACCATGGCACAAGCAGAGGTGAACATGAATGCACTTTTCTATAAGCATAACAGCACCATAGATTATATCAAATACTTGACTGAGCAACAAATCAAGTTTGAATTAGACGTCTGCACATTTAATATTTTACTTATCAGTTATCACAAATCAGTATCAGTTATCATATGTTACATTTCACAAATTAATGGTAACTGTGCTTTAACCCATGCAGAGGTTTGCAACTCGTATGTAAATTCACTGATTTTTAAATAATATACCGTCACAAGAAACAAGTCTCTGTCGAATAAAATGGGGTAGATGTGGTTTTTTTTTATGTACAGTTAGAGCAATACTTTCAGCTATTAAAACCAAAAGGGAAGCAGTGGCAGCAACTGAAAAGGTAAACATTTTTTTACTTTAATAATAAAAAATGTGTATGTATATTTGTTAGATTAAATACATATTTTGCTGTTATTGATTGTGCTTTTGTATTCATTACTGCGGGTCAACATTACACAGTTAGACCACTTTTGTTAGGGCAGTCATACTCAATTCTGGTCCTTGGGACCCCCTGCCCTGCAAGTATGACACACCTGATTCATACACTGTAAAAAGTGCTTTTCTGGTACAATCATGTGGTAACAAGTAATTGAACCAGTTTTACTAAACTTCGATTAAAAGAATCGTTTATTCAAAGCACTTTTTTTAGTAAAACTAGTTCAACTAGTTCAATTACTTATTACCACATGAAGTAATGTTTTTAGGTTGTACCAGTGAAGCACTTTGTGATCAGCTTAAAATTAAGCAGTTCCAGCAGTTTATCCACTTCTGATCATCTGAATCAGGTATGTTGATGCAGAAATAGGGGTTCCCCAGGAATTAGTTTTGGAAATGTTAAGCATTAAGCGATGGGATGTATAGTTATGACAATAATCACACACATATTTACAGGAAAGGCATACAATAACGTTAAATGGCAGGAATTAATGTGATTGGGCAGTCGGATGATGAGCTTAATATCAGTAGCAGTGAGGCAGAATGGACCCCAGAAACAGGTTTGAGAACTAGTTAGGATTTTAGGGCTTAGTTAAGGATCAGCCAGTGAAGTAACATGTGATGTGTGTGGGTGAGTAACAGTGTGTGTGTGTCAGGAGGGTGAAGACTGTGACACATTCACTGCTTCCTGAGGTTCCACAGAATAGTCACCAATGTGCTTTTGCATAAGGAGAGACACTGGGACTGACACAATTCCCAACAAAATCTCATTCAGACACACAGAAACACACATAGACTAACCCCTGCAGGCACATGCAGTTATTTGGCTGTTGAATTATGTTGAAATATGTGTATGAAAATGTTTGTTCAAATAAGAATGAATAATTTGCATAAATTGCTTGTTTTTATCCAATTCAACCACATGTCTAAATGTAATAAACTTTGTTGTTTTAGTACCCTTGTGACATGTTGTTGCCTCGCAAGTAACTGAATTGAATATATGCCATTGGCGGTTACATTAGTTGATATTATTTTAAAAAATCATGCAAACATACTGCCTCAGAAATGTAATAAAGGGTAATTAATAGGTTCATGTTTAAATCATGTTATATATTAATAAATGGTTACTTTCTATTTTTAGTAACCTATACATATTCAACAGGTTAACTCAAACAGTCAAATGGTTTCTGTTATTTTATTTAGTTAGGTTAACTTGTACTGGCCAAGTCAAGTCAAGTCAAGTTTATTTGTATAGCTCTTTTTACAATGATGTTGTCTCAAAGCAGCTTTACAGAAGTTTTGAAAACAGACAGTTACAACATATATCCCCCAGTGAGCAAGCCAGAGGCAACAATGGCAAAGAAAAACTTCCTCAGACTGGAAGAAGAAACCTTGGGAGGGACTAAGACTCACAAAGGAGACCCATCCTCCTCTGGTCAAACAGTATTTAGAGTTTAATTAACTAAATATCAAGGAAAGGAGTCTCTAGCTACGTTAACCTACCAAACTAAATTCAAGTCATCCACTGTGGAAGAACCGCATCAATTCTAAAGCATTGTCCCAAACTGTTATGAAAATGTGGCCACATACACAACAGGTTTCAAGAATCTTTGCCATTCTGTTGAGAAACAGCTTGGGGGCTGGAACTTACCAACTAAGAGCATTCATTACTATAGGATGGCCTGGTCAACCTAAATATCAATTACTGTCATGGTGTTAATATCTCAACCAAATGTAATGTTTCTGTATAAGAATATGCTATGACTCAAAAACAACATTATATGAATGAAGTGTTAATATGAAAAATTAAGTGCTAATTAATTTAAACCAATACAACTGCTAAGAATGACAGGCTATTTAGGCAAAGGGCTCTTTCATAGGGCTTATCCAAGTTACTTGATGTCTTAACAAGTTTGAATTTAGCATTATGCAAAAAACAGTGCATGTTATTATGTAGATTTGTTTTAATAAGTGCAAAAAAAAAAGAAGTGCATCTTGCAGGAAATGAATGGAGTGTAATCATTAATAGCATAGCTAACCAAAATGCTAGCCTGTGCTAGGTGGTAAATGTGTTAAACCAGGCCACTTATCTGACTTAATGACTACACGCATGCAAGTGCTGCATTGTTTTACATACGGAATGTGCTCACAGACTTTACTGCAGTGCAGTGGGAATGGCCTCCTTTTACCGCATGGAGGAGAAAAATAAAGCCTCATTTCCTGTTAGCAGCTAACCTCGGGGTTATTAGCATAGCAAAGGTGATAAAGAGGGCCCCAGGGTGGCCGCATGATGAAGAGCCTGGAATATTCTGTCATTATTAAGTCAACCAGCTGTACTCCAGGGTACAGCCATTAAAGGTAAACAAAGCAGTTCATGTGCTTCCATTGCAAATGATGGACATAGCTAACCGGGTAGGGGCACTGTGGAAATACCCATCACTGCCTATTAAGCTCTAAGATCTTCTACAGGGACTGCGCTCTTAATTAATTTTTTGAAGAGTGAATTGATGGCCTTGCTTTGTATCTTCCTGTGTTGGTGTATGCCTGTATATACTGTATGTATGCATCAAAACTTAACACATTTAAAACTGTGTTGGATAACACGTTCATGTGCCATGGATAAAACACTTTTAAATGAAGGCACAAGATAAAAGAATCTTTTAAACAGCACATTGTGTGATGTATGTATTGATGGCATGGTAAATGCTATCCTAAATAATTTACACTTAACAGAACACACCTTGAGGAAATGATGAGTAGTGGATGGATGATTTTAATAAAGTAGTTTGTGGGATTTGAATCAAGCCCAGATGCATCTGCTTTAGTACCAGTGCCTCATCGCAGTTATTGCACCATTTCTAAGGTGAAATGTTTCAAATGTACATGTATCTAAAATGTTTCAGTTTGAATATTTGGGTAGATCAGAAAACAGCATCACTACATCCACATATTTTGGTGTAAATTAAAAAATATATATACAACAACAACAACAAAAAAAAAAACAAACCCCCAAAAAAGCATTTTGTCACTGTTCGAAGAAATATTAATTTCCATGTTTCTATATCATTAAAATATGCATGATGAATAGTCCACTAGAAATGATCCAAAATTACTTGGAATTAAACCTCTTTACATTAGTCTACACTGAAAGTTAGGAATCTTTTTGGCCTCTCCTTGGTTTTTTTTTTAGAGAGTGACGATGAACAGAATAATGAACTATTGTAAGGCCTACGCCAACTGGTTCACCTGCTACCCTGTACTCTGCTAAAGTAGCCAGCTTGTGTAATGCAGTGTCCAGCATCTCTGAGCTACAAACAGAATGGTCAAAAAAAGGCAAACGGTGTTCATTGTTCATTTATAATCATGGTAACATATGTCAACTAAAGTTTATGTAGTTCACATTTTCCCTGCAAAAATGCTGTTCATTTACTGCCACTTCAAAGAATTAACCATGTACATCAGCAATTGATTCCATAATGTAATAATATATGACTTATTTCAGATAACTACCAATTTCATCTAGCAGTTTTGCAGATTAGGCAATTTAGCTAATAAAACTAGATTGCTGATAGCTAACTAACAGCCTGATAATAAAGGAAGGTAACTTCAGTATTTTATTTCCTAACAATTTAATAATAACCCCAAAAGAAGACCATTTTAGCTGATTACAGAACCATCTTCCTTAAACCATGTCATGTGAGTTTTCTCTTATTTTTTAGAGATGATAATTTAGCTATCTGGCAAGCAAACGGGCCAGTATTAGCACTGGGCATTGCTCACTAGGTGAACACTTCTTATTTGAAAAAAATGATACGTTTGTGAGGGATTTTCTTATTATCACAGCAACAATAATCAGCATTAAATGATTATTTGCCATATTGTGGAGCAACAGCTATACACAGAAGAAACTCTGATTTTCCAAAACTCCAAAATTGTATGTCAACAAAACTATTCGGAATAGTTTGGTGTGAAATGCTGTGTTCTAGAGAAACTTGCCAAGTCAGAACTGTTGGTGGTGATAGGAACCAGATAAAGCTAAACCTCCCTCACAGGAAATTACTGCCTGATGACTAAGAGGTTGTTTTATGATAGATTTGTAATAAAGTTCTGGCCTAAAACATAATCATCATCCATTTATTTTAATCTATTCATAGAGGGATACATGTAGTGTGTTGTAAAGCAAAATAGTCCAAAAACAGATTTTTAAATATTTCACCATTATGAACATTACACATAAAAAACAAGTGTAGATTCACTGGAGATTTGGGATAGTAAATAAAATGGCTATATGGGTGTTGCAGACATTATGACCCGTTTTTTATCATCACCACTGTAAATAAATCTGTAGGTTTCTCCACAAATTAACCATTTCACATCAAACCGCTCTGTGTTACTTTAATTACACATTAACTTGAATTATGCTAGTGAAATTCCTCTCCAACAATGTATGACTGTGTCAACTACAAATCAGAGGTTCAAATATGAGAAGCTAATCTATGTTTATACTCTCCTCAAAATACTATATTTTATAGTCTTGTATTATTTTATTTAAGCAGTTGTTGAATAGTTAATTAATCCTAAAAGGGACCCTCAGCTGCCCCACCTTTCACATGCCTTGTTCTTGCGCTTAATTTACGCAGAAAACAGAGTGGCTGACAGATGGCGCTGTAGCTTTGGCCTAGTAAAAAGATGCTGTGTGATAATCTTTAAAAAAGTCAGACACAATCATCTCTTATGAGGCATTAATTTATTCAATTTCTATCATAAAACTGGAGCATTATGGGCACGGGTATTTTAATTCCCAGGTGGATGTACAAATTAATACAATTAGGCCTCATGTAGAAGTGACATATCTTCTCAGATCTGCACAGAATGGGATGTTACGCATATGCAACCAATCCCATACTTATCCAGCTTACTGGGGACATCAGGTCAACACGTCCAGACCTAAACTGAACTCTGTGTTATGGTTCTATTCTGTTTGCTTGTGAGTGTGTGTGTATGTGTGTCGGGTTTCACCTCTCAATCAGATGTTTAAGTCCCACTAGAGAAGAGAATGATCACTAGATATTGATCATGCTCGCTGACTAACAGTACTGAGAGCACTTACTGCAAAAAATGACAGAAGGCCCAACCTCAAGAGTGAATGTACTAAATCTGCTCCCCCGCCATGAAGAAACGAAACAGAGCAATACATTATTCCACAACCATTAACTGTACCTATGAGGTCTCAAAATAAAACTGAGACTTGGTGCAGTAATAAATTGTTTCGTACCAAATTACTCAACTCAAAGCGCAGGAAAGAGAGTGGACCTGCAACGAAAACTGCAGTGGATACATTAAATCATCAAGTTATAAAAACTGCTATTATAGAAGTGGGTCCCCTGACAGGAGCGACTATTGACAAGCGAGTGAGTGTTAATTGAACTGTTGAACTGAAGCAAAGCACAGGTGCAGTCTCATTAGTCCTGAATCCATAGTAACTCTAGACTAATGATTCTGCACATGGACATCACTGACTATAATCTTTGTTAATTATCCTAATCACGTCTGCTGCCAATCAATCAGCATTTTGTTCCCATAGCAACAATGTAATATTTTGTAAATACATTTTGAATGAACTTTAATTCCAAAATGTTCTGTTAACAAAACATCTAGATATGCGACACCTACAAATGCATAAACGTCATTAAACTGTAAAGGCAGTCATAAACAAAAATATAATTGTAAAATGCATCATTTGATCAGGGGTATTGAAACTGCTGCGACAGTCAGTACTGGACTATCCTAAATAAAGCCACTAGTTTGGTTTTAATGCCCATTCACAGTCTTACAGATTTTTTTGTGCATTAATGTTTACAGTGGCAGACCCACAAGTCTAATTACAACTCATTTTTCATTTAATAGTTTTCATTAAATATACTCACATCATAAATTGTGTGTGTAAATTCCTGCATGTTTTATATGAAATTTCAGTGTAACAATCTTAAGAAAAAACAAATTAATGGAATTAATGTTCAAGTTTTTATAACAACCCTAAATGGGCCATATATTCCATTTTTCTAGAAGTTATTTTTCCTCTTTGATGTTCTCTTGGAACATGTGTGTGATTTTGTGTCCCACATTTATTTATAATTTATTTACACAACCATTTCCTACTTTTTTTTCATCCCTTAGAATACATACAGGCAGTTTTTGTTACTGTGGCTTCATTCAAAAAGCAGTAGGAGCTGAAATATTCCTGAAATATCAAGATAAATGGGTGGTGCTAAGATGCTATAGTCTGTAAAGGTGGGTATATGTATGTAAATGAGTTGGCTCACTTGACGACAAAGAAATGATGTATTCAGTATTGTATTTGCAGCTAAATTTCAACGTATGTACTGCAGACACTGTATGTTTAGTGAATGGTACGTATTCCAAACAAGTTCACAGTCTCTATTCTTCAGTGTTAGCATTAACATCTGTTTACTTACCAGTCTAGAAGAACGAGGCAGAAAGGAATAAGTATTAACTCGTTTTGCTTCTGTTTGTTTCAATGCTGTTGTTTGCTGCTGAGCATATCTTCTTACCAAGAACTACAGCTGTTGTGTTTACTCTGTTTACTTACTTTTCTTTGGCTACATGTCCTTAAACCATCTAACTGGAACCAGGATCTTCAACATGATTGACAAAAGGTTTGAATACTTCATTAATTCAGGGCTACTTCTTCATCCTCTCATGCTGAATTGCTTTAACTTAATGATCCAGTGACCCACTATCGCCTCTTAAGGTAAAAAAGTTGTATTACAAGACAGGATGGGCCAACTGGTTAGAACATCTCTTTTATGTACCAACAAAACTGTGATTTCTTTACATTCTGCTGGTAATATAAGTTAATTATGGAATATTTTAAAATGAAACACATTTTAAATATCTTACAAATTGCACCTTTAACAGTGTTCACATATTACTGCTGGAAAATTTAGTTGGCATATTTTTAAAAATTAATAATTAATAGTTAAATAATTTTAATAATTATGTCTATGGGTATCGGTGTAGCTGGGATTCAAACTGCCAATTAAATTACAGGCACATACATACACACACACATATATAGTAATTGTGATGGTTTTCTACCTGTATGTTGTTTTCCCTTCCTTCAGGCTAAGGGCATAAGAGATGATCCTTTGCTCCATTGATCCAGGTGTACGGGTTTGTGGAAAGTGTAATGTCAGTCAATGAGGAAAACGGTCAGGGTTAAAGGAAGGGTCAACCTTTTCAATCACATCCTAGGTTTCCTACTGTCCCTGTGAGCGTCCGAATCGATATCTCATTACTGTCCACCTTCCTCACACACTGTCTGTCTCTTAGACACATACACACACAACTTGGCAAACAAATGGTGTTGAAATGAAAACAGTGGTGGGCTTCACCTCATAATTTGAGCTCTTCAAAAGACAGCTAGCCAGACACCAACAGCTGGATTTACAAATGAGCCTTCATGCTAGTCTCAGACACATACTAAAAATATATAGCCTGTCTGCTGTCATTTCAGCGCAGTATAATGTAAAATTAGTCTAATTGAGCCTATATTTCACTGAGATGTGTAAAAATGAAGTTTTTTAATTTGCAAACTACAAAGCATTTTAAAAATCTATGAATTTCAGATTAAACTTCGGTTGAAACTGTATGTGAAATGCTGATGTGTGTGTAAATCCACTTTGACCTGTATTTAAATGACAACAGGCAATATATATAATGTTTTATCTTATCAACTGTATATAAGCTCATTCTAAAGTTTTGCTCCAACAAAGTTAGGACAGGGAATTGCCATGGAAAACTCTGTCAGGCTATTATATTACTTTCTAATGAAAACTCAAATCTCTCAAAAAAGAGAAAAAAGGCCCCAAACTTTATTTCAGGTTATGCCCTCCAAAGCAACAGCCTGGACATTGTTCTGAACAGAGCCGTGCATTGCACTCACGAGTACCGCCAGGCTGCAGATTGCATACTTGCCTGAGGCTTTTAAGGACACACACATAAAAGTTCCTAACAATCTCCACTCTAGGACTATTTTCTCACAAGCACAACAACTTAATAATATTCCTTTAATTATTTGTTTGTATATTTTTCTAATCGCTACGTCAGAATCTAGAGAAATGTTCAGCAGCATTCAGATAAAGCCTAGTCCTGTGTGAGCAAGGACGAGTTGAGGCTCAGCACAAATAATGGACAGCGTGTTCTCTAGGCTGAAAAAAACAAGGACAATCCAGACCATATTAATAGATCTCTAATAGAAATATAAAAGCAAACACACAGCAAAAAATAAATAAATAAATAAATAAATCAAAGCCAGCTGGACGAGGCAGCGATATGATGAGAGTGATGAGTGTATCTTTGCTGGGAAGATGATATTTATCAACGTATTTACAAGGATACAGGGAGTAATGAAAGACATCCATAACGCAGTGTTGTGTTTGTCAGACAATTAACATCATTGGTATACAATCAGTGTCACATTGTTTTCTTTTAGACATGCAGTGAGCTGTGCAGAGAAGCAGAAGGCTGTTTAGCAGTCACATCACTGTCTCGCCTCATGACATTTCAACTAATTAAACAGCAGCGAGGTGACTCGCAGAAACGCTCGGAATTTCAATACGCTGTCCTGTATTCGATATGCTGTTATACGAGCCAGTAAAATAGAAAAGAGAGAGAAGAAAGAGAGAGAGAGAGAGAGAGGATGTCAACAGCAACTTCATAACTGCTCATTTTGTGTTATCTGCTATCTCCACCATTCCATTACAAGTAGGTCAGCCGTAACCAATCAGTTTTATCTCAAATTAAAATCGTCACTTTAAATAACTGTAAAATTGAAAAACAGGGCTCCGGACAGGTTAAAGCTGAGAGAGAGAGGGAGAGGGAGAGAGAGAGCAGGAAGACAGAGGAGGGAGTGAATGAAAAGAGGCAAAGAGAGAAGATATAATGAGATTGACTGAGAAGGAAAGGAGAGGACAGAGAAAGAGATTTGAGAGACAAAGGGATTGAGAATGAAGCAAAAAAAAGAGAGAGAGATGCTATGGGGCCTTTCTTTTTCTCTTTGTAGAGAGAAGGATGATGCGGGCCGCGATGAAAGCCATCAGGAAATGAAAATATGCTTGTGGTTTGCGTGCTTGTTAACTGGTGAAGGTCGTGTCCAGTTTTAAACAGCAGTGTTTTTCTACAGACGGATAAGAAAAAAACAAACCTAAAGACGTTCACATTCCTTTTTAGAATACTTTTCTATTTCATATTTTTTGTTTCTGAATAACACACATTTTGGTCTTTGCACAAGCAAACAAAGTACTAAGTACAAACTACTTAGTAGTGTTAGTTTTCATTTGTTTAGAGCTTCTGTCTCTGTGAAATACTTCCGTTTAATAAACTGAGAGTGAAACAAGTTTTCTGTTCTAAACAACTGCAGATTCCAAAATCATTACTTCAAACTCACTCGGTTTAGATGGTTTAGAACAACCCAAGAAACACTAAGGCACAGGCCTGCCATGAAGTGAAAGCTTATGGCACACCACTTTCTACAGTCAAACAATGAAATGCTGCCAAAAAAGAACCCACCCTGCACTAGAACACCAACACCCTCAAGTTTGAAGCTTACCACACTTACAAAGAAGAAGCCTTTTTGTAGGAAAGTTTTATGGCCAGTTAAGACAAAGGAGTAAAAGTGAGGCATTCAACCTCAAGAACACTGTACCAATTGTTGAACCTGGTGGTGGTAGCATCATACCCTGTGGCTGTTTTGCTGCCAGTGGAAATTGTGAAAAAATAAAGAATAAAGAATGAAGAATAACATAACATCAAACCACCAGCTGGATACTCCAAATTGACCTCAAACTTAAAAATATGTCAACTAAAAAGTCACATCCAGGCCAAGAAGCCAACACTTTAACAAAACTCTACTATTTCTGCCAAGAAGAGTGGCCAAATACCTGAGCAGAGTTCTGACTAATGTGTTGATGCAACTTGCTTGTGTAAATGTAACCAAATATTAGGTGTGCTGTATGTATTGTGCTGTATGTATATTTAAAAAACAGGATAAATAAAACATTTAAAGCCTTTTATTACTGTTACATTTTTGCCCATAATGTCAACTTTCAACTATAACTGCATATATCACTGCTTACCTTAATTTTTGTTTAATTTGAGACCTTAATTTGAGAGTACCTGTTGCCTTTTGCTTTGTGCATGAATTTTATAATGAATTACTTGGAAATTCAATTATGTGGTTACATTACCTATATAATAGCAATTGTTATTTTGCAGATGCAAGATAGATAGATAGATAGATAGATAGATAGATAGATAGATAGATAGATAGATAGATAGATAGATAGATAGATAGATAGATAGATAGATAGATAGATAGATAGATAGATAGATAGATAGATTTTATCTTTATTAGTCCCACAGTGGGGGAATTCACTGTGTTGCAACATCAAAGGGATAGCAAGACACTCAGTACAAAAAATAGATAAATAAACAGTACAGTATATACAATATAAATAATAAAAAGTCAAGAATTCTTGAGATTGTATTTACAAATAATTGCACATTGCTTCTTAAATATCACCTTCATTTCTTAACTTTATTACAATTATTTCTTAGAAGAGGCGCTGAAAACAGACTGACACTGAAAGGTTGCTCCCTTTTGCATTTCACAATAACACCCACAGGCATAAACACTGCAGGCTTTCTCGATAATTAAAGGACAGATCAGCATGTGAGAGTTACATGTAGGGTGAACAGGGAGGGAACCTGTCAGTAAGGTACATGTAACAGCAGGACAATGGTTGTACCTCAAGCAAGGTGCAGAGACAATTTCACGGCTCAGTTTGAACTGAATAGAAGCTGTGGGCTTTAGGCTATGGGTGACAGGCTGCATTGTGCCATGTGAAATGCTTAGCAAAGCTAATGTACCAGTATGGCGATCTCATGCTACAGAAACACAAACTATACAACACTCCAAATGGAGCGAGAAGAAAACATGACACCTCCATTAGGCAAAGACAAATAGATGATTTCCTTTTTGCCGACTTGAGTCACTGGGGAGTGTTTTACTCTGCTTGGGTGTGTTTTTATGTGGCACGAAAGTGAAAAACCTGCAATCATTTCAGCCGTCCGAGGCACAATAAGGCCAATTTATAGCACACGTCATATGTTTGTGGATAAGAGATACATTATTCTGTTTTTATGTATGACCACACATAATTATATATACACACACCTGCTATCTGCATCCCTAAAATATATGGGTTCCCTGTGCATTCCCTTGTTCTTATACCATTTAGCATGAGTACAGATATAAATAGCTAGTTTAAAAAAATTGTGTTTACATTTGTTTTAATAGTCTTGTTTTATTCGTTTGTAGTATGTGTTATGTATTGTTGCATAGAATATAATATATAATATATGCATTTATAGAAACTAATATGCATTTTTGTTGTATGTACCAGAGGTGGAAACAAGTGAGATGCAAGTCTCAATTCTTGACACTCATGTCTAGACAGTCACAATGAAGACAAAATCCCAATTCATGTTATAATTCAAGTTCTTTTAGGGTCCATCTGTGTAACTAAAATAGGTTTTCCCAGGAAAAGTTCATAGCTTTTCATAACCTACAGGCCTGAAGGCCACTCAATGCAATTAAAAAACTAAACTGTAATTGATTGAGGCCAATGTTATGTGAATCCTGATACACTGTCAACAATCTGATACATTAATGACGTATAAAGCAACTGCTAATACGATACAACCCCGTTCCACACAAGGCCAATCAATGATGTGATGCAAAAAATGTGATGCTATGCAATTCAGTATGTTATGTATAGTTTGATTTTATTTCTTTCTTTCTTTTTAAGCAGACAATAAATAATGCATTAACTAAAATGCTATTTATGTGTTATCTGTTTCTTTAGTATTGCAGCTCAGTCAGCATCCCATTTTTTTAACACTCAGTCCTTTCACAAGCGGTCCTTTTCACAAGCTCTGACAAAAGATACAATAAAACCTAGAACATTCTCTTTATAACACTAAGGCTGGATATCTTTACTAACAAATAAGGCAATGGCGTTGGTTGTTGTCATAGCATGAACATAGCTGTCAGCCAGCAGGCCATAATAAAAAGTTGCAATACTGGGCTCACCTGTCTTCCTGCTAGGGGTACTGCTGGGGCCAGCCAGAGCTGAATCCACAGGGGAGGGAGAGGCAGACTGCGCTAAATGAATGCCACTGCATGCTGCTGGTATCACTTTATAGCAGTAGCATGCTTCTTCACGAACTGTAACCCGTACGTACCTCCAACTCTTATGATACTGAGAAACAGTAATTTAGAATAACATAAATATAAACTAATTTGAGACAAGGTATTGGTCGCATTTCTAAATAATTTAGGCACATGGTCTTCATTAATATTTAAACAGGAATATAAACAATAATGCTAGAAACAATGCATTCTAGGTTTATCACAAATTATGTCCGGTGTACAATTTTTTAATGCAAGCAATTGCATCATTAACTTTTATGCCAGTGCATCAAGGCGAACCTTCGAATCTTGCTGCCTAGAGTACAAATATATTTCCTTAACTAAAGATACTGAAGATGTACCCTTGGGGGGTAACTCTGTGCCAAAAGGAGATCTCCCTGAGTGACAGTACAGTACTGTTTTCTGAAAGCATATAGCAGTATTTTAAATCAACTTCAAAATGTTTTCCAATCTATTAAAGCAACACAATGGTTTATGCAATAAATAATGCAATTACACATAGAAAAATTAAAAATCACTTTCATTATGCATAAACTAGTCAGAATTAATAGTTTTTTGCTAGTTTTTGGCATGTGCTACCCATTTTAAATGTAGTATGCGGTATGCATTTTATTACAGTATGAATTTGCGTGTGGTAGAAATTTGTAATATTTTATAGGTAGTATGTGTTGTGTGTGTGTGTCCTGGATGCATCATGGATGTACACTGAATATACATTATACATGGACCTCAGCAAGTCTCTGCAAAGAGACTTTTCAACAGCACAAACTGAAATTCAGTCAGTGAATGTATATGAACGGACTTGAATTTTTTAGAAGAGAGAGCAGAAATGAGAAGATTACACTTCTGCCTGATTAGCTTTACAGTCACCAGGTTCACTGACCTGCAGTTTCTACTGTATGTATGATTTTTGGAATTTAGTATGTGCCTATACATATGCAGTCATGAAAAATACATCCCTAGGAACATCCTTCAGATATACTCATATTCTAGTGTTTCTTCTATACAAGACATAGGCACTTGAAATATTCATATAGCAAACATCCCTGGATACAGAAGGAAAGATTTACATTATCATCCAACTGTTCAGCTTATTAAAACATATGTAAGATCAGAGACACATTTTTGTTAATGGCATAAAAAACAGAGCTTTGTGTAGATTAACCTAAAGTCATACATCTATCAGCACAGGAGAAGTTAATCTCTTATTTTCTCTGTTTGATGCACTCATGGCCAGAAATAAAATAGTAAACCTCAGATGTGCGGTCCATTAAAAACAGGCATATAAAATTGAACCAAAAGTAAATTGCTTTCCTCACTCACTCAAAAAAGAAACATAATTTGACGATGCTCAAGAAAGTACTGAGTAATGAAACTACACCCATCAGCCCGTCATTAAAACTGCCTTATCTACACGTTGTCCTTTTTTTTAGCTGCACTTACCGTATAGGAGCACTTTGTTGTTCTACACTTGCAGACTGTAGTCCATCTGACTTACTGCATACATTGTTTATCCCCTTTCACCATGTTCTTTAATGGCCAGGACCCCCATAGGACCATCACAGAGGGAGGTGGATCATTCTCAGCACTGCGGTGACAGACTGTGCAGCAACAGATGAGCTATTGTCTCTGACAGCAACACAGTGGACCCCAAAGTTAGGCGTTTCTAATAGTGTGGACAGTGAGTGGACACAGTGTTTAAAACTTCAGCAGCATTGCTGTGTCTGATCCACTTGTACCAGCACAACACACACGAACACGCCACCACCACGTCGGTTTTACTGTAGTGCTGAGAATGACCCCAAAATAATATCTGCTGTGTGATGGTCCTTTGGGGGTCCTGATCACTGAAGACTATAGGGCAGAGGTGACTAGGCGGACATTAGACATTGTCCAATGCGGACCCAAACCGAACTACTGAGAAAAATGTGATTTTGACTGTGGGCTTTACAGTGCAGTGAACTCGCAGACCAATTGTGCGTGCTGTAAGATCACTGAAGGCGCTCCTCAGCCAATCAGATCTGTGCAAATTGGGGACTGTGGCGCATGCACAACAGGCGAGGTATGAAGCGAGAAGCAGCAGCCGGAGAATAAAGCGAGTCAGAGAGAATAACTCAAAAAACAGAAAAGTCAACAGTGAAAACGGACTGTTTAACAGGAACGGTTATGGAATGGACCTGCTCGTCTAGTTTTGGAGAATACCGCTCTGTACAACCAACATGTCAATTTGTGAGTTAAGAAGAAGCTGCACGTATTTACTTTCTCTAGAAATAAACACTTTAATATGCACTTTTTTTCAAAAGCATTCTGTTTTTTTAAATGTAGCCCTCATTTCAGTTCAGCATTTAAACAGTAAATGTACTGAAATATATTGAACATTATGTGTGATGTGTTGGTGTTTCAGTTGCTGATGTTATAAGATGCTGATACTAGGTAACTTAAATATACAGAATATAGCACTAAATCATAACACAAGTTTGAAATTTTGACAGTCCGGCCTGAGGAAATCTCCACTACCTAAATACCCCTGCTATAGGGGAAAGTGAAAGGAGGCTAATAAAGTGTACAGAGAAGTGGACTACAGTGTGTAAGTGTAGAACTAGAAAGTGCACCTGTATTGTAAATGGAGCTGATGAAACAGATAATGTGTGTAGATAGAAGGAGGTGGTTTTAATGTAATGGCTGATCGGTGTATATGCACCTCTTGTAAAACGTTTGAATGATCAGTGGTTAATTGGAGATCCGTGGCGAGTTTTTAACTAACTCTTAAGAGGCTCTGAGAAGGTTCATTACAGTCATGCTCTGTTAGGTGCTGTTGATCTGCAGTGAGTGGAGAGGTTATGGAAGAAAGGAATGTGACAGATTTAGTGAAGGGTGCGGTGTGCATTGAGCTGTTCTCTTCTCATTAGCCTTCCATTAAAGGGAGATCAATAACAGCTGCATCTAATGCAGCACACACACATACTAATGAAAAGAAATAAGGGCAGGTGCTTTTTGGAATTTGTCCATTTAGCTTTGAGTGCTGGGCAGGGAGGGAGAAGGCAGTTCATTCACAAGGACTACTGTTTCTCTTTGTTCGCTGCACAATGTTCTTCATGTTTCTTGTATAAAATACTCTATAATTTTATAATTATAACTTAATTTCAACACAATATAGGTCTACTATCTGTGTTAGAGCTAGTACTGTTGGTGATGTGGACTACAGTACTGTGCCAAAGGCAGAGATCTCACTTAATTTATTGAAGTTTCAGTCAAAACAGACACAAGTTCATTTTTCAGGGTCAAGAAAACAGTAGAAAGATAAATGTCTTAAAAAGTCTTAGAGGTTGGTTGCATTTTCAGGTTCTGACGATCCAAATGACCTCAAACACGTTGAGATCTGGGTTGTCAGTCCATTGTTCTTGGAACTCCAACAGCTTCTTTTTTGATGTGCAAATATTCTTTTTCTTTTTGTTAATCATCTCATTGGTGTCTTGATAGCTACACATACTTTCAGCCCCATAGTGTTGAGTTATTTTCTTACAGTGGAAAGATGGTGACAGCTTGGTGATCTACAAGGTAATCTTTTAATATTTTTTTATTATTTTTATTATGTTATATCTAGTATCCTCAGAAATATCTCCTGAAAAAGGAAGAACATATACTCAATGGCTGTTTTCACTAGATGTTAAACAAAGGAAGCGTGGTCTTTGAATTTTGCACTGTAATGTAAAGCAGCATTGCAAAACCTGATTCAGATTATAGATGTCTCCAAATGAAGATGAACGCCAGGAGCATTAAGTTTGGAGCTCAGCTTCGAAACAAGGTCGAAGCTTAGCAGGTCCAGTTCTAGCTTCTTAGATTGTTGAAAAGTGCACGTTACCAACACTGAAATCCACACTTCATTAAATATTTAGTGTAAACATTTTCTATCAGTACCTTTCGGATTTTTATGGTGTTTGAAATGTTAAACTTAGCCTTGTTTACATCGCTGAATTATTTATTGTTAACCTTCTTCGCAAAGTCAGTTCAACTTGTGAACCTGCCAACCTCTGTGGAGGAATAGCTCTGGTTAGTAAAAGCACAATATTGCCCTCTAATGGACACTGATGGCCCACATATGTCTCTTAGACAGGAGCGAGGGGAGGTTTCACTGAGGGCAATATTAGGCTGGTGATATGATTGAAATTAGGAATTAAGGAATAAAATATTTGCCCACTTTTTTCCCCCCATTGAGTCTCATTATTATTACAGAACATAAATTATGACAATACATGATCTGTGAATAGTCAATAATTTATTTCAAATAGAAGGAAACTGAAAAAAGCAAAATACACTAAGGAAAAAAAACAATACAATATTCACAAATATATAAATGAAATAACACTTCAACGACACAACTCATCAAACATAAATAGTGAAAGCATAAATATAAAACATATCCTGAATGCGTTGTTCAGAATGAATGCTTAGAATATGTAATAATTTTGGCCACGGTTATTTTTTTACTATACTGAAATGTATTTGTTATCATTACATAGACTACAGTGCAGTTGTAGAGAATAGTGCAGTGCAATGCTGTCATAATCAACTTTACTAATGGACTATAATGAATGACTCTTAAATTTTCATTCTTATGCTTGACGAACTGTGATGGTTCTAAAGCCACGGATAACATTAGGATTGTTATCCAGCTTTAGACTGGCATTCAGCATCTTCACTCCTACCATGTTTGGAGTAAAGTTAACAGTGTTCTCCATTCTCTCTCCAGGATTTAGCACAACACTGCAACAAGAAAGGACAGAATAGGTTAGAAATTGATAGTTACTACAGATTCTCAGTGGCAAGTCAGATATTGACCTCATAAACCCAAGGATAGGTTGTGAGACAATACTGTATTATAACAAATAACTAATACTGTTATAAAACAATAATAATATTAGATTAGCTGATTAATATTTGTGACTTATATATACTTATATATATATATATATATATATAAACAACATTGTATTTCATTGCTATCCAAAGCAAAACAAGTATCTCAAAAGTGATAACTTTACAGCAGAGAACAAAAACACTCTTTATTTTTCCATGTATGTTAATGAAGAGGTATTTTGTTCAAAGCAGTTTTGGAGCATTTTAAAAAACAACTGTCAAGTTCAAATTATGTAAAAAAAGAAAAAAAAATCACAAAAGAAATTAGATACTTGTTTTTCTTTGGACAGAAACAATAACTATATTTGACTTATATGGTTAAAGGCCATCTTGCTGCTATTGGAACCAAAACCTATATCTGTATTTACCATTTTATACTTCAGAATTAAAACATTCCAGCTGCTCTTTACAATGAGCTAAAGTTTTATTTCATCGCTTTCCAAAGCCAAGTATCTCCATTTTTTAAGATTTTAGTTTTCTACATAATTTGAACTCTATCATTTATATTGTGTCAAAAATTCTTGATGATTGGACCAATAGCATTGCTCCAAAACTGCTTTGAACTAAAAGTTTTTCCATCAACTTACATTGAAAGTTAATGTTTCTGTCCTCTCCTGTAAAGTTATCAATTTGGACAGCAATGTTGTGAATAAACCAATAAAAAAGCTCCATAATTACTTGAATTATAACTAGATTATTTAACTCCTGTTTAAAGAGTTTTAAAAAGGTTTTAGGCTAAAATAAAAGTGTCAGGCCTTTCTGACACAAGCTTTCCTCACACATAGCACTACACTGTTTTATAAATTCCTCTGCATGACGCAAGTATTTCAGCCTGCTTAGCTCATTCAGTAAACAGAAAGAGAAGCTTTGCTTTACAATGGTGTCACAAAAGACAAAACTTTTAATATCACACCTCTCAAAAAGCCACCACACCCAGGAATGTACTTTATAGCTTATATACAGTGGGTGGAAGATAGGTTTCTCTAATGGGTGGAACCATGTGGGCGGGTTTTGTTGTCTTTCTGGTATATGACCTAGTACTACAAAGTATGTGAAAGCGCAGGCTATAACAGAGTGGATCAGGCTATAACAGAGTGGATCAGGCTATAACAGAGTGGATCAGGCTATAACAGAGTGGATCAGGTGTAGCTTCTCAGAATCGTACTGTAAAAGAACTACAAGATGATCAACTGAGGAGCATTTTACACTTTTCACGTTGTCGTTTCAGAGCTCTGAAAAACCTGGGCTGTAATCAAAACACAACTGAATGAGATTCGATTAGACTGGATGGAACTAAAAGATCTTCACATACTTGAAGAGCACTTTGTCCTCCAGCAGACCTGCACCGGTCACGGTCAACACTCCACTCACTCGCTCTGAAAATGGATTGGTGAATGTCACCATAGCAACCTGGTTCTTCTGGACAACGACGGAGGCCTCATCTGCAACCTGAAAAAAAGAGACAAAGATCTTAGAACAAGCCAAGACAGCTCTGCATTACCCAAAGCTTTACTTATTTACTTATTACTTGCTTATGATTTAGTTATTAACCTTAAGACTATTTCACAACTACTATGAAACTTGTATATAAGTTGTGTACTTGAAACTGAGGTGTTGGCCCACGTAGGTGCTACTGTAAGATAACTATACATAAGACCTTACAACATCAGCAACTGGAACAACAACTTTCTTTCCTCTTTATCAGGTTTGGCTCTGGTGAGCTGCCATACCCGAATGCTGATGGTTGGGGTGGTAAGGTTGAATTCTTCAGAAGCCAGTACTCTCTCCTGAGAGGCCACATCCAGTACAACTGCAGCCAAGTTGACTAGCTGCCCATCCCCCAGCGTTGCATAGCGGCTGTAAGAGATCTGATGCTCCAGTACTTTACCTGAGAAACGAGAAAATACATCTTAGGCTGATCCATACAAAAAGTAATACACTGCAAATATTGTTTTAGTTGTGTATTGATAAGACAATATGTGCCACAATGCAGGGGTTATAATTCAATACATTGCAATATATTGTGATACTATAAGCAAAGTTATATATTGCAACTTTAAAATCTAATTAAATCTTTAAAATCAACTTTAAAATCTAATTAAAGGGTATAGCACCATCACATGCATGGGTTTGCTAATCCTATTGTTAGCGGTGCAGCCCGACACTACTTGTTTACATTAGAGTGAAAGAGTCTACTAGCTAAAGATCTAGCAGACAGAGGCTTAATCACAGCACAAAATGAACCACGGTCTGAATATTAAATTATTAACTCAAAATAGACTCTGTGGTTCTGAGAACTGATACAGCATTCCAAAACACCCTTAAACGACACAATATGTCATAAATATGCTTTTCCTTATGTGGTCACTTCGGTGGCACCTGTGCCATGTTGCTTGGCGCAATTGGCCAAATGCTTATGTGTCGAGACCCATATGTGTCTGTACAACTGTGTGCATTAGAAATAAAGATTGATTCTGCAGGCATCTGGCTCCTTGGCTTTGATACAGGTCTGGATTTCACAGTTCGCAAAAACACAAGAACACATTCACAGTTGAATACATGCACACACATACGTACTTTCACGAGGAGCGAGCTGAATGGTGTTATGAGCCTCCCAGAAGGTTTCAGATGGGTTGCGGTTATAGCTCTTTGCTTGAGCATTCACGTGTTCCCTCACTGTTTTCGGAGTGTTCTCCGTGTTAGTGACAGTGACCGTGAAGGAGATGTTTTCGCCCATCATAGGTGCTTTAAGAAGTTTCAGTGTCACAGAGAGACCTTCACCTGAGCCTACACACAAAGGCAGGGACAGAGATTGTAATGCCTAACAGCTCTTATTCACTCATTTAACTCAAAACAGAAGCAAATGACATTGATGGAAAGGAAAATAACACTACTTACTGCGGCTGTTTTCTAGAGATGATGCAGCCACTGAAAGAAAATGATTAGATGCTTAATATTTAATTATATTAAATAGATCTAACATGTATTGATATATAAAGACATAAAATGCATTAGAATGTCTAAACCTATAAATGATATCATACATTACATATTAATTACAACATATTAATTGTTATGCACATACACTGTACTTTATATGCTTCTTATTAACCTTCTTATTTGATACTAGTTGTCTATTCATACATGCTCGAACATGTACTGCATAATCTTAATGTGTGGTGTGTTTATTCTTATTGTATATGTACATTTATATTTTTATTATAATTACATGAGATTAAGTTTAACTATAATTTAAGAATGTTATGATGATATATACACAAACATATATATAAAATATATAAAACTTACTTGGCTTGCTGCTTCTAACAGGCTGCATAGCTGCATTACAGAGAAACAAAATTCAGACATTTACAAATATTCACATTTGCAAATACATTTGCTTTCTTTTACAGCTACAGTCTCACTTTCTCACCTGTAACGTATTTGTAGCTGCTGGTGATGTCCTGAGGACGGCTGGATCCCACACTCTTGGTGCAGATGAGTGATCCCACTCTTTCTGTGTCGGTGGTGTAACTCAACACCTGCCCCTGACTCACAATGCACACACACACATCAGCATTAACTTCTGCATAGATGAATGGGATGTCGTAGGGCATGTCCATCCGCCGCTCCCGAATTGCTTTCACTGGGGCAGGCCCGCACCGGAACACTCCTGTGATGGGAGAGGACAGGAGAAAATTCAGCCTAAAGTATTGATACACATTTAAATATTACAGCCTAAAGGTTCCTAAACGTTTTTTGTCTCGGATGTACAGTTCTAGTAGAGACCTTCACTTATTATACAACCTTCACTTTATGTGGAGGTTCTTCAAGTTTCATGTCAATGCTCCTTCAAAGAGACATTCATTAAAAGGTTCTTTAGGAAACCGAAAGTGGTTCTTCTTTAGCATTGTCCCAAAGAACCTGTGCAGGCTTACATTTTGTGAATGTCTGCAATTTATTCCGTAGATGAATAAATGTGTTAAGCTTCTACAAATGGGCAGTACATAACAATGAACTGGACTGACCTCCACTTCTCTCCTGTGGAGTGGGGTCAACCACCTGCCAACCATCGAATCCTGCTCCCAGATCTGGCCTCTTCATCCAGCACTCCACCCACACATGGAAGTTCCTGCAAGAAAGAAACAGAGGTCTCCTCCGTAAGCTTCAAATTCAAATTTCTGACAAAACCAATTAAAATAACAGGGACGGATATACATACTATACATACAACACTGACTTCATTTATAAAATACAACCTAGAACTTCTATAACTACAATCACTTGCAAGTGACTCAACTTACCAAACACTGTCTTGACCACGTGGCAGCTTTTCCCCAGTCTCAGTGTAAAACTCCTCAATCACCAGATTCCCATTAGTGTCATGTGCTGAATCAAAGTTTGTGACCACGCGACACGGGATGCCAAGAGCTCTCATCACTGATAAACACACAAAACACACATTGATCTCCACAGCCTCATATCCAATCACTTATAAAGCACAGATAAAGCACAGAGGACCTAGTACCTGTGCACATGACGCCAGCAAAAACCCAGCACTGTCCGTACTTGACTGGGCTGAAGCGGGTCTGAGCCCAGCGCCTCAGAATGTCCCCACTGCCGCTCCAATCTGCAGGGTTGACACCACCTCTGTAGTCTTCAGTCCAGTTGCCTTGCAGCACACCGCAGTCATCGTTACTATTTATCTGTGTGGAGGGCAAAAAGAATAAGTTTCAACATACATGTATAGAGTGATGTAGACACAGGTTCAACTGATATTAGACACCCCTTCAAATTACTAAATGCAGCTTTTAGGTGTATCCATTTAAAGGTGTACCCATCGCTGACACAAGCATTCAGTTGCACAAACAGGAGAAGCTGCTGCACATGAGCTTAATATTACCATGCCCAGTGCCAAGTATCAGCAATATGGGTATAAAGCCCTCCCAGCACAGGTGTAGAAGGCAATGGAACCACATGGAACTCCATCTAATACCTTCTGCAATATTTGGACTGCTGTTTATGATCCAAAACTAATAATCTAACCAGACCCCACTAATGATCTTATGGCTGAATGCAGTCAAACCCAGCATTATCAGCATCGTTGGAACACCACTGTTGGAACACAGCCCTAGAGTGCAGGGCTATGACTCCCTGTTAATACTCTTGATTTAGAAAGAAACATCTACACATGTTTGGACATAAATACATTGATTGCCAAAAAGGTACCTAAAGGATTATTCAGAAAAATACCACAGAAATAAAATACTTTTTGCTCCTTATAGAACCTTCTAGTGGATGTTTTTATGAATTGTGTGTGAGTTTGAGGAACAATTTTTAAAGGTTTTTGCTTAAATCATAATTCCAAGCCAGTAACTATTTAATAATGTTATTTATAGGAGTGTGAGGAAAAAAAAACAATGGAGAGAAAATGAGAGAGAAAAAGTAAAGCTTACTCACCATAGCTGAGACCACTCTGCTGATGTAGGCAGGGTCAGAGCGACTGATATAATCATTCCTCCAGTTTCTCTTGTGTTCGGAGCTCACCTGTAGCATCATCATACAGATGTCCAGGATATCGCTCTCATACTGCAAACACAGCAAAACATAACATATCACTCTACTGCACCGCCTGCGACAGGGCATTACACGGCAGAACATTTCTCTCTGATGTCTCTGATGTTTTTGATATACATTCTATATGAGAAGTTTCAGTTGTCTAATTAGAAAGAGATGTTTTGCTTTTACACTCAGCTTGAGATGTTTGCAGCCCCGTCTTTGTCTCTCTGAGAAAAAAAAATAATAGACTGCAACACTGACACATTCCTAAAAGCTGTTCCTACCTGATCAAAGCCCCAGGGCCTGAAGCTGACATTTTTGGCCGTGCCCTGATAGAGCAGACCAAAGTCATTCTTCACATACTCTTCCCTCTGGCTCTCATCAGAAATATAGACAGGGTCCGCTAAAACACACAGAGACACGCATCTTCAGTATCTTGTAGCACTATAAAAACATGCAGTTTTCTATGCTTGATAAAAGGCAGAGCAAATAATATCAGTGATATCTGGACACCCAGGCAACTATATGTTGGTTCATACTTCAGGGTCTCATTCTCATAAATGATCACTGACATATTAAAACCCTGTGACTCCCACGCTAACCATAACACAGCTGTTAGAGTTTTAACAGGTGGCTTGCTTATCATTTTAACATCGATATATAATCTTCAAATCCAGTAGCACCTTATTATTATTTTTATTATTGTTGTTGTAGTTATTATTTAAAAAAAGGCCACCTTCAAGAAAACTGAAACATACCTTGGCACCACGGATTGCAGAGCAAGGAAAAATGGCCAGCCACAAAATTGTACCGCCCAGAGGGTGACATCACAAACAACTGGAGTTGGTAGAGCCCCACAGGGGCATTGGCTGGGCTGGTCACACACAGTGAGGCCTTATTGGAGTTCAGTGAGCCTTGCAGAAAATATGCAGTCCATCGGGACTGGGATGGGTCTTTGGATAATGAGACTGGAATATCGTAATACAGGCTTTCTGCAGAGATCAAAGGAAAGAAAATATGAAAGAAATACGTGAGTGAAGAGATTAAACAGTGAACACAGTGCCCCCAAAGATCAACCATCCTACAGGCTGCAGTTACTGCCCTATTTTAATATTCCTTATTCTGTTAACAGAATTCTGTGACAAATACAAAAATCACAGAAAAATTACAAACGTTTCTCTTTACCCCACATGTAGTTGTACAATCAGTGTATGGTGACCAAAGTTGGTTTTCTGCATGTTGCTGGAGCGACGAGGCTAATGTAGCCAATAGCATTTTCTAGCTCAGCATCATGCAGTCATCACAGAAGCGCAGAAACCACTTTGACTTGTTAAGTAATCTCTTATGCTTATATGGTTTTTGAAACAGTATAACATATTCTATGTAAAAGGTCAAACGATGACCTAGGCATCAGCATGGCTGCTATTACAGCTAATACTGCAGAGTTAATTAATATTAGGTTGTTTGTTTTTGTAATATAAAACAGTATATCATGTATAAACAAGAACTTGATGATGATTGTGGCATTTGTGTCTCTGAATACAAGCGCCAAGTACTTAATTGTGGGTTATCAAATCTACAGAAATGATGGACACAGAAATTATATACTGGTCAATGAACACAAGCCGCACAAGCATGAAGACCTGTAATTTTAGAAATGTTATCAAGTAAGCATACACCGTACCTAGCTCCACTCTGAACATGAGGCCATCTGCATTTGGTCTGTAAGGTCTGTTGAAGAGCACACTGAGTTTAAAGGGCTGTCCTCTCCTCACTACCAGAGATTCAGATTTCAACCCTGAGGTATTGTGCTGCTCCTGGTTCTGTCCCGGCTCCAGGCTAACATACTGAACTCTTAAGGCTGCAAGCACAAAAAGAAAGACAAAATACAATAACATTAAACTGTAGATTCTTATCTGACTACAGAAAACACTGATCCACAAAGATTTCTGCAAAACTACATCAATAAGCACCCACTGTATGGCTGAAATACATGAAATACATGTGAAAAAGCAAACATATAATATGTGCATCTCACTATAGAAGTGTTACAGAAGCGTAGACGCTTACCCTCCATTAGGCAATGCTGTCTTCAGCTGTTTGTTTCAGTGCTGTCTGCTGTTTGACTGGAACCCATCGTTTCTCCTCATCCTTATATACATACCTCACTGCCACTCCTTTTGAGGAGAGTTCACGACTTCACCTAGTAATCAAACCGGTTTCCCTGTCAATACATAAACAGTCATGCAGTCATACCTTACCGCTACAGTGACGCTGGGTACAGTGCTGAAGTCACATACTGTGCATGTCGTACTGTGGGTGTTTTATGGGCGTATTACAGTGTTTTAGAGTGACTAAGGCACTCACACCCAAAAACTGAGAAGAAGGGGCATGGAGGCTCCAGGTGTAGCTGCGCTTAAAACAATGACTCAACCAAAACACCTGATATACACAAATTTCTCACTTAAACACATAATCATTCCTCATTCAACAACTGCTTGGTGTCTGAAGTTTGCTTATTAGTGGTGCACAGTCAGATTCAGAATTGCCAGCATCAGAATTGGATGCTTTTTTTGGTCCAAACATCAGAAATTGTTTAGATCATTATTGTCTCCATGCACATCATATTCTTTTTCAGTGTGAGAAAATATTTAGTTTTAGAATTTAGTAAAAGAAGTAAAAGTACACATATGCTACACCTAAGTAACACAAATGTATTAATTTAATATATTTGTTGGCATAAAAATTTTAGTTATGTTTACCCTTTTATAACAGCTCCTGTTCTTTAAAGCAGATGTGCTCTTTGTTTTTTGTTAAAGAAATCAGCAGGGATACATTTCAACTCCTCCAAAGTTCAGTGTAGCATTTTCTGTTGTAATGCAATATATACTGAAATGCATTCCATCTGTTGTTTTTTAGAACACCAGTAGCCTCTTAGTCTGATTTACAAATTATCTTTTTTATTTTTTAATGTCAGCATCCTGAAAGCTACACATCCTTTCATACCCATAGTTTTGAGTTGTCTTATTCCAGTGGAAGAAAGGAGGGAACCCCCGGAAAAGTTTTTTTAGAACTAAAGTGAGAGAGTGTTTTTTTCTCTATTTCGTTTTTTAAAAGCACACAGGTTCAGATCACGAAGTTATTGGCCCCTACTTGCATACCTTTTATGGGTGGTCAGTGAAGTTTTATGATTTGCAAAGCAGATTACACAAGGCCTATGTAGCATCAGGGTGGTAGCATACAAACCACAGTAAATCTTTTGAAATGATCTGGTTTTCTGCATTAACTGGCCATAAAGATCTAATAGATCTAATGATCTACACTTAAGTCCAAGTATAGACAAGCTCAATGTGCTTAACCTAATATCATACAAACAAATATAATATTTCATGTCTGTATTGGACAAATCCATTAAACATTCACAGTGCTGGTGGAAAAAATAAGTGAACCTGTATGCTAATGACTTCGACAAAAGCTAATTAGAGTCAGGAGTTAGCAAACCTGGAGTCCAATCAGTGAAACTAGATTAGAGTGAGGTGTAGAACTACATTGGCTTTAAAAGACACTCAAACCTTTTGAGTTTGGTATTTACAAGAAGCATCTGCTGATGTGAACCATGCCTCGCAAAAAAGAAATCTCAGAAGACCTACGATCAAGAATTGTTGATTTGCATAAAACTGTAAAAGGTTACAAAGTAATCTCTAAGGTATCAAACAGTCCACAGTTAGACAAACTATCTACAAATGGAGATGATTTAGTACTGTGGTTACTCTCCCTAAAAGTGGGCGCCCTGCCAAGTCCATGGCAGGACACCACAGAGGAAGTCGCTGCTTTCCAAAAACACATCACTGCATGCCTGAAGTTTGCCAAAGTACCTTGATACTCCACAACGCTACTAGGAAATGTTTTGTGGACTGATGAAACCAAGGTTGAATTGTTTTGGAGGAACACGCAGCACTATGTATGGAGTAAAAAGGGCAACATGAAAACATCATCCCAACGGTGGTGGGAGCATCATGGTTTGGGATTGCTTTGCTGCTTGATGGCCTGGACCACTTGCCATCATCGAAGGGAAAATGAATTCTCAAGTTTATCAAGGTATCCTACAGGGTATCCTAATGTCAGTGTGGCTCTCCGCCAGCTGAAGCTCAGTAGAAGTTGGGTGAAGCAGCAGGACAATGACCGTAAACATCGAAGTAAATCTTCTGCAGAATTGCTTCCAAAGAAAATCCGCCTTTCTGAGTGGCCCAGACCAATACAAATGCTGTGGAACGACCTTAAGAGAGCTGTTCACACCAGACACCCTAAGAATATGGCTGAGCTTAAGCAGTTCTGTAAGGAAGAATGATTCAAAATTCCTCCTGAACGCTGTGCAGGTCTGATCAGCAGCTACCGGAAACGCTTGTTTCCATCAGCACTGTGAAGGTTTAGTGGATGTGTCCAATAAAGACATGAAATATTCTAATTGTTTGGGTGGTATTAGGTGAAGCACATTGTGTTTGTCTATACTTGGGACACAGATGTAGATCAGATCAGTTTTTATGATTAACTAATGCAGAAAACCAGGCAATTTCGAAGGGTTCACATACTTTGACTTGCCACTGTATACATATATATGTATATGTATTTTATATTTAGCTTCTAAAATGTTAGGTCTCACTCACAAAATATCCTGCCTCAGGAGCTTCAAAGTCAAAGTAAATTCAAAGGAACAACAACGTTCTGCGAAAAACCTTAAAGCTTGATCAAAGCAATTGATCATTTGCTAAACAGTAATTGGAGGATTTTTGGGTGGTGTGCAATGTTATGCGGTATGTCCAGTGTGCAGTGCTCTTTCTGCTGGAATAGTGCCCATTATCAGTACCATTACCAGTATCCCACAGTGCAAAGGTCAGAGATCCCCTTTCATTTTAATATCCACTCAGAATTAAGCTATTGATTTTAGGGGTCAGTTCAACACTAACTATAGGTGTCTGAAAGGATGTGTAGCCATTAAAAGGCCATTACTGAACAAATGAAGTAGCATTTGAAGATATTAGCAATACAAAAATACTAAAAAGAAAATTTGAAAAATAAATTGAGACTGTGTACATTTTCTAGTTTTCTCTCAATGCTGAAAAACATCTTTTGATTTAAAGTGAAATAACATGGAGGGTGGTCTCTGACTTGTGCAAAATACATTATGAGTGAAGAAGTAAAGAATGCTTTATAAACAAAACGTTAAGATATTACTGACTAATTCAATTGAATTCTGCCTGTGGTGAATTCTTGGATTTCCATGGTTTAGTTTCACTCACAAAATGAATCCTTCACTGGAAGACGCAATGAAGAGTCAGTAATTACAATTTCGTCACCAACCAAAGCACTTTTTCCGAAGCTCAAAGGCACTGTGTGAGGTCACCTGCCCAGCACTTGAACAGACATGTTCAAGTGAGAAAAGGGGGGGGCAGTCTTTCGGTAAAAGATGAGGTTAGGTGAGGTTAGAACTTGGGTGGTTTTTTAAGGATTGCTTTTTTCCATGGGCTCCAAAAGTGACTGACACGTGATTCTTATTTCTTTGTTATACACACCTTCATACCACCCAGTTTCCATGGTAGAGAAAATGCTTCACTAGAAAATGCTCAAGGGGTAAAAGGAGGTGACAAATGTTTGAATCAACAGAATCATGGAACAGTATTCAAAAGTTTGAAATCACTGTTCTGAATAAAATAGAAACAATTCTGTTTCTGTGTATTTTAAATATTTTGTAGGAAGGGTATCTTAGTGAATAGTGTATTCTTTAAAAAAGACATATGAGACGAAATAAAACTTTTTGAGCTATGTGAAATAAACTGAAACTGAAAAGTTTGTTCCCAGCTGGAACCAAAGAAGAGTATGTTCTAGTGCATGAACCTTGGCGACATCCATGGGCGTGTCAGTTGTTAAGGAAAGAGAAGGCAATGGTGACAACACCCTCATAGAGTGTGCGGTAGTGAAGACTTCTACATCACATCACAAATAATTGATCCATGCTTGCTTTTTACATAAAAGACAAACATCAGTGATAACAGCCCAAATACACACAGATAATTTATGTGCATAGCCATCTTGTTACTACTGTTCACTACTATTGTGCAACCCTCTCTGTTGATGACGTTTCTTGGTTAGAAAATAAAAACTAATGCAAATGCAGGCTGGTTCCCTAAATAAGAAGGTCATAAGAAGCCTGAACAAAACCAGCTAAACAACCTATTGAAAAGGGCTATCTAAGAACTTTGGGTTGAAGTTGTGAGCAGCTTCTGCTAGTAGCTGGAGGGCCAGACTCCACTTCCTTCATGACTGTGGTAGGCCCGACATAGGACTGAGGAATAGAGAGTAGACAGGCGGTGTTGGATATTGCAAGGTGAGGATGTGAATTTGTAATTCAGTTATTCCATAATTTCATTTTGGACTGTGCCTTCAACGTGTGGTTGTAATATAAAAGAAGACTGATTAAAGGAGGGGAGAAAACAGCTGGAGGGTCAGGCCAGATCCATAAAATAAAAGTCTAGAACTGAATGGGGTATATGGAAAAATATGCTTATGGGGCAGTTTTAAGATATGAAAGACAGTAGTTTAGGAATTTCTGTCCTGCAACAGCTGATTCTGTGATGATAACAGTCTGGGTGGAGAACTTGGTTTGATTGTATGTTGGTAGGATATGTAGCAGCTGGATTCAGAACAAGGTGTTGGTTAGATGGTCTAGCGTTTCAGCATCCGTGTAAGGCATATGGTGCCAGGCTTTATATGGTTTATATGGTTTATATGGTTAGTCTGGACAGAAAAGAGACTTCAAGGGGCTGAGGGCTAAATAGGGTGAGTGGGGTTGATGGCATGAGAGAAGTCAAACCAGTGGTGGCAAATCAACAGCCAAAATTACTAGGTGACCCTGTGGGGCACAGGCAACATCTTCACAAACAAACCACTGTTAATCTCGTCTGAGGGGTAAAAGAGGTGAGGGGGCATAATGAAGAGGGTTCCTTCTCGGCAAGAAGGAGTGGGAGCGGAGAAAAGGAGGAGATAGACTGCTGTGGCAGGCTGAGAAACAAAGAAACCCAAAAGAATGGTGACGTGTCAGATGTGAAAGGCACTAGAGACGAAGTCAAAAAATAATGGTGGACCATGTAGAAGCTGGGGCAGATGGAATAAGAAATAAGAGAAATGAGTTGCGGACCTGAAGAGCAATAGAGCAGATAAGACATGGATCCGTGCTGAGTCAGAAATTAGTTGCAGCACTGATCCAAAATAGAGCTGACAATAGAGGAAGCCAAGTTCAGTCTGAAATAAGTTTCAGAGCCGAGTCACGTTGAAGTCGGTCCAAGAGCTAATATGAGTTGCAGAACTGATTGTAAATGAGCTGAAACAAGATTGCGCAAAGTTGAGTCAGAAATTAGTTGCCGAACGAGTTGCTTTGGAGCTAATCTGAGATGGAGCTGATCCCAAATGGAGCAGAGTCGAGTCAGAAATTAGTTGCAACTAGTTACTAGTCTCCTGGAGTTGTATTGATCTGTGACCATTAGCTGTAAGCAAGTAAATAAATAAATAAATACCTCCTTCATTACCAGGAGGTTTTGTGACAATCAAAAACATTAAAAACAGGGGATTTTAGCAGACAGGTGAAACTTGTCTCTGGTCACAAAAACACATCAAAATCCAACATCCAACCAGTGTTATTCAATCTTGTTAACAAAGTGGCAAACTGCTGTTGCTCTCAAATGTTTAAAAATATATTTCTATTTGACAAATTAGCATAAAAAGTAGAACAACGCAGCCTAACAAGTTATCAAAAGGTCCATATATCATTTATTAAGTGATTTATTTAATACAGCAATTTTGCATAACTTTTATAAACTATGCAAATAATCCTAGCATTGACTGTAATAGAGGTGATACACTATATATCACCTTTCTGCAGTATTATTATTGGGTAACAACATGTGTTTCTTGTTACTGCTTATGTAAGCAAAGGCTCTGCAGTTACACCTTGTGGTGAGTAACATTAGAAGAATTTAACTGTACAGCAAAAAGAAGTTGTGGCTTAAATACTCACCGCAGTTTATATCGGATATGAAGAGTTGCTTTAGACTAAGCCATGTGAACTTCAGCATAGCTAACTATTAACTCACCTTACATCAGTTACACTTTCTTCCAGCACCCATTTGTTCAGTCTTATTCACACAAAACCACCAGTCAAATATTCTGATGAATATATACAATAAAGAAAGATAAGCAAGGCTTAACACGTGTCTCTTTCTTGCCTTTATTCAGAAATAACCCACAGCGTCCAGTTACATTTTAGTGAAACACATGAAAAGTACATCGATTACAACAGAGATAATATAGAGTACCATCACTAGTACCCCTTAATATGCTAAGCTTTATTATTAATACACCAAACCTTTTTTTATAAAGAAAGACATGTAATTAAACAATAAATGTAGCACTCTATTCCTCAGGAATCAGGAAAGCTCTCTTACACTACCTGAACCTAACTGATTGAATATTTACTTAACAAAAAAAATATTTCTTAATAAACAAACTCTTCAATATTATTTCACATTAATGCCCATTAAAAAACAAGATATGGCACATGCAAGCTAAGGCAGATAACTGGCTGATGTTTTTCAAGAATCGTATGTTGATAAATTCTACTCTTGGACAAAACTGCAATTCCAATCGTGATTCGCCATTGAAAGCCTTTTAGCCCAGGCTTAAGCTTAATCCTCGCTCAGGAAACCAGTCATACAAGTGGTATAACGCTGTGTAGTTAAGAGTTCCTAAACTAGCCTGGATTAAGGTTTAGTCATCACGCCTTTGCATCAGTCTTATTACATCACTACTGTTGATCTAAAAAGAGCTTCTCTACACATATATGTCTTCACTAAGATGCATTACACAAGAAACCAAACCCTAAATCACTTGAGCGGTCTGGTGCCTTTCACTGCAGTGCCATGTGGAGACATTCATTCACAAATCACTTCTCACGTCTCAAATCTTTAGCTGTCAACTTCAGTAAAGTCTCAATCAAAAGGGAATTCCACTGATTTTTCTCACCTGATTGTATTGTAAAGCCAGATGTAACACACACCCAGTACACTGTGATCAGACTTCGCTAGGATGGTCTGAGAAGAATCTGGATCACATCTAATATTTGTATAAGTGGAATATGTTTTTACTATCACTACATGAGCACAAATGTGTTTACTGACTACTGACAGAACAAAACAATGAAAACGAAAGATGGAGAGACTGAAGATAACCTGAACCATTCACTCCGATGGAAGTGTTCAGGCAGTACACTCGTGTCATAACGAGGTAAAGAGTAAACCAAAGAAAAGGGAAACAAGATATGTGTTAATGTGCTTTTAACACAGGAAAATACAATCAGATCTCATCAGGTGAAACTGAGGATGATCTGGATAGGAGGATAGGAAGCAGACATGTGAGGATAAATGTCTTTAATAGCTCCCTCACAGAAGGTCGCTATATAAAATGGCTATGAACACACTGCTTGATAACGGAGATAGTGTTTCAGCCTACAACACAGTGGACAATTATGTGCAGGGCGGCGTCAGGCACAAAATAGTTCTGTTACAACCACTGTGAAGATGTGAAACATGTCTACATCTTTCAAATTCATAAAAATTTGGAAACATCTGTGGAATTCCCTTAAACACTGCATACAAATAAAACCCCACTTTTCAAATGTACTGTAAACTATCTAGCACCTGCTATCTGAACCACAGACTAATCAACCTTGCAGAGTTTTAAAAGTAAAGGTGTCTTAAAATTCATGGTTTCCTTTAAACACTGTATTAATGGTGCACAGCTTTGGACCACAGCCTGTAGAGCTGCTAACAGCAAGTCCTCATTTCTGGTGCCATGAGAGGCCCTTCCTTTCTTACAGCTATATGGTGACCTCTAGTGGCATACAGTAGCAAACACTCACACAAACCCTTACTGAGTACTGAGGTAGAGTGCAGAGTGAAGTGTATAGAAAATAAGTGCTGTTCTTCAACTTGTCTTCTCCTCTAATGACTGCGAATGCTACACAGTACTGCAAAGCAGGACTTGCCTGTCTGTTTTTTTGCATTTTTGCACAGTTTCATGCTGAAATTATTCCTTTTTTGAGGTGCTACAGTAAGTACAAATCAAAATCTGAGTTTATTCACCTTTATTTCTATGCAAAATTAAAAATAGCTTAGAATTAGACAAAAAAAGCAGCATAAGGTGTGCCCACTCTACTGATAATCTTTACATGTATAGAGGTATAAGAGTCAGTCTGGAATGGTTTGGGGGAAAAAAAGAAAACTAACATCTGCAAGTCACATGAACATGCAGCTCTGCAAGATGCATGGTAGTGAATGGAAATAGTCTCACAGCCATTTTAGGCAAAGGCACTTCTCATAGACGGCAAAGGTAAAATGTAAAATCTATGAATGCTGCTAAAACTCAAACTGCTCATCAAAATATTGACTTGACTGAGAAGAAATGGACAAAAACAGTACCGGCTAAAAACACATGCTTGCAAAGAACAATGCTGCATGGGCAGAAAAAATCTAACATTTGGAGCACCATAGGCTCGGCTCTGCTCATACAGTGCACTAAGCAGGCAAATCACACTGACAGTTCAAGCATGTTGGATAAAGTGCCATGTGTTGGTTAACTGAGAACCAGGTTGGCGTGCTATCATTGGTAGAAAACAACGCATTTATAGAAAAAAACAAAAGCTGAACCACTAGTCCACACGCTTAAGTAAGTCAGCATCACTGAACGACAGTAAGAAGCTGTGGCACCACCTGCCGAGGGAATCTGCAGAGCAGTTCATGCTTAGAAATCCATAAAGGTCACTAACTACAAATAACTGTATGTGAAGAAATGAGCAGTGCCAGAAGTTGCGATCACTGTTGGGAAACACTGCTTACACAGTTACTCAGCAAAGTGGGAAAGTGGACCCAACATAGAGACACTCTGAGCACATTTATTTATTAAGGAGAGCAAAGCAGTGCTCAATAAATAAATCAAATGAGTGTTAAAAATGGCATCACCATTTTTTTTGTTCTGTGCTGCTTCTGAACATTCAGCCACAAATGTGCAAATATGGAGGAAAAAAAACAACATAGGGCTTACTAGTGATTAAAAATCACACTTACACTTTACTTACTTTTGAAACTGTCAAAAAACAAAGAAGAAACAGATTCAAAGGCCTTCATTAAAAAAAATCTACAGTGATCACTGGTACTGGATTCTCAATACCAGACATGAGGTCTGACAGAGGAGAAAACAACTAAAGGCTTGTTAAGTCCGAGGTTTGTTGTATATAAGGAAATCGGTTACATCATGCCACACATTGCTGTCGTGGTACAGATAGGTCATGGAAGACTGGAGCGACGGCTGCAGGGTGTGGGGGTAGTATTCAAACAGCCAGAGCACGATGCCCCATACCAGAGTGGCAAAGAGTGGGAATGGGTCTCTCTTGGGTCGTGGGATGTAGCCTTTCTCCACAGCCAGCCGTGACAAAGCAAACAGAATTCTAGACAACAAGTACATGTTTATCTGAGGAAAAGAAGATAGTAGTAGCATTTAGGTTAAATTCACATAAGAAGCAGATATTTTGACTCATCAAAGTCTGTTTGGGCACCTAAAGGGATGTACAAACGTCTCTGCATCTAATTCACTAACTGGTTGTAAGACACAAACAAGCGGTGACAAGCTTTACATGATGCTCACCCTAATTAACAAATTAGACGCTGGTTTTGGTTGCCCACCAAATCTGGGCAGTGACAGAGCACAGGATTAATGTTTTTGTAATGAGCTGCTAAATATGCCATAATTGGATATCTGATCCTAATGCACTCATCTACTCAACTAACAAGGTAAAAATAAATAAACAAATAAAGATTCAATATCTGATTAACATTTACGAATTACATGCTCACAATATTCCAAACATTTTCACTGTTATCATTTTTAACAATTTGACTATTTAACAAGTGACAGTGTGCTTGTTAACATATTACACTCAGAATCAGACACAAACTTTATTACACAGATATGCCAACTGATAACTTATAAATAAAGAAACTGACAGGCTCATTTTACTTTATAACTTGATACCTATATCAGATGCAACTCTGATGAATAAGGCATTTTTAAAAAGAAAAAAACAACTCAATACATTAAGCTCTTTCTAGAACTTTACATTACTTCTCTATTCATATTTCTATCCACCCATCTATTGTTCTCTCCAGAAAAGTCCAAATACTCACCTGGCTGTTAATATTGTTATTGTCTCCAAATACAAGCCAACCCCCAAGACAAGCAGCCAAGAAAGCATGAGATTGAAGACTCTTTCCCTGAATGCGCTGCTGAAGTGCTTGGAGTCCTTTATATGTGAACACAAAGTAAGCTAGGTTCCTTGAATGTGTATACGTGGCCTGAGCAATTGCTTTCAGTTTGGACTGCAGGCTGGAGAGAAAATACATATGTGGTAAATAAATAAAAATATAATAAATAAATAAAAACACATCTTTGTGGATCTGTGGTCAAGGAATAATAACAATACAGCATAACAGTACTGTTTTTTTGTTTAACATCAGTAAAGATATATATATATATATATATATATATATATATATATATATATATATATATATATATATATATACACACTTTAAACTTTACCTCTTTAAACTTTAACATAAATATACATAATAAATATTAAATAATAAATACCGCATTTAAGTATTATTTTGAAGGACTTATATTACTCAGTTATGTTTTCAAGTGGAAACAGCAAACATTTTTATTCCAATATCATTTATACCTTCAATGTCCTCAGAAACCAAGAAAGAAGAGTATTGAGAAAGATAAAGAAGAGTTCTGCTGAGTAAGATGATGAGAATCATTGCTTTAGAAAAGGAGTGGTAATGAAGATGAGGACCATCTTTCTGTTTGTGCTTCTGGGTTTAACTCAAATTTCAGTGGATCCGTCATAAGAATTACACTGAACTGAACAGAACTGAATTACATAAAAGGTTCTTTTTTCAGCCAGTATTGTTGCTGCATGTATTTTCATGAGGAAATTTTAAGTATAGAGTCAAAAAAGTAAAAAACAAACAAAACAAACAACCAAAAAAAAAACCAACCCCAAAACATGAATTGTTCAATGTATAAAGTCAGCTTCTACTAACACAGTATGCAAAAATATCACAGCGCACACATGAAGTAAGGGCAGACTGACATGCCCTTTTGTACCGTAGCCTACTTTACCTGCCACTTCTGAAAAGAAACGTCATCACTAGGGCATGTGGGGCGCGGATCTTAGCACCATATCTGTAATAAATAAATAAATAAATAAATAAATAAATTAAATAAATACACAAGCAAATCAAAGTTGTGTAAAGCAAAAAAGCAATTCTATGTCTGTGAGATGGCACAGTTTAGGTGACAGAATAAGAATGTGGATTCTCTTACGAACACTATGTACAGTAATACAGCAGAAACGTATACAGAATTACTAGATCTTATTTACTTGATTCCTATAAGAATCTATTTTATTCTTTAAGACCTGTAAGAGTGAATTTGGACAGCCACTACAATGTCTTTCTGGACATTACATAAGTACAACTGATTACTTACTACTGTATAAGTGGTAAAATAGAAGACATACATTTCATATATAATAATAAAACTATTACACATCGCCATAGAAACCTTACAGTGACTTACAGTATTGTTAAAGATTTGTTTTGTAAGATATGACATCAGCGATAATCTGAATTTTGCAGACCCCATGTCTTGTAAACGATCTATGCTTTAAATATCGTTGCTGTCCAAAGAAAAACAAGTATCTACAAAATTAAAACTTTACAGGAGGGTACAAAAACTTTGCTTTCAATGTAAGTCAAAGGAGCCAGAATTGTTTTCAAGCTTTTTTGCTGCATCTCTGTTGGTCCATTCATTCATTCATTCATTTATCCTGAACTCTTTACATAATGTAAACAGCAGGTGTCGTGTTCAAATGACGTAGAAAAATAAACCCTGACAAAAACAGAGATTTTTTTTTCTCTGGACAGCGACAATATACAGTTGCGCCACTCATAACTGGGTTTTATACTGTTAAAGATAAAACGTTAGAGTTATGATAGAGTGATACAGTGACCTGACCTGTGTCCTACTTGCCGGTTAGCCGGGATAACTCAAGACTCGCTATGAGTTTGCTGGAAAAGCTTAACTGCCTGCTTTCTCAGGCGCCAGAATGTAACTGCAGCACATTTTTTAGGTTGAATGGGCAATTCGAATAAGAAGATAACTTCATCCACGTCTAACTTCCCCGCGAATTGCAAAACTAACCGATTAATCTATTAACGCCCCACAACACACAGATACGACTCCGAGGACAAACTCTTATCCACTAAAGTTAACACGTTAAAGCAAGAAGAATAACACGCGAAGCAATGCCACTCACACGGCGCCATTCCTAAATCCTTTCAGGACCGCAAGAGCTGCTCTGTATTTGTCCTGCTGTAACAGGTTGTTAATTGTGTAGAGCAGAGTCTTCCCCAGGTCAGACCCCGCCATGTCGGACTACGAGAAGCTCAGTTTAACACAGCAGCGCCAACGCAAGTACAAGGATTCATTTAAGGTTCGACCAGAAACTCTGAGTGCTACTATAGTTCCGCAAGCTCAATAGCGCCTCCAACCCGGTAAGCATTCACTGCGGAACCATAACAGCAGCTGCAGCTAAAGGGCAAATCAAGCGAATAATAGCGATTTAAAATTTTAAAGAACTAAGAAATACATCATTTAGGGGACGTGAATTAATCATCATCATCCTCCACAATTATTTATTTGATGCTTGTTAAGATTATATCTTAAAGTGGATACAGTAGTAAATACATTATACTGTGCATGCATGCATAGATGGATAAAGATACTACTATTAAATTTTTTTTCAAAAGAAATACAATTTTGCTACGCTAATATTAACCCTTTTTTAAATACTTGACCAACTAATACACAAGTAGAGGATAATGATAGAAGTTTTTCACCTTTGCCGGGTGACAAATAGCCTCTTTGCTTTGACGTCAGTATCTATCAAGCTAATATGTATAATGTCAAGCAAAGTGCTATTTTTTGTGTTGCTGGCCTATACATGAGTAATTTCCTGATCCATTTCCCAAGTCAGGCTGATTAGTTTAGGGGGACATTATTTTCAGCCGCCTGAGTCTGGTGCTAAGTAAAATTAGCAATCAGTGTCCCCTGTGAGTTAGTGACATTATCTGGGGAGGCGTATGTTCCTGGAGCACTCATTCTCAACTCGCTATATAAAACAAGCCACAGTATGAAACATTAATAAGAGCTATGAAAGGGTCCGTAAGGTAATGGTTAGGGTCCTGAGGACAACAAGCAGATTTTAGAGTACTTGCCCTGGGATAGCTAGCCTGAGTTATTTAGTTATTCTGTGTTCTTGTGAGAACAGATTCTGATTCTAATGTAGTACACATACCCAGGACCTGAAGATAATAACATAGCATTACAAATTTCAAGGAGTGAATAAAGGGTCCTGCAGACCAAACTTAGCAGGGGTCGCCAATCTTTCACGGGCCGACATGGCTGTAGCTTTTCATCCCAAACAGGCTAAAGCTTAATTGGTCTCTAACAATTAATTAGTTAAATGTTGGGTACATCTGCTTGTTTGGAGTGAAACCTTCAGGACACTGGACGTTCACAGGACTGGTAATCGCCGTCTTATCAGGACCACCTCCAGACACGTTAATCAGAACATTGAGAAATGTTTATGACAATGATAGTGAGCAACCAGCATGAATTATATTAGATTAGCACAACTTATTCAGGTTTGTTCAAGATATTTTGCTTCAAAGCAATTTACAAATATCTGTGTCTGGTCACCAAAACTACATGTGACAGTGGCAAGAAGAGGAGTTGAGAAGAAAAAAAACATTTTCTTATGTTTCTCCTTATATTTATTTCATTTTTTATTTTTCTACATTATTTGACAATAGCCATTTATATTGTTTGAAAGTTTAATGCTAAATGAACCAATAGAAATGTCCAAAAAGTACTTGGAAAAAAGGGTTCCATTGACTTTACTTGAAAGTAAAAAGAGTTCTTGTCCTCTATTGTCAAGTTACTATTTTGGAGATATTTTGTTATATTAAGTTATGTTGAAGCATTCTTATTACTCTATTAATCATAAAATGGTCGCATAATCCAAAACTGATTTTAACATATTAATGTATGTTAGGTCTGCAGTGTAATGCATGCAAAATGTAAATATTTAAATGCATTTTTTCTGTTCTGTTCTGTTCTTCACTTCATGAGTATGCTAACCCTGAGGAACCACTGACACATAGCATCAGTAAAGTTATATATATTGAAGTTTGAAGTTTATATATATATATATATATATATATATATATATATATATATATATATATATATATATATATATATATATATATATATATATATAAACTTCAAACTTCAAACTTTACCTCTTTAAATTTTAACATAAATATACATAATAAATATTAAATAAAAAATACTGCATTTACCGCATTTAAGTATTATTTTGAAGGACTTGTATTACTCTGTTATGTTTCCAGGTGGAAACAGCAAACGTTTTACTCCTTAACAATATCATTTATAACTTTAATGTCCTCAGAAACCAAGAAAGAGGAGTATTGAGAACGATAAAGAGGAGTGCTGCTGAGTAAGATGATGAGAATCATTGCTTTAGAAAAGGAGTGCTAATGAAGATGATGAGGACCACCACTGAGAAAGATCTTTCTGTTTGTGCTTCTGGTTTTAAACAGTTCTTTAACATAAATAGGGCATGGCCAAACTGCTGTCAACTGTATATGTGGACATATGCAAATGTGTTGATTTTTGTGAAACAAAGAAACAAAACACATGACTCATAATGCTACACTTATTACATTCACATTAATTACTGCACATACTAGACATAATTCATAGCACTCACTATACAGTATTGCACATATTACTGCACATATTAAATTTATAATATTTAACTTTTTCTGTACTTATATTATTTTTGTGTAACATATTATATATTATGTATGCCTTTGTATTATATTATATGACATATTACATTATATATATTACCTTTATTTCTACATACCCATCTGTGTATATTGTGTATGGAGGTATATATATATATATATATATATATATATATATATATATATATATATATATATATATATATATATATATATATATATATATATATATATATCATTGCTGTGCATTGGACATTGACAATATGTGTATGTATATAAATCCACATTTCTGTTTATTTTTACATACCCATAGGCATTCATATATTCTTTATATTTATTTTACTTTGCTCTTGCACTTTATTTACTTTTTTTTTTTGCATCTGAAAACAGGCTGTCTAATTTGCAAATCTTTGCTCTATGGACTGAGAAGTGAATGACTTTCTATGAAAAGGCATCATTAATTATAATGAGTTAATTAATTTGGGCTATTCATTTTTGGCCACTTTGACATATCTCTTACATTTGGGAAAAGGGGACCCCAGAATTCCCATCTGTGACTTACAAATAATTCTGATGTTATCATCCCTAAATGTGTATATTGTATATAGAATATGAAAAAATCAAAAACAATAATGAAAAAGATCAAATTATTATAAATATTTACTAATGATCCAATAGGTCAGGTTATTTAACAGAGGCTACCACAAAGGAAGTTTGTTTTAGCCACTGAAATAGAGTACAATTGCAGAGAACACACAAGGACTTAAGGTCAAACAAGGACTTGAGATCTTGACCATGATTAATTATTATGTCTATATATCAATACCGTCATTAGAGAATGTAAGTTATTTAGAGTCTAAAAATCCTTTTCTATTCAGCACATTTATGAGATTTTCTGTGGGGCAAATGGAAACAAATCATTATTATAAGTATTATTATATTATAAGAATTAAAAGACCTAAACAAAGCCCAGCTCTTCTTATTAAAAGATTAATAATTATTATTATTAATAATTATTATTATTATTATTTAGATAAAAATTCCAGGTATAGCAATTTGTGTTTGCTCAATAATTCAGCAGATAAAAGCATTTAATCCTTTGGCATCCTCTAAAGCCTCACTTTACTCTGGAGAAGTAAGGAAGACCATTATAAGATTAGCAATTGGGGAAAAAAATCAATAATACAGATGGGCAGAAATATACAGGAAGCAAATGCATCTCTGTATGTCTCTAGATCTTCACTACATGAATTTGAATGCATCTGGGATCTTGTCCCTGTCAACCTCCACACTAAAATATCCTGTCAGCTAAATGGAATATAGAAAAGTATAATGTAATATAGTAAGAACGCAGATCCACAGACTGTACTGATCTGCAGTAACCTTCTAAATCACCAGGGGTCTCTCTCTTACTTACAGAGTTATTCATAACCGCTTAAGTTTGGAGACAAATGCGAAAGGCTGGACTATCTAAATGGAATTTTATATTCACTGGATTCTGGGTTGTTTTTGTGACCTGAGCGATAAGGTTACTTCTGTCAAAGGTCATAGGTGAGATTGGAATCTAATAAGATACACATTTACAGATTAAATCTGTTCTGAACATCTGCATGTGATCAAAAAAAATTGATTGGGAAATCAACTTATGCTGCTGCTTAAATTCCAGCATTCCAGCATTAAAATTAAATGTCCATCAAACGTATTGGGAAGCCCACATGACAATAAACAAGTTAATGGTTTGCATCTCAAAACCTTTCAAAGAAATACTGACTCTGTACTCTGATAATATTCACAGGTACCCAGTTTTGATATGTTTTCCAAACTGTCTTATATATATATATATATATATATATATATATATATATATATATATATACACTTTCATATATATATATATATAAACTAAAAGAATGTTATTATGTTTACATGGGTCACAGTTTATGTTTTTTTTTTTAGTGATGGTGCATTAAAATGTGCAGAAGTGTGTTCTCTGTAATATATTATAGTTTAAATGATGGGCAGTGATGTTGAATGAGCACTCCCCACCTGCAGAACATAGCTTTTCATTGAAACCAAACAGTGTAATCATTTTAAATAGCTTTAATTGGAACCACCTTTGAGTATGTTTATGCTAATGCTGATTCATTAGCTTAAGTTAATTAATTCAGTTGCAGTTCTGTTGTTGAGCTCAGTTCTAACCAAGGTCTGCACCAAATGAACTAAAACAATCTAATTGTGCTGTAGATTTGAATACTTTCAGTTCCCTGTAGACCTGCTGGCGTCCTTGGAAAAAAAAAACAAGCAATAAAAGACAATGAGAAAACATTAGCATTGATTTTCATCTGGATAATTTTTATTCTTTTTATGAAAAAAAAGCATTTAAAAAATAAGACATTATAAAAAATAGCATTTCTACGTTTCAAGCATAACTACTTGTTCTTCTCTCATAATGCTGGACGAGGTAAAAGAGCACAAAGAAATGAATCCGTGACCAAACCTAAATGCAGTAATGACAAGAAATTGCAGCCAATCAAACATTCTCCTTGCATCAGTTTGTAAAAAGGGTTGCGGTTATAACAAAATTGGTGACTCACAATTTCAGGAACTATTTTCTTTGGGTAATTTGTTCATATTGGCTGTGACTGAACCCATGAGCTACTGATTCACAGCCTAGGATGTTTGAGCACTGGCACGACACCAACATTAATTTTAAATAACTTCAGTCTGTTCACAGTTCCTTCATATGTTGCTGATTACTCACACATAAAGAGACTAGAGAAGCTATTAATACAAAAGTCAAAACAAATCAACAAACCAATATTGTTTTCCTCATATTTCCTCTTTGGGTCTTATCCGGAGCTGCACAAACAACAGTCAGTGATAATGACTTTTTGTGGGAAAACATTAAAAGGGGGTCTATCTTATATGTTTTATTAGTTTTTTTTCCTATCTCCTGTAAAGTTAACATTTTGTAGATACTTATTTTTCCTTTGCACTTATTTGTCTTTGGTTTTCGGCGACCTTCCAGCAATGCCATAAGCAGGTGCTGGTGGCATGTTTGATCAAAGCTAAGAATCGTAGTTTCAGCATCCACAAGCAGCAGCCAACTGGAGTCTGTCCCACAGTGGGCAGCAGAGAAAGCCGAGAATGACGTTGGAAGCACCTCTGCTACTGCCGCCAACCCCAGTAGCACTAGGGGTTTTGCAGCAAGCTGTGAGAAAATCCACCACACTGAGGAGGAGGACGTTGCGCTTAGCCTATTTCTTCATAACCTCGAAAGGATGGCTGTTGATGGTGTGTGGCTGCGGTGTGTGTTTACTAGGGCAGTGGATATTCTGTAAGCTCTGCTGGCCAGAGGCTGTGGGGGGCTGCAGGGATTAGGGAAATACAGAACTTGCAATAGGAGTAACTTTACAACTTTACAGTGTGTACTGGATGTGTACATGTGTTGCATGTGTTATATTGTGCTGATTAGTGGAGAGAGCATCAGCTGAAATTGTTTCCCACGTCTCCTTCCAAGAATGCCAAAATGTCACATTATTATTTCTTTGGTTTAGTTGTAACTGTTAAAACCTGCCATAATTAATTTTTCACATAAACATTTTCTAACCTCTCTATATACCTTAGAAACAAACAGGCTGATTTTGTTGCTGTGGCTATTAAGATATTAAGATATTAAGATATTAGTGATAACAGGACAAAGCAACAATATATAAATGAGTTGGTGGTCAGACTGGTGACTACAGAGAAAAGGCTAAATAGTACAAAGACAATTTAGAAGAAGTAAATAGTACAAGAATGAATAATTCCAAAATCTGGGACTGATGTGAAATTTATTTAAAATTATTTCTGAAATTCAACCCATAAAAGCCTTATATTTTTTTCTGTTTGCTCAAAAGATTGTCTCTCAGGTGATTTAACTCTTTTGTGTGTGATTCAGCTCACCCCAGTCTCACCTAAATAATATTTATAAAGCTATTTTCTCATAACATAACTATATTTCAGCTCTCTATTAGTGAAGAAGGAGATTCAAAGCTTTTTTTTTATCGTCCTTAAAACGTCTTACAGTTAAATGCTTTAATCAATCTCCTTTTTTCTCTCCAAGGAGAAGTATTTTAAAACTGATAATCTTTCTTCAAGAAAATATTAAGGTCTGCTTTATTTCTCCTGAAACAAAGAAAAGCTCATTTTAAGATTTGATTAAGATTGGAGATCTCAAAAACTGGTTTGAAACAACTTTTATGGCTGCTTAAAGAGACTTCACCAGCAGTCCTCTCAGCAGTGGAACAGCAAAGTTACTCTTTGCATTTTAAAAGATGACAAAAAAATAACCATCAACGCAAGTTTATTGATGTTTGATTTGAAATATGCATGTAACGAACACTTTCTAAAGAAAAACTCAACAAACAGCATCTTTGCAAACAGTTCCTACTAAAACCTGAATGGAGAGATAATTCAATATGATGAGACAGTTGTTTATACCAGCATTACTGGTTATTCATGACTGATAAGATTGACTACTCAGATGTTCATGACTGATAAGATTATCATTTGTGATAAGATTATCCTACTGGACTCATGCAGGCATTGTATATCACGATATTACATACATGACATAAAGTCACATAATTATGCACTTTAAATTCACCTTTGAAGCATTTGTCAATTTGAATTTTTAAAAAATATTTTTGAAAGTTTTAACACATTTATATTTACACAAAACACTAAATATATACAATGATATGCAAAACCTTGCACAATCTTGGCCAAAATTGATATTTTATTGATTTTTGAAGTAAAAAGAATCAAACACAAACTAGTGTAAATTTGGTTCATTTAAAATAAGAAAAAATAAAAGAAAAAAAGAAAAAAGTATTCGTAGCATCTGTAAAAGATTGCACACTTTTCAATTTGGTCTCAGAATGTAACTAACTTATTAGGCCTTAATTGCCTCATTAGGACTAATTAGAATGGTCAAGTACTGTAATTAGGAACTATTAGCTGTTGACAATTCCAGAGCATAAATTCTCTGAGTCTACAAACTTAGTGCCACTCTAAGCAGCTGCCTGAGGATCTAAAACATGAAGCTAATTTATGCCTACAAAGCAGTACAAGATTAGAAAAAGATATCAGAGTGATCCCAGTTCTCATTTCCACTGTAGAAAATGTCATTAAGAAGTTTCAGTTAAAGGGAACCTTGGAAATCAGTCTGGATCTGGATGGATGGCAATACTCTTAGGCAGAGCTGCTCATGTACTGACCCGAAGGATGTTGCAAACATGATCTGTGTTGAATGAAAGATACATAAACATAAAACATCTGAAATATGCAAATTATTGATTACTAAGCAAATGTCATTTTGGAAACAAGTGCTGAGGACTGGTGAAGCAAAGGTATGTTAGGAGGACATGTAGAGCAGCATTTGATGAAAAGAACGCTTAGACTGTTGCAGATTGTTAGATCTGAGGGCTAATCTGGTATGAGTTGTGGTGGTGTAGCAGCCAGTGGCATGGAAAATTTCATAGATACATTGTATGGTAGACGAAAGAGTGGATTCCTCTAAATATCAGCAAATTCTAGAAGCAAAAGTGGAACAGTCAGTCAAGAAACTGGGGCTACTTCAATGAACACAAACTAAAGCCTTTCACAGAAGTTTGCAGAACTAGAAGTGATAAAGAAAGAATTTCTAAAACAGTAATAGAAAGACTCTTAGCCAGCCCACCACCTGCCTTAGTGCCTCAGACAGCGAAACAGGGAGGTGTTTTAGTAATCAAGGACTCCATCAGCAGACACTGAAAGTAACTGGCTTTAGAGGTAACACAGTTATCAACTGCACTTTAATAAAAAAAAAAAAGTAATAAGTATTTAATAATATGGTAACATGATAATGACAAGTATTTGTTTCATTGATTTTAATGTTAAATTCTTAGTTGTTACTCAATAACACATCAGTAATTATACAGGTACCAAGTACCTACTCTAGTATATTACCAAACAAGTATTACAATTGTAATTACAAAAACGTTGGCACACTGTGGAAAAAGTAAAAAAAATAAATATATAAAACATAAAAACTGAATAAAATGATTTGTGAATCTCATACACCCATATTTTATTCACAATACAACATAGAACACATAGTAGATGTTTACAGTGAGGTTTTTATGCTTTCATGAAAATTATTACCTCATTTACTGACAAAAGTTACTTTAACCTGCATTACATCCATTACTCCAAACAGCTGAGAATTTGAAAAGTATAACTTGGTGCTTGCACTAAATACAGCTCTGACAGCTTCCAGTAATGATCTCATTCATCAAAAAGAAAAACAAAAATTCTTGTGGAGCCCCTTAAGGTTCAGTCTTAGGGCTTGTGCTTTTCTCCTTGTCTAAGTTAACTTTAGGTGATGTCATTAGTAAAACAATATAAAATTTCTTCGCTTTGCTGATGGCACACAATTTTACATTTCCATTCCTTCTAATAATCAAGACCTGTATGTCAGATATTTCCAAGTAGATGTCACAAATGAAAAACAAGAATACTAATTCCTGGTGCTAAAACTATTAGGATAAATGCTTTATGAGAAGCTGTTTTTTTAGAAGTATGAAATCTGTGTGTTATCTTAGATTCTGAGCTTTGTTTTCATCCTGCATGTAAATACAATCACTAAAATAGCTTTTTGTCATAGTTTCCTAAGAAAACATCCATCCTCTACAACTTGTGCAAAACACCACTGCAAAGAACCAAACTACAATTTCACTACTGCTTAGAAATAACTGCACTGGCAACCTGTATCTTTTGGATAAGATTTTAAAGTTATGCTACTAGGCTTTAAGGCTTAAAACGACCTTAAAGCATCAGCTTACACTGCAGAATTCTGTCTATTTATGATCCACCACATCAACTTAGATCTGAAGAAAGTGGCCTTCTGCAAACACCCTCCTTCAAATATAGAAACTGTACACATTTTATTACACTTATTATTTAGCTGTGTACAAAATACATTTAGTATTTAAACTCTATATCTCTTTTTAATATTTTTCTATGTGTTAATTTATGATTATTAATAAATGCTCATAGCCTCTTCTATCACCATTAAGTATTATTAAGATATTTTTTACTTGTTTGCTGATGATGTTAACTTTTTCACTTCAAAAAGCAGCAATATATGTCATCAAGTGTTGCGACATGGATCCAAATTCTTATCAGTCCTTCTGAGAGAAAAAAAAAATTAAATGAAAGTTAAGAATTTTAATACTAAAATGTAATTTAAGTATATTCTGAATATGTTACTTGTTGGGCCCAATTAAAAAGTAAATTGGTTAAACACTGTGTGAGACATCCGTGTGAGACATCCGTGACTGGGGAAGATGTGTTGAACACACTGAGAATCATTTTCTGAACACAGAGACCAACTAGTATTACACTGAGTTACACTCTCAGTGGGGATTCTCTTTTTCTCTATTTCTGTTTTCACACTGAATTAAAAGTTCCCCCTAAATGGTGAATCTTCATGATTCTTTCTGAAATTGAAGACACACTGATTCTTTCTTTTGTATGTGACGTAATGTATGTCTTTCAAGATGAAAGTCTTATTTTTGTACCTTTGTACATTACCTTGCAGCTTCTGAGGGCTAAGTCCTCCTCTGTGACTCTTATAAGGAATGGCCTGAATGCCATTAGTTGTTTTTTTCCAAAGCCAAATCAGAAAAGTTGAGACTTTATGGAAGATGTTTCATATATTTACTAACATTTAATTACATTCTTTTTATTTTATTGCAGACAATAAAAACCCAAGATATTCCATGTCTCATCTGGTCCATTTATTTGTTAATATACAACCATTATTGCATTTCATACCTGCAACACATTCCAAAAAGGCTGGGACAGGGGTCGTTGTAATGAAGTGAACAAAAAAAAAAAACTAAACTAAATAATGATGTGACTTTACACAGGTGATGTTAACAGGTGACTGTACATGATTTGTACAAAAGCAGTATTTACAGGCTGGAGCTTTGAAGTGTAGAGGATCTCAACAAATGTGTAAGAAAATTATTTAAATCTTTAAAAACAATGTTCCTCAAGAAAAATTTGGACGGATTTGCATATTTTTCTGTTATGGTGCATAATATCATTATATGATTTAAGGAATTGGGAGGAATTTCAGTGCATAAAGGGCAAGAGCGCAAGCCTAAGCCTAACATCTGTGGTCCCCAAACCGCTTAGACAACACTGCATCAGGAGCTATTGTTCAATAATAGCTGATACAACCACATGGGTAACGGATTACTTTGGCAAACCTGTGCCAAGATCTACAATACAGGGTTACATTAACAAATTCCACTTAAAACTTTACTGTGGCGAACAAAAGGCTTATGTTAACCATATCCAGAAGTGGTATCAACATATCTGGGCTCAGAGGCATGGACCATCACACAGTGGAAACATGTATTATGGTCAGATAAATCCACGTGGACATCATGTGCTCCGGACCAAAGATGAAAAATCCATCAGCAAGTCCAGAAGCCAGCGTTTATATGGCATGGGGTCAGCGTATCAGTGCCCTGGGCAAAGGTAATTTACATTTCTATGATGCAGCATTAATGCAAAACAGTACTTTAAGATCTTAGAGCAACACATGATGCTTTCAGGAAGACATATTTTCTAGGAACGTCAATACATTTTTCAAAAAGAGAATGCAAAACTACATACTGCACACATTAAACACACATTGCTACAGAAGAAGAGTGCATGGGTTTGAACTGACCTGCCTGCAGTCCTGGCCCGTCCACAGGTAGAAAATGTGTGGAAAAATAAAAAAAAATCCAACAATGATGATCCTGTTCCGTTGCACACCTTAAGAAGTGTTTGCAAGAAATGGGACAAAATAACACCTGAAGCACTTCATGTTGCCAAAACAGCTTTTAAGTGTTGTAGGCAGGAATGGCAGCATTATGGTATCATGGTGTAGTTTTGGCATGTGTTGCAGGCCTGAATTGCAGGAATGGATGTTTACAATTAATTACAATTAAAAGGAAGCTGACCAGAAACATGGACAGGAAATATCTTGTTCATAATATCTGCAATAAAATAAAAAGAAATCCCACCTTTTTTAGATTTAGGGTTGTAATACATAGCCATTTTCCAAAATAACTGTTAATAACACTAGCCTCATCCATCTAAACACTTCACCTATCTAAATTATGTATGTGTAATTATTTTAATGCAACAAATTAATTAGCTGCAGACATCCAGCCCTCGTTTAATAACACATGAAACACCACCTCTACTTTCATCTGATTTCATCTGATAACCACTTACGTGCAAACATGTCAGAGCTGTCATTACATTCAATTTGGAGCGCAAAGATCCACTTCTTTGTGTACCGTCATAGGAAAAAATATGCCTTTACTTTTATTATATAAGGATCCAAATATCAACAACAGTGTACATCCCACAGATTCTTTGTAAATAAAAAAATATACACATGGCTGCAAAAGTAATGCCTATTTAGCCACCTCTGCTGTCACTGAACCACACAAACCCAGCATAGTATTTTATCTTTCTTCAAGCTACACCAGCTGTTATAACCTACTAACTCAGATCATTATTGTTACTGACAGTCATCCAAGTTTTGGGCTATACACTGCAATTTTTTCTGCCTTCCCAACTGTCCTACTGCAAAGATGGCAAAGGTCCTCTATAACACAAGGCAGTGCAGCAGTGAATAGTTTTACACCTCAGATTTTTCACTAATTGTATTTATTTATTCATTTATTTTAATGGTTTCACCTTCAAATACAAACAGTCTTGCCAAATAGACTGAAACTAGCCAGCAACCCATGTTTAATTTGATTCTAATCAGGCCAACATGAAAGTATTAATTACAATGAACTGAAGGCAGATTTGGTACGAGCTAAAGATCTAAGTGACTATGAAAGAAGGTTCATTATTAGGGCACGGATGGCAGGAGCTACAGTCACAAAGGCTGCTCATCTGGTTAATGTTTCATAGGAGCAGTGAATAAAGGGGCTTGCACAGCCTCTACATTTAGATCAAGGAGAAAAACATCAGTAAACAGGGTCGAAAATTGTGGTGTAAATACACATTCAGTGCCCCCCTATTCATCAAAACTGCATACGCTAAATCAGAAATGAGGGCAAACAAATTTATACACCAACATTTTGGTTATTCATTAGTTATATCTCCACTGCATCTATATGATCTCATAGAAGTATGTTCATATTTTAACATGTGCAGTTAATTAATCAAAGAAATCAATATTAGCAAAAAAAATACACATATGATCGTTACACTCAATTGTTAAAAAAGTCAAAATTCAAAATGCATTTCGAAACTTTTTTTATACTAAAATATTTAGTAACACATTATTTTAATGTCTGCTTCTTAAAAACTTGTTAACCATTAGTAGGCATTAATTAATACCCTAATCAACACAAACATAAAATTTGTAAGCAAGCTCAGAAATGTGTTATAAATGTACTTATGATTTGTGGTAAAAAGGCAAAGCTGTTAAACATTAAAACATTGTTAAGTTATTAGCTAATTGTTAGTTATTTGTAATCTGTAAGTTTAAAGCATAATTAAGCTCTCTTTAAGTGAGATTACAATCCAAGAAATATTAAAAGGTAATAATAATATATATATATATATATATATATATATATATATATATATATATATATATATATATATATATATATATATATATATATATATATATATATATATTATAACTTTATTTTACATTAAAATCAAATACTAAGAATGTTTAGTTCAAAAGTGAGGAATTTGTTGTATTTTACTGATAAAGTTAATGTATATGTTAAACAATTTATAACCTTGAAAAATTATTTGTAGACAATTACTAAGCATTAGGCAGTAGTTATTAAGAATGAATGAATTCTACTTTTCTACTTCAGCTAACTCTTTGTAAACATTTTCCAGGTCATTTGTAAGCATTTACTAACAGTTATGTATAGATAATTAGTAACTGAATAAATTCTACTATATTCATGGTCTTGCAAATTCATTAACAAAAATCTTTTAAATGTATTGTATCATTTGCACACCATCCATAAGGAATTTATAAAAGTTTGAAACAAGTTATTTGAGTAACATATTTAAAAGCTGATTAATGCCTTCTTCAGATACTTGTCTGTCATCAGCAAAGTTGACTTGCATGACATGCCCTGTGTATGTGTTACCGGCATCAGCGCCCTGTGTATGTGTTACCGGCATCAGCGCCCTGTGTATGTGTTACCGGTGTCAGGGCAGTCAGTTATTTTAAAACAATCTATAACTCACTTTAGTTGTCAGTTGTTTATGACACTTATAAATGAGTATACTTGCAGCAGAAATATGTTAATTTACTCACATGTAGGTTTTTGTAGGTTTGGTTTTGGTAAATATTTTTGATGTACTGTTACAGGAAAACATTTCACTTATACTTTAACTGAAAGACTACAATTAATTAACACCTAACTTGGCAGCCAACAAACACTTCATAGCTAATTTACAGACAATCTTATTAGCAAACCATAGAAATACATTCATACCAATTTTATGACTGTGCTTATAAACTATGTGTTTCTATATAATGGGGCATTATTCATTGTTTACAATGGAATTAGAAATTGTTTGCTAATACGTTAGTAATCGTTAGAAAGCTGACTTCAACTTCAGTGTTGGGTTTTTGTCACTTTCAGGACATTAAACTTTACAGTTCAGATATCAATCAAATGCACTTTGGCTAAGTCTTACCTTAATTTCTTGTTCATTCTAATCATCTTGTACCACGTTTTCATTTTCATGTCAGGGAGCTACATTTCCCCAGCCACAGGGCTGTACAGAGATACTGTAATGAGGTGAAAGTACAAGCACTGTGTCAAAACCTTGCTCGAATAAAAGTGGAGTGAGAACCAAAAACACACAGCACTGTGCAGTCAGTGGGGACCCTTCTTCATTAGAGTCACAACTGCCATTAAGTTTATTATAATATGTATTGCACACACATACACATTACATGAACGTCATACACATTCATACACTTTACACAAACCGTGTGAGTAACCTTCGCCTCACAGCTTGGAGAGTTCTTCAAAGAAAAACTCTCAGGGATGTTTTTCACACCTTGAGTCAGTCTCAGAAGTTTTAGAAGTTGGTTAGCATTTTCTGCTTCTCACAGCTTAGGTTCTCCCAAACACATTCACTGTTGTTGACATATTAAATCTGAGGTGTTCACTCCAATGTTCTGAGAACACCAGCAGCTTCTTTTATTTGGAAATTCATCTTTTTTTGTCTATTAAAATCAGAAATCAGGAATCAGAAATACTTTATTGATCCCAGGGGGAAATTGCAGTTATTACAGTAGCAGCCGGTTATGTAGAAGAATAAACACTAATAATAGTTTACAACAAACATCCTTTCAGATCCATACTGTTGAGTCGTTTTCAACAGTGGAAGGATGGACAGAATAACCTGTGGATGGTTTCAGATCTGAAGCAAGAGTGGAGCTGGATTTTCTCCTCTCTTTCAAGAATAAAAGTATTGTTTATAGTATTTGATGGGGACAGTTTTGGTGGTCTACCAGCTCTTTTAATCATTTTTTGACCCGCAGTTTTGAAAGCTCACTTATTTCATTATTATTATTTTTGGTACTTGGATTTTGTTATATGGGCCATTCTACCATATTAGTTATATCAACTATCCAAAAAAGAAAAAAGTGCTCTATCAACTCTTGCGTAATAGTCCTGTTTTCGGTATGCATTCAGAAGGGTTTGGTACTTCAATGGCCATTTTGACTGGACATTAAACAATTACAGGGTAGTCTTTGTTTTTTTATTGTAAGAAGTAAATATTTATGGTATGGAACATGTTTAGTGTTAGGACAATATGCGGTGTAGTGATTAATGGGAGCACAGCTGCTGGTAGTTTCATTAAACACAAATACGGTTTTTATATTTTAACACTAAAATAAAATGCACTGGAACTCAACTAACTGTTAAGAGAAAAGCTACACTCTATTTTAATGAGAACTTTTGAAATAAAGTCTTTTGAAGGCCTAAAAGGAATATTCTTTATCTTTTCAATATTTAATCTGTCTGTTCAATAATTCTCATGTAAAATATAAATCTGATGTAAAAACTGTATTTTTCACCCATGCTTAGGTGAACTTGCTTTATCCCATCATCCCAACTCTTTTTCACCATCCATCCTGCAAAAAAATATTTCCCATGTAGTCATGCCAACTGCTCTTCACGTTGTGTGAACATTTCATAACAAACAGATTTACCAGCGAAACTCATAAAGCATAGGTTGGAATGGTAGTTTGAAGGATACCTATATAGGAAGTTCATAGTACACACATACACTTCAAATAATACATATTTAAAGCAATATTTGAATATTTATGTGTGGTATATGACAGGAATCACAATTAGAATGCAATGGTAAAAGCATATAAACATTTTGAGAACTGATCTGATGTTGTTTAATAAGTCTCTATGTTCCATTACTTGAGAACGATGCTTTATAATATTTATACAATATTTAGTGCATAGGTTGTGCGGTTTGTGTAAAGACAGCCTTCTGTTGTCAAATTCAGCTCCATTAAAATACATCCAGAAAGTCATCTGACAAAAGTGATATACATTGTGTAAATTGCAAATGCTAAAGTGCTAAAGGTCTGTTTATGAACCCATTTTCCCCAAAACAGCCTGTACCTACATTTAGAGTTTAGTCAACAACATTATACAGTATTATGAGCACAGACCTTAAAATAGGACAGAGTGGTGAGATGTTCTTTGGGTGCTCATTTCACAGCTTGGCACAGAGTTCAGTGGGGAAAAACTGTAAACACGTTCTTATAATGTTTTCTCAATGAGATGATCTGACAAAACGTGTCCTTGAGTGCTTTGGATTTACAGCACTGAACAAACTCCAACAGAGCTAAAACACATCGAGCTCTGGACTCGACGGGAAGTTGTTTGGCAAAACAGAGCTGATGCGTAATTTCTCTGCATGAACCCCTGTAGTGCATCTGGTGTACAAGCATAACTGCTTAAATAGTATTGTTCTCCAGTGGTAAAAATGCACCACTGAATAGCTTGAGGTGTTAGTGAGCACCTGTTAGTATTTCAGTTAGTCAAGAGAACAATTCAGAGCTGAACAGCTTTTTATTTTCATTGTTATTTAAAGGAAGTGTGAGGCAGTAAAATGAGTTTTACATTATTCCTCTACAGCCACAATGCAGTGACCTTTAACAGCTTAGTTTTTTAACAAAGATATGATCGAGAGCAGGATACATGCAAAACCTGGCTGCAGCCTTAAATTTCACCAACTTTTCAAAATTCCTCCATAATTTAGCTGTTAAGATTATTCAGAAATTATTCAGAGTGGTTTGAAGTGAAATGGATAATTGCAGAGAAAATAACCTTGCACTAGTTTATCACTAGTTTTTAACCCTTAAAAAAAGTCATCAGGTGCTGTTTTGCCTACATTTAATTTTAAAAGAAAAGTGGGTGTCCCTGCTCACATTACATGTGCTTATGTTCTGCACAACTAAATACACGATTACTGTTTATTTGCTGATGTGAACATATTGGAGAAAATCATTTTTGCAAAATTTATAGCACATTTTGTGTTTAATCTGTTTTTTAATTCTGTTTACAGAAATATGCAGAAAAATCCATATTTAAGTTTGTTCTTTGAAGATGTGTTAACTTATGCTCAAATATTTACATATCATCAGTGTCCAAAGAAAAACATGTATTTGCATTTTGGTACATTTTTATTTTTCATAAAAAATGTATTTTTCATTTGAACACAGCAGCTACTCTTTATATATTTTATGACTGTATTTTTAAGACCAAAACTTTCTAAAAAATTTAAAACAATATTTTAGCCATCACACAGCAAAGGTAAAAACATTCCCTGAAATAGCATGCTGTGGGGTATCTTTCAGAGGCAATAAACCCCTCAGACAGCTGGTTCCACCACCGCTGTGAACAATTCTGGCTTGGTAAGTTGCATTTGGAAGTTATGTACCAAATCATCACCAGCCTGAGAACCATTTGAATGGTTTGACACATTTAAAGACACAGAAATAAACCATTTTGCAGACTTTTATAGTGAAAAAGCCAAGACATAAACTAAAAGAAACAAAGGGAGGAAAACATAGTTAAAACTTCAGCTACTCAAGAAAAGCAGCCTCTCCAAAATGCTTTTGGCAACCAATGAACTTCTTAGAACATTTAAAGATTTAACTGATGGTTTCACCTTTAAACACTAAATTAAAAAGTTAGACTGTGGAGCAAGTTTTCCAGAGCACAAACTAAGGCTGCCTTTTGGACTTTAAACCAACAAAGATTACAGACTGTTCATAGAGTAATTCACACATTGCTGGTTAAACCTTCCCATTACAGACCATGACCAGCTCAAGCATTTAGTAAGACAAGCAAACACCACAAATGTATGGCTGATTTCAAACATTTGCAATACTACAGGGGGACTGAATAATTTCCTGTGACATCTATAGAAAGGTGAAACAGCAAGTGGTTCTTCTATGGCATTACTCCAAAGAACCGTTCTTGGTAACATAATTTTAAAAAGCACATATTCTACTGTGCAAAGGTGAGAGACCATTGTTTCTTTAATTTCTTTTCTGATTGGCCATTAAGTACAAGTTCTTCATTTTGCAGGACAAGTTTCAGAGAGGATTAGTGGGACAGTCTGTCAAATAGGTTCAAATTTCAAGTTGAAAACACATTTCAGACTTTGAACTATAACTTTTATGCCTTTATTTTAAAACAAATAGAAATCTATAATCTATACTCTGAACACTTACTACTTTATATGCTTTTTTAGATGATAGATTTAACTAATTTGAATGTCTCATATAACCAAACCCATGCATATACTAATTAGCCATAACATTAAAACCCCCTGCTTTTATCTACACACAATGTCCATGACATCAGCTCCACTTATTATATAGGAGCACTTTGTAATTTACAGACTATAGTCTATCTGATTTGCTGTATACAATGCCTCTTTTCACCCTGTTCTTTAATGGCCAGGACCTCCACAAGACCCCCACAAAACAGGTACTATTAGGGAGGTGTATCATTCTCAGCACTGCAGTGACACTGAAATGATGGTAGTGTGTTAGTGTGTGTAGCACTGGTATGAGTGGATCAGACACAGCAGTACTGCCAGAGTTTTTAAAGACCTCAGACTTACTACTGGACTGAGTATCATCCACCAACTAACAACTTCCAGCCAACAGTGTCATGTGGGCAGCGTCCTGTGACCACTGATGTGCAACACCAACTGTGCAGCAACAGTGAACTATCATCTCTGACTTTACATCTACACAGTGGACCTGCAAAGTAGGCGTGTCTATTAGAGTGGACAGTGAGTGGACACTGTTTAAAAACTCCAGCAGTGCTGTGCTGAACACACACAGACACACCACCACCACTTCAGTGTCATTGCAGCGCTGAGAATGACCCACTGCCCAAATTATATCTGCTCTGTGGTGGTCCTTTGGGGGTCCCGATCATTGACAAACATGGTGAAAGAGGGCTAACAAAGTGTGTAGAGAAACAGATGGACTACAGTCTGTATTTGTAGAACTATAAAGTGCACCTAAATTGTTAAGAGAGCTGATAAAACAGACACTATGTGTAGATATAAGAAAGTGGGTTTAATGTTATGGCTGATCGGTGTAGCCAAAAGAAAAAAAATCTAATAAGTAAGCTTCCAAAATGATTAAAAAACCTGGTAGACCACCAAATCTGTCCCTGTTAGAAAATAAAACAGCACTTAAAGCTTTTATCTTTGAGAGTACTCACACTTCCTGTCTGAAAACATCCAGAAGCACTTCTGTCTATCCTTCCACTGTGAGCACAAAACTCAACGCTGTGGGTAGCTGTGAAGAAGCTGCTACTGAAAAAAAGAAAAATAACACATGGTACATGGTACACTTCTCTGTGTCAGGGCTGTTCTCTGAGCCAGAACAGGGCACAAGTTAACGAGTGAGTCTAAAATAGATAAAATAAAATGATTGCTTTTGTTCATCTCCACTGAAGTCATTCCTCTTTTCTAGTATATATGAGTAGTGCATGGCTGGCTGTAGAATCAAAAACTCATTGCAAACTCAAGAATTCAGTTATTCCATAATATACGTTCTTTAAATAAAAAAAAATCTGAATTTTGTTTTGGAAACCCAATCAGTGTAAAATATGCAAGCAGCTGCTTCAACTTAAGCCTTTTTTGCTCACCCTTGACACTGGATGTCCCCAGGGTGGGGGTTGGGGGGGCGGGGTCTTTTTCTTTTGGACAGTAGTGCTAACTGGGTCACCCAAAGAGTGTCCTTTCTTGCAGGACTGTACTCAGAGCTTTGCTGTTTGCAAGCAACACAGACATTTGTCACCTGTTCTGTATTCATGGCTTAATTCACATAAAAACAGAGCTAATATTTAGTTCTTTCTTGTGTAAAATTTTATACATTTTATACATTTTATACTCTGTTTTTGTGTTGTGTTAAAGTACAAATCACCTAAAATATTAAAACAACTATATTGGTAACAATTCCAATGAATGTTTATGTCACATTGGATTTAAATCAGATTCAAATTCAGGTTCCTGAGGGAACTGCTGTTAGTTACCATTAAATATTGAGCCTGAGTGGGAACACCCAGCGGGATGGAAAAGCAGAGGCGCTCTCTAGAGGTCTGAACCCTCAGTTCGTGGCCACATAGCAGATGGGATGAGTCTCGGATTAACACACTGCTGCTGTCCCCTCATCTGCCCTCTGCTGTGGGTAGCCAGGGGAACGAGAAGCAAGACAAACTCTCTCTCTCTCTCAGATCCACACATGTAGACAAGTCCAAAACAGAGAGTGCTGCTGCTGCTGAAATATCATGGGGAAGTCCTGCGCTCTTTAACAATTCTACAGTATTGTGTGAAAGTCAAAGATCCCCCTTAAATAAAAAATAAATCATCAACTTCTCACTCTACTTGAGGGTTATAATCTTCATAGTCTTTTATTGCGTTAGTGGCATATATACATAGATAGATATATATAGATATATATATCTTCTTCCACAGGTGTCAGATTTAGGCTCATCTGTCCATTAAGACATCTCACAGTTTCTGTGTTCTAGTGCAAATGTGTGTGTCTGTGTGTGAATTGTTTTCTCAGTTACAATTTCTTGACAGCTTGACCCATAGATTGGATCATCTTCTCACAGTAACACCTGTGAATTTTTATTTCAGACCTGAAGGAGAAGTGGGAGCTTGATTTTCTCTCAAAGATAAAAGCTTTAGGTTTTATTCATCTGACGTGGCAGGTTTGGTGGTTCAGTGGTTCGTCTTTTAAGGATGTTTTAGAAACTTCACATTCTCACACGTTTTTTTTTTTTCATTTTACAGGCAAGTGGATTATAATATTTCTAATCTCCTCAAAAAAGCTTATTTAGATGCATGTGAGAAAGATATTTGCAGGGCAGCTGAAGTGTGTTTTATTTGTGGGAATGCTGTGTCTCTTTGAAGGGGGACATATCAATGAATCCTTTGGAAACGGCGGTATCTGGTTGATTTTAAGACTGGTTGATTTTAACATAGCAGTAGAGTACACAAATGTACAGAGTGGACGAATGAAATACTGATATGTGCTTAAAGACTGTTTTGATTAGAAGTGAAAAAACATCTCTGGACTTTTGCACAGTACTGAATACAGACAGACCCTTTGGGGTATAATGCACTATCCATCTGTTCCCACAGAGAAGTACTGATCATTATAAAAAACAACAAAACTGTAGAGAGCAAAATGTGGAAAGTATTACTTAAAGGGCATTCTGGCTCAGAACTAGCATTTAATATAGTTTTTGTTGTGTTATGCAATATTCTGTAGCGCAGTTTTACATCCCTCACAGATTTGACCAGATTATCTTCATCCGTCTGTGTTTCTTCACTGCAATACCCAGCATGCAGTACAGAAAAACATAATAAATAATACAACCGCTGTACAAAAGAACCACTGATATTCGGGGGTCCTATGTTGACGGTCTACTTCATTGTTGGCTGTCTGCTAACTCACTCATCATAGTGGGGATGATGCTGGCTTCAATGACAACAAATTGTCAGTTTCTTCTTGTAGAAATGCTCTTTTCTAATTTGATAATATGCTCTTGCTCTTCCACACATTAACAGAGATGTTACACGTCCCCTCTTTTGTCCTCAGTTTGAGAAATGAGGAGCAATGCAGTCTTACTACTAAACTCTTAGACAAGTTCTCAGATTTACAAATATGTTACAGCATATCATATCATATAAGTTAAAGAGAGGTGTCTTGGGCATAGTTACTCGTGGTAGGATATTAGGAAGGACCAAGTGGGTGAACCAATCTGCTATAGTGCCACCTTGAGGAGGACTAGTGCTGCATCTCTAGTTAGTTAAGAATACCAAAGCTGGGTAAAGCAGGGGAATCAAGCTTTCCCTGAAATTACATTTGAGCATCTGTTATTCCCTAACAGACAGCATAAAGGATTATTTTCAGGGATTTTAAGACATTTAGGGGGTCAAACAAGTTAAATGTAGGGTCCCAGATCCCCCAGGACCCCTGAACCTCACAAATCCCTCTGTAGCAACCAGTAAATCTTGACTTCTTGAGTAGTCATTGATGTAAAGGCTACAGACATTACCTGTCTGGCTTCGTTCAAACAGCTCAGCCTTTCGAAGCTCCTCAGTCACTTGTATTTTTTTTTTTCCAAAACATCCTCCCACCTTTAAGATATGTCAGAAGTGGGGGTTACCTAGTCTTTAAACTGGTAAATGTCATTCTTAAGACTGCAGTGGCGCCGCTGTAGACACAGGCAAGCAAGAAAGCACTGCAAAGTACATAATGTCTGGACTGATTTTAGATCTTTAGTGTAAGGCTGTGTTGGATTACTTGTAACCTACTTGTAACCTAAGACTAATTCTGTCAAAGATCAGAGTTTTGGGGAACAACAGAAGTTTCTTAACAATACAGATGCACAAATAAAGTGTTATGAACTCAGGAGCAGATTGTGCTAGGTTAAGCAGCTGAATCACACCTATATAAACACGCTGCAGTTTGACTTGCAAATCAGCCTTTTTTATTTCTAGCATTAATATTCAGCTTTTATCACACGGGAAAGGGTTGTTTTAAATTCATTTGGGCTCCGCTCTAGGTGAGTATGTTTTTTAATGATGCCTATGTTCAATAAAGTGCAGATATTTTATCACAGAGTTGTGTAAACAATGTGTCTTACCATGTTTTCGAGACACAGGATTCTAAAAACTGCAGTTCAAACCAAAAACTGAGATGTTATGGTATTCCCATTAACTCCCATTCATTGGTTGGCGTGTGAGCTCTGGATTACCTAACAATATAATGAGTACAAAAAATAAGAACCAAAATCCAATATTCCAATATGCACGGCATGTCTAAAAGTTTCAAAGGTATTAATTAAAGGTATTAATAATGTGTTTCAACTCTCAACATTTGCCTTTTTCTAAAGGGTAAAACTTGGAAAGTTTTAGATGTTGGAAGATTACTGTAGGAATTTGATGGCATCCAGTCACAAGAGCACTGGTGAGGTCAGGTGTTAACGATCTGATTTACAAACACCACTAACCCCAAAAATATTGCGTGGAGTATCTTCACTCCAGAGAATTTAAATTTCACAGCTCCAGTGTCCTGAGCTTGAGGGTCTTTATACGCCTTCAGCAGATTCTTTTGTACAATGTACCGAGTAATGCAGTTATCCAAGAGTGTAATATGCTGCATAACAACAAAGCATGAAGTTTTTAATTATGCAACAATTCCACATAATTGTAAACTATAATGGGTATCTTGTATTTCTCTATAAGCAGATCTTTAATGTCATTTCAGTGCTTCTTTATTCTCCTTCTTTTGGATTTGAGTGGGTTTTTTTTCAAGGCAATATGAAGAAAATAAATGGCACTTTCAGTCCTGGCAAACAGTGAATTTGCAGTGTGGATGGAGTCCTTCATCATCACCTTGGGTGACTGAACAAAGAAAACCCCACAACCCTCTTATACTTGTAGGTACACCTGATTTAACATTTCTGAAATATGTGTAAAGTATTGTTTTTTTTGTAAAGTTTCAACTCTAATGAAAGAAAATATGATTATGACTATGGTCACAACAATAATGCCATATGTTTACAATTTACTGCTAAATGCCAACAGTGGGAGGCCCTCTCTGTACATTTTCTAAAAATAATGTTTTTACTCTGCATATCACTAAAGAGACCCTACCCTGAGATCCAGTATATATCTTAGATTGGGCATTAGCTTTAAGGAGAAAAATAGCGAGTTCACTTTAATTCAGTATGCATCAATTCATTACTCATTATGCAGTTGTAGTGTAAGTAAAGAATGACAGGAGGCATCTCCAAGTGTCCTGTTTACTCCACACTGCTTAAACAGCCGCTAACAAGCATTTCTTCTGATGTACAATGTATGGGTTGTACGGTGGGCAAGGTAGGTCACTTGTCAATCACTGGTGATATATAATTCAATTGCAAGGCAAATTTCTGACACTGACAGTGTTAAAGCTTTTGCACAAAAAAGCTTTATCTCTTCCTTCAGACGACCCTGATGGTGGATTTGATTTACTCCTCTAAGGCTTCAACTTTCATGCTGTCAAAGCAACAGAGAGACATAGCAATTATGAAGAAATTCTTTCATTCATTGAATTATTAAAATATTACACTTTTCATTGAACTTGTCTTGCTGATAATATATTTTATAATTGAAATGTTTGCATTATATTTGTAAAGAATGCCCTTTTCACGGGTACTCTCAGACCTATGGAACCCAGTTTACATGATATAATGACTCATTCGTCAGTATTTCAGACATCTTGCTTATGTCTCGTGTATATATGAGTGAGAGAAAGAAAGAAAGAGAGAGAGATGCATCAGGATTTGTTCTGTGCTGGTTGTTTGCTGGCCGGTAATGACCTTAACATTAAGTTAATTTATGTGGAAGACCATTTGGTTACAAAAAGATACATCAGTTCTAAAGTGGTTGCATACCTCTTTACCATTAACAGTGATTTATATCTGCTTTAGATTTACCTTGTAAGAACAAGCCTCTTTGCCATTTGCATAAACTGATGCCATGTATATATATATATATATATATATATATATATATATATATATATATATATATAAAATTCTATAAACAGACTGTAGCTGTTTTCTGTTTCCCTGCACACTTTGTCCCTTTCATGCTGTTCATGAATGATCAGGACCCCCTGAGGACCACCACAGGGCAGGTATTATTTAAGCACATTAGTGACATTGATGTGGTGGTGGTGTGTTAGTGTTTGTTGTGCTTGTGTGATCAGATGGTGCAGTGCTGCTGGAGTTTTTAAGCACCTCAGTGTCACTGCTGCACTGAGAATAGTCCACCAACCAAAACTATCCAGTCAACAGCGTCTTATGACCACTAATGAATGACAAGAAACTGACCAACACATATTGTGCATCAACAGACAAGCTACTTTCACAGATCTGACGCCAGACTAGACGAGTGTTTAAAAACTTCAGCAGCACTGCTATGTCTGATCCACTCATACCAGCACATCATACACTAACACACCAGCACCACATCAGTGTTGCTGCAGTGTTGAGAATGATCCATCACTTAAATAATATCTGCTCTGTGGTGGTCCTGTGGGGGTTCTGCCCATTAAAGTAATTGTAGAACTACAGACTGTTCCAATATGATAGGAGGAACTTAGCTTCATAAGCCTCATGATCTTATTAACCCCTAAATTCACACACTTACTGCATCCTTGGCGATACTGTTTAATGACTACATGGAAAACGCTGCAAAAACTTAGGTTATAGATAGAACTGACAGGTTTACTGAATGGTCCTGGCTGTTAAAGTAAAGAAATATACAGACTTCTCAGATCACCTTTACTGGTGACATGACATTATAATGCACACCTAAAATAAAGTATATATATTTTTAATAACCTCTTGTACAGCATACACATCTGTCTTAATTCCAGTTTTAAATCATGCACATTCAGTTTCAGAAAATAAACTAGCTCTAATGTATTAAAAATGCAAGTTTTTTTTTACTTTTTTGAGTTGGACACTTTTTGAACAAACGTTGATGGTTTTAATAGAGTAGCTGTCTTTTTGATTATTATATTGATGCATGATATAATTGTTCCGAGCAGATACAGACAGAGCTGCCGTGCTTGGTACAGCGGCAGGGCAGAAAGTGGTCCCATGATGTTTTTTTCTATTAGATGATCTCACAAAATCTGTCCTTGAGTGCACAGTGCGGAATAAACTCCAACCGTGCTAAAACACATTGGTCAATGGGCTCACCAGGAAGTTCGGCTCTTTGGCAAAACAGAACTGATGCATAAATAATATCTGTGCAGACGCCCCAGACTACATCTATAATGCTGTTTTTTGCCTGGAAAGTATCTTCCTCCATCTGCAACCCAAACAGCAGAGTAGCTTGGGGCGTTTGTAAGCATTAGTACTTCAGTTGTTCATCGGAAAGCTGTTACAGGGTTGAGCTACTCTGGAGCAATGATTTATTTTTCAAATGACAACGGTGTGAAAAAGTTCATCATGATTATTTGGGATGTTTGCTAACACCTGGTAACAGTAAAATAAAGGACACAAATATTGAAGTAATAACAATCCCTGATATTAGTCTGTTTTGTTAAAGCAATTTTTGTTTCATACAAGACTTTTGGTGACACTTAATTCCAAAGGATCATGTTTAGATGAAATAAACACTCAACAGACCCTCAGTAACATATCAACAATATGCAAATGATGCAACATCCAGCAGACTTTTAATTAACTGCAAAAATGTATATAATGTATAGATATTTTGTTACTTGGACGATCCATGTTCTCATCTGTAGATGTTAACCTGAAAGGTCAATGGACTAGTAACAGCTATAATACAGACCCATGTATATTCATGTTATATACATGCTGCTGACAACGTTAGGATTAGGGCCAAGGTTTGGATTAGGATTAGGTGTTATAACTATAATTATGACCAGGACGAGGTTTAGGGTTGAGGTTAAGATTAGGGTCAGGATTAAGGCCAGAGTAAAGGTTAGGATTAGATAAGGTGAGGGCTAGGATTAGTTTCTGCGTTGAGGTTAAGAATAGGGGCAAGATTAGGGCCAGGATGAGGGTATGGAGCAGATTTTGGGTTATGGTTGAAGTTAGGGTCCGGATTAGGCCTTAACTTGTTTATGTGGTATTGGAGAAGTTGAAGAGTACTGGTGTCTAATAGAAAGACAACCTTTTATCTAGTTATACATTATTCTAGTCTCCCTTTTGGTGAGGTTGGTTCATTTTGTTTTTTTGTGCTTACATATTGTCATGAGCTATTTCTTTATGTACATATTTGGGTTTAAACAAATATGGTAGAGCCTAATTCATAAAATTGATTTTGTAAGTACACTCACTTAGCCTACTTACATTCCTTAAGACACATTTTTGGTAATCTTGCATTAGAATGACATCACATGTAATGCCTAGTTACAGTTAAAGGTGTGAATGGAATCCTGTGTTTAGATCATTATATTTGAGTAAGAGAGTTCAGTACATAGAACTGACATACCGTTAATCCCAAACACTGTTGTCTTCTCCTGATAATACAAATCTTGTGTTTTTAAAAGAGGGCAGTAAAACAAGCCACTTCCAAATGCTAGACTGTCACATAACAATCAGAACTCACCAAAATGTACATATGCCAGCTCAAGTTCCAGCCCAGCAGAAAGAACAACAAAACCGGATTAATAAAGCAATGGCAAATTATACACACAGAAATCTATCTTTCCAGGCTCTGAATTAGAAGTTCAGATACCCTTTCATAGATGATGTTCATTATCAACCAAAGCTGAAGCTGGTTTCCTATTTACCAGTGTCTTAATTAAATATTCTGTTTCAATTTAAATACTACAGTTTGTATGGGTGTTGGCAGAATTAGAAATATAACAGTCAGTACTTTTTACACCCTTTACAAAGAATTCTGCATGGGCATCATTGACGTTCTTCTTTAAACAAGACTGAATTTGGCTCTCTATTCCCCAGGTTCCCCATGTTGAAAGCAGTGGCACCATTTAAGGTGGAACTGAAAATTTGCTAAACAAGCTGCTGGAACAGAAAGCCAATTGGTGTGCCCACATCTTCAACAGGCTCCTGGGCAGTAGTTAGTATGATCTGCACATTTCACTTTTTTTTTTTACATTTTAGTTTCTCAAACCTTGGACAATAATGAGGCTTTATTCAGTGCAATGGGAGGAAGAGAAGACAACTCCATACTGTACAGTTTGATCAACTTTTTGATAGATGATATCTTAAATTCAAAATGTCATAGTGAGTAACAACTTTGTCTTACTTTGTGTTAACATCATGGATCACTTTATTTTCCTGTCAATCAGCCAATCAGAGCAGAGCTTATCAAATTATTCATGATCGTACTGTACCTGCAAAGCTCTTTTCATTCTAGGGCCAAATCATATGCTTGTAAATGGGTGGATGTAGACATGTTCACCCTGACCACAGTCACAAACCTTCTAGAGGTTTTTAATTGATGTAGGTCAGAGTGAGTCATGTTGTGAACCATGTTGATTGTTGCCGCTACTTAAATTAAGGTGCAATTTGTGCAAGTTGGTCATATATTTATGGAAACAGCTGAGATGACTACAGACTTCTAATGTTTATAAGCAACGTCAGCCTTGGCCAAACTATTCCCTTAACAACTCCAGTAACACCACTAACTACACTCCAATTTGTGCAGCACTCACATACTGACATGCTACTACTGTGACAGTGTCACTTCAGGACTGAGATTGATCTTCTGAGCCAAATTTTCTGGCTGTCCTGGTCATTTGCTGTTCTAGTTTATAGTCAATGTTAAAACAGCCAGTGTTTGATTTATATGGTATGTAAAGCTCTTTTGATATATAACTGTGTACATCTGTATTGCATTAACTGTGATTGCTACAATTTAGTAAACAGCAACTAGAATTCATCCATATTAATTATACAGTCAATCATTTCAAAAGGTGTCAAACTTCTGCCAACAAGTGCTTAACAAGTGATGTCACAGTTGCAGAAAAAGCTGCTGATTCTGGAGAAAATGCTGTTTGTGTCTGAAAAGGCAGTGAAAGAGCTGCAAAGAAGATGTGATGAATCTGAGAAGAAGCAGACAGAACTGCAAACCAAACTATCTGCCTCTGAGAGTATTGTTGTCACATACAACGCCCTCCTGGGCATGCATGGTACTGTAAACGGCCATTTGTCTTTGGTTTTCTTTTCCTTCTTGGTTCCACCCATTCCACACACCTGCAGTCAGTCCAGGACTCATTAAGATCCCTTTGTTTGCCATGCATGTTTGCTTTGTCTCTGTGTTACTTACCTGAGTTCTAACTAGTGTTTATTGGTTTCCCTGGTTTTGACCCCTGCTGTTGTCTGCTGTTTTTTTAATGGATTTGCCTGTGATGTTGCCTGTCTGTGTTTTGACCGTTGTCTGTGTTTTAAGTATTGGACTGACCCAAATAAAGCCACTCTGCACCAGCAGCCTGCTTCAACCCCCAATTACAGTTACACTGAAACTGAAAAAAACAAGGGTAGAGTTTAGGTACACATTAGGACAAGATCATGCTGGTTCTTTTGATTATCAGACTACTTTGATCTAATAAGATGTGATAACAAACATTGGTGGGGCTCAACAGGTCCTGAACAAATGAGCTTTATCAGAAAGTCGTAGGTTTGTTCTGTATAGGAAACATGAGTGTCTTTATCATGATATTTGTCAAAGAAATTAAATGTATTACTCTTCTTGACATTATTTTAACCTTTTTTCATATAAAAAAAGAAATCAATGTTTTATTATACTGTCTTTATGTTTCAATGCCCTAACAGTGTCTATACCTTTCGACCTACTTCTTCACATGGATTCACAATGAATCAACGTTCCTGCTCATCTTCAGGAAAACTGAGCTGGATGCATGGATCCTTTAAAAGTCTATAACAGGTCAACCCATCGGACCGGAAAGCAGTTTCAACGCAGCTACAGTGCAGCTGCAGATTCGTCTCTTTGTTGCTCAGTATGAGAGGCATGATTATTAATTTTATAATCAAATGATCAACATACAGCAGATTATTTTTCTAAATGCATAGATTTAATTAATAGAATTTAGTCCCAAATTAATTTTTCTCATCAGCTGGCCACTTTGTGCTGATTAATCCTGGGTGCTGTACCAAACTTCTTTTGTTGTACATCACACTTTAACATCATGCAGAGATAAAGTATTTTCCACTTCCCAATGTCTTCTGTTTTTGGACATTTGTCACATTTAAATGCTTATTTTTAGTATTAGACAAGGAACCCAAGTAAACATTAAAAAAATAAAATAATGATGATCCCCTTATACCCTTACCATTAAACTCAACCACATAACCAAATTTAATTTACGATTTGGTGTCATTTCACAAGCCAAACCCAGACCTGTTGAATGTAAGCATGACTTAAATAGAAGCTGTTTGGCAACGTGAAACAACTAAAAGGTCTAAAAAAGCAGCACATGATGCCACAAATACAGATGTGAAACAAGTCACTGAAATCTACCAGTCAGAAAAGGGTTACACAGCCTTAGGGGCTCCATTTAACCACCATTAGAGCTATTATCTACAAATTGAGAACATTTGGAAAAGTGGTACCCTTTCACCAAAGTGGCTGGCCTATCAAAACTTCACCAAGAACACACTGACGACGCATCCAGGAGATCACATAAGAACTCAGAGAAACATCTAAAGAACTGCAGGCAACACTTGCTTTAGTTAAGATAAATGCACAAGATTTCAGAGGACACTAGACAAAAATGACTTTCATGGGAGAGTTGCAAGGCTCAAACCACAGGAACTTTTTGAAAGACATGGGCCCAGTTATATCTGGTGTAAGGCTAACATGGCACTTCACCATAAAAACATCATATCAACAGTGAAACATGGTGGTGGTAGCATGATGAAACATGCACCACCACAGAGCAGGTACTATTACGGAGGTGGATCATTCTCAATATTGCAGTGGCACTGACACAATGGTGGTCCTGACCATTAAAGAACAGGGTTAAGGGGATAATCAATCAAAGACCACAGAGCAGATATTATATAGGTGGTGAATCAATCTCAGCACTGCAGTGACACTGACGGGGTGGCAATGTGTTAGTGTGTGTTGTGCTGGTACAAGTTGCTGGTTGGTGGACAGTCCAGCAGTGACACTGAGGTATTTAAAAACTCCAGCAGCACTGCTGTGTCTGATCCACTCACACCGGCACAACACACATTAATACATCGCCACCACGTCAGTGTCACTGCAGTACTGAGAATGATCCACCACCCATATAATATCTGCTCTGTGGTGGTCTTTGGGGGTCCTGATCATTAAAGAACAGTGTGAAACTGGGCTAGCAAAGTATGCAGAGTAACAAATGAACCACAGTCTGTAAGTGTAGAACCACAAAGTGCACCTGTATGGAGCTGATAAAATAGACAATGTGTGTAGATACAAGAAAGTGTTTTTATTGTTATGGCTGATCGGCGTCAGTTTAAAATGATTTGCTATCTTCCATAAATGTAATGATCATTTAAAAACTGCATTTTGTGTTTACTTGTGCCGTCTTTATCTTAAATTAGAATGAGATACATGACCTGAGACAATTCAATGTGACAAATTACTTCACAGCACTGTAAATGGTCTTGCTGAATTTTCAAGTTTCTTTAACGTGCTTCTGTGGAACCATATGCGGTGCAGTATATGGCAAATATACCAAATATTTTAAATGTGCGACTAAACCCCGACTAAAACCCGTCTCTGTCTAACCCCGCTGCTGCGGTAATACCATTTTCATATTATCTTAACATGTATAGAGCTGCTCCACGCATTTGACCCCTGAAATGACTCGTTTTTAGTTGTGTCTTAAGATGTTTCAAAGGTTACATTCATACGCCCATGTTATTGTTGATAGCTTGCATTAACCCTTGACCCTGACTTGCATGTTCTATTTGCACTAAACAAATGGAGGAGCAGTCAATGGTTTCTTGCTCGCTTGAAGACTGTTCACAGACTCAGTGTTCTGCCCTGTGGGCAGGTTGACACAGGCCCAGCCCTGAGTCTCCAGTACTGTTACAGATAGTAGATAAAAGATTTGTGTGTTCTGTGAATGCAAAATTTCTAGCATCAGTGGCCATTTTTCCATGACCTTTATGAGGAGATGATGAAGTTCTGAGGAAAATAGTTCTTAATGATAAAAAAACTAACCTTTATCCTACATTTTTCTTGTGATCTGTTTTTCCACTTATGACCTTTGTGTGGGCCTATATCTTTTTTACACAACCATTTTCCAACCTCTCTTTATTATCTGAGAATAAAACAGTCTGTTTTGTGACTGTGGCCTTAAGACATGCAATATATTCTGACTGAGTACTTCCATTTCATTAGTTGCTCTTATATAGAGGTGCACTTTCTAGCATGCAGAGATGAAATAGGGCCAGCAAAGTATACAGAGCAACAGATGGACTACAGCCTGTAATTGTAGAACTACAAAGTCCTGATTTATCAGGATGCGTGGGAGCCCTGATGTATGGCATCATGCCAATTACTTCACTTTAGTGAAACATGCCTTCGACAGTGATTATGATGGATCTGGATGTCATCGCTGGAACTGGATAGGTTACTGTGGTCTGTTGTTCGACTGTTAGACTTATGACCCACAAGAGGTGAAATAATGGCAGCTCCCACCACCGCTGACACTAACAGAGGTCAAAGGCAGTCAGTATTCGCAGTATGTTTTTCTCTTTATTCACAATTATACATATTTATAATTAAATGATCAAACGTGTCGGTACATAAGCGCACACACTCTCTCACACATACACAAACAAATCCGATCACAGTAGAGGAATATATTCCAAAAAATTATTTTGTGAATTTGAAGGATGCTCCTTTTTTCTTTTATTATCCAGAACATTTCCATTACTGTGTCTTTAAATGGGAAAAGACAGGATCAGAAATCATAGCAAAGAAAATTCGAATGTAGAAAATAACAGAATATGTCGTTTCCTCCTGAGAACACTTTGACATCAGTGAGTTTTTCCACTCTGATGTTTCTTTTACCTTTCACCATATGGGCTTTGGATCCAGAGGTTTTCTCCACAGAAAACTGCACCACTCCAATTCTGCATAACCTATAAAAATACATTTATTAGTATTTCAGTTCCACAATCATGAAACATGAAACCAATGGCAGTACAACGCTATGATATTTTACCATGGCACAAGCCCAGAACTGTTGCAGACTGGTTTCATTAACAAGACCAAATGAAGCAAAAATAACCAAATGATTAGAGTTTACCATAATGTATATCTTCTTCTCTGGTGACAGCTGTGATGTTTTGGGGTCCATTACAGTCCAAGTCTGTGTGTAAATCAACCTGTTTTCCCCTTTCGTCATCTTGATTCAAGGGCAAACAGCTGACAATATGACATACTGTTATTTACTGCTTGTGTCCAAGACAGTGAGAAGACCTTAATCTCGCGTTGTCTTTATAGGTCTGACCAAGCTTGAACTGCATATTGGAAATAAAGAGGCAGACTAAAAGGACTAAAAGGGTGTTTGAAGTGATTCACGTGTTCAGCACAACAGCATTTCAGAACATTGCGTATCCACCATGTCGAATCCTTGCTATGTCCCTATTCAGAATATGCAAGTGGACATGTAGTTGTTCGAATATCAATTAGAACAAAGAAGCATTGCATACATGTTTACTTTTACATTCTCAGGTTAACACATGCACCACAGTTCATAACAATTTTTGGGCAGAGGTCCTTTTCCAGGAAGTTTGATTCTTGCCGTGTTTGTTCCAAAACCCTACACTGAAGTCCATAGCAGTGACTCGGATTTGCTTATTGTGCTTTTATGGCTAGGCAGATCCTTCGGGAATCTTTTTGAGAGAACTGTCGGGAAGGTCCTTTTGTAATGACTGGATAAAGATTTCAGCTATGTTCACCATAGTCTTGGCCCATTAGCATGTCCCCTTAGGATCTGCATCTGGTTTTCATTCGTTGGAAATTTTCTGCAGGGCTACCCAAGTTTCTTTCTTCTATTTTTTTTCTTTTTTTTTCAAATATGAAATGCATAAACGTGATCAACCATGTTACACTGTCCTTCCGGCGTCATGCTTCTCATTTTTTCTTCTCATTTTCCTTTTGTTAAGTTGCATGGTTGCTGTAGCTGATGTAGGTCTGTTTGGAGCTCAGTCCTAAAAGAGAGGAGACAACATGGCCTGAGATTTCGCTAAATTTGTGTTTTCAGCTAAATATTAACATATTGACATTTGATATGCTTTAGCCATCAAAAGCTGTGGCGGGTTACTCCTAATAAGCTATAAAATCAGCTAACGCATTGTTAAAAGCACAAACAGAGTGACGCACCAAACTGTTCAGACAAAGACCTGACAGAGAATGACAAGTGGGTTTGCTTGTGATTCAGCTGTAACTAACTCAACTATTATCCTAATTTAAACTGATAATTAGTTAAATCTGCCTGTATAGATTAATTAATGATGCAACATTAGATATGTTGATGCATTACGAAACAAATAGAACTGCTCTACTTTGCAAACACCTTACTTTTAATAACTTTACTCAACAGAAACTCATCATGCTTTATTTTTATTTAATAAAGCATGATGTACTTATACTACTTCTTCTATTTCTTCAATTACTACAATTTGTGGCAGTAAAAGTGAAAAAACAGATAATAAACACCGACTAAGATGTGTATTAATGAGTACATACACTGACACATGACCAAAAGTCATTTGGTAGCAGTATAAATAGAGTATGAACTGGCTTGGGAATACCCACACCTATATAAGTTAGGTTGTAGCTGAGACTGATAACTAGGCAGTGTGCTCATGGCAAGGAGATCTGAATTATCAGAGTTCGAATGAGGCATGATAGTGAGTGCCAAAAGGATGAGACCTTCCATTTCCAAAGGCATTTAACATCTCTCAAGCCACAGTGTCACATGCATACTAGGAATATGTCACAGTAGGCATTGCCACCCACTGGGGACAGCATAGTGGCCGCCAATGGGTGCTTAATGATTGTGACTGGCGACGTCTGGCTAGAATTGTCTGTGCAAACAGACAAGCAACTCTAGCAGAAACCACATCCACATTAGGCAGCAGGTCAGTGCTGTGTTTCTTCGCTTCCATGGGATATGAGAGCATGAGACTCACCAGAGTGCCTCTGTTAACACCACGACACCTGACACAGCGCCTCAACTGGGCGCGTGAGGTTGCTAATTGGGCCCTAGAGGACTGAAAACAAGGCGTGGTCCTATGAGTCATGGTACCAATTGTTTGAGCTAATGTTACGGTTTATGTTTGGTGCAGACCCTATGAAGACATGCATCCCAGTTGTCAACAAGGCACTGTGCAGGCTCTTTGTGGTTCTATACTGATGTGGGGTGTGTTCTCATGGCATCGGTTGGGTCCACTGACCCGCCTAAACACGTTGCCCAACATGAGCCCAATTAAGAACTAATAGGACGTGGTGGGGAGGTTCATTCGCACCCGAGACACTGAACTTACAGATATCACAATGCTGTGAATGGCTATCCAGATGGCATGCCTTAACATCCCTCTAGACTTCCACCCACTTGTGGAATCGATGCCATGTCAAGTTGCTGCACTCCGCTGGGCAAGAAGCAGTCCTACACAGTCCTAGTTCCTGTCCAGTGATTTTTGGCATGTCAGTCTATGTTATGTAGTTAGAATCCATACTTGCGAAAAAGGGGACACTTTTTTATTGCATTATATTAACCCATAGAATCTGAGTTTAGAAGTATAGAATTATCTTCTCCTACCTGTAGTGAACAGCAGTATGTGGTAACATTCAAATCAGCATCTTATTCTCCTAAACTCATAGACTGTGGTAGCTATATCTCTCCATGGGCACCCTTCAAAGCTCTCAGCACACTGCAGATCCAAGTTGAAGGCATGGGTTTGCATAATCACCCATGTTATTTCTGCTGAGTTAGTCTTTCCTGTTCTTATTTACTGCTGTTGTACAAAGGCTTTCTTCGTTCTGCCCCACTTCACTGCCATTCGAATAGTGAGAGATGATTTCTATACAGCACTACAGGGTAACTAATAGAAAACTAATTACCCGCTAAAATGTCTTTAATCTTTAAAATTCAATAGACTGGACAATGTCATAAATATTAACCAATCCCACCTAAAGTTGGCGTTAAGAACTAACGTCAGCATTGTTTTTGCAGTGACCTAATTCTGCCTACTGCATAATAGAAAACATAAAAGGAGGGCTGCAGCACCTTGAAGCTTTTTCAACTCCCTCATCCTTCACATTATCATCTCATTTGTTCCTAAACTGATGGCAATTTTAGCATTTTAGGGAATGTACAAAATTGGGCCAGGACTATAGCCCTCTCACCTTGAGTTTCCAGGTTCTCACACAGCTCAGTTTTGGCCTCTCCGTTGGGCCGCAGGCTGCCCTTGGGGTTGAACTTATTGGACATGGTGGCGGCAGTGACCACGGCTTTCAGGCTGCGAGAACTTCGCTTGGCCACGTTCTGCTCAGGGTGGAGGAGCACCACGTAGACTTTAGGTATGTAGAGCAACCCCAGAGACACAGAGGCACTCAGGCTGACCGAGACGGTCAGAGTGGTTGTCTGGATGTACATCTGCCATTGAGATAAGAGAACAATGAACAATGAGCAAACAAGCTGAAAGTACACAGTGTTTTTTTTAGTAACAGTATGAAATTGGAAGAGGGTTCAGATTACATTGTTTGTAAGGCATATCACTGGGATCAGATGCATTATTAGTTGGCATTGTTTGCAGTTAATTATAGAGGCCTGCAAGGTGGGCTTACTCATGGGTCCTGCGTGATCTGTGAAACAATTTGCAGCAGGATGAATTTTGAGGTACTGCTGTCATGGCAGGCAAAGAGTCAACATATTGCAGGTTAATGCAGGTGGGTGTTATGACTTGCTTTGTAGGGGGGGGGTGGAATTTAATTATCAGATTTCCACAATTAGATTGTGGAAGTGGATGGGAGGCAATTAATAAGATGCAAGTGTGCCACAGAGAAAACTACATTGTGATGAAGCTGTGTGATTTCAGATTAACGTAAAATGATGATATAGATATAAGATAGCAAAGTCATGTTAGCTGCTTGGGTGGACTTACTGATGTAATGCAATGCTAATTTTGTGGTGATATGTGTCATTTTTATATATTTGTGTATCCCGAAAATGTACAAATCATTTATTTTCATTTTACATCTCTATATTTGGCAGTATGATTGGTCAGGACTCAGGAGGCTGCATTGCCCTCTGACATGGGAATTGTGTTTACATGTTCCATGACAGTTCAGTGGATTACAAAGACTATACGCATGTGGAAAATAACTATATCTTAAAAGAGGCAGGTGGGCATGATGTGTTTGAAATGGGTTCATTTGGACAAGATCAGACTTTGGATTATGTGGTTGAAACAGGTGGTTGCGGGCATTCATAGTCAAGCCTGTGCAGATCTCCATTACATTAATTATGACAGTGCTCTGCTTTATGGCTAGGATCTAATGGCCCCCAATGCAAAAAGAAAGTCCCATACACAAATACTGTATATTATCAATAAAGGTTTATTTTCTTGTCTATTTGCCGTATTTATGTCTCAAAGTTGATGCTGGGCTTGTTAATAATTTGATCATTTTGATCCAGTGTGTTGCAGTGCGAAGCAGGGAAAACACTAAAATGGGCAGAGCAGTAGGCCTTGAGGACCAGGGTTGAGAAACACTGCATTAGATTACCTGTTTAAGCAGATTAAAATCTATAAACAATGAGTGTATTATGTTGCAGTATCATAAGGGACAAATACAGATTTCAGGGAGCCTAGTAGCCAAGACCCCCCCCACCCCACCCCCCTTTCCCGCCAATGAACATACTTCAAGGGTCTTCTCCAACAAACATTTACACAAACATACATGCACATGCTACCAAACTCCTAGCCTCACCAGAGCTGCTGGTCTAAAACACTAGGGCAGATGCTGCTTCAATGCTGCATTCCCTGTGAGCTATGATTAAAGGGACAGTTTAGATATTTTTATGGCTTTGATCACTGTGGGTATTAGTGCTCTCACACCAGAGAACATGTCAGACTGCTCTAAAATGGGTTTTTATAAATCCTAGCAAATAAGCCCTCATGAACAGTGATTATCAATAGGTCAGAAATGTCTTGAGGGGTACACAGGACTGACTCTGCGTTCTTTTTCTTTGCCACTTTAAGCAGAGCTAGACGGATTCTGCAGTGTGAGAGAGCTGGAGAGACAAGCCATCATTCAAAAGTGTTCAGCTGTTCAATTACTGCATGTATAGCCATTCTACAGGGCCTTATGAAAAACCTGTACCTCCCTCCATCCCATAGGCCCTCTGCAGTCAGACAGGATTTTACCCTATGAAAGATGACACAGTAAAAACAGAGAGTTTAACAGAGTTTCAGTGACTTCCAATGATGTTGAATTTCAGACTGCTCAAATAGAGAAGGGATATGCTGCAGCCATTAGATTTTAACTAATGCTATCTTGATTTATTTCCAAGGGCAAGAGCTGAATTCCCGAGGTCTCATTATATGGAGACGGATGGGAGGATTTTTTGCTCCTTAAGTGCTGTTTGCAACCTACACACCACGTTTGATCGGTTAATTGTAGTTAAATAAAACTGACATTCTTCTACTAATTGCTCATTTCTGTGCTTATTTGCATTCTGATCTGCTGGTTCAGCACCTGGACTGCTTCAGCTTCAGGCTGTAGCTTTTTATTTTTAGAGCAAAACGAGAAGAATAGTCCATGTCAATGGATGCTGTATCTACTAAGAAGTCTTAGTGCAGGTCTATATGTAACTTAGTGCTTGAGTAGTTTTTGACCTAAAATGTTTTACTCCCACTCAAGTTGGTTTTGGTAGGGGAAAAAAATACTTGAGTAGGAGTAAGGAGAAAAAAGTAGGAACCTAGCAGCCTGTGAAAGAGATTGGAGCATGCTAGGTATGTAAGAAAAGATATGATGTGCTTTGCAATGGTTTAGCTCCTCTTATGGTTGCTTTTCATAATTCTGTTCTTTAAACTGCATCACTCAATGAACTGGAAAGAAGCGGTACAACTGTTGGTGGTGCACTGCATTAAAGTAACCACCTATTACCAACGAACAACAGAGCAGCTGCAAAACTATGATTGACATGCTTCTCATCCAATCTTGTCTCAAAACTATACTTTCTATCAGGAAACCTCTGCCAAAACTCTCTAGACCAGCAGTGAGCGTGACAGTGGAGGTATACTAGTCAAAATAATACAGTTGAATCACATTATTATGACCACTTCCTACTTTCAACGGCGACACAAGCTAGTAATGGCAGAATTATAGTCCGGGGAATGTTTTTTCTCTGGACCCACTCATCCATGTGGTAGGCACTCTAAAGCGATTTGAATATGAGTCCATTCTTGCAGATCACAAACACCCATACATTCTGATTGTCTTCCCTGGAGCAGATGGGATCTTCCAGCAAGACAATGCGACACGTCACACGGCTTGAAATGTCCCACATTGGTTGGAAGAGCTGACTAAGATTTCCAAGTACTACCCTGGACTCCTAATTCCCCAGACTTGAACCCAATTGAGCATCTGTGGGACAACCTCAATCGTAGTATTTGTTCTTTGGATCCTCCCCCCATGTGCCCTCCAGGGATGCACTGCAGTCAGCATGGCTCCAGATATCCGTGACAACCTACCAGAACTTATTAAGTCTTTCAGTCTGTCTAGCTGCTGTCTGTGCAGCACATGGCGGTAACTCTGGATATTACCTATAATCATAATAATGTGACTTGTCTGTATATTAGACTACTAAATGGTGAAAATGTGCTGCTGAAGCGTAGCGCTGCTCATTCCACTCAAAGTTTTGGAAGGCATTCCCACAGTTTTAATATCATACCTATTGATTGTGCTGGCTCAAACCTAAACTTTATCTGGGTTATTGCATTTGCACAAAATAATTAGGAGAAATGTTCACATTGTTCACTCTATTCTTTACTTAATTAATTCTTTAGATATTGGCTAATTACTGAAGTATACATAAGCATGCCATTCAGCAAAGTATGCTAAAAAACTACACTTATGTGTAAAATGATGCGTCAGCTCATCAGAACAGGCAGTTTCTATCACTAAACCCTCCTTGTTAAACATGAAAACCTTCTGCTTTAACCTCAAGTGGCTAAACTATTTTTGTAGTTTAATTAATGTAAATACATTAAGGCAGTTGGGTCAGTACCACTCAATAAAGGAAATATTATATCCATTTGCAGTAAGTAATATTTGGTGGTGGATACATTGACAGCCTAAGGCAGGGAAAGCAACAAAAAGACCCCCACCCTCGGGCTTCAGTGCCAACATACTGAAAGTTTTAGTCTGTTAACAACAAAAACAACAACAACAAACTTTTGCAAGCATTAACATTTTGTAGGATCTGACATACTGCTTAAAAAAACTGTTTACAGAAAAAAATCATTTACACATTAACTCCTTTATGCTCCTTTATGTTTGCTGTTTTACAGTAGAGTTACATTTTCAGGTGACTCAGACTTGTATTACTTTTGATTTTGGACACCAAACGTCATGGCAAGTTGAATATGTTTTAATGCAAGAGTGTATACTGGATTTTTCTGTGACCTGTTCCTTTGAGGTGTCCACAGATACAAAGTATTACTTCACAAAGTATTTCAAATATTATTTTAAAACCCACCATCACTCCCTTTAAATCAAGGAAAGGCCAGATGCTAAAAAAGGCTGACCAATGTATCGAGTGAGCCTCTGGAGAATTTAGGGGTTACTTTTAATAAAGCAAATGCACTAGAATGCATTGTCTGGACGAAAAAGAAATAAGAGAAAACTCATGGAGGAGTGAACACAGAAAGTTTTCTTTTTCTCCCTATTCATTAAGTTTAAATAAGTTTCAATAAGTGGCAGACTTAAGCGATTCTGCTCCAAATGTATGCAGAGAGAGAAGAAGAAAGCTGTAGCGATAAATTAGGTAAACCTAATGAGAAGAAAAGGGGTTTATTTGCCAAAAGGTCTGACTTGCTTTCTATTAGTGACCTACTGCTGTGATCTGTGGAGCTCATTGTCAGTGAAAAGCCTTCTAGCACGAGCGGGAAGGGAAGGGTTGTACCCACGAGAGAACTCAATGGGAAAATGAAGCGCCTAGGCACTACAGATGTCCTAAAAATAGGCAAACAAACAAAGACAAAGTAATCCAACACTGCACCCAACCACATACAATTGTACATGCTATATATAAATGAGTTAATATTGTGTGATTGTGTTATATGCATGCACATTGTAGGCAAAATATCAGTGGTTCAATAACATTCACAATGTGTTAACATTCAGGTAGTGCAAAGTGTTGGAACACTTCCTTTGGGAGCTCCACGGCCTGCAGAAATAAACAAGTCACTAAAACATGAGGAGACGCACAGCATCCCAACCGTAGACCCAGAGAATTGTAACATATTTTAATATACAAGCAGTGTATACAATATGCACTTTCTACTCTGACTCGGCTGGTCATTGTACTAGACAGTGTACACATTACACTGGTGGACACAACCATATCTACGTACATTAACCTAAAGATTTGTATGCATGACATCAAAAGAATGCTTTTTCAATACTACAACATGGTCAAAAAATCCAGCATTCAATATTTTTAAAGCTCAATATATCACTTATTGCCCCTGTTCCCTGTTATTTGATAGACTGCTGTCAGCTGCATGTCATTTGTCAAGCTAATGTCTACAAAACAGGATATGCAAAAGTTTGAACAACCCCAACCCAGTTTCATGTCTTGTTCATTTTTATTAAGTAAAATAAGTTCTAATATGTTCTTTACAGAGAAATTAAATATGGCATTTTTCTGTAAATCTAATTATTTGCTCAGTTTAACATAGTGTAAAAGATAAAAACTTCAATATAAAGCGACATAACTACAACTACATATTATAATAATAATTCTAACAGAACAAATTTTGCATATCACAAAAAAATAAAAAATAAACTTTAATTCACCTGTTTGTAGTATCTGGTGGAAGTTCAGTTCTTTTTAAAGGAGAATGCTCTACTAAAACAAAACATATGCTTCTGTTTTCCCAAAACACAACACTTTTCTCATACTGTATAGCAGTATTCACCCTCTGTCTGAGATGCTCTGTTTGAGCTGCTGTCTTTAAGCCCCATCACCCAGTGAGCCCAGTGGGTTCTGGTTAGTCAGCTCTTCCAGTCCATTCTGACTGGTCAACTGCCAGAGCAGTTGAAAGAGGTAGGGACATCTACAAGTCCTGCTCCTATAGGCAGCCAATAAAGACTATGCTTCCAGATGATGTAACCGTGTAAAAGAGGAAGGGATTGGAATTCCAACAAGGCATTTCCGGCAGCTTAGAAAAGTGGTTCCTGTGGGAGAGAGTTTCTCCTGCTGGTGTGTACTTTGGGCTTTTTAAGTTTTCAGATATACATATACATGTATAAAAAAGGCATTATAAGTCCCCTTTTAACATTTTGTCAAAACCTATAACTATAAAACTATAAAAATTTAAAATATCAATTAACATATTCTGATGCAATTAATGAACACGTACAACAAGATGAACTTCTTGGATGAAGTCAGACTTAGGCTAAGCTAAGGTACATGTTCTTTCTACTGTTTATTTCTCCCATTCTTGGGTCATGTAAGCTTTATATTGGTAGTATTAGTATTAGGATATGAATGCAGCTTCAAGCCGACCTTATGTTGGATGGTGCTTGCTCCTATATGCATCAACAATGAGTTTGAGAATGTCAGTCAGTTAAGCAATGAATCAACCATTATTAATTCCGTACTAGTGCCCAAATATTGAGGTTTACGATCCAGAAATAATGACTGAAGTGCACAGCACAACAAAGCACGACACACACTTCACATCAGTATCTCCGCCTGAGGCGATGTATGTGCAGACACCACTACTGCAGTCTAATGAGGGATTGCAGACAACTGAAATGGGAACACGGGACTGAAACGGGTTTAGTCCTCAGAGAGTCTGTCCCTAGTGTCTCAATGCATACAGACTGCTCCACTTTCTCTTCCAATTCCGGAAACTAAAATTAGACAGTTACTTTGTGAATCACGTAACCGGAAGGTTCAGTAGGTGACTTGAATATTTAACTTGTGTTAAATGTGTGTGAGGAATAGTGCAAAACTAAACTTGCTGTGTATTCTAAAGGGACTACTCACATTCCAAGCCTACAAGACATAGATCTTCGTTATGGATTATTAACCCAGAAAGCAAATGGACTGCAATTTCTTATGGGAATTACCAAAAAAGATGAGAGTTTGAGGTGAAGATGCATCCTTTGAATTGACATTTGTGAACAGTCATACAAGGCTGCAGCAGTGCCAGCTATAGGGTGTTTTCATTTAAAGAGCAATAGAGGCTGCAGACCAGGACTCGGGCTACCTGACTGTCCTGCAAGCAAAGCTGATGGAATAATAAAATGGAAAGCATTAAAGACAATTAATTGACATAGTTCTGTTTAGATTGTTTTACCTTTTTGACATGTGCATTATCACAATCACAGCTATTAAGTCAAATTTAACCACTTTGCAAATTTATACAAGAGGTTATGTGTTGACTCTTTAATGCCCTACCGAATACAGTCAGCTAATTTATACTGTAGTCCATATAATTACTGTATAATAGGCCTTTGAATATAACTGAGCTATCATGAATCTTGATTATGCTCTCTATGAATCAGCTTATGTATCAGCAGGTCATTATAAAGCTGTTTTAGCTCACAAATGCACTTGTTTGTATTTTCATGTGTAGAAAGAATAAAATGTCTGCTCCTACAAATTGCTGGCATATGAAGAAAAAGAATATAAGAAAAGCAAGGCTTTGTTTAACAAGTTCTGGGCTAAATAGCTAGAAAGACAGACAGCTAACCAGCTAACATGCTGGTTTCATTGTAAAACAATGCTATGGAGCATACAAAGTAAAGAACATGCCACTTCTTGTCTGTTACAAGCTTTATATGCTTCAGACATGTTTCAGTAGAACCAGTGTCTTCCAAGAGCTAAATAAAGAAAAGCACAAATATGTGCCTAGCAGGGTTCCAGGACTGGGATTAGGAACACTTGTGGCCAAAACCCTGTGCAGAAAGTTAAAGTATACTCCCAGGCAAAAAAGTTCAATGGCAAAACACTTTAATGGTCTTAAACCATTAGATAATGTGATGTAGACTAAGAGGGATTTTCTAAATAGTGGGTAAAAAAACTTTCAGACAATCTACAGGGAGACTCTACAGAAAGAACAGTCAATGTTGTTCCACTCAGCACTGATGGCTTTGTACAGTTGGATCGTACAGCCATGTTTGGACTCTAACCAGGCCAAAACAATCAGCAAAAACTGTACCTTGGCCTATTTGTATTGAATAATGAATAAATTAATTGGTTAATTCATATATGTGTTTATTTATTAGGAGTATATATGATAACATATGTAAGTACTGTAACAAAACATTGAAATTCCTGATTAGCATTGCCTTGGTGACGGTACTTAGGGTCTACACCAAATATACAGTGAAGATTACTGTGTTAAATGTGATATGCAACTTTTGACAAGGTTTAAATTTCAGTGCCAAATTTTAAGACATGTATTTGTTTTATACTGTTCTACATCAGTGCACTGAGAGGCAATATACTGTTTATCCAGCATACAAGTTTAAATTGTACTGACATAACCATTATACAGGTATGCCACAAATAGGAGTGTAAGAAAATACTATTATATACTATTAATAATATTCGGGATATCGGGATATAATGAATCATTGTGTGTTGTGTTTAAACCTCTGACCACTAGATGGCAGTGTTGTAATCCTTTTTCAGCTCCACTCCAACATTAACAAGCAGCACAGGGGCGCAATGCTATTGTAAGTATTGGCAAACCTGTTCATATAGTGGTGTGTTTTAATAGTAAGATTTGAAAAAATCACTTTGCTTGCAATGTCGCAGCATATATCGCAATTTTTTTTTTAATCGTGACCACCGCATCACGATACGTATTTTATCGCCAGGTTCTTGCCAATACAAAGCCCTAGCCACAAACCAAAGTGCAGACAACACAATGTACAAGCAGTGCAAACACATTAATGCTATACCATTTGGCCAAATAGCAGAGTTTGGGATGCTTCAGTGACAATTCAAATAAAAAAATAGCAATCACTTGATCGCCTCCCAAGGCCCAGTCCATTAAATTTTAGGTTTTAAGTCAAATCTTTGATTTTAAGTCAATGGACAAAAAGCAATGGCTGGTCTTTTGGGGTCAACTCAAGCCTAACTAGCAGTGCACTTAAGGAAAGTCATAAATGTTGGTTCACTTAGGCATATAAAGTGGCTAGAAATTTAAATTATACTGGATATTATACTGCCCACTACTACTTCAATGTTAATTGGTCTGTCTCCTGAAAATCAGCATTCCTCTTTTCTAAATAATGTATTGCATTGACAGTGGTGTGGTAGGAGCCCTGAGACAGAGTTAGCCCAGGGTCCCAGACTGCCTTAATGCGGCCCTGATTAGTTATATTATTCAAGTCAGTTGCAATTTAAATTTCATGTCTGCATCTCTATAGTCCACACTAGCAAGTAAGCTGCATTGCAATGCAGAAATAATGACAAAAGCGCACAGTATAACAGGACAAGACCCAGTTTTAGACCCACAGAGAAAATGGCTACCTTCGCCCATGTGTCAAGAGACAGACTAGGATGTTATTCAAAGCTTCTTGCAGCTCTGAAACACACCTGTATGTAAATACGAGTTGTTGGCCTCGCTCTCAAACAGACAATAATTATTCTGTCAGGCACACAATGGAGGGAGATCTCCGGCAAGTGAACCATTTAGCACCACTCTGTCAGCCTGCAATTCTCTAAGGTGGGAATGCATACAAATAGCAGTGTGAGCAAGTAGGACGGCTTGCACTTGGACCTCAGCCTCATGCTCAGTCCTTCTAGTCCTTGCTGCCAAACTATACATCTCTTGAAACAAGATACATGCGGGTCTGACCTCCGCTTTACATCAGACGTTTCACTGGCTGATCACAAGCTATAGAGACTGGACCAGATGCCTTCATTCAGACTATCCAGAAAGCCTCTAGTGACATTCATCACATTCACTTTGACACAAGCTAAATGAGTGCGGGAGCCGGAATGCTGATAAGGCATCTGGCAGTAAACAGGCGATGAGCGAATAGGTAGACAGATAAAGTAAATCGAGCTGGGAGGAAGTGAGGCATTTAATTGCTCTAAAAAGACATGTCATGACTGACTCCCTGTGTTTTTTGAGCTTGTCAGCTTGCCATTGTGAGGCATTGTTTTGATATGTTAATTCTCATCAGACGGTGTTGTTTGTAGTGGTGGGAATTTGCCACATGATGCTCTGTTTTTCTTTGTTGTTCTTGGTTTGTTATTGGTTTTTGGTATAGGGCGATGCATTTCAAAGCGAGACAAGATAAGACAAATCCCTGCTTCAGACAGAAGAGCAAGCTGAATGAATTTAAGGGAAAAACACACGATACACATTTTATTGCATGATAATGTATATGTCCAAATGTTTGTACACGATTTCTTCTGACATCAAGAGCATTAATAGAGAGTCTGTTGCAGTTTGCTGCAGTAACACTCTCTTCTCTGAAGACTACACTAGAAGCTTGAACATCGCTTTGAGGATCTGATTGCATTCTGCCACATGAGCATTAGTGAGGTCAAGTACTGATGTCGATCGATAGGTTCTGGATCACAAATGGAACGCTACTTCAAAGCAAAGTTATTGATTAGAGCACCCTCACTGCAGAAAACACAGTTCTACTGCTCCTCAGCCCAGTGCTGGGTGGCTTTATACCTCTTTAGCCAACTATTGGCACTGAGTACGGTTCATGTGCAGGTACTCCAGATTCCTGTTCTTTTGGCATTACTTTTTGGTGAAGATTATGCAAGCTATGTGTACACACCTATGTCACCAACAGGTGCACCTTCAAGGAGAACTCCTAAATTTCAAAAATTCTCCATACTTAAACATGTTAAGTATAATGTTATATATAAAGTATAATGTTTAAAGGCATCATGATTTGGTGAGAAATGCTTTGTCCTACAGAAACGTTTACATTTACAGTAATAATGATGGGAACCAGACATCCACCACTGAAAGCTTACTTACAGAAAGTTGTTACATAAAATGGTTAGGTATATGCCACATAATGTCTCACACAATGTTTAATGATCAGTTTTGTGGCCTAAAATGCATATATTATGTTATATATGTTATTATTCTGAAATAAAAGGTGGCATTCCTTTTAAATGTCTAAAAGCAGCGCTAATTAGAAAGGGTGTGTGGGTACTTTTGCCAGTATCTTAATATGCATGTGCCACTGCTGTATCATTTAGTAATTTCATAGGTACGGCCATTCAGTTACCAAAACACTGTTCCAACATTTAAGCAAGAATTAATGCAAGTAGGCTTAAAAAATCCCCTATTACTGCCTTGTTTCGTCCTTCTAAGGACAACTCTAATTAAATAACGCTGGAAATGAAGAAGGTAGAGAGAGCTGTTATCTTCAGCTTCAGAAACAGAAGGACTGAGGCTTCCTAATTGAAATTAGTAGAGCAGAGCAAGGAAATTGGAGTGTGTGGGAGCTTGGGACAAAATTATGCTTTACAGGGTTTCCTATGGGCAGTGCTTTAACAACATCTGTTATTTTAGAACGCTGCTTGTCAGTGAATTATTTTATTTGCAGAAAAAAGCAGCGCTCAATCCCTTTGCTACTGCAAAGGCTCTTTCATCCTTGAAGGCCTAGTGCTAGGTGGAGAAGAAAAGAAACCTCTTGTTTTCCAGAATGTGGAGTCTACTCTAATGCGGTGAGCAAAATGACACCCGTTCATTCTGTCTTTATGATGATTAAATGTCATGGGGATCTTGCTCATTTCACATATCTAGTGTTGTACGGTTCTATTAAGTCTCAAATGAATTACTGCTAAAGATTCTGCTGATGTCTTCTGCCTGAAGCCTAAATATTTAATGGCACTCTTTGATGAGACTGGGTTTTAAAAATGCAGCGTTGTTTCAGAAAGTTTCACCAGTTGCTCTTACCTTTTCCAGTGACTGTGACGTGCCGAAGAAGATAGTAATGAAGGCCAGCCAGATGATGCAGGTGGTGTACATGGTGAAGCCGATGGGCTTAGCCTCGTTGAAGGTTTCTGGCACCCGGCGTGTTTTTATAGCGTAGATGGTACATGTGACCATCAGCAGCATGCTGTATCCCAGCAAGCAAATGAGCGACAAGTCTGAGATGTCACACTTGAGAACACCCCGCGCTAGCTCAGGGTTAGACATGCGCTGGTCCTCATAGTCAATAAAAGCTTGTGGAGGGTCCACCACAAACCAAATGCACACTCCTATGAGCTGGACTGAGATCAGGATGAAGGTGATCACCAACTGGGACGCTGGACTGATGAACCTCGGGGCACTCACTGACATCTTCCCCTGCTCAAAAATACGGTAAATGCGATTCGTTTTGGTTAGCAATGCGGCATAGCTTATACTCATTCCTAGGCCAAGGAATATGCGACGGAATGAACAAAGCCCGACACTAGGAGTGGCGATCATCAGGAACGTGGTGGCATAGCACAGAAAGATGCCTGTCAACAGGACATAGCTCAGTTCCCGTCCGGATGCCTTTACAATCGGGGTATCATTGTAGCGTACGAAGGTCACCACCACAAACAAGGTGGCCATAATGCCCACAACAGCAATGAGGACCTGTATGACCGCCCAAGGTGAGCTCCATTCCAGCTGGATGATGGGGATTGGCTGGCATGCCGTGTGATTCTTGTTGGGCCTCAGGTCAAAGCGGCATGTCTTGCACGTGAACGGGTCGGCCTGGTACTGGTAGCCGTCGCAGCGTTCGCAGTGCCAGCAGCAGGGGATGCCCTTCACAATCTTCTTGCGCCAGCCTGGCTTGCAGGCTTGGCTGCAGGTGGAGGAGGGCACCTGTCGTACACCACCTGGCCACTGCACCACCGACATCTAGGATAGCATCAACCGAAATTTTATCCATCATACACAGACACACATATCACATACACTACAAGATGGCCTCTAAACAGATGCAATACAACGTGAAAACTGGCCTTCAGAGGCCGGCATTTAATCATTAGTCATAGCTTAAGGCTTACTATGGACACAGGAAAAGATAAAGACTTACGTTAAGGTTGAGCTTGTCAGTCCAGCTGCCAATGATTTTGTACTCAGCTGTTTGGTTAGTTAGCTGGTATTGGAAGATATCATAGCGGCCAGGGGCATCACCGTTCTCATTGAACTGCACTGGATTGCCAGCTGTGACTGGTGATAGAAGCAGGGAGGTACAATTAGACAATCAGATGTATTCCCACAGCTTTCCCATGAACACTGTTGGCACGTTCATAATGAGTTTTTGCAAATTGAAAACTTGAAAATAAATTAAAAGTGGTTGTGCTTAAATACGGCATGTGATGATACCCAAGAGGTGAGAATAAGCCGCAGTAAAACACATCTACGCCATCAAACACAATGACTCAGTGTGAATAGATTAGATGGTTACTTCTGGAGCAAGTTTGTTTTTTAGGTTTTAACTTTGAACAATCTTCTATCTCATTTCAAAGCATCTGCCTGTGATTTCAAGGTCCCTGCAGTCGGTGGAACAACAGCCCGAGAAATTGCATTTTTCGCCAGATCAGCTTTACTATTCCAAACTCCAGTCCAGGCAGGACTTTCTCACTGAGAAGCAGGGGTGATGATCAGAAAGGATGGATTTGGGTTGATGAATATCCACTTTCTTTGTGCTGGCCTGGAAGATTCATGATGCCTAATCCACAACATGATGAGTCAGCCCGGCTGGATTAAAGGCTGAAATTATTCCTCAGTCGCGGTATGACGACAGCGCGGCGCAACACAAAAAACACACATCCAGACGTGAAGGATTACTGGGATTCTGTGAGGGTGGAATATTTATTCAAAGAACACTTCAAACACTGACTCCACATAACTGTAGAGATTTACACCTTGGGAATTTATAATCACTTAAGTGTATTACAGGACATGCTTTCCCAACCCAATTTATCAGTTCCATCATTATCAGAAGATGCTTAACAACCACGAGTGATTATATCGTTATGGCGTCCCCTAAGGGACCGTACCATGGAGGAGAGTGTTTTCAGCTGGAATATTTCTGTACTGCTCCAGACTCATATCATGGTGTTGAAAGCTGAGAGGGTGCTTCAGAGCATTAAATGGTTGGCAGTTTGAATATCACTCATTCAGAGGGTTCTTAACATGACATCTCCTAGTCCTTAAAACAAGAGAACAACAGCAAAGCACTTACACTGTCTCGCTAAAAGCTCAAAGGTCGTGCTATGTACTTAACCTATCGAAGTAAACTGGACACATTCTGACTTTTATGTATGAGACTGCCTAAATAAGCTGTGAGCGAAGAAGAAAAAGCAGAACATGCTTCATGGCCCCATGTGTTTATATATGAGGGCAGGTTAAGAAAGTGGGTTAAGATATTGGAAGTGTGTCTAATTACACATTGTAAAATTTAAGCAACTAATGGCAGTCAGCTTGGATCACACTGGACTTTTCTCTGCCTTTTATTCAGGCGTGAATATCGTCACTGTCCAAAGAAAACAAGCCTCTCCAAAATGGCAACTTTACAGGAGAGGCCCAAAACAGCCTTTTTCTTCCAATGTAAGTCAATGGAACCAGAAATTCTTCAAAGCTCTTTTAAGCACTTCTATTTGCCCATTCGTCCTGAGATTTTCACACAATGTAAGCAGCAGCTGTTCAGTTCAAATTATGTAGAAAAATAAAAATTGACAACAATGGAGAGGGTTTTTCTGAAGAGCGGCGATAAAGCTCAAAAGTATAATGTTTAAAGGCGTCTTTCAACAATAGCTGCAACTACATGTAGCCTCAAATGAATTCATACAATTAAATTAACACAATCTCAGCTCTCAAGATCAGATGTACCTTCACATAAAGACACATTGGAAATGTGGTATGAAGGGCTGCAGTCTGTGCCTGTATTCTGTGTTGCTGTTTCCCGAATCAGATTTTTGTTTACACCCATGTTGAATATTAGAATGTTTTAGAGGGCAAAACTTGTCTTTTGACACTGACCTTTCATTTTCCCTTTTGTTTAAGCTTTTTGGGCTATATTGGGCTTATGTGCACTTACTATGCAGAGTCACTAGCCAATCTGCATCCCCTTCCAGATTTGCACCTTGCATGTGTAGAACACATTACTTTTACCAGACAGCACCAGCCAGCACTACCTGACCTGTACCGTGCATGTGTAAGCATTTTACAGCATAACAAACAGTTGTTCTTCAGGAGTAACTACATGCAGTTGTCTTTCCTGCTTGGATTGCAGTTGATCCTATATAGTATTCTGCATAGGTTTTAGGCACTTAGGGGCACCTAAAAAGCCTTTTTTTCAAAAGAGAAGCATTTATTTGCTCAGCAAAACAATCTTCATATTAAACAGTTAAGTAGTATAAAACAGTAAGTGGTGGTGTTACATGTGAATGTGTTTATTTAACCCTTACAGTTCTCATCTAACACTTGCTTTGACTACTCAGTACTTCATTGAGCTAAATCAAGATTGCTGCTGAAGGAACTGAATAAATTCATACAATGTCTGCGGTGTCCAGGAGAAATCTGAAACTAAACTGTTCCTCAAACTGACACACGAGATATTATGTACTTCTTTTAAAATAAGATATTTCTGCTACTTTGTATTGTATTTATACTTATTTACATTTGTTCTAATGATATCTGGTGTTCTTACTGGTGAAAATACACCTACAATTACTAAGACTAAGGGTTTTAAACCATGAGCTTGGAAGCTTAAGACTTTTGCACATTAGTGTATTTATTAGTAGGTATCAATATAGAAGATTTATAATATAAAATATTTTTAAATGAACTAAAATACTTCAAAAAGGATTACCTGGAGTGATTCCACATAAGAACTACTTTTTGCTTCCCCAAAGAACCTTTTAATGGATAAAAGATGTTATATATTGATTGAGACTGAGATAAGACTGAGATTTCTATTTTCTTTAGCAAAAGTAATCCAAGATGACACACTCCAGACTGCTATATACCAAACAGGTGGGTATATGTAAAGGTCTTGGTTTTCATGACATCTTAAAAATGGTCAATCAAAGCAGGACAGTTTTGGCAGCTTGGTTTTAATATATGGAATACAGGGACCAGGGAGTAAATTGCTATGTTTTGAGACAATGTTTACAAACTGCATTAAACCCTTAAATTTTAAAGAAGCATTAATGTTTTGGCTGGCTTTCCATAATCTGAAATATAGAACAGTTTGACCAATTCTGGATAAAAGTTCAGAATCTATTCAAACAACAGTCAACCATGACGCTTTCCTCCTCTTGGCTACAGTGTGAACAGGCTTATTGCTCCATTTCATTCTTGATAACATTTTCCCCCGGAGCTATATTGCTACAAACATCACAAAAATGGAAATAACAACAGCACGGCACATCAATAAAAACAGCAAAGGAAGAAAACTATATTTGTGCTCCGAGTGTCCTTCAGCAGGCATGATGGGTGCACAGATAGAAAACTGATGGGGCCCTTGATTCTGGGCCTGTCTCAATTTGCCCTCTTGCCCACTCCCACTTCACTGCAAGTGGCACTCGAGGCTCGCCCCTGTCGCAAAGAATTATTGTGTGTAAATGTCAGAGGTAAGTTTCCTGAGCTTGCCTCTGTAGGGCTTTACGAGCCAGTCGTGCTCACTGCTAATAGTTTAGGACACACTCCAAGATTGCAAGCCTTCACTAGAATGCACAAATGGAAGCCGAGTGGCTGAGGGAAAAGCTTAGGGGCAAATTGAGACGCACTGACAATCTCGGTCTATTGAAGTCTCTAACGAACCTCACTCAAGGACTCATCAAAAGGGGGCGGGTGTGTGTGAGTGGAACAGCACAGATGGTAAGTACATACAGAACAGTCTTGAACTATATGAAATCTCCCAGCGCTGTACGTGTGAGCATATAACTACACAGACATCTGTCAATTACTCAGAATGAGATAACTCTTACTTCGATAAAATCCAATACTTTCAAAAGCAGCCAGACAAGCTGTGCTGAGAATATTTATCTCTTCTCATGCTAGTATATGAATTTAAAGAGCCCATTTAATGGAAAACCAACATTTCTACAACATTATCCTGTTTCAAAATCCTTGTGTTTGTGATTTGTGGTTACATTTGTATACAGTAAGCTCACCTATTTAACTTGCAGCAGTTTGGCTCTGTCTATTGAAGTTATAAGGAACAAGAAAAAGCAGCAAAGCAGGTTTCTTCAAAAAACTGACAGCAAACTGAAAAAATGGAAGCTGTAATAACAGGTTGTAAATCTGGTACATGTTGATGCCTATGCATTGTCAAGAAGGAGAAATGGCCAAGAAACAGCCAAACAGAAAAAGATTTAAAGAATAAATTTCAAGAAAGCAGTCCTTAGATCAGGCAAGGGCAAAGTGCCGTGTTAACATCAACAAGGCGTTTCAATATTGAAGAGACCTCTGAGAGCTGAAAGGCATGAAATGGCTTGAAAGGCATGAAATGGATGAATAGGTTGCTCTGTTTCTGCTTGAGAGGTGGGTAACTTTTACTTATTGTAACGTCAACGTGGAGAAAGCAGCATGAAACATTGCACTTTAAACGAGTGCTCATTTATTGAGCACAGCAGCAGGGGAGCACTGCTGTAGCGGTCAGGAAGCAGGCAGGTCACTTCTTCCATACACAACCCACATAAATACCCCCGCCCCCCTCCCACAGCCCGTCACAGAATAGCACATGCAACACAGGTAGACATCTGTGGATTGAAACACAGCAGCTTAGTATTGTTCTGTCATGTTTGCTAACGTTTATCATAGCTCATCTCAACTTGTTAGCTTTACAGCAACAATTGCAGAGACAATTTGCTAAAATTCATAGCTAACATTAGTTGCATCACTTTCAGTGCCATGGTTCATGCTAACGTTTTATCATGATATTTGTCTGTGCAATGTTTAAGAAGGGTTTTATTGCCACAAAGACCTTTAAACTATGTGCTAGCACAGAGGCATTATAAAGATGCAGGATTTAAACTTCTCCTGGTCACCTTTCCCATGTCTTTCATCCTGGCAATGCGTGTCCATGAATTTGTGACCCAGAGGTCCTCAAGTGCACTGAAGGGAGAGACATACTTGTTTTGCTGTTAAGTTTAAATATTATAAATCTTTCTCCAGAAACATTGACTCTACCGCTGCTCCTTTTAAGAATAAATAAAAAAACAGAGCAAGAAGCTGGCTAAATGTATTTTTCGCCTTGTGAAGCGTAACTGACACATTTGGGTGATGTCTTCACAAGTGGGTTAACATAGTTGAGGTCTGGGTATCTGATCCTGGTGTTAAGCAATCTTGACACACTGACACCGTTCAGTTTCTCTAGGAGAAATCCTCGCCATTGTAAACAGCTTGGCTAATCTACCATCCAAGGCAGAGGGGTTTTCCTGTTCCAGGAGCCTCGCAGTGAAGTATTTACATTGATAGTTATTACTTTTAGAAAAAATAGAGTAACCACTATAGCAACTACTGAGCCAGCCCTGACCTGGAACTCTGATTGTTACTTTGAACTTCTTCCCTCTTCACCTGTAACACAACTACAAGAGCCAAGGCACTTAAAAAGGCATTTAAGCATAATTGGCTGAGGCTGAATGTGGATCAGCTAAGTCTATATTTGTACTGGCTATTGATCCAACATCTCCTCAACTGAAAATGTTTAGCAGAAAATGATGTTAAATACTTTGCTGCATCTTGTCAGCCACATCAGGCCCATTTAAACTCATTATATACTGTAAAATACAGTTTATTTTATGGCTTGGCTAAAACCTTGATGGTTAATATTTACAGAGAGATTTGCATCTAAATTGACCAGCATGCTCAGCTGAGCAACATTTAAAATCCAATATTTAATCAATAGTTAATGTCAATCCACTGCCTTTCATTGCTTTCTATTGTGCATTAGTGCAGAGATGTATCTAAACCTTGACTGAGAAACTAGATGGATAACCGGTGTCTTGTTTTTAAATTATTTGTGCCTATATAAGAGTGCAGTCTGCCCAGAGGTTGCTGCTGCCAAGGGTGAGTTTTGTTTCATTCACAAGTATATGAATGAATATTGATGGTGATGCAGTAAATGTGGAAGATGCACAAGTTTAGAGAGAGACGCACTGCCCAGCTGACACATCAGCTTTAATTTTTTAAAAGTTACTCTTATATGCTGACATCGAACCTGGAAAGATGAGAACATAAATTTAGTCTCACAATGTTTTTTTTTTTTTCAGACCACTACATTCTTGCATAATTTGCAGGACCCTATGCATTGTGTGTAGTGAGCTTATAGGGCTCCGGCTACACCAGTTATCACACATTTTACAACTTGAAAACTATATTTACAGTGCATTTCGTCTCGCAATGCTCTAATCAGAAAAAAAATTACATTAACATGCATACTGCGTCATTTTCTATTAAATATGTTTCCTGCATTTTTATGATGAAATGAAATAAATATAATGGGGGTGTCTTACTTTTGCACAGTACTGTGTATCAGTGTTAAAGGCACAGTAACAATAACAGCCGGCTTAATTCTGAGGAATAAAACGAGGTTGGAATGTTAAAATGAATAATGCCTGTTTTTGGTACATAAACCCACATGAGTGTTCATAAGTGGACCTCAGGGTAAAAATAAAATCTCATTATGTAGGCTATTAAGTTAATATAGAGCTTGCCATATTTTGGCAGCATCTTTTGCATGGAGCCCCTTCAAGTGTTTCTCTTTTGTAGCCTGGAAGACATTAAAGATCTTAACACAGCCTTACATTTTTGCCTTCATTGAAGTAAGAGGATTGAACCATTCAAAGTGTTTGTTAGCCCATTGAAAACCGCGTTAACTGAGACTGAAGCGGCGGGGAAGCAGCCTTGTGAGGGTTCACACATTTTCAACACTTTTCTGAAAAGCAGCCTGTTGTCCTGTGGGGATATTCCAGCTCCCACACAATTCAAACTCATCCCCGCAGCTAATCTTTGTAATATTCTTTTATTTATTCAGCATTCTGTTGACAATTCACATCTGGAGGGAGAATAAAAAACGCAAGATCTGTGGGCCACTATTTCAAATATGCCTTCCTTGTGTGTGTGTACTATTAATGCTTCTTAACACTGAAAACCACATCCAATCATTGCTAACCAAATCTGTCCCCTTAAGCCTGCGAATGATGATAGCTTTTGCATTTTCTTGAAGAAGAAACAGAAAATTCTAACCTGTGATGTTGACTTTTCGGATGTACTTTAGCAGGAGGGTTCCATCAACAGGGTCCATTTTGGAGCACAGTCCCACCTTTCCAGGACACAGGTCTTTGTGCATGTTATGGATCGCGTGCGCCATGGCGTAAACAGCATTGATCACAAACATCACCTTGCCCTCTTGCTCATATGACGACTCTTTCCCAATCCGCTCTTGATCTGAAAGGAGAACAGCTAGCATTCAGTGCTTGTTCTTAAATACAACATTGAAAAAAATATCAGTGAATTCCCTTCCCCAATCCAGAGACTATTATTACTTGCAAACATCTCTGGTCAATAAAAAGGTCTGTACCGCAAAACAAAGTACAGAGAATTATGATCTCTGAGATTAAAGAGAAATGACCTCTTTGTGAACTGACAGACTAGTTATTTTGCTGGAAATGGACTGCTGGAATAAATAGAAGCAGTGTCATCATAAAAAACCAATAGAATTAAAAAAAATCAATAGAATCCTTAAGTGCTAAGGCTATTGGCCTTGCTTAGTTAATACAGCAATACAAATGCATTGGTTTATTAAATAAACTGATATTTAAGTTTGACAACACAAGCTTGCAATCACTTTGAATAACATTCATATATCACCACTGTCCAAAGAAAAACAGCATTTTTTTTCTATGTAAAACAATGGAGCCAGAATTGTTTCCAAGCTTTTTTGGAGCATTTCCAATTATCCATTCATCACCAATTTCTTACACAATGTAAACAGCTGCTACTGCGTGGAGTTTTTCTTTAGACAGCAATGGTGTAATGGTGGTATAGTATACAGGATTTGTACTTTTTTAGTTTTAAAGCATGCTAATAGTATCATGCCAGTAATTAGATTTTTTTTAATTTATTTGGATTTTGGCTGATGTGTTTTTTTCTCTTCTATGATGCCAATACAACTTAAAAGATGGATGATCCAGAATAAATATTCCGCTATTAACACCCAATGAAGCACTAAACACATCCTATTATGACAAAAAAATGATATCAGTAAAATAAAAGAAACAAATTGATGTTTTAATTATCCGCTCCACTGGATATTGAAAGTACTAAATATCATTCCCAAGGAGGTCGAATCCCTTTTTCTTTGATTTAAAATATAGCGAAAGATTTGATAATTGAAAACCAACCATACTAAAAAAAAAAACAAATAAAAAAAAACCCAACAGCAACCCCACCAAAAAACAAAAGTACCTCTTTAAAACTATTAGGTGCATGATGCCCCTGTCTGTTCCTCATGCCCTGGCTGATGAATGGAAGATGTCTGCTAATGCATGAGGGTGAAATAATAGACAGTGAGAGAGCGAGCAAGATTAATTATCTCTCCATGCTCCTATAATTGTGCCAGACAGCTGTATATTCATTAGAGCTGGATTTGCTCTAGCATTTTTTTTATAAGATCTTAATTGCAAAGGACCTGCTTCAATTATAACTGTGCCTAAGCAAACTGCGAGAGAGCTGGTATATGTCAAAGAGACAGGATTCAATTGCAGGCTACATTTTTGCGAACAAAGCTTGAAATGGACTGTGGCAATTTGGTCTTTTCCCACATATTAAGGTCTATTCACACCGGACGGAAAAAAAAGACACGTCAAGTTTTAAAAAAGAACACACGTACATTAATGGCATCTTTCACACAGAGACCAAAACTGGCAGGCTGTGACTCTGGATAGGTTTTTAATTAGAGGCTGTTCTAATTTCTGTGTTCAGATGCGTTAAAATCTGTCTGACCAATCAGAGCTCAAACAACATGCAACACAGCGACTGTAAACATTGGACCAGTTAAAGAAAATATGGAAGGGACAGTGTTAAAAGATGGAGAATGACGGTGAGTGTGTTACAGCAACTGCATATAACGGCAGTTCTACAGTATATAACCACACTGGTTATAAACATGAACACTGATAAACCAAAACATTATGTGTATTCACAGATAAGGCAATAACGTTATGCTATTATTATCGTAACTATCTTGGTACAAGGGTGAAAGTCAAGTTCTGGTGAAATACTAGACAGTAAGTAAACAGTAGTTGGCTCTCATAGTCAAAGTTTTCAATGCAGGCCAGATCATCATAACCAGATGACTGGATCGGCAATGAGCGATGTACCCAGTCAGTGGTGGTGAGTGCTTAACAACAGAGGTCCAAAGATGTAAGGGTTATCCTGTCATGTCTGAATGGACAGAAAGGCTACTGTGGCACAATTCACAGAAATATTTAATGAAGGTTATGCAAGAAATGTGTCACTCCCTGTATGACACTCTGCTGCTTAAGGGGCTGTGTAGCCCTGTGTCCACTTCTGAAAGTTCCTTTAATAGGCATTCAGAGCTGGAACTGGACCTTGGAGCAATGGAAGAAGGTTGCCTGGTCCCATTTTTTTTTACATGCACGGCTTATTTTGGGAAACGATGGCACTTGTATGCAATATAAGAAGAATAGTGTTTGCTTTAGGCAATGTTCTGCTTGGAAATCCTGAGTCCAGGCATTCATGTGGGCATCCATTTGACTTCTGCCAACTACCAGAGCATTGTTGAATTGTTACACCCCTTCATGATAATAATAATGGTAGTTGTATCTTTTAACACACAGCACACATTGTTCAAGAATGGTTTACAGAACTGGCTTTCAGACTCTCCAGACAAAACGTCTGATCTGCAGTTGAGCCCATCTGAGGTTTTGTGGAGCCCATGCAGGTTACAGGAGTACTTTTCTCAAAGGGAATGACTTTTTTTTTTAGGGTTACAGGATTTCCACTCTTTCGTGCCCTCTCAGAGTTCTGGGCCCATATTACAGAGATTTTAAGTTCTAGATTCTAGATTAGATCATTTACAAATTTGTATTACAGAATCCTATTTTACAACATAATCTTACCTAATCTCAAATGAAGAAATCCTAAACTACTGAGGAAGATAATTACTGTTAATGTCTGTGTCCAAGCAAATATGTGCACAGCTGAAACATGAACAGGTAACGTAAATGTAACATAAAAAATCTGGAAGTTAGAAAATCCTTTTGATAGCATGTGATTGCATCTTTAAGACCCTAGTGCCATTTTGGATATAGCAAGCAGCAAACTGTGCTGTAATATTGCTGGACTTGCTGTTGTTGTTATTGTTACAACCTTGGAGGAGAAGATAGACCAAGTAAAACTGAGCAGTACGACCACAAAAAAAACGGACACTTTAGGTTCAGCTCCAGAAAACTAATATGTGAAGAGGATTGGTTAGATTGGTGGATCCGTATAATGTAGCCTGTATTGCTCCTCAATCTAGCTAATACACAAAGCAGCACAATGATAGGATCTCATAAACTGTAGATACATGACAATGTAAAACAGTGCAGAACACATAATAAGCACATTAGACAATAATTATATAGAACATGAATACATCCATACACACCATGTAGAACAGTATACAAATGGGCACTTAGCATTTAGCAGCAGGTAGTGACTTAAGTAAGTAATGCTAATAAAACTACCAACTCTTTAAAAAACAGACCCACACATACATAATAAAGCTGAAAATAGTTTCTAACACTAGCAAGTGGTAGAAAACTGAAGCCACTGGACTTATAAACACATCCCACTGGCTCATCTAACGCTGTGTCACATCTATAATTCTCCTACTTATAATGGTATGCTGTTTAGTGTGCTTGTACGCACTTTGGGATGCAGTAATAAAATCTGAGCTGTTTAGATTTCTGCTTTCATTGGTTCTTATCAAGGTAAAATGGCAAATAAAACAGATTTTTTAAAATATAAAACTCTTAAATGTATCAGCTGACCTGCTTAAAATAGCTTTTTTAGCTTTTTTAAGTGTTCTGAGGAAAAGTTGTGAGTCAATTGTTGAGTCAGTTAGAGCTTGTGTTTTGTTGTATTGTAACAGAGTCCCAGTCTGTTATAATTATTCAACATGTGTACTCATTATTCACCATCGACACTGCAGAGTTTATACTGTTTCACAGACATGAAAGCATTTATATGTAATATTCTTAAGCTGAAGCAAATAAAACTAAAAAATGTGCATTACTGACCATGGAGAAAAAAAGAAAACACATGCCCTAAGATGACTGGTATTGGGACTGAGTTGGTGGGAGTTTTTCAAACAAAGTGATACCTTTTTAAAATTGCATGCACATGTTTAAAAAGAGGGTCTGGCTCCATAACAACATGATAACAGTAGTAAGTGAGTAACTCATATTTTTAAAAGACATATCTTTTACCAAGTTTTGACTGAGTTCTCTTTGAACGCTCTTTCAAAATACATGTAACAGTCAAATTCATCTGCTTGTGGCGGTCCAAAGCAATGTAGCAAAATTATTCCCCCAAATAAGTCTCCAAATCCTCAGATCCTGTTTAGTATTGCTTTAGTAAAACAGGCAGGTAATAAGAGAGAATGGTGGATGGAATGTCTTCAGTGTGTAGGATTTGTTGAACAGCAGATGAATGGGAGATACTTTTTTGCAGTTTATATAAATGTAATGCTATTATGTCAGTTACAGTGAACTTGTTGTGCTGTCTGTCATATTTGCCTAAAACAATATCATTGTAGTTTTAATAGCATAGAAATAAAAGGTTAAAGAGAAGCCGGACCTGCAGTTAGGATAAGATTATAAAGTTAGGAACCCTTATTTTATGTCAGGGCAAATAAAATGATAAGAATTCAGCACCAGATAACTATTTTGAAAATAGAAGCACTCCATGTCCCCATTAGCCCAAAAATAAAGCTAATGACATGTTTAAAAGTGGAGTTTGTCTCAGATGTCTCAGAATGATTAGTATGCTGTTTGAAACATAGAAACCAAAGGCACAGAGCACATCCAGAGCACATTTGATCTATTACCCACATTAAACCATTTACATGATTTCCAAAATTATTTGAGTGCAGTATTACAAATGAGTAACATCAATCTTAAATGATCAGACATGTATAATTACAAATATTGAATAAAGTGGTACTCTATTTTTAGGTCATGCTATATACTTTTCAACCTTGCTAACCTGCTATTGTGAACCTGCATAAAGCTCGTCATGTATTCTACTGATGTACAGTATTACTGACTTTAGTCATCTAATTTATTGTCATTTCAATAACACTTTGCTCTTGCATGTGACCAGTAAAATGACTGTACCTCTCAATTTGATACACTATGCACACTTTCTATTTTTGAAGCATTAACTTTCCATGCTGCCTCTTCTGAGGAATTGATATATGAGATATGGTATCATTATTTGAAACCCCTAATCCTATACACAGTTGTGGCAAGTTGACACATACATTACTTAAGAGTTACTCCTAGGGGTCCACACATCATGAACATTATCTGAGCATGTGCAAAAACAAAAAACAATAAAAGTTGTTTTTTTTGGAAGAATGTGTTGTGTGTGTTTGTGAGAGAGAGAGATAGAGAGAGAGGGGGGGGGGAGATTTAAAATCTAAATAAAATGGTAATTTTATATTTGAAGTCTTGAAAATTAAATCATGTTGCAAAATTACTAAACTTTAAAAGTACCCAACATAACTTTTATCCAAAGTTCTTACTTCCTGAAAATATCAGACAGCGTAACCAACAACAAAAATCTTTTATTTCATGTGCGTTTACAAAAAAGTTACATTCAGTGCAATGTCAAGACTAGTAGTCCCTTTAAAATTAAATTAATTAGATTTTTTAATCAGCGGTAGAATGCGTAAATTTACCATGTTATGTGGTACAACTTCAGGACAATCATGTAAATGTGTTATGATTATTATTTTTTATTATTATTTAGAAAAAGTAAATGCCTGTTTAAAATTAAATGAGTCTGAAAAGTCAGGTGGCACAACCTGTAAGTCTGTAACATGGAATAGTAGGCCTACTTTGAGCTCTAGGAATGAGCTGCAATGATGATATGGGAAATGATGTCTTGTTTACTGTACAAGAAAACCCACAAACCATTTTACAGTTGATGAAAAATCTCATTCTCAGTAGTTACTGTTCACGTACAGGTTTAATATCCAGCACCACTTGTTGATAATGTGACTTGCCACTGTAGTTTGCTAAAACCCCTTAAAATAAGCTCTAAAAGCTTGACACAGAAGAACTACTTTTGATTCCCTGAAAATATTTTAATAGATGTTAATTTCTAAAGCATTTTTATGGTTCAGAAAACAACTATATTGTTATTCATTATGTGTTTTCTGGCTAATCTTCGCTGCATAACTCATCCAACAGTTTTCGAAATATCAACACCGTTTCAACTCCAGACTGTCCGGTCAGATTGTGTGATTCTGGCTTGTATGCAGTTTTTTGATATGATGCATTAATTTTTTTCCCATAGAGAATGAATAGGATGGAAAATTGCACGCTAATCTACTGAACATCTGCTCGACAAACAAACACCATTTTGCGTACACTGACTTAGGGCAGACCCCCGACCACGACTGTAGTGTTAGTTCGACCTTCACTTGTCTGTTTGTCGCTTTTTCCCATAGAGTCCGATTCATTTTTGTTTACACCCAAACCTCATGATTTCATTTAACATATAGCCTCCCTTTTTTAGGGGAGATCCTTAAGCAATAATCCACATACATATTGGCCTGCATGTGTCTATTTGTCATTTATTCATCCCTCTTTTCTCCCATAGGATCCCATTCATTTTCAGCTGAACCCAAACATTATAGTTTTATTCAACCTAAAGCCACCAAACTGCCTGTACTCTCTCAGCGCAGATCCCCAACCCTAATCCACAGACATACCCGCCCGCATACCTCTTTGTCGCTTATGCGCAGCCATCCTAAGTTTCCTTTAGTAAATGCGCTTTTCTAGTTTGCCGATGAGATGTGTAAGTATAAAGACCCTTAATTAAAGTTTTGAAACCCTTCACATAATGTAAATGTTCTATAGTACTTTAGTACAGGCTTTTCCCAGAACCATACATGTAAGGCAAGAGGGAACTTTAATTCACCAAGTATTCAAATTTTATGCACTGCCTTATAAACCTTATCAAATCAGACTTTTTATTCTATTATTTTTTCTTTTCTTGTTTGCCTTTTTTATTTGTGTTTGTTTTCATCACCTTGTTCTGTATTCCTCTTTTTGTCTTTAAAAATATAAATAATGAAAACTAACAAACGAATGAATAAAAACATCAAAGCCACTGTTGTTCTACAAGTGAAACCTCAGTAATTGTTTGCCACCAACAGTGCTGGAGATAAACACCAAACTGCCATTTTTGGAGTGGTGTAGAGTAACTACAGAGCGGAGCGGAGGCAATAGCTATAGTGATAATGGAGGGGGGACAGCCAGCCCACACACTACACTTTGTCTTGGTACACACACATGCTCCTCAAGTACACATCTTTGTCTTGCCCTCTCAACAAACACACACACGGTTCTCATCCCGAGTCAGAGCACGCCCACACACACTCCACTAGCTAGCTTTCAGCCTTTGGAGAAATCCATTCACATTAAAAGAGGCATCACAGAGGGTTTTTTCTGGGGCCTGCTGGTGTCAGAGGTAGAGGCTGTGAGCGAGTACCACACTCCTGACCCCCTGCACCTCTCACCGCTCATGGGTTGTAAAGAGCCGCACTTGCTTCCTCTGAAGGCTCGACTCCCCCTGGGACTAATGGCTCTGACTCTGTGCCAAGAAAATCTTTAAAGGATTCTGTCATACTGCAGTGTTTCAATTTCAATCCGATATATGTATGTATGTATGTATGTATGCATGTATGTATGTATGCATGTATGTACGTATATATATATATATATATATATATATATATATATATATATATATATATATATATATATATATATATATATATATATATACACACACACATACGTGTGTCAGTGTTAATTGGTTCAAAGTTAATGTTCAAATTCAGACTTTTTGCCAAGATATTTTGCTTTGATTGACATGTATTGACATACATTATTTATGTCTACAACTTTGTCACTATGAAAACTATGATCACACAATACATTATTTATGTCTACAACTTTGTCACTATGAAAACTATGATCACACAAACACAGCTTTAACAAATGTTTTGATGACTGTTTCAGTCTCTAGCATGGCTGAAAATAACTGCCCAGCAGCAAAGATGACCACCAAGAGAACAGACTTTCCTATAAGGACATTAAAAATGCTAGCCAGTACATGGCATAAAAAAGATCCATATATATGTATCAAATAAATAAATATTTTATCAAAAGACCAAAAAATTTAATTGTTTTAGTAGTGACATTTCTCAAAATTACATACTAATTTTTTTGGTACACAATTACATCAAAACAATCGAACTGTTTACTATAGCAATGAGGGACAGAGATGCAGTTTTACTTAATGCTTCAACAATGCAGAGGTGTGGAAAAATAAGGCCATAACCACATTATCGCAACAAGCAGCAGTACAGTCGCACACTTGTATAGTTTATTCATCTGAACTGCTCTGCTATTGGACATTGGCTTTGCATTTGACAGTTTAATTTGCTTATTTTATATTCAAACTGTAAATAATGCCTTTCCCTGTAAATGTGGGATTTTCATCAGAAGAAGGAACAACAGTGTTTGAGGTTTATTATTCTTGTTCAACTACGTCAATAAACAACGTAAAACATTTTTTTATATGGCACATTTAAAGATATTTTCATGATACACAATACATGACACTGCATTTTGACATATACTAAAGGTGCAACATTTAATATCATCTATTAAAAAAATCTTGTCACAATGGTTTTTATTCACAGTATCTCACAAACTGTACTGCACCATTAAACAACACTAATCATGTTCTCATTTTAATGAAGCATGCAATTGGTCTTTTAATTAGAGTATCTGTATTTGTCTTTGAAGTATTGGTTAATGTGTGAAAAAAACACATTATCATAATAAAAAATGTAATCTATCGTTTGATTAAAAAGACTAAATTGTGGTTGCCCTGTAATCTTAATAATTTTTTCCTGTCTTAAAAACCTATTTTCAATTACATTACCAGGCCACAACTGGCAGTGAAAAATTACCTCAACAAACTAGGAAAGTGCATTTCCTGGGGAATGGTTGTGCAGCTTGTTAGGCAGTTGCTAGGATATCTTAGCTGATTGCTAGGGTGTTGCTGTGTGGTTGCTAGGGTGTGGTTAGGTAGTTGCTTTGATATCCCAGCTGGTTGCTGGGGTGTTGCTATGCATTTGCTGGAGTATATCATGTGGTTGCTAGGGTGTGGTTAGGCAGTTGCTATGATATCCCAGCTTGTTGTTGGGGTGTTGCTAGGCAGCTGCTAGAGTAGCCCTGCTGGGAGCTAGAGTGTTGCTAGGCAGTTGCTATGGTATTCACACTGGTTGCTAGGGTGTTGCTGGGTGGTTGCCAGGGTGTCTCAGCAAGTTACTATGGTGTTGCTAGGCAGTTGCTGTGACATCCCAGGTGGTTGCTAACATATTCCTAGGAGGTTGCTATGGTGTAGAATGGTTCTACAGGTTGACAAGCTGCTGCCAGGTACAGTTGGAAATGTATGGGACTCTGTGGGAGGAACAAGGGAGGGAAGAGTAGAGAAGTGTGGGTCAGTATGTCTGTGGATTAGAGCTTGCATGCATTTTTTCCATCCCATTTTTCTTTAATGGAAAACCAATCCACAACATTCCTCTGCTATCTGGAAACCATACCAAATCACACAATCTAATCTTATCTTATCTATCTATCTATCTATCTATCTATCTATCTATCTATCTATCTATCTATCTATCTATCTATCTATCTATCTATCTATCTATCTATCTATCTATCTATCTATCTATCTATCTATCTATCTATCTATCTATGTGAGCAAAGCAATGTGCAGCCATAATAATAATATGTGAAAACTACTCCAGAGACCCTCCCTGATACTGTGTTTCACTCTGAAATGTGTAACAGTAGAGAAAGAAAATGCAGAATGATTTCTCAGCAGTCCAGCTGTATCATCTTCATTTCCTTCAGTTTAGTGTACTGCCAAGCATAGACAGTAGCAGCAATTACCAAATAAACCTGTCGATGTTTCTTTATACCGGCAAGAATCAGCTCAGCAAAGACAACCAACACTGAATACTAGTACTCAATCACCAATAATCAAGAAATTTAATCAAGAAATCTTAGGTAATGCATATGGGATGTGAAGAGAAGACTGGTAAAGTATGACTGAATCGGGCTTGTCATGTTTGTGTCAAAAGATAATCTTCTCTAAAAGGGTGTTTTAAAGTGCACTTTCATCAACATTTGAATTGCATTGCACTGTCAGTGCTTGTGCCTCTTTCCAAATGCATTTAATGAAGCAATCCATTAACTTTTGGCTGGAGAGGAAAAGCAATCAGAATGGACAGAACCATCATAATCAATTCAGAGAGAATGTTGACTGCTTCAGACAGCATGTGCATTACTTTGAATCTTGAACCATTAAATCCGGCCAGTTATGAAAAGGTAATTGTTCTTGTAAAACGAATTCTAGCGCAGATAGCTTGCAGGATTTAGTCTCTGACCGACCTAGATGTAATCTTTTTTAGGCGAGGTAATACAATACTGCATGCCTAAAGACAGTTTTATTGGAATTGGCTTTATTTTGTATCGGGAACCACTCCAATAAACACAAAAACATTATGTCATTTCAGAAAGCTACTTTGAGTGCGCTGTCGTCTTTGTGAGGCTAAATAGGTGAGTTAGAACGACGGCCAAGTGACTGCCATAAATCATAACCTGAATTTCATCCACTTCCATGGAATGACTTCATATAAATGAAAAGCACAATGACAAAGCCCTAAAGCTGCTCTCGGCTTGGGGACTCGCAGGGTTGTTCAGGCCTGATTCAAGCAGGGCAGAATGTTCGCAGTGCAAACGGAGAAACAGAGCCAGTTTAATGCAGAGGTTTCCAGCCCTTTAATCCTCCAGTAACCACAGGGCTTTTGTGCGGGCTGGAAAATCACAGCATTGATGTTGCTCTCTGCTGGCTAGTGCTGCTGTATCTTGGAGAAACGCAGCAACAATACAAAGCCTCCTTATATGAGCACTTCAGCCTCCATAACTGATAATAGTATCCTTATCTATATATACTGTGACCAAGCTGTGTTTTTTATTTTTAATCCAGACTAAAACCATATCTGGATTTCTTTTTTTTCTTAATGTTGTAATTGAGTTATTTCAGTGAAACCATACTATATAAAATGCTTTTTTTTTCGCATCTCCTTGCATGTAAAAGTGAAATGAAAAGGAGCAAATAAATAAATAAATGAATAAGGACTACGCATTTGCTTCTTTCTATACCATTCAATTTCAAACAGATCTTCATTTAGCATAACCCTTATTTTCCTCTCATGCTTTCAAAAGAAAAGCGAGATGAAACAACTCAACGACTTTAGCTTGCAATGAGTGAAATCTCACTATAAAATACACCGTACGCCTCTACGCTATAACTCTTTTTTTTGCAAACATCCAGCCAGCCATGCTGTGAATGATAGGCAATCATTGTAATGCAGACTGCACATTCGACAGTGAGCTTAAGTGCCTTTCGAGCTGTAGGCAGTGGATTCTAGTTCTGCATCAGTATTCTCCTGTAAATACCTCATCCCTTAGAGATAGCGCTCTTAGAAAATGTAAGGCAGTTGTCATTGCGATGCATTTCAACAAGACTGGCCATTATTTTCGCCCACTAGTCCTAGCTGTATGTCTCCAACTATGGCAGTAGCACTGTTTATAAACCATCGTATAAAAGGCAAGCAATTTCCGCTAAATCGTGAAACACATTCAGCTTGCATCTGCATGTATGTCAGACTGACTGTTCTCTTCATGCAGTGAGGAAATGGCACTTTCTGTTTTCTCACTCCATCCCAAAGGCATCTGCACCGCATGCGGGCGAGGCCAAATTACACCTAACAACCAACAAATATAATAAATCTAATGGAAAGCCATGGCGTGCTCAGCAGTTGTGGCAATGTGTGCACCCACAAAAAACAAAGAAGCTCCTGCCTTCCATACTACCTCCTCTCCATATACAACCACCTATTGTATTTAGGCCTAATTAATGAAGGGCTCTCGAAAAATTCATGATTTTCAGGGGAGGTAACAATAGTGTGGCCCCAGTAAGCCCAGCAATTAGATTATATAACTAGGTGATTCATTTGATTGCAATGCAACAATGGATCTTTCCCATGCTGGAAACTGCAAAAGGCAGCAAAAAAGTTGGCCTAAACATATCTCAGAATAATGTACTATCTCAGTCATTAGGTGATTACGTACTTTAAATCTTGTGTTAACTTTTAATACTAGTACATGTAACGTGATCCAAACGTGATTTCCATCATCTGCAAGATGTGCTCCTGGGCCACACGTCAAATTATCCTGAGCTCTGGGCTCATCCTGTAAACATTACTAATATTTGGTGGACTTCACACTAAGAATTAGACTTGGTGTTGTAGCTCCGCTGGCAAAAAAAGTTGCCTCTGGGAATCCCAGTCTCATCATAAGATTCCAGCTTAGAGCGGCTGAGGCTTGTTAGAAACCATATGCTCTCCACACAGTGAACCGGTCAAGTTCTGACATGGTTGAACTGATGGCTAAGTGCCAAAGCCCTCTTAGAGCAATGTAGAATCAATTTGTGATCATCATTATCTCTTCTTCAATAACTGCAACTGGATAGGTTCTGCTGCTGAGCATTAGAAGAAGCCAGAGTGGAAATAGTGCTGTGGAGGTATGACTAATTAGTCTCAGGTGTAAAGAGGAGAGTTGCTTCTCAGATGATCAGAAATATGGGCCAAGTAATTCAGTATAGAGCTCCTGCATGCCTTTGAGTATTATTATGCATTATTCTCTTTTGTTGCGTCTTGCTCTCTCAGTTACTATCAGAGTTTTGCATTATTTCACAAATCAAAATGTCTTACTTGTGCATTTCTTAACGCCAGACCCTTTCTTGAAGGCATGCCGGTTGAGCTTGCAGTTGAAATTGTTCTCCCAGAATTCGGCAAACCAGACGTTCCTTCGGTTGTTCTCCAGAGTTCGACCGATGAAATAATTATCAAACCCTAAGATCAGACAGGAGAGATGAGCGACAAAGTGTGTAATCATTACATTTCAGACTGTAATTTAGCAACAGTATCTTCAATACTTGGTTTCAGGCCATACTTTGCAATCTTTATTCAACACTGTGTCAATACTCAGAGATTACCCATTGTTTTTTCATTTGCAGTCAAATAGATCAGTAAGTTTTGCATTTTTCAAGGAATTTAGCGTGTCCCCTGTTTCTTTATAACAGTGTTTTATTCCTTTTAGAAGACTTGCTGTCAGTTCGGCAGAGAAATCCTTTAGTTCAGTTCAGTCTTAGAAGTTTGTGGCATTTTCTGATTCTCAAGATCCAAAAAATCCTAAACACAGCTCAAAGATGTTGAGGTCAGGGCTCTGGGGTGGCTGCTAAAAAACACTGGGAGCTTCACTCTTTAATTTGTCAGTCTCCTTTTTCGTGTATTTCCTTTTTCCCAGTAACAGCTTCTTGACAGCTGACATTCTTTCAGACCCACTGAGTTGTGTTCTGTTCTCGCAGAGGAGGGCTAGATTTTGTAGCTCTGATGCGATGAGTAATATTCTCCTCTCTAGCAAAGACAAAAGCTTTGAGTACTGTTTATCTGGTGGTCTACAACTGTTTTGGTGGTCTACCTGCTTTTGTATCGTTGTTAGGAATTGTGTACGTTTCCAAATGGGCGGCTGCAGTGGCCAGTCACCGCCCCCTACCCTCCCAAAAAATGACTGCCATATCACTGGTTTCCACCTCGCTGCGGGTGGGCTGGTGTTTGCGCATTAAGATATGAATTGTTCTGCTGTCACTGGAGCCACACCCCACCATTGATTTAATGGCTGTTTTGATTGGAAATGAAATAAATGAGGGGTGGTATTTTACTTTTACCCTTGTACCTGTGATATTGGTATAAATAACATACTGAACACCAACTGGTGTTCGGTTTGAATTTGAACTAGAAGAAGCTAATCAGATCATCTTGTCTTCTCTTTACCTTTGATGGACTGACGTTTGGGCAGGATGGTGATCGCCCCCTCTGCCATCTCCTCCTGATAGAGCACTGGAGAGATCTTGGAGCCCCAGCTGTCTGATCCCACCCAAATAAAATGACCTGTTTGATTGGCTTTCTTTGCTGCCTGCAGTAGTCGCCTTGAAAAAGAAAGGAGGCAGCTTAAATTCACAGTTAAGCGCTACAGCTCATATAACATAATGTGTACAATGTCCAATTTCTGCTTCCAGACACTGAAACACCTCAATTACACATCAAATGCCAATAGCGCATACATGTACATGATAATACATTTGGATGACTGCAAATTAGTGTCCCATGGACAGTTTAATGATGACAGTGAAATAATGTCAATGAAATGCATTACCACGCTGTCTGAGATGCGTTAGTCACTGAGAGTAAAAGGATTCAAACGCTTCTGGATGGAAAAGCATGCATCGCTTGGAGCTATTACAATCACTGAAGTACAAAAGCCATGTTGGACTTTGAAAGCGGTTTCACCAGTGCTCTGGCACAGTGTCACAACAGATCAATCATTGGTCCTGCACATTCTACCTCAAATTAGCGTGTGTTTTTTAAAAAGTTACTCATCAAAGAGTGAATCGGGCTTAGAGGAGAGTGTTAACTGCTCAATTCTATACATATAGGCATGCAAATGATTTGTCACTGCTGTAAATGTGGCAGCGTTGGTCAGTTACAAATTACAACTGGAGATCAGTTGCTTCTTGGTTCAGTTATGATCCGTTTAATAGAAATAGAGAGTAAATGTATAGAACAGTTTAACATTAAAGCTGTTTCACTGCTGGTGTTGTTACTGTTCTATGCTTCTGTAGGGCAGTCTATAGGGAGAGAGTCTCGGTCACCCTTCACCCACAGAGCAGCAGGGCTGATTAGGCTCTGGCCGATTTAGCTCCAACATCAGACAGAACTCGGGTACTTGCAATAGGGTACAGCCAGTTCCTTCACTTAGCTACCCTGACTGCTGACTGTTTGTAGCTTATAGCACTCACCTTATATCGTCTTCATTTGCAAAAATAATAACCACTCTGGCATTGGGGTTTTCACCCAGGTTGCGGATTATCTTGTCAAACTCTCCAACTCTTGGCTCGCGAGGGATCTTAACTGTCTGGGAGATGCACACATTTCCTGCAGAAAGCAAAGAGAGGCATTAAACAAGGGTGTCTTTTATATGCACAAACAGTACAGAAACAGGCAGTAGCACTAAACCTGACAGCAACAGCTTCATCTTTGCTTAATCATGTTAATGATTATGTTATGTTATGTTTCAGTTAATGTGTATGATATTTTGGGTCCAGCATCTTATATTTATTTTTACAATATGGGTAGCATGCCTATTATCACTGTTGGATTTTATAAAAAAAAACACACTATAGCGTATGTTCGAAATGTATGGAAAGACCGGTGGCCAGGAAAGCATGGGAAGGTCCTGGCTTTGTTATCCCCGGCAGTGGGGGGCATTTATGACAGGCAGCCCTAGGCTCGAGAACAAGACCCTGCGATGTTATCTTTAGACCCATAGGCTCGAGAACCACTCCACCCAGAAGTTTATGACGTGGCCAGGTAGGCCTATTCGGCCCGAAGGCAATAGAAGAACGGACCTATAAAGGGACCATACAGCCTAAACCAAGGCAGACCAGGGTGTGAAGGCACAGAGCAAAGACTGTACCGCAATCCCAAAATAAACAGCTTAAACTCTGAACTGGTCTCCCTCTTCATTCTGACGGCAAAAGACGAAGTTACAGCATCAGCTATCTGTTACTTATGCTTTCTAGTCTGTTTTTATTATCATGGGAATAATCTAAAAATAATTTTACAATGAGATCACACTGCAAAAAGTCACAGAATAGAGCAGAAATAATAAAAAAAACATTTTGGGGCATTTAGATCTTTCAGTAGTAAATTATAACAGGGTATTCTGTGCTGGATTGAGGAATGCCCTGATTTGAGATGTTGTAAACTAGGACAGAGACAAAGGTTTCCTATCTTCTGTTAGGGTGAAAAAAAGATCTAAGGTTTGGAGCTTTGTGACTGCTGGAGTGGCTTTCAAAAAAAAAAAACATTTCAGCAAACTTGCTTCCTCCTCAAAAACTCAGCACAGCAGGTAGAAGTGGCTCCAGTTTTCTCAACAATTCAGATATTTTGTTAGGCTGTTCAGAATAACTTTAAAATGTGACCTATATGCATCATTACTCTGAACAGATCACAGTTCTAAATTGACCAACAGGCGCAAAAAACAATGCTTCAAGTGACACGGTCATCCAGAGCTAAAGAGTCATGCAGGCCAACAAGTGCAGGTCCAATCATGGAGTTCCACTGGCTGATAGCTGAAACCCAGCACTTACTGGAGCACTTACTGGTCACTCTGGATTTGACATTGTGGTTGTTTGTTGCGTTTGAGAGTAACACTTTGAAATCTGATTGGAGAGACTCTCTACCAATCTAATTTGAATGGCATTGCAAATCATCTTCAAATGTGCTGCTTTGATCAGGTTTGAAACCCTTTTTCTTGCTATGTGAACATAGTCTGAGTTTAGTATTTCTTAGTATTAAAGACATTTAAATGTGGGAGAGAGGGCAATCTTAGCCTACTTAAAACCTAATCTGAAGTTTGGTTTTAGGTGGCAGATGTTCATAGACTCGTTTACGCCAAAAGTCATAAGAAAAGCTTATTACTCTTTTAAAGGTTTGTGTAAAGAAAAAAATTAAACCTTTTTACATTATAACTGACTAACTCTTAATGGTCTGGCACCACTGTACTAACAGAGCCCCTTACAGACACACTTAGTCACGCTTCACAATCAGTGAATTCCAGCTTTCTTATAAACTGAATAGAAAAGTGGAGAAGCTGTGTTTGTGAAATTCCTGTCAGGCACCCCCAAGATCTGAAAACAACTTAAAACATGTTTATTTGTGTTACTATTTAATGAATTGTGTTCCTGTTTGCTTGTTTCTTCTTATCTATTTATTATTTTTATTAAATGTGTTTTGTAAATTACTTTTATCTCTGCATACTCAGCATGAAGTGCTAAATATGCGCAGCAAATTTTTATGAACTTGTTTTGGCTTATTTTTATGTTCACTTGTTACATTTTAATCAGTGTGTACTGTAAACCAAGTGAAAAACATTTCACAATTTCTGCATAATTCAGTTATTAAGAGGTAAGCAAAGTTATTTTAGAGTGGTTTGATGTGAAATAGGAACCTGGGGTCATGATGTCTACAATGCAGTTTTCATATGTAATGGTGATCATGATAAAACAGTGGCAAATCTGAAACAGATACAATTCCTTTGGGGAATATTTTGCCTTACAATACCCTGCATGTACCCCTTTGCCATTAATGGGCTTTAAAGTTTACCTTTAAGGCCAAAACCTTTGCAACACTTTGTGAAACAGTAAGTGCATTTATATGCTAATAATCAAATTTTATCCGTATTAGATTTGATTCGTAACAACTTTAGATGCAGAAAATGGCAGAGTTCTGGGTTCTGATCTGATTTGCAAACAACAAACAAACTCACAGAAGAAGATGTGACATTAGCATAATTTAAAAAATCCACAGGAATAAACATGGAGTCACTTTATATGAAAATATGAACATCTAGAAGATAATGCTGTCCAATGAAAAACATATTTTACTTTCAATGTCTATGGAACCAGAATTTGTACCAAGCCATTTTGGAGCACTTCTATTGGTCCATTTACCATGAAATTGTCACAGTGTAAACGGCCATTGCCATGTTTGAATTATGTTAAAAATTTTAATTCGTCATTGAACAGCGACAATATTTAAGTCTTTCATTTTTATCAAGCATGTAGTTGATGTTTTGTGTTTTGTTACCGTCCTGCGGTGGTTAAATAAGCGCTGCTCGTTTATTTCTGGCACCGCAGACTGTTTTCACACATGCACAGACTGAGATATTGGAAAGAAATAAGAGTAAGAATTTACATGCACTGAGCTAGCCAGTGACTGGGTTAATATCCAGCTCTCTCCTTATTGGATTTCTACTGCTTGGATTTCTAGACTTCCTATGAAGTAGACTTCCTTTCTAAGTGTGCTGTTTACATGTCCTCTTAATAATCAGATTACCATCATATTATTAAGTGCATGTAAATGCACTCAATGTTTTTTCAGGCATCAGGCATCAGGTATAAATATTCCCAACCGTTTCATGTAATAGCTTGCGTTGAGGGAGCTTTGAGGCATTACACTCTTGACAAATTTTGACTCAATGCGTTTCTCTAGAACAGAGTTTTCTGAATTACTCTGAATTACTTTGTTTACCCCTTAACAGACACAACAATAAATCATTTTTTTATTGGATTTCATTTTGTGTTGACACCTGCACCAAAGAAATCCCTTGTAAAGACACAGACACACATGAACTAAAGAGGTTTACAGATGAGATCAGTAGCCTCCTACTTGCTCTCTTTCTTCTTCAGTGGTGTGCACAGCTCGCCAACTTTCAGACAGACCATTTGTTCTACTCCTAAGAGGAGGGCATTTTTCATGGGTTTGACCTGTCCTTGTTGAAAGGAGACCGCTGCTCAGTGTCAAAGGTGTTAATTACAACAAAGAGAGAAGGCCTTCAGAGATGCCAGACAGGACATGTGACCAGCAGGATTATTGTAGACGTGCCATGCTCCATAGCATGCAAATGCTCTTCTGAATTAGAGGTGACCGCTGAACTGCAGTGCTGAACTGCAACTTTGTCTCCAGTGCTACTCGGGTATCACTGACAAAGTTAGAGTACTGGCAAAGTCATGCAAAGGTCAGTGTATTATGTACAAGTTTTGAGGGTACAAGTTTTGTACTATTTCAAATAAATTATCAAAAGCTGAACAGCGATGTTACATCTATCTGTGCTCATTCTCCTGTTTTCATTAGGTATTCTAAATTATTTCATTCCCACTCGCATTTACTAAATTGGGCAACAATTGGACTACATATAGGGTACTAAAATAGACAATTAGATGAACTGTAAATGGAAAAAGTTTCATTTAACACTGTTTATTCTGTGAACTTGCAATGAAAAATCAAACGTACTATTATTACTATTATATATTATAAATATTATTTAATAATACAAATTGTGGCATCGGGCTTAGAACTTCGGTGCTAGGAAAAGCAGAGAGAAGCATATATAGACCCCTGAATGCATCGTTCTGCAGCTGCACATTTAAATATGTTATATGTTGTTATTTGCTAGTTTCAGATGGGTAAGTCTGGTCAGCCAAAAGTGAGGTTGCTAGTTGGGAAAGATGATGAAGGAAATAGCCTAGCGAGGCTCAGTAGCAAAGCCTGATTGGAGACCAGCAAGGACCTGAGACAGCACATACAACTTGACACCGACTGGCCTAAAGAGTCTGGGCTCCCTGGCAGAGTGGCCATTGTTCCCTGTAGGGGACGCCACAGGTTCTAGAAGAGCTAAATACACAGCGTCAGAGCAGGTTGGTGGATCCCCGGGGCTGAGGCACACTGTCAGGTCAAGGGTACCACAGCCTTTCGCAGGCTGTCACTTGACACAGGACTTTGGGCCAATTGGAAGAGACGAGAGGAGTATGTAGAGGACTCTCAGACCTCTCCCCGACTATTATTTACTTCAGATTTAATGTGTCAGATGTTGTTGGGTGCTAGTTTTAGTTGTGCAACCCCTTGTTTAATCATGTCCCTCATGTAGTTAAATTGGGTGGGTTCAATGTCTGTGGGTTGTCTTATCTGTTACAAAGACATTTGCATTCATTTACTTGTATAATCGTATCCCACAGAAGTTAAATGGGGTGAGATCTGTGTTTGTGTGTTGTCTTTGGCTTTTGCGTCCTCACCCCTGGAGTGCTGACCACTAAGGGACTGGCTAAAAAGGCTGCTAAAAGGTATGCAGATAAACGGATGGATTAGTCTGTAATTGTTAAAATGTATAGTGTTCCCATATGGTAAGTGGAGCTAAAAAATAGAGAAAGGAATAAGAAGGTGAGTTTAATAATATGGCTTACCTGTTATCTGTTTCAAAGACATTTGCATTTATTTACTCGTTTAATCGTGTCCCATAGTAGTTAAAAGCAATGAGTTTAATGTCTGTGTGGTGTCTTTGGGTTTTGGCGCCCTTCCCCTTATTTTCCTCTGTGGTTTAATTCCCTTCTCTGCCTGCTGTTTCAGTTGAGAGCATTTTCTTTTAAGACTCTTCCACACAGAGGCTCAGTTTTTATACACTGAAAAAAATCCTGAAATGAACTGTTCCAGAAGTGTCCCCACAGGAAAGTCCTTTACAAACACCTCAGCTCTCTCCAAAAGCTGACATATACACGCGTAGCATCACAACCAGTATACTTCAGTATTTTATCTATAATAAATATTCATGCTCTTGCAGACATAATCAGTGATGACTACCCAAGATTTCATCACAGCTGAAAGTATTATGGATTTCAAATATACTGTGGTTATTTTTTTTAGTATGCAGTGTAGAATATATCATAGAAAAACAAGTATATCAAAGAAATAGCAACTTTACAGGAGAGGCCAAACACTGTTATTGCTTCTAATGTAAGTCAGTGCAGTTATTTTGGAGCATTTCTATTTGTTTATTTATCATGAAATTGTATCACAATATAAACAGCAGCTGCTGCGTTCACGTAATGCAGAAAACTAAAAATCAGCAAAAAACAGCAGTGACGATATGAAGGGTTCGTTTTTCTTCAAACAACTCAGCTTTTACTAAAACATGTCAGCATCCTCTGGGTTTGATTCCAGCACTGACATAGAGATAGAGAATGTTTCACCAGTTTACAAAGCTTAAACAAGCAGCTTCAACTGAGATCAGAAAATATGTTTGCTGTCAGCGAGCCGTTGGATGTTGTGCAATTTAGAATGAATTTGTTCAGACTGCTTTCAATGTGTCTGAGTTCTTTAGTCCTCTAAGTTAAAACCACTTTTTACCAGTAAGTATGCAGTAAGTGGCTTCATTTGGGTGTTTACCAAACATATCTATCGCAGTAATGCACCATCTGCTTAATGGGTCACAGACTGCCAGCAGTATTCAGTGCTTCCAGAAATTTGGAAGGAAAAATATGGCTAATAATAATGATAATGCAAGGACAGCATTTCAGTATGAATCTAATATTTCAGGCTGAAAGTAATGAAATGTATGGGTCCTGATACAAGAGTAGTAATAGTCATCACCATCATATTTCAGGCTTTAATGAAAATACATTAAAGTCCTTGTGTTATTGTTAAGTACTTGGTTAGACCCCTTTCAGCCTGTTCTTCAATAGTCAGGACCACCACAGGGATAATTGAGTGGTGGATCATTCTCAGCACTGTAGTGACACTGACAAGGTGGTGGTGCATTACTGTGTGTTGTTACGAGTTGATCAGACAGAGCAGTGCTGCTGGAGTTTTTAAACACTGTGTCTACTGTCCAATTTATTAGATCTATTAGAAATCAGAGATGATAGCTCATATGTTACTGCACGGTTTGTGTTGGTCATCCTGTATTTCTTCATCAGTGGTCACAGGCCTCGTTGATGGACTATTCTCAGTCTAGCAGTGACCACCCATATACATGTTCTGTGGTGGTCCTGTGGTGGTCCTGATTGTTAAAGAACAACGTAAAAGAGGACTAACGAAGTATGCAGAAACACTTTATGTTTTCATGCTTTTAAACTCCTGTAAAGCTGCTTTGTGACAACATTGTTGTAAAAAAGCACTATACAAATAAACTTGACTTGACTTGACAGACAGTCTGTAACTGTGGAGCTACAAAGTGCACCTATGTGATAAGGGGAGCTGATACAATGGTCAAAGGAGGTGGTTTTAATGTTATGGCTGATCTGTTTCAAAAAACATTTGCATTCATTAGTTTGGTCGTTACTGTTATTATTATGGTGAAATGCTGTGTGTCAGAATTGTTAGTTGAAGTAGTGAAACTGCTGTATATCAATAAAAGGCAATATTTCAAAGAAATGAATTGGCTTTAATTTTGCTGTTAATTAACTTTTTTTTAACTATGTTGGCTTGCTGCATGTTTAGTACAGTAGGGTGTTTATTCACTAAACAGCTATAATGCAATAAATCACATGTTTCTCCAAAATAGTACAGTATGATCTTCTAAGCATTGTATTCTTTTATCATTTAAATAGTGTTGCAATTTTTGGACAACGTCCAAACGTTATATTTTGCATATGGAGAGTCAGTTGCTCAGCTGCCATAGTGGTTATCAGTAGGACAGGAAATAACCGTATGTGGGGTATTAAAGTACTATTCATGAATATGCTATTAATACTTCTTGTGTGCATGTATTTACTATAAAGCATTAGCAATTCTTTTAATCACATTACAGTTGCTTACTCATATGTGTGTGTGTGTATGTGAAGGGGAGAGAGAGAGAAGCATAGAAGAAAGCAGGAGAGATATAATAAAAAGGCCTCACTCTCTCTCTCCCTCTCTCTCTCTTTATATATATATATATATATATATATATATATATATATATATATATATATATATATATATATATATATATAAAGAGAGAGAGAGGGAGAGAGAGAGAGAGAAAATATTATCCCTATTTACATATAGGGCTAGGATTACCTTCCCCTTTGGAATTATGGGGAAAATTACTTTAACCTCTTTCTCAGTGCTTCTACAGATTTAGTATGAGAGAACATTCTGTGGCTGCATCTCTAAGTCAAAGTAACACAATGTCAGCGAAACCTGTGCCATCGTCAATTACCCTTGCCAGCCACACAGTGAGAAAAGCCAAAGTGAAGACACTTGAAGCATTCAAAAGTTCAAAGACCTCAGCAGACTGTCTTCCGCAGCAGACTTTAAACGAAGTCAAATCACTGTCTCTTTAAAAGTTCCACACTCAGATTTAAGGAGTGATTTCAACTTGAGGCGATGATGGTGGAGCAGAATGAACGTGTTCTTCCCAAAAATGTCTGGCCTAGGTTGAACCCTGTGCATATCTGACTGAGGTAATATTACAAGCAAGTGTCACATTTCAGTGAGACTGGGTTTTAATTTGGGAGGCCACTACTAAGTGAATGAGAACATGAGCTATCTGTGTAGTCAGCTGAAACTCAACTTTGATGTTACTTTCAAATATCACCTTTAATCTTGAGCCAACAAAGTGGCAATTTCTGTCTTTTAATCTTCTCTAGTCCTTTATTAACCGGATGTCTCAAATGCCGTTCTCTCATTTACTTTGATATGTAACGAATGTGATCTAACACAGACAAGAATTTGGAGACTTTTATTGTGTTTGTATTAAAAGCTGCTTGCAAGTAGCAAGACTTTGTTCACCTTACAAATCAATAATAAGCAGTTGGAGCAGTGAATTCATTCATCCTGAATGCAGAAATGATGGGTCCAGCAATACAAGCCTTGTACTTCTTTAACCTCTTAACCGTCCCCACCTTTTTACCAATTTCCGCCTGAAAATACATACCCAAATCTTGAAGCTTTTCACTGAAACACTGCATAAATTAGTGTAATTTTCAAGTGTTCAAGATGTAATGTTCCTGAAAAGCCTTCAAATTTGTACTAGAAGCACTAAAAGGCATTTAAATTAATCTGCAATGCTCCAAATATGCTGAAAACAACAAAAAAAAAACAGGCGTTGGAGTTGATTTCTTTTACTGATTTGAAGTTATTCAAGCTGGAGTAGAGAGTGAACAGGGGGTCCCCCCCACTGGTCTATTGGGGTGTCCAAGGTCCCCCAACCTCCCCAAAATGAAAACAGCTGATTTTACTGCAAAAAATATGTATATATGTGTATGTGTTATATTCTTATAACTCCCACATCTAAAAATGTGTTTATTCACTTTCCTTGACAAAATAATGTCATGTATGATTTTTAGGCCATTTTTTACCATATTTTACATGTTTATTATAAGTCCATAACTAAATTATCTTCTTGGAAAAAACTCAGTCAGTTTATAGCCTCATGCTGTACTTTTATTTTGGTATCGTTTGGAGCTGTTTATCTGGTGTAAAACTCTCTCTGCTGCCCGATTTCAGTAGATCGCCGCCGTTACTCTTCCTTTTGAGCTTTACTAATCATTCTTAAACATCATAAAATATCTTTTTCTTTAGTTTGGGACTTTGTTTAGGGTTCATAGTTAATGTTTTGATCGTTGTTTTGTGTCTGTGTATCTCCTGCGTGGCGCGTTTTCTCTCTGCGCTCTGCGCACTGAATGCGCGCTGAGTCTCAAAAACCCACCCGTTTTTCTAACCCACCCACCTTCTCGGTTACGCGTCCAGATATCTCCGCACCTGATTGGTCCACAGACTTGGTTGACACGTTTTTGGAAAGAGGAAGGGCGGGACTATAAGGGATTTAGAACTGTAAGATATTTTAATAAATCTTTTAATTCGAAGGCTTTTGTTCTGACCTGTCGGATCTCCGGAGTACTCCTTCCACAAAATGGCGGATTATTAACGATCGGACTGATGGAAAAACACAAGTTTGGTCTCGTTTTGAAGCTGAAACCCAGAGGTATGTCGCGGTTTCATTTCTAGTTAGGTGGGGTGTCCCTGTGGCGCCTGAGAGCCTTTACGCGTCGGAGAAACAGAAGTAGTGGCGGCGCTAGGGGGCGTGTTACTGTTCGGAAAAGCTATTCTTTATTTTTTATTTAAATACTGCTACATTTCAGAGTATAATAGCTTACACCATCGTAATCCTGAGGGTCTCCCCGTTCGTTTGATGTGTAATATGTCCAGATTGGCCAAAAGATGGCTTTACGAAAAATAAAAATGTTCGTAGTGTACCTAATATTTTGTCATACTAACGCTAGTTTTTGACCAAAATATTTATTTTCTGAATGACAATAAAGAAAAATGGCAAAACGACCGAAAAGTAGAGATTCTAAGCTTTCATATGGTACCTTGATTGTCTTTGGTGGTACTGTAGATCTTCAGATATATCCTTAAATATATTTATTTTTGATTCCTGGCCCGCCGTTAAGTGGTTAAAGGGACCTATTATGCATATTCTTGGGATCTATTAGAACATTGTACATCGGCATTCAGTCTTTGTTTGAGTCTCTGTTAGCGCTCCTGTGTCTTTAAGCCCCGCCTCTCAATTAGCCCATTGTGCTCTAATTGGTCAGCTCTCCCAATCTATGGCCATTCTTACAATGGTGTCAGTTTTTTTTTTAATCAGTTCGAGCCTGAGTCTGCTTCTGAAAGTCAGGTAGAACATATTCCCAAGCTAGACTGGTGAAGACTTTTCAAGTTTTTTTCTTTTTTAGCTTGCTGGTAATTGATGATTGTGTTACGGCATGATGTCACCTTGTAACAAAGAAAAGGGCTGGAATTCCAAGAGAGCATTTAAGGCAACTAAGAAAGTGTTTCTGTGGGAGAGAGTTTCTTCCTCTTACATGTATTTTGGGCTTTATTAATTTACATGTGCAAAAAGCTCCACAACACACTAAAGGAAAGTGAAAGAAGTATAACAGGTTCCCTGTAATATAAGGCTTGAAAACACAGTAGCAGAGAGGCTCCAAGTCCACATTCCACACATTCTGCTTTGTGCACATGGTCCTGCACACAGCCCAGTTCTTCTAGTGTCAGACTTTAATGAGTTAAAGAGGACAAAACCATGTCTCTGAAAGTATTTCAGTATGACAGGGTTAAGTGGTGAATTCGCTCTGCAGGCAGCATTTTTACATCGTCTGAATTATTATCAGCAGTGGCCGGTTTACGGATTTCAAATGCGACCCAACATTATTCAACGTTGTCCCATTTCGGTGCCGCCCCAGCCCTAGAATGCAATATATCAGTATTTATTCAACATTGGCCTAGAAAGTCACATGATCATTGCAAATGCTTTACCACCTGCAGACATCCTGACTTGATTGAATTTAGTGAGGCCTCGAAGGCTTGTGCGTGTAATGAATTCTGGATCATGTTTAGAGGTGGGCTTGTGCATGCTGGGTCTGAAGATTGTTCATCAGTCAGCGGTTGGCCGTGTAGGCTCCGCAGCACTCGCAGCCAACAGCCTCCCTCTGCGACGCGCATTCATTGCAGTCACCTTTAAAAGTCACCAAATCTATTTTGCCATTTCAGAGATCATCCCGTCAAGGCTTCTCAGCAGCAGGCACATTATAAATCTGGCCCATTACTGGAGGCCTGAAGATATTTTAAATATTGAGATTCAAAGTGAGTTGAGGGGGGAAAGTGGTGGGGGCTTGCATGCTACTGCTGATGCGTTCAAATTGATTAAGAAGAGTCACTTTGTCAGGCAACTAAGTGCTCGCTCTGCCAAGTGCCTTTGAAAAAATACCGAACTGAGTGATCTACTATTTCATCTAGGGGGGACCACTCCCACCTCACCTTGACTGGAAATGTCATACATGAGACCACCCTTCATTTATTTCATCTCTAGTCTGAAGAACCATTAAGGACAGCGTGAGAAAACAAAGTAGCCTATTTTTAAAATAAAATTAAATAAATATAACTACAGAAATTAATTTTAACATCATCATAGCCAAACCTTTTTCTGTATTTAGTATTTCTACATCTTCAGGAGTCTTGAAATCTGTAGGGACATTTTTCACAATTCTAAATTTAGTCTTAAAACTTGGTTGTATTTTTAGCTTTCAGCCATCCAAAAATACCTAACACATTCAATAATGATGAGATCTGGACTTTGGAATTGTCAGTTCATTGTATCGAGAACACTTATTTGTTTCATTATAATCTTTTTTGTTAATGCTTTTCTTTGACTGTATTGAAAGTCATTTTTTCTCTTCTACCTTATACAATGAGGGGAAACAAGTATTGAGATGCTAATGTTTTTATATTTAATATACAGTACTGTGCAAAAGTTGTATTATACTTTTATTTATTCAGCAAAACATTCAACATTGATATTTTCATTTCCAGTAAGTGGTGGTTGTACATATGCCAATGTGTTTATTTAACCCTTTTCCAGTTTTTCCTTGCAGAAACAACCCAGGTTATTTACAGTTATCATCCAATACCTGCTTTGACTACTCAGTACTTCATAAAGACAAATCAACATTGCTGGTGAAGGAAAAAAATAAATTCAGTTCAATACAATGTCCGGAGGTTTATGTTACTTTGTATTGTTTTTATGCTTGTTTAGAACATTTATCTGTTCTGTTAATATCTGGTGTTCTTACTGGTGAAAATACACTCATTGCTAAGATAAAGGCTTTTGAGACAGTAGTGTACTTCTAAAGCCAATATTTACTGGACGATTGTGATGTGACAAGCAGCAATGATGGTGGACACAAAGCAGCTTCCTAAATTACTCATCAAGAACATTATTAAACAGCACTTGAACGGAAAAAGTCCTAGTTCTAGCCAAGATCGTAAACATCCCTGTTGATAATTGGTTCAATAACAAGCAATTGGAAAGTTCATGGAACCACAACTAATCATTCCCAGACAGGTGTGCCATGCAAGATTCCTTTCAGACTCAAGGGCGTACGAGAGAATTTGACCCTGCGGGGACAAATTTGCTACTATGAATCAAAGCCCAACCCATCCCCTAAAATACTTGGTTAATGATTGATTATGATGTTGTTCTTGTCCTTGTGTATAAAATCTGTTGCACTTTAACGCTAGTCTGGTTCCAAAAAAAAGGGGTGGGGGGCATTACGCTCAAATGAGATTATTTATTCCAATGACTTTTCTTTTTTCTGCAACCTCAACACACACTTAGGCCTAGTGCCACCCAACACATTCAACATAGCTACAGGAAAGATATGCTAACCTCCGTGCTGCACAGTTTATTTATAAAATGTACAGTTTATTTTTCTCCCCTGTAGAGTAAACTTTGGGTGGGACAAATGTCACTGCTTCCAATATTAGATAGGACATGCCTATGATTGCCTATGCCTATGAGTTCTTATGCCAAAGCTCAGAGTAAAACTTCTGAAGGTCAAAGACAAAAGAGACAAAATAAAAATACCAAATAATGAAAGAACTCTTTCGCAACAATTTAGCTTGTCATGTGTAGTGAAAGCTGATGATATGGGCTGCTTTACTGTTATGAATTTGCAGCCTTGGTTGACTTTTAATAAACATCTCATTCATTTACGCCAGTTTTGCTATATATTGTTCTGTTTACAGTTTTTTTGTTTTATGTAAACATACTATAGAACACTATGAGCTGTATTTTATTTATGGATTATGCCAAGTAAACAAAGTTAACCTTATTATTATTATTAGGCTAAGCACATTGTCCTAATGAAGTATAAAATGTAGGTGTAATTACATCTCTGTTGGGAATTGTTTACAAATTATAAGAGCATCAAATTCATGCCCCTTCATTCCCCTCTCTCTCACTTTCTCTCTTTTCCACTATCCTCTCTCTCTCTTTCTCTCTCTCTCTCTTGCTATAAGCTTCCAGGGCAGATGTGCAAACACCCCCGTGGCTTGAAGGAAGGCTATTAGAAGAGAGCAGAGTGCTGCGGTGAGGCTAATGCTTATTCATATCACGGCCCCCAAGTCTCACGCCGTCCATCCAGCATCCCCCCAGCACAGCTGTGAGACCGGTCTGGACAGAAGCCATGGCTAAATAATGGAAAAGAGTAATATTTTTAGCTGCCACTACAGCAACTGCCACTGTTTGGGCTCCAGCAGAAGAGGCTATGCTGGTACAGTGAGTAAAATAGCTATGATTGCACATTTAGAGCATTCATTTCATGGTCTTTAAACTTTCCTCTCCTGCAAACTGATCATTTCTTGCAATGACTAATGTAATTTGATACGTTTAAGTCAAATTTGCTACCCACTTACTTATCCAAGCAGCTCGATGCCTCAAGAACATGGTGCGCATCCCGTTATATTGCCAGCATTTGCAACAATTTATTAATGCCTCACTGACGACCCCACCCCTGGTCATTCAGAGCATTTTGGCTGGACAATTTGCTCAGGCTCCTGGGCACGTGCTGTTGCTATCTATGGGGGTAAACTTAAAGAAAAGAGCTTGTGAAAGAAAAATTGCAGCATTTTGACATATTTGTGATACTGTATTTAAAGCAGCGTTGTTTGAGAATCTGTATTCTTGGCTCCTGGGATCCCCAGTTCATCACACATGCATAAGAACCCTACAGATTTAAATTTCTATGTTTTCTATCTTTGTTTTTATGTGTAAAAAACTAAAATTACAAGTGTTGAATTAGCAAAATCTATAATATTATCAACAATATGACTGAGTAACGTACAAGTGCGCAAAAGGGATCAGGATTCTGCCGAGGAGTCAAAATTCGGCACAAATTTGAAAATATGCCAAATTCTTGCCTGCCACTGCAAAAAATAAAACAGTCCAACTAAACATGTAGGACTTTAGTTGATTGACTACACCAAAATAAATAAATACAACAGTAAACAGAGACAAAGAGTCAATTCTAAGTATTTTGACTCTTATAGTCATTGGCCAAGAGTTGACCCTGACACCCAGATGTCCCAGAATTAGTTATTTTAGAATCAACTCCCCATCATTAGCCACCATTAGTATTTTTTTAAAAAGTAAAATATAAACTAATTGTGCATTAACATTAAATATGCAAATGCTATGCTTGTTTACTTTTATTTCAAACTTCAACACTGTAAATTGGATACAAGTGTCCAAATTGTACATACCAAAGTAAAACTGTAAAACACTAATGGGACACATATCGTCGCTGTCCAATGGAAAACATGTATCTTCATTTTTGCTTCATTTCATCATTCATTATTGATTTTCAGTTTTCTACATCATTTGGACATGACAGCTGCTATTTACACTGTGTAAACATTTTATGATGAACGGACCAATAGAAATGTTTCAAAATCACTTGTGAAAAAATCTGGTTCCATCGACTTACATTGAAAGTGAAGACTCTCCTGTAAAGTTACCATTTTGGAGAGTTACAGTGATGACATGTTTGTAGAATACAATTATTAGTTCTTCAATTAAAGAATGTACAAATGTGAGTTTGCTCAGGCTTCTGACTGATGGCACAGGACTACTAGAGTACCGCAGGGAAGGTAAATGTAACCAAAATTGCTATTACAGAGCTCCAGAGGTGTTAAAACTTTGCTTAATTCTTCATTAGAACAGCTCAAATCTCATGCTAAGACCTGTACTGTCAGAATGTAATGGCTGTAATTTTAAACTGCGTTATAAAAGTCATATATTTCAAACATTACTTCACGGGCTTCAGCATCCGGTCTTTGAATTCTGTTATAAATGAGTTTTACGTCAATGAGTTTTCAGTTCTATTTAAGTACAGGCAAATGCTTTGAGAAATCATTCAGCATAATAGAGTGATTCAGAGGAGGTAGACAGAGATTCGGTTGAAAAATGCTGGAATATTTCTTTATTGTCCCAGTGTGAAGGTAATGAGTTTCCACGCTGTTTGAAAGGTGCTGGCTTGTCTCTCTCTATTCCACATTAGACACACCTTATGGAGAAGTCAGAACTCAGGTCAACACGTGTGCCAGAGAGGAATTAGTGTACTGGAGCACTCTGCAGCGAGCTAGTAAGTGAGTATCTATTCCCTACAGCAAGTCCCTTGAATACCTAGATCCTGTTAGAGTAGGGGTACCAAACCCTGCTCCTGGAAATCAACCCACCTCTGAAATTCAGGCTCACCTGAAGCAGCAAATCAAGGCCTTCGGGAGCGTCTGTATATCAGAGTTAAGTATGCTAAAGTAGGGATGAAGCTAGAGCCTGCAGGAGTACTTTTCTCAACGCCTGTCTGGGTAGAACTACTACTACAAGTAGAATCTGTTCTGTAAAAGGGTCTCGTGCATGTGTTGCAATAGAGTAAATTAAAATCGTTTTTCATTATGAATGATCGCAATGCAAACAAAGAGGTGATTTGATGTAATATTAGACATTATCAGGTAATATCAGAAATTAAAACAGTGACAAAGCCAGTGGGTTGAGTGAGGTGGCACTGAAATCAGACTGGCCATCCCACTCACTGTATTTTACCTCAAAAGTGTCTTTCACCTGATTGGATAATTAGTATGCTTGCACCCACTCATCTCCAAGAAAGTAGTTCACCGCATTATGTTAAGGGTGGCTTGAGTCAGACATCAGCAGAACAAAGCTGAAGTAAGTTTTACCAAACTGTACCTTGGTGTTGGAGCTGGGCAGTTTGATGATGTTTATGATTATGGTGAAAATCACAGTATGTCATGATATGGTGCTCTGATCATATAGTGGATATCATCAGCATATCTATTTCGGTATACTCCAATTTATGGAGTTAATTTGGTGATACAAGTTTCTAATAAAAGAATAAAATCCACAAGCAAAAGGTAAGTAAATATCCACAATATGTTACATGAGTTAAATATTTTTTTACAGATTCTGATATAAATGTATTATTTATTTTGGGATTAACTTGTTGTTATTTGCTGATGCATCTTTCTCATGAAATCTTTCATTTTTGATGGGGTGTCAGGGGTGTGAGTGATCTTAGAAGAGCACATTCACCTGCATTCTTTATTGGTCAACTAATTTGGAGCAGCAGGTCTTCTAAACAAATAGTCATGCCCACTCTGAGAGCACTTCGTACTAAGTGTGGAATTGCCAGCTCCAACATCCAACCTTAAGTGGATTGTTTGTCTTATTCATTAGCATAGCACACGTTCAGGGTCCTGTGTAAAATATATGTTTTAAAAACTGAAGTGTATGAGGCTGTTGACCAAGCTGTAGCTCAGCTAACTAGTCTAGCAATGTCCACTATAAGGCTAACTAGGCGAGCTTTACAGCTGTTTAATCAGTGTTTTGTAGCCTTGCCCCTGCAGACCTACAGCTCCGCTAGGGTTTCGAATGTAAAACACCTTCAAACACCTGATCCAGCTCATCAACTGATTATCGAGCCATTTATGAGCTAAATCAGGTGTGCTGAAGAAGGAAATCGTTGAATCTGCGGTGCTGTGACTCAAGGGAAATAATATAGTACTGACATAAACACAGGAAAGAGTGGAAAATAACACTGATTACTGCCAGTTAGGAGTTACTGCTGCCATGAGACTGAGAGATGGCTATGTTTGATCGCTACAAAGGGAATAAGGTTGTTGCATTGCATTATGTCACTCATTTCTTCTTTCTACCCACAGAATCCCAGTTAGTCACTGAGGTGTCTTTAACAGAAGTTAATGCTACAGGACTTTTTCTACACATAGGTCTTGATATTATTTTTTTTATTAAATATGGAAATACATGTTCTTTTGATCTGTTTCAGATCGCTCATCCTACTTGGATGTATTATTTTTACCATTTCTTTCATATGTTGACTAGCACAGTCTTTTTACGTGCCTTCATTTTCAGTAATTCAATATAAATGTTGCTACGTAAATATAAGTGGTAATTTTGTATTTCTTTTAGTAATGCCATATATATATATATATATATATATATATACTGTATATATATATATATATATATATATATATATATATGTATATATGGTATTGATTAAAGGTTGAAACATAAAAAATTATGAAATTAGCAATCTGAAGAGTCTAGATATAGCATAGCATATTAAACATTTTACAATTTACAATGTGCATGCTGAGTGAGAAAAAACGAGTATAATTATGAGAGATTTGTGCTTGAAGAGTGGGACAGAATATTGAAATTAAAAGCTGGTGAATAAAAGCCAACTTCACCTTCTATATAGACTGTGCAATGTGTGTGTGTATGGATGTTCTCATTTTGCATTGAGTGTTGTTTAAAGATGTCATAAATCCAAATCAAGCTGACTGGATTTATTTCAGTGACATAATCTGTACGTGATTTGACTGGCTGATTCATACTGGATAAAGGATTGGCATATATTTTTCAGATTATCCCAGATACTGCAATGTCATTGCATAAATACTCATGTCAGTGTCACCCAGCAGTGAATGTCAGCAGTCATGAATGTCAGCAGTCTTGCCATAAGATTTAGGATTAAGGGATTGGGTTAAACCAAGCTGCATTGTAGCTGTTAACTGTGTCTTCATGTTGCAACAGAAAAAGAAAAAGATGGAGGCTGCTTTTTTCCCTCACTCGGTTATGTTATTGCATTATTGTAATGCTGATTTAAACTGGAGTACTATTACTTAAGGAGCTCTGAGATTTATAGAAGGGCATTCACTCTGGGATTGATATTTAGCAGATTCATACTGGGTTAAAATGACTGGTCTTCTTGCTAATCACTTAAATTACTGTACCTCCTAAGGGGTACAGGATCCCCTAAAACCACTTTGGTCACCCTATTTATACAGTCCTTAAATCACCACTAATGTCTTCCCTAACAGACAGCTATTAAACAAGCTGGTTATGAATATGCTGCCTGAAACATGCAATTGCTTTGAAGTGGTTTTGGCATAAAACATATAAAACATAAAAGATGCATCCCTATTTAGCCATTACATTTAAAACATGCATAGGTTCACTCCTCTAGACATTAAATGGACCATGTGTGACCACTATAGTTCCTATTACCACAATTGTGAAATGTGAATCAGCAGTGCAGCAATTTTAGATGAAAATGGGTCAGATTGCCTTTTAAGAACTCATTTACATGCATTTACAGACTCCCTAATATCTTTCCCTGGATGGCAGAAGTGTAAACCCATGTAGTTGCTGACTGATTAATTTTCATTTATGATAATCTGTACCTTCTAAACAACATTTAAGATTAACAGCTGTTCAACCTCTTTATTAAAAATCTGAAACATTTCACTGTAATTAACAATCATAATTGTCATTTAGACATGGGAAGCATGTTCCACTCATAGAGTCTTCCTATTTCAATTGCTTCCTCCTCTTACACCACTATTCAGAGAGAGGCCAAACCTACATTTTCTTTGCCTGGTGGCAACAAATCGACTTCAGCTTGTCAGTCACACTCAGTCTGACGTTTTGTTGACAGCAAGAGGTGGCCTTAGGCAGGAACAGCACAAAACTAAATCCTCCACTGTGTTCAGTATTCCTTGCACATTTTTTAAAGAACATTCCTCTTCAAAAGAACATTTCCTCCCATCACTGTTTGCTCAACAGGATTTATTTCACAATCTCAATAAAGGCCAGCCAAAAAAAAACCCACATGCCTTTCCATAAAACCCAGATTTAGAGAAAATCTGAGGGCTAAGCGTTTGTCTCACAAGCTGAAATTAGTTGTTACACACCACAGATCTCTCAATGAAAGCAAAGTCATTTGAAGTTAAAGGACATGGTATCTTCAAAAAATAGCATGACTGATATTTGAAATATATCATCGCTGTCAAGACAAAACTTCCAAACTACCAATTTTTGTGTGCTTTTAACGTTTTTTTTACAATATTTAAAAATGCCAACTGCGTTTTACACTGTTTAAATGTCTTGGTGAATGGACCAACAGAAATGCTATGAAATCATCTGGAATAATATCTATTTACATGTTGGAGATATGAAGTTTTGTTCTGATAACAATTATACGGAGCTACAAATCTTTCACATTTATAATTGTTATTTAATTCTCTCACACATGCTCTACAGTTTCTGACATTGTGGAGTGATCTGGTTCCTATAAATTTATATGCATATATCACTGTCCAATAAAAAGCATGTTCTCTCCATTTTTGTACATTTTTATTTTTCTACATCAGTTAAACACAATAGCAGCTTTTACATTGTGTCAAAGTGTCATGATGAATAGACCAATGGAAATGCTCCAAAGCAGCTTGGTAACAATTCTGGTTCCATGTAAGTAAAACAAGTCTTTGAGCGTTTGTTGGTCCATTCATCAAGAATTTTTCACAGAATATATCGTCCATTCTCCATTTTTGGCTATTTTAATTTTTTTACATCATTTGAACATGCAAACGAATGTTTACAAATTTCATGATGAATGGACCAATATAAGTGCTCCAAAAAAAATTCTGGTTCTACTGACTCTACTGACCACTGAAATTAAAGTATGTTTTTGGTCTCTCCTGTCTCTCTTGTTTTTCATTGGGCAACGACAATGCTCTGTGTTTTTATATGTTGAAAATAACACATTTTCTTTCAGGACTATTTTGTCTTCACCATAATTGGCTTATAAAACAAATATTTACATTTACAGCATTTTGCAGACGCTCTTATCCAGAGCGACTTACAAAAGTGCTTAGTGTTCAGTTAGAGTATGAATCTCTATCTAGTACAAACAGGTTTAAGTCCAAACTACTCTTATACTCAAACACTGCCATAAACACAGGGCCAGTGCTGATACCTAGAAAAAAGACAACGCAATACCTAGCAAGACTGGAACACCTACAGAGAAGAGAACAAATACAAGACTACATACAGTACAAGTGCAGTACTTAGCCAGTGCTCCTAGAAGATAAAGTGCAATTACAGTTTATACCAGTACTTTAGTATATTAGTGATTATAAGTGCTTTACAAAGAGAAAGAAAATATGTTTTTTTATCTCAAAATGATGGTTAAACAATTAATTTGGCATCAGACAACTTAGTTCATAAACATTTCACGAAATAACTTTCTATAAAGGAGATTGTAGAGTGACTAAACTATTCAGACATCTGGTTCCTATGACTACTACTGTGAACAGTTTGGAAAAGAAGCTTCTCTAAAACAGAGCTTTTCACAACAAACTATTCAGAACAACTTTGCTTACATTCTAACTATTTTTCATTAGGCAGAAAGTTTGAAAGATCAGAGCAATTCCTCTTTAGTAGCATGCCATTAATTTTATTGCTCAGGTTCTATGTGACAGAAGGGAAAGATAATGTGAAACCCTAATGGGATAATTATGATGTGATAATGTGAAAGCACACAAAGTTCTCACCATCCTCACGGGATTTCTGGATGAAGGCGTCAACACCACTTTCCCCATAGTTTCCCTCAGAGGCTACAGTGGAGACATAGTTCCAGCCCATGAAGCGCACAATGTCCACCATGGCCTGGGCCTGGTAGGTGTCCGGAGGAACCACTCGAGAGAAGAAGTCATAGCGTGTGTTGTCACTTAGCTCTGGTGCTGTTGAAGCGTAGCTCACCTGGGGGATCTGTGGAGGAGTGGAGACACAGTCTTAGGTACAAAATTCCCACAAGCCCTGTGGAGTCCTGGCGTACACAGCAAAATCCACAGTACTGAATTAAAACCTACAACACAGAATTAAACACAGACTTTTAAGTCCAGATGGACGCAAATGAACCCTGGACAAGTTAATTCAGCAGCAGGGATTTTCCTGTGAACCTCTAACAGCCTGCAATATGGCATCATGGCAAGAATTACACATCCCACTGAGGTTGCTCTTACAAAGCTGTATGTGGTCTCCTAAAGACTGCAGGGAGCGAGGCAGTCCATTCAGAGATAACATGCTGTAGTGCATTTTCTTCCATACAGGTCAACAGACACTATAATCTGTAAACAGCTGTACAGATCAAAAGGTTCTCCTTTGGTGTCTGAAATATAGCTCAATTTTGTTTTTCTATGAATATTTGTTACACCACTGGTGAATCTTCTGTGTTATACCAAACCAACATAATAATATCAAAGCTATACACATTTCTTCACTCCAAACTCAAACACACCAGAGCTTTCTCAGAGCTTTGTGGAAAAATATTAACAACACCAGTCGATTCAGAGACAGACTCTGCTTAAAACATTTTGGGATAAATTATGTTTCATATAGTCAGTGAAAAAACATCAATAGTATATAATTGATATAGGAATCCTTCATTCAGATACTAGCAAATTTACCACCTTCCTCTTGTGGTGAATCTATTATTTCTGCCACTAAAGTTATTCCAGCTTCTCTGCTGAATCCTTTATCATCCTTCAGTTACGGTATTTGATAATCAGCTATGCAGTGAAAGAAACAGGAGATTGCTTTGAACCCGCCTTTTCTGTCCACTGACCTCAAAGCGCGTTCTTGATGAAGCTACGGAAGGTTACAGGTGTTGACATGCCTTAGATGTGCACATCATTTTAAAATGTAAAATAAGAATTCTTGGACAGATGGTGGAAAAGGAAGGCATCTAATGATAGTAACAGTTATCTGAAATAAATGTCTCCATGTCTCAGCATGTGAATCCGCAAGGCACCGAACATGAATATCTTTGCATAAATGTATATGATTAGAGCATCCTGCCACTCCGTTAGAATCCACTCTTAAAGCAGGGTAACTAACTTTAGAGTTCTATATCTATATATCTAACCCAAATTTCTCCACGTTCAATCTAGAACAGGGGAATATACTTTCACTGATAATACTATATAATAACCATTTTTATGGGGCATATAATCAACTAATCATTGAGGATTTTTTCTAATTAATCATTAACTAATATATTAACAGTATTAGAAGACACAAACCATGATTTAATCATATTTCACAAATAAATATATAATATATGTGTAAATTATCTATAATTTTCTTTCCAGCTACTAATCTGAAATGATATCACAGTGTCTTCCTGACTCCATCATCCCATCATCTCCTGTCTACTCCTGTTTCCTTTCGTGTCAACGGGTAGGGAGGTGGTATGAGGGTGTTATAAGTCCCAGTGTTCCTTCATGCGTGTTAGCCCTCCCTTCAAAAGCATATATGAATCTGTATTGATGTTAATTATAGACTATTAGCTCCTATTGAAGTGTATATAAATGTTTTTCTGTTCCTTATGGAATAATATAAGTGATATACTGTATAGGACTGTTTATTAATGTTATTTAATGTGTAACTATATATATATATATATATATATATATATATATATATATATATATATATATATATATATATATATATATATATTATAAACTAATATATCTGATTCTTGAGCATAAAACTTTTTACTGATGTTGTTTAAGGACTATTTGTTTCTATTATAACTCACAGGACTGTTTACTTATATTGTTTATGGACTAACTTTAGCTATTCTGATATATCAAACTGTTTTACTGATGTTTTTACTTTATTTTAGAGTGTAGGATTGTATATGTATGATTATAGATGTTTGTGGACTAATAAGTTTAATGTGTATGACTGTGGATTGGTAACATTTATGGACTAATTCTAGTGTATAGGAATGTTTTGTGCTATTTATGGACTAATCTTCTACTGTATTGTATAGGAGTGTTTACTGATGTTGTTTATAGACTAGTATGTTGTATTTTATTGCATAAGTCTGCTTACTAATGTTGTTTGTTTGACTAATAGCTTCTATTTGTTTGTTTGACTAATGGCTTCTTTTCATGTTTAATTATTAGTAGACCTACATTGAGTTAACAGCAATGTTTTTTGTACATATTCACATATTATATTTACTAATTTGCACACACATAGACACATATTAATATGTGTAGACTGTTACTTAGAACCTCATAATGATCTAAACCCTAGTTGGTACATGATTTATTAATTATGAAGTAGACACCCATTACTTCAAGAAGAAATACCAGCTTATATGTATTTTACATAATTATTATAATGTGTTACCATTATCTTTATATATTAATATTTCATTACACAAGCAAAGTATGCTCAGCTATTGTTCTGAGCATTGTGGTGGAACCACTGTTCACAGCTGGAGGTTTCAGCAGTTTGTAAACAGAGGGTGGATTATGTATTAACTAATTGAAAACAAATATTTCCCCTCCACTCTATAACGGTGGCGCTCAATTGCTGTTGTTCACTCTGATAGGAGATGCAATTTTCACATCTGTCAGTGTCAGGCTAAGTGGTGCAGCAAATGGCAGAGCAGCGAGAATAGAATGTCAAAAATTTTGCATAATCATTGAACAGAACAGATTGATCCTATGCTAGGCAACAACACTGGCCTGGAGAGCAGGGTTACAGACCACCATCGGAATCCAATTTCATAAACCAGGACCAATTTCGTTTCATTATCATATACTGTCTAAGCAGAGAAGAGCAGCATCCTGTAATTCTAAAAATAGCACACCACCCTAATGCAGAGTTTATATTGCTTTATCTAAAGTTTCAAAGGAGCCACAAAAAGATTGACATGTCATTTTCACAGAATATTAAAATATGACGTCATGTCTGAAAATATACAGTAATTAGAAAATGTGAGTGTTCTGACCTGCTTTAATATTTATGGAAAATTAACAAATGTTTTGTGCAGTCACAAAACCTTATTTGCCTTTAAAGATTGGCTATGGGGATTTAATAACTAGGCCCTATAATAACATCAAAGGGATGGTCGCTGCTCTTTTGTGCTTTCACCTAATTACATATGCATTTATAGGAATTTCCATCCCAGCACAAAATAAGAGAGGATTATTACAATAAATGAATGTATTATAATGAAGCTGATGTTTGTGTTCAGACCAAATAAAATAATGTTTGTCAAAGTTATTTTCAATGTAAATATAGAAATATTTCCTTTATCAAAATTCAAAACACTTTGATGTAGCATTCTATAAATATCACCATTCATTACATATATGATCAATGTTCATCTAATATATATTACAGTATTCGTGTTTCGTTCTCTCTCTCTCTCTCTCTCTCTCTCTCTCTCTATCTCTCTCTCTCTCTCTCTCTCTCTCTCTCTCTCTCTATATATATATATATATATATATATATATATATATATATATATATATATATATATATATATATATATATATATTGTACATGGAATTGTAGCCATGCTCCAGAGTTGAAGCCTCATAAGCAGTCTACAATGCTTAGAATCCTTAGTAGTATTCTTGTATTCATTAAAAGGCAACTGCTGAGAACCGTCCATCAAACATGTACCATGCTGGCTATAAAGTCACACTGCATAGCCTAACGAGGCCATTCACATTACTGATGAACCCTTCCTGACATCCACAGAGGCTTTCAGGCTCTGAATGTGTCTAACTTCAAGTTGTGAAGCAATGAAATTGATCTGTCAGCGTAATGGCAAAGCAGCACACAATGACTGACAGAAAGTGAGGAGCCCTCACCATGTACATCTACAGAATGGATAGATGGAATGTTCAGGTATTATGAAAATTGTGCCCCAGGTTTCCATTTGCTAAATAATACTTTGGAGGAACTCACTGGCAAGATAAAAGTACAGAGTTTTCTACAAAGTAAAATTAGTTTTCATTCACTAAATTTTAGTGATCTGACTTTACAGCTAAAATATCCTTATTAAGTCGGCATCTTTCCCCAGAACAGTCACAACATAATAAAAAAAGTTTTCACAGTATCCACTCAGTTATTTTATAATATATTTACCTCTCATATATGACCTTTGAAAATGTAGCAGTGCATTGCACCCTGAAAATGGCATCTATTCATGCATCTAAATTCAGTATCTCTGCTGTATTGGCAATCATGCTGTCCTCATTAGAACCCCCGGTGGTATAAAGTTGGGTCTAAACTCACAGGTCGTGGTGAATCAGAATATTCTTACATTCAGAAAGGTTTCTTTGGGCTTGTCTGGAAAAACAAGAACTATTCTGGGGATCCTGCCAAAAAGCCCCAAGACTGGGATCATAAATGCTTCTGGGTATACATTCAGATTCATTCAAATGCTACAAAACTGATAGGATGGCACTTCACAGCGCAGATGGATAATGACCCAAAACATTGTGCGAAAGCAATCCAAGGGTTTCTTAAGGTAAAGAAATGTAATGTTCTTGAATGGCCCAGTCAGTCACCTGACCTCAACTCAACAGAGCATGCTTTTCTGCTTACTGAGAACAAAACTGAAAGCAAAAAGACCCACAAACAAGCAGTGATTCAAGGTAAAGGTCTGGTAAAGGGAGCAAACTCAGCATTTGGGGATGTCCATGGGTTCCAGAGTTTAGGCAGTCATTCACTGCAACAAATTTGCTTTAATCCACATTGCCCATGTGCCCACACTGAGGCTGGGTCTCAATCTGAATGCTATTCTACTAAATAGTGTTTTCAGAACAGCAGTGACACTATTTGACATGATATTTCATACAGTATATATGGTTTGGGCACAGCCTCAGAATGCACCTGCCAAGCAGCTGAAAATCTGTGTGTGCATCCCCACATGAGTCTGTGAGGAACCAAGTGAGAGAGAGAGAAATAGAGAGAAAGAGAGAAAAATAATGACATGACTAGAATGCCACTTTGACGCTACACATTTTAACAGCTTTAACGTCCAGCTGAGAGCCAGACTATCTGGTCCTATTCATTTGAATAAAATCCCAAAATGCTAAAATTTTAAACTTTTTTCTCTGTATGCTGTTACATTTACTACTATTATGCTACTGAATGGTTTTGGAATGCTAATACCAGTGCTATTACCTAAAAAGCAAGCCTACAGCCCTATGTGAAATCCGGCCAAAATCAGTATTTTGCTCTTTGTTGTGTTATTATTTCCATCCCTATGGTGTCTCAGTATCTATTAATTAATCCATCCGTTACAAATGCTCAAAAATATTACAAAAATTAGTCAGTAAACACATCTCTAATAATGCCCTCTTGGGATCATTTTAAAGCTTTTAAAGCCTTCACAGATTCTTGAAAGACTTGGAGTGTGGGAGTGACTGTCTGGGATGCCTGCTTTATTGAAGACAGAAACAGGTTAGATGAAAGAGAATAAGCTGCAGGTGTGAAAATAGCCTATATTGAAAAATACGCTCACCTACTATACCAGCATGGTATGACAGATTATTGGGTACGCTTGTGTGTTTAGAAGGATATGGCACTTTATGGCCTCACGGCTCAGGGTCAAGTAATCACACCAAAGCCCTTCTACGCATTGCCTTAGTGGTGAGCTTCACTTCTTGCAGTGGCCAAAGAAAATTTGGACCTTACTCTGTGGAAGTGATGAATGAGAAATCTTTAAGGTCAGACTAGTGATCAGAGGTAATATGTAGGGGTTAGGCAGGGTAGAGAAGGAAGAGGAGTATTTGTCGGTTCATTATCTGCTCCGAGCAGCACGGCTCCAGCGAGCAGCATGGCAGGCGAGTAGCTTATCGAGTGTCAGGGTCAGAGGGGTTTGGATATAATCACTACAGCAGTCTCGAGGCCACCCTGCTTCGGCTGAAGCCCGAGGCAAGCTAGGACCGAAACACGCACCTGCAGCCCCATCCCACTTTTTCTTGTCTATATAAATATAGGCCCGTCAAAATAATAAAGCACCATCTGCCAACTGGCTGACAATGGGTTAGTGAAAGAAAATGAGGGGGAATAAATAAATTATGGGGGGATGCGGGGGGATTTCCATCAGAAATAAAACTGGCTAAGTGGTTATTCATTTTCTGCATCTCGCTGCCTTTCTGGGAGAATTCCCATTTATTCCTGAGAGGCTATCTGACATAGTCTATGCACAGTTTCTTGCTTAATTCTTACAAGTTATTTAACCAAGACAAACAAAAATGTCATCTTGTGAAACGTAGAATAATATAATTCCAACAATCAGTGTTTATTGTTCTTACTAAGTTAGGCTATGTGGTGAATTGTGAATTGGTTTCATATTTGGCTTGAATTTAAACTTAAGCTGCGATTTCAGAAGATTACATCTGGTACTTTGCCCACAAACATATTGTCCCATATCCAGCATCATGCAACAATTCTGACTGATCTATTTTCAGTCCACGAAAGTCAAGAATAGCTTAAAGTAAAGCTTTGGCTTTGACACACTGTTCTATAAGAACTTGAACTAATTGGTCTTAAATCTTTGACATACATGAAAGTGATCTAATCAAAGAGTCATGTGAGAGAATGTGAAATGCTAGTAAATACAAAAGCAAATTACATCAAATTGGACGTTTAGGTACAAAATGGGGCTTAGAATTGAAACATATAAGGATGGGCTTGAAAGACACTTGGAAGGCAGCATATCGATGCTTTTTCCCCAAAATGGTAACATTTTCCAGAAGAGGCAAATAAATTGTTAACTCTGAATTGAAGTTAAAAGAATATGATTTTTTTTTTCTGGTCCATTCAATCCTTTCAATAAGAACACCACGTAAAAAAGGTGGCATCTCCAAAAAGTACAGCTATTATATGTTGTTCCATTAATTCATCCTTAGCATTAACACATCCTCACGCCATGACAGGCCATAACCTTGGAGCTTGATAAAACACTGGTAAAAAAAATTGGACAGTTCTTTTTTTTATTTGGCCCAGAGAACATTTCCAGAAACAGCCCGAACTTGCCAGACCACAACCTTTAAACATCAATCTATTTTAGATGAGCTCAAGGCCAGAGAAGCCAGCAGCATTTCTCAACATTGTTTACATATGACTTCCACTGTGCATATTGCAGTCTTGCATTTTGTGGATACAGTGAAGAACAGCGTTTATTGACAGTGGTTTATCAAAGTATTCCCAAGCTCATGCAGCAAAATCCATCACAGAAACATGGCGGTTTTAATGCAGCGCCTTTGAGAGATGTCCGTGAACAGTCACGGACATTCAATTGTGGTTTTTGTCATTGCTGCACAGATGTCTCTAGATTTCCTGAATCTTTTCATAATATTATGCACTGAAGAGGGTGAAATGCCTACAATTCTTACAATTGCTTATTGAAGAGCATTGTTGGATTATTTGCTGATACATCCTTTGGTAAAGTGGAAACTCTTTCTTGCTGATAAAGGAATAAGCTTTTCTTGGATGCTCCTTTTACACTGATTACATCACCTGTTTAAGATGGTTTCTGAACATTTCCCACTGTTCCTAGTCTCAGATTGTCCTGTCACAATGTATTTTTTTATATATATATTAAAAAATAGAAGTTAAAACCAGATAAAACATTACATATCTTTGTATTGTTTTCATGCATGCATTTTTAAAAACAGGGTGTGGTTGGCTAAATGGGAGAGTTTTATAAAAAGTTTTTTAACATGAGTTATATTTTACTTTATTCTTAATTCTCTGATAACACCAGCTACACATACCTTTGAGACTGTAACTGAAACAGGGCATCGCTGCAGTATTAGCCGCTTCATTAGGCTCATGAGGCGTTTGTGAAGTAAAGCTATAACAAAGATCAACATTCAACCTTTACTGCTATGGTCTACCACAGTGTATAACTAGTGGTGCTTTCATAAGGAAGTATCCCATTTAAAGTTATGTACTTAAGTGATGTACTCTTGTACCTGTACTTACCCACAGCTTTTCATTTTCCTGACTATTGTGTTAATGTATTTTATTCATGTGGGGCAGATGTACATATCAGAATCGAGTAAATTCAATGCAACACCTTCCTTACAGAACTCTCAATTTGTTTCTCAAATTGTTTCATGCAGGTCAAAGTCGAGTCTTGAGTTCAGTGACTCTGAAAGGTTACAAGTTGAGCCTCGAATCTCCAGTAGAGAATTTAAGTTTAATCACCCCAAGCATACACTGCTCCAAAGGCTCGATTAGGTCAGCACTCCGCTGACTGTATACCACTGCTGGTCCACTCTTGGGCCACCCAGATTAAAGTTTGTATATTTAATCTCCCCAGACAGTTCTCAAAAGCTAAAACAAAACTAAAAACTAAAACAAATGACAAACAAATGTAATGGCTAGTTCTAATAAATGAATCTGTTGAAAATGTTGCTGATGCTGTACTAGATTGGTCAAAGCTGTCTTTCTTGTATAATGAACAGATTGCGCTGAGGTAGTGGCTCCACTCTTATAAAAGAAGATGAATTGTTAAGAGAAGCCAAGCAGCGTTCTAACAAGCTGCTTCAGGTAAAGACAGATATTCAATGGTCAACAGACAAACAGAAACTCCTCTGACACAGTAACACTAGCATCTCTTTGCTAGCTTAAAGCATGTCTTTAAGTATTTATTATACACATTTACCTTGAAATTCTCTCCAATGCGCTCATTTACACTCATTGTTAGTAAAGTCGAAGTAACTGTGTATTTGAGTTAATGTTTTGTCCCATTAAATATCTCTGAAGTGTGTTAGGACAACAAACAGTTTGCAGCGGTCAGTAGCGCCAATTAAAGAAGCAGGAAATGCAATACTAAGGAATACAAGTGCAGAGCTTCAGAAGACCTGTGAATGTGGTTTTATAATGACTCTTGGAAAAAGCCTATTTTTTTAGAGAATCCGTGCCCATGAAATGCATCCAGACGACAAACTGTCTGTGGAACATCACACCTGAAAATCACATCCCAACAGAGTCGCTTTCACTGGTTTACATGCTATGTCCTATTTATAACTGGATTCTAGGCTGCACAGGTAGCAGATAGATAAACGGCTATCAGGCTACTGCTACAGACTCAAGCCTTTAAATAATAAATAGCTTGAAAACAAAAAAGGTCAAAAATGTTATTACAGGAATGTTACAAGCTAAATATGAGTGTATTTAAACTGGGGCTGCCATAAAAATCTCACATTGTGATAAGATAACCTTGCTAGCCTGACACTAATATAGCTAACAAAGGCCACATTAAATGTTCACGTGTAATAGCATTGCCTATGGTCGTCTACCTGTACCTGACTCATAGAGTAAACACAATAACAAAGCTTAAATGAAACGTTCTGCATATAAGTCACTCAAGCATCATGGGTTGGAGGAATGATGGATAGTAGGATTGCTAGCAGAATCTAAAAAGAAGAGAAACTGACAAATAGATGTGGGTACGTGTGTGTATGTGTGTGTATGTACAAATTTTGAATGTTTTTGTACGTACATTACTTTTAGTATCTTCACTCTCATTTGTAACTACACAGATTTCAAGATCAGTTATGAATCTTAATCTTAATGAGCAAATGTAACTGACTTTATTCATGAAATATTGATAAAACTATTTATTTAAACTAATTTACAAAGGATACATACAATTACTGTCCAAATTAAAACAAGTATCTTCGAAATAGCAACCTTTTAATGGTAGTTAATGTGTAGAGATTTTATTCCCAGCTATTTTAGCGCATTTCTGTTGGTCAGCTTATCATAAAATTTCACACAATGTAAAGATCAGTCGATGCAGAAAAGTAAAAAATAATTTTAAAAATTGGGATAAATGTTTTTCTTTGGACAGCGACAACATATAAAATAATCGAAAGAAAAAAGAAAGAAAGAAAGAAAGAAAGAAAGAAAAAAACAAGTGAATTTGTGCATTGAAAATGATGGGTGAAAAATGCCAGTGGTGGCTGTTGGCAGTGGTCTGCCAGCCTTTCTCAGTCAGTGGGCCATCAGTGGCCAGCTATCTTCTTGTTATCTGGGTCACTATTTGCTGCAGGTATTGCTTTGTACAAAAGAAAGCCACTAGCAGTTCACGGCTGCATCAGGGTTACTATGGCTTTAAATAACGACCATTTCATTAAAGAATAAAATTAAATCTGAAGGACAGAGAGAGAGCGCTATAATGGAAGACACACAGAAACTTGAATAAGGTGATTAGTCTGTAAGTTGTAAAGCAAGTACATTAGCCATTTCTTTTGCAATTCAGCCACATCTGCCTTTGCCATGAACACCTCCTCAGTCAGTTCAGTTTCACCTGCTGGTTCACTGGAGACCCCAAATAAACTTGACTCCATTTCCCATGAGCCAGCAGTAAATCACCTGACTCAAAGTTCATCGATCTCCACCAATAAATTCTAGCTTCTTCACTCCTTCTGCACTACTCCTCACCTGAATTTTAACTCTCACGTGTGTTTCTCATTGTATGTAATTAAAACCCAGAACTCTGTGTTAACCTTGTTGTTTTGATCTTTTGACGAGCTTTCTCGTATTTGACCAGGTTTCGTGTTTTTGACTAACCTTCTCATTTAGGCAGGCCCTCTTGTAGTGTTTGCTTGGTTTTTGGCTTCATGTTTATTGGCTATCTCTTTTGATGTCTGTGTGGTTTTGGATATTTAGCTGTCTGGTTCTGATGCTGATCTGTCTCAATTTTGCTCTTTCTGTGAACCTACTGACCTTAAGTTAAATACAAACTGGTATTACTATCTGCAAGAGCCTTATTTGTTGGAATACTTTACCAAGCTGAATTAACTAGTGTGCTAGCAAGCATGCTTGCTATCTACACTACATGCTAGCAGTGTTTTTAAACTTGTTTTGTCTCTTTAGTTCAAACACACTGCATTTACTGTGTTTACTGCATGTTACAGTTGATTCTGTCCATCAGAAATGTTTTAAAAATGTCAGGTTTTTTATTTGAACTGTAGTAAATCTGATGCTGCTACTAGCTGCAGGGGTTTGCGAGTAATGACTGCAAGCAAGTGGAGCCAGGGCAGAGCAGGAAAAGAAAAACAAAAGCACATGGCATAGTCATGTGCAGTACAGGCCCAGGAGGTGTATGTGGCTTAAACCATGTGTTTTATAAACTGCATTTTGTGAGTGTAATAATACTCATTTTCAAGTCATGTTGACATACAAGTCTGACTTAAGTCTAAGTGACTGACTTGAGTTTTCGTCCCTATCATAAAGTTTTAGTAAGGTTATTTACTGTACTGGAGCCTCAACACAACATGTGCAGCCTATTCCAGCTGTGCAAATGAAATTAACTTACTTAATTAACTTAATTAACAATAACATAATTCAGTAGAATATTCATATACTTGTAGAATGATCCAAACATTAGGGTTTTTTCTCTGAATTGGACCCTATAGATTTTCTTATAGATGTTTCCTATAGATGTTATAAATACGTCTTGCTCAGGCTTGAACCTTGTGTAAAAGTAGAATTATCAATACATCCATGTTTGTGATTCACAAATACTCACACAGTCATGACCATATCGATTTCCATATCCCCAAGAATTTATTGGCGATGCATTACCACATTGAACCTGAGCTGCAGCCTTACAAAAGACATGCAGAAACACAATATGTTATTGCCTGAGATCAGGTCATCCTGCTAGCTCTCTCCATGTCTACACCTTCACTGGTGTCATCAACACATTAGTGTTATTTTTGTGACTGGAAATTTTAGCACGATCTTTCGCACATTTTTATTTTCCACTTCAGTAAAAGACGAGGATTTCGTGACAGTACCCCGAATTAGTAGGGTGAATCTTGCATCTTGTACGTTTTTTTCTTCACTCGCTGCTCGCACTGAACACTTTTATTTTGGCTCAGTGTAGGAACTAAATCTCTCTCTCTCTCTCTCTGGCTATCTTTCTATCTCTCTCTCTATCTCCATGCCTGCTTTTCTGTGAGGCCAAGCTGCCCGCAAACAGCCTATCAGGATTTTTCCTGGTGCTCCAGATGGCCAGTCTGCTATTGGCTCCAGTTATTGATTTATTTCTCACCCTCCTGTGTAAGACAGCTAACAGTCTGTACTTGGCAGAAGAAGCATTTGATAGCTTGATGAGTCTTCGAGCAGCTGTTACTGAGAGACTGTTACTTGTAATATAAATATGAATGAATGAATCCTTGGAACAGAGATATTATATTTACTGTAGTTGGTTGCATGTGCTATTGTTTTTATAAAAAAAGAATGAGATTTTTGGTGATTCACATTAGAATCAATTGACCTTTTAAAATGCACACTTGAAAATTGTACAAGACATTCTGTTTTTTGCTTGTTGACATATATTTTATCTTGTAGCAGAAAAGGTAAAAGATTGCAATTGAATGAAATACACTGGTAAGGTTATCACTTGTAGTCACAGTCAAAACTTAGCTAGGACTAGATGTAGCCTAGAGTGACAGTTTACCTCACAAATGACATGATAGTGGTCAATCTGACAAAGTTGTCGCAGGACGTCTCTCTGGCAGTTAACCAATCAGAACAGTGGATGAGCGGATCAGAGCACAATGGACTCATTAGGACACAGGGCTTATATACACAGGCACTCTAACAGCACTTTTGTAGACAGAGGATGAATACAGATGTGAAGTAATAAGTTAAAAATTAAAGCATGTAAATCTTTTCTAGTAAACCCAAAAATAATATTATGAACAACTGAGTATGCCCACAATAGACCAAAGAAAAAGGAATGAATATGACAAGTAGTATCATTATATTAAATGAAGATGAACTAAAATGTACACACATTTTTTACAGCAATTATTAGGCCCTCAGGGTTTCCCAATATTGCGTTTGCCCTACAGTTTACATTAAGCAAAACTAACGTCTCTCTAAGGAAGTGTGTTTTTGTATTAGTCTGCAGTGTTTCAAAATTACTAAATGATCTGATAATTTTAAGTATTTCATTTTCTTCTTTAGAATTATTTAATCAATCTGCATACCTGCACTATGTGTTAATCAACACTTTCACAACTGCCTCACCATCTACAAAGACTAAATTGGGAGCCTGGGATGGTGTGAAAGCTTTGTTTCATGTGATACTTTAATGGGATCCCCATGGAATACAGGTTGGCACTCTTATTTTTGGAAAGTACTCCTGGAAAAACCTTTTAAAAATCTGCTGTCTGAATGATAGCATTTCAACAGTAGTTCTATATTTAATCTTGATCTAACATATTAATAAGTGACACTGAACCAGAAAGGCCCGATCTGTCTTTGCCCAGAAATGTTAAACTTGACAAAAGCAAGCTGGGCAAAGATACAGGACTAGAAACATTCACAAGAAAAAAAAAAGAAAAGAGTTAACACACTGCAAACAGAAGAAAACATGTACATATTCTTAACACATTATAATGTATTCATGAGACATTATCAGCATGCCCATAAATATTTATTAAATGCATAACCACGATTAGCATGCATCATGAATTGTTAACATATTGTAAATACCAAGGAAACTCTGCTTGCGTAGTGTATTGTGTATCATGACAACAATTCAGCTCCCAGTCAGGCCGCTGCCCTTGGCAATTACACTGAGCACAATGTTATTATTGAACAAAGGCAGTGGAGAGCAATTACAGTATCTACAATAGTACTAGTTTACAATAGTATTTTTATAGGATCTCTGGTGTTATTGATGTTCTCTGCTCATACTAAACATAATCTATGTATGAAGGCAGTTTCCTTTCACAACCAACTCATCAGAGGCTAACAGGCTGAAGTTAACAACAACAAAACAAAATCATGGCATTGGTAAGCCAAAACTAGATAGATAGATAGATAGATAGATAGATAGATAGATAGATAGATAGATAGATAGATAGATAGATAGACAGACAGACAGACAGACAGATAGATAGATAGATAGATATGTATATAAAACTATATTCTGTTACAGTTACAGTGAAAATAATCAGATGATAGTGTGATCATTAATATTCAAATCGCAAATAATCTCTTTCATTGAAATTCACCATTTTGAATGCTAAACATAAAACCTGTTGATTTTAAGAGTTTTTTCATAAGATCCTATGATTTGACTGTGTATTAATCAAACTAATAAACTCCAAAACATAAAACAAATCACTGTGAATGAAAAGCAAACCTCGTGGGCAGTTTCATCTTCACATATATGAGTTCTTTTTTCAATAGATAAGTGTGAAATTGTGAATATATGGATCCCATGGCACCTATACCATCAATCACAATCTGCTTCATCGTTCCACATCACACCTGAATACCGTTTATACTATTTACACTCATTATTTCATATCCTTATATAAATACGTGTTTGTCACACTTTGTCTATAAAAAGTACTGGTATTTGTTTACAGAGCATACCGAAGATTATTGACCTGCTTGTTTTTTCTGTGTTCTGTTTTCTGTATACCTGCCTTGTTTTTTCAGTCTTGTATTTGGATTTCCCTTTTTGGTGCTGTTTACTGATTTTGGACTTACTGATTTTGACTGTGACTTTTTTTTTAACTACTCTTCTGTCTTGTCTATATGCTGTGAATGCTCTCAGTTTTGACCCTGGTCTGTTTCTGGATGATGTCTTTAGCTAATCCTACTGTTACTAAAGCTCACATCTGACTAGTTACTGAAGCATTAAAGTTAATCTAAGTTACAACATATATATATATAATATATATATATATATATATATATATATATATATATATATATATATATATATATATATATATATATATATATATATATATATATAGCTTCACAACAAATTCTGAGTGCACCTTAACTACTGACAAATATATTTTGTAGTGTCCCGCTATGGTTTGGTTTGGCCACAAATGTTCAGGCATGGCCGTGTCTGAATGCCAGGCATGCAATAACGGAAACTTAAACCTTGTAAATACTAGAGGCTGTATTAATACTAGAGAAGCAGAATATATGTGTATATTGGGCTACATTGTTCTGGGCTGTGGGTGGTAGTAGTGCAGTGTTGGTGTCGACCATCAGACAGAGTAGTACAATGAATGATAATGAGTTTATATTGAACAACAAATTGCTTCATCTTTTACTTTTCTATATTCTGACAATAAAAAATGTAAAAACCTGGTCTGTGCTTTGTTTCAGTCCCACCGCTCCTGGCCTCGATCTTGACTTGGACTTGACTAATTATGAATTCCAAAAGTCAAGTAATACAAAGGTAACATAAAGTAATTTGACTGTTACTTCAGTAGAGTAATCCGTTGGTATTATGTGGCAGATTGCATCTTTAATGGGTAATCAGTAACCTGTACTACAATGCGTTTATAAAAAATCCCTCCCAACCTTGTTCTTTATGACTAAGTAGGTTTGTTGTCTTAATGCGTTTCTTTCACACCGGTAATACAATGTGTTGTACAATGCGTTGTAAATGTTTATAATGCCTTACAAACACATTATAGCGTATTATGAATGTTACAGACACAGCGTTCAAATGTTACGAAATGACGCAACACCAATAGAAAACAAATAGCAAATCTCATCTACATAACAAGTAGAGTAAAACTAGCGCTAGAGAATTCTTCAATGGCACTTGGCTTGTTGCTTGCTCAGATATTTAATGAACAGAGGCCTGAATTATAGATGCTTACGAGGAACATTAATTATTCAAAGTTGTCTTTGTGGTCTAGAGCTCTCTGTGGCTCCTGTGGGTAAAATATTGGCAAGGGAAATACCACTTGCATAATTATGATGATAAGCTCACGTCCTCTCTACCAAAGATCTTTATTTATCTATGGACTGATTGGAAATTCATAGCTTGACTGGGTTAGATATCAATTAACTGTTGTTAAACAATGACGGCGATGCCAAATGATGTTCTGTAGAGCCACAATTAAACTTAAGTGCGTTTTCCCTGAATACTGTTCAGGCAGTAAATTAACACCGCACTCATATAATGAATGGCACCCAAGTGCTCCATGCGTCCCAGATTGCATTAATAACAGTTAAAAATTGTAATGTATCAAAACACCTGCTTTGGATCTGGACACATACGGGGAGTTGTGAGCTAACACAACTCCGCAGTTGAAGTTATCCCTTGAGAATGTTTGGAAGTTATTATTACTACATGTCATATTTAAATTGTGTATATTTATTGTAATATTTAAATATCTAGTTACAAACTGAATGGATTAATGTCTTCATTTTTACTTCTGAACACTAATGCGGTATGGCTTTAAAAATTCTGAGTCTGCACAAATTGTAATACAATTTTTCTTACATTTAAAAGATTCGGTAACACTTCCTATTAATCCTGCATTCAAAAGAGATTATATTGCATATATATTGTTTTATATATTTATATATATAATTGCTCTTTAGTACTTTAGTAGATATGATTACATTAAACTACTTTATAAAATCAGGTTCCGTCATGTATTATAATATCTGTTTAGTTGCTCTAGTTAACCAAAAATAAATTTATCTGTCAAATTCATGTCACATATAAAAGTTACGTTTTATTTAAATATTGCATAACATGCTAAAGTGCTAACTGTTGTAATGCATCTGGGTGGAATACATACCACCCATATTACCACTACCAAATTCATGTTAACAGTGTTCTAAAGAGAGGATATTATAATGCATTATAAAACCTAACATCAGGAAGTCATATACTCTTGCTTTGTAAAATGTTGTGCATGTTAATATGGCTACCTAAGAGCAACTACATATGCTTATGGCAAGAACTATAAGGTATTATGCATGCTATATAATGCCCTATAAATGCATGAAAATATCGTAAATACAGAATTCATAAGAAGGGTTAGCAAAAAATTTCACTTCACAAAACCAGTAAGGGCCTGACATAAAGACCCATTAAGGGTTATATTTCATTATAGTACATTACAACAACAGCGTCTACCAAAGGAAGGGAGTAAGTACTTTCTGTACTTTACTTAAGTGTTTCAAAAGAAGCACCTGTACTTTGTACTCACTTCATTTTTATTTAATGTTTTTTTAATCAAGCGGTACATTGTTAGCAAATGCAAATCCAATTGGATGTAAAACCAGAACAGGTGCACAGATAATCCACTGAGATATATTTCTGCACATTTCTACGGGTCACCTATGACTGGCTGCTTCCATAGCAAGCAAGAATGTAAGAATAAATATGAAAAAAATCCATATATGACAGTTTTTTGACCTGGTTCAACCAACAACTGGGTGTAGGCTCTACTAAAAAAGTATTTTAGAATCTGTCATCTGTATGATTGTAGACATGCATGCAGATGTAAAGCTTTATATACATCAATCAGACAGTGTATACTCGTTGTTGTGGTGGCCTTCAAGATTCAAGAGTTTTATTGTCATATGCACAGCAGAACAGACAGTTACACTGTACAATTAAATTCTTACTTTGCTGTTCCTCCATTCACCAACAGATAAAGATAACAATTAAAATGAATAATAAAAAATATATACAAAATATACCAAGTATAATAAGTTAAGTTATAATAAGTAAATAAAAGTACAAAATAAAAGTTATGTGTCATCTAATTAACATTTGGTAAAGAATCCAAAGAGCTTTAATAAACACTTTTATATAAACACTGCTACTTACATCTGTACGCATGTACATCTTTATACATGATTAAAAAAGGTAAATTTAAATTTACTACTAACTAGATTAAAGAAGTTCAACTACACCTGGTGCCTATAACGTTCTTATGAATAGATATTATTATGCATGTCATTATTTTTTGGTTTATAAAAACAGTACTCATGTCATTCAAGAATAATTATACAACAACAAATACATATTTTCATAAACATTTATTTTGTATGGAATTCACTTCTGTTTTTTCATATTGTTGGCATGTTTGTTGTGTAAAACATTTGTATCACATCTTCAGCCCCAGTCAATGTCAATTTTCATGACGCAGGGCCTTTAAATGTCAAGCACATCATAAGGGCTCTACATTTGCAAACAAAATTGCACTCCATCCTGATTTATTGCCCACTAGGCGCTGCCGTGCCGTTGTTTTTTAAGCCTGTGTAAAAGGCCACATTGAGTACAGACTGAGGATTTCCTAAGCCGTCACATCTCAGCTACTGCTTCCTTCATCACCAGAGAGGGCATCAGTACCATCCAGAGAGTGACAGTTCACAACTTGCCTGAGGGGCTGGAGGCCTCCACTTAACAGTCCGCCTGACAGGCTTTAACACAGTGTCACACAGTGCCCTTAGTCATTCTCCCTCATGAAACTGCCCATGATTCATTCTGTCCCTCTCTCGCCCACTCTCTATCCCCCCCAACCTTTCTCACATACACACACAAATTCATGCACACATGGAGTTTATGACACATGACATCTAGTTGAAACTGAGATAAAAAGCCTCTCAATTTGCTCTGTCTCACTCAGACTATTTATAGATATTACAACAATTTGCGGTTCTTAACACTCACATCAGCCAAGGGTACTATAAAATAAATCACATTGTGCATCATTAACATCTCATTTGCAAAAGCACTACCTTTCATTTTAGTATGTACAGAATTATACTGGGAATTTTGTTACCTGGAAATTGCTCGATATTCAACACTGACAATGGGTTTGTTCCAGCTTATGAAATACTGACATAGAGGCCTACTGCAGGAAAGACTTGGAGCCAAGCTATTTCGGCTGTTATGAAGCCTTCAGAAACAAATGCAGAGGAATATGAAGCTGTAAATTTTTAATTTCACAACATAATTCAGCTGTGGGTATAATCATCAAGTAGCGAATGTAATTCCCACTCCAGATTCAGAATTTCCATAGGCTCATTATTATCATGTTTTTCGCCACAGATCACCAGAGGTGGTTAGTCATTATTATCTCGCTCTGCTGTGCTTTTAAACTTCAACATGTTAATTAATAATGCCTTTGCATGCAAACTCATTCAAATTCTGACCACAAATGAATAAGAAAAAAATGGAGTTGCGCGTAGAAGCAGAATGGAAACTGTGAAGAAGAAGAAGCAGAAGAAGAAGAAGAACGCCTCCTGGGCAAATTTTCCCTTGTTTCATCTATTGTGAATATGAAAGCTGGCACAATGTTTTGCCTCACTTTGAAGGTTTTCATCCTGGCTGATAACTAGCATGTGTACACGTGCATTTTAATTTGGACGAGTAAGATGTAGGCCTGCTATCACACTGCAGGAAAGGGCTTTGATTAATAATGCAATCTAAAGCGTAGTTAACCGTATTGTAAAAAGCTGATTAGTTTTAGAGCGTGGAGTAAAAAAAAAAAAGTTAATTGCGCATAGTAAGTCTTCCCAGGAAGCCCGTTTCTGTTATGGTTCCAAGGTGTTCATTGAGCCGGACATTATTTAGAGATACAGGTTGTTCCTAATGGGGTTCTTGGTGGGATTATGGATATACGTGTTTAAGCATTAAAATATCTTTTCAGCTGGTGAATGATTCTCTTTAGTGGTGGACAGTAATGAATAAGTGAGAATGGAATTGGTTTGCATGTGGCTTAGTGTTAACTTCTCAGCCTCAAGAGAAGCCAAAATGTAAGAGCCATTTTTTCTAACATTCATCATTTATCTCAGAAGCTCTGACTGTTATCAACTGAAGCTTTACCCCTATATTGTTCTGAACAAGAAAGAATTTGTTTTTGTTACAGCAAACAACAAACTTTTTCCTGATTAACTACAATAAAATACACTATAAGAATGTTTTAAAGAGAGATACTGAAAATAAATGTATTGGCAATCAGCTGCAAATGATTAGAAAGCCAAGGATAAGCAACTCTAGTAGTAAGCTTACATGGCATCCTGATGTGGGTGGGTATGTTGGCACAGTGCTTTTATGCTTGTATCACTTGTGATTTTTTAAATATGAAATAAGAAAAGAGGTCTCAATTACAGGAATTGCCTACCATTGCTCAAAACAAGCAGACGATAACTAGAAAATGTGATTTGTTTAAAATGTACTTTTTACATGTGTGGTTTGTTGTGATTCGTTGTATATATAAAACCCTAATTCCAAAGAAGTTAGGATGCTATGTAAAATGTAAATATATGTAAATACACATCAGATGTTGAAAGTGAGACATTTTACTATTTCATGAAAATTACTAAGTCATTTAGAACTTAATGGCAGCAACGCATCTATAATAAGTTTGAACAGGAACATGTATACCATTGTGTATCATTCCATCTTCTTTGAAAAACAATCTGTAAACATCTAGGAAGAGAGGATACCAATTGCTGGAGTTTTGAGAGAGGAATGTTGTCTCATTCTTGTCTGATGTAGGATTCTAGCTGTTCAACAGTTCTGGGTCTTTTTTGCTGGTTATTTCGTTTCATGATGCGCCAAATGTTTTCTATTGGTAAAATGCCTGAAATGCAGGCAGAGCGGTTTAACACTTGGACTCTTCTTCTGCAAAGCCGTGCTGTTGTGATGGATGCAGTATGTGGTTTAACATTTGCTTGCTGAAATATGCAAGGCCTTCCCTGAAAGAGATGCTGTTTGGATGGGAGAATATGTTGTTCTAAAACCAGATGTGTAAGCTGCTCACGCTATAGACACTACTGCAGCCCAATACCATCAGAGATGCAGTCTTTTGAGCTGTGAGCTGAAAACAAGCTGGATGGTCCCTCTCCTTTTAAGTCTACAGGACACAGTGTCCATGGTTTCAAAAAGAATTTAAAATTTTGATTAATATGACCACAGAAGAGTTTTCCTTGTTAAATGAGCATTGGCGTTGGGCTTCTTCTTCGTGCAAATTTGCATTTGTTAATTGCATGGCAAACTGTATTCACAGATAGTGATTTCTGGAAGTTTCTCTGAGCCAATGCAGCGATTTCCAGTACCGACCAGGACAGACCTGAGGATCCAATATTCACCTTCGGCCTTGTACTTTGCGCACAGATTTTCTGAATCTTTTGAAGATGTTATGTATGTAGATGTATGGATGGTGGGATATCCAAAGTCTTCACAATTTAGAATGTTAAGAACCATTTTTCTGAAATTATTCCACAATTCGTTTTTGCAGATGGGTGAACATCTGCCCATCTTTGCTCTTGAGAGACTAAAGCAGTTTATGATTAGCACCACTTACTTTTCCAGCCTCTTGTCACCCCTGTCCTAATTTTTTGGGATGCATTTCTGCCATTAAGTCCAGTGCAGCAAAAAACACAACCCATACTGCTACACCTATACTGTCCACACTGTAACAGCTATTCACAAGCTTCAAGTCTTAAGTGTCCCTTACCGCTGCCACAGCACTACCTGTGATATATATATAACTTTTTATATAGAACTTTCTATAACTTTTTTAATGCTTCCAAACTCCTGAAAGAGCTCCGTGCACAGTAGCTAAAGAATCCCCAGATGGCTGTAGATCATCATGCCTTACTATTGCTGTTGTCATGACACTGGCCTTAATCTTAGGTTTGTCTGTTAAAAACGATAAATTCCCCTCATCGCTCTCTCTCTCTCTCTCTCTCTCTCTCTCTCTCTCTCTTCTCTCTCTTCTCTCTCTCCTCGCGCTCTCTCTTTCTCTCTCTCTCTTTCTCTCTCAGGCATGAGCTTAGATGCTGTACTTCAGAGGCAGCACTTTTTTGCTGCACAAGCACCGGGAAAAGCTTTGAATACATTAAGATTTCATGAAGTACATATTCTGCAAAAAAATATCAAGTATCATCGTAATCAGAACATTGATCAGGCCCTGCTCATTTTGCCGAGTCATGCTTTACTAATTTGGTGCAAATTACAGTAATTACGGTAATCCTAAAATATAATAGGAACATTATTCCTCTGGACAATGTGGATGGTTTGTTTACTGCGTACTGTGACAGAAATGTAACTGGCTATTTTGTGTATTGCTGATGATTGGATGCTTAGGGGTTCTAGTAAGTTACAGTTTAAATTACAGGCGACCTTCTCAGCAATCTTGATCCAGAGGTCTGGAAGAAGCTACTTTAAGCTTAAGAGATGACAGAGACTTTTACATTTTACATATTTAGGTAGTATGATTTCTCATTTTGCTTTGGCTTCCTCATGTTTCACCCGACTGGTTATTTGTCAGCAACATCATACATTCACTTGTTCTAAATATGTTTTACGTTTATGGTTGTTGCAAAGTTTATGGCTCAGCAAATACTGTCGTTTTACAGCAAGAACCTCTGCCCCAAGCCCAGGAGATAACGACTTGGCAAGCCGGGTCACATGGGCCAGTTGGATCTTGACGACAGGCCATTTAATGGGGTGTGTTTGCTGTTTGAGACCTTTCTCAGACTTTTTTCAGAACATGTCTTTCAGCAGAACCTTCAAAAATAAAGTCTGATCTGAACTTTTTTCTCCCTCCTAATTTTGATGGCAAGAAACCAAGGGCGTAGGAGCGGGTTTGGCATTGGGGGGGACACATTTGCTAATATGAACCAAAGCTCATCCTATCCCTTAAATATTACCTATAAGCTGATTCCACTGTAGGTAAGGTGGTAAATCACTGTATGTATAGTGATGTAGAACAACATTTGTGGAATTACAGTAAATTACAAATAAATAAACAAAATACAACATTATCTGTACTTCTGTTTATTATTAGATAAATGCAATTAAAGCTCACTTTATAAACTAAACTAGATAGCCACATTACATGGTGCTGTTGTCAAAAACATTTACATTATACATGCAATGTCTGGATTATATACATATATAATAAAAAAATATTATTTTCTTTGGGGGCATAATGCTGAACTAAAATGATTAAACAATGTATGTTGAGGTTTCCTGACTAGACAAGACTAACATTAATGTTAGGCTGTGTCCCAAACAGCACCCTCTGGAACATTTCTAACGATGCTTTCTGAAGCACTTCTAGCGATGGTGTCCTTTTATTTATTCATTAAACTATTCATTTTATTTATTATATTTTATTTTTGATGTATGTAGTGTAGTAGCAGTCTGCAGTGTGGGGTGTGGCCAGAGAGTAATGTAACTTTACGTTTCAGAGTGCTTTCTGGCAAAAGTTAATAGAAACATTAGCTAACCCAAATCCTCCTAGTCTGTTACCATAACAACACATTATACTAAAGCCGTTTTTACTGCAGTAAATTTTTCTGATCATTGCTCTCATCACCTACTTTGCGTTTAAAGCTGGCACGAGCTACCCGACGCTCCAGCAAGGCGAGAGCTCCGGTCAGTGAATCTGCTGACTGCAGGATTTTTGAACAGGCATCTTAACACAAGCCTTAACAAAGTGAAAGACCACCTAACAACCAGAGCTAGTTGCTAACAACAAGCACAGCGTGTGAATTGCAAATGCTGCCAAAACGCGCTTTTGAAATGAAGCGTTTTTAAACAGTTTCTGCTTTTCTGTGGTTTAATTTTTGGGTGGGACAAGTCTACCTGTTTCTGATATCCCCCTGGTTCCTACGCCAATGCAAGAAATGGCATTACAACAATGTGCAAGAGGAATAATCACAATCTGAGTATCTAAACCTGGATTAGCAGAGTAAATTGTTAATCACTGTGGTAAAATAAGTTCATGAGTGTATATGAAGCTGAAACTGACAGAATATGTGTCTCAGCTGAACCTTCATTAGACACACCTCAGATCAACCACTTCTTGTTGTCCCACAAGCCAAAACTAATGGCATAACATTAACATCGCAAATTACCTTTTAAGCTTTTTCTTCTCATCTTCTTTTTCTTTACTGTTGTTAATCAGTGTTTATTCCCCTCAATTGAGCATCTTAGACATCATAATGGCTCAATAATAACCTGAGGTTCCTAGGGGTCCCGCTGGTAGCTACGGGGTCCTAAGCAGCTGCTTATATATCAGGCAGAGTTGGCACTGAACTGCAGTAATACTTTCAGACACTTATTTGGGTAAAAACTAAAAATTTAATTTCAGAAAACCTCAATGAAAATCAGGTCCCATATTAACAAAACATCTTATCTTTTGTATAACGTTAAATACTAGATGCGATCTTTTAGAAATGTGTATTATAGAAAGAAAAACTATCATAATATCAGACACACACATTACTGTGCAAAAGTCTTAGACACCTTAGCTCACTGTTTAAAAGCTTTTATGTTAGCAATAAGTGTATTTTTATCAGTAAGAACACCATATATAACTAGAACAGATGTGAATAAGCATAACTACTGTACAAAATAAACATGAATATCTAATTTTACATATCTTGTGCGCCAATTTGAAGAACAAAGTTTAGTTCTACATTTCTCCTGGACGCCCCAGACATTGTCTGAATGTATTCAGTTCCTTCAGCAGCAATCTTGATATAACTTAATGAAGCACTGAGTAGTCAAAGCAGGTATTGGAGGATAATAATGCTAAAAATAATACTGCAAAATAATAAAATAATTCCCAATATTATTTTTATAATACTACTTACTATATTAATACTATGGGAATTTTTAAAAATAGTGTTGCTGACCAAATAAAAGCATTTTGTCTGGAAAAAAATAGATTTTAAATTAAAATTTCCCAAAGTGTCTAAAACTTTTGCATAGTACTGTATCTCAAGTTGGGAAATACTAGCCTACTTAATTGGGGTCAACAGTTATCTCTGCTGCCAAGCAAGTGACCATACATGCAGAGATTGAAACATAACCCCAGCCCCCCACCCACAACATGCAGTTTAACAGGTTTTAAGTGTAGTGAAATCATCAGTAATAAATCTAATTGACAGCATTTGACGTCTTGTTTTTGGCATTTGGAAGGAAGTGCTTAAAGCCATCAAGGGTTCTGTCGAATGTACTGAGCATCAGATGTGGATATACTGCTCTGCTCCATCTGCCAATGCAGAAATTGCTTAGGCTTAAATTAGCCAGGCTAGATTAAAGTAATTGCTGACATTAAATATATTCTTAGAGAAGGCAGCTGTTGTTTACTGTTGTTATTTACTGGTTAACATAAATCACCTCTCTTTACTGCTAACAATTTAACTCTTCTTGCTAACTGCACCAATAGACAACTAGAGCCTAGCAATGTAATTTTGAGTTAGTTGCAAATAAACAAACACTTTCAAATTTACACTACATTTACAATAAAAAGAATTTCAGAAAAATCCACCCTTATTTTCTTACTCCATACAGAATCTTTATCCATGTCATTCAATACAACATTCATGTTTATAAAGTTATTCAATATGTTATGATACCTGGCATTATAAAGTGTTAATCTTATAACTAGCTGCCTATAAGCAATTATGCAAGCTTGGGTATTATGCATGTCATATAAGCTTATCAATGCATTGGAATACATACTAATTATAGTGAACTTGTTATGCTGCCTGTCACAGATACTTAGCTTTACCATGAGCTGAACTGAAGGCCTAATGCATTAGTATAACATCTATCATAATTAGGGACTAACAGTGGAATCAGTCAATCATATCTTATTTTTAAATGAGTGGGACAAGTTTTATGAGAAACAAATATCTAGGCCTTATAGAAGTTCTAGATACTTTGAGTAGGAACTAAGCAGTAGCCTAATCAGGTTTCAGTTTAATGTTAGAAATGGAGCTTCATCTATATCATTGAATCTAAATTGTGTAAAAAGCTTATATAAACTGTCATTAAATTATTGTCATGTCAAAAATTATTTAAATAGATTTGTTTTTTTTTTACATCAGATATTGTTATTTACAAAGCAGGTTTACAAGAGATCTGGGTCTAAGCACCCAGTGAGCAAGGCAAGGGTGTAAGTAGCAGGAAAAAAAAAATGTAAGCAAGAGGAAGAATCCTTGGGAGCAGCCAAAACTCTAAACCATTTATTTTCTGGTTGACACCAGGTACCAACGCAACAGGGGATAGGATTTTACATTTTTTATAAAATATTGAATATAAAGAAAAGGAAAAAAGAAACAAGCCTGCCTTAGGACAGAAGTATTTTGATGAACCAGGGATAACTGATTAGTGTTATATCCCTATCAGAGAAATGAGAAATAGATCTACCAGTGAATACAAGTGATTGTATCACAATAAAAAATGAGAGTTTAATCCAAAAACATAGGTAACTACTGTTAGAAGCCCGCTTTGAAGATGAAGTATGAATATGTGAAAAGCTCAGTGTATTGTGAGGTGTTAAACAATCTATGATTAACATAATACAGGTATCCATTTGAGCCGTTAGCAAGTTCACCAATGCTTTTTTTTGTGTTAGCCAAATTTTAACATTTGTGTCTTGAACTGAAGGCCTAGTTTTAATATTCACTGTTTTTATCATTCTACTGAAATAGGCAGAACAAAATATTTAAAGTGCCTTCCATCCAATCTTCCAAACCTATCAACAATGAATTCAAGATTGTTTCAGTGTGACTAAAGCAATGGTCTATTTAGATTCCTCTCTCACTCCTCTATCTCTCTTTAGTAAATACAAAAACAGTTTCTCACCATCATAGAACACCCAGCACTGCTTTATCATCGCTATATCTAAAGACGAGCTTGAAGCAATACCTTTCTTTAAAGATAAACTTGAAAGTTGAAGATGCCTATATGTGTAATCTGGTTCTCTAATGGTTTTATTCAGACGGGATGAGTCACATTTTGGCAACTAAGATTTCATTATCTCAGAGACTCTAGTGGTTTGCTAAATGTAATAGGCTTCCTGGCACTGTCTCACAGTATCCACGAGTAATCGATTTATTCCCCTCAGCTGACCTTATTCCTTCATTGAAGCAATATATTAGCCTGGAATTTTATAATGTGATCACAATTTGCATTACATCAGTATGTGTAAGGATGATGCAGGTTGAGTAAAGGGTGGAGCATCTCTAAAGTAGTTTAGAAAGACTTAGCTTTAGGAAGTCTTCAGGACATTAGAGGCATTCTGCATTGACAGGCTAAAATTTATTGTAATATTGAAATATCCATTGTGGCTGATACATTACATGGCCAAAACTATGTGGCTCCTAATTGTTAAGGTGAGTAAAAGCACATAGCCATGCAATTTCCTTACACAAACACAGTTGCTATAAAGGGTCATAATGAAGAGAATGTGAGTAGATGTGGTACTGTCACGATGCCACCATTACCACAAGTCAACTGCAGGATATGCACAGGTCAACTGTAAGTGCTAACCAGTGTTGGGGAAAACATGTAACAAAGCTTGTTACTGTAATCACATTTGTCTGTATTGCAGCACTGTAACCCATCACTGTTCCCTAAATCAGCACTCACATTGCAGTTACTAACCCTATGCTCAGCCCGGTACAGACGCTATCTGAGTGGCCAGAGGTCATTCCTTTTCAGTCAGAGCTGATGACTCCTGGCAATAGCAGACATCAAGAATGTTATATTTACATCATTCAGCAGATGTTCTTAACCAGAGCGACTTATAATTTACAGATGTAGTGTTGGGAGTCTTCCTCAAGGATTCTTATTGGTATAGTGTAAGGTTATTACCCAGGTTGGGAAATCACAGCATGGCAGGCACTGGTGTATTCCACTGCACCAGATCAACCACTAACATTGGTGGAATTACAAAGTTGAACAAAGTGCACCAATAGGAACTAAGCAGGGAGGTAAGTGTGGTTATTTTCCCCACAGTGAAACAGTATGCTCCTTTTTTGGTTCCCAAGATATTTGTTCCTACTGGAGACGGAGGTAAGGTGGTGGTGTTTTTTACCACAAAGACTGAACAACATTTTATTTTACACACTGACAGTGATGCACTACACAGGGATTTAACTTTTGCTACTGGCTTTGTGGTACTTTAGGAGCATGAAAGAAAGAACCTGTGTGTGCCCTCCTTATTAGGGTAGTGACTGGTGCTGAAGTGGGGTAATATTTAAAAGTTTAATGTTAACTGTTATTGTTAACTTGCAATTATGTGACAATGCATCTTAGGTAATCCTGCTGAGTACTGCAAAAGTAATGTAATGAGTTGTGCAATTAATTACATCCCACAAGGGGTAAATAAGTAAAAGCAATGCATTACTTTAATGAGTAATGTGTAAAACATTACTTTTATTGAGCAACAACCCACTGGCGCTATTATTGTAAAAAGTAAATATCTCGGAGCAACAACAGCTCAGCCACAAAGCGATACACCACGCAGAGTTACCTAGAGTGGAGTTGCCATGTGCTAAAGCATGCAGGGCATGAGCTGCATTACTCATGCAGTTCCAAAGTGCCTCTGGAAGCAACATCAGAAAAAGAACTGTTTGTCAGGAGCTCCAGTAAAAGTGTTTCCAGGGCCAAGTGGCTGCACACAAGCCTTAGATCACTATACACAATGCCATACCTCTGGACTCTGGAGGGGTGGAAATGTGTTCTCTAGAGTTAAGAATTATGCCTGACCATCTGGCAGTGTGATGGACAAATCTGTGGTTGGCAGATGCTAGAAGAATGCGACCTACCATAATGCTGATAATAATATTATCAGCAGTAAAGTTTGGTGGAGGAGGGATAATGCTCTAGGGCTATTTTAAAGGGTTTAAGCTGGGCCCCTTCGATCCAGTGAGGGTTAACACTGGTGCTACAGAATACAAAGATATTTAAGACAATTATATGTTTCTACTTGTATGCTTCTACAATTTGGAAAAGATCCTTTACTGTTTCCACATGACTTCAACCCAATAGAACTCTTTTGGGATGAATCGGAACATTGCTAGCAAGCCATGCCTTCTGTCTATCATCAGTGCTTGAACATATATACACAGTTAAAATACATCTAAATGGAAAAAAGCATGAGGAAGGGAAAGTTGCCTACAGTTGCTGCAGTACGGATAAAACCTATATGGTAGTTTCTGTAATTCACCTATAGGTGAGAGAACATTAGGCAGCAGTCCGGCACAGTGGGACTGCAACTGTGGCTGATTTCAGTATCAACCCTGCTCTCCTCGATAGGGGATATTATCACAGCGATGTGAAGCGGGGGAGGTGGGGGGAACCTAACTCTCAGAGTTAGCTGAAATGGACTCTACTTATAACTGTGCACCAGCCCTATTCACATCCTCTGCTGGTTCCTGCCGTGATTAACAGCCCCAAGTCCCATTAAAGGGAACATGTTCCTTTTTTATCTTTCATTAAGCACGCTTCCTTTACTGCTGTTCATAAATGATGTTACTGAGAGTCATACAAATCTGAATATAATGACGCATTTGAAAGATATCAGTGAAAGCTTTTGAAAGGGACTGAATGTTTTTTAAGCCAAACAGTATCAGTGGAAAGCGCTAAGACTCTTAAAGCTCTGGACCAGCAGATATTATGGACATGCCACGCAAAGAAAATTCATGCTTTTTATATTAAAGCAATTTTTATATAAATAACAGATTTATTTAAAGAAATGCCATTCATTCATTCATTACATTTAATACCAGAAAACACATTTTGAATTCATTGTTTCTGAGATGTCACAAAAGCCAACATCTTTTATTATGAGCTACATATCGTCGCAAAAAGCATGTACAAAATGGTAGCTTTACAGGACAGACTAAGGACATTCTTTATTTTCAATGTAGGTTAATGTAAAGGGATTTTATTCCAAGAGAGCATTTCTATTGGTCCAATTATCATGATTTTTTTTCACAGAATATAAAAAGCTGCCATTGTGTTCCAATGACATAATTGAAAATCAACAAAAATGAAGACAATATAGCAACAATATACTTATATGATATAACTTTATTATAGTTATAAAGAGTGTTTTAGCCTGAACTGCTTTTTGAATAAAGTACAATACAGGGCAGCCAATCAGAACAGAGAGTGTTTGTAATTAATTAAGGCACACTAACAAAAACAGCCTGTTTGACAAAGAGAAAACTGGTCATGTGTTAAGCATAACTGTGTCTGTGTATCGACAAAAAGATTCAAATTAGAAATTTTTTAAACGCAAGAAATATATATGTTTGTGGGCCCTTAAATTGGCCAAAAGTGTGCAGGCTTTCAAACTGAGGACACAATTTTTTATGTTGAAACTCATCCTTAATAGATAGAGGACCAGACAGAGGCGAGAGAATAACTCCCTAGAGTACATATAAAAAGTAAACAAACATTTGGTAAACGTGTGATGCAGAGCTGGTCACGACAGGAGATATCAGCAGACACTGAGAGGCTGTAAGACAATCTTCATTCATTCCTGAGCAACGTTAAGTCTTCCACAGAGACAGGGGCAAACAGAGCTTCAGTGATTCTCTGGCATATAAACTGAACTACTGCCAATCTCAGTTTAAGGAGGCTGCGACTAGTCCAGTCTCCCAATTCCCCATCCTCTAACAGGTACAGCACTTTGCCTCAGTGTACAAGCTATGTGTTGAGCTGTCTGGACTGATAAAGTGGGCCAAATGAATCATAACATTACCTGCATGACAACAATGAGCCTAAAATAAACACATTTCTCTAAATGCGTTTTAAAAAATATTTTACACACTGCTGTAGTTGTTCTATTTAAATAAATACAGATACTCAGGATACAACAACAACAAAAGCTGCAAACAGGGAGCTAAATGGAAAAACATTCTTCATGACACTTGTAATTTTGGAAAACAAGCAACAAACCCTGAGGTTGAACTAACTGCTCGAACCATATATAATGCATAAAATCGATCCACAGCACAGACCAATCAAAATGAAGCAATTTTATAATCTACTCTCCTGGCATTTCATTATTTTCTTTGGCACAATCAACACATCACATAAAGGAAGGGAGAGGAACAATCCTGACATAAAGTTAATCACGAGGATTAGGTGCCATTATTTGCACCATCAGTAAGGCCATTTAGCAACCGTTGGGATGTGGTCTTCTTTATGGACAGATTTTACTGTAGGAGGCTGGAACCTAATCGGCCAGAACAAGAAGCATGGGGTCTATAATCTCACCAATACAGTGAATATGGGGACAGTACTCATCAGTGGTAGGCAACTTGACAAAATAGGACCTGTGTGTCATTTTTATCTTTTCATGTTGTTGATTTCGCTAGTGTTTTTCTAGAAGTTCCCTGGATGCCATGCTGTACTCCAGTAGGAGCTTAGATCAATGCCCAGGAAGAAGGAGACGGGAGACAGAAAGGCAGCTGAAGAATCAGTGCCCAAGAGGCTGGAGGAAAGAACTATAGGAAACTACAGAGGGTAAAAAACTTGTTCCTTTTCATGTTTGTGGTACTTGTGTACTTTGTTTGTTTACTTCTGAGAGTGGTGACTTATTTATTTATATTGAGCCCTTGCCCAATTCCCTAGTTAGCTTTGGCTTTTTTCTAACATTCATTCATTCGAAACAGGGAACACATTCAGAGCAGGGAATAAAAGTAAATACATTTACCAAGTGACTCGTGACTTCAAAAGCTAAGCCAGTTTAGACCATAAATGTCAAAACTAATAAATAAATAAATAGCTCGATTAGAAAGTGAACTTCTGCTAAAACCCCTATAGGGTTCTGGTAGTATGCCAGGGCTAAACTAACACTGCTTTTTTTGTTTTAAATTGTATGCAGACATTTAAAGCTTATATAAAATCAGTGTTTTGCTTGAAATGTTTGGCAGACATATACCTATATTTTACCTTTAACCCTTTTAGGTCAACAACGTCGTCAGTGAAATCAAAGGACGCTGTACACAAAGGAATAAATATCTTGGAAATGCTTTGCACTAGAGATGTACTTTTCTTGCTTGGAAGGTTATCGATAGCCCGTCCAAATGAGGGCTTCATTGTGTATCCCTTTCAGAAGCTTTGTAATCTTGGCCTGAACTGCAGTGTCTTTTTGACTTACAAAAACGAATGACTTCTGTGAATATTTATCCATTTTTCCATGTTAAAAAAGGAACTATCAGCATAGCTGTTTGCAGTCCACTGATATCTTGAGTTAAGTCCAGTCAGACTTAGAGTTGTTGACCCGTCAGAGGCTATGTTCTTGGCTTGACCAATCAAAGGCTATATGACTTGTCAGACATTTAGAGTTTGAGCTTCCAGGTATGCGTGTGGCCGTGCTGATCTCAAACACATTGTTCAATAGAAGAACTTGAGACTGAACCCATTCTCATGTATAGAGATATATACTGCTGGGGCAGCAGCTGAAACAATAGCACGAATGTAGCAGAAGTGATTGATGGGCAGACTTTGGAGCCTTTGGAGCAAAAGCATGTTGGAACGAAAATGGATGGTCCTCTTCTCTTGGAAAAATGTAAATACTTTTTCATGTGAGTTGGTTATAGTTCATTTCTTTTCCTTAAATGCCAAGACTTGGGTGAACAATGTTCAGAAGCCAAAAATCTTTAGGTGATTCAAGTTTCAAGTAATGTACTGTGAGATTGTTTATGAGAGATACATGTCTGTTTCAGGATATTGTCTTTATGGTCATACAACTATTTTAAGTTTATGCGACATCACTGCAGCAAAAATATTCTAATAGCCTAGGCTGTCCTAAAAAATGTAGACCAGGTACATAGCAGGCAAGTCTCTAATGTTCGATGCCAGGAAACAGTCAGTCGATGCCAGGCAAAAGTCAAACACAGAAAACCACTAAAACATGGAACACAGCTCAGAAAGCAACAGAGAGTTCAGAGGGACTAACAGAGGTCCATATATATGTGGGCTAATGAGCTGCAGGTGTGTGTGGTTATGAGTGGGCAGAGTCCTAGTGGAGTAAGCCAACACAAATCAGGGTAGTTCATGCGCTGTCTTCCCATGTGACGCAGAAAGGAAACCTTGTGACAAGTGATTAATCAGACATGTGTGGCCAGACCAGTATTGCTACTCTCATTATGATTTAATATATTTAGATTTGGTTGAGGGAATGTAACAGCAAAACACTTTCCATTGACAAAATAAATGACAGCTTCAGTTTTTTTCTACCTTTGGCTAGAAAATCATGAGGTACTTTAGCTCAAATAAATGTGGTAGCCTAAAGGGAACATGTAGACTGTGTGTGATTGCTTTAACCTAATGAGTTCATGTGACCACCTTCTCAGATTGTAAATGAAACTACACATACCATTTCTGCACTGAATTGCATTAACATGCCAGCCTCTGCAGAACTAGATGGAATTCATGGAAATGATATGGAGTTCTTTGGAAACTACTAAGATAATGTTTAGAGTGGCTTTTTTATTTGTTTAGCCAAAATGAAAAATGGTCTTTGGGATAAAGATGAAATATAGGGAGGCGATGGGGAGGTGGTGAGAGCGATGTTGTTCGGCACGGAAATGGAGTGATAATGGGGGTGTATATATAGTAGGTAGAGGTAATTAGGGTGTGGTCCAGCTCCCAAAACTAAGTTACATGGTGACTTCACTAAACAACTTTTTTTTTTTAAATGGTGGAATTCCCATTGGCGGCATGGTGGTGTAGTGGTTAGCACTGTCGCCTCATAGCAAGACAATCTGGGTTCGATTTCTGGTCCGGATCGTTCTGCGTGGAGTGTGCATGTTCTCCCCGTGATTGAGTGGGTTTCCTCCGGGTACTCTGGTTTTTTCCCACAGTCCAAACACATGGTTGATTGGTCACTCTAAAATTGCCCATAGGTGTGAGTGTGTGAGTGAGTGTTGGCCATGCGATGGACTGGTGAACTGTCCATGGTGTACCCTGCCCTCGCCCGATGAGGCTGGAATTGGCTCCAGCCCCACTGTGACCCCAACTAGTGGAATTAAGAGGCAGATAATGGATGGATGGAATTCCCACTTTAAAGTCAGCCTGAAATTAAATATTTAATGTTTCATATTTTCATATTAAGCATAATTTTCCTCACACATAAATGTCTCTATGTGTTTGACCCCTCCCACCATCCCTATAATAAAGCAAAAATGTTTTGCTAGCACTGATACACTCCCTAATAACATTTTTTTGGTCACAGAGGTATCAAGTAACTCTTTTTCTAAAATCATCTAGATCTTCCTTTGGACACATTTAAAAATATTGTATTTATATATTTTTTGACTGCTAAGATTACCTCAGACAAGTTATGAAAAGGTGCTTTTCTTATGTATGTTTTGCAGTGGTGATGAATGTTGTCCTGTAGGGACACTCCAAGCTGGTCAGTTGGAACCAAGCAATTACAGAGTTCATTGGTCTACATGCCTAACAGCGATGCATTAAATCAGGCATGACTGACGGCAGATGGAATCGATACAATTTCTCACAGCACTCAGTCCTCAGTTTCGGTTGTGTAGAATACACCGACCCACCCAGAACCTTCTTACAACTATTCATACATTGATCCAACATCATTTGTCCTGACTTCATATCTCAATTCAGCAGTGGAAGTGCAATTATTGTGAAAATGAAATTGATTTGCGTTTGCAAGGAGCTATTAGCATGATTTGTCCCCTCTCACATTAAATATTCCAGCTTAGTTTTAAACAAATGCACATTCTGTGGACATTATTCATAAAACTGCGTAGTTTAGTGTTTTAGAAAACTGCCTTATGTTCTGTGGTTTCATGTAGGTTGTATGTTTATGTTGTTCACAATCACTGCACAAAGCAATTCCAGCTTGAACTTTTTATCAGTGGAAAAAAATACAAGACAGTTGTTGTGACTAATAATAAGGCATAAAAACCAACAACTGATGTTTGCTTCTACCGGACACCAAACACTGACTTCAAAATATACATATAACTAACAGTTTACCTTCAGCTGCTCCACCAACCTGACCTCCATGTTTCCTTAATTAGTAGTTAGACTTGATGTGGCCATGCAGAAGCACTCTGTGAGAGGAGCCAGACAGCATGCACGAGCAGCTATGTGGAAGCCCGTGAGCAGATACTGGCTGAGAAAACGAGGCTCAGGAGGATTATTTACGAGCTCCTCATCATTTACAATGCTCCAGATTCATGTGTAATCGGCTCTCCTTCGGCCCACTGCCCAGGCATCAGCGCTGGGATTACTCCATACAAAATTAGACAGCATCTGAGAGCACAGCCACCTCAGCCTTGATGGCCCTCATTGATGGGCAGCTATCTATTTACTTAGATTTCCCTAAGGGCTCGTGGGCACACTTTATTATAAGACCAGTTTTTATTTATCAGCAAACAGGAACAATTTGTGAAATGAAACTTTGGCCTACAGCAAATAAAAGTCACAGTAAAAAATGTTTTATCCAGTGATGAATAAAGAAACATAAAACATAAAAAGAAAAAAACAAAAAAAGACATAAAAAGAAAGAATGAAAAAAGAAAGAGAAAGAAAAGAGAAAAAAAAAATAGGAGAAATAAAGAAAAAAGACAGAGAAAGACAGAAAGAAAGAACAAAAGAAACAAAGGAAAATAAAGTAAAAAAAGAAGGATAGAGAGCAAGAAATAGAGAAAAAGAAAAAAAGAGACAGAAAGAAAGAAATAAAAAAGTAAAAAAAAACAAAGAAAGATGAAAAAGAAAGAGAGAGAGAGGAGAGAGAATAAGAAGAATAATACCATAATGGGAGGCCTGTTCTTTTAATCTTGCCCTGTTTTACTGTCCACAGTCACAGTGTCCGATTACAGAAGCGCAGTGGAATCACAGTCTCTGGATAATGAGCTGTAACAAGAGACAGCGTCATCCATCCCCGGATATGGTCATTTGGCTGGACAAAAAGCAGCCGGGCATGGGTCATTCTGGATGATCAATTCACCTGCTTTAGTGCCTCGTTCTGCCTGCATTGGTAGCAGCCACCAGATGCTACATTTAGACAGATGGTCAAATGTGTCCTTTCACAAATAAGATATTTTGATACTAGATATTCAGAATATCCTAATACTCCAGAAAAAGAAGTAGCCAGCTATTTATGTGGGCAGTAAGTGGGTTTGGCGTGCAAAACAATATGCAATTTTTAAAATAAAAAAAAAAAAAAACTAAAACACAAGTTGGATTATTGGACCCATAGTCATTGCATGATTCTATTAAATTCCCGAAATGAAGTCAAATTTAATAATGTATTATTTAGCCAAATCAGATACTGAATGATAATAAACCTTGTATTTAACTGTGGACTGCCCAAAGGAAAGGTTTTGGATACAGCTTACTTGTATTTATTCTAATTTGTGTGTGTTTTTTCTCAAAAAACAAAGGAGCCATTTGTAAGATGATGCTACTTGATGAATTCATAATCAAAACAATAGGGTGCAGCATCAGCATCTAACTCTTTCCTTGCCCAGAGATGTGTTAGTGGGTTCAGACATTATTATTATTATTATTATTATTATTATTATTATTATTATACATATCATGCATGTAAATGTATTGATTTTCATGACATCGTTAAAACAGTTAATTAGTTTTGCAACTTTTCTATATATGGGCTGTATATACTGAGGAGTGAATGATGTAACAGTGTTTATACGTTATAGCAAAGGTTTTTGTTTTAAAAAAGGAGGCAAATTCTGCAATATGAGCTCTTTAAGAGAATCATAAATTTAAAAAGTGATATTTGAATTGATCTACTGTGCTAGAAGTAAAGTGCTCTTGTTCTCTTGTTCAATGGGGCGGTAAAATTGCTGAACATAAGCAGAAAATAAGAACCAAAATCTACCCATTGGGAAAGTGTCTTCAGGATGTGTTGTTAGTAAGTGTGCAGCACAGACCACTTATCTTACTATCAGACGCACAATGGGTGATCCATGGGGCTATAACCGCTGAAGGTGATATACTACCAGCCAGCTTTAGTTAATCAATGCAGAGAAACTGGAATAAGTACATTAGCACAACATTTGGCAGTCATGTGTATATAGCTCAAACTGATGCACAGAATTAAATATTTATAGGCTTTCCTTCCTGTTTTAATATCCTTTGATAAAACTCTGCTGATAACCATATATTTTCTTTGTATTCAAGTAACCCCATGAAACATGAAAGCCTAAAGCAGGGGACTTGAAGTACGACCATTTATAAAGACCCATCAAATATCTACAAATTTTATAAATATCTGCAACACAATGCATAGATGCCTTTGACAAACCATTAAAACGGTTATTTAATCACATCCTGTCAAGGGCGTAGGTGCGGGTTTGACATCTGGGTGGGGCACATTTGCTAATATAGATCAAAGGTAAGGTAGTAAATCAATGTATGTATAGTGCCGTAGAACAACATTTATGGAATTACAGTAAATTACAAATAAATAAACAAAATACAACATTATTCTGTTTATTATAAGATAAATCCAGTTAAAGATCACTACATAAAGTGCTTTCTGACTAAAGTTGATATAAACATTGGGTAACCGAAACCCTCCTAGTCTGTTACCATAACAACACATTATACTAATTATACTGCTTTAAACAGTTTCTGCTTTTTTTTGTGGTTTCATTTTTGGGTGGGACAAATTTACCTGTTTCTGATATTGGGTAGGACAAGCCCCACCCGCACTGCCCCTAGTTCCTATGCCAATGCATCCTGTTGATAATTTTAGGGTTATTTAATGTTTTAAACCAAAAACAAAGCCGGGTTCTTCATCTGCCAATACGCTCAGTGCTCTATGCACCAGCAGTGTTTTGACAGCATGATTGCTTTTAGTCAGTTGACATATTAATACAGAATTGTTGAGAAGCAGTCGTTGCTGTGAGTATATCAAGTATCTCACTCCAAACCCGACCAAGACATAATCATATTTTAGTATTGTTTCATGGCATGGTTTATGGCAGTGTGTCCACAATTCAATGCACCTTGAATAACTACAACTCCAAACTTTGGGTATGTTTAAAAAATGGTATATTGCAAAATAACAAAATCCTTCAACGCCATGAAGACAAATCTCGGAAGATGCACTTGGTCAGATGAACTGGATCCTAATATATTATGTTTTTGTTTAACCTGGAGATAATAGTGTAAGTAAATCTTGTTGTTCATAAGTGAGTTTCTCAGAAGTACCACGGTGCTGGAATGACTTCACATATGCAGGTTAGAGGGGCTGTAATTCCAGTGCTCTGTCTTGCACTTAGGTTGAGCTTGGCCTTCAAATGATGCTTTTGGGAAACTCAGGCTCATTTTTGTTTTGAAAATCAGCCTGTCTGAGCTCCTCTTGGCCTTTGGTGTCCTGCTTGGCTGTCAGCGACACCAGCAAGGAACATTACAATACAGGTAATGCTCTTACCGAGCCCATTCCTGAGTCCCTCTCTGGATATTATTAGAGTCCCTGCCATTTCGCAATGGTGCACAGTAAGGCTCAAGAAAGCGGAAAAAGCCATAGCCTGTCAAGATCTATCACGTTAATAAACACTTCCAACTCAGAGAGCTCCTTTTAACGGGCGTTCTAAGTAAAAGCTTAACAAACAGTTCTACTCTCTTGCTGTCTGAGTCTGCAGTTTGAGAGTTTAGATCTCGGCCGGAACAAGCAAACATCAGCATGTCGGATGTTTTCTGGACTGCTGTAATGGCTCGCATGATATCGCCACGGATAAAGACCCTTATCTGGTAGAATTATAGAGCTGTCCATCTTTGTTTTTCTTCAAACAAAGGGCTTTGAGCTTGGCGTGCATACTTTGAGGAACAGACTGATGCCAGTGGGAGTGCTTGGTGAAACAGCAGACAGGGGTGTAGTTTTAAGATTAAAAAAAAAAAACCTCTAAACTCTGCCCTGGGTCATTTGTCTCCACGGAGATCTGAAAGACAGAGAGAGCGAGGGGGGAGAGTGGATTCCTTGAAAAGCTTTGTTGACGAAAATTACAGAAGAAAGCATTTCTCAGGTCACTCTGCACTATTTGATATAATGCAGGCCCATTTGGTGACCTAAGCGAAATCTCTGCAGAGCATGCTACCTTTGTGATGAAGGCTTCAACGCTGATGAGACTAAATTGGAAAAGAATGAACACCTAGAAGAGATTGTCCAAAGCCAGAAATTATTTAATAAGAAAAAGAAAAAAAAAGACTTTGGTGACTCCGTGACACGGTGCAGCACCGCAGACCTGTCACAGCCTGTCCTCATTATTTAGCCTTGAAGGACGAAACCATCTCTCAAATAAACAAAGTTGATGAATATATAATCTGATGGGTAATTAATGACCTATGGTTACATTTGCTTCAGAAAATATGGATGGTGAACAAACTCCCAAAAAAGGTGATCCATCAATGACAATTCTGGGAAGAAAAACAAGCCGTCATAATGCATCGCGTGCATGCCACTGATGCTTGTCAATGTAAACAGGACACCGTGAGCTTGGCTTTCACAACTCAACTAATGGGCCTGAAGAGAAATGAGCACACCCAGCAGATGCTGAACAGGAACGTTAATCTTGATTCAGCTGTCCTTTCCCCAATGAGGTGTTTAATCATGACAGATATAGCCTCGGAGTCCCGCTCTTTAATTCTGAGCAACGTGGTGCAAAAGAAAGTCCAGACATTAACGAGGAGCATGTTAGCTATTTACTTCAACAGGCTTTGCGACCAGTTAATTATAGGTGGCTTTAAATCATGCTTCCATAACACACCTGTGGTTTTCCGTCATTCAGCCTCTTCAGACATGGTCAAAAAAATTCTAGTTTACCAAAGCATGCAGAAAAATAGAACAAGGTTAAACAGGAGGAAAAGACCTTGTGGTATATGAATGTGTATTGTGGGACGAGGGCAATTCAGAGGAATAAAAACCTAGGTAAAACACAGCAGGAATGGCCCAGCAGGCTGTTCATCAGGCTGCTACTGCTCAATGCACTTTCTAACTGTTACATTGACTTACGCTACCAAGGATATTCACATGAAAAATTTTTTGAGTTGAACAAACAGCAACAGGAAGCATGGGGACTATTTCAGAAATAGCTAAATGACTGACTTGGCTTTTCAAGGGCAGTTACTGTATCAAAGCATTGATTTCAGCAATTTGAAATTGGTATTTTGATATTAGGAAACATAAAATTCCAGAGCTGCCGCTATCCTGAATTAAATAAATGTGCATTTTGTAAAACTCAGTTTGTTATTGGACTAGAAGAGATATTTGTTATAGCTTTTGTAATAGCTTTGGTAAGAATAAGGCCTGTTTACAGGACATCTCTTAACTGAAAGTTCCTAAAGGTAGAATACTATTTAAGTTATGTCTTGTTGTAAACAATAGTTTATTTGTCTAGTCCTTTTTGCATTACACACGAGTGTGTATAGTCATACATATTCACTAGCCATTTCTACAGTTGGCTAAAACAAGTTAAAGTTTTACATTTGGAAGACATGTCAGTATACTGAGGTATCAAGTTTGACACTAGAGATAAAGTTAGCTTACAAATTAGATAATAATATGATTCCATTCTGCTGCAGGAAAGGCACAGTGGAGTTGTATAATGTTCTCTGTAAAATAATGAAATGTTTTGACTTCATGGCAAATTACAAGCACTCTATTCCACCACTACCTCTATCTCCAGCACTGTTTTGGCTGCTGTTCAAGATACAGTTATCTTGTGTAACAAGAATAACCTATGAAAGATCTTCACAGGCTCAACTTTCCACTAAAAGTACCAATTTAGGCAACATCATTTAAAAGTTGATTGTTTTTTACTAGTAAATGCTAATTTGTCAGCTTTTGACATTTGGCAGCATGCAGTGCAGCTGCTTGATTATGGAAAAGATGATCAGTATTTTGGTCAATACTGGGACCACCATTATTTAACATGATTATTGATAGACTCTTGAGACAACATGTTGTTACAGTCCAAAGAAAAACAAGTACCGCCATTGTTGTTTGGTTTTTAGCAGCTGCCATTTACATTATGTGAAAATTAAATGAATGGACGAATAGAAATGCTCCAAAATCACTTGCAAAAAATCTGGTTCCATTGACCTACATTGAATGTAAAGTAGGGTTTTGTCCTCTTCTGTAAAGTTATTGGTTTTGAGATACTTGTTTTTCTTTGTACAGTGATGATTTATTTACTGAATCTTTTAACAGACAGAATTTCAGAAGTAAGCAAATTGCTCATATAGTTTTGTGGTGCTGACACCACCATAACTGACCTTGCACCAGTATTTGTTGTTGTTTCTTGTCAGACTTCTTGAAAACAAAGTGTTTCCAAATGGCCAAACTAGTATTACATTTGTTGTTGATCATCGTTTTGGCTTCAGCTGAACTAGACATGCCACATTTTGGAATTTTATGAAGAGGTGATTGCACACCACTGTCAAGGAAAGAGGTGCACATGATTTATAACACAAGCACAATAATCATTTGATCTTGGTTCATTATTTTGTTTTCATAATAAGTCAAAATAAAAAAAAACATCTATGACTCATACAGCCCTGGCACAGAGGTTGCCACTGACTGGAATACCATTGTCATAAAAAAGGAAAGCCCTGTTGTCTTTTAGTAGTCAATGCAATGGGCTGTAGACGAACTGACAGCCATCAACATTGCATTTCCACCTTTCTGACTCATCTTTTCTCCTTGCTGGCAAAACATGGGAGAAGTTTCGGCTTCACACATTTATTTGAGGCACTTTATAGATAGTTGAACTCCTCAAATAAAACAAATGATTTGTGTCCCATCTAAAATCTTTTCAAAAGCTTTTAGAAAAGAGGTCAAAGTTTTTCACAAGTAACTACAGGGAAAAGGTATTGTTCATATTTGAGTAGTATTTTCTGGGGTTTTCAGAGTACTTTTCAGAAGTGAGGAAACTCATTTTGACCCAGTTTCTCAGGAGATAACTCCTTTAAATAATAAAGCAATAGAGAAAGGAATAGAAAATAGCATCTCTTTCATCTATCATGCCTGAATTTCTCATCTATTGGTGTATCATATTTAAACATCAAGGAACACTTCTGAATGAGTCGTGTGACTTCTACCCTATGGAAAAGTGACTCTTGTGGAATCGTGGTTAAGGGAGAGCGGTAAAGCTGCTTTCCCTGAGTTCAGGCGGCTCTTAATGTGCCTGCCACGGGAACTCCTGATGTTATTTAGTGCATAAAGGAGTGTTTCTTTCTTTGACTATTCAAATGCAACCAGTATGTTTCGTAGCCTGAGTTTTTACACTGACATTTTAATTTCCAAAACACTGAGTCACACGACTGCTTATTCACCCTCCAGCTTGTTTTCTAGCTACAGATGGCATGCGGTGAATCTCAATAAGAAGTGTTTTTGTTCACTCCTGCTATTTTTTCACTCTCCTTTGGGGGAATCCCCAGCAAGACGGTTACTTTTTTTGGTTGGTGAGGAAAGTTAATGTGACCTGATTTTACCCCCACCATAGAGATGCAGATTTCAGCAACCGACTCTTCAGCAAATGTTCTGTTAGTTAATTTAGTTCCTTCCTGTAATGCAAACATGTGTCTCTCTGAACATGAACCGTATACAACATTTAAAGTATCACATCATTGCTGCCCAAAAATTGTACCTTTTATATGAGAAGGCAAAAACTCCCTTTACTTTTAATGATAATGTTAAAAAAAAAGCAAATTAAAAGTAAAAAAAAACTAGTTTGTTGGTTCAATCATAATAAAATGTGCACACAATATAAAGGAAAGTTGCTGTGCTTAATATATGATGTAGAAAATTAAAAATCACATTTTTAGAGATTTCAACTCAACAGATGATACACCAATATTTCAGAACCCCAACAGCATCATGTTGAAGGTGCCTCTTCTGGTCAGATCATGTAAGGTAGCCAACAAAAGAAAGGGTAAGCAATGATGGCTGAAACTATTGGTAGATGACCATCATAACAGAGGAAGTGATACAACTAGAAGAAAAACAAGAATTAACATTGGGGCTACTTTCCACCACTGGAGTAAGAACTAAAGAGGGAGGAGGAGGAACTGTTGCCCCCTATTGTTTGGAGTATGAATCTGAGAGTTTTGCAGATTCTTCCTTTAATTAAACAGTTTGCTCACCTTCTTAGCAATATTGATGTATTCCTATAATAACAGTGGTTCGCAACCTTTAGTTATGTCCTATCGTATTCCTACATAACATTTGCTTGGCCGTCTAGCAGTAGTATGGGCTGGATGTGTAGTATGTATCCTGGATGTGTTCATCACACTGTTGCATTATTGCTAAATACCCTGTATTTTTCAACACTCACTTTTTTGGTACTTTTATAACCATCTGTTAGAATATTTATTATAGTATAGTGCAGTGTTTCCCATCTCTAATCATGGAAGCCCATCTGCACTAGACAGGTTTTTACTTTCCCCGCATCTGAGTCACATCCTTATCTCATTATTAAGCCCTTTGCATTTGCTGAATCAGGGGTATTAGGGCAGTGAAAACAAAACTGAGCAGTTGGGCCTCCAGTATTGTGTGAATGGAGGCCAGCTAGATTCAGTCATATGCAAAATATGTGTGCCTCTGATCAAATTACATTTTAAATTCAAATTAAGTTTTGTTGGTTTTCTAAGTGAATTAAGTTAACACATCCTCTGCAGAACACACCTCTCTGCACATAGGAATTACAGTTCATTTGCTGAATTTAACATATTGGGGAAAATAACTCTACTGCAGCCTGTGTAAAAGTTGAAGTGACATGTTATATATTTTACATTTAATTTTTATTCATTGATTTATGTGCTGCAGTATGTTATAAAAAGGTTACATACTAGAACGTGCAGAAACGTGTATTTAATCTTGTTTCACGTAGAGAATCTGCTGACGTTTCACTTGAAACATGTCATTTGTAGTTTGACAAGGGTTTTCGGAATGTATACAACTTTACACATATCCCATTAGTGTGGGTGCACATTAATGACTATATCAAATTAAAACATTCATAGTAGTATACGTTTTAGCAAGATCAGAATGCAACCAAAATAATGGGATTTTTAAAAAGAGAATATACATTATTGTAATTAGGACCCTCCAGTGCAATCATTTGATTATCTGGTTGACCGCAAACCAAATGTGTGCTGGAAATGTTCAGAAATTACAACAGGTCATGGAATAATGTCCTTAGCAATGTTAAGGTACTGTATAGCAGTAGCTGATATTAAACCGTACAGTTAGAGGACTGGATTTCTTTGATACAGTTGAACAGCTTATTTAATTGGAGACTAAATGAGTCCTAACCAGCACCAGCATTGCCTGACAGAGGTGTTAACTTATGGGCGACTAATTCGCTGTTGTTTAAAGAAGAAGGCCTTCCTTGCTGCATTTTGTTTTCTCTACTGCATCAGGATGAGGTGGCTGATGGTGAACTCGCACTTCAGGTTCCCATCAATTCCGCATTCGCAGAGCTGTTTCCGTGCATATAAGGTGTAACCGCACCCTTCCTTCACTTCCTGTTATATCTGACCTAAATCCTTTGTACTCAGTTTGTGTCTGAATTTGCATGGGTTGAAGAGTAAAGTGAAGCCCATTCAATTTGAAGTTGAATGGAGTTTTTCAGCCTGGCCTGCTTTTTGAGTGCAACACAATATAGGACATCCAATCAGAGCAGAGGTCATTCACATGTATCAGTTTTAAAAACATAGTAAGAAAAATAGCCTGTTTAATTGTAGGGAATAAGGGGAAGCTGCAAAACAGCAATGCTCGATTAATTCTGTCTCTTTTTGGCACATGCAAACAGTGGAGGAAGCAAGATATGAACCTTTTAACATAAAACAACTTCTACAGACTTCCTCCACACAATCTTGCTGCAAGCCAACTAAATGGTGGACTGCATGGCAGCCTAATTCACTCTGTGTGAGTTCAATCTGATTTAACACCCCTGAGGAACAGAAGAGCCACTCAAAACAGAAATCTATATTCAACACCGATGATTAATATGCCATTTGTTTGTCAAAACATGTGATTTTCATTTCCAGAACAGGCCCCCATCTGCCGTCGCTTATGCCCGTTTCGTGACCAAAACTGAATTTTTATAATAAAGCTGCATTTTGTATTAAAACAGTTTTTGGAGATTTGCCAATCATTTCTCGTTTTTCTATTTTATCCCAGGTCCTATCAAGAACGTGCTTAGCCTTTGTTATGTTGTTTGTGCCACATGGTCAGTTTTCAAAAGAAGAAAAAAAGGAAGTATAACAGGATTGTGGGGGAAACACGCTGTGTGCTTTGATGGAATTGACCACCTTGACAAGGTGTGAGGCGGGATGTAAGTCAAAACTAATCTCAGGCTAGTGGGCAATTTCATTGCTGTCCCAGAAAAGTGTACCAGAGCAATGCCTGAGGGGGGAGAACTCTCCACAGACTTTTATAGTGCACTGCCAGGAACCATCAGTGCGGCCAGACTAACTACAAACCTTTACAACCAGCAGCAACATAAAGAAACCAAATGTATGATCATACTATTAAACTACCGGCAGTCTGAATTAAGACGATCAGGTTTGTTTGAATATAATCTGTATTATCAAACCAACTTCAGAACTGTAATGCTGAACTGCAAATGTTCTCTTTTTCATTTCCTTTTCCCAGTTAGGGTTCTTTAACAGCTCCACATCTTGTCAGACCCATAGTGCTGAGATGCCTTCTCACAGTAGAAGGATGGACAGAAACATAATAATTCTTTTCACATCTAAAGCAAGAGTGGAGCTTGATTTTCTCTCCTCTCTGGGGGTTAAAAATGAAAGCGTGCCCTAAAAAAAAGAAAATCACTATAAAAGGGTATAGAGTCAGACCACAAAGACGCCAAATCCTTTAATCAACAGTGAAATTACATGTTTTCAAATATGGTACTTAGAAATCCTGCCTTATATAGTTCAAGTAGTTAATTTGACATGCAGTATTTAACCATAATAATAACAGATGTATGTAAGAGTTTGAGGGTGTTTACTGCATTCATCACAAAATCTACACATAATGTAAAGGATAAAAGGTATTCTCAAAACTAAAAAACAACAAAAATTACAATGATTTTGATGCTTTTATTTACATAAATTAACCTTAACATATCATAGTACGTTGACAGTGAAAATACTTCTTTTTGCAACGTACTCTGTACCTGATGGTGCTCTGTATCTTTAAATCATTTTGAACTCTAGTGGTTTATCCTGTATCTAATATCCTCAGAAATGTCTCCTGAAATTGAATATTGTAAATGAACCGTGATACCTGGCTTTGCACTTTACTGCATCTCCTCATCATGTCCTTTTTTTTAAAGCACTCCTAACAAAATGTACCTATATCCATATAGATCACATTAAAATATATAAAACATGTATTTGTTTAGTAGTTGAATATTTAACATTCGGCACTTACAGACCTAAACCTGGCCACTTTTCAGGCATGAATGTATCGCTTCAGCTACTGCAGATATCACTTACAGCACTCACGGCACCCTTTTACTGCTAATTCCGTCTAAATTGAAAGTCTGCCAGAAAGTCTTAAAATCTCTTTAAGAAGGAGAAGTCAATACCCAGCACTTAATTTACTGCACCGATGGGAAATAAATTTAGGAAACTGCAAAAGAAAAGATGTCAGAGAAGGAAAACATTAGTGAGAAAATGAGAATACTATGAGAAACTGAAAGTAACCAACTCCCACTCATGGTAAATCTGTTTATTATGATGCAGCACACCTTCTCTAAAGAGGCTTTCAAACAACAACAAAAAACAACAACACTATTACTTCAGTTACGATATCTCCTGTGTAGAATAAATTCAATTAGTTCAACTAAGATTAATTACACTTTAGAGCATTAGAGTGATTAATGTTCGCTGTGTTCATTTAAATGTTTTGAACGTGATAAATTGGAGAAACGTTTTTAATTGTTCCCGCTGTTCATTTTTACAGTGTAGATGGGCAGAAACCCATACAGTCGGATCATAACTGCCTCTCTCACTGATCCCTTAGCTCTTTCATTAGGACTTTAATTCATCTGGAGGCAGAGACCCTCTCTTGGAGTGGGTAAATTTCATTAACAAATGGACTCTCGTTTATATTGAGTCTTATTGTGATGGAGCCTTTTTGGGAAAGTATGCCAAGTTTGTGTCACAGTAATCAAAGAGTAAAATGCTGTACTTTTCTGCCAAGGGGTAAAAGCCTCATCAGTCAGAATGGGAGAAAGCAGTAACCCTGAATAACCCATACTAAGGACAGCAAAAAGAAAAAAGTATCGAGCTGGAAAGCAAAGTTACAAATTCTGGAAGTGTTATACTCTATACACTCTCAGAAAAAGAGGTTTTGGGGTGGCACCTTTCTTTTTTGTGGTATTGTTCTGTTTAAATGCACTAATATGTACCTTGTTTCTGGGGGACCTTATGTGTAGTGCACAGTGGGACCTTAAAGCCACTCACATAATGTTGACAGTACGTTTACACTTTATGCCGTTACGAGTGAAAAATGTACCTGCAAAGTGTTTTTTTTTTTTTTTTTTAAAGTACTGCTATTCTTGACTGTTATCTGATGTAATGTATATATTTATATTAATGAAACTGAATGAAAACGTCTACTGATGCAATAAACATGCACAAATGCAGGCCTACACTGCATTTCCCCTAAAGTGAAACAAAGAATTTGTTTGGGTTAGTAGTCTTTCTAAAAAAGTTCCTTCTTCACGAAACCTCACACAGACGCCGTAAACTCATTTCACAACAGCTGTTAACAACTTTTCCTGTTTGTTCAGGTTTGGATGCTCAGGCTGTGATTAATCCATATGCTTGTGTACATAAAAACATGATATTTATGATGCATATTAATTATGTATAAAGTAAAGCATTTTAATGGTGTAAAAGCAAGGCCATCAGGGTTCGACCAAATTAAGCTTAAAGCAAGAAATACTGTGCAGCGAGACAAACATCAGGATTGAGGCGGCTGAGGTCATCTGTAATTAAAACTTTTCTGAAGCCAAAACAAGCATCCAATCATCAGCAATACACAACTCAGTCAGCTATGAATGTATGTGAGACTGTTTGTGGTAGTCATCGTAATTAGTAGACTATAATTTTATGGTACATCAGCTAGGAAGATGGGGGGGGTCCAAACAAAAAATCTGCTCATGACAGCTAAAACGCTACAGCAGGCCATGGCTGAACTCAGATTCAAATTCTAAACAATAGAAGACCACATATAACTAAAATCCCTCTTCCACCCTCTTCAGTTCTTACCAGTATAGAAAACATGTTTTAAGTTCAGCATCAACTTAAAACTTAACTTTTTAAACGTTTATTCACTTAGAGCATCTCCAGCGGAGTGCGAACACCAGTGCTAACTCATTTCACTTCTTTTGTCTGCGGCTGAACAGCACAGAAACGTGTGCACGGCTCGATTCTTCTATTGTTTTATTACTTTGGTCTAGTCCGAGATGTGACCAATCACAAAACAGGTCATATGTTGTCGACAACAAAACAGAAAGAAATTAAGAAAAAACGAATTAGTAAATATGAATCACCAAAATAAAACTGTGTAAAAGTACAGTAGATTCCTTTATTAAGCAATATACTTTAGTACAGTTCAGTAAAGTAAATATTCAGTAGAGTACAAAATCCATCCAATATTTTACTTAAGTACACGCACTTGAGTAAATGTAACTAGTTACTACCCACCTCTGCTGTGCCAGGCTAGCTGGGTAGCATGCTAACTTCAGTAAATATCTCTGCAATGCAATACATCAATGTCTTTGACATCCCATTAAGACAGTTACTTCTTCATATTCTGTTAATAATGTTATTCTTTAATTTTTTTAAATAATTTAAACTATTTCACATACTGCTCCTTTACTGCTCACATACCAAAACTATGCAAAGTATAAACAGTTATAATAGTTATACAAATATAGTTGTGCAATATATATTTGTATATATTCATTATACAAATATTTAGGACTTTGACATTACATACAGCCATAGCTACAAGACAAGACAGTAACGTGATGACTATAAATATATAGTCATAAAACAAGAACCAGCTGGGCACAGTAATTACCAGGCAGGACTACAAAATAAACACAGAATACATAGATGACAAGGGTGATGGCAAGAGAGAAAAAAAACAGTCTGGTGGGCAAAACCATGTCTGAACAATTTTAATCAAATGCTGTTTTCACACAGGGCAGATGAAGCATTATCATGTTTTTGTGGTTTTATGTAGCGACAACAGTTCATATGTACATATGTACCATTTTCCAGTCTCTTCCCAGCCCTTACATTTATAGCCGTTTCTTTGGTACAGTATGGGCTGAAACACTCCTTCAGTATGACTGGGCGTGTCTAAACTGCCATAGACTGAATAGGTGGGCATATTCAAATGAATTACTTTTCATGACATCCCAAAAACAATTCATTCAAAACAAGCTGTTTTTGCAGGGCTGTATAAAAAGCCACACACTGAAATTTCCTTTTTATTCTTTAAAGCATGACTGAAAACCTGCCAACAAACACTGCTTGTTTTTCTTATAGCACATTGCATAGCTTATAGCATTTGTCTTATAACTGACAGCAACAAAAACAAACATCAATAAAGGATGTTCTCTTTCTCCTTCCAGCCTGTGAGCAGGAAAGAGCAGCTATAGTATAAATTAGCTCACTCAGGAATGTGCACTCAACTGAAAGCTTCTCCTTGTCCCAGCTGACCACTTTACAGGTTAAAAGCAGCCAAGGTTGAGGGTGTAAAAGCTCTTCAGCAATTGCCATGTAGAGACAGAGATCATCTGCAGTTAAACTAAAATATTATGTGGTGACAGAGATCAACTACAGTTCAACTGCACAATTTGCAGAGATGATACGTTGGCAGGTACTTTTTCAACCTCGAAACATGATTAAGCCAACAGTTCAGCTAAAAGCATATGCTTGTACAGGCACAAGCCAGTACTTAACGTGAATGTCAAAATACAACCAGCAAGAATACAAATTCAAATGCAGCCAAAGCAAAGACGGTGAAGACGAAGGCACAGAAAATCCCTCATTCATGGGAAATTAAGTATAAACACAAACACAAAAAGGAAAACTGAATAAAATGAAGGTCTAAATAAAATATTCGATGCTGACCTTTACTTAAACATCTTAGTTTGCTTTGACAAATGGGAACAGGTTTCTTCTCAAAACTACTTCTAAAGCCAGCCAGTCACTGTTTGAAGGCGGAAAGTTAATCAGCTTGTCTAACTTCCACAAAAACATCAAATCCACCCACTGAAACCCCATGGCAGTTCAGAGAATGTTATTATCATCATTAGATAGGCTACCTGTTGCTAGTAATGGTATCTATCTAGCAGAAATATGTTATAATTGAGTGCCACAGACAGCACATAAGAGACTGCACTGTTTTTAATTGATTTCAGTGGGAAAGGCAGTTTGCTTGCTGTTTTGACACCCAGAGCAACACATTTTATGCATCATGTGCACCTGTTTATTTGTTCATTCATTATCTATTTCGTGAGCTGAGCTAAAAAAAAAAAGTTTAACTCGAAACATTCAAGTAGTCTGTGTCATGAGTGTTGCTTTACAATCACTTGAATGGGACAGCAGCCCTCTAGTGAGCTTGTGTAATCAAGGAGAAGACACAACTGGCTGCAGTCACCAAGTAAGCTAAACTCTTTGATTTCATGGATCCACGTTTTCAATTGATTGCTAATCAGTCATGTCAGACAGCACTGACCACAAGCTTCTAAGATGCTTGTACACAGCTGACACTGACAAGACAGCTGCTGTTTTACCAACAGCCTCTAGTGTTTTAGCCGTCAATAATTTTTTAGCCTTTTGTAGCACACAGTGTCATCCCTTGCTTATCTATTGTTAATATAGCTTATTTTCTTATACTGTCAAAATATAGACAATGGTATTATTTTGTTATACTGGCTGTCCTGTCACATTAGGTTTCATTTACCACCACCAGCCCATCCGCCCACCTCCTGGCGATGCCTCTGTCTGCTTCCACTTAAAATATTTGTTCTGCAGCTATGCTTCTCATGGTTAATGGAACGTCGCTTAAAGAGTAAGCAAATCAGTGTGAAATGCATGTGTGAAAAAAACCTTAACATGAGTTCTAGGTAGGTGATGGAAAAGCAGAGAGAAGTCATAAAGCAACTGGCCTGGTCAGTCAAGCAATGCAACCAAGGCATCCAGATTCAGTAGCCAAGCAGATTGGACAGGTAGAGTCTCTGAGGGCATCCGGGCAACGCTGTCTGCACTGATAAACCATTCCACCGAGACAACACCTTATCTGTCCTACACTGTCTGGGATATCTCTGGATAAAGTCCCCAGTGTCCATAGGGGGGTGCACAGACCAGGTGCTTGAGCAGCAGGTAAGCAGCTGGCCATCTACCAGTTTACCAGAGGCGAGGTGAGCAGGGAAGTGAAAAAATTAAGCAGGCGAACTAGAGGGAGCCAGTCAACCCCGTGACCTCTTGTGAAATAACACAGCCCAGTGAGTAAAAAGTGTTAGCAGCATGCAACTCCAGCTCATGTCAAGGTTCTGACTCTTAGCTGGTGACACACAGCTCCTGACTAGATGGGGCATTAGGGTCACCTTGCACTGATGTATAAGCCTCTTCCATGGTGAGATTGTGTTTGCACAGACCAGATCTACAGCATTTTCCAAAATTATTCTCTTTCGTAAAGATGAACAAAAAAGGCTATAAAAAAAGCCTGGTTGGTATATTGTGGGGGGTGTTCAATCTTATCTGCAACGAGCCGGAGCAGAAACACACCTGTTACTAATCAATGGTCTGAAGCCTGAGACCAAGTGATTAAAGAAACCGATTAGACCTGCAGCCACACTGAGCCTTTGCAGACAAGATTGGGCAGTATTGGTGCAACTCAGACAACCAGCAGTAGAGCAAGCAATGGTGGTAAATCAATGCAGGCAAGTGCTCTGTCAACTGACTGTAGGTTCACCCAAGCCATCAGTCAGACAGATAGCAAGAGGGCTACTAAAACAATCAACAGTAAACAGTTATTTATATAAAACTCTGTTCTACCAGCCAGCAGTAGGATAACTCAAGTCAAGGCCAGCAACGGGCTACTACTATATCCATGGTACGATTATTCAAATGATACTTAAAGTAACTAAAAGATCTGTTAAGGCAAACAGTAAACAAGAATCCTTTGAATTATGTTCCATTGACCAATAAATGACTGATATATTTCACCATATTTCTCTGCTCTCCACATAAACTGTGTGGTCCTAATCTTAGCTAATACTTTTATAGGCATTTGGTAAGCCCTTACCAATCCCAAGGCTGATGTCTCTGGCCCCGCCCACACAAACCAACATCAGAGGTAGAGAAACTTAGTAAGCTAAAGTTAACTCAGAACAACAAAAAGCTAGGAATCTAGCCCACCTGTCTGCAGCTGCCTATTGTTCTTTCATGCACACACACCTCATCTGTCCATTTGTGCTCCCACCTGTTCATTTGTTTATGTGCCTGTCTGTTCGTCTCTGCTCGTTCGTGACATTTTTCGTGCAGTTAGCGTCACATAAAAGCTGAATAATGATGTTAGTTCTGTATGAGTGGCAGAGCAGGCTGAGAGTGTTGAACAGACAGCTGTCAATAGAGCCGTTGCATTAGCCACACCCATACAGTACTTATAGTCCTGATCAGTGTTTAATAAGCTGTGTTTTATTATATTTAAGTTTTCTATTTTTTCATTCAAGCTTTGCTGGGTGATGCTTAAGTTTAGTATCATTCATCCATTTTTAATGCTTTACTCTGTTTTGCCTGGGACTATAAGTCATATGTATATAAATCAGCACAATTTATAGAAAGCATATATACACAAGCTCTGCTGCTGTATGATTGATTGGTTTAATTTTGTACTGACTTGAATTCATTAAGCAGTGACAAACTATCATGCAATTCTGTGCGCAGATTAAACGCACTGTCAACAGTGAGCGGAACAAAAGAGGCTCCACAAAACATCTTCACATCAAAGAAAATCTAAAGGGCAACTGTGACAATCAGCACCGAGAGACCTCTCGGGCCTGACAGCCAAGCCATTGACCTTACCTTTCAGTCAGAGGAGCTTTACAGTCAGGAGCTTTACAGCTGGTGTTGTGTCTGCTACATGCTCCGTTCTAGGGTCTGCCCCTCTGCAGTTCATCCTGAGCCTCTCGCCTCAGTGCACTTTTTTAGTGCATACTGCTGGGCTCTCCCCAAATATGATCACTTGGACAAGCACACTGTTTTCAAAGGTGAGTATACCAAGAGTATGAACATCCCAAAGATGTTGGTCTAACCCTGGGTGAACCCTCCACAGTGTTACTTTTAGAAAATACAAGGATTGTGTTCAAATTCAAGCAAGAGAAAATAAATTGCCTTCTCTGTGCCTGGATTTCAGATTTATAAATTCATGTTTTGTGTGTTTTGTGTGCCTTCAGCCGTGCCGTGTGTTCTTGGGGATGCCCCCACCTATTAATAATTCAAAATGTGATCCATGGTCTGTCTGAGATGACACAGCAAGATTGTGTTGGTCAAGATCTTGGGGGGAAACTATCAGCCACTGTGCTTTGCATCAAATATGGATTTCAGCAGAAATGTAATAAAATAACAGCTAGATGTTTCTACTGGTTAACTTTTCCAGATAAACCTTACCAGTATTTTTTTCACTGTACCAGCTGGCTATCTCAATAAATATCAAGACCAAGAACCATACAGAACCTGGAATTTGGTTCTGTATGGTTCATCAAAATTATTTTGATGTTATGCTGAAAAGTAAACACTCAAATACAGATTCAGGAAAAGCTCATTGTTATTACAGATTCAGGAACAGCTTATTGTTATCCATCTTTGAGCGCAATTGGTAAGATTCTGTCTATGGCAAGCCAAGAAGCAGCACTACTCTACCTCAGGGTGGCACTGTAGCAAGTTGATTCACCCAGTTGGTCCTTCATAGCCTAGCAACTGTAACTATGCCTGAATACCCCTGAAAACACTTTATTATCATAGCATATTTGTAAATCTGCAAAACTAGCCAAGTTGAATTATTGCTCATTTCACAAACTGAAGACACAAGAGAAGCCATGTAAGTTAATGTTATGAAGAGAAGAGCATTTCTAAAAGAAATATTGTTGAACCAAACATTTTATTTTATTTATACTTCAACACCTCTCTGGTAAGTAAGAGTTGGAACCACCCAATGCTGGAACTGTCAGCCACCATAATTACCAGAAGTCACTTTGCACACTGGTTATAACCTTAAAAATGTTAAAAGTAAACTACGGGCTGCTTCGCAGCTATATATCCAGTATTAAGGCACCCACTCAAAACATCTTTTGTACTAGATTCTTACATTAATACAGTACATGCCAACTCATCATTTTATAGCTCTTATTTAGCATGCAGCACCAGTGTTGTATGTTACATATTGCTTATATTGTATGAATATTACAATTATTCATACTGTAGTAAAATAAAAACTGGGACTACATATGATTTTACTGTGCAACTTGCATCTTGGCTGCCAAAGGAATGTTTATTATGTCATTATATTATAAAGGACATATACAAATGAAATTCAGTCATGGACCAATTAAGATTCTCATTTGTTAATATAGCACAAACTCTACCGGTTGACATTTTGAGAGTCCCTTTTTGTTTTTGTTGGGTTTTTCCTTCTGATTTTGAAAGCGTGGATTGTTTTTTGATACCATTTGCATTTAAAGAAAAATCTCAACAAAATGCAAGATGCATCGCTGTTGGCGCTGTTTCTAAAACTAGTCTTTAATGATTATTTAATAATACGGAGTTTCAATTAAGGAACTTTTATTAAGCCTTTTCCTTCTACTTATTTCTCCTTTTATTGTTTTTATTATAATTTTTAGAATTTCATATTAACTTTCTTTTTCATGCTGATTTCATCGTTATCTTATATACATTCCTTAAGATTTCAGATACACTATATTATCTAAATGTGTTATGTAAGTGTGCAGTTGTCAAATGATTTCACTGTTAGTTGTACCATGTATGACAACGTATGTGACAAATAAACTTTGATTTGATTTGAATAATGATGAAAATTATAATCTTTGTATTACAATCTAATTTGTCTCTCCTCTACAGCACCCTTCAACCAACTAACTGTTCCAGCATTTATATTAGCGAATATAAGTTACCTTGTCAGAAATGTAAGGTCACATACTGTAAATATCCAGCTAATGAAAACTAAAGATTTCTATAGCATGGATGGGGACACATATCCAGCTTACGAAAATCAATATGATTGTGGAGAGTAGAAGAAAAAATGAGTTGCCTTCGGTGTATTTTTTTTTTATTAGCCTAACCTACTTATGGTCAGGTGATGAATGTCTTTGGATGTTCACTAAATAGGCTAAATCTTTTCTGGAACTACTTTCACCCACTTGTGCTCATTATGAAAGTTTTGAAGTACCATTACTACATTTGTATCTTCAGGTTACCCAAGAATTTGATCTGAAACAAAAATCTTTTTGTTTAGTTTCAGTTAACTGGTAACATTGACTAACATTCCTGAGAACCTGAGCTCAATTTAATAATCACACACCAACACGTGAAGAGAATGGTATAGATCTGTCAAACCTTCACTACTGAAACTCAGCACTGAACAACACCGCTTACTGCCATTGCTCTCTCCTTGTCAAACATCCATTGCTGTCATCTCATGCAATCTTTGAAAGCAATCGATGTGCAAAGGGACCTGGCATTTACAACAGATCATCTTTGCTCTACTGCAGCACAAAGCATATTGTAGCTGCTGTGAAAGGGTAGTGGCCTCTTTGGTTATACAGCACACTTGCAAGGACACACACTAGCTTATTTGGTCTTGTTGCACCACAGGTTGCTGAGGCATGGCAGAGGCTTGTTTCACAGAATACATGAGACAGTACAGTACATTCTGAAATTTGCTTCTGAATACTGGCGAATTCAATCCAAGTTAACAATAAAGTATCAGCTTGCATTCATCTCTGCTGCTGTATGCCCAGTATAAACTCACTGACCCAGTGCTGGGTCAAAAGCATCAGTCCAAGTCCAACAGCCAGTGCAAAAGCCATTAAGCAGTCACAATCTGCCAATCAGATGCAACCAGTGTGGTTTAATGTGAAATTGTTCATTTGCAGAGAAATTTTTAGCCAGATTTATTTACTATTTACCACCAATGAACCTACACATGTCTTCTGAGTTTCCATATGTAATGCTGTTGGTTGTTTTGCATTAAAACACTCTTCATGTATACCTCCACAATGATAGGATTCAAATCAATTGATTAAAATACATTTTAGATCAAAATTCAAACATCAGCCAACATATTCAGAAGCATTTTATGCAATAACGTTCTGGGAGCTTTCAGAGGTGTTAAACCCTTCATAGTTATGGTTCACCACCACTGTGATCAATCCTGACTTGAAATGTTTCTCTAAAGCAGATCATTTCAGATTAGACTAATGATTTTGTTGAAATATTAATAATTTAATTATCCAGAAAGTTTGAAACATTATTTGAGCATTCCCAAAAAATCCCCCCATATAAAATGTTTAGCCCACTTTCAGAATTCATGTTTTAATTTGTACACAAAGAGTGCTGTGCTTTTTCTTAACCTGTTGCTAAGCATAGTGATGTAGCGAGGACTTGCCTGTGGAATCTTATAATCTGACACACATCAGAAGCCCAAAGATTAAAAAAATGCAAAACTGATTATATGTGTGGGTGAAAATTCCATCTGGTGTGCATCTGCTTTCCAATAAACTGCCGCCACTTTCTAGGCATCTGCAGGGACTGTACGTGCCTTTGAAATCTGATAACTTGACACAAATTGGAAAAGCATTGATTAAAAAATGTAAAATTGATTTTGTGGGTGTGTGGCGAGCAGGTCATCATAGCTGCAGACAGGTTTGTCTGTTCATTTGTCTATTGTCCCTGTGCTTCCTATGCCAATTACAACACTGCCAGCTGTGGCGCTTTGTTTTTTTCGATTTCTTTGTCACTGCTGCTCTGACTATAATAAGCAGAATTGAAGAAATAGCACTAACACTTATACTAATAACTCTTTACTAGACCAGATTCTTCAAGGCCATTTGTACCCGTTCCAAGTGCTCTTACTGATAATAAAGACTATATGTTTAAAGTCTATTTCCCCCTCAACTAATTAATTTTGCAAGATTATTAGTTAAAGTTCTTTTCAGCACACACCACACTGACTCCTTAGTGAACAAACGCTCAGTGAGGCTGACATGGAAAAGAGAGAGCGAGAGAGAGAGAGAGAAGACAACAATGAGCCACAAATACCTCTGTCCTGCTGTTGTGAGCAGGAGTTCTTTTCTTTTGCAATCCTATTAATAAACCTTGTTCCACTGCTTTGTCTGGGCTGTGATTCAGCAGAGATCTTCTAAATGTCTGGGACAACCACCACTTCTCCACTCTGCTGCTGATGCCAATAATTAGATTTGTCACTGTTGCTAACAAGTGCAGCACCAGTGTGGCAAGGTCTTTGTGCACCATTTTAATATCTAGCTAGCTTCTTAACACGTAAACAACTTTAATCAGAGCCATTGTGGGAATACCAAGTCCTACCAGCTGGTCGCATTAAAATCAATTAGCTGAACTAACCTAGCTAGATATGACTATCATGTTCAAGTCATGTTTGATTACAATACATTTAAGGTCAAAGCTTTCTTTGCATTTCTAACCCTTCTAACCTTTTAACTCTTAATTATTTTGGGATAGACCCCCTTTATGAACTTCACTATGTTACGACCTGGTCTAGGGTCAGGCCGTAACAGAAACTGAGAGTGGGTTCTTTCCGAGACCAAACAGCAGACACTGTTCAAAACCAGAAAACTGCAAGTTTATTTTCAACAAATGAGTAAAAGATGGGACAGTGGCTTCAGGGACAAACAGAACAACTAAAGAAAAAAAGAAAACTAACTAAGGCTGAAAACAAAGCAAAAAATACACAAAACTACCCCAAACTCCTTACAATAAACAAGGTAAAAGGGTAGACAAAGAAAAGTCCCCTACATCTCATTGAGAGTTTATAGATTCTAACAAAGCTGTTACTAAATGTACAACCGAAGTGGAGAGTGCTGGGCTGGTCTGGGCAGAAGTTCTTCCAGTTTAGGTCAAAGGAGAGAACCCTGAACTCATTCCAAGATGGCCTCTTGATGATCTTTTAGATCACAAGGCGCCCCTAGTGGTCAGTGCACAATGGACCTGTACAATGTCACTTAGAAAAAACACAACGTAAAATGGCTTCCATGACCAGGGGTCGTAACAACTATTTATTTTGCAAGTTAAAGAAGTTAGCTGTTAGCTATTTTCCTTTATCTTAGTTATATATCTATGTTAAAGGGAATCTATCCTGATCATTTTCAGTGTTTTTAATTTTATTTTTGGGGATTATTAGAATAGATTTACATGCTTTACATGTACGGCATTTACAAAGTATATTTTTGTTCATTTAATAATGATGTTGTTCACTATTAAAAAAAGTTTTGTTGTAAGTATGTGGCCGCTAACATAATAGCACTAAGAAAATCAGATTTCAATTTCAGAATTATGGAAATGATCTAATATGAGCAAGCACTGTAACATGTTGATGCATATCATGCTGTTTACATGTGAAGTCACGATCAGTCAGGCTGAAGTGGCATTTCTCTTCCATGCATAAACCTCCAGTACCTCAGACACAAAGATGAGAAACAAGCCTCACCACTTTTGGAATAGATATTGATCCTCTAGTCAATAGTCTGGTCCATTTTGTCAACACCAGCCATGTTCCTGGTATTGTAATTGACAGTGAGTGGCTGGTCAGTTTTTATTTTCTTGCCTTGAGCTGAGGAGTATAATACGGCTTTCCCAATGGAGGTGTTCAGCCTTCAAAAGTTCTCAACGAGGTCCATTATCTTCAATCTCAACCTTCTTGTCAGTCATTTCCACGTATAGCTAACAGTGCACAACATGTTGTTTTAAGGCGCCATGCTTTTGTGTCCAAACCAGATGGGCTATGAATTGCTTGGCAGAATACACTACATATCCAAATGTTTCCAGACGCCCTGTTTGATTAGTGAATTTCAACTACTTTACAATGCTCTCACTGCTGACACAAGGGTTTAACAACACAAACACAGCTTGTACAATCTCCATAGAAAAGTATTGCAAATAGAATGTTCTGTACATGAGCCTAGATAGATAGATACTCAAATTAGCCACATGTGATTTGCATACAGCGGAATTTGACCTCTGCATTTAACCCATCCGTGCAGTGAAACACCCACATTTACACACACTAGTGAACACACTAGGGGGCAGTGAGCACACGTGCCCAGAGCGGTGGGCAGCCCTATCCACGGCACCCGGGGAGCAGTTGGGGTTAGGTGCCTTGCTCAAGGGCACCTCAGTCATGACCTGAGGGATCCCGGGGATCGAACCGGCGACCTTCCGGTCACAAGACCGGATCCCTATCCTTCAGGCCACGACTGCCCCTCAAAAAGAAGATGGTTGAGCCTAGGGTCACCATTCCCAGTTTTAAGAGGGTTGTAAACCCTCTCTAGCTTTAGACTGTTATTCTCTTGAGTAAGCTCCAGCTAATACCTCTGGGATGAGTTGGAATGTTGTTCTGGCCCAGAACTAGCCATCCAACATCAATAATCATGCAATTAAAATGAATGCAATATACACCGATCAGCATACCTACATATCTACATATCTACATATATCTACATACGTAGTCTATTGTATCAGCTCCACCTCCGGTCTAGGAACACTTTGGTGTTTAACAATTACAGACTGTAGTCCATCTGATTCACTGCATACAATGTTTTTTCCCTTTCATCTAATTGTCAAGACCCCCACAGGACCACCACAGAGCAGGTACTATTAGGGAGGGCGGCCATTTTCAGCACCCCAGATTAGTCCACCAAACAAATATATTCAGCCAACAGTGTCCTGTGGGCAGCAGCCTAATAAAGGACTGAAAGACCCACTAACCAAATAATGTCTGCTATAATAATATTTAGCTGATGAAATGGACAATGTGTGTAGATACAGGAAGATGGTTTTAATGTTATGGGTTATTGGTATAATCAGTGTCCATCACAGCAACGTTCCAGCATCTAATGTAAAGTCTCCCCAAACAATAGCAAATAGCAAATTGCAATAACATTGATTTCAGAGGGAATGCTAGATAAGCAGGTGTCTCCAAACTTTTCTTTCTGTCATAGCCTGACCTACCGAGAGATGTTGTTGCTTTCATCAACCAGGGGCCTAAACTTCATCTTCTACAGTGAGATTTTTGTTTGATAGCAAGCTGGAGATACTGTAGAGTACCTGCCTTTGACCATCTGGCTGTTAATAGCCTCACTCCCATACATCATCCATCTGTACTGTAGCCAGTGATCAACACTGGCGTATCTAAAGGACATATAGCAGTCATGTTTTCTTTGAACAAACCATACAGTTAACTTTGGCAGAGGTATTATATAACCTCATTGTTAAAAAAAAGTTCAAACCCGTTACTGCCATTATGTCCCTTTATAGCTTTTTCACTGAAATAAACTCTAACCATTAGACAACCTTGAAAAATCGTTCACTTTTATGCACTGCCTTTCATTTGAGCTGCCTGTTGAGGTGGTGGGCAAGTCTCCTACTCCTCATCCTCAGATTTAGAGCAGCCTCGCTTATTTGGTGTTTCTCTAGACAGTGACATCTGTTGCATAGTCCACTTGACAAGCTGACAAATGGACTATGGCCTCACTCATTTCATCATTCACTCTTTCCTCAGCACTGTCTTCATTTAATCAGTTGGCATAACAAAAATATCCGGCAGTGTGTCCAATTGAATTATGTCAATCACTTTTTTTTCCTTGTGATGTGCCATTTTGCAGCTTCTCTGCCTTTTACTGTATATCAGAGGCATTCCAGACATGCCGTACTTGTGGAGACATTTCACCCACCAATTATATTAAACATAAAGTTTGAATGTATGCTTTTATAAGCACACCAAGGACACTAAAGAGCACAGAATACTTCTTTAATGACTCAAGAACTTTGTTGGGTGTACTGTGTTAAATTGGATTTCTATGGATTTAGGTGAAAGACAGTATTTTGTTAGTAATGATGAGCATATCTCAGATAAACATGATATTCTTTGTGGTGGTCATATTTTCTTTGTATTTGCTGCAACTGAGACAAAGTAATAATAAACATGGAGATTTCACATGATTTTTGAGTTTGCAAATGATACACAGTTTTACATATCCGAAGTGTCAGATAAGCACAACCTGCTGTACTTTGTGGCCATCATCTGTAGGAATAACATTTTTTAGAAAACAAGACCACAACAAGACCACAATAACAGATGAACTAAATGCAAACAAGGTGTATGACAGCCAAGATAATCTGGCTCTGCAGACAAAAGAAGTTAGAAATGTTGTTTTAATTCTTGACTCTTGAATCTTTTACTTTTAAACTACATTTTAATAGCAACACTGCATTCCCCCATTTAAGCAATATAGCAAAAGTAAGATCCTATATCCATTTACAAGATACCATGAAATTAATATATGTTGTTTTATTACAGCCTTTTAAATGAAAGTGCTATTTGTATATCTTCTTTACTTCTTCTTCTTCTTCTTCTTCTTCTTCTTCTTCTTCTTCTTATTATTATTATTATTATTATTATTATTATTATTATTATTATTATTATTATTATTATTATTAGTAGTAGTAGTAGTAGTAGTAGTAGTAGTAGTAGTACATTTTAGGGATATACTGGTGCACCAGACTATGCAGCATGTACCTTGCATCAAAAAATACAAGACACCTCAAAGAGAACTCTTGTAAATACTATACTACTAATACCAGATTCATAAGTCAACAAACTTTTGCAAATTTAGTTGTTACAGAGAAAGACATTGTTACCAGTCACACTCTCACAATTTAACTGATATTGTACTAAAATAACATATTCCTGCTTCAAAATGTTGCGAATCTTCTACTTGTGTGTGAAAAACTTGTAATACAAATAAAGCATGAGTAGATGTTGAGATTCCAACTGCACACTGTATTTTGTATGTATTTTAACTTGTTGTATTTTTAAATTCAGTTTACATGAATTGGAAAACGCTTTGAATTCTTAGTCTATGAGAAATGAAATTTGGCTAAAACCCAACTCTTAAATTGGAATCTATTAATGGTTTACAACAGATTCAAAACTTCATGGCCTGTGCCTGATTTTAAAGTTGGCTAACTGAAACATTTACCAAAGTACATTTAGCCCCCTGGGTCTGGAAATGCCTGCAGTCATAAGCAAACAAGATGTTGGCAACTCAGTCCAGAAATTCTGAAACAGGGACTAACCTGGAGGAGTCACGTACAGAATTATATATTATCATGTTTGTGACAGAAAATACCTTAATCCATAGTCGTGACCTGCAAACGATCTCCTCCACTAGAGTTCTCCACATCTCCCTTTGAGCCGAGGACCTTTATACAGTAGCCTCCATGAAGACAACAGTCCCTCTGGTACAGAGAGATGAGGCCTCTCTTTTGTATTACTTTTATTTTGTATAACTTTCTTTGACTTTTCCAATATGTACAGGTTTTATGCATCCCTGACACAAAGCCCTCTTCTCAGCTAAAAATAATGTTTCCTGCAACTCCTTATAGGAGGGCAGTTGCCCCTCAGTACTTTTATCCTCAGACTATTGGGGAAACACACAACTCTGAGAAAGAACATTGACTCAATCCACCAGCCAAAGTCACAAAGGACATTATCAGTTGGGGAATTGAGGCTTTCAGCAGTTTGCAGTCTCACAACTTTTAAAGTAAGTACCAAGAAGAGGTCTTTGACAAGATGCTGTAGAAGAACCACTTTTCAGTCCCTAAAGAACTTGTCCAGGGATGTTTTATAGGAACTGTAAACTGAAATATATACAAGGAATATATACAAGATATACATAATATATACAAATACAGTTTTTTTATTTTAAAGAAACCACACATAAAGTTTCTATTTCATTCAAATGGGTTTCCTAAAACTGTACATATAAGCATATGTATATATGTACAACTTTAGGAATAAACAATAAATATATATCAAATGCTTGTTCAGATGTATACAGCATTGTGTATATTATCGCTGAAATACAAGCATCTCCAAACTTTTACAGGAGAAGACTTTATTTTCAATATAAGCTAATGGAATCAGAATGTTTCTAAACTATTTTGGAGCATTTTTCTTGGTCACAATGTAAACAGCAGCTGGCATAGTCAAATGATGTAGAAAAATAAACTCTGATTAAAATGAGGAAACATATTTTTCTTTTGACAATATATTTGGCCATTTTACCCAAAACAACAAGTCTAAAGCCATTTCTCCCAATCTGCATTTTATAGTCCAAGCTACATCCATGCAATCTGCCTCTCACTGTTTGCCATTTTCTGGTCAATTTGTAGGTGTTTGTATTTATGAGAACATGCTGCTTTTACACACTGAAAGCACATTGAGTCATCATATTAATTTGCTATAACCCCGAAATATGCAAGTGAATACCACTCTTAGTAAGCTGTATGAATTTCACCATCTGACGTAACTCTTATTGCCTGAGTAATATTTTGCAATATTTCCAAAACTGAATCATCATGTCATTTGGTCACTAATTAGCATTTTTGTACCCAGCGACAGCATGGTGAACATTGTTGGCTTTGTTTTGACAATACAGAAATAGCACACCTATTAAATAATGGATTTGATGTGTCATGACAGACCGTTTGCCAAAAACATTCACAACTGAGGGGATGTTCAGAACATTGGACTGTTCCTGTTCGAGGAGGTTATTAGTTTTGTTATAAAAAAGTATTTGTTATGGTTAGTTACTTCATTCCTTCATTCGTTTGTTCCTTTGTTTGTTTATTCACTTCAGTTGTGTTCTCTGATGTACACTGCCACACACTCCAATTATACCCTGAACCTCCTTTAGATTTGGGTAAAAATTTCGATCTGACATAGCTTTCTCAACTTTATGCAATGTAACTGCTGTTCTTCCAGGTTTTAATGATGCACTGGACAGTTTTTAACCCAATTTCATTTTAGCACTGGACAGTTTTTAACCCAATTTCATTTTGTCATTTTAGCTTCAGTTGCTTGATGCATGCCAGTAATTTTATTATAAGACACTTCTGAAACACAGTAACATCTTTTCCATCACCTCTTCCATCATGGTTGTTTAAGAAATAAGGAGCTACACGTTGCATCTGTTAGGGTTAAACAAATTGTTGCCAGCTGAAACATATTAATTACTGCAGGAATTATACAACTTCTCTTAAGTATCTGCTCATTTAAATCCAGTTGGTAACTTTTTGGCCAGGGAATGCATGTTTCCAGCTCCTTGCTGTTTCTTTTTTAACATATGTTTGCAATTACACTGTCAAATTTCACAGCTGTAGGGTTTCAACATCACTGTCATTGACATTCTATGGGAAACACTGTTTGATTGACATACCTTGTTGATAGTGAAAATGTGACTGCAAACAGCCAGAAGTCAGTATTGGTGGAGTTGGTGCAAGGTGAGGAACTACAATTGCTAATAGAAGGACTGCTATGTTTTTACTAATATGGCAAAGTCATATCTGATTGGCAGTCATGATACATGGCTGTAAACAAAAATACAAATTAAAATCCATAGTTCACAACTTCATTTTAAATTACGCATGTGGAAAATTGCAGGCGTATGACAATATCACAATTTCTAAATGATTCCTCTGTTAAAATACAGTATGACTGTCTAATAATTTGCATTACCTCAAAGTAAGTAAAGACAAACTTAAAATGAAAGTATTATATAACTATATTATTATAACTATAAATATTAAATTGTCACGCCCTGCCTGTCCTCGCCTGTTTGTTTACGTTCTCCTGTCAAGTCCACATAGTCTTTATCTTTTTCGTCATGTGTTCCATGTCTTCACCCTGGTGTTTTATGTTTCCTGTCTCGATATATACCCTCTGTTTTTCCCTGACCTTCGTCCGACATTTTGTTGCACTTTGTTGTAAATGTTTGTTGTATATATCGCTGTTTGATTTACTGTCTGTTTCTCCGTCTATGTATCATGTTGCAGAGATAGCTACTAAAGTTAGCATGCTAAACAGCTATCTCCGACTTGTCCTGTCTTGTAATAACACTTTGTAACTCAAGAGGCAATAGTGAGTAACTGTAGTGAGGAGTCTGCCAACATGAGAGGATAAAGAAGCATGGCCCCCCAGTGTTTTCTAACCTTGTCAATCATGTTAAAGGGTTCTGCTCCTGGTTAGATAATTTCAGGACATGTAACCAATAAAAGAATCAGTAAACATAACAATCGCTGAAGCTCTTACCATTATCACCACCACTGCATACACCAGGTAACAAACTACATTCGGCAGCAAAGAAGCTAAATAAATAGAAGCAAAATGAACATCACTAGCTTTATGTAGTATGCAGTTCCAAGTTTACTACCATACGTGTGTGAGGTTGCTCTGAAAATCAGTTTACATGGTTCATTGTCTTTGCACAATGTTTAGCTATATGCCTCTTACTCCTGTTTAATGTCTAGTCTTATATACAACGTGGCGAGTATAACCATTTTAGGGTATTTCTATATGGCAGAGCTTCCACTGAACAATGAACCAAACATGTTTGTAGGCTTCTCGTATGTGAGTTATAACAGACCATAACCACCTCTGGGATCTTGTGATGTTTAGACAGCAACCTATACATTATTTATTCTTCTCACCATAAACATGTAAGCATGGTGTGATTGGCACATTCACGCTATTTTAAGAGAAAAGAAAGAGAAAGTATTGATGTCCAAAGTATTTAGAACATGTGACTCACATTGAGTAACAGAGTAACAGAATCTAACAGAATACGTTATAACATTTTATATGTATTTTGTATTCTTTAATGGAATACATTTTAAAAATGACCCTCCCAACACTCTATAGGTTATATGATAATACAGTCACGTGAGTAGAAAAAATGTAGAAATGCCCAGCCTTGCAGGGGTGACCCCGAAATTGTATGTATGCATTCAGATGAGCTCAGCATATAGAACTGCAATTTATAGCCTCCAGCTGTTACGCAATGCTTATTAAAATATTAATCAGGCAAAGCACAGGCCACGTATCACACCCCAGTGCTGAGAAGACGGATTTTCTTCAGACATGTCGACCAGAGCAGGTGAAAGACAGACGTGTGCGTGGCCTCGCTTACATGACCGTGTCAAGGTGCTCCAGTAGCCTGAGGACATTTTTTTTTATTCTCTTTGGTGCTTTGGAATCCACATTTGTTAAGGAGTGTGATAAATAAATGCAGAATGATGGCTGTACTGAATCAGAAAGCTTAAACCTCTAGTGCACTCTGCCTCTATGCAAAATCCTCTCCCTGCTCTCCCTAAACACTGCAGTTCGGCTTCTTAAATTAATGTGGCCAGACATCAGCTCATTTACAGCTTTACTCTTTAATCTATACTAACATCCTGTAGAACACCTAAAACAACTTCTACTCAGTCTGCCAGGAACCAACCTGTCCAGTGTTGTGATGGTGAGTCTGGGACTTATTAAGATCTTCCCTTAAAGGCCTGTGTCATATAAAACTGATCTATCAAAATAGTCTATATGTAGTTCATACACAGTCTGTATATTGTCGCCGTCCAATGAAAAACTCCAAAATTGCAACTTTACAGGAGAGACCAAAAACATACTTTACTTTAAATGTAAGTCAATGTAACCAGAATTTTATCCAAGCTATTTTGGAGCATTTCTATTGGTCCATTAGTCATACAGTTTTCACACAATGTAAAGGCCATTGCTGAGTTCAAATTATTTAGAAAACGTAAAATCGACCAAAATGGGGATTTTCATTGGACAGCATAGATATGAAAACCTAAAAAATTCACAAAAATATAATGCATTGACACAAATCCACATATGACAGCAATTTAGCCCCCCACACACGTTCAAGTTGCAAGGATGAATGAAGCACAACCAGGGATAAAATACTAACCAAGCCAGGGGTCCCTGAATGTCAATTTGCTTAGAGGGACTTTAGTCTTGAGCAAAATTCATGAGTAAAAACAAGTGCTCTCAATTATCAGGCGAAACGGGCCTCAGACACATTGGCTTCGGAGAACAAGGCAAATGGCTAAGTGGCCACAAACTCTCAGACTGTAAAGTTTGTATAACATTTGCGATTCTGTTTTTCTTGCTGGATTAATGACAGCTAAAAGAGTTAAAGATGATGGTATACTACAACCACAGCTTTTACTGAACTGTTCTGCTATTATATTCTTTTATTTGATAAAAATGAAGAGGACCATAAGTTAATTACAGGAAGAAATATACCCCCCTCCATATCAAGGCTCAAGGATTTACCACAGTGATTACTTACATGAGCACGCCAATCGCTGTAGTTTTAATGGGAAATGTTTTTTAAAAAAAACAATAACATTTCTCAGTTTTATCTTTGTACAGTGTTATCTTTGTACTATTATATAATATAAAATATTAAATATTAAATATTACACTATTAATTATTACTACTCAAGTATACTAGTATATACTACTAGAGCTCTTAAACATAGTGTTTCATAGATTTGCACATCATTGCATTCCCAACTCTGGAAACCGGATTGTAAAAGGACCAGCACTGTCCTAGATTAACAAATAATTACTTATTTATTTGTTTTTTATATTATTAAAATCTTTTTTTTAATATTGTTGCTATTCAAATAAGATATTTTAGGTAAAGTGTAATAGTGGATTTGTTTGGTTCAAAAAGTATATAAAGATTTAAGAATAAAGATTCTGTACAACAATTACTACAAATTAGACAGTCAATATAATATTGCACATTAATTGTACCAAATCTATCCCCTGCCATGGAAATTGCATTTCTCCTTATATAAAAATTAATGTTAACTCTTATTTTGTCTCATTTATTTAATCACTTTTCAGGCCTTGTTTGTGTGTTTGTTTCTTCAGGCATTTATTTAGTATGTGTTTGGCGGTTTCCATTCTTGGGCACAATCCAGCGCAGCAAATCAGAACAGAGATCATTTACATGAAATAGGCTGAAAGGCAGAAAGACGATTGGAAGGTGGAATGGTCATGTAAAGTTGATTCTGACACTTTCTTGGTCCATAAAACTGTAAAAATGTCAAACAAGTAAAAAACAAGGGAATCATATGATATGAGCCCTTTAACTCAGATTGATTACTAGCAGTGCCATTCACAACTTCAGCAATTCTGAACGGACAGAAATGTGTTGATAAGAACAAGATTAGGGTGCTGTCCATGACTAAAAGAATATGATTGATGAGGAGGAACAAGTGGCATTTATCACTGAATACAGGGAGAATTGCAGATTCTTGGAGAGCAGAGAAACAAGTGCACGGTTGACAAAGGGGAGATAAAAGGACACCACTTTCGTTTGAGAGGAGAAAAGAGCAAGGCTTATGAGAGGTTGATTGAGGGAGGTTGAAAAGTAGCAATAAAAGGTGTGAAGCGTGATTACTGATGAAGTGGAGCGTGTGGGGACTAAAGAGTTTAATCAGTGGACGATTTCAGGGCTGATTGTTAGTGCACATTGGCGAGTAAGTGTATAAGATGCTGTGCCTAGACTATGTGTGATCTAACCACAGCCAGAAGAGCGATGATGCATTGCAGACCACGCCGCCTCTACTTCAGTAATGGCAGTGTTTTAGCTGCAAGCATTAAATGTGCTTATCGCAGCACTTGTGCCCGAGGCCTGTCATCGCTGTCTCAATGCCGACAAGTCCTCCCTCCTGTGTTCTGTTTTTAATCACACCTCCCTCGCTGATGAATGGCACTGCATAGCTGTTTATTTGTCTTATTTATTTATTTGTTTGTTTTTGAAAGGTAGGGTTAGGGCAGAATATGCCAGACCTTTTTCATATTTGAATGCAAATTTGAAAATGCTTATTAAATTGTGTATTTACAATTGCATTTCCCTTGTGCGTGTGCATTATTTAAGACATAATTCAAATTCAAATGCAGAAGCTGTATTTGCATTTATGCGTATAATGACTGGAAGAAGGTTATATGGAAAAGCAAAGTGCTTCTGACATTTCATTTTCATTATCGATAATGATGTAACTCATTAAACGTGGAATAACAATTGCCTGTTTACAATTGCATTTTTCATTGCACTGCAACAAAATTCAATTGCATTTGTAGTCCTTATTGCAATTGCATTTTCACTGTCAGCAAGTTTTCCTGTCAATCAAACTTTGTAGGCAGGAAGTCAGAAGGGGATTTTTTAGCATGAGGCATGTTTTAAGAGAAAGTGATGAAAAAGTCTAAAGTTTTTGGTACTTGAGCATTAGCAACTGCTACTAGCAACTTTTCAACACCAACCAGGCCGAAAACAACTCTGTTCAAAGTTGCATGTAGACGTGATACTTGTTTTTTGAGGACTGTTGGAGGACCTAGGTGGCCAGTGATGGGTGTTCTCATACAGAAAGCACAGGATTTCTGGGGTGTTAGCACAGTCTTTCCCGATCCCATGTCCTGGAACTTTACAACAAGATAATTTTGGAAAACCAGGTTACCCAACATGGCACCAGCCTGATTAATTGTGATTTGTGCATTTTGAGGCAGTGAAAGCATTAAAATGTAGAAGACAGTGTATCTCAAACAATTTTGTGAGCCACCAGTCACTATGCCTCTTGTTTCGCATTGACAGACTCTATATAAATACTCCCCCTAGAGAACCGGCACTTTTTGCCATGGAACGTGGCCAAGAAAGACCTACTACTGCAGGAAAAGGAAATTTGGCTGACATGCAAAATGACCCATCACGAGCCTGTTATTTGAGTCACAACATAAACAGTCCCTCAGGAAGCACAGACGTATACGACAGATGGAGTGTCTGTGACTGAGATTACTGTATGCTAGGCTGGAACAACAAAACTTTAGATTCACGCTGGATCAGTGCAGATGAAAGACAGAAGTGTGGATACCCAATCAGAATGCGATTAACAGATTCCTGACAGTGTGGCCAGCTTAATGCAAGATATCAGACTCTCTGTCTACATGAGGCCAGAATGTCTGTGGCTAATACTATTGTGCCATTAACCCTTTTATGCAAGCCCCTTTATCAAACCCCTTCTAATGCACAACATGTCTTCATGTCCTATGTTATTTTATGTATTGCTGAGTATCTCTTTGGCATATCTTTTGAAATCAGTTTATTTAATGTTTCAGGTGTTTCTTAGAAACCTTGTTTTTGACCTTAAATAATTATATTATTTACTTTATGAACAAAAGTAGTCTTAGTAAATATGTTCCTGATTGCAAATGTCAATAGTTCCTATCAAATTCCATAGTGAATACATAATGGTTAATCCTGACCCATGTTGTGTGTAAGGAGGGCAATGATACAAAACTTAAAATAAGGGTTGGTCAAAAAAGGTACACTGCGGAATTCATGGAAGCGTAAATGATGAAAGGAATGTATTGCAAAGATACAGAAAATACAATCTCAGTCGGGTCACTTTTAAAACAGGTTGTGCATCAAAGCATTAACATTGATGTTTGTCCAGCCATAAACCCTCCTGGTCAGTCAAGAATTACTTCCACACTAAACAACAGCTTTTTAACCACCGCTGGCTATTTGTAACAGGTGTGTTAAAGCAGGGAAAGCACTGAAATGTGCAGGACACTGTTAATCCATGACCAGTGTTCCTTCGACAGCCCTGCAAGTCCCTGCCTGAGGCCATCAAGAACAACTTCAACATGAAAATCACTTTTGACAGAACTGTCCTTAGCCTGGTTAGAGTTAATGTTCCTAGCCACAGATGCCATCGCTAGCTCTGTATTGTAAATCCAGCCATTTACCAGTTTCACCAGAATTGCATCTCAATTAAAACTCCTTCCGTTAAATCCCATCCATAGCATTTGATTGACAAGAAGCCTCATTGACAGTGAAATGCAAATACAAACAGGGCTGCGAATACATTTTAATTTTGGCAGAGCTAGAGTGCAACAATTAGGAAATGCAATTTCAAATAGTTGATTGTTACTCCATTTTTAATAAGTCAGCGTCAGACTGTTAGGACAATAAAAATTAAAATGTCAAAAGGACTTTGCACATACCACATAAACTTTTTACAGTGATTATAACTGTTTTTAACACAGAAATGCAAACGCAAATACACTTTAAAACTTGAATTATGTATTACCTGCATGGGTAATGCAATTGTACAGACACACATTAATTAGCACTTTCAAATTTGCATTTGAATGAAAAAACTTTGGAATATGCTGCCACAATAAACACCTGTTAAGAATGAGAAGCTGTTTCAGTGCCACCTGACAAATAAGGATTAATCTCACTGACTTCAGGCCAGCAAAGGATGACAACCACAGCTAACCATAGGTTTCTGCATTATTCATATGCAGCAGGTGCAAATCTAATCCTGAATGCAAACAAATTTTGGCCTCATTACAGCACAGATCCCACTGAAAACATGAGAGGCATCTTTGATGTTTTGAAGTGATTCAGAATTCATGCAGCAAACAGGAATGAAAATAATAACTTGTTCTCACCACTCCACAGGGAATCAACAAACCAACACAGGCTTATGGATCACTGGGCCACTTTCTGGACACAGATTAAGCCATTAAAGCAGAAGCATTTTCCCCTAAAAGTCCTTTATGATAGGACTGGCATGAATGTATGCCTAGAACTGCAGTCACATAGCATCAACAGACTTATATTTCATCATATGTAAGCTGAATCTTACTTATAGGAATGGTTCTTAATAATAATAATAATAATAATAATAATAATAATAATAATAATAATAATAATAATAATAATAATAATAATCTTTATTTGCATAGCACACTTAACACATGTGCCATTAAAAAAAACAAAAAGAAGAAATATAAAACAATAAAATAAGCAAAGACAAAAACTAAAGGTAAAATAACCACAAATATTAAAAAGCAAAACAACAATAGCAGAATAATAAAACTTTTGTACATCTTTTCTTGTTAAATTGTGGTGCATTTTAGGAAAATTCCACCAATTTCTGCATAATTTAATAGCTGAGATGTAAGTGCAGTCATCCAAAGTTTGTTTGTATTAATAGGTTCTGTTATAGAGAAACCTACAGACTCACAATTGTTAACATTAATGGTAATGGGAACCAGGCCACTGAAGATTTAAATACCTCTGAAAGCTAACTCACATGGACATGAACACGCTGCATGGTCAGCAAACAGCAAAACCCCTGATGGTATATAAAAGCCCCCTAGTGAAATTAAAACTTACAGGGTTCATTCTGCCATGGCTGTGCACTCTGAACTTCAGCACTAAAGATGTTGCTGCATATTCCTGGGCTTATACACCACTGGCTTTTAACATCATGGATATGTATGACATTTAATATAGCGGCTTTGTATGTAAGACCCAACCACAGTGGAAACTGTGCCTGAGTTTCCTCTCATTACAAGAATTACATTAATTCATGTATTGGAATTCTAGAGGCTAAGCCTAGTAATCAACTCCGTCCCCATCAATCACGCCTGGTTTGAGTAAGAATATGCTTATAAATCCCAGAATAAAAGGTGAACATTTCCTTTTAAATGCTAATACAAAGCATTAGAGAACTTTAATCTGTTCGTGGCATATAGTTGTTGTTTTTTTTACAAATTTTACACATTTTTTTTTCTCATATTAATATTCTGCCACTGTATCACAGAAGAAGAAATCGTCATTCACATATTCCATTTATCAACTAAGCTATTTTGCATATTCATATTTTCCCTGAAGCGTTCATTAAAAACGTGCTTTTTAACATTAATCAAATTGACGTAGTACCTGTCATAACAAGATGTGCAGGCACTATGTTTGAAAAGTACTGAATGTTTGAATAAATGAAGAAGTCTAATTCTAATTTAAAACCACTGAGTAATGGAGTCTGTACTCAAGTGGGCTTTACAAATCTAAATCAGATAATGTGGATGAATGAACAGAGAGTGTCACATTCAAAGCAGTGAAAGTTGGGTGCTTATACTGGGATAATATACTGGGATGCTTATACGGTGTGCAGACTCCTAGAAGGGGTGGGTGAGCTTTGGGCCAGCATCTTTCCAATCATTATCCAGCGATTTTGCCATCCGCTATATCCGCCACATAATTTACATTGTCTTGAATTACACTACATTATATTAGAAGGCTTCTACATGTAGCATATTAACTTTATATTATAACTCACTATTAACTTGCTTATTTAAAAATGCTAATTTAAACATGTATTTGGAGTTGCATTTGCATGTGTTCATTAATCAAGGCAATTCAAATTTAAAGGCACTAAACATGTATTGTGTTTGTGTGCCTGTGCATAATACCTGGGAAATGTTTACGCTGAAAAACTGTCCTTTTGACATTTCAGTTTCGCTGCCTTAACCCTTTAACTGCACATTGTGCACGGTTGAATGGCCAGCGTGTCAACAAAATCATTCAGAGCGGTTCGCTGTCAAACGCTTCTTCCTCAAGAAACTTTCTGAGTCAGAATTGTTCACAGTGGCCGTGAAGGGAACCAGGCGACAGGCGTCAGGCGTCCACCTCTAAAAGCTCCCTCACAGAAAGTTATTACATGAAATGGCTATGAAGACCTGCCTGATGTCTGAGACAGCTTTTACGGTAGTTGAGTGACAGAGTTTTGGGCTAAAACCTATTTCAATCCATTCATGGCGGAGGGATGCATGAAGGATGTTCTAAGGCAAAACAGTCCCCAAAAGAAACTCCCTTTTTAGATCAACCATGTTTTATAATCAACATTGCACATGATAACTCAAGAGACACTTGTAGGTTCTCAGGTTGTTCATAAAATGGCTATATTTGCATTCTAGATGGATGGGTGAAGAATTTCACATCAATTGACTCTGAATGATTTTGATGACATGCTAACTAGTAGTTCGAATTACCCAGCCGACCCTCTTTTGGCTATGCTCCTGCTAAACCATATCCCACCACTGGCTTGCAAAGGAGAGCTGAGCATAACACTTACCTTAAACAAACGAAGGATGTTAGCCACCATGATGGACACAGAGCTGGAGGAAGCGCCAATGACCCCTACAACCCTCTCAGGCTTGGTAATCATTGGAGTTCCACCATCTGGACATTTAACGTCCGTCCCATCCTTCTCAATCAGCGCCTGGACAAAAGTGAGAGACTGCTCCAGAGCGTGAGTGTCCCGCGAGCAGGTGTCCAGAATGCGGGCCCCCAGCGTGATGTTGGGGAGCAGCTCATGGTCGTTGTTGATGCGGTCCAGAGCAAAGAGCATGGCCTCCAGACGATGAATTCCCTTCTCTTTCTTCAGCTCCCCACAGGGCTTTCCTCCATGGCCTCGTGCATGGACAGGAAATAGACCTCCCAGGGTAATGTCTCCATCAATACGGATGGAGTTTAGATGCACGTGGCTTGGTCCTTTGGGTCTTGCTGCCAATGTTGCCAGAAAAACAGTGAGAAGAACCAACAGCGAGCAGGAACCATAACAGTTGGTCCATCTAACTCCATGTAAACAGAGTGGAGACATTGCAACAGTTCGGATCTTCTCCACGTCTCTGGGTTTCTTAATCAGAAAAGTTTGAGAGGATTAAGTAGATGATCGATAGTGACAGCTTTCAGGAGGGCAGAGTCATCTTAGAGTTTATTGCTTTATCAGTCTACCAAGATGCAGCGACCTAGACATTTGGCTTTTGGGTATCACTCCATTGTCTGTCTAGTCCATGAATATTCTTCTCAGGGGTGATTCAGTCAGGTTAATCAAATGTATTTCCCTCCCTCAGATTTTTCAATCTCTCCCTCTATGAGGGGTAGGCTGGAGGTCAGTCCGTAAGGCCACAGTGCTTTGCCCACCTCAGTGATTTCCTGGAAAACAGAATGATGAAAAGGCATGAGTCACAAAGGGAGTGAGGAGTGGAAGACACGTCTGGATTGGTAGGAGCAGTGCTGCATTTTCTCTCCTTTTCTTTTTATATTCTTTTTTATAGGATTCTCACTTAGAACTGCTCTGTCTCTTTCGCCCTCTTTTACCCTCACACTCTCTCTCTCTCTCTCTCTCTCTCTCTCTCTCTCTTTCTCTTAAATGCACAAACGCATTCAAGCCTTCTCTCTCTGCATTTTATTTCAAAGTTCAGTTTTAAAGAATTGAGCATCTATTACCACGTGTGCTGCTCAGCCATAACAGTGAAACCACCTTCTTGTATCTTCACTCATTCAACTGTAGTCCTTCTGTTCCTTTGCATACTTTGCTAGCAGGAATTATTTATTTGGGTGGTGGATCATTCACAGCTCTGCTGTGACACTGATATGGTGGTGGTGGTGTGTTAGTGTGTGTTGTGCTGGTGTGAGTGGATCAGAGTTTTTGAAGTTTTAAACTAAGTACTAAGAACAAGGTGCACCAACAATGTAGGTGTGTCTAATAGAGTGGACAGTGAGTGTTTAAAAACTACAGCAGCGCTGCTGTGTCTGATCCATCGCAGCAGCATAGCACACACTAACACACCACCACCACGGCATGAGTGTCACTGCAGTGCTGAGAACGATCCACCACCCACATAATATCTACTGTCTGGCAGTTTTGATTGACCTTGTCAATCGAATTCTATTCGCATACGTAGGAATTATTTCTCAGGCTGCATGCTGACAACAAACTCTTGCATCAGAGGATATATATATATGTATATATATATATATATATATATATATATATATATATATATATATATATATATAGGCCTTTCACTCATGAAGGCCGCATCTCACAATGCACCTTTTACTGCCGGTGATACTTGAATGAACATGTAACAGACACAGAGATCTTATATAAATCCTCATATGCAGTGAATATGGCTACTACTGAGGATTTCTTCAGGGACCACAAAGACATATATCTAAACTACACCAAAGAAGGATGTGATGTAAAGATATATATTTTATTTCTGTAAAAAAAAAAAGAAAAACTAAGAGTCTCTATTTTTTGTGTTATTTACATCCTTGTACATCCTTTACATCCATTCCACTGTGTGAAACATTCACGATGAAGATAATAATAGAAATGCTCAAAAATGACTACAATTAGTAAGTAATTTTGGGCCATTTTGTTCCATTCATTATCAATATCAAAGGCAACATGTATTTTGAAATCTTGTTAAAAATGGGAACATGTCAAAAAACAACATGTGCGGTTTTGTTCCAACAATATATTCCTAGATGTATAAGAATGTATAATATACAGAGGTTACAAGACATATAGTAAGTTTAACTGTGGTTATTTTAGTGTCATTTAGGTGTCGTCTTGTTTCTGACAGCCAGGTTAAGTTAAGGAATCTGAATGCTTGTTTCCTCAAGTCTTTGGGGATGTAGGGTCAGAATCGAGCTGAAGGCTGGAGAGCTCAAGGAGCAGTTCAGGTGTTTACTATTGCCATCAGGTGCATATTTGGCTTTATAGACAAACATTAGGTTTATAAATCCGATGTGGTCAGTGGCAGGAAGCCAGTGAAAGAAACACAGCAGCACAGTGGCACAGGGATGGAACCCCATGCTGTCATTAGTCAAGCTTATTTATTGCTCCTGGGGCACTGTGCATGGATAAAAACAAAAGTAAAGATATCAGATTAATGTTAAACATGTGCTGAATAATCAGATTATTGCTAAAATCCAGGTGGTTTTATTGGATTTCCTGAATCCAATAACAGCTTTAATCTGGTATAGCGTACCAGCAGCATACCACAGTGGCCTGTAATCCCTGTACTGAGCCAAGTTGTTCATCTCCCATTTGATCTCAACTTTTTTCTTTCTTCCTCCTTTCTTACCCGCCTCCTTCACTAATAAAATGCACATGAGATGTCTCCGTGAGCACACAATACTTCAAAGACTCACAACAGGGCTTCTGAAGGGACTATGAAATGTTTTTTTCTACATTGTGCTTTGATAGAAGAGCCTAGAAGAGAATCCTTCCCCTGAGAATAAAGATCCTGGTCCATATGTTCCAGGCACTGTTTGTCTCTGTTGATTTATCTGAAGGTGTACCGCTATTGTGCCTGTGTTTTATTGTTGGGAAAAGTAGCTGCTATTTGCACGCAGCATTTTCTGAGAGAGAGTTATTTAACTACCATCGACTGTGATCTCATTCAGTAATGCGGGGGGAGGGTCAAGCACCTGCTGCTAAAGATCACTCATTATCCAAATGCTCAGGGAACCCTCCCTCTCGCTTACAGCCAGCACTCCACCTCACACCTCTTGCACTACAGTCAGGCTGTTGGCTGTGGAAGTTTGTTAATTAATACCATGAGATTTCATGCCTGAAATTGGATAAGTGTAAGATTATACCACTTAATTTAGCTGTGGAAGTAATCCATCAGAGCAGCATCTCCTATACTTGTGACTCAGAACTGCTTACTTATCTTGGGTGTGCAAATATCCAACTGCATATGTCATGTTTACTCTCCGTAAATGATATTCCATCAGACAAGGAAGCAGGGAATGTTTTAAACATACCACCATGCACAGATAGCCCCCAGGCGGGCTTGATCCCTTCTGCTTCCCTAGTGTATAGTGGGAGATGCTAGGCTAACATTCACATCTTCATAAATATGTTCTCAAAAACATCTTTTAGCCTGCTCAAAACACACACAGGTCTTCGTTTATTTGCAAGAGACAGATCAAAGTGGTTTAGAAGGCAGTATTACTTTGTTTAGTCAATAAAAAAAAATGAACTTCTGGAAATGGGTGGGGCAGCCATTGCAAACAACCGGAACCACATGTAACTCAGTGCAATTTGCTGTGCAAGATAGCCATTAACAGAATTACGGAAATACACAAATTAAGGTGACTTGGCAGTGAAGCAAATTATATATATATATATATATATATATATATATATATATATATATATATATATATATATAATATATGGTCACTCATAGCGATGCGTTATGTCGGCTCAAATGGGGAGTTGGTTTATATATATATATATATATATATATATATATATATATATATATATATATTATATATATATATATATATATGGTCAACCACAAATAAATTATGTCGATTAGCATAACGTGCATCAAGGCTGTTCTTGATACCACAGGAGCTTTAATACACACAAAGCTGGTTCTCAAATGACTCTTTGCAACATATATAGTCCACAAACTGGCCGATTTCTTGTGCGTGAGGCGTGTAGGCTGCGTGTCATTTGTGCCTCTAAAAGTCCAGTCGGAGAGTAGACTCTTAGCCTTTTTTAACCATTTATAGATCATGTATGTTTAAGGTACCCTTTAAGACATTAAGAGTGTAGGATGGCCATGCGTTTTCCTCGTGCTTCTAGGCCAGCCCCAGAGCTTTGGACTGTGTTCGCTGAGGTGTGTTCTTCAGGGATGTTATGGCTCACGTTAACGTATACTTAAAAATGCCGGTGCAGTACATCATCCGGGGACTTTTCGCGCACTGCTCGACAAGTTCGGACAGCCTAGTCATTCTTGCATACTGCTTTTGTGTGCTGTTCAGTATAGAAGTACATGATTTCGGATGTACCCTACGCCTTAAGGCTCATTTACACTCCATCTACTTGCAGAAATGTCACATACTGCCACATACTTCGCTGTGTCAGCTCCGTTGACATGGTTGTTGAGCAACACCTTCATTAGAGGGCAGTACGGGTAAATCAAACATGGTAGTGGTGGATGAGCACCTAGTTCTGTATTTACTTTAAAATCGATGCACCACGGTGAAGTTAGATCATGGTTAAAATTTCTAACCCACTCGCACAACCAATCTTCAAAAAGTCACACCGTTTTTTCTTTGAGCATCTCCTGCTGTTAACTAGCGAGGCAGGTGTCACATTACAAGAATCCACTGCATCCTGGGTAATTAATAAATCATGTAAATTAAAGTCTTTGTCAAAATATTCATTTAATGTACAATTAGCTGAATTTTAATATTTAGTGGAAAACTAAACATAAAACGTGCCCTGTGTGCAAAGGTTATGGCACATTATTGTGTGGTTATATATTATGTATATTATGTTTACTTTGTGTATTAAACTCAAATAAATATTAAATGTAATCTAAAGTGCGCAGAAAAATGCAATATTTATGTGTTCTCTGTAGAGGGATATGTAAACTTGTTTCATGTTGGTGGAAGTGTTCAAATGTTTGTATATAGTATATTACTTATTCATGTCAAGACGAAAACATCATCTACATTTTTTATTTGTTACTTAACACTAAGACAACTGGTGTTATTGACTTTTAATTTTCAGTTTTTCAAAGAATGTACATTTACTAAAAGTCATTATGAAACACCTGTACGAAGTTGGCCCACAGCTTTTACATCAGACCTGTACAAACGACACATGAACCTCCCGCATTCCATTGGAATTTGTCTCTCCTTCAAAAACACGTCTTTTATATAACTAAAAACAATTAGTTACCCATTCTACCATTTTCTCCATTACGCTAACAAAAGGTTTTATGTGCTGCGCTGATGAATCACTACCGTGGGAACAATGAGAAGTATAAGTGGAGTACAATCAGCATATTCCGAATACCTGCCTGGGTACAAGATAAAAGTGTTTTTTGTTTTTTTTTTTCCTTACAAATGTTCTGGTAATGCCGTGACAGAATTTAAGAAATAACACTAATACTAATAAAACTTCCCACCAATACTTCAGATTCCCACCAGAGTTTCCAAAAAGAAAGCACTCTTTCTCTTTTTCCCTTCACTGGTTGTGATAATCTCATGTACAGGGTCTCCCAGCCCCCTCTTCAGGGGCCTCATCCAACTATGCCATGATTAATGCGTCAAGTTGTTGCTAGACACAGCATTCCCACTTTTTTCTGTTTCCCTCTGTTCTTTGTCGAATGCCAGTCTGAAGCTCACCCAAACGACAAATATACATATTCTCAAAGAATATTCTAGCTATATTCTGTATAAAGAACCGAGCAGACACAGAACTACCAGCAGAATCAAGCTGTGGCAGGCTCCCTTTATATTAGTGTGAACTAAGTCATCATTTCAACATGCATTGTTCAATGGTGACCCCAAAAAATAAAATTGATTTACACAAAAAGCATATATATATATATATATATATATATATATATATATATATATATATATATATATATATATATATATATATGGTATGCCCAAGTATTTGTCTGTCTCAAAGGCCTTTTTGTTTCCCTCAAAATTATACACACAATATCCCACAATGACAAAGTGAAGAAAGTGTGTTTGATTTTTTTTTGTTTTAAAAACATAAAAATCACATGTAAAGGATTTTTGAGTATGATTCTACAAGCTTGGTACACCTATTTTTGGGCAGTTTCTCCCAGTCTTCTTTGCAGAACCTCTCAAGCTCTATCATGTTGGATGGGAGCATCGATGCACAGCCATTTTCATATCTCTCCAAAGATGTTCAGTCTTGCTCAAGTCTGGGCTCTACACTGACGTTCTCCATCCAACCTGATGGAGCTTGAGAGGTTCTGCAAAGAAGAAGCTGCCCAAAAATAGGTGTGCCAAGCATGTAGCATCATATTCAAAAAGCCTTGAGGCTGTAATTGCTGTCAAAGGTGCTTCAACAAAGTATTTAGCAAAGGCAGTAAATACTTGTACATGTGAATTTTTTTTTTTTTTTTTTCATTTTTACTAAAATTCACTTTGTCATTATGGGGTATTGCATGATGAATTTGGAGGGAAACATTTAATTTTATCCATTTTGAAATAAGACTGTAACATAACAAAAAGTAAATAGCTGTAAATACTTTCCTGATGCACTGTATTGTAAGGTAACTAACAAAACTTTTAACCCTGTGATATCATCATGCAGACTGCATGCCTAAATCATCACACACTTATTTCAAACCAAGGTGTTTCTGACATTGTACAATATACTGAGGTGCAAAAATATTAATACAAGTTTATGGAAAAACTGTAGTAGCAGTCATCATGAAGACTGAACTTTGTCTGTATTTCTATTTATCACTGTGCCAGAAATAAGGATAATGAATGCATGTAAAATAGAAAACACTGTTTACTTACTTTACAACAGCATATACATATTTTTGGGTTTACTCACTTCTAAAAAATGACTTCTAAAGAAATGATTGATGATTGTAACTGCCTTCACCTGTATCACAATACTTATGCAATGACCTGTCATATGGATATTACAATGATCTCAGTTTTAAGACTCAAATATATGTTTATCATATATTTACACAATAGCTAATGTTAGAAAAGTTGAAAGAAATCACTCGGTCTGGAAATCAATTAATTCAACAGATGATTAGATGTTCATGTAAATGACTTTATAGTTTCTAAAAAGGTATAGGAGAGAGAACATCAAAGAGGAAAGGTTTATGATAGAACCATGTCACCAAACTACAAAATTAGCATACAATAAAACAGAGCAACAGCAACAAAAATAGCAGACTGAAAAAAATTACTGTTGTAGGCACTGAACAGGCATGGTTGAAGTTTGTTTTAAAACAATGCTAAAGTAGGTTTCTCCAGTTCTCCATCTTCTTAATCAAATGTCCCACATTAAATACTGCAGCTTGTAAAGGTGCCAGAATGTAACTGGGTCTCTATTTAAAGTGAATATTTGCTAAACACGCTGGCGAACAGGAACGTCAGCTCCCACATCTTTAAGAAGATACCATACATCTTTCATTCAATGTTCTTTGACTCTATCTTTGAGATTAAAGACAGAGGCAGTATCAGCTTTATTAGCATCACAACCCAAACAGCAACCTGTAAGTAGCAGCCATGCTGTGTGATTTTATATATGTTTTGACTACCAAAGCCTTAAAACCACATTGAATTAAAAGCAAACAACATTGTGAGCAAACAACTTTAGTCAAGATCATTGCAAGTAGCTAATAAAGCCAACGTTTGCTACTAGCAAGCCCCAAGTAACCAGCAAAGCTAACTAAATAGTCTTGATGAGTTAAATTATTCACACCAGAGCAGATACAAGACTTCTGTAAAATCTTTGTTTACACTAAGGTTCATTTTCTTTTCCTGCCTGTGTCTACTTCAACATGTTGCTTGTATGTGCAACAGAGCATTGCTCATCAAGATTATGCATGAGCTAATTTCTTTCTAGGGACAAATCACAGGGTGGAAATGGACATGTAAAACAGCATATGGGTGTTTTTCACTACTACTAAAGTCACATACCTTCTATGCAGACACCAAATAACAGTTTAAAATACTGAATATGTGCATTCTATGGCCACTTTAAAGCGGTAGTACACAGTCCATATGAAGATTCAGTGATACAAAGACAAACTAGTCTAAATGAAGAAACATCGAAATGTTGATGCCGCATCCAAAGTAATAAGTACAGATTTCATAGCAGGGGTGCTGACATGCAGGCAAAACAAAAACAGTGAAATGAAAATCTCACAACGCATATAGTTATAAACATAGGTCTCTATGGAATGTTGCACTAAAGAAATGTGTCTGTGAGTGGCTGTGTCATAATTGGCAAGTGATGAGGCTGGAGGTAAGCGCAGGAGGGTTTATATAGAAGACAATAAACAAAAACAGACACTCAGAGTAATACAAGAGAACATACTACATAACAAAAATAATAACCAAACCGCAAGGTAGACACACAGCTAGCCAAAGCAGGTCTGAAACAAAGGGCTAAGTATACTCTGGACATAGTGGTGAACACCTGGAAGAAGAAGCTGAAAGAAAATAGACACAGGTGAGAATGGGAAGGCTGGAACTGGGAGGAGATCAACACAAAAACAGAAGCACATGGTGGAAAAGCACATGGCTATGCAAGGGCATAGATTTGCTCCTGACATTGGTGGGGACCTATGAATCTACCCCCCCACATTGCCTGTATTTTCTTTGTTGTTTTAGCTTTGCTCCAAGATAAAACAATAAAAGACTGACATACTACATATGCTATTCTATGTGCTTTTCACCTACTCAGAATAACAAGTAGTGAAATCAAAGTAACAATCCCAGAAAGAAATGTAATTATTCTTAATGTCTCAGGTAAACTACAAGACATGTGCTTGTTTCAGCCAGTTTCAAACCAGTAAACAGTGAGTTTACATCTAAAGACTTATCAACATTACTTCAGCCATAGTGCAACTGACACGTCTAATACATTAGCATTAATAGAAGTAGGAACACTGCCTGGCACTGCCATTAACATTATTATGATGGACTAATGTCATTAATGAGCTAGACTTGAAGTGATTTACACATTTCTTTAAAGAATCGTTTTTTCGCTGCCATCTTCACTCGCTTTTGACACCCCATGTGTTTCCCTTGTTGCGCCTGAGTCTTGCACAGTAAATCTCGCATATGACTAGAAAGATTTCCTTCTAGTTTTGGGGCGACTAACAACCAAACATAGCCAAGGAGTCTCACAAGACAGCAGGGAAAGGCACATCCAATCATCCATATGTGTTACGAGGAGATGGAACTCCAGTAAAGAATGTGATTTAGCCCTTTCTGCACCTCTAGGTTAATCAGACGATTACCTATTCGTTTTTTTTCGGAGGGGATCAAATTATTGGTGGGGACAATTCAACCATCGCTGAAAATTGGTGGGGACAGGTCACCTAGGTCCATACTAATTCTACGCCCTTTTGGCTATGACACAGAGGCAGAAACCGGAACACATAGGTTAACAGTGGGAAGCCTCTGACAGGTTATTTCGTGTTAGAACTTTGACACAAACACATCATAACTTGATTTCATTTAAATATTAAAACCTTCACTTTCCAGAACGCTTGAGCATGCACAGAGCAGGAAACCAAACTGCAGCTCAGCTCACATTAGGAGGGATGCTGCATGGTTTATGTATAGGATTGTCTTTTTCGCAATTGCACATTACGTTCACAGTGTACATACCTTCCCTCAACATCTCTGCTCAGAAGTAAGTGATATAGTCCATTTGAGATTACTTAAGCACATCATGCTTGTGATAATTAACCCTTTAAAACCTGAACCATGAAAAAATTGCCCGAAAATTCGAATTTTTTGAAAATGTACCGCTTATTAGACCATAAAATAATAACTAATAATAATAATCATAAGAAGAAGATGAAGAAGAGGAAGAAGAAGAAGAAAATGAATTGCTTATTACATTAGTAACACTAACAATCAATAATAATACAATTAACACTCTGCGTATATGTTTTTTTTATCATTTTTGTTACATCTGTAGTTTGTTTGCTGTTTTGTTGTTTATTCAGAACACAATGTTTTAACCCTTTTTAATCTGATTCTATCCATCCATTATCTTCTAGTCGGGGTCAAAGGGGCTGAAGCCAGTCCCAGCGTCATTGGCCAAAGGCGGGGTACACCATAGACAGGTTGTTAGTCCATAACATGGCCAACATTCACTCACGCACACACTCACACCTACGAGCAATTTAGAGTGACCAACCTATGCATGTCTTCAAATGTCTTGGAGGAAACCGGAGTACCCGGAGGAAACTGGAGTACCCGGAGGAAACCCACTCAAGCATGGCGAGAACATGCACACAGAACGGCCCGGACCAGGAATCAAACCTGGATCGTCTTGCTGTGAGACGACAGTGCTAACCACTACACCACCATGCCGCCTAGAATCTGATTATTATTTAAAATATATACATATATATTATTTTAAATGTTTACTCAGGTAACTTCTTACTTAGAAAAGAACATTTTTCCATTTTGTACTACAGTGTTTTACACATTCAGTATCTGCTACAATCTTAGGTTCTCCACTAAAATTTTGAACTAAGTGTGAGTTTGATAAAGTTCAGGTGTAAAGCTCTGTTTTTTTAGGGGAAAAAAATAATAGTCATGATTTACAGGTCTCAAAAACTTTTATATCAAATATGATACACTTGGCATTAAAGGGTCAAGGGATGCAGCTAAACTGGTGGCTGAAGCTTCCATAGCTTGTCAGCTGTATTAGCCTCATAGCTCCAGTTCACTACTTTAGACACCAAACATGCCCTGGCTAATTGCCAACATTTGAAGCAAAGGAGAAATTGTGTGCTTTATATTTTTGGCCAAACTAACAAAGATATCTGCTGATGCTATATCTACATCTGTCATCTGTACCTCCCTTTTTTAAAAGACATCTCCTTTTCTCAGCTTCAGTGAGCACACTGCACTGACACCGCTCCGTCAGTCAGAGCAGTAATTGATCTTAAAGGAGCAATCTCCGTTCAATCTCTCAGCAAATTAAAAAAAAAAAAAAGGTCTGCGTTAGAGTATGAGAAGGTGAACTGACAGTGGAGCTCACAGTATGGGAGATCTAGTGTATTTTCTTGGTGAGCACACTGAAGGTGACATGCTCCTCTGAATACATGCCATATTCCCATTAAGCGAGTCATTTGTCCCACTTCATTCACTGCAAATTCAGCCTAATCAGTGCAGACTGAACAGAAGAGTGGAGGTTATACCTGTTCTCTGTTTCACAGCTCTGATATCAGCCAGAGAAGAAGTTGCACAGATGGTGTCTATGACCGTAATGAAGAGGGGAAAAAACACAAGTAGCTACAGAAGAAAGATGTGTCAAATTATGCAGCTTATGTGGTTCTCCACAGTGTGAAGAGAAGTTTCATTTAAAATGCACTTGTCTGTCTTATTTCTATGGTTATATTGTTGTACATTTGTTCATTTCATTAATTAAAAGTGACAGATATTGGCCTTTTATATAACAGCTTCCTTTATCTTTCTGTCGTTTTGCTGTTGTTGTGTTTATTCCATGTACAGAAGTTGTAAAGAATAAGTACATACACTTAAATGAATAATTAATACCTCATATTGTTGTATGCAAATGTTTGGGTGACTCCAGTTGCATCCTCTACAGAAAACACACTTCCTTTTATTACTGTTTATTTGCTGATAGCAACATATTTTTTTTCGGGGTAATATTACATAAAATGTGTAAAAAGTGGCTTACTAGAAAAAGTCAGATAGTTACTGTAAAAAGCACATTATTGTTTTTTTGCTTTATTTTAATAATATTGTTTCACAAAACAAGAAAATGTTCATATAACATCTAAAAACTGAGGAGAGCAAGACACAACCTAACACGAAGTAAAATATAACTTCTCAGGTTTAACTGTTTGGACTGTTTTTATAGTCAGTATTTTTGAACTATTAGTTTTTTTGTATAAATCACAGAATGTACTATATTTTAAAAACTATAAAAACTATGTATTTATTTTAAAACTATATTTTATGATTTTTTGTTGGTGTATTTTTGAAGTATGTGAATATAACAACAGGCTAGTTGTACAGGCAACAAGTACAGCCTCCATAGAGCAGGGTTCCTTTTAACACAGTGTTACAACTAAGACCCTGAAGTAAACTCTGGGTGCATATGCTGGGATAATCAGATAAGAGGAATCTCCAGTTTTACGACAATTATCAGATTTGCAACTTGCAACTAGCCAATAATACCACAGAAGAAGATATGATGTAGACGTTAAATGGTGCAGTTTTGAAACTTCTAATTCACAAATTCATGGAAAATGTGCTATAAATGTGCTCATATTTGTCATTTCCTTTGTGGTCCAATATATATTTGACAAATATTTGACATGCCAAACCCAATTTCTGTAATTTATTTTGAAACATATTTCAAACAGCATCTGATTTGAACATACTGTTGTCATCAATGTCTTTTACAACTAGCTCCTCATTCTGCCCACCAGGTAAGCTGTAATAGTTACACTTATTTACAGGTGAAACAGGAGGTACTCAAAAAACTCTTTTGTGAGCAGATAGATTGCTTGTATTGAACATTAAAATGTTTTTCTTTATTAAATCAGCTAAAACCAAAATGTGTCAGGGTATACCTCGATGTCAGTTACCTTTAGTTTCTGGCTTGAATTATTTATACTATATACTGTATATACTATTGCTGAATAAAATAACAAAAACATTAATGTGACAAGCCATCTCAAGCCTTAAAGTCACATATACAGCAAAAAATCGTGAAAGAAGTGAAAGAAAACCCCAAATGCCTTGAACCCCTAAATGAGCAGCAAAGAAATAGGCAACCTAGCAGAGCACCCTGTAGACAGGAGAAAGCCTAGGAGAGGAAACCTTTGAACTGAATGCCCAAATAAAGAACATTTTCCCTCCTTATTGAATTACAGTGACAACAAACATTGTTGTAATTCACTATGTTCGCAGGGAGTAAGAACAGTAGATTTAGTCTTGACTAACACTAAGAATTCCGAGGTTTCCACATCCGAGCTGTTAATGTAGTCGCTCTTAAAGCTTCAGGTCATCACTTCACATGGGTGGTACATCAACAAATAATATTTTGCTCTACCTACTCATCCTGTGCCCTTGAGCAAATAACTTAACATCCTCTATCTCCATAGGGACTGAGGTATAGGTCACCCTGGCTGCTGCTGTTGATGTCCAGCTGTGCACTTCTGACAGGGAGGTGGGCCAAAATACAGTCTGTACAGTCTTAGTTTACTAAGCAAGTGAACGTCTGTGGTCTGGTATCATTGTTTTATTACATCATGTGTTAATTTGCCCATAACTTCCTGACAGATCATTGTAATATTCCATTAACGCCATTAATTAGGACTGGAAAATGCTTGAGTAGTCTTGTTTTGTAACTATACTTCAATTTTTGTACTTGAGTCTGCAAGTGCTTTCTTTTTTAGAATTTCATTTATACCTTCAAATTACTTGTTATAAAAAGCCACGAGTTTTTACTTTTTTTCTCCTGCCAATCAGCCCTCAGAGTCCCTGTCCATTGGAATTAATTTGTTTTAAAATCTCCAAATGGTTATCAAATTGAAAACAAATGTTTTATCAGTGATGGGAAAAGATGTTGCTAGTCAGTTACTACTGTAGGAGGGGTGTCTACTAAGTGGTTGTTGGAGTGGTTGCTAACGGCCTGTTGCTAAAAATGAAGAGGAGTGTTTGGGAGGAACGAGGGATAAAAAAACATCACAGAAGAGTGCGGGTCAGTATGGCTGTGGATTAGAACCTGCTCTGAGTGAGCACATGCAGTTTAGTGGCTGTAGACTAAGGTAAACAATAGTGTTTGTGTAGGGGGGAAATGAATGGGACTTTATAGCAGAAAAGAAAGATGACAAACAGATGAATGCGAATCAGAATTTGAAGTCGTGCTCGGGGGTCTGCCCTGAGATGATGGATGTGAAATGGTTTCTTTTGTTTGAGAAGGTAGTTCAGTAGATCGGTGTGTACTTTTACACCTTTACTCTTATATGAAAATTGTATGTCAGATCAAGAAGTTGTATACAAGCCCACTATTGGAACATTGTCAATATCTTAAAATCTGTGGAACAAGTTAGCAGACAACAATCTCTCGACCAGAAAGAATAATATAAATCAGATAAGAATAGGGCTGCAGTCACCAATTAACATGAAATTATACAGAGGCCCCAACAGGGAGACTTGCTTCCAGTTTTCGATAGAAATCTGCAGGGCTGTTTTTCAGGCTCACAGTCTGTTCAAACTCGCTGGCAACAAGTCGCCAATGTCGCCTCAAGTTTGTCTCTTGTGGGTGTGCTCGAGGCCGCTCTTGTTGTCATGTGTGAGCAGAGACCTGGGACCTTGGACTATAATTGGTCTGGGTTTTTGTTTGCGGCAGTCAGTTAGATTGCTGCTTCACCACATCTTAGTTATTTTCCAGAAAGTTGGGAAAATTTCTCCTAGCTTGTCACCCTGTAGTTGTTTTCACTTGTCGCAAAATTACAGCTACATATCACATACTCCCGTAAGAAACGACTGGACACCTGCCACGTTGTCGCCTGCCAGTGTGAACATTTGGGTAAGAGGTTGGTCGCAATTTCTGCTTTTCATTCTCCAAGTATTCCCAAATGATGTTGGGGTCTGAACTTTGTTTGTCAGACTATTTCTCTGAGAACACCCGCAGCTGATTTGTTAAATGTGTACATTTTATTTGTTTGTCTGTTTCCTTTTCTCAGTAAGGGCTTTTTGACAGCAACACATCTTTTCAGACCCTTAGCATTGAGATGTTTTCTAGTGAATAGGTGGACAGAACACATGTGGATGTTTTCAGATCAAAAGTAAGAGTAGAGATTTTCTTCTCTCTCTCAAACGTGAAAGTATTGTTTATCTGACACAGTGTTGGCGGTCTACCAGCTCTTGAACGGTTGTTGAATGTGCCTGTCCCTTTTTATCTTGTAAGATTTTTTTAGAACTGCAATTTTTAAATCTTTTTTATTTTCATCTGACTTTTTCTTAACGCAAGTGCATTGTCTCATATCCTATCTTCTCATAAATGTCTTTGACTGGAATTGAATTAAATAAATGATGGCATCTTAGTTTGCACTATACTGTAGACACTTTCCCTACAACTATATTTTTAGCTCTGTACTTTCAAATTTAATTAACTGAGATTTTGACAAAGTACCTGTACATACACATCATTTCTCCATAATTTTCCCACCCTCACCATTAACAATACAACACTTCAAAAATAGCGAGCTGTCACGTTAAGAGGCGATCTGTCAAGTTAAGAAGTGATAACAAGCAACCTCAGAGGGATTGGGGGTCGTCCTTGTATTTTTTCCATGTAGTCAATGAATAATAAGCCTTAAGGTGTAATAAACCTGGGAATAAACTGAGACTCTTCACACTTCATAAATAGCTCTCATATCATAAATCGCATGAATGGTTCTTTAAAAATACACTCCATTGATAGGTTCTTTTGGGAATTAAAGTGTATTTTTCTATGGCATTACCTGAAAGAACTCTTCATTTTAAGAGTGGATTTTCTGAAGTTCCTTTGCAGTTTTGGGCAAGAATCAAACAGCACCGTTCTGACTGTGCATGAGAAAGTGAGCAGAGCGAACAGTTCACTGACTTGGTGACCTTCAGAAGTGTCATTCTCGCCTCCCTAATTGGACGACAGGTCTTTAGAGCTAAATAAATCATTGTCCGGTGGGAGCTCAGCCCCACACTGTACAAAGATAAGCTGTGGAGCAGGTTAATATTTCATCAGACTGTGGTTTGGTGGGCAACAGGGGGACACACATCTAGCCTGAAGAAAAACATGGATCTTTGGAGTTTGGGATGTCTCAGGATAAAAAATGCCTTACATCAGCAGAGCAAGAAAAGGTCGATATCCAGCTGCACTGTGGAGCAACCTTTCACAGCTCAGCAGTGAACTGTGCATGGACGGAATCATCTGAATACTAAACAATTAGCCGGAAGTCTATCAAAGGCCCCTGTGCAATGCAAAACTACAAACATGCATGTGCTGTTATGCCTTCAGAATGTTATATCATTTCTGAGAATGTGGGAGCTGTTAAGGTTTTCTTGTCTACAGAAAAGTACAGATTTTCACTTTCATTGGCATCATCCCTTGTGATACAAGCAGCCATTTATACAGTAAAGACATTGGAAGAAAAGCACATTCCAGGAAGAACATGAAATTCTTTTTCCATGTGCGTAGCTGAATGAATATTTGAAAACAACATGCAATATTAAAGCTGTAAATATGCCCAAAGAGGCATTTCAACTTGCAGCGAAATACATTATGGCGAAGATAATGGGGAATACATGTTGATCTGAAAGTTCACTGTGATGTTCCTGTGGCAGCTTGCATGTTCTAACAAATGGAAGAAACGATAAAAAGCCCATTATGCTGGAACTGGGGTCTTCAGTGAGACACTGATAAGGCACGTTTAGGCAACCATAGTCAAAAGCAGCTTTTAAGTATCACAGTCTAAAAACAAAGGCAGGCCTATCAGACTATTTTGCACTTGCTTCTTTATCACCGAGCGCTACAATGTTGTACATCGAAGAGAAAATGGGGACATAGTTCTTTGAGAAGACTCATCAATGCTGGCCCACTTTCCCCCAGCTCATTTTTCATCTTCCTGCAGTTATCATAACCAACGTGCCTTTGAACCCTTTATGGACCAAAGCATGGGAGGACGGAAACATACATCTTGTTGAATGTGCTGCAAAAAGAGGATCTTTTCTTTTTCAGTGTTTGTGGCGTGTACATTTAAAATAGTGTAAAATAAACATCGCATTGCATTTTTCGAAGCAGCCCTGCAACCTGTTTCCTTGGCGGTAATTTCATGGTAAAAGATATACTCTGCGCACACTGCCAGCTCTAAAAGAGGGGAACCATCAACATCTATTTAAACTTCAAAAGGAGACTGTGTCGGCTCTCTGATCCCAGCACTTTGGCACGACGTTTGGAAAAAAACATGTAAATGAGGACAAGAGGCAACATCAAGCATATCTCTGCCTCTCCCTGGCTCGTTCTCTCGCTCTGCTGCAGGAGCATTAGCCTTCATCTGCCCCCAGACATGAAGGAGGAGTTCAGTAATTCACATTGCCATGCACTGATGCTCTGTGGGAAAAGAACAGAGGAAAAGAAACGAAGCCAACCTGGACAATCACCATCACGCTCACTCCGCAACCCACTGTTCATCTGCAAGCTTGTTCCAGTGCGAATACCAAGAATATCATTAATAGTGCACAACAGAACATCCACCTACCACATCATTCATTAACGTCATTCATGAAGACCTCCAGGCTCGAATTGATTTGAGGTCTGATAGCATTCCTTTAACCGTGCCTTGGCTTCAGGTATAACTCTGGTTTTCATTATATGGGATAAACTTCTTCCTCCGCTTTCCTCTTGTTTTACAGCAGATGTGTCTTTTCCTGTTGCATATCAAAAGAGGCTGCTGTCTTGGTCAAACACTGTAACTGCAGTTCTTTCTCCTTTGCATTCTGTAAACATTTTATGGTGAATGAACCAGAAATAGTCCATAATTACTGAGAATAACAGTTTTATTGACATATGTTCAACTTAATAATGATTTTTGCTAAATACTATAAAGGTATCAATTCAGTTACAACAGAAACATATATTGATGTTAACCCTGTTCTGGTTATAAGTGAACCTTGGAACAGTGCAGAAGTATGGAAGCAGTGGAACAGTTGTTTTCATTTATTTATATATGCCTTTTTTTATGAAAATAGTTACAATTTACAAATCTTTAAAGTTAGTATTGTAAATGAAGATTTTTGTTCAGCAAGTTGTAGCACACAATTCTGATTTACTTGTTGAGCTTAATATACTGAAAACAAATAAAACATATACATTTTATGTTTTTTTTTCCCAGTATGTTAAACAAGTGTTTTCTTTAAATGGGTCCTGCAGCACTGATGTGTTAACTTATTTGTACAACAAAACATATCATGTGACCAGGGGTGCGTAAACCTTTGCATATGACTGCATGAGTCATAGAGTGACAAGACTATGTAGAGTGAAATGCACAGTATGTGAGCGTCAAGCTTGCAAATATGAACATTTGCAGATACTGTGACTGCTTGCTCATTTTTTTGCCCAAACAAACAAAAAAAAACCCAAATCCTTTATGAAGACTGTCGAAATGCAGAAATGACTCACAGCAGGCGTCTGACTGCTCCTCCCTAGAAAGTACTGTTTTCAAACTGACAGGATTTTTTTTCTTTCAGAGCCATACAGGAAATATACAATACAGTTTACCTCGGTCAATTTTGGGTTAAAAGCATGCCTTTTATGTGGTGCACTTACGGAAATTAAGGTTTCTGGGTTGGCAAAATAGAAAAATTATCTCTTACATACTATTGTTCCAAACTGCTGCCTGACTTCATATATACTTTAGGTGAACACTCAAACTAACATTCATGCAATTGTTTACTGAACCTGTCAGACATTATGCACATACTTATATGAAACAGTACGCTTTTAGTGTTGCTAGTGTCTTCTGTCTGTTGTCTAGGGTCTATTTTTTGTGTTGTCTATTCGTTGCACCAGAGAGGTGACCCAAAGTGTTTTGCTAAAATGCAACCATCATCCCCCGATCCTGCTTATGTGTAATAATGATAATGTTGAATTGAATTACATTACATCCCATTTAGTTATAAGTTAATTCCCATGTTGCCATCAAGAGCTGTATTGTGCACATGCATGTGAGGCACATCATAAGACAAAAGTCTTGTTCACTATATAAAAGGATTGGATTCAAGCCTTTATTAGTTCTCGGTAGAGCAGTTTCGACAGCCGTTGTCAGCTATATAAGCTGTAGCCCTAACAGTTCACAGACGCCAGGCAAAGCGGACAGTGGCCCATTTAATGAGGCCTGAAGTTGCTGTCCCACTTCACCGTACCCCTTCCAACTCCACCAGGGAAAGCAGTTCTCAGAGGTCGCAGTCGCAAACGTGTGACTTTCCTTCTCATCAAGACTTATTCAAGAAATTTCTTTACAATACATAGATGTTTTCAAATTTCTGCCTTTTCTTTCCAGGGATTTGAACGGGCATGTTTCAACTTTGCATAGAGGTGGATGTCATGGCTTACCAAACCCAGTCCTGGCATCCTCACGCTCACGTTTTTGTATTTTTGCCCTTGTAGCACACCTGATTCAGTTTGTTAACGTATTACCCAGCTCCTCGTGGGTCTGTGGTGTGTGTGAGTAGGGAAAACACTAAAAATGTGAAAAGCATATGGGGTCACCAGGAATGGCATTGAGACGCCCTGCATTATTCAACAGTTCTTTAAACTTTAAAAAGTTTTTTTCACACACTCTGTAAATGTTTTTTTAAAGAACTCTCCACTGAAAGAAACAAGTTTTGGTTCCACCCAAGCAGGAACACATCTAATAACTAATCAATTGTGAAGAGCAACTGAATAAACCAGTATAACCAGGTGTGCTTCTGTTTGATTGGACAAAGGCTTTGTCCACACCGACCATTTGTGGACTTTTTAATAAGGCATCATTTAAAAGAACTCCTTTTAGCATGCATGTTTTAATGGGGCAAACACCAGATGGGAGGTGTATTGTTGAGCGTGCATTTTCCTTCCTGGAGTTTCCTGCAGCATTAACAACGCATCCCGTTAGCTGCTGTAAAGTGTGTATTTTTGTAAGCAATGTAAACCATCAATTATTCAGGTTGTTTAGTTCTGTTCTTTCATCATAGGTGTTCAATCTATGCACTGAAAAGAAAACGCCTCTGCACCTGGATTAATCAATATGTTTTACATCGGGGATCTCAATTGCACAGACATAACGTACACTTGTAATGCATTAACGTGGTCAATAATTACATTAAGAAGAACAAATTGCTGGAGGGCACAGAGACATGGCTTTCATTAAGAAGAAAGGCATCTAATCAGGGAAGAGGTGCAGGGTGCCACAGAGGAACCATTAAAAGGATGAAACCAATGAGAGCAAAAGAGCGGAGTATTTTATCCTAGCTCACATGTTAATAAAATTGCTTCTGATTCTTAAAATTATGATAAATCTAATTATCATCTAAGTATTATCCTGAAGTCTGGTGAGACGCACAGAAACCAGGAGGAATATATTTCCACCTCCCCAGAAGTTGGCTGCATTTTTTGCTTCTAACAATCCAAGCAATCCCAAACACTTCCAGTGATGTTGAGGCCTGAACTCTGGGTTGGCCAGTCCACTTTTTTTCAGGTCTAAAGAAAGACTGAACCTTGCTTTTGTTCTACCTCAGGGACAAAAGTTTTAAGTACTGCATATCTAATGATGGCTCTGGTCTACCAGGTATTGCACAGCTCAATATTCTCTCTAACTTTCAAAAATTTAGTGAACACCAATTTTGAAACAATACATTTTTTTCTTTCATTGACCTCTATCATGTCTCTTACGTTTACCTCATCTCGTCAGAAGTATTAGTAAAATAAGTATATTATTATATTGTAACACATGTTTTCTATTCATAAAAATCTTTTAAATTGATCAACATTTGTTTTAACTCAAATAGCACTGAGAGTGACCCCCATTTGCAATGCAACCAGACTTTAGAAAAGAGAACGTGGATTGAAAACTAATAAACATTTAAATAAAATGCCAAATGATATAGAACCAGTAAATTACCAAATTTAAAGTATTAAAAAAGTTTTAAAAAGTAATACAAATTACAAATATAGACATAGTTTAAAATGATGATGACTGTTGTTGTTATTATTATTAGTAACAACAACAACAATAACTACAATAATAATAATAACCTATGACCTAATAAAACAATTTCAAGTTGAGTGGAAGTGGTTCAAATGGATGAGTGATACCAGAGACCTGAACTTTAGTATTCTGCAATAAATTCCAGCTTGCTGGTGCACTGTAGCTGAAAGCAGATTTTCCCTGTTCAGTAAAAGCTCTTGGCACCTGAAGGGTGATCCAGCCACTGGAGCGAGTTTGATCATTTCTGTATTTACAGGAAGCATAGATGTGATATACGATAGTAGAGTGTAGTAGAGGTCACCAGCGATGATTCTCAGAGCAGAACGACAGACTGAATCTAAGGGGGTTTAAGGTATAAGCTGATCTGCAAGTTACATCACCGTGCAGATACTAGTGCTGCTACACTGATCCTGGTGTACATTGGAAAAAAACATTTTGTATCAATAAAGGAACCCAGGTTTTTGTCATGATTATTGCTATGGCATCTGAATGCTCTTTTGTTAGTATGCTGTGGACTAAGCTACTTCTTAAACACTCTTTTAGTGTTGGGTCCCTTTCATGGTTCTGGTCAATTATGGTGAAATTATGATTTTTATCATTTCTGCATTTTAATTTGTTTTTGCTTGTAAAAGGCTGTTTTTCAGGCATTTATTAAATGCTACTGAGATATAGTCAGTATATCTCTACAGAATCTTCATAGTGATGCACTTTATATTAAATAAATCTGGTCCAATGGTTGAGCCCTGAGTAACACCTTTAGTTACTAGCAATAGGTGTGATGTATTATGCCACAAACTGCTGTCTCTCAGACATATCATTCTGAACATATCAAATAGCATATTTTGTAGACTTTTTCATATACACAGTAAACTATTTTTAATAAATATTAAAATAATAAATGAGCTAGGCTTTAAAAAGTTTATCTATTTGTGGAGTGAAGTTACATGTGCTGTCTTTATTGGATATGTTACCGATTATATTGCAGGATGAGCATTCTGCACCCATCATTATCATATGACTACACAATAATGTATAAGTCATGTTACTGGGAAATATTCCAGCCCAATTTTAATTTTCCCAACACCATCTGCCTCAACATCCATCAGTTTGAGCGCTGTAGCAAAATGTTGTCATGTTGAAAGATGTGCCAAAACCATTGAGAGTGAAGTTTTGTCTTTTGAAAATGTTGAAAGCTGTCCTTTACATTATATTAGCATTCCACAATGAATGAGCAAATAGAAATGTTTTATAATTACATGGATAGCAAGAGCATATTTAAATGTTCTCCCTGCTATGAAAAAGACAATAAAGAAATGCACAGCTTGTGAGCGTCAAACTTCATGCCATTGAGTCCATACAAATCTGAACACTTGCATAACAAACACTCACTGCTTGTGGTATTTTCCCCAAAACTAACAAAAAATGATAAACAAATCCCCTATCAAGTGTGTTGAAATGCAGAAATGGCTCACAGCAGGCACCAGACTGCTCCTCCCTGGAGTACTGCCTTTATGACTGACAGGATTTTTTTCACTTTCAGAGCTGCAGAAGGAATGTACAGTCTGGCTCTCCTCGGTCAAATTATAAAAACCACAATGACAAAGATTTCATTCATCCCTGCCATCCTGTCTCAACTCGAGCATCCTTGTAAACCTTCCTGATGTTGAAATGGGTCCCAAGGAGCCAGGAGAAGTGTTTCACAATGCTCAGTTGTTCTAGCCAAGCCCTGGTCACAACCATTATGTCAGCATAGCCTTCATGCTGTGGCTGGGATTAGATTTATAGAACACAAGCAAAAATCCTATATTATATGTGTGAATGGTTACATTTTAAGATCATATGTTAAAGCATGGATTTTTAAGTCATGAAATCAAGACAGTGTTGATCTGGTGGCAAATCCTTTGTTGTTTTGCTGCAACAGCATGGACCAGCTCAGTAACAGAGCATTAAACACTGGAGCCCAATGTTATGTAGTGAATTTGAAATCTAAACTAATTACATTAAATGATACGTTTGCAGCATTCTGTCCAACATTGCAAGCAAAATTTGCTATGATTTGCTTGGATCCATTTGCATGGCCACATTTAAAAGATACTACAGTACATGACGGTACATGACGGCCTTCAGTGACGTAACAGCCTCGGCTTTGAGACTCACCTAAAAGAACACTGATAAAATAATCCTTCCCGTTGTCTGTAATGGTGCACAGATGGACAGGAGGAGGATTGATGCTCAAACACTTTAATGCCAAAACATTTTGAAAGGAAATTTTTGGACTGAAACAAAAGTGTCAGTGAAGGCAGGCTGATGAGTGAAGCAACTGGGATTGAGCCTGCCAGCTCAGGAGAGTTTTGATGTTCTGTTTTAGACACTTATTAAGGGTACTAGGATATTTCAAGAACAAAAAAAAACACAACATGTCCTATATCTACGGACAAAAAGTTTCTGTATTGAATTTAGCAGCGACATTGGTTATTTATCTGTCTTTGGGGGGAATACTGCTGATCAGAGAAAAAGCTTGTGTTATTATGCATGGTCTGTCTCGCTGTGGTTGTTTGATCTGCCCTGCATCTCAACCCGGAGTGCTAATAGGATTTGTCTCCTGAATATACAACTTGCAGACATCTACTGTATATTAGAGCTCTTTTTCAACTCTTTCTAGCCAGCCCAATAGCACTATGTAATGAATGCTATGCTTATTAAAGTAGATTTCTCAACTGGGACACATAGCTGACAAAGAGCTGTATTATTCTGTAAGGTTGTGGGTTTTGACTTCATGCTAGAAAGCTCCCTAGACAAAAAGGACAAGGGGCCATGGCAAATACCCTAAGTCGACCCTATTCTGCTTATCAGCTTCTTTCAAAAAAAAAAAAAAAAGAAAAATCACGTTCGACCTACCACATCACCCTATTCAGCCTCTCAGTCTAAATCTTGGAGGTTGGAGGAATCAGTTAAGGAAGTGGGCAAGGGCAAAGGGGAGGAAACAGGAGGAAAGCCCTGGCCCAGTTTTGTATAGGTTTCTCTGCCGCAGAGACAAGAAGCTGCAGGCCTGAGGGGCGAATTATAGTCTGCAGATGGGAGAGGAGTTAGTGGCTGACAGGTGCAGAGCTAGGAGCTCCCTTGAGTTCCTTCTTATTCACTGCTGACTGCAACATCATCCACTTCCTAAGTCCTCACCTTGCCTCTGACAAGGGTTATGTTGCTTGGTGCAGCTGCTACACAGTTAAAGCAGCCAAGTTCCCAGAAAAGCACTTCACTGAAAAAAGGGCATTCAGTAAATTCAGCAAATCTAAGAGGCTCCAAATGAACTAATTAAAAAGTGATTGCATAACATAACTAAATACATTCCAGTACACTTTTAAATACATATACATAAATAGTTATTGGTTTAAATGTATTATTCTATGGGTGTGGTGTTGGGGGGGGCGTAATACAGTATATATATGTATAGTATATATGATGAGTTTTATATATATATACAGTATATGTGATATACAGTGTATGATGAGTTTCTCTAAGTTTTCACACAACTCATTTACGAACAATGGGTTCTGTAAAGAACCATACACTGAAAGCTTCCCAAGAAAACCAAATGTGGTTCTATGACATTGACCAAAGAACTCTCATGCTTTTTTTAGAGTGTACTAGTACTAGTAGTCATTATGGTCTGTCATTATATCATTATAGTCTGTCATTCCAGATGACAATTTCTTAAGAATTATGTCTCAGCGAGCAGAAGTGTGCATCGTACTGATATAAACCAATTAAAGAGGTCAGTAAGGAGCAAGCACTTAGAAATGACTTTAACCATGCTGGAAAGGTCTTCCAGATAAATCATTCACCTACAACGCTAGGTACCAGTGTGAAAGAATAAAACGGTCAACTATTTCATGCTCTGCATTAGGGCTGTTATGGGGAAATAACTGTATATTTATGAGTATGTATAAATTACGCTTTGCCACAAAGTATTTATATATACACTACAGTAGAAAAGTAGAAGCCACCCTTTTGTTCACCCTTTACTCAGTTTACTCAGAGAAACTCAGCAGAACATACACAACTGTGTAAGTCTTAGGTATCTAAGCTGATTGTTTAAAATCCTTTGTCTCAGCAATAAGTGTGTTTTTACCTAGTAAGAACACCAGATATCCTTAGAACAGATGTAAGTAAACATACATATAATACAAGGTGGCATAAATATCTAATTTTGAAAGTAGCAGATAATATCTTGTGCAACAGTTTGAAGAACAAAGTTTAGTTCCAGATTTCTCCTGGACGCCCCAGACATTGTATGAATATATTCAGCTCCTTCACCAGCATTCTTGACTTAGTTAGTCTAAAAAGTGGAGCTTAGGAAATTATTATGAATAAAAAGTCAAATGGGACGCCTAACAACCATGTAAGAGCTGGGTAGACCACCAAAACTGTCATCATCAGACAAACAATACTTTAGATGTTTCTGTCTGTCCTTCCACTGTGAGAAGGCCACTGGTTCTAGAAGAATTTGAGATAACAAAAGGCAGAAGGCAGTATGTACACTACAGATGTGATGAGTTTCTTCGATCTATGTCCACAGCCATTAGTCAAAAATTGTGGAGGATCACTACAAGAATAACACCCGGAGTTGTGGATTTGTTTTTTGATCATGAACATTTAAACAAGCACACTGCTGGGAAGATCAATGTGTATTTATAAAGCAAAGATGGGGTTCTCAGAACAATGACCACCTAAAAGCCCAGATCATTTGGCATTACTCGGATAACTCAGACGTTGACAAAGCTGTTGTTATTTTAGCCATCCAGCTAAAATTTGAATGGAAATAAAATAATGATTATAAGCTCAAACAGACTTTCAGCTTTAATATGATGGTATTTACGTCCAAATCGAGTGAACAGTGTAGGAATTTCATACATCGCCATCTCATTTGTAGGGGCTCAGAAGTAATTGGACAAATTAAACTGTCATTTTTAATACTCCGTTGCAAATCCTTTGCTGTCAATGATTGCCTAAAGTCTGGGTCCCATAGTCATCACAAGACAGTGGGTTTCTGCCATGATGATGCTATGGTGGGTCTTTTCTGCAACTGTTCTCAGTTCCTGTTTTTTTCTTGATGTTTTACATTCAGTTTGCCTTCAGTAAGTGAAATGCATGCGGGACTAAATTGAGGTCATGTGATTGAACATTGCAGAACATTTCTCTTCTTTGCCTTGCACAAGTCTTGGGTTGCTTTCACAGAGTGCTTCAGCCATTGTCCATCATCCACCACAGTTGTTTACCATTTTCTTCTGCCTCTCAGTGTTTCTGAGCTGACCAGTGCATTCTTTCTTTTGAAGAATGAACCAAATAGTCAGCTGGCCACACCTGATGTCTTTTTTTTTCTCTGATGTTTTTGTTTTGATTTTAAGCAATGCTTCACTGGTGACTGAAGCTCTTTGGGCTTTATATTGAGACGCAACAGCGACAGATTCCAACTGCAAATGGCACACTTAAAATCATCGCTAGACCTTTCATCTGCTTACTAGCAAGTGACATCACGAGGGAATAACAAACACCTGGCTATGGAACAGCTGAGCCGCCATCTGTCAATTTGTTTTGAGACCCTTAAAATGGGGGGCTATGTATGAAACCAGTTGTAATTCCTACACCATTTACACAAATTAAAGTTGAATTTTTAGTCCAATACACTGTACTGGACAGCTAAAATAACAATTACTTTTTTAACATCCAACTGTAAATGCAACCAACTTCTAAGATGGACTTTTGGAGCAAATGGTGGGCACATTAAATCCCAAAATGTTTGACATTACATATTACTAGTGAAGCTGTAAATAAACAAAAAAATTACATCCTACATATTTTCCAATGATGTATATTATTCATTAAAAAGCTATTAAGAATTGGTTTAATTCAGTCTATATTTGTAGATAACATTTTTTATTAATCATTCAAATTTTTCCAATTAATCATAAAAAAAAACGATTGGTTACTCGGTTGCAAGTGTAATCAATAGTGAAAGCCCTTCTCTGCATACACAAAATGTTCTGCTGTATTCATGCTTTCAGCTTTGGCTTATGCACAGTGTTATTCAAAGCTCTTGTTAAAAGGTGGCAGGTGATCACAACCCCACTGCTCTGTTATCGACTCCCCATTAATGGCCTAAACACAGGGAGCTTAGCTAATGATCCAGGATACAGTGATGGAAAGAGAGTCCTCTGGCTTCATCTGACTCACAGAATGGCTCTAGTATCATTAGAGGTAGTGATTGAACATATCCATCTCTTCCCCATACTGGGACGGAGACCAATGCAATTATGCATAAACCATTAGAACGTTATTGGTTAATGGTGTATTTGAAAAGGGTGATGTTATGGTTTATTTTTCACTGTTTGGCTGAATCTTCCAATACTTTACAGTTCATCAGAAGCCATCATTTCTCAAAGCCGTACGCAGCCCGCACCGAAGCCACTTCAGTCACAAGCAAGGAAGCGCAAAGTAATAGCGGCTCTTCTCTCGAAAATTCGTTCTTCAATGTACTGCCGCATCCAATCTCTTGTGGTATAAGCAAGTCAAAACTGCACGCCGTCCTTTGTGCTGATGCCGCCCTCTACAGTGGAACCCGTCAAAAGAACCTGGGATAATTTCACACTTCAGGCACCATAAACGCCCCCGTGTCCGTGCTTTTGTGTCGGTGCCCGTCAGACTTATCATCTTTTGATGAGTTGCTACACTGAGACTAATCGGTGCCTGACGAGTCTGGTGCATCTCTGATCTGAGTGGTCTTTCCAAATCCGTCACAGGCTCTCCCGCCGATTTACCTATAGACCGGATTCAGGCAGATGTCAGGATTAGAGAATAGCTTAGCAAAGGCTTCCAGATATAACACAGCTAAGCTAGTTTCACTATGACTGTCGCCACTACTGTGTAGAGTATTACTCTGTGTAGAACTGGCCTTTATCCTGCAAGTTAGATCAGCATGGACTGATACCTGCTGATATATCACTTCTGGAGGCTGCTTCAAAGAGAGAGCAAAGCATCAAAGGGAGGTGAGCGCGGAGGGCTGGAGCTAATATACTTCCACTGTTGAGACTCCCATTGCATCCCATTCAGGAAGCAGTCCTTCTGCCTGCATTACTTTATGGATTTGAGCCGTGGTCAGGGTGGACCACATGTACACATAGTGCTTCTTTGCTGTTGAGAGGCAATTCACATGACTACTGGCCAATGTTCTGTTTCACAGAGAGTGTCTCTGCATCAATTTACAAAAAGCTGGACTGGGACAAGGTGGAAAAACAGCCTTAAAACAAGATGGAACGGCCAGAGGTCTCTGATTTTCCAGCATAGTCTTTGTCCAGGTTCCGCTCGAAGGATTTCCACCACATTTCTGTGTCGTTATAGGTTTGATTGCCTTAATCAGCCCTCTGTCTCTCAGCTCCACTCTCGATCCTCTCTTCAAGATCCTTGCTCCTATCATGATAATGAGAATGACCATCTTACAGGGCCTGATTTAGTCAATTTTTTTTATACATTCTTTTTCTTTTCTCTCTCTCTCTCTCTCTCTCTCTCTCTCTCTCTCTCTCTCTCTCTCTCTCTCTCTCTCTCTCTCTCTCTCTGTCTCTCTCATCATGCAAATGTTTTGTGTCTCAGTTGTTCATTTCCAAAGGTTACCGTTTATATTTCTAATGCTTCATTTTTCGCTTTATATAGATCTCTCGCTCTGATTAGATCATTTCTACTGAAAACTGTCTCAGTCACTTTCTCTCTCTCTCTCTCTCTCTCTCTCTCTCTTGCTCACTCTCTCTCTCGTACTCTCTCCGTCCTACTCGTTGCTGTCTCCCATTAACCTTTACCTTATGCACTCTCATTATTTTCCCTATTAGATGTCACAATTTTCCACTTAATCAGCTGATAATTAAAATAACTTCAGAACCCCTTCAGGGGTTTATTTCCTCAGAAAAACCCACACAGATTTGTGTATTATGTCTAATGAAGGTCTAATCAGTGGACTCAATTGGTGTATAAACCCATTTGGTCTAATTTAACGTCTGGAGTGTCAGCCTCAGTGGAAATGTCTTTGTGTGAGGATGAAGCTGCCGTGTGCTCGCATCTCCCCAGCCAAGCCTCAGCTCTCCCCCTCTCTCTCAAGCTTTTTTTGTGGAGACAAAGCCTTGATGCCTTGTTGATTTTTTTTTCACTCATTTTTAGTGCATCAGTAACACTGAGCATTACCATATGTTGGTTATGTAGCACTGGCAAATATTGTTCTCGGGATCAAAACACTGAGACCGTCTACATTTCCATATCACTTACATGCCATAAGATGCACTATACGCTGTCAAGTTTTCTAGTGCGTCGCATCATGCGTTGAATGCATAATTAATTTCATGTGAGCCGAGCTGCTACAGCATCAAGATTTCTAAATTGCGGGGTAGGCCTATATTGTAGGGCGGTGGATCACAATGCTAGTCTATGGTCCCACGTTGTCATGGAGATGGGTATGAATGGTTGGATTTTCAGCATTTGACGAAGGCTTATCAGAACCAGTGCATGGGTGGAACGCTGCTCCATCCATAAACATTTACAAAGAATAGAGTTGAAGTGCTCCAGTCATTTCAAGTCTTTGAACCCACTTATCCCTTTAACTTCTCTTTATATAATTTTACAAATCTCTGCTGCAGAAAATAACTGCAGGCTTCTTCTACTGTTACAAGCTTGACGTCGTAACAATAGCAGAACACTTTTTCGGTGCTGTATAGAACCATAGAAACACACTGTACTGTGCGAAGGTTTTGGGCACTTAAGCACGTTATTATACTTAAAAAGCTATTTTTCCAGACAGGCAGCTTTTAGTTGCTCAGCAAAACATTCAAATGAAATATTCAAATAGTTTTAATGCCGTAAGTAGATTTAAACAAACAATACTGGAGATTATCTGCAGTTATCTAGTACCTGCTTTGACTACTCAGTACTTAATTAAGCTAAATTAAAGTGCTGGTGAAAAAATTCCATGCAATGTCTGGAGCATCCAGGGGAAATCTGAAACTAAACTCTGTTCTTCAAACTGGTGCCCAAGATTATCCACTTCTTTCTGAATAAGATATTTAAGCTGATTTGTACTGTATTTATGCATAAATACATCTGTTCTGATGATATCTGGTGTTTTTATTAAGATAAAGACTTTTAAACAATGAGCTTAGGAGCCTAAGACTTTTGCACAGTAGTCTATGCAACACATTCTTCAACAAGCTGAAGAACCATTTAAAGGAGCAATATGTAAGATGATGCAATCTGTTGAATTCAAACTTCAAACAATAGGGGAGTGGTGTCCACTTGTACTATAAGAAATGCATAGTCCCCCTTTTTCAATGTTAGCACTAGCAGCTGCTTACTAACCAGTCTAGAAGAAATGTAGCTGGTCCAGTATCAATCTTTTCTCTTCCTATTTTTTTTCTCTTTTGTTTGCTGCTGAATGTGGATTCTTGATGCAAGTGGGCAGCGGTTGTTATAATTGTGGCTTGCCAAGACCTTTAGCCATCATTGCTTTCATTCATTCTTTCATTGAGTACCTTTTATTAAAAGATCTAAGAAGGAGCAGAAGCTTCAACATGATTGACAAGAGATTATAATATGAGGCAGCACTACTTGTTTATCCTCTCAGGTTGCACTGAGAGAAGAAAACGCTACATCGTCTCACTATCACCACTCGAGGACAAGGTGGTATTTCAGGCCGAAGGTAGCAGGCCAGTATGTTAAATTCAGATTCTCTGCAACACAATACATAGATGTCTTTGACATATTATCATATTTTATAATATATTATCATATTATCATATTATTATAGCATCGTATTATCATATATTATTATATTATCATATCAAATACTATATTATTTATTCACATTGTTTTAATAATTGTAGTTAATTCTGGAAAGTTTTAAATAAAAGAAATCCACAAATTGCTCCTTTAAACATGTAAATAGTACTAAACAGAATGGTTCTACATAGATCCATTGTCTTTACTAAAGAACCCTTGAAGAACCATCTTTTAAAGTGTGTACATTTATGCTATATTCATGTTGTACTTGTGCAACCCAGCTGTAAAAAGTGGCATGATTGTTATTGTAGCTTGCAATAGGCCAATATTTATAAACAAAGAGTTTCAGTGAAGAATCTTGTAAGTTGAGAATCTTATAAGCTGACAGTCTCATGTAAACATTAAAAAAAACAGGACAGTCCAGTCTTTGTGGGCTCCTGTCTCTTGGGTGCTCTTGGCTAATCTTCCACCCTATCCAGCACTCCTGGCATTATGTAACAGTATTCCACATTTAAAGCATTTAAATTGCATTAGGCACTAGAGGATGGTAAAACCTTTACCCTTGAGACATGAAAAGTTCTGCAGCTACCAAGCTGGGGCGCATAGCTTGACAATTACCGGGCAGACATCCAAACGTTCTAAGATCATATCTCTAAAAGAACAAAGTCATAGAACAAAGCAGATTACATTACGTGATCTTCTTGAACACAAGGAAGCCCACAAAAGGTAGAATAGTTTCAGGTTTGCCCCTTTCCGGTGCCTGCTAGAACACTTTATTAATAGCGCTGTTAGGCGATGGAGCTGCTTTTATGCTATATTATCTTATACTTTCATTACAGCTGTCCCTGGGGGCACATTGACAAAGCACAGTAGAAGTAGGCAGGGATATTAGGACCTGCACTTTCGCACTCATGTAACTATCTTTGCTGTACCATGCAGGATTTTAGCCAATAACCGCCATAGTACAGTGCGAGTCATTGCATCGTGTAGTTACTTACTTACTTACTTTGTTTTGTAATTTGGTGCATATTATCATATCTAACATGCAGTAGTAGAGGATTCATCCAATAGCATCGCATGTTAAGTTTGCTGGTGCATAGATTATTAGAGATCCTGGATTTTGAAATTGACCTATACATGATCCTCCCACAAATGTGGTCTTTCGTTGATGCTAAGTTATACAAACTGTACAGAAGATTGGATAAAATTCCATTCGGGCAAATACTACATTTAAACACAACCAAAATGTAGAGTGTGTAATTTATTTAAAAGATAATCAAGCATGTGGGGATCGGATTAGATGTAATTTTTGTTGTGTATTTAACAGTAGCTCAGTATAGATCTGGTGTATTTTTTGTTGTGTATTGAGCTGTATCTCAACATGTATCACAAATAGTATTATGTTGTTTATTGAGCTGATTTTCCTGAAACTCTTTCGTGATTCATAGTCAAAGAGGATTTTTAGTGATGTGTTACTAGGTGGCTGATTAGTAAAGTCATTTTAAAAAGCTGTGGTGACTGCATTATGACACTGCCCCAGCCCTTGACACTTTACTTAGTACTAAAAGCAAACCAGTGTCCAAATGTCTTTTCACATCGTGTTGCAAAGCCTTCAGGATGTCTACACTGGAAACATCAAGTGTGCCCATCAAGTCAGCTGCTTCACTGACAGAGCTGTTGTTTAGGGACATTTAATGGCATGTGTAACGGACTGTGTTTTATTCCCACAGTAGATTAAATAACATCATTTATTAAATAGTGTCCTCGGTGATGGGCAGCTTAGTTGAATCTGCTATAGACAAACTAACTAAATGCCCTTGTCAAACAGAGACACAATACAATCGGTATTCACCACAATGTATTCTCCCCCAGATTGTTTACTGTGGAAGGGTTGTAGAAATTTCTCAAATTTCATCTCATGGATTTCTATGATCGCCATCCATTAAAACTAGGGTGCTGTATTGCATCACATCTCACCCTACACTCACAGTTGGTGTAGTAGCTTCACTGATTATAATTGGAGCATTTGGGTTTATAGTCGCTCACTCTCATTAGCTGTTAGGATGGTGGATTATTTTGATGCAGTAGTCTATTTTGTCTTTTTCTGAATTAAAACTATTAATATACAAACATATCTTAAAGCAACATAATAATAAAAGTTTTGTATAGCAAGCACAGCAACTTTTTCACTCTGAGGTAAAACCAGTCATTGTGGGAAACAGTGAGGGAAAGAGGAGACTGTGGGTTACTCGTGCATTGCGGGGAGTCCTCCAGCCGTGCAGCAGCTGTCCTGTGGCAGGTAGGGAGGGATAAGGGCAGATATTTTCTATTTGCTGTATAGCCTATTTTTATGAGCAAACAGATATTCTCTTAGGAGGATGTTTCAGTTTTTAGGCTGCCAGCTACGGCAGTTACCTTTACTTCTTCCTGGGGATGGAATGGAGCGCATAGCGTGCAGGCCATGGACAGTGTTTATGAATCTGCTGGCGTTCAAAGCGTGTACTTTCTGAGCTGTTGTGGCACCAAAAGTTGTTGTGGCACCAAAAATAGCATATGCCAATCCCAAGTTCATGTTTTAATCATATAGCCTGTACCAGAGCTAATACTTGTTTTCTTCCTTTATTTTTTTCACAGGAAATTCTCTGGAATACCAACATGAGTGGAAGCAAAAAAGCGGTCATAGGAAATAATGGCAGCCTCAGGTGGGTTTTTATGGATGGATTGGATGTTGTTTTAGGTTATTTATTGAACTCAATTAGCTCCATAAAGAATTTATGTCATTTTTTATTGTGTATTGAGTTAATGTTAGCAATGATTGCTACTTGCCCGGTTTTCATTAGGTACATAGCATTTCAAATTGGACGCGCTATTAAGTTGCTCTTAGCCAGTAAGTGTGCAATCTTCTGTGCAAAGAGCTTCTGTAGCTATGGGTTTCCACTCCAACAAAACAGGAGCCCCTGAATTGTTTGGAGACCAACTAATTGAACAAGTAGAATTTTGGAATGAAAACCAGCCACACCAGCCCTTGTGGATAAAAGTATACACCAACAAAGTGAGCTACAATTTTTCATTATGTTGAACAGGATTTCAATGTCAATGTTCTGTTAAGCTGTCCAACAGTTGATTCGAAAGAACAAATGTGTTGCGGAGAGCATGGAAAGAACAACTACACCATCTCATTCTCAGAAACTCCTGAAAGTCTACTAGAGGTCTTTGCAGCTAAAATCTGGGTCACACTCTTTTTAGTTCTCTGTAGATTATCTACGCTTTAACTCCTTCATTTCCCAGGTTTGGTACATCCATAGTCATGTTGCTCCAAGGCTTAATGGAAATTTATACATCCTATCGGGTTTTTATCTAGTGAAGCTCAGTTTATTATCATCAGGATTAATATTACATTTAGGTTTTGTTAATGTTAGGGTTAAGTTTGGGTTTAGGGCTCGATTTAGTAGAATCTAATACTTTAGTAGAATCTGAGGTGTTATCCCCAGAATCCCCAGAAGCCTACCTAAAGTAAACAAGATAATGTGATTCGTTGTGTACTTGAAGATCATTGTAAAAAAATACAAATTAATAAGTGACGTGTTTGTGTAACTGAAGCTTTGGTGATATTTTTTACAGACAATTGAGAGTGTTATTGAAGTGGACAGTGAAAGCCTGCCCTGAAGACCCCTGTGTGTAAACACTCTGCTGCTGTCATAAGAATACTCCGAGACTGTCTGTTTACATGACCAGCAACTTCAGAAGGAAAAACAACAGAAGGCTCTGTTTTCAGATTCGCTGTCTGGAATCAAATGTTGGAACGAATGATTCCACAGCCACTGACCTGTTTGTGTGCCAGTCGTGTTTGCACTGGGTTTGGCCAAGCTACTTATTACACAACCATTACTGTATCTTTTCCATTTTTTGAGAAATTCAGCGTGCAGTAAATGAGAGCGGCAATAAAGTGCACGGACCAGAAATTTGGATGAATATGGTGATGCAGTCATGTTTAATCATTGCATTTTTGCAGAAACAAAGCCTTTGTGTGTCAAAGCCTCCTCCACACTGGCACTTAGGCCTGCCAGCCATTTTAATCCTTGTTTTGATCTCCTAAATTCTCTGACGCATGGCACAGAGAAAGCCCCAGAGTTCAGCAGCACAGCCCAGAGGAAGCCCGGAGTTCAGCACAGGGGGTGGTGTAACTCCAAACATCATCGCTCTGTCAGGAAGAATTGCACTAAGATGAGAGAGGCCTTTTCGCTGTGAAGGCTGTCAAGGCATATTTGGACTAACCTCTGCACCTGACGGTGCTGTCCAAACCTTAACCACCAAAGGGTGCACGGTGATTAGAGCAATTACATTTACGTAATTTTCCTCATGCGCGATAGCAGGGTTGCGATGTAACAGAATAAGAATTGGAATTATATATCGTCGCTGTCCAGGCTGTTTTTTCCAAGTGATTTTGGAGCATTTCTATTGGTCCATTTATCATGACATTTTCAGGCAGTGTAAACATCAGCAGTCATACTCAAATAATGTAGAAAATAAAATATCCACAAACATGGGAATACATTTCTTTGGACAGCAAAGATATTTTGTATACAAAAATTAATTTCATTAAATTTCCTGGCCAAAAATACTGACCAAATAAAAAACATGCTATCTTTAAAATTACTGATATCTGATATTTCAATTTTTTCTATTCATTTTTATATCCACTGAAGTGAAGTAGGATATATACATATGTTATCAATTAAACAATTCTATGCAATAAACTAAACAATTAATTTTTTAATTGGAGAAATTTCTATGACAGGTTCTTTAGGGAGCCAATATTTCTATTGCTTTTCTTTCTAAATTTAAGAAGCTAAGATGCTGGTTTGACAGATATTGTCAGTAAGTGCATATTTCAATATGTGGAATGTGTTTTAGGCCAAACCAGTAGGTCCACCTAAGTTTCTGCTGTGATTCACAACAAAGTATGTTAAGGCTGCTTTAAATCACGAATTCATAGTATAGTTAATATATCAGTAAATAAGAATTTCACGCTACTTGGTGGGACACATGAAGTAGTAATTAATTGTTAACTTGTTAACTAATGGGAAGTAAATAGTAATTAATGGGGAAAAGGTAAAGTTGAATATGTGGAGGTAAAAGGAAAGGAGACCAGTAAAGCCCAAGGATTGGTTTCACACTGCACAGTTGAGGAAAACCATAACAATAAATCAGTAGGTTAATTAATTAATGGGGATTAACACTTAAGTACTAGTTATTTTTTCATGAATGCTCACTCACCTATATGAGTACATTATTCATTAATAGTTCAATACACTATTCATTAATAATGTATTTTCATCTCATAAATTTTCACTCATCTATATGAGCGAACACATTACTCATTAATATTTCATTACACTATTTATTAATAGTTTAATAATCAGCAAATAGTATACAGGAGTAGGCTATTAAACTATGATGTAATACTAATTACTAATGCATTCAACTACTAATTATGGAATACTTAATCAATTTACCCAAACACTTTAGTACCTGGTAAAGCCTGAGTAGACTGATAAATTAATATGATAAGCCAGTTTTAGTTGTATGAACACCACCGATCAAATTACATGTTTTGTTTATTTTCTGAAAGGAAAGTAATTGAACATGTGCGCTATAGGGAATAGTGTTATATACAGCACTTATCCAGAGTTGACATGCTTTCAGACTAAGAGTCATATGATCTAGACCAGCACACCCCAAAACTATAACTGTATTTTTCCCACTACAAACACACAGAGGCAACACACACACACACACAGCACTGCCTTGATGCGAAAAACCTTTTTTGGTTATCCTAGATAACCAAGGTGGCGAGCTTGTGATAAAGCTTTTTTTTATCTTAAATGTGACACAAGCACGACAGTCAGTATGCTACAAACTAATGCTAGCTAAATAAGTTAAGTCTGTCAGCATTTGTCATTCCCCGGCTGCTCGGATATGTCCTCCTCCTCTTTAAGTAGCTTTTTCATTCTTGTCTTCTTGGTACCACCTTTTCCCAGTTTCCCAGTTTCCCAGTTCCTGCTGCTGCTGTCCATCTTCACATGACTCATGTATAAAAACTGCTGCATCCCAAATGCAGAAAAGTAATGAGCTCTGTACAGCACTGCCTGTTGTGTCAGCCAGTGCCAGATTCACATCGTTGTGCTGAATTTGATACAGTAATCTTTCAGGGCTGATGTTAGCTTTATATGTGAATTTCTATTCCACCTTAAACAGTGCAGCAGTTACTTTCTAGTGTTCATAAAAAATTTAACTGCTATCTGATTTAGGGTGGACCAGGAAAAAGAATATGAAGTTAACATTAGTCTTCTCAGTAATAGATGCATTCATAAAATTCAAGTTTAAGTTTAACATTCCAGTGATAAGCTTAGCATCAGCGTAGTACTGGATTTGAGAGTAGGGCTTGTAGCATCATGTCACACACAAATTGATTTTAACTCTTATTTCTATAGCTACTTACTTTACAATTAAATTTCTCTGTTGCTGAGATTTGGTGAATTGTTTGCTCAATAAGGCAGGAGGTAGTCATGCAGAGGGGATTGTGAGAGCAGCAGTGGAACTGCTACTGAAGTGTAAGTGAAGTGAGAAAAAAATGTAGAGAATTATGGTAAGAATGGAAGAAACTGGCAGTCGTTAATAATTTTAATAAAAATGACAAGAATTTTTTTTTTCTTAAGGTGTTACTGTTTTACATAATGCAGTGAAGCATAAGATATTTGCCTAACTCTGTACTTTTGTCTATTGTTATAGCTGATTGTATAGTGTTAGCTACCATTTTAGTGTTAGCTACCATAATATATAATAATATATTACATAAATTATTAGATTACTTAACAGACAACATCATGTCTGTATTAACTGGCTCTATTTAAGGCAAGGAGAAAACAGTGGAAGTCTGATTTTGGCCCAATTACCCCCTTAAGCACCACAGTTTAGATATGGATTTAGAAATAAATGAATATTGAGCACTTCTTCCCCAATACCAAGCTTTTCTGACACTCACACAAAAGCATTTTGAACAAGAACTAAACAACTGTTAATAGAATGTCATTACAATGACCAGTTCAGCCACATTTACAACTGCCCAGCATGCCCTCGGTAAAAGGGTATAACCGTCTTCTTTCACCTCTCAACCCAGTGAATACGTGACTCAAGCCTCTGCTTCACATCAGCCCATGGGCTACAGATGATCCGTGACAGCCAATCTCCTGTCTTATATCATGGTACTCTCTGAGGGCTCTACAGGTCAAAGGGTTGGAACCGACTGCTCCCTCACCAGCCCTACCAGTGACCGCCTCTGTTCTGCTCCAGTTCCACATCCACCCAGCCCCCCGGTGCCTGTGCAGCAGGAGTTACTATAATGCCAGCTGACGGACTGACAAGCGGGTGATTGCTGCGAGGCCAAGGAGGGAGCACTCAGTCGCCACTCCTTTAACGGCCTTTTTAAAAGCCTACAGAAAGACTGGCGAATGAAGGAAGCCACTGGAGGCTGCAGAAAAGTGCTGACCAGGCAGCATAGGGACAATGGAGGCACAGTCTGCTTCCTGGAAAGCTGCCGTTTGCCCAGCCATGGCCAGATGAGTTGCGACCCTGGAGCAATCGCTCTGAATCGCCCGTGTAATCTGTGCAGTTTACAAATAATCAATAATTCACCATGAACAAATCCTAATGTAATTATTCGCTCAGGGGAAAAACACTGTCCTGTTCAGTCAGGGTCTGAGTTTTGGTACTTAATGTTCTTTATTAAACACTAGCAGACTGTTATAGACTGTTGTTCCTGTAAATAATGTGGTCATTTGCCTATTTTATAGGCTACAGTATCTCCTGCATTGCAAGTAAACTGTATGCTCTAAATTAATTGCCAAAACGGTTATTTAGAGTGATGCCATACAAACACCACATCTGGCTTCCTGAAGAACCGTGCAGTAGATGATTCTTAAAAAAACTCCAGCATTTTCCACCCTGTATCTGCCACATCCATGGCATGCAGTTATTTAGCACAGACTATAATTTATACGTCTCCCTATATAGAAAACATGTTGTCTCCAAGCACACTCTTAATCTAAGGGTATTGTAAGTGTGTTCTCAGTCGAATGCTTTTCTGATGAAGACAACGGTACTGTGCAAAAAGACCACTCTTCATCATTACATTGTCTATAAAAATGACAACAGGTGTTTCCGTCCATCCTTCCACTGTGAGAAGTGTCACTTGTCAAGAAGCTGAACAACGGACTGGTCGCCATCGTTGAATGTGTTTTGAATTACTTGTATTGTAAGAAGCAGAAATCACAACCAGCTTCTAAGACGGAACTATTTAAGACTGAATATTCCTGCAGATTTCTTTGAAAAACTGGAAATGAGTCTCCTGAAATGAATGGGAGCTATGATGAAGGCAAAGTGATTAAATACTGGAATGCTATTATGTTTAGTTGTTGAATTTTCTATGTAATATATCAATAAAAATTATATGTTTATTTTTTTCTTGACACTGAGTAACTTAAATGGAAATGTAAAAAATGAAGGGTGGTCTTTTGCACAGTGCTGTAAGTTTGTAGAACACTAAACTATTCCTTTAAGGATTCATTTATTAAAAAGTTATTTAAAACTAATTGTGATTTCCAACACCATTGTGTCAACCAGTGCATTTTTTGTTGTCTTTTATTTTGAAAGTAGTTTGTTACAGTTGTCAAATGTTAGGCTTGGCTTAACCTGTTAAGTGTCTGGAGCAAACTAGCATACCCACTAGCTTACCCTCGTATTGTCTACGGTAATACTTTACTTTGACTCTTCTGGGGTTATTATGATTTTGACACAGAGTAGTTTGGATCATATCTGGAAACCTTTAAACCCTATTCTGACAGGTATTGAGTATTCCTACACCAGAGTTGCTTGTGCTGTAATATAGCTAAATTATTGACTCTGATTGTATCATTATTGCCGCAGGCCTTCCCATCAATTTTTCAACAACTCCGTTCTTAATCTCAGATGTGTTGGGCAGGGTCTGTTTACAGCTGTTGATAAATGTGAGAAACTGTCATAAACTGGTATTTGAGTTCATTTGTTCTTCTCTTGTAAGAGTGCTGTTGGTCATATTTAAAGGTACTCTGTAAGCTTTATTAGATCATTTGGAAGGCATTTCAGCCATAAACTACATCCTGAATGTTGAAGAAGCAAGATGTGTCAAGACTGTGTGCCAGGAAATGCTTTTGAAGTCTTGTGTGAGTCATAGTGAATTCAGTGGTGGTTAAAAGCCCTTTAATTTTAACCTTTTATTGGAGTAGATATCGATGCTCCACAGTCAAACTAAACAATCACATATGGCAGCGTTATTTAAGCAAAAAGCTGTGAATGTCTAGTCACTTTTTAAAAATTCCTTGCTTAGAGAAGTCAAAGCAAACATATAAGCAAGCTTTACTTTTTAATGCTTAGTTGATAGCATAACATGAAAGGAGTTGAGATGGATCTATCAGTGTTTCTTGGGCCAACACCAATCATGCAAACAGGTTGGTACCAATCGAGGGCAGGGCTTTACATGTTTGTAATTAAAACATTTTTTATGTAGGAAATCACAGGAGGAAGCGCTGTACTCTTTTATTTTTGTAGTATGTACTGGGTTTGTCTGGAATTTAACAATGAGATCAATATATGGTTTATTTCACCACTGTGATAGATGGCAATTGTTGGGAAAGTTGAACTTATGTTGGAGCATTAGGCTTACCACAGTGGTCTGTGAACTGTTGCCCCTTATGAAGGAAGAGCTTTCCATTGCCTCTTGAATATTTGTTAAGCCATAGAACGTCTGCTGCAAATATCTAGACAAAGAATCAGTCATCTAGATCTGCTGTCTTCTAATACTCACTGTACAGGGTTAAGTGATGCATTTTACAAGTAGCTTTGACTGGTGAAATTCAGGCTGGCTAAAGTTTTTTTAACGAGAAATCGCATCACGATACATAGCCAATCCATCCTAACAAAACAAAACAAATGAAAAAGTTTTTCATGTGTTTATACAAGGACACAGAAATGAGTACTTGTATAAATCATTATTTTATTGGCTACTGCTAAACAAGACACTTTCTCATTAATGTGATGGACCACTGTTTTGTTTGTCTGTGATCTTCTCTGCAAACTTATTGAACTCTGTAACTATTGTTACAGTTGTTCTTGTGCCACATGGCAGCAGCATTAAATGCATTAATATGTTGAGCTTTAGATACAGCTTAGATACCAATACTGTCTCAGTCTTTGTTATAAATGCTAGATTTGGTCCAATAGAGCTTAAGACATCTTCTAATTGGTAGGGTCTCATCCATGCTATGTTTCTTGGATAACATAATGCAAATTTAGCAATGTTTTAATGGGCAGTTTAAAATATGTCTTTGTCTGTTTACTCTTTGCTTCAATACCAATAGCAAGTATTTCTGTTTTGTCTCATTAAGTTAAAAAACAAACCTGACCCAGATGCAACACATACAGGGGAATTAAAGTGGGCCAAGTACAGACCTTTGTGGTACACCTCAGAGAATACAATGCCTGAGATTGACATGTTTACCTATACTAACAAAAACTTTTTCCAGTGGAATCAGTAGAAACTCATTTTCATGCAGTTTCACAAGGTTCGAGTTCTCAAGCTGTATCAGAAGTACTCTGTGATCTACAGTGTTAAATGTAGCAGTTAAATCTGTAGGTGCCAAAGCATTACCTACATTAGCATTTGTTGTTAGATCATTTACACCTATTGTTCCACTTGATTTAAAACATTTGCATATGAAATTTGTGAAATATAGTGCATACGTAACGTTGTCAGACTCCTTTAAAGTTTGTTATGTTTTAGACTTCTCCTATTATTAAATATTTTCCATATCTATACATCTATACATCATGCTCCACAACAACAAAGTAAAAACAGGGCAAATTTTTTTAAAATAAAAGGCTGAACAATCCTATTTACAGTTTTCAGACCCTTCACAGAGCACCCTCAACAACGCGTCAGGTCTTCTTAGAGATGGTCCCCCAAGCCTGGCACACCATTTTGTGTTTCTCAGTTTCTCCCAAGTTTCTCCCATTCTTTCTGACAGAATAGATCAAGAACAACCAGGGTGAATGATGAGCAGGCTGTAGGGATGGTGTTAATGAAGGTGATGCGCAGTGCCTGGCTTTCTCCACACATGTTGAGTATTATGGCCAAATAGTTCAATCTTTGTTTGATCAGACCAGAGGTTTGTTACTTCCCTCAGTGGGTTGTCATGAGCTTTTGAGTGATGAATGGCTTCCATCTGTCCACTCTACTTTAAAGGCCTGATTGGGTGGAGTGCTGCACTGATGGTTGTCCATCTTCACAAAAGAACCCTGAATCTATAGATAGTGACCTTTGGGTTCTTGGGTATCTGTCTGACCTAGGCCCCTTGCTCAGTTTGCCTGGGCAGTCAGATCTAGGACAGAGGTGGGTTACATTTACTCAAAAACTCAAGTTAAATATTGAAAGCATTTTCTAATCAGAATACTTTCACTTCTACTCAGGTGTGCTAGTAAACAAAGGACTTCACTTTTTACTCAGTTATACCTTTAGTCATTTATATTTAGTTACGTGTTCATGTTTTTTTATTTGTTTTCAACCTGCTTGGTTGTTGACTACATCTGTACTTTTTTTTATTTTGGAGCTTAAGCATTTCATTTTAGACCAAAATAATGAAAATAGAAAAAATCAACCATGATCAAGTTATTGTATTTGAAAATACTTTTACCATTATTTGTTTATCAGTATTTTTACTTAAGTATTGATTTAGGTTTTCCTACCACCTCAATCTAGGAAGACTGTTGGTGACATCTTTCATCTGAGAATGATGAGGCTATCCTGCTCTTGGTTCAATGCTGCAGAAATGTCTTTGTATCTTTACCCAGATCTGTGCCTTGACACAATCCTGTCAGACAATCCTACAGACAATTTTCTCAACCTCATGATTGGCTTCTCTGACATACACCATAAACTTGCATAGGCAGGTGTGTGCTTCTTATTATGTCCAAAGAATTCAATTAAGCATGGGCGGATCCAGTCATGTTGTAGGAGTGTCTCAAGGACTATTGAAACAGAATGCATCAGAGCTCAATTGTTAGTGTCACAACAAAGGGACTGAATATTTATGTAAATGGAATATTTCAGTCTTTTGTTTTTAATGAATAAAAAAAAACACACTCCAAGAGACTGTTTTTCTTTTGTCATTGTGGAGTGCTGTGTGCAGATAATAATTGAATCAATTTTAAGAGGAGTCAACAAAATGGAAAACCTGAAAAGGTCTGAAATTTTTCCATATGCACTGAATGATATACAATTGCAAGATGAACTCTAAAATTAAAAGTGCTTCATAAAATATTATAATTTAAATTACAACTAGTTACAATAATAATGCTAATAATAAATGATCTACTAATAATAACAATCATGTATTATTATTATTATTATTATTATTATTATTATTATTATTATTATTATTATTATTATTATTATTATAACAATGCAAAGATCTGGGGAAGGAAACAAGAAAACATCAACAACAATTACAATAATAATAATTATAATTATTACTACGACTAGTAGTAGTAGTAGTAGTAGTAGTAGTAGTAGTAATAGTGTTGTTTTCATTGCTGTTGTTGTTTAAATACACTTGCATTTCTGTTTCCACTTGGTGCACAAACGTGTCTGTTACATTAATCACTAGTTCTTTATGTAGAGAATTCAAGAAGTCTGCAACCATATTAAAAATAACTTTCTTTAATAGACTCATAATATACATTTCCATTTTGGGCACATTCTTGACACATTTTTAACTTTTTGTCCAGCTTTGCTTTTCACACGGTGCAACAAGTATTTGCAAATGTGTGTGTCTGTGATGAATGTAGTGGCTTTACTCAGAATAGGAAGAGGCAAAGTGCCCAAGGCCATTTCGGGATCTTTCAGGAGGAAATCTCAGCGGCTTTGCATGCATGAGCGCACGCAAGCCGAAGTCACCAGCATGCCGCTGGCGAGCATGATGCAGAGTAGATTGAGAGAATGCATTTTTTCCGGCCTAAGATTGCGTTTTTCATTAATCTCAATGTTGAACCTTCCCCCGCAACACAACAATAGCATCCCCCCACGGGATACACAATGAACGAACACCCACATAGTCCTGACGAGAGTTACAAATGCTTTCAAACAGCACTCGTCCTCCTGCTTTCCATTTTTTTAGTGTTGTACAAGGTCTTGGGAGTTTTTTTCTTAAAGGGCCAATGTCACGGAGATAAAAAAGAGAAAATAAAACAACAATCATTTGAAATGAGTTTGGCGCTCCAATGACTGTTCCATATAAGAGGAACTGAGCAGCAAAAACAGCCCAATTTAAAATGATTGCTTTTGTGATGTCATAGAAAAACAAGACATTGACATATCCTTCTAATTAGCCTACAACAAATTAGCTCCACCCATTCATGTTAAATTTACACATAGGGTGTGTCTCAAAACCTAGCGAGTGTCTAAGTAGGCTGCCTAGGTAGGCAGCTGTTTAAGTAGCAACGTTCTCTCCTCATCTCTCCTCATAAAACAGATTACTGAAACGTTCTAGTTAGAGAGCGACTGCGTCACGGCTTGTTCCCGCTAACGGCTAATGGCTTGTTCCCGCTAAATGCTTACGGCTCAAGTATAAAACGGCAAAATTGTCAACGACTTGTTGCAAAGTTGCAAATAAAATACTTTTTTTTGTGTACGACAGGAAACATTAAAACACCAGAGAAAATCGGAATAACTTACATTTAAAGAATTTTAAATGTAAGAATTTTAAACGCTTTTGTCCGCCAAGTGTCATGCCATGCCGAAATCGATTCACTCGTCTATGGACTCCATTTCCCAGCAGGCATCGGTGGATCACATGACTCAGGACTCTTGGTCAGCTGACCGGACTAGATCAGGTTCACATTAGTATTGATTATCAGTGGGACTATGTATACTATGTTTGTTTCACTGCGAAGTATTGAACCTTTGTCCGTGCCTTACTGACCGTTATCCTGTCTGTGATCTTTTGTTATGACCCGTATATGTTTCTGCCTATCCCTTTGTGTTCTGTTTGCCATGTCTACCTGGTTACAAACTCTTTTCTGGTTATTACGTTTATGTCTCTGCTTAGCCCTTTTCAGATTTTTTGCTCAGTGATTTCTGGTTTTGACCCTGGCCTGTTTTTGACTTAACGATCTAGCTCATTCCCTGTATTGTGTTGTGTGTTACTTAGTGGTGTGTTTGTTGAACCACTAGTTACCAGTAAACCTTTTTATCATATCTGCGAACGTCTGACTGCTTTGTCTACGTCACACCAAGTTGGGAAAAAGTTCGGTCTGCGTTGCATCATGGGACTGCCTTGGCGGCTGAGGAAGCGTTCGGTGCTTCCTTACAATCAGGCCAAAATAAGGTAGTCTCAGTACACAGCATGTTTAAGGTATCTAAAAATTTGGAAAGCCTACATGTCGGGAGCGCATACTATGACATAAAATGCTGTCTATGCAGGCAGCTCACTAGGTTTTGAGACACACCCAATGTGTTTCAGCCTGGACTGCTTTTTAAATGAAGCATTATACAGGGCAGCTTATCAGAACACAAGTATCTACTTTACTTGTATCTACTTTAAAGGTACAGTAAATGCCTGTTTAATTCTAAAGTACAAATACAAATAAAGGTCAAATAAAAATAAACTTTTTATAAATAAATCTTTTTTGGGTACATAAACTCAAATAAATGCCAAAGGTGGGCTGCATGGAATACATAAAAGGAACACAAGAAAATGCAGGACACGGGCCCTTTAAATTGAGGAATCAATAGCCAGCTAGATGTTGTAATATGTAGCTGTTCATCAATGACCAGTCAGTAGTGTTTCAGACAGCATGCTTGTGCTTACAGTGTGTGGAAGCACTAAATTTGAACCGACCCCCCGCAGTGCTCAACTCAGCCACCTGCGGAGCGCGGCAAGGTGTCAGAAAGCAGCTGTGTGTGCTGCAGTACCACCTCCAAATCTATGGCTCCCACAGCTCAGGTGTGACATAGAAATCTAGAAAATATCAGAGAGCAAGCCCGGGAGCTCCTGCGGAGCCGAGCATAAAAAAGAGAGCTAGGTGGTATGTAGCGGTGAGGCTGTATGAAATAACCCCCCTGGATGCAATAGAACCCCTATGCTATTTCGAAGTGAGAATATGATGTAGCATCAATCATGATATTGCACCACTGCTGAGTTATTGCCCCTGGAAATAGGGTTAAGAGTAATCTCATCAAGTCTGCAATCGGTCACCTCATCCTAGGATGTCAGCCTGCCTTTTCCTTACTTCCTGCTCCCTGCTGCTAGTAGACTAGCTTTAAGATTTATTTTGCACAGGTTAGAAGTTTTCGGGGCTGATATCCTCAGCATTTTCTGCCAGTTTTTGCTACTAATCAGATGCATTCTGCCTATGTTTCATGTATGAAACTAGCCCACAAGCTTAAGCACGCAGTTTATGATGTACATGGTGAAATGCAAAATGTGCTACAAGGCAAAAAATAAAAATACACACGGCTATTTACTAAAGTTTGAGCAACTGACTTTGCGTTAATTCGTTTGCGGTAGGATCTCCAAAGACTACTGGCTCTACCTAATAAACAACATAAGCAGCTGCTTAGGGACCCCCAGCAGACAGGGGGTCCTCTAAAAATCTCCAAATTATTACTGAAGGTTCAGCTGAGAGAATTTGACCAAGTGTCAGCTTCATGAAATCTCATAAACACACACAAATTTCTCTGTGATATAATATTAATTAATTAATGTTTAGACACTTTAGAGTTTATAACAGTAAAACAACAAAACTAGCTCCATTGTCAACAGTGTTGGATGAAACTAAGCTTAAAGTTAGCTGGGTAATCAATGACCCCTGTATTGAAATTGCAGAGAAGGTTATCTATAATTCAAATTGAAATGTATGTAAATCCCAAACAAGCATGTAGTCATCAGCAAGCCATTAGCCAGTTATGAATGTATATAATTTATACAGCTTGCAGTAGTCACTGTTATTAGTTAACATCTAATTTCACTGTGCTCAGTACATAATAAAAAATCTACTTAAAAGGCTACAGCCGTGTTGTTCAGAGGCTTTCTCTAAAAAAAGACAGCACTTAGACAAAAGCAAGAGCCTTAAAGAAAGGTTGCCTCCAGAACAGGCCAGATGTAAGTATGCCAGAGGATGTAATGTAAAATGTGCTGTAATGCAGTTACACTATGCATGTGCACTTTTTTTCAGTTGGGGTAAATGAATAGCCTTGCAGGATGTTTTGGTGCGAGAGAGCTTCACTTATTAACGCCACATATCTCTTTATCAATGAACTTTCATTTTCTCATTTGTCTGCAGGCTTCATTTCTTCACTGCCTTTTAAAATGAACATGAATCGGAAATCAGAGCATGCTATACTTCCTTTTGACCTTTTTCTGAGAGAAACAGGTTGCCACATTCTGTACCTGTACCTGTCTTTCTCTGTTTCTGTTTGTTTCTGTGCTCTCCTGCCATGTGCTTATGTTTTTGTTTTGGTTTTCCAGCTCCGCCCCTTTGCCTGTTCCACTTGTTTGTAGCCTGTAGCCCCGCCCTTTTGTTACCCCGAGGAGTGTCTCGTTTGCTCTGTATGTATTTATACCCTAAGTTTTTCACCTTGTCTTTGCTCAGTGTTTTGTTTTGCTGTGTTTCTGTATGTGTTTTGGTTATCTTTATGTCCAGTAGTCTTTAGTTTCTTTTAGTATCTTTCTTCCTCATATTCTGTCTTTATTTCGTTGTTTTCATAGATTTTTTTGGTGTTTATTATAGATTTCAATAACTTTTAGACCTGTGCTTACATCCTGTCTCCTTGTACATTACAGGTGGGATATAATAGTGGATGGAACATGATTTGATTGTCTTGGATTAGACTGGATTGTGAACAGTGGACATTCCTAAACAACGAGGGAACTTAACAGATAACAGAATCTGGCTAAATAAATACTTATATAAATGTCTAAGTACTACAGTATTTAGATTTTCTGAAATGTGATTTATTATTTGTTGAAAGCTTCTTATTATTTCAATATAGACTAAATTGATTTACACATGTACATAAAAGATGTATGTAAAGTGGTGCACCAGTTAGCAGGCTAGCCTTGAGGAATCTGCATCGCTTTTGCTTTTCTTATAAAGAAGCAAGTGAATAAAAAGTCAGAACACCACAAAAATAAACCTGTAGACGAGTGTGCAATGTGCATGAGCAAGAGATGGACTGTGTGTGTGTGTGTGTGTGTGTGTGTGTGTGTGTGTGTGTGTGTGTGTGTGTGTGTGTGTGTGAGTATGAGTGTGTGTGTGCATTGCTCCTTCATCAGCTGACCTGTCTCACAGCCTCACAGCTTCACAGCTTGCAGGAGAAATCTGTACAAAGCAGTGCAAATACTGTCAAATATGTTAACAACCTCCTTCGTGTTAACACAAACAGGAGTTCTCTGTGTAAATGAATTGAAATAATTCATACGTATTTATTTTAAAACTGCTCAAAAAACAAATGTGAGCAGAGGAAAGGAGGTTGTCTGCTGACATATACATATATCATTAAAACCACCTCCTTATTCCTAGAAAATCTGTCCATTTTAACAGCTTCACTTACCATAATAGAGCACTTCATAGTTCTATAGTCACTGACTGTCGCTGGATATTTTTGGTTGGTGGATTATTCTCAGTCCAGCGGTGACACTGAGGTGTTTAAACCTCCAGCAGCACTGCTGTGTCTGAGTATGTGTTCACTCATACTAACACAACACTCGCTAACACATCACCACCATGTCAGTGTCACTGCAGTGCTGAGAATGATCCACCACCTAAATAATATCTGCTCTGTGGTGGTCCTGTGGAGGTCCTGATAATTAAAAAAATAGGGTAATGGTGGAATAACAAATTATGTAGAGAAACAGATATACAGTAGTGAGTAATTATGCTCCTATAGTGTATGTTGAGCGGACAAAGTGGACATATACTGTAGAAACAAGGTGTTGGTTTTAATGTTGGGAATGGAGTTAATGAAGGGTGTTCTCACTCGGTGACTGGCTAGGGGAGGTGAGAAGGGAAAGAAAAACATGCTAAGATGTTATTGGTTAGTATACTTTTTTCCTGTTGTCAAATGTGAGGCAGTGTTTCGAGGTGGGCAACTACACTTTGGTCTTTATGTAGAATGATATGATACAATGGATTGTGCTTAAAATGACTAATGGTGTAAACTAGGAGGGTACAAAATGTCTATTTTGATTTGAGGTCAGCTTTAAACTCTGCACCTCTCAAGTGTTAAGGAGAGGAGCTACCTGCAACTGAATAATAGGCTTCAGTTTTAATAAACTGAACATTAAATTCTGGGGCATTGTGGGCGCATGTTATGGTTGCTTCGAGGCACATTTTGTCCCGCTTGTATGTTTATACATATCTGGCCCTTAGTTTCACTGTAACAAAGACGAACTTTTGGAGTCGTTTGAGTCACAAACTGTGTATTGTTTCAACATATCATTGCTGTTAAACAGATCCTGGTATCTCTGAGGAAAGGCCAAAAATGTTCTCAATGTTCTCAATGTGTTCGTCATTTTTCAAGGTTTTGATGATATATGCATTAGAACATTACAGAAGGACAAAAAATGTTTAAAGTAATAAGAAAATACAGTAAATAACCTTATTATTCCAACATTATTCCAAGTCCATCTACTCATTGCTAAACCCTGAACATGTAAGTGTGGCAGAAATGTTGGTCAAGAACATTTTTGCTGGAACATTCCACTGCCTTGCCTCAATAATGGCAGTTATTATTGCCTCTTAGCTGTTAACCCTAATACAAAATCTAAATTCTCACCTTAAAGCGTAATTTTGTCTGATACAAGAAATCCTTCAACAAATCCTTGACTAAATAGAGTGGCCATTGTTAGAATTAGCTGAGAGCACTTCAGTTAAGATCACTCAGTGAGTTTGATTTTAAAGAGTTATAGCACCAAGCACTTCCATACCATTTCATAAACTATGATGACAAATACAAAGTGGTTAACATGAAATATGCTATTTTAAAATATAATTACAGAATCAAAATGTACAACAGCAAAGTACAAAAAGCTATTAAGAACACCATATACCCAAAAGTATCAGGGCAGGGAAAGAATTGGAAAAGCATTCAGAATACAGAAATTAAATAAAAGAGACAATTCAAAATACAGCTACTTTTTAAAATTTATATTTAAATGACAACATCTAAATTACAACCCTAAAAAGAAACACCATTAATGTTAATTTTTTTTTAACTATTTTAGAATTACTAGATGGCTTGCAGCAAACAGGCTCATTAGAGAAAGTCTAAAGAAGACTTGAATGAATGCCTTCTTTACAAACACTGAACTTCCTCCTAAAGCCTAAGTAGACTGAATATGATGATCAAATTACTAATCTCAGTGTTACTGAGCTCTGCTAAAGCCTGAGTAGACTGAATGTAATGATCAAGTTACTAATCTCAGTGTTACTGAGCTCTGCTAAAGCATGAGTAGACTGAATGTGATGATCAAGTTACTAATCTCAGGGTTACTGAGCTCTGATAAAGCCTGAGTAGATTGAATGTGATGATCAAGTTACTAATCTCAGTGTTACTGAGCTCTGCTAAAGCATGAGTAGACTGAATGTGATGATCAAGTTAGTAATCTCAGTGTTACTGAGCTCTGCTAAAGCCTTAGTAGACTGAATGTAATGATCAAGTTACTAATCTCAGTGTTACTGAGCTCTACTAAAGCCTGAGTAGACTGAATGTGATGATCAAGTTAGTAATCTCAGTGTTACTAAGCTCTGCTAAAGCCTGAGTAGACTGAATGTGATCAAATTACTAATCTCAGTGTTACTGAGCTCTGCTAAAGCCTGAGTAGACTGAATGTGATGATCAAGTTACTAATCTCAGTGTTACTAAGCTCTGCTAAAGCTTGTGTAGACTGAATGTAATGATCAAGTTACTAATCTCAGTGTTACTGAGCTCTGCTAAAGCCTGAGTAGACTGAATGTAATGATCAAGTTAGTAATCTCAGTGTTACTAAGCTCTGCTAAAGCCTGAGTAGACTGAATGTCATGATCAAGTTACTAATCTCAGTGCTACTAAGCTCTGCTAAAGCTTGTGTAGACTGAATGTCATGATCAAGTTATTAATCTCAGTGTTACTAAGCTCTGCTAAAGAGTTGACTGACAGTAAATGTGATGGATATGAATTGATGAATGTGATAAATTACTGATAGTAATTGTAATTATTAGTTATTAATCTCAGTGTTACTGAGCTCTACTAAAGCCTGAGTAGACTGATAGCAAATGTGACGATTCGTTTTTAATCTTAGTGTTACTGAACTCTGTTAAAACCTGAATAGACTGATAAATCAATGTGTTAATCAATTATTAATCTTATTGTTACTGAGCTTTGCTGAAGCCTTTATAGACTAATAAATCAATGTGTTAATCAATTATTAATCTCAGTGTTACTGAACTCTGCTAAAGCCTGAATAGACTGATAAATCAATGTGTTGATTAATTATTAATCTCAGTATTGCTGAGCTCTGCCAAAGCCTGAGTAGACTGATAGTAAATGCGATGATCAGTTATTAATATCAGTGTTACTGAGCTCTGCTAAAGCCTGAGTAGACTAATAAATCAATTTGAACAGTCTCCTCAGTAGTGGATATGTTTGTAAGTGATGAGCATCAGGGTTGTACTGCATCAGCACTGTTCTGGACTCCTGCTCAGGAGATTATGGGAGCAGCAGAAGACTGAAGAAGGTAAAGGGAGAGGAATGAAAAAGTTTTTAATGAACTCCATTTATATTGGAAGTTTAATGGAAAGTATTAACAGCATGGCAACAAGTAACAGTGAGCAAAAGTGTGATTTCTAACTATATAATGAATAAGTTACCTTTTCAGTATTGTAATGCAGTACATTATTTTATACAAGTACTTTGCCCAAACCTGAAAAGTTCCCCTTATTTTTAGTAAATTCAGCTACTTTAAAGTGCCCTCACTTTAGGCACAACCTATAGAATCTCCATAACAATGCATTGCTAATAGAACAGGACACTGTGGAGCAGATGTGCATGAGCATAAGGTCACTATGTCCAGTGCTTAGTGTCAGCTGGAGAGACATATAAAGCCCCCCAGCTCTGAAATGTGGAGCACTGGAATGAATGATGGATATCTTTGAGATGAGTGTGAGTGGTATTTATGATCTGAGAAATAATCATCCAACATCAGTACCTGACCTCATCTAGTTTAAAGTCTTCCCAGAAGAGAGGAACCTGGTACTGCAGGAAAGGATGGGACAAACCTCCTATTAAAGGGGACATATTTTGCTTGTTTTTAATGTTCACTAGAATAGATTTAAATACTGTTCCAAAAACAAATTCTTTTTTTTATTCTGTACACGGTTTTTACCCTCTATCTGAAACACTCTGGTAGAGCTCAATATTTAGGTTCAAATGCACTTTACTGGTGAAAAAAAGTACCACAGTAGTAAATAATTCACTTACATCAAGTGTGTCCAATCTTATGCACAAAGGGCCGGTGTGGGCATAGGGTTTTGTTCCAAACAAGCATAAAACATCTGATTCCACTTGTTTAATCAGTCAGGCTGTGTCTTAAAACAACTGAACAAGTGTGCCTGCTTCGTTGGCATGAAAGCCTGCCACTACACAAGCCCTTTGCACATACCAAGGTTTGACTGAGTTCTCTTTGAACTTTCCTTGCTCTGCTTAAGGTGTCCAAACCATGACCAAACCATGTTCTTCTATTCTCTGCATGCAATTACACACTCGAAATCCCCAAATCTTACTAGTATGGCTTTGTGTAGCCAAAATATGTGTGTTTACATGTATAGGTTGTTTTAGATTAGCTCTACTAATCCTGTTGAATCGTTGCATATTCTCAAATTGTCGCTGTGCAAAGAAAACATGTATCTCATGTATCTCTTGGTAAATGATCTCCAAAATAACAAGTTTACAGAAGAAGCCACAAACCTTCTTCACTATTAATGTAAGTCAATGGAACCAGAAATGTTTCTTTTGGTCCATTCAACATGAAATTTACACACAATATAAAGAGCAGATGTTGTGTTCAAAGGATGTAAAAAAAATAAATAAAAAAATCAACAAAAATAGACATACATGTTTTTCTTTGGAGAGTGACAAAATATGCATTAATACGTTTCTAGCCTGTAGTAGAAATCTCTAGTATTTCTTTTTAGGCTATAGTTTTAAAGGTTTTATATCTTCTATTATAACACACATTTATTTCTTATTATTATATAACCGATAACAATAGGAATAGTTCAGCCCAGTGCAGTGTGAATTTTGGAACTCTGCCTGGAACTCTAAGCTTTTATTCTCAGTTTCTAAACTGTCCAAAGATTAGGTGGCTCTGAGTTCACCAACTGCGCAATGAACTGTTCAACCCAGATGTATGGTCATTTTATCTCTCTCCCAGAGGTTTGTGTCCTTCTTAAAATACAATAAAAGAGCAAGCACAGTCCATGATAACAATGCTTCATAGCTAACCTTACATTTGAACTTTCCCACACACTGTGCATGTGAAAATAGAATTTATTTGGTAATGCTTTAGTACAGGGGACCTTATATCGCTCATATAATGCTTGAAGGCTGCTTATTTTTAAGCAATAATTAGGAAAAAAGTCTACTTTTATACATCAGTACTATATACAACATTAAGGTGTCTTTTATGTTATTAAATCTTATGAAGTCAGTAGATGGTAACTAATCTATCAATACAATAAAAGCTAGTTGACTGACTGCTTTTTTTGACTTAGTTAAGCAGTAATTCAAGTGAACCAAGCTTTTTTACAACTTGTTTATGTGTACATTATACATCATAATCTAAGCATTGTCTATAACTGTGTCTACACATTCTTTTAATTTATGTTAATTACCTGATGCTAGCTTGATAAGGTTTTTTTAGGTTAATTACAAATTATAATGACCCTCCTCTCCATGCTGAACTGTTACTATTTATTTATTTCAATAGTAGCTGATAAGTGACCGCTACTTACTAGCTAATTACTTAATCAGTAATTAACTAGCACTAACTGGTTAATTACTGTTCATACTTAGCCGTTACTATTTACTTATTTCAATAGTAGCTGATAAGTGACCACTACTTACTTGTTAATAACTCAACCAGTTATTAACTAACACTAACTGGTTAATTACTCTTCATACTGAACTGTTACTATTTATTTATTTCAATAGTAGCTGTTAAGTAACTATTACTTACTAGTTGATTACTTAACCAGTAATTGACTAGTACTCATCTGTTACTATTTATTTACTTGTTTATTCATATATTTATATTTATTCAAAAAGTAGCTGTTAATTAATTAGCACTTCCTAGTTAATTACCTGCTATTAGCTGGAGCAGACTTTATAAGGCCATTACTAATTAATGAATTAATTTATTAATTATCTGTTTTCTCTTTAATTATACTTAAAACTCTTGTGCCCTGGCTGATTATGTAATTATTTAATTATTATTATATTATAAATATTATTCATATTTTGTTATTCATGTTTTGATTTATAATGTTTTGTTTGTAGAATGTATGATATTATAGTCTACACATTATTTGTTGTAAGGTCTCTGCAAGATATACTGTATGAAAATATGAATAATGTATATTTTTGATATTTAAATAGCTGAAATGTAGAGGCAGCTTCCTCTCTGTTTCTAGTCAGACGGATGAAACTCCCTCTAATGTTCAAAGGAGCACATTGCATAATTTTCCTTTTTGGTAGGGTGTAGCAAGCTCCTGTCAGAAAGATTCCCTGTGTTGTTTTGTTTTTCAGAGAATATTCTTAGAGGGAAAAGTGAAACATTATTTGAAGGTTTTCGAAGGTGACATGAAATGAGAGCAAAACAGAAAACATCAGGGTACAGGCCACTACTTGAGATTCATGACATTAGGTGGGTAATTAGCCGCCGAATAATCGCCCCATACCTCGAGCAGATCCCAATCACACATCTATGCACACTGCACCCTGAAGAAGAGGTTGAGAGGGCTATCATTAATATCTCTGCAGTCCTCTCTCCCTCGCAGAGCTATCAGTCAATTAGCATGCTTCCTGTTATAGTTATAGATGAGGAGTGCTGGGTGGTGTGCCCCTCTCCGCAGGTTGCAGCCTGTGCATTATTAATTGGTAAGTTCAAAGTAAATAATTACATCCCTTTATCAAAGCCTAAGAATCTATAGTTGAGTCTCTCTCTCTCTCTCTCTCTCTCTCTCCTTCCAGGCCTTCTTGTTTTTGCCCTGTTTGAATGAAGTGACTCCTCCCTGACTGCAGCGAGCTCCATGCTGAAATCAGACGAAGTGAGAAAGGAACGAACTGCAGCCTTCTGAATGTAGTTCTGTTCCCTTTAGCAGGATCAGACCCTCATTCGAGTGCTGAAATTTCATTATCCTGCCCCAGCTTATTCTGTCCTATAATGTGGCCAATTCATGAAATCGCCTTATTCGGCGCTATTGTGAGAACAAAGCGAAGACCCAGAAACTCCGTTAACCATAGGTCATCAGCTTGGACAAATCGTGGTCAGTTCTCTCTCATGAGCAGAATGATTTTTCATTTAGAAAGAGTGAAGCAGCGTATTGATGTGTGATCTCCCACCAAGCTATTCTGTGAAATAAGAGGCCCTCAGCACATCACTTGTTGGATTCTTTGTTCCTGTCCATACAGTTACAGAACCAAAATTCTGAAAACTCACTTGCATCCAGCCAACATGGGTATATTATTATTATTTATATTAATAGTCTTCACGATGCAATATTAAACAAGCTCATTTACATCCGACAGCAGGGCAAAGTCAAGAGACCACCCTTTATTTAGACCAATTTAATTTGCTTTCAATTGGCCACTGGGTACATGTTATTCATTTTCAGGATTATAAGAAGATTACATACAAGAGTTCAGTTAGTGAAAATATGGAAGCTGTAGGGAAAATGCAACATCGAGACCTGGTAGATCACCAACAGATAAGCAGTACTTAAAGGTATAAAGTTGAAGAGAAAGGAGAAAATCAGACTCCACACTTGCTTCAGATATGAAAACATAGAGAGGTGTTTCTCTCCATCCATCCAATGTGAGAGGACAACTCAACAACACACTATGGGTCCGAAAGAATGTGTAGCTCCCAAAAAGCTGCTGGTGTTCTCAAAACAATGAATTGACCTTAACATCACCAAATATGTTTGGGAACACTTGAATTGTAAGAAGTGGCCAGTCTGGAGTCATGCCCTCTGGTTTCCGGCTCCTCTTCAAGCATCAGGCCTAATACATTGGCCTTGCTGCAGAACGGGAGGTGGGGCTCGGGGGGCTCGAGTGCCTGGCACAATATGTTTGTTCTTGGATTTATTCTTGTGCAACAACAACCCCTGCTACTTTATTAAACAATAAGTATATTCTACATTGTATCACTCTATTCATACGTAAAATGCAACTCGTATCACTCTGCAAAGAAGGAAGTAAATACAGGAAACAAAAAAACATAAGCAAAGCCAATACCCAGTAACGGACTACAGTTCAATCAATCAATCAATCAAAGCTCAGTAAATGTCAATGTGCAGGCACTTCTACTTAGGGGGGATTTTACTTGTTCTTTTGCAGCCCATTTTCCATGGAGCTCATTATTGAAGTTTAATGTCTGTGGGCAGGCCTGCCTTCCAGTACCATGTATAAGTATGAAATATTTAATCCGGAGTGCCGAGTGCGAATAGAGGGCGTGATTTGATGGGCCTTGATGTCTGGGAGCTGAATTCAGCTGTAGGTGAGGGAAAGCATCTATGTGTGAGCATGATGCTGATGTCTGTGGCAAAGTGCACTCCTTCACGCTCTCTCTCTCTTTTTCACAGGAGCTGGCTATCACATGCTGCTCACGCCACATAGGGAATCTCTCAGCCACTCCATGCAACTCAGAATGAAATGGCTTTATGTCGGCTTAGGTCTGAGAGAATGAATCTGATTGCCAGATTGACTTGCGTGCCTTAATATAAAGGGCTGAATGATGCATAAAGCCCACTGAGCTGGAAAGACACCCCAGATGATGCAAAAGTGTGAAGGATTCTTAACGTCTGTTCCCTTCAAAAGCAAGACACTTTTCCCCAACTGGCACACACAGTGAAAGCACTGCTCAGCCATGGTGTGCTGTGTGTCATCCATGGTCTAGAGTCTTCTGCGACCAACTTACATGTGAGCTAGTGTTCTCCTCTGAGTGTGTTGATGCACAGCGAGTTGAAGTATGTTTGAAAAGCTGCTCAAGGAGGATTAATGCACATCAAAGGCATTAGCGGCTTGTGGCCACTACACAGTAGTACTGTTGTGTGATGGTGGAAAATCTTTCTAGGCTGGAAACCACCAGATTAAAATAGAAATGGTGAAACAAGACTAAAGAACAGTACAAACAATGTATCATACGCATCTGTCTTATGTATCTGACATGCTTTACTCAGTATCTTCGCACACGACCATAAGCATTTTAGGTGGAGCATGCGGCACATGGCCCCTTTTATCACTTGTTTGTCAATGCACCGCCAGCTCACCGTTACGCCATGTAACTCATCATTCATTGCAGAGGATTTCCAAAAATATCCCTTTGCTTGTCAAGCACGTTCTAAATCAAACACGCAGTGCAGCCGAGCAAACAAACCCTATTTGCAAGAGGAGCTTAAGATATTCTTACAAACAAAGCCCCTGTTTTGCATTCCGAAGGTACTACAGACACAGGCTTAATGGATAGGGTCAAGCCTAATGTGTTCAGGCCCAGAAGCCATCATACCCACCGGGAACCATCAGTGAAACCTTAAAATGAGCCAATGCAGAGTGCATGTCAGACCACCATGGCCTCAACACTGAATTCATAGAATGTTCTTCCTTCAAACTGGACATAATTTCCACATAAATAACAACATAATTAAAAAAGTGAGCTAGTATGTTGAAAAACCAAATAGTGTTGCTCTAAATTTAAATGTACATTAAATGTTTTAGCCTCTATCCATTGGAACGAAACTAAATTTTCACTACTGTGCCTTTAACACTGATACATGTAAATGACCTCTGTCCTGGCTGCAATGTACTGTTCATAAACTAGTCTGGGTTTAAGACATTCCTTTGATGTTAATGGACAGAGTTAAACTTCTGTATGCTGGTTAGGCAGACATATGCAAATGTATTGGTTTTGTGACATCACAAAAGAAATTAATTCAAACCAAAGGCTAAAAAAACCTAGTCCATGAAACGTTAACAAGTGAATGGTAGGGATTGAAACTTGTTTGGAACAATGTGTTTATGTACCTCTTATATGAAAAAAAGTGAGGACAATTGTTTTTTCCGTGACATGAGCCCTTTAATGTGTCTTGTTCGTTTCGAAATGGTGTACATTTGAATCAGGTACATTCAATGCATTACTTTCTCTTCCTGTGCATTTTATTCAGCCCGTGCGGTGTTATTCAATAAAATTCCCTCAGTCCCTACACCAGCTGTCCAAAATAATCACCTGTATTGCCAGTTAAATACCAAGGCCTTGTTTTTGTGTTTACAATTGGATTGAGGAGCTGTCAGGTGCTGACGGATTATGGGGCAGTGGGCTGGACCCACTCCTTACTCCAGCTCTGCGCCCGGGGCCATCACAGCTCCAACATGTCACTGTTTCTTTAGCCAAGCATCTGTCTCAGCTCTAGTTCTGCACACTACTAAACCAAACAGGAATGTTCAGACAGTTCAGTATTTAATGCCTGCGCGTAGAGAAAGCCAATACAACTGTGCAAACAGACATAAATTAATGAATGCATTTACTAACGGTTTCCCAACATTTCAGTATCCTGGGCATAACACCATGCAGGGTGGAAATGTTCTTCACTGTAAACAGCCTGGGCTAGTTTTTTTTTAAATAAACACCACCTCGCCTTGAACTTCTGGCTTTGCTTATGAACCTGTCCGGTGTTGATATTCATTCAAATGTTTGTAATCCGGTTCCCGGCTCTGAGTTATTAGACTATTTGGGGAGCTCAGAGGACTAGTAATCAGGCAGAGCCTGCTGTAAACACTCACACTCTTTCTTCCACTCCTGTGCGTATGTATGTGTGCCTCTTCGGAAGGCAGGGAAGAGACTGTTCATGGGGATAATGACTTCAAAGCAACATTGTCTGAGATAATCAGTGCAACCAACAAACCACTCAAGAGGAAAAACATCCTCACAAGCTGCAGGTTTGATGCACATCGAATCATCTTCATTGATTGCTGCATCACTTTCTCTTATTTGCAATGACATCACATGAAAAGGATTAATCACAGAACTGATTTCATGCAGAAAACAAGTGATTTCATGAGCTAAACGCTAATCTATGAGTTGAGTTACACAAGCAGGTGTGGAAAAAAAAGTTCTTCAGGGGTGTAATGAAAGGGAGCTAGACAGAGACTGACTGTTAACAGAAAAGCCATGTTCTTAAAATAAACATGCAAAAGAAAGGCCTTTTGGCGAGGTGCCATATTCTGGTTCCCTAAAGAACCTTGAGTTGAGCGGCTTCAGTTGGGATATTTTAAGCACTTTCCTCTGATAGGTTCTTCAGGGGACCAAGTATGACTCTTAGAAATGGTGAACTGTGACTGTTAGTTTGGGCCATTAATGTCAAAAACAATAATGTTAAATTCTGTTAGCCCCCTATAGGATTGTAGTGGTATGTTATAAAACCTGATCTACGTTTTTTATCTAGACCTTTGAATAAGCCTTGATTTTTTTGTCCTTATAAAATTGGTTCCATTTATTGGTTGGTTGATTCTGCTGTCAGTTCTTAATTATACCAGTGGTTAATCTGGCATGTTAAGTCTTCAATTCAGCTCCTGAACTTGTAACCAATAGGACAGAATGCTTGGTTGTTTTTATCCAGATATCACAAAGAAGAACAAACCGGATTGAACAGCAGATTGAATTTCTGACAAAATCTTATAATAAAATAAGAGAATTACTACAATACTTTCAAGGTGTAAAGGGAAAACCTTTTTTCAGTACATTTGGGATCTGGTGTGACAACACAATCAGTTATTTGTGGGCTTCCTAGAAAAAAGACAAAAAAATAATTTAATACGCTATTAATAATTTAATCTACTATTAATAAGCTCCTCTGGCTTCCTTTCAAATGGGAACTCATTCGAATAATGCCGCCACATATGATTAGCTCCACCCATGACTTCAAAACTACTGTTGCAAAGGAGTGCACTTTTTTGTCTGCATTATGTAGAAGCTAAGAGCTTATCACCAGAACTGCACCATTGTTGCTGTACCTGAGTAGCAAGTTTACTTTTGATTGCAACACTCAACTGCGCTTTGTGTCTGACACAAAGTTGAAGCCAGCTTCTTATTCACCAGCTGTTTTCCTATTTCATCTCAAATGGTACTGGTGCCTCAGACTATCTGTCCAACTTCTTGCTTGAATTTTTCAGTTCCACCAAACGGTGCAGCAGTTGTTGTTAACCGTTACACCATTAAAGGTGGAATGAGAAAATTTAAACAAGAAGTTGGCGAATAAAACGCTCGGGTGTCAGACTGTTTTTCCAACCTGGCCCAGTTCAGTGCAGCACTGGCAACAAAACATTTACAAAACAAGGAATCAATAACAGCCTGTGGTAAAACTGCAGACGAGGCAAATTTAAGTATTTAATAAACAATTATTCTCTGTGTTTCTTTGACCAACACTAGCTAAAACCGACAGCTAAGGCAATACATTAACAATGATGTAAAGTACTTACAGGAGGATCCAGAACAATGTTAAAGCTATTAGATGAACATCATCTGACCAACACATGAATAACATGAATAACTTGAATAACGTAAGAACATGTGTTGGCGTTGTCCCGCCCTGTGAAAGAGGCAGGCAGGGTGAGCAGTGAATGATTATCATTTAAAGGAACAGACAGTCAAGCTGGCCGTTCTGTACAGGGCTGGTTAGACAGGGTAAGAAAGGAGCTGTGTGCTTCATCCTTGTAGTATTTTAATTAAAGCATGATATAGACATTTTTTTTATAACCCTAAGGGATTACGGTAATTTGTGGAAAACCATATAAAATGTAACCTTTAAATACAGCACACAAGATTATTTTATAGAAAATGTAGCAAAAAATGATAGAAGTGTAGGTTCACAGAAATCATAAATCCTTATGGATTATGCTTGTCTAGAAGACCTTGAGGGGTCTCCTCTCTACTTCATGGCATCGCTTCAAAGAGCCCTTTTTAAATCCTTTATTTTAAAGACTGAACCAAAGCATCTGCAGTATTGTTTTAAGCTCAAACTCTAGTCCTGCCAGGCCGCAGCACTGCAAAGTTTAGATTTGAACTCATTTAACATACCTGAATCAATCAAAACATCAGCTAATTTCAGAGAACAGAAGTCTTAGAACAGGGTAAAAACTAATCTTTGCAGGGCTGTGAGTGTCAATCAAGTGACTAAGAAATGGTTAATATTAAAATGTTGTATTTTCACAGCATTTCATTTGTACATAAGCTGCCATTTATATTATGTAAACATGTCATCATGAATAAATAGTAATAGGTTAGAATCTATAGTAATAGGTTCTGTGGAACAAAATCTCATATAACAGTGCAGTTAAGAATGTTTGGTAATACTGCAGTGGTGCTCTTTTTATCCCTTACAAGCCAATAACTACTAATTAACTGGCTGCTCATTACTGCTTTATTAAGCAACCACTATGCCGAATTCAATATTTCCACAGCACTCATTACATCCTAATTTTTTGCACAAGAATGAAGGTGTCCATTATTATGCCCCTATTAAGACCTATTAAGCCTGTTTCAGTGGTAGGGGTATGAGGATAGATGGCAGGGCTGGTTCACTGGTAGGGGTATGAAAATATGGAGACGGGGCAAATTCATTGCAAGGAGTATGATGATGTGAAGGCAGGGCTGGTTTGTTGGTAGGAGCATGAGAATGAGGAGACAAGACTGGTTCATTGGTAGGGGTATGTGGATGTGGAGACAGCGATGGTTCATTGGTAGGACTATGTGGATGGGGAGACAGGGCTTGTTCATTGGAAGGGGTATGATTATGTTGCGACGGCTGGTTAATTGGTAGGGGTATGTGGATGGGGAAACAGGGCTGGTTCATTGGTAGGGGTATTAGGATATGGAGGCAGGGCTGGTTCATTGGCAGGGCTATGAGGATATGGAGGCAGGGCTGGTTCATTGGCAGGGCTATGAGGATATGGAGGCAGGGCTGGTTCATTGGTAGGGGTATGATTATGTGGAGACAGGGCTGGTTCATTGGTAGGGGTATGTGGATGGGGAGACAGGGCTGGTTCATTGGTAGGGGTATGAGGATATGGAGGCAGGGCTGATTCATTGGTAGGGGTATGAGGATATAGAGGCAGGGCTGGTTCATTGGTAGGGGTATGATTACGTGGAGACAGGGCTGGTTCATTGGTAGGGGTATGAGGATATGGAGGCAGGGCTGATTCATTGGTAGGGGTATGAGGATATGGAGACAGGGCTGGTTCATTGGTAGGGGTATGATTATGTGGAGACAGGGCTGGTTCATTGGTAGGGGTATTAGAATAGGGAGGCAGGGCTAGTTAATTGGTAGGGCTATGAGGATATGGAGGCAGGGCTGGTTTATTGGTAGGGATATGATTATATGGAGACAGGGCTGGTTGATTGGTAAGGGGTATGTGGTTGGGGAGACAGGGCTGGTTCATTTGTAGGGGTATGAGGATGTGGTGGCAGGGCTGGTTCACTGGTAGGGGTATGTGGATGGGGAGACAGGGCTGGTTCATTGGTAGGTGTATGGGGATGGAGAGACAGGGCTGCTGAGCGAAAACTGCATTACTTGGGCCTTGCACTAGGCAGGGGCAGGGAATCTAATTTAATATATATAGCTTGCTAAAAGTTTGCCTTCATTGATGTCAACTAAAAGAGTAGAAAACAGAAAACAATCAGAATTTCCTTAATATTTAATAAAGATATGTAACTAATGTTAGGAGAGCAAAATAGCTTCTCGCACTATGGACTGTAGTAATAGGCTTATTTTTATCACTTACAGACTATATATATATACTGTTACTTGTCTCTTTTCTCTCCCTTGTCTTTCTTTTCTTTCTTTTTGTTATTAGAAGCCAGTTTTTTAAAGATACGATGCTCACCTCATCTGCTATTCACTGCTAGCAAGTCACAGGCCATTAGAATCATCATGTTGGTGGCATAGTTATGTCAATATTATGTAGCACGGTACAAGTAAAGTGTTACCACCGTCCTATGACAGTGTTGTCATATTTAGTGTTGTATCTATTTTTGAGCAGTTGAGAGTTACAAGAAGTAAATGATTCATTTGGCCAAACACGTCACTGAGCAGATGGTTCCAGCCAGGAGGGAAACCGATGGAAACGTGCTGAAGCAAAGACACTCTATTTGACCAAAGCTGTCCCATCACAAACGCACTCAGACAAACACAAACACGTACACAGGCACACACTGAGGCACGCACAAACTTGCCATGCACATTACGTTCACTGATCTAATTTGTAAGTAGGCGCTGGGTCTTATGATAGAAATCTAACAAGCTTGTAAACCCTGTCAATAATTAGCGTTCTCAGCACGCTAACAGGGCAAAAGTTAATCAATCCAGCTCTGGCCTACTGACATGTTAATTACCTTAATCTAACTTCAAACAAAAAGAGCTACTCTGAGTTGCCAGTTTTTTTAAGCTTGTCTAATAAGTACAGATGCACCTACCTTGTCTCTAAACCCACTGCAAGTGTGTCAGTGTTGCTGGGGAGTTTTAAACACTTCAATGTCACTGCTAAGCCAACTGACCACTGACAAAGGACCAGATGATGACTAACACAAACCTTGCATAAAAAGGATGAGCTATCTGTACACCTACAAGGTGCATCAATATGGTAGGTGTTTCTAATAGAGTAGCCAGTGAGTGTACATAGTGTTCCAAAACTGCAGAAAAGTCTAAAATCATCACTTTATCTGGCCAGTGGTGGCCCTATGGTGGACAGGGTAACTGATAAACTGTCCATTAACAGTTAGTAAACCAACATAATGCACCTACGGTATTTCCAGTCAAACCGATTTAGGTACATTAAGTACATTACATTCATTTCCATTGTCAGGAAACATATAATTAACAGAAAATTACACAGAAGCTCAAACAGCTAAGTATGATTTTACACTGCTCGCTATTAAGTATGTCCACTCTTTTTGAGAGATTGCACTTATGGGGTATTTTTTCCACACCTCCAAAGTTCAGTCTTAGACGTTGGTTGCATTTTCTGCTTCTCATGATGCCATACACATTCAGTGATGTTGAGGTCTGGATTCTGACTTGGTGAGTCACTGTTCTGAAAACACCAGCAGCTTTGATAATTTGCAGATGTTCTTTATTGTGTGTTTCTTTTTCTCAGTAGCATCTTCCTGAGAGCTACCCATACTTTTACACAAAAAGTGTTGAGGCGTCTTCTCACAGTGGGGAGGATCTGAAGCAAGAGTGGAGCTTGATTTTCTCCTCTATATGGGATGAAAGCTTCAAGTACTGTTTGATGTTGAGAGTTTTAGTGGTCTAGATCTTGTGCTGTTGTTAGTAGTCCTATTTGTTTATGTTGCAATAACTCTAATTTTGGAAGTAGACTATCTTATATGTAACATACTCAGAAATATCTACAGAATGGTGAATAACATACTCAATTTTAGAATTCCACCGATTTTGGGAGAAAAAAATTATTAATATGTAAACCAAGTCATTTAGAGAGATTTGTTTGTTTGGGTTTTCTGACAGTGGTGGTGATAGAAACCAGGGTCGCATGTGTGCAATGCAGAATCAGTCAACATGCTCTTAATAATAAAAACTCATTTTATGGTTTTAGCTTTTAGAGACGTCTGGTTCCCATCACCACCGCTGTCAATGATTTAGATTCACAAGTTTCATTTAAATTGAGCATATTACATCCGACCACTCCTCATGAGTTTGTTTACATCTTTACCATTTAATTATGCACTTCCTCTTTAATAGCTGTTCAAATAAATAAGAGTGGCGGCTGACTATTTTGCAGTATCATGAATCTCACAACTGGGTGTGAATTAGTTGCACTATAAAAGGAAGAGAGAAAGAAAGGGGTGGGCTTGGTGATGAAGCCGTGTCTTTTTTTTCTGTACTGATATGAAAGGCATTGGCAGGGTAACTGTGTAAAGTTCCCTATCACGCTAAGCTTTGCTGTCCTAAATTAGCTTTTATGCTTAGTCAGGAAGCTGAGATAACAACCCCTGATATGAGAAAAGTTTTCCCCCCTGGCCGCTAGGTTTTGATCTCTTAGAGAAGTTCCTGTATGACAGCCAAGATAGCAGCTCTCAAACCTCTCTTTAGAGGTTGCATAAGACATGAAATTGCCATTCTTGCCATTCTGTCCATGACAGAATCCCACATATCAGTACTTGGCCAATCATAATGCTCATATCTCTGCATGGGCTACGCTGGAAATCTACAGAAGCCAACATTCTTCTCATACATACAGATGCTGCATTAGCTTTGCCCAGCAATTTTAACTAATTCTTTTGCCCAGTTTTCATATTTAGAAATGGTGCCAAATCCTCCATTCACTGCCCAGAGGTCTGGACATATAGTTTATGCATAGTGCCCAGTTGAAGACAATCAACTTAATTTCATTAGATTTATTCCTAGTCTAATTGTATTGCTCGCATGGTGTTCAATCTCATCATCATTAACTCGCTTAAGTGGCAGAAGAGCTCCCAGCCGCCATCAAATCAAAAACCACACCCAGCCGAGCCAGTGCAGACCTCCATATATCAAATAATATTTGATCCTCATGTGGGGCCTACTGAGATTTGATTGAGTAGTAAACAGTGAAATGCTTTTTAGCATCTGGCTGCTGTTGAGTTGATGGAGCACAGTAACTCCACTCAGTAATCAATAATAAATGTCAAATGTGTAGATGGTGCATGCATTAAGCATACAGACTAGATTCCTGTTCACTAGTGCAGTTAACTCGATGGTGGCATGTCTAAATTATACATAGTATTTCAAAGAGGGAAAAAATAACATAATGTGTTTAGGAAATGTGTGTTTCTAGAATTTACTTATGTAAGAAAACAAATATGATAATTTTTTTCCTCTGCAATTTCTTTACTTTCTTCTTTGACAAATACTGTTTAAACAAAGTCACTCTTTAGAAAAAAACAATAGTACAAATAAAGAAAATGTAGTTTAAGTTTTAATGCTTTATTAGTATTTTTTCACGATTTTAATGTTTTCTGTATGTACAGTCAGAGGGTAATGGTGGACCTGATTAACTGGGGCCATGCCTAGATGGGGGCCCTCCAGAAGCCTCGCAAATAAATTGATTTTGGTTTTTCGTTTTGATACTTATCAAGATAAATAACAGCTTTTATAATAGGTACTTATCTGCCTGTTGCTTCCTTTATCTGCTTATCTGACTGCTTCCTAACCCCATTCCCCAGCTGATTCAATACAGCTAGTAAAGACTTCTAATCAACCAGTGAAAACAACAGTGAATATAATTAGTTTAGGTTTAGTAAATAGACTAAATGTAATCCTTTTTGAACTGAAGTTGATGACATAGCACAACTTACTGATTGTTAGATGTTTTAACATCAAATGCATGCAAACCAACTCCAAGAAGAAATACAACATAATAAACACACTACTGTGCCCAATTTGGTGCGGTGCCTCTGTGTATAGCACTGTGCAAAGGTCAGCAACTACCCTATATTACCCAATTTCCAGTACACTTTATCTGTTTTTGGTGGGATGAAAAAAGAGGCAAAACATATTGTTACTGCCCAAAGAAAAACAAGTACCTCCAAAATTGCAACCACAGGAGAGGGGAACAATCTACTTTACTTTTAATGTAAGTAAATGGAACCAGGATTTACTTTTATAACATTTCCAAATGCTTTATAGCAGCTTCCATCCATTTTGGGTGACTTGCTTTGAGTATTTCACAGAAATCTGCAGGAAGGTTTGTCCACAGGTTTGTTTTCAGATCTGAAGCATGAGTGAAGCCTGATTTTTTTTTCGAAGATGAAAGATTTAAGTACTGTGTTGGTGGTTCACCAGCTCTTGCATAGTTGTTAGGAGATCCATTTTCTCTACCTCCTTTAACACTTTCTTGAACTCCAGTTTTGGAAACGCCAAAATGTATTTTCACTTATTATTACTTTCCTTTGACTTTCCAATTCCTTATAGAAGCGGAATGTCTCAAATTCAACCCCTCTGGAAACAGACAAATTGTCTTTAATGGCTGAAAATTAAACAAATGAAAGGTGGTCTCTGACCTTTGCATGAAACTGGATATTAAGCAGACGTTCAGTTTACAGACTTGCACAGAATCACTTAGATTGCCAATTAGATTGCCGATTATTCCTCTTTAGTCATTTCTTACAATAACTGACATCAGTGCCATTAACGTTTCTTCATTCATTATTCATTTTTATTCAGGTGACAGTGCAACATTAGCAAAAAGGTCGCAGGAGCCATTTTTCACTGTCCAGCTTGAGCCTTAATCAAAACCATATGCTCCAGAGTGCCTCCAGCTTTAGCATCTGCAAAGGCTGAGAAAAAGCATCTTGGCTGGCTCAGAATTCCACGGCCTCGGTCTTCTCTTGCCTTTTCCTTTTAGACTCAGCGTGTTTAGGGTCCCCATATGTCCAATAGGGGCTGTTCTTTCACAGACTACAGAATTCATGTAAACTCACTCAATACTGCTTAAAACTGCACATAGCATCTTATCTATCAATCTTAACACCTACTACTCCTTTATATAGGACCCCCACACTGAAAGCCCTACTTGGATGGAACAGTAACACTAACCTGTTGGCACTGGCTCCAAGAAACTAGTTTAGATTAAGGCGGTTTCACTCTTGATTATAAATGATTTTTTTTTTTTTTTTTTTTTGGGGGGGGGGGTGGTATTTGTATAAATGCACATCATACAGAACAGAAGGAATACTTGTATATATTTGTACCAATAATGATATTGCTATGCAACCCCATGCAGCACCTCTTGGACGATATTCCAACAATCAATAAAAAACCTGGAATTTTCAGTACTACTCACAACATACAAGCTTTCCCCCCCACATCTCCACTTTCTTTGGAAGAATTCCATTTCTGCACGGATGTGTGCACCAGCAGTGCTTACGCTCGAGACGAGTCCAGACGCGTGGATATTGACTCACGATTTCTTTTAAAACCTGTATTGTTGCATTTCAAAGTTGACCCATTTCGCACTCACCCTCGCTCGGTCCTGGTCCCTTCTGAGTGTCCAGCACCTCCGCATTATCAACTTAACCCAGGCGTGGACTGCTTTCCGCTGCCTGGCTCATCAGCCGAGTTGCCGTCTGCTCCGATACGACCAACTCCATCCCCTGGGTGGGAATTTCAAAAAAAAAAAAAAAAAAAAAAAAGAACGAAAGAAAGGGTGGGGGGTGGCGGGGTGTCGGGGGGTGCACCTCTTCAAATCACGACCGCAAACTGTAAAGCTGTTGCGCTGTCCACTCGCAGTGGTGCTGAAACGGCGGTCACGCAGAGCGGGAGTACTCTCCTTCCCTCCTCCAACTCGGTCTGCATTCACTGACTACGTCTGTGTCTGATCCGCTCACGCTGCCGTACAGAAAACACCTCTTCCACCTAAAGCGAGTGAGGATGACTAATGGTACCAGTGGGCAATAGCAGACTCGTGCTCAAGGGGCTCCTGCGTGTTTCGGTCGATGCTTTGCGTTCTACGCCCACGCAGGCGACTCCGCTTGACCATAAAGACACCGCAGCAAGCGCAGAAGTTGCTCCGATGATTAAAGGTTTAGCGAGGTTTAGTGTAAGCATCACAGGGGGGAGCGCTGAGGAGCAGACAGCATTGTTTTATTTACTATAACCTCCTGCAATCCCAGCCTACAGCGAGGTCCAGTACTTGCTCCTTTGCTGGCACTGGGAATAGTTAGACTAGTTCTGAGGACTTTCATTTGAAGGACTTCCCAACACTTACTTTTTATATGATTGATCTCACTTGTAATCCATGCTCTGGTTCAGGCATCTGTGTTCTGTGACAAGTCCCATCTTGTAGGCAGATGTTTAGAATCATTATCATCACACATGCTAAAAATAGTCCAGGCTTGTTCATTTCAATGCACTGTAACACATGAAACTTTGAAGAGCTCTGATTTGAGCTCATCAGAATATCCACTGGGCAGCTAAGAGAAAAATCTTGGTCATACTTTTTGTTTTGGGAATGCTGTACCACCTATACATTTTGGGACCATCACATTCACAGTACCTTGATTTATGTGTAATCTAGTTTGGTTCTATGCTGCCATCTATTGGTGCATCCACTCTCACAGGGAGCAACACCACCACCTAGTGGAGGACTGCAACACATCAGTGGTTTCCAAGCCTGCTCCATGAGATCACAGCTCCTCACAGCTCAGAGTTGCCCTGCCCCTAATACAGCAGGTGCCAGTAATTAGCTAATTAAAGGGGAGCTCCATTTTGAACAGTTGCAGCACAGTTTCACCACCATTCCGCGTAGGATCCTGCAAAACGGTGCACTGAATCATTTACTGATGCAGATTTTATTTACTGTGATGGCGACAGGAACCTGGAGTCCACAATGTTAAACCTTGCATATCTTTTTCTTTCTTAAAATTTCATATGTCTAGCAGCACTGCTGTGTCTGATCCACTTGGACCAGTGCAACACACACTAACAGGCCACCACCACCACTTCGGTGTCACTGTAGAGCTGGGTGAATGATTCACCACCCATATAGAACCTGCTCTGGTGGACCTAACTACTGAATAAAGAAGATAACAAACAATGGAGAGCAATGGACTTGTCTGTTACTATAGAAAGTGCTCCCATATGTGTTCTTAATTTTAATATGTGTAACTCAATTACTCTTATATCTACTTAATTATGCAGAAACTTGAAGTGACTGCGTTCTTATATTCATGAAGTATAATGTACCAAAAAGCAGTAACTAAACTTTTAAATGTCCTTTTTTCCATTTAAATATAATCGCAATGTATAATATATCATGAATATACAATTAAAAGCCTGAAACATTAGTTTTGAACTTTTGCACGAGGGAAAGCAAAGCTAAACTGTTTTAATCTCAGCAGGCGGACTATTGTAAATGATTTGTTTTTGAGACATGACGAAAACAATTAATTCCAAACAGGTGTTTTTGTGTAGAGAATATATAAATAATAAATATGTTCTATATAAAAATATTGTTTAGCTTTAATTTGAGCTACGTGGAATTTTTACCATGATTGAAATAACAATCCGAAATTACATCCAACAAAATCTTTCTGCATGAAGTTGCATTTAAAGTAAAAACATTGGTCTCCAATGAAGTCCCCATTTTGGAGATATTTGTTTTTCTTTGGACAGTGTCACAACACACTGCATGGACTGAAGTGTACTTTCTGAAACAAGGTTTACACACTACATTAAACTCTCATTTTAGAAAACACTTTTCCATGATATGGACTCTGTATGGTAAACCATAAGATTGAAGTCAAGCGCTCAGTTGAATTCTGAAGTGGAGGCCTTACATACAGAACAGACACTGGCAATATAGAAAGAAAGAAAAAATCAATTTATTGTGCAAACATATTTTCCCCAGAGATAGTGACGTGATTGTGCATAAGAGGCAAGGAGAAAAGCTTTGATTAGACACATAAATGACATATATAAAAGACGTACAACAAACAGGACAGCTGCAGGTAAATGGTAAGAAGTAAAGTAGAGAAGTGTTTGTGTATGCATGTGTGAAAGATATTAATGCAGAAACGATCATAAACATGAACTAAGAACCCCAATTCCAGTTTGGTTGTGTTCAGTGTTCCAGAAGCAAAACCTGAAAATGAAAATATACAGACAGTTTTAATGAAAAGCTTGCATGGTGTGACCAAAAAGATAACAGAAACATGAAATTCTCACAGGTAATGAGCCCTGTGCACTCTCCACACATAAAGAACGCTCTTTCTGGACTCTCACTCGTTCAATCACACATTCACAAGTCTGTTCTATTTTCACTCGTCCATTCCCCAGTTCGCTCGCTCTCAGCTGCAGCTCATTCTCTCTCCAGGTACGCACATCTGCTCGCGACCTTGCGCTTTCACACTTGTTCGCACTCGTTCGTTCGTTCGTTCACTCTCACTCCCTGTCATCGCACTGATGCCAGTCCTTAGGGATCTTTGGACGCAGCGGAGACTGAGGCCCCCTAGTGGCCACTCGTCAGGTAGAGCAGGCTCGGGGCAGATCTCAACCAGGATTGGAGCCGACCAGGGCCTCCTGAATGCGGTTGCGGGCCAGAGTGTAGCGCTGCAGGATCTGCTTCACATGCTCCTCTTCCTCTCGCTTCAGAATGCGCAGGAAGTTCTGCAGCTCTGGCATTGAGAACGCATCCCACTGGGAGAAGAAAAAAATAAAGTAGTTAGTAACCATTTATTTAAGCCTCCTATTATGTTAGGGGTCAATTTAACCCAATTCCACTTGGAGTTGTCTGAAATACTGGTTACCCTCTTTGAAGATAATGTAGATTAAATCTAGATTAAAGCTGTTAAAATGGTATAGGTACACAATATGTTCTTACATATCATCTGCCTGAATCTTCTGAGCATATACTATTACATTTTATTGCGTTGACTTGATCCTTTGCTTGTTTTTGAGTGTATTTTGACTATGTGGTACAATTTGAATTATAAGATTATGAATGCATTTTTTGTTAACAAAATAGAAGAGTTAATAAAATACTGGAATTATTTTTATTTTAGATCTTCCTCAGTTAGGGTGTCAATATCACCCCTATTATAACCAAGAAAAACAGATATCTGATCTGAAAATTGTTAAAGTGTTAAATGTAAACACATGTATATACATGTATCAGGTGACTACTCAAACCTTTTCAGCATATCCACAGTCTGAACGACAATTTAAGATGCATTTCTATGTACTTTCAAATTGTCTTTCTGAGTATCTGACTCAGGATTTCCTGTGATTTGTTTATATATAAACTTCTTTTGTTTTAACATTCAAAGAATGGGAGTTCTGGAAGTTAGAATATTGGATGACAGCAGTGCAGATTATAATGTAAGATTTGAAGATAAAAAGCTAACATTTTTCTTGTATTTAATTTTTTCCCCTGAGGTTCACTTACAACACATTTGTTTTTCATAACCATTTTTCATCCTCTCTTATCCCTTAGAATGAAATTGATGTTTTTGTTCCTGCACCTATAAGTGCAGTTAAGATAAATAAGCTCTTTCCTGATTGGCAATCATGCACTGCACCTCATTCAAAAATGAGTTGGCTCATGTGACATCCCATAGATGACTTCTTCTTTTCCATAGATCTGAAGATACTGACCTTCTAATATGTAAAGACCTCCTCTGTTTCGAAATTATTGAATTCCAATTGTCATTAGACATGTATCTTAAAAACGTAGCTCTTTAACTGTCTGTAAAGCACTTTGAGCTGCCACTGATATGAAAAGTGCTCTATAAATAAGTTATTATTATTATTATATATGGATTGTATGTACTGGATACTGAATACTGACATATTTATTTAAAAAAGTAAAAGAACTTCAGTTTTCCATTATACAAGCCCTTTAAATGCATGCATTTTGCAAGTGTGAGTTTTAGCTTCAGTAAAGATGTAAACAGGCCTATATAGTCAGTACACATAAAAATCAAAATACATATATGCAATCAAATGCGACTACAGTCAAACAAATCAGATTTGGTAACTTGAAATCTGAACACTCAAATCTAATAATTGGCTAAAAAAACACCATTGGTAACAAATCAGTAATTGGAAAGCTATAGTGAGAGGTGATTACATGCTGGATTGTTATAATGTGACAGCGTGGTACTCACATTGACCTCTCCAGTCTCGTTCTCTTTCAACACCAGGCTCAGCACTTTCTCGTTAGGACCAGCACACAGACGTAAGTACAGTGGACACTCGTCATCGGGCAGCTTCCGCAGGTACACTGTGGGGGAGGGGCAGACAGGATCACTTAGTCATCAAGATCTTACACAGGATAAACCTTGTGAAATAATCCTACACAAAGTAAAATCTCAAATAACTGGTTTTGGCACATCAGGTCAAGTTCAAGTTATCGCCAATGCTAGCATGGGCTTAAAGTCCCCCTCACAGAATTTCCTGCTGGCCCAGAATACAGTCAACCAGCCAACAATAACACAACATTTCCAGCCAGAAATGACATAAGCATCTCTAATTGAGATTGCTCATCAGCTTGGTGTGGTTTAAAGCATGTGTGATGATTTAGGCATTAATAGTTCTAAGCTTATGTTACTTCTTCGCAACTTAAAGATTAACTAATGCCATCTTTCAGACACACCACAGATAGAGGCCCACTTCATGCAATAATGCAGACAACCATCTGATATTTGGACCAATCACAGTCAGGACAAGGGCTTGAATTAAAGAACACAGAGATTGTGAGCAACTGTATTCAGAGGGAGGTCTCAGGATAGGTGGCACAGTAATTAGGGATGATTTTTAGCAGCAGGCGCACACCATCCTATACAAATATAAACCACCACATTGTTTTGCCCAACAAACAATGTATTTGTGCTGCAAAATACTGATTCAGTTAAGTACACTGCTGCCTTTAGCCTTGTTCAAAATTAAAGAAGCAAACTTTGCATATAAAAATTGAGCTGATTCCATAAGAGTTCAGGGAACATTGTATAAATTTGATATTTCACTGGACTATTCCTTTAAAATGCCACACCTTGTTCATGGCGTTCAGTACGCTCAAACAGTGCAAACTTGGCAGGATTGTCAATGACAGTGAACTTCTTGAGCAGGGCCTGGATCACTTCCTTGGCACGGGTTCGTGAGCTGATATGCAGATGTTTGGCTGTATCCTTTGGAAGATAGAAGGACGTGCGTCTCTTTATCGATGCCCCTTTCCTTCCGTTGGCCGGCCCCTGGGATGCAGCGCCTTTGCGTGGAGGTGGGACAGACACGGGTCGAACCAGCTTCAAATGAACTTTGATGAAACCAGTGTAGGTGCCATCTTTGTTCTGTGTTTAAAGAAAGTACAAAGAAAGTATTAAGGGTAAAGGTTATCAGTCTGTGTGATAACAGTATGAATGGTGGGAAATAGAAAGAACGTAAACAGAAAACTGGCACATAGTGATGTTGTTTGGTTGTTTAGTGGATTTTGTTCTTACCAAAGACATGAAGAGGTTGCTGTTGATCTGGGCATTATATTCCTTTATCTTCTGCTGAATTTCTGAAAGTGACAACTCTTGTTTCTTAGTCTCAGTCACCTCATCCTGTCAGAGAAAAAAAAAGACAAAGAGAGAATTAAATTTTTGTTCCAGATTTTCCAATGTCTTATCTCTTTGGCTTAGGCAGTAGCTTTTATTGTAAATATATATTTACACGCTCATTAATCATTTATGCCTAGAAGCTTGAACGTTAAGTTTTCTAGAAGTTCAGGAAGACCATCTAAAGTCCATCCCCGCAGCTGTCCACCAGGCAAAGCATATGGAGATGGTGTGAGAGTCATAAGACAAGGTCCGCATTCCACAAATACAACTGTGCATGACCGACTTCACGAGAACATGCGGGTTCTCACAAACTGCAAGTTTTCACAAACACAAACTTCATAAAACATGCGTTGTCAAACTTTTTTTCAAAGTTCTCTTGTGTGTTTAAGGGCAGAGCCTCTTTTCTGAAATGCCTTACTTTCAGTGCCCTGGAGTTCCACCTTTCCTTTGCTGTCCACTTCCTTTACTACATAGCATCCCACACCCTGAGGGTAATTCAGTTAGAATAGCAGGAAATACGCTCACATGATACTTAAATGGATGAGGTCACGGGGGATGTTTTAGAAATGAAGCCTTAAAGCAGCCGAGAGGAACAGCTGGAGAAAACAACTGACCCTCTCTTTCTCTCTTACACCTAATCCACTACGTAGAAAAAAAAATTATTCTTCTTCTTTCACTTCTTATTTAGCCAAAATCCTATAAGCATTCTTTCACTTCCCATAAAAATTCCCCCTCATTCTCCAACACCAGTAGTTAGACAAATACCTTCAGAAGTTTAACAAGGCTATTATGGGACTGCTTAATTCCAAATAGCAATTAAACAACTGCGTTTCTTTTTTTATTGACCTTACGGCCCTTGGCCCAAAACCAGGCCAAACTATTTGTGTGGCAAACACTGATCTGTGTGCATGTTCTACTTCTTCTTTGTTGCCACAATATTTGGTTCCCTGAAATAATGTTCTTTTTTGTTTATATATAACATTTCTTTTTATTCTGTTCTGAGTGACGTGAATAAAGCCCAGGATCCTGTGCTCTCACAGCTCTAAAGTAAGTTAGCAAGTTGCATCAGACTCTCTGCGCTTCCTGCTGAATTCAACAGGGCAGAGCCATGATGTCACTGCTAGCCAATCGCATCCAACAGCCCATCCCACTTGTAAGGAGAACGACGCCGTGCGGATTGCTGCAGCTGTCCGTCATGCATGTCTTGGCTTTAGAGCTTGCATTCTGAAAGCTGGTTAGTGTAAAAATAGCCTCCCCCTCCCATCTCTCCCCATGGAATGAAAGCTTCCCTTGTGCGCCTTTTTCACATGTGCGAGTCAGACGGTGTCATTTTTCATCAGTTTCGTCATCCTTCCTGTTTATATTATCATATTCATCGCATTTCATCAGAACCTGTTGTTTCCATACAATTGCCTTTCTATTCATTGTATTTTTGCCCTTACAGAAAAAAAAATATTTGGCTTAAAAACAAAAAAGATCCAGAAATTAGATGATCTTAATGAATGCAATGGTCTATTGTGTTCATGACACAGCCAATCCGTATTCAAACCCTCAGCAAGCAGGGATGAAAGACCTATTGATCCTGAAAGTGGCATGTGACCCTAAGACCCCAACTCACTGAACTTACTGACACGGCAAAATGCAGAGTGACCAACTGTTTTAAACTCACAGCACCCTTAGCTTATTAATAATCTGTGCATTAGTTACCATTGGCGAATCAATATTGGCACCACTTAATTGCTTGCTTAATGTGTAGTAACAAAATGGGAGACAAATCAATAACCAATCAGCTAAAAGCCAGAGACAGATGAGATAACCTGACCCTCAGGATATTCTACAATTATAAGTTTGTGCACATACTGCACACTAATACTCATGTTAACCTTACAAAAATAGTATAGCATGTAGTTTGGCATTGACTTTACACTACATCATTACCACAGGCATGAAATACAAACAGGAAATGGACTTTGAGTCAGTTTTAACTGTTGTGGTTTCAAAATGAGTACATTCTTAGTATGTGTGTGTCACTCATGACAAATTAACCAGAGGTACTGGCTGTGGAAGTGAATCATCTAAGTGTGTGGAAACATCTTTCCTCCTCCCAACAATGTCTGTAGGCCTTCCTGTTATCCCTGAGGCCTATTTGCTATACTTTCCTGCAAAAAAGCCAGAGAGACTGGCCACTTTTCAACTCTACAACTTTCAACAACGAGTGAACAGAGCCATAAGCACACGAAGGACAGGAGCTGATACTGTAAATCAGACAAAATCCTCTCAGTAGGGTCTTATATATCAGCATGGCAGATCTATAAGCCTGTAATAATAATGCATAACAATAATAACTGGATACAGCGCTCATAATATAAATCCGAGATTAGCATAACCAGCAAAGCTGTTGTAACAGCGAGAACTCACTGACTTAAGTTGAAGTTAGCTTTTGCTGACATACTCAGTTCCACCTTAAATGGTGCAGCAGTTAGCGTTGGGCTCCGGCGCCTGCAGGCTTCATAATACAACTCAGGAAGCGTTTAAGGTGGAACGACACATTCAACAGCATTCAACACCGTCACGTTAACAAGACTAATGAAATTTCTTAGGAAGTGAACGGTACACCAACAAGACTACACATCTTAAACAGTCTCACCTTCTTCTCTTCCGCCTTCTCTTTTTTGGGTTTGCGAAAAAAGGAAGTACGTGCGGTGAAATACTGCTCAAACTCCGAGTCGGAGTCTTCCTCGCTGCAGTAGCCACTGCTGGTCGAGCTGCCCCATGTCTTCTCAAAAGACGGGGTTTGGTCCTGACAAGCGACTTCGCTCATGTTGAAAACGCCTGATAAAAGTTTTTTTAGGTTTTAAACTAAAAAAAAATACGCGCTGCTCGGTGGGAGGAAGCGTCTGGCTCTAAGTAGAAAGTAACCGGTTAAAATAACGGAACCGTCTCTGACTAACGCTTTAACTGGTAGCTAATCGACTAACGGCCGAAGTACAAACAATCACAAGTTGTGTACAGTGTGGTATAAACTCCGGATTAGGCGGTTACGGCTCTAGCTGGGCGATATGTAAAGAACATGTGATCACCTTCTGTGAACTAAAGCCTCGCTGAAAGTCGCCCAGCCCACCGGAAGCGGCGCGCCCTGAGCGCTCAGATTGAAAATACACAACCCGCCGCAACCGCCATGATTGGCTCCTAACAGGAAGTTCCAACTCGACAATGATGCCACGTCCGTGTCCGACCGCGTTCGTCTCACAGCGTGGGAAACCGGGGGTCGCCGAACTGAGGGGGGTTTCCGTCTTTCTGTGCACTGTGTTGGAAAAATGTGCCTGAACCGGTGTGTCATACCTAGGGATTTTTTAAAGAGAGAAAGTTTTATAAATTAGACTGATTTACCGATTATGATTTTTAATATAAGTTTTATAAACTGCATTGCTTGCCTTTTTTTAAATATAAGTTTTATAAATTGCATTGTTTATCTGTTTCTTAATATAGGTTTTAAAAATTGCATTGCTTGCCTGTTTTTTTAAATATAAGCTTTATAAATTGCATTGTTTGCCTTTTTTTAAATAAAAGTTTTATAAACTGCATTGCTTGCCCTTTTTTTAAATAAAAGTTTTATAAATTGCACTGTTTGTCTGTTTCTTAATATAGGTTTTATAAATTGCATTGCTTGCCTGTTTTTTTAAATATAAGTTTTATAAATTGCATTGCTTGCCTGTTTTTTTAAATATAAGTTTTATAAATTGCATTGTTTGTCTGTTTTTTTTAAATATAAGTTTTATAAATTGCATTGCTTGCCTCTTTTTATAAATATAAGTTTTATAAATTGCATTGCATGCCGTTTTTTTTAAATATAAGTTTTATAAATAGCATTGCTTGCAAGTTTTTATAAGTTTTTTTTATAAAAATGCGCATTAAATGGTTCATATACATCAGTTTATTTACCCCCCCTGCAGCCTACTTTCAAACGTGTTTTTTTACGTACCAAACCAGTCAGTATATAAACATGACCATTTATCTATCTTTATCCTCTTAAATTGAGCAGACTATTTTTACTGTTATGAAAATGAGCTATGTTCTAACTGGCTGCCTTCCTGATGTGGTTTGTTTAAAAAGCAAAGCGTGAAGCCGCAACACTGTTTACTGGTGATAGATCTGTATGTTCAAGCAAATGAAACTGTTCTTTGTCAATGAGATGGGAACATAAGTGTTTTGTTGTCATCTCGCGTTTGTTGTGTTAAACACTGCTTGCTTATTTCTGGTACCACAGTCTGTTTTTGCACATCCAAAAGAAACCAGAGTTTAATTATACATGTTCAGAGAAACCTGATTACTGAGCTACAATACAGCCCCTTTATCAGATTTCTTAATCAAATATTCCTTAATCTGATCTAAAAAAAATAGGAGTACACTGTGTACATGACCAATTCAATAATCAGACAAATACAGAAATCTTATTAGATCAGATTATTAAGTGCATGTTAACACACTTGGTAGTTCTTGCAGCTGCACTGTTTTTTACTTAATGTATTGCCATTTTTCAAAAAAAACTTTTTGTCTAAAGTTATAACAGAAAGGTTTTTATTTATTTTTTTCAGAGCAAATTGAATTTGAAAAATAAATAAACCTGATTTATGTATATTATTTTGTTTCTCCATTTTCACTACATATTTTTTTTAGTTATTAGTTATTAAATGCATTATTAATTGTGTTTTTGCATGTTAAGGCCCTTGTGATTTGTCTGATATTAAGGTGTTTTCCCCCTATTTAAAGTATACAACCATTTAATATTTTTAATAAAATGAGGCACAAAACTGTTTTAGCTCCCACATATTTGTAAAGTTAGTGGTAGAACAGATTCATGTTCTGCACAAATTATATTACTTTATAACATAAATTGCATAAACTGGCCTGAGGAAAAAAAGAAGTAGAGGTTGGAGCTAAATTGCTGAGCCCAAGCAGAATTCTGTGATCCTCACCTTACTTTTACTTGGGACCGCTAGCCCACCCACATTAACTCGCCTACTCGTTCAACGGGACAGAACAATGCTGATATTTAGGTCATCCATAGGGCATTTAACACTGATACAGCCCTTGTTAAAAGACACACATTTATTTTTAGTTGTTGTTTTTAAATTGTTAAGGTTATAGTTAAGAAGTTAAAGAAATTAGCAAAGGCTAAAGCTGGTTGAGACTGTTTGCATATCACATTATAAATGTGACTAATGTTAAATGTAGTCAGGGCTTAAACTGGGATTTAGGAGAACTTCCATCTTTGGCATCATGAAGAATTAAAAGAAGTACTGTTAATCTAACTGTTACTTCATTCTAAGTTCTCAGCATCAATACTATGAAATGTGCTCTTAAAGGTAGATGGTTCTTGTTTTGCCATAATGTTAATAAAGACATAATGTTCCGTATGGTCTATAAATGTTTTGATATCAACAAAGGTGATCAGATGTTCCAAGGCCAGGTGTGTTTTATTTCTTTACTATTTTGCCTACATGTAATCAGAGAAATGGGTTAGAGTTGAAGTGGAGCATTTGCATTTGAAAATCTGTTGCTGAAAAATGTATTCCTGTCCAAAGAGCTGTCACTGGCAGGGAAACAAGCCAACACCACGCTCAAAAAAAAAAAACCCCAACAGAGAGATAGCAAAATATTTGGTACATTCTACATAAACACATACTTTTGAGTATAGAAACTTCAAAAGGCCCAGACAAACAAACAAATGACATAAAATTAATTGTTTCCCTAGTGAATCAACAATCAAGAGAAGACATCAAGACTTCAGAAAATACAGAGGATTTTCCACAAGATGTAATCCATTGGTATGCCTTAAAAGTAAGTTTGCCTAAAAAAAACACTAACAAAAACAACAACAACATCTAAAGTCTGTGGAGTTCTGAAACACCGTCCTATGGAGAGATGAAGGTGTATCAATATGATGAGAGCAGAAGAGCACGGAAAAGGGAATGAACTGCTCAAATCATTCCACTTTGAAGGTGGTGTTACAGCATGTGTTATGACTGGCAGTGGAGTTTGTATTTACTTAACTGTTAATGAAAGTATAGAAAATATACTGAGCTATATAATTTGCTCATATACATGCTTCAAAGCTAGCTGGACAGCACTTCACAGTGTACATGGACAAGAACTTGAAGCAAACTGCGAGCACAACCCAAGCCTTTTTTAAGGCAATAAAGAGAAATGTACTGCCTCAATCCAATTGCGCATACATTTCACATACTAAAATGAAAAATGAAACTAAAACACCTGGCAAAGCATTATGAGGACAGAAGCCAGCACCAATACAATGAATGATGATGTAGTAGTGGAAGCAGAGAAAGTCGATGGGGAAGCATAGCTGTAGCAATTTTTCTTTTATTTTGAAATGGTTTTTCCAACTGTATAGCTAATTTCATGATGACAACATCAGAAGTGATTAACACTTTCATCAAATTACAGTACTAGGAGCCAGCCAGTAAAACAACGATGATGGAGATTTGCTTTGTGTACTCTGAATGATAAGGTGTAAAAAAACTCCCTAAAACCTTTAACTCAGTTAACTGAGATTATTTATTTATTATGTATTAATTTCTTTGCTTTTTCAGGACAGTGGAACAGCGTGGGGTGTGCTGCTCTATTGTGTAGCACTGCTTTCACAAAAATGATTACAATGATTAAAAAGTCATTAGAAGGAAACCTGTGACCTCATCACATAAGTCAATATCTCAAAGTATGTACAACATCTAGGTAAGATGCATTTTAGAAACAGGTGCTGTGAACCAATAAGTAAAATATTTAATTTACCAAATGCTTATTAAAAAGAAATTACAGAATGACCTCCTCATTTCCTTGACTAAAACATAATCGAAAATCCTAATCCTAACCCTAGACTCCTAATAGACTACAAAAGGCATTTTCAGGCTGTATTATTACATTAGTAGGAACTTTTCCACATAAAAATAATGTTTTATTTTCTAAATATTGTTAAGGTGATCAAATATAAATGAACTGTGCATAAACATATTATATTGTTTTGTGTTGGAAAAGACAACAAAGAATGAGTATTGCTACATATAAATAAAATGTATTTTAATCAATGTTTTATTGCAATAAATCTGATCTATGCCCTCTTTGTAATGAAAAATACAACTGATCAGTGTTCTTTAAGCATTGATGATATCTAGGATTCTCAGAAATACATTTTTGTAACAAATGATCACATTAAAGATCCATATAGTTGTACTGTCCACCCCTACCTTATATTATGACCAGGATGACAGCAAGGTCAAGTTACAAAAAAATCCAGGTTAAAAACCCCTCAGTAAACAAGCCAGGGGCAGCAGTGGCAAGTAAAACTCCCTAAGTACGAGGAAGAAAGCTCGAGAGGAACCAGGCTCAAAAAGGAAAACCCATCCTCCTCTCATCAACACCAGACAGCAAAAAAATGTACAATAATATACTTTATTGAAGGTAGAGAAAAAGAAAAAGGTCTCCCATAAGAGTAGCAATAAGAAACAGTTCTCAGTATATTGTAAAAAAGGAGCAAAGAAAATTATTTTAGAATTTGCCACTTGTTTGCACACACACTACTGGAGTGGTGGGCAGCCCTATCCACAGCGCCCAGAGAGCAAGTGGGGGTTAGGTGCCTTGCTCAGGGGCACTTCTGTCACTCCCTGTCAGTTCAGGGGATTAAACCGATGACCTTCCGGTCACAAGGGCGGTTCACTAACCTCCAGCACACAACTGCCCCCATAAAAAGCATCAGGGGAGAGCGCAAGTGCAGCCCCCACTACCAGAAATGATGCAGTCAAGATTCCCGCATTTGGGGAATTCACCAGGGTCAGCACAACCAAAGTGCAATGGCTGAGCCTTGCCCTGGGTGAACCACCTTCATGTTCATGGTATCCCCCCAGGCAGGTAGGTATGATTAGTTTGCAAAAGCAGGAGAAGAAAATAAAGTTGTTCTATATTGTTGTTTATTTTTTACTAACTGTTTTTGTAGGCCAGTTAGGCATTTCTTTATCTTCATGCTACAACATATACACAAAATTGTATTTGTTAAGAGATTGAGGCTTGTTTCTGATATATAGTTGTACGATGCTTCTATACTTTCTGTGTCAATGAGAATTACCAGTTATGATCATTTTGACTAATTAATAATACTTAATATACATATGATAATTCTTATACTTGTGATTTTCAGACACTGTAAATTTCAGTAACTAGGACATATTTGTAAGACTCAGATCACACCTTAATCACAGCTCAGTGAAACCGTGGCCCAGCAGGTGTGATCCAAAGGCATGTGGTAATAGGTTCTTTTGCAATCTGCGTGTGTTTTTAATAGAGAACAGACAAACACGTACAATACTCAAATAGACCTAAATATATCTCACCACGTTGGTGTCTGTTTCGATGCTGCCCTGGCCATCATCAGACTGATCAGTGGTGGAGCCTTGATCCTGATTGCAGTCCAACTTAATGAGAGCTCTACAGCGGTAATGGCAGGTGAACCTACAATCTGGAAGAGAGGATAAGATGAGAGATGAAGAAAAAACTCATCATCAGAACCTCATGTATACAATTTGATAGGGTTAAAGAGGATTTCATAACAAGGGGGTTTCAAAAATATGGTTTTGGTCAAAACCTCTCAAACTATAATCATACATAATAAGCATAATGTTTTAAGACTGTTTCCAGGGCCACCAGTTTTGTTACATTATGATGCTTTTAGAGAACGTTATTCTGCCTTTAAGAAGAACATTATGAAAGCACAATATTCTAAGATTGTTTTTAGAACAAAAAATATGCATTAAACAACATGCTCAAATAATTTATAGTTTTCTGTGAGTTTTAAGATGCTTAAAACTCTCCAGATGTCTGCTTCGTATCACTATCACTGACTTCAAAATGAAGCATTTCACATTAAACCACACTCAATGACTTTGTTTTCATTTTAACCATTTAATTGTGCACACATTGTGAAAAAAATCGGGAAATTCTTCTTAATTTGTTATAGGTGTGATTATTTAGTGGCATTAAACTCATGACAGACAAAACAGAAGAAGGCCTCATAAGCCAACAGGGTCAAAGGGAACACGAAAACAACAGAGAAAGGAAGCAAAGTGATTTCACTGCTTCCGTATCTGTGCGTGTGTATAGAGAAAGTGAAGGTGAGAGATAAAACTGCTATGTACCTAATGTAATTTATATTTTAGTCATTTCTGTGAACTCTTGAAGGTGAGCAGAAGGGCGACTGCTAACTGGTGGAATTACGACCCTATAAATTACTTCTTTGAATACAGGCTGCTTTGCTAGAAAATCAATGCTAAAATGGTTCATGGCTAGAAGACCTTAGGCAAATAAAGAGAAGACCTTGGGTTGAAAGAGAGGGCAAATAAATAAAAAATGTTCTGTATAAGTGAAATTAGATACAGTATGCAGTAAAACCTATTTTTAACTATTTTTTTAATGAAGTATGTACAGACTTAACATTTAGTCAAACCTACATTACTATAACTTAATGCTTCCTGCACCAAAATACAATTTAATACTAATGATTTTAGAAGGTCTGTAAACTTATAAGAGGCAACAAATAGTACAAACTTCTTGAGTTGAGTCGGATATCTTTGTCATTTTACCAGCTCAGTATAAACAGGGAAATGTGGAAACAAAAAAAAACAGTGTTAAGTAAGTTCTCTTTTCAACACTACAGAACAGGGAACATCCCTTTCATCAGCGGTCATCAGCAAAGATCTACCTTCCTGCAGAGGCTGGTTCCAACCACAACCTTCCACATCTACACCAGCTAATTTACTTAATCAGAAATGATTGACTGGAGGTAGCAGATCTGTTATTGCCAGCTAAGAGGGAGGCAGCATATTATGCTAATATGCAGAGTTAAACAAATCTCAGCAGGTCTGTAGACCTCGAGTACCAGCAATAGTTAACACTGATTTTACATCATATGATTGCAAGTGTTACCAGTAGATCTGCTGGAAGATATATTTAGTGTTTTAGTCTGCATATGTGATAACAACACTAACGTTCTTCAATGTAAAAGTGAATTCAGATTAATAGAGAACGTGCTGTACAAGTGGTTCTAGAAGGAACTTTAAAAAAAGGATTCTACATAGCTTCAAAAAGGGCTCTGTTATAACCACTATATTAAACTCTTTTCAGAAAAACTATATAAAGCATCACATATAGCACATTCTCCATTAATCTCAATTGCTTTCATGGTACAATAAACCCTTAATCATGAAGAACCATCTTTTTTCAGTATGTAATATGAAGTATACCTAGACCTAAAATAAACAAGCCACTGATACACTTTCCCTTTCTTCCCTGGAATAATAAGCTTTTTCACTCTTCACTGCCCTCTATGGCCGTCTGCAGGTATGACATGCTGAAGGCAACAAGAACAATTTCAGTTTTCCAGTGGAAATAAATAGTAAGGCTTGGCCTTTATGGCAATGACAAACCCTCTTTCTTTTCAAAGAGGAAATTCACTTCTACAAGCTACAGAAAATGTAAAAATCACATTCTGACAGAGGAACTGTATACAGACTATATGAGCAGGTCTGCCGGACTAGAGACTAGCGTGATTTTAGGTTTTACTTTACAAACTTTGCAAACTACCGCAATTAGTCCTGTCACTCTTCTAGAATGTGGCTCATCAGTGCACCTCTGACCTGCTGAACAGCCAGAATTATATAGGTCATGAACACCCCCATCCCCACCAACACTGCACTAAGTCTTTGAAAGAGCAGAAGGGGATTTTTGGCTAAAACTAACAGTAATGTTCTAGAAAGAGAGATTCTTACTTGTTTATGGGGAAGGAAGTCAGATGTAAAACTAAATCAAATGATCAAAACTATTAATAAACCAGGCTTTTTTTACCCTCTACTCAATCAGTCAAAAACAAAAAAACAGAAGTGCCATTGCCATGTTCTGGTTAATGCTTGACCCATTGTAGTGCTTACATAAAACGTCACCTGTTTCACATTTCCTCCAGTGGAGCAGACAGTACAGAAACAGCTTAAATAGAAACCACATGTTAAGACAGCAGTAAAGGGGAGAGTGCATGAAATTCCATGAGTCAAATGAAATGCATAAAGTTTCCAACAGTTATACAAGAGTGTTGAGGAGTTGAGAAAGGAAAAGATTGCAAAGAGGGACAAAAAGGCAGAGGTAGGCAAAAATACAGCCAGTAACCGGAGGGGGGTGAGAAAGCAAGAGACTGTGGGTGGGAAATAAAAGAAAGAATAGTTGCTTCTCAGCAGGAAACATGTTGATTTCATACGAACTGTTTGTGGTTCAAAACACGCCATTCCACACCCACATCTATGCTCATATGTGCAGAAGTTCCCTCCCCACACCCTCACATAACTAACTATGAACATGTGAAACCACCCTTACACCAACAGGAGAAACTTCAAACACACATAAGTGTATACATTCCTTAGGCCATGAACACAGTAGCACCAAAAAGGCCCCAAAACAATGAAAGCAACAAACTGCCATGTGAGGAAGATCTGCACAGCAAGCAGATAAAGTAGACAGCTGTCTCGTCAAATGTGTGTTTACAGTGTGCTTCAATATGCTTTGTATCAGGGTTCAGTTTGCCATCCTGTCATACATGGTTGCTCCAACATGACATTCCTGCGTGTGTTCTCCGTGGCCACGCTAAAGCAGACACTGAGGGCTCAATGTATAAACCTTTTGCACCAGTTTCAAGCACAAATCAGACTCCAAACGCAGGACAGTGTTGCTCACTGGGAGACTTTCTTTAACAGTGGCAGCAGACACAGCAGTAAGACGAGGCACGCGTCTCAAACAAGGGCTAAAAGAATGTTTACTGATGGAGTAACACTGTTTAAACTCTCAGGAACAGATGTTAGAATGTGAGAAGATGCAGCCGCAGTATGTGCATGTGGTCTGTCTGGTATACAGTGAAGCCTTTTGGCCGCCATATTGGTACGCCCTATCCTCACTGTAAAATAAATGCTTGTCTGTAGGTCCAACATAATCGTCCGGCCAAGAAATAGATAAAAGACACAAATGCTGGGGTCTTATGTGCAGTGGCAAAACATTTAACATTAACATATCTGTGTAAAACTTTTATTTAGATTTAGATTTTTTTAAATAAATTGTTTTAACACAGGACACAGGATCGAAACTCATCTTAGTATTTTGTTTAGCTCACTTTGGGATGTGTAGCTTGGAATACAAATAATGGTAATAATGGTATTAAATGCAGGAATGCATGTTACTTAGGTTTGCAGTCACAAACTGCTTACATATGAAGTAAAATGTCTGAAATACTATAATACTAAATACAGCCTGTGTATAAATGGTGTTTGGTTAAACTGCATCATGGCTGAGCAGCCCGGCAGATAGCTCGAGACTCGAGTAAAGCTTTAACGTGAAATATTTTCTTTTAAATTTATAAAAACTGTTAAACAAATTTAGTTCATTTATATTATGTCTTGTGTTACATGTACATCTTACCTGTTTTAAATGCTCTTGTTCATACTGCTACTAGTAGCATAACTAAGTATGGTACAGATATCATAAGCAGTATTAAAATCAGTGTGAAAAAGTAAAAGTACAGCTTAGTTAGCTTGCTGCTTATATACTAATTCCCACAAAGACACTAGTGAAAATGAGCATTATTGTGATGACAGACAAAATCAAATAAAACAAAGACATTTAAAAAGAAAAAATCATTAGAGCACAAAAGATCAGATGTTTGCTCTGTGTAAAACAAAAATTACTTTAATACTGGGTTGTATTAAAGAAACCTCCTACCTTTAATCCCAAATTATAATCTGACAGGATAAAAGAAATATTTTCACTCATTCATGTAACAGAAGCAAATTGATGATGATTATTTTTATTTAACAATTATATTTCAATGTATAGAATCTTATTCCAGAGAAATATTAAATTAGTCCATTAAGGTTGTTATTTTAGTTAACAAGTAAGCACTGCTGCTTGCACTCAGTTTGCAATACGAATATATGTATCTATGTTGGCTATGTGTTTTACATGATGCGTACTGCATACTGCACTCACATTTAATGTTCATGTACATGTGGCTGTGAAAATTTAGATTTATTTCAGTAGACATCATAACACATGCAGTGAAACAGGTTATAAATTAAACAGGTTCTGCATTTTGGATCTCAGAGGACATGACAGCCTCAGGTTCAATCACCGGTAAAAAGGGAGTGTTCTGTTCATAACTATAGTCTGGCAAAACTTTTACCTCAGAACATGAGATAATTAACCTCCAAATATATATCACACACTTCTATATGTTAAGACTTATTATTTCCTCTTCCACCTTAAATGAGGAGGCAGGTACAACGAGTTGCCTTAAGCCTAGAATGACAAACAAGATGATGGCAAATTCAAAACTAACATAGGCTTACATCAATAAAAGGATTGATTTACCCCAATGACTGCTTCTTATTTAATAAATACTGTAAACTTTTTAATGCTCAGCTAGCATTAAAGTGGCACAGCACTAGAGCTGCTGGATTGCTGAACGCATCTTCAAAACCACACCCATATACTTCACCTACTAATGAGTGCACTTTTAATGGTACATGTGACATTTCTAGCATAGCGATTTTAAATTTAATTTGTTCTCATTAAAGCAACACATCAAATAAAATAGATCAATCAAATATAAAACACTCACATGTATTGTTTAATATACTTTAACATGTATTTTAAACTGAGTGGTCTGCATTTTAACACATTTGCTGAATCAGTTATGGTCTTGTTTTCTCAGCCATCTTGGTGCCGCCCAGTTGCCTTCCAAAATGGCAAAAGTGCACCTCTATGACGTCACTGATATACTATGAGTATGACCAGCACTCTGACTACGATTTAAATTGGGATTCCTATTATTTGATCACCAGGACTGATTTTTGGCCATGAACCCCAGAATATCCACTTTTTGTCACAGCTCATGGATGACTGTTCTTGCTTCAAACTTGCCTACCTCATTTACAGGCAATCCCCGAGCTTTGTGTTATTGAGTTACAGCACTGTTAACAATGCAAACTCTAATTAAATATGCAATTTCAGATTACAATATCAAGAAAAAAAATGGCAAATCTGTCAGCCATATGATACGTTTTTACTGACCTTAAGATTTATATACTGCTTGGTACAAACTGTAGCAGCATGTCTTGTCAAGCTTTGCATGTTATATGTTGCGCCTCACACCTGAAGACCCACCATTTGGTTTTCCTGTATGCAAGCATACTATTGTAAGGGAAAATAAAGAGGTCTACGTCTAAATCTGTAGATAAAAGTGTATAAATTCAAGCCCTCAGTTGCCTGCCAGCCTATGTGTATCTACTTCGGAGGGGAGCTCAATGTATCTGTTTATATCGTGTTCTCATTCAAGGCTTTTCAAAGTGAATGAATACACAGCCATGTGCATTCACAGACTGGGACAAACAATTCTGCATGTCAGGATGAATGTACTGAGAGTGCGCTTTGTGAACCACATAACAACTTCATACTCCAAATTATTTTTTTACAGTGTGGATGAAAATATGTACCACAGACCACACTATACATTACACGGTGCACAACTTGCCAGAGAGAGAATTTAACCCATTAAACTGCAAGAACACTGTTCAGCTGTTATTCTTAAGGTTTATTTATGAGGGAGTATTGAAAATCACTTGGTAATGACTAAGTAACTAACGCATATAAGGTTACGAGAATGAAGAGCGAAGGCCACATTCAAGGTTTTGCTGTGAAAGGGGTTAAAACATGTCATTCAGTGTAATGGCAGCACAGACTCAGATGACACTCACTAGTACAGCGCAGGCTTTGTCTGTAGAGCCCCCAGATGAAGTCTCCACACAGGTCACACCATGTGGGTTGGGTATGGCTACAGGGCTGGAAGTTATGGCCTTCTCCGGTGTCCTCTACCAATCGTGGGTCTTTTATAGAGTCCCCCAGTAGCCTGATGATCCTGACTCGGCTCAAAAGCTCAGGAACCTTCCCTGGACTTATCCTCAAAGCGTTGACTCTCTCCAAACGAGGAGTCCGAGACGGTGCAGGGGGTGTCAGCTCAATACGGTCCTCCAGTGTGAGCTCCTTTAGCTCAATCAGCTCCCCCAGTGACATGCTTTCCACTGATCAACAGCTTTCTTCTACAGTATTTCAACTTAACAGCAGGCGCCTCATTTCAAATAAGCAATCTTCAGCTTCTTACCGTCAGAGTGTGTACTTGAGGTCTCTGGCTTGGTTTGACTCTGACCTGAAGTCAGTTGACTGCTTACCATATCCAGTCCTAAAGAAAACAAATGCTTGATGTGTTTTAAGAGATCCCATGGTTTCTGAACTAGATTTAAGGCAGCCGGTAAGATTAGTAAAGTTTTTCTTCTGAATCAGTTTTTACATTAAATATCCATGAAAGTTTAGGAGATATGAGCCACATACAGTCTGTCTTTTCACAGCTTCAGAGTGTTGTTAGGTAACAAGCCTGACTGATGGTTTTGAGGGCTTGCTAGCTCTCTGCATCTCTGCGGTGAAAACCATGAGCGAGAGATGGTAAAGAAAGTTTCAGTTAATACATGCAGTGTTTTAGGCAAAAGATACTTACTTAGGTCGGATTTAAAAGATAAAAAGTAAACTGCAACGCAAAAGAAATGAGGAATATAGTAGCCTAGTGCTAATATAAGATAAATCGTCGTTGTCAGAAGTAAAATGTTTACATTGTAAAAACAGTACTTTGTCGGTCTCCTACAGATCTAATAGCACGGATGAGAGGATTTCTGTCGTTTTCCAGATTTTTTAGACAATTCAGATGACAAGAAGACAGTCCGGCTTCTACCTTGACATTGAGATGAGAGCTAATCCGGGGAAATGAAGCACAGAGTAGAAGACAGCGTTGTGATGTGATTAGCTTAAAATCCGCCGCTCATCGCCATTTTTTCTGTTCCCACAGAAAAGTTGAGAAATGATAACGTCCACGGCTCTCGCAGAGTTTTCTTCACATCCTCGGACGTGTCTTTCGAAGCAGCACTAACGAGCAGCGATATAATCCCTTCCTTCCTGCTGGTATCACAACGGTGGCAAAGTTTCTTCTTATACCAGGGCGGCGCGCGGACGAGCCAACAAAGTTGCCACCTCTGCAAAATTCACGCTTTATCACCACAATTGATCCAAAATGTACTCCTCGGCCATTCTCTCTCTCTCTCTCTCCCTCTCAGTCTGTATCTCTCTCTCTCGCTCAGTGTGTGTGCCTGTGTGTGTGAATGAAACACAGAGAAAGAGAGAGAGAGAGAGAGAGAGAGAGAGAGAGAGAGACAGAGAGTCGCCCCTACAAACAAAAGGGAAAAATGCGGGCCAAGAGTAAAGCATCTGCAATTTTAATACACGTATTTTCTTCACAGCAATCTTTGAGATGTTAACAAAATCATTCAGTGTTTTTTGTAAAAACGGAGAGATGTAGAATAACCAGCTTAGATTTTTAAAATCAGGTGGTAATAAGAACCAGAGATGAAAATATCAACAATGACTGGTGGTACACTATTAAAAGAGCAATATGCAAAGTGATGAGGAGTAAAGGAGTGTTGAGGTAGGAGGATGAATTTGACAGATTGTGTTTGCTTACATATTGCTCCTTTAATTATTGGCAAGGCGTCACATATTTAACACCAAACTTTAACAGTAAAATACAGTTCTCATTAAGTTATTGTGAAACCAACAATTATGTCTGTAATAACACATTTCTGTATTTTGATTGCGACGTCAAGTTCTTGACAAAGCTGGTTTTGTTGTTAATGTTTATTGCCAAATATATGGGCTTGTTTGTGCAGATTATAGGTAAAAATGTCTGCAATGTGCATGTACGGTGCAAACGTGAATACATATATGTGGTAATTGGACCAGACAACTTAAGTCACTGTATAAAGTTATTTTAATGTAAGTTACTGTTAATATGGTACAACAGCCTATTATAAAAGCACTACTAGTCGTCAGTAATTTACAGTCATTTACAGTGATTTCTCTACAGTGTAGTATTTTGCTGTGCAATACACTGCAGGTACCTCTATAATAATAAATAAAAATACATTTTAGGCCAGAATTTTATCTCAAATCTGCAACAACCTTTTGTAACACAGCTTTGTGAGGCAGTTATTGTCTGGAACCTATCACCACTGCTGTAAATAATTCTGACTCTGTGTTCTCTAGAACAAAGCATTTCAAATAAAACCACTCTGAATGCGTTTATAGCTTAAACAGAAGAAATGTTGAAAAACTGGCAGAATTTCCATTTAAAACAAATATGATCAGACTGTGCAAGGTGTTCAGTAGATTAATACTTAGAACTTTAAAAGCTTTTAAAACTTAAGATAATTGTTACACAAAATCAATACCCAAATGTGTCAACAGTCCCCCATGTTCAATATAACAGTCTTAATAATTATACACAAGCTCAGCTTAGCTCAATACAAGTGTAGCTCACTACAAGGGTAGCTCCTCCCTTTCCTCACTTCTCAGCATTACCACCATAACCATAGCAACCTGTGCTACAAAGGTCAGTCAGATAATGGAGTTTACAGCCCTTCGGTCCCCTTGCTTTTTTCGGTCTCCATCTCCGTCCTCTGGGTAAACTCTCAGGTCTTGATGTAGAGCTCCTTCTGCAGTTTCTCATTGGCTTCAGCCATCAGTTGGCATGTAAGTTTGTGCTTGGGCCAGTGCTTCACCTGACATTCTCTATAATAAAACAAACATGTTGTTAAGTACAATATATTAATAACTATTAATGCACAATCAAAGCCTGGAAGACCCAGGTAAACACTGGCATGTTGTGGCTATATCTAGTTCACTCCAGTAGACTACACCAGTGTTTCTCTTACTGTTTGTAACCACAGGGATTAATTTTCACACATTTCCTGGTACTTAAAAACAGAGAACCCCCTGACTCAAAACATGAAGTCAGTGGTTATACAAAACATAACATGACTACTGCAAATTCATAATTCATATATATATATATATATATATATATATATATATATATATATATATATATATATATATATATATATATATATATATAGAGAGAGAGAGAGAGAGAGAGAGATAGATATTTAGATAGATAGATAGATAGATAGATAGATAAATAAATTAAAGCAACATAACATCATGTATACATAATCTGTATAATTAGTTTTTATAGGGATGCAACTAGTTTTGCAGAGGGACAAATATTGTGTGTAAAAACTTCAGCAACTTCTGAGTGATTTAATATCATAGAAACTAGATTTTCCTAACTTTCTTGAAATAATAGAGTTTTATGTAGTAGGTAAACACTGTTACGTTTTCAAAACATACCAATCACTCTCCAGCCTATACAGTCCCTAAATGCAAACTAAACTGGAAACACAGGCTATTTTAAATTAACTGTTTTTGCGATATTATGAAAACCAATATATCTACATACTGTACTGCAAATACATTTAAAGGCACTATGATTTAATGTAATGAATCAATACACAGTCACGCCTGTTCACGCTGAAGACATAAAAGTGCTTCTGCTTTTTAAAAAGCCAGCCAATCAGAATGGAGTTAATTTTCATGTATCAATCTCAAAGGCACAGCAACAAAATGCCTGTTTAATTCTAAAAGATGAAGGGGGAAGTTGGCAAATGGTCATGAACAAATGAATTATGACTGTTTTTGATGCATACATTTTTTTAAAATTAATAACCAAATGTTTTCACCTTTTGAGGTTACATTTGTATAATTCATCATTTTCATCCTGTGAGAGGTTCATGATGAATGGCCCATTATGAATAAACCAATAAATAAAAAAAACGTATTTACATTAACTTACATTGGCCAAAAACTTTCTTGTTTTTCTTTGAACAACAATGCTAGACTATATATATATATATATATATATATATATATATATATATATATATATATATATATATATATATATATATATATATATAAAAAGAACCTTAACAGAATGTCTTTAATGTTTCAGAGTATGTAAGGCTAATTTAGGCACCTGTTGCAGTACCACTCCCCCTGGCAACGGGAGCAGCGCTTAACCCCTTCTGCCCCACATGTGCCACACTTTGGCTTATCCGGGATGAGACTCTCCATCACATCAAGATTATACGTCTCGGCCAACCTGAGTGAGCGGACACATATACACAAATACAGCTCAGACTACTTCTCAACTCTCCTGAATTTACAAAGTTGCCAAATTGGAATGGAACAGAATTGCAAAAAGGTTTTTCTAAAAATTAAACATTAAATATCTGTATGCATACATGTGAGTCTAACTTTAAATGAGACGAGATTTAAATGAGATTACTGAATGTGAATCTCACCTGTTTGCCTGCTTTCTTAGCTCACTTTCAGATGGGTTGAACACCTTCTGAACTTGATGCTTGGCTATGGCCTTCCACTTTCCAGAATTCTCTGCAACAATTTCATTCCAGATTTCTGGAAGCTAAGGGCAAGCATTGTATTCGTCAGCCTTATTCTGGCCAAAAATATTTTTATGATCTTGTTATAATGACGCAGAAATAAAACAGAATAAATAAAATTATATGTGCAATTTTTTTAGATGAGTACTACATAGGTTTGGCTGAAAATGTGCATGTGCAGTACGACGTGTGATGGTTTACCTGCTCGAGGATCAGTTCTTTCTTTGGTGGTGCGGGGTCTGTTACAGCTAGATGACTGAGGAAACGCTGCAGATCAGCAAGATTCGGCAGTTGATCTATAACAACCTCTGTCAAAAATCCACGTAGCTGTACACAAGCACCCAAATCACACACAGGACAGAAAATGCTTGTTATATTTCACAGTTCAAATGACACAATCTGACTATTTGAGAAGCTTTCTACATAAGTAACAGAACAACTGTATCATTTCACAGAGCACCTGTTGTCCAGTTTAGCACCGAAAAAAACCCAGAAAATAACTTATATAATATTTAATGTAGCTCAGGTTAGCTTCTAAAGATGCGCCTGTTGTTTTCACTTAGCAGTGTTTTCTTCAGACCAACTGGAACAATATGACATTCAGGTTAATTAACCAATTTTTTGTAAGTTTAGCTGAACCTGATAATGCAAGTTTTGTGCTCTATCTGTAATAATGGCTAATAACTTTTGCGTCAGAAGAAACTGACAATATTGAAGCAAAACCCCAAACCGTGTATTTAATATTTGTGGTTTTGCTTTAATATTGGCATTTTCTTCTGATGCAATAATTATATAAATATTTTTGCTTTCATTTTATTTTTATTTTGCTTTTCTGTTATTTTATTTCATCACAAAACACTGTGACATGATAACACACTCTTTCTTGTGTACAGGTTACTTTTTTAAGTCTTTTTTTAATATTAAATATACTCCACTGTGCAATACTACTCAAAGACAAACAGGATGGAATCAGTAGAAGCATAAAAAATATGTGAAAATAAGCAGACAGGATAAAGAGAGGAAACACCTCTAAAAATAAGAAACAGCAGCATGGTGCGCATTGCTTTTCTCATCAGCAAAAAGGAAGATCAGATAAGGTTTCAGAAGACAATGACTTGGCACAGAGCGAGAATGACAAGCAGAGACCACATCCTGAAGGATTACAATGATAAGACAAGGCTATAAGCTTCAAGGGCTGACTGCGGAGCAGAAACTGCAAAAGAATGAGGCTCAATTACTGCCTCCATTTAGATAACGTATTATACCTTTGGAGTGAGTACAAAAAGATGTTGTCTTCCCCATTGCTTCACTGAATATACTTTATTAGCCCCTTGGTGAAATTTGTCTTAGACTCCCAGTACCACACTAATCATATGCATGTTCAGCTCATAAACTGCCTACATGGCAAACAAAAAAGAAAAACATGTGGGAGCCCAGGGCCTACAGTAATATGTAGCAATACATACACAAGGTAAAGCAACAGTTTGGTAATACATCTAATTTACAGAAATGTACTTAATCGCATGAAGTTGCTTTTTTTACTTTTTAGCTGTGAGGCTAATGTAACTAACAAGAACCTTACAGTTACCATATAGCGAACTGTGCAACCACATACCAAAATCATCACACTTTGGCCCTAAGCCATTTATTTCTACATATATAATTGTCAGTACACATGGACGTAAGTAGCTATGCAATATACTTTGGTCTGCTTTTACAAAAAATATATATATGTATATATATATATATATATATATATATATATATATATATATATATACACTGATCAGCCATAACATTAAAAACACCACCTTGTTTCTAAAATATCTGTCCATTTTATCAGCTCTACTTGTCATCTAATAGCACAATTACACACCGTAGTCTATCTGTTCCTTTGCATACTTTGTTATTCTCCATCACCACATTTTTTAGCCATGACCACCAAAGGACCACCATAGAGCAGGTACTAATAGGGAGGTGGATCATTCTTAGCACTACAGGGACACTGACGTGATGGTGGTGTGTTAGTGTATGTTGCTCTTGTATATGTAGATCAGACACAGTAGGAGCTAACAAACTGTTCAGATCAATAAAGAGACTACAGTCTGTAAACAAAGCGCACCTGTATAGTAAGCCATTTTTCAAACTCTCTATATTCGTTAAACAAAATGTTACTGTGCACTGGGGAAGGAATGTGTGTACAATTTAAACATGAACACATTTAATATAAGCCCTCTATGCCTTTAAAGATAGTTTATTATGGGGAGGGGTTGTCAATTTGATTTTTGCTGAATTACCAATTTAGGGGATAGACTGCATCTGTGTAGTACAGGGGAGCTCTAGTACATGAGCAAAAATAAATGCTTATGCTGTACCTTTAAGAGTTGGTTTTTGTTGAAGTTGTTGAAGTCATATTTCCTCTGGCAGTCTGGTTTAAGCAGCAGGTTGAGGAGAGAAATCCACACCTGGCCATCTAATTTGGTCATCATTAGTCGGTCCTCAGCAGGAATCTCTCTCCACTTACCCTCCTCATACTTCTCAAGCTTACCTGCAGAGGGAGACAAAACATGGCCCTTTGGTTTTCAAAAAGTGTCTTTCAAGTGCACTGTTTTCACAGAGCAAGGAAATCTTAATATTTAAGAAAGGATACTTAAAGTGCAATGTTTTCTAAAACTGTGGTCTCTAAAGCATTATTTGTGTATAGGAATTTCAAATCATATGTATCTTCACCGACCAAAGAAAAACAAGTTTCGAAACTAGTGACTTTACATGAAAAGACAAAAACCTTATTTACTTTTAATGTAAAACAGTGGAACCAGATTTTTTTTCCAGGTTATTCTGGAGCATTTCTATTCAACATTCAACCGTTCGTTCAACATGAAATTTGCATATAATATAAACAGCAGCTGTCATGTTTAAATTATGCAGAAAAATAAAATTGCCACAAATAAAGAGATGTGTTTTTCTTTGGACACTAACAATATGAACTTTTTATGGCCAAATAAATGTATACAACTCTCCTAAGTATTGAGTTCAGATGATTTCTACATACATGTAAAACACATAGCCAAGATTGTTATTGTGGAACAAGGAAACGTCCATGAGCAACAACAGCTCAGTTGAAGCTGCAGACCATGTAAACAGCATTAAGTGGAATGAACTCCACTGAACATATTTAGGATAAATTCTTACATTGATTGTAAGCCAAGTCCAACATCAGTGCCTGACCTCACAAATGCTTTTTTGACTGAATGGACACAAACCTCCACAAAAACACTCCAAAACAATTATAGCTAATATAGCCACAAAGTGTAGCTAACTCAATATTAATACCCTGGTTTTGGAACAAAATGTCCAACAAGCTCATGTAGGTGTAATGGTCCAGTGTCCATCTACTCAAGGTCATTTTGTGTATATAGTATGCAAATACATATAAAAACACATATTTCCCTGTTTGTGTTACTAACCTCCGTTTTTGCGGCTCCAGGGACAGTATTCTACAAGCTGAACCAGCACACAAGGCAAGTTATATGTATTCAGCATCCTCGAAAGCACACTCAGACTCAAACTGTGTTAAAAAGAACAACAAGAGTCATCATCACCAAACAAATATATTTCAACACTACAACTTCTGCTATGTTGTTCTGTTATCCTTAAAGCATAATATGGCCCTCATACCTCTCCACATGATCAGTAATGTAGCGAAGCACAGCCAGTGCCTTAAGGGATATTTGAAAGTCTAACATGCTACTCTGGTTGCGCAGATCCTGTAAGAGACAATAAACACATAAAGACATTTCAGTGTTGCTGTGCAATGTGAAAAAGCATTTCAGATTTATGAAATATGTATAATGTTGAAGCAAAGTGCTACAATGTTAGGGTTAAGTTTAGGAGGTTATTTTAAACACTTGAATTGCTCATTTTTATAGTATGTTACATAAAATATACACATTCATATATGCATCTAAAACTGCTGCTGGGTATAAAACTTGTTATTTTATTTCTAATAGACAGCATAATGTCATAATAAGCTGATTTCCAGGAACCCACCAGAATTAAAATTTTGAGACATCCCCTGGTTTGTAACAGGTTAATTAGTGTGCCCTGGCCCCCACAACTCACTTTATTTTGCACATTGGCTATAGAATTGAGGTAAGCAAATCTGGACCCACTGGCTTAAATGTGTATACATTTCTTTAGAATTATCAGTATACAGTAATTTATGTATCATGTAAGGAAGGATGTGTTACTATTTATTATGCATACCCAGCTATTGCATTTATTACTTACTACTATCTATTAATCAGAGGTAGGCAATAACAAAGTACACAGGCTATCTTTTTCAAGTACCTGTACTTTATTCAAATGTTTTGAGACTTTTAGTTTCACTTCACAACCTTTTAAGGTAAAATTGTATACATTTTTTATAACTTAGTAAATAGGCTTTTCATCAAACTAATACATTAACCTATGATAGCCTGAATAGCCATTACACAAGTAAATACATTTAAATACATACATATAAAATCATTAATTCATGTATACATCTTACAATGGTACAGTAAAGGAGTTTTACATGTACTTTGTACATCACTGCTATTAATTCTAATAACAATGTACATTCAACACTAATAATAATGAATTATTATTATTAACTTTTCTGTTACATTTGGTAAAGAGTGTTACAGTGCAAGCACTGCAGTAAGGTACCGTTTCTTGTCCATTATGATAAAATATTGGGTTTTGCAATAATTAGGGTTTTTGTACTTCACATCGTCTTGAGCAGTCTCTGAATGTTGCACTGACAGGGGATGAACTTCTTAACATTCTCTGTGGTTTTAACATTCTTTTTTCATTAATTAGTGTGCTTTTATTTTTTCTATATACAATTCATTTTACAAAAGTTTTTGTTTTAACAAGTTATTATTACTTCAGACATACATTATCTTTCCACTATAATGTGCTATTACCACTACACTGATGTTTTGTGGTTTTGCATTCTGTAGTATGCATTCTGTGTATGCACTAGTGCATTCTGTGATTTTATAATTAATAGCTCTTTGGTTAATGCCAACTGTGTAGTCCTTATGACTGGAATTAGTGCAGTAACTGTGGTACAGTAAGTACTGTAATTTTATAATACAGCATGAATATTGTAAATAAAATCTACATTACTGGAGAATTACTGGAGATTGCTGTTTCATTATGGTTAAGGTTTAAAACATCCTGGGATAAGGTTTTGTTTAATGTTTAGGCTAACAGTGTTTTGATATCCCCTAAACATCTCTACTCCATAAGATAACACTGCAGGGCTGCTTACCCGCATGGAGTCCGTATCTGAGAGTTCTGTGTGAGAGATTATGTCGTGAGTGGGGGTTTCTCCTCGGGCACACTGTCCTGCTAGCAGAGTGAGTTTTCGATGGCAGTAATCCAGCAGATCCAAAACAGCATCTTCAGCTGCCTCACAGGACTCCTGCATTATCACCAAAAGACTTAACTCAACTTTAAATTTCAGGTTCAAGAAGCTCAATAAGTGTTTATTAAACTGCAGGCCAGTAATAGAGAACTGATTGCTCTTTTCTGGATAGATGCACTCTCAAACATAAATAAATAAACAAACTCAAACAGTGTTATTAAATCAATAAACAATTAACAATCATATAAACCAAACAGTTTGTATGCAGCTGGACTGCTTTACTAAAAGTGTAATTATGTAGTCTAGCGAAAAAAATTCTATAATCCTACAGCCATTCATCTATTCGGAATATTGGATTGTAGTTGATTAATGTGCTCCAGGCTCAATGAAGATTTTGCTAAACAAAAAAGAGCTTAATCCCTCTGCACATATGCCTACCTTATGGTACATGATTGTCTCCAGTAGATTTATGATTGTAGCCTCATGGTGAATCTGAGAACACAGAAGACATAGCAGATTTAATCTGAAAGTAGTTCATGGTATGTAACATAAAAAACACTATATGCCCAAACAGCGCAGACACCAGCTTATTTGCCATAAGAAGATAAGACAGGCTGGGTGTGCACAACACTAGTTTAAGCAAAGGGTGTACCTTAAAACTTGAATTAAAGATGTGTCATGATGCTTCTGGACACAAAACGTTACTAAAAAAGATACAGTTTCAATAGCTGAAGTTAAAGAATGTCTACGTACCACCATGTACAGTGGGAATGTGCTCTTGGGGCTGAAGTCCTGAAGTTGGCACAGAATAGGGAACACTTTCTGTTTCCAAATTTCAACGAGTATCATTCCGTGAACGAGCGTGGGTATCTAGACAAAGTACATTTACATTTCATCATTCATTCAGATACAGACTTATTAAAGGATCCACATCCTACATTCTCTGGTTCTCTTCTAACATTTGTTTGGTTTTAAATACTGAAATACTGTCATAATTAATTATTTACATGCCTATTTTCCAAACTCTCTTAATCCTTTATAATTAAACAGGCTGTTCTGTTAAAGGAGCGAGAGTAAGATAAATCTGTAGGCTGTGCTTTTTACTGTATGATGTTGTTTGAATTTATTTTTTATGACCTACACTGCTTTTACCAGCACAAACACATTTATTTCCCAGATAAATAGTTTTAAAGGGAACACAGACTGCTGAGATCTGTATGTGATCTGAAAAGTGTATGTGTCCAGTACTATTAAATATAACATACAAACCAAATGGGAATGTTTTGTTTAAAATTAATATTAATAACACAAGACAAATAGGCTAAATTCATCTGTTGGTAGGCAACCATTGTCTAACTGGGATGATTGCATTGGAGTTATATGGAAAATAAGACAAAAGATTTTCTTTTCTCTTGAGTAATTACATGCTTACCGTAAATTTGAAAAGACAAACAAATATTATCAGAGCTAGATGAGATATTTAGCTAGCTGTTCCTCATTCAGAGGACGAGAAAAACATCTATATGAAAAAAAAATTGTTAGTGGAAAGATTTTGTCTATTAGGGCCTAAATGTCTTAACAGCCTGGATTGCCAAAGGATTGTTTACCTACCAATGTGCTTGAGTGTTTACGTCTTTTTCACAGTACTATATGTAAATATGTTGGTTCTTGCTACATCACAGAAAGAATTAATTCAAAACGGGCTTTTTTGGAGTTCAGCGTCCACATATGAACTGTATGAACTGGAGAGTGAATGGTAAGTTTTGAAATTTGAGTGGTAATACTGCTTCAAATTCCTGTCAAATATTACATTTTCCATCACACTGGCCCTTCATCTAGTTTATGACAATGTAATTGAACACGGTATACAATGTATACATCACACTTAGAGTATAAGCTTGTTTGAAAAGTTGAGTTAACGTTACCTTCCCCAGTGACACAAAAAGGTCTTTGATGAACTCCTCTTGATTAGCGCTGGCATTAAGAATCGCCTGCATGTTGAGTTTCTCGATGTACTCATGCTGGCGAAACCACCTGTTAGACCACAAAACAAGCAGGAGAATGAACCGCAGAAAGAGGGATGGACGTGTGAGCAGCTTTCACAGCTTCACTCAGCCCACCTGGTTAACGTTAACGGAATATTAGCAGTGAACTTACTGAGGACTCCCGATTTCCCGCAATGATTTTCTCTCTAAACTCTGGATGTAACCTTCAGCTTCTGCGTGCAATAGAACCGAATCCATGACTGAGGAGTCCAGAAGGTAAACTCTGGATTTGGGATTTTGTTACTTTTACTATGAGCCTCACAAAACAGTCTGGCTTCTCCCAGATAGCAAACAAACTGTCGTTGCCGTGGTAACCAATATCCCCGGACATGCGCAGTAAGGCAAACACGTGCGACGTTTTGTTCCTCGTCGATTTTATTTCCCCACATAATAAGCTTGTATGTAATTCATTTATCAGAATTAACATTCTGTTTACTTTACATAGTTCATATAGCTTTACAATAAGTGTACATACAATTGTCTGTTATTTTGGTATTAAGATCATCGCTGTTCAAAGAAAGCAAGTATCTCCAAGATGGAAACTACAGGAGAGGCCAAAAACCATTTTTTACTTTCAATGTTAGTCAAAGGGACCAGATTTTTTTTTCAAAATTATATTTGAGCATTTCCATGGGTCTATTCATTGTGAAATTTTCACATAATGTAAACACAATATACTGCAAGGGACTACGCAACCTAAGATTTCACTCCCTTTTACTTAAATGTGATATTATGCTCTTGTTTAGGACAAAAAAAAAAACAAAATGAAGCAGACATAAGAGAAAAACATTAAAAGTTTATTCCTTACTTCCTACATTTTCCACATCACACTCATTCACCTAGTCCTTGTACAATAAGACAATAAGGCACAGATTTAGTGTCATCTTGCCAAGCAGCTTAAGGTAACTGTACTCCCATATCAAGGCATCATGGTCCAGCAAGCCCAGTAAGCTTTTATATGTGTTGTTATCAATCATGAATACAGGCTAATGTACTTAACGCTGAAAGTATGTGGCCAGCCAAGTTTCTGCAAAAACAAATGCTGACACATGCCTTCAAAAGTTGTATAAATAACTCTGTAGACGTGTAACATAGATAAAACATGATGCTCTGGGGGAACCAGCGCATGAGTCTGAGATCACCATGCCCAATTCTAAGTGTCAACAAAGGGGGCATTAAGGGGTATAAAGCATTTGGGTTGTGGAGCAGCATTCAATGGAGTAATGAAGCACTACCCAGTGCCTTGTGTCATTTCTGATCCAAAACGAATCATCCAAATTCAGTAACTGACCTCTTTAATGCTCTTGTGATTGAATGCAATTAAATAACCTAAACAACTAATGTAAGGTCATCCTAGACGAGTAGAGACTGTGACTGCGGAATGGTGAGACAAGACTTGACCTTATAGACATTGGGGATTTTGGGGCTGCCCCTCTGTCCTGACACACATCTGCTCCTCTATTTCCCGCCACAGTTCCTCTCACAGCACTGCATAGTATGTCAGTCTAACCACAGGTTGTCTAGCCAACAGCCTGAACTGGAGGCATGACTCTAAACACAACTACATTCTTCTGCTTTTGAATGATGTCACTTCCAGCAGATGATAATGTTGGGATCGTTTTCTAAGCGTTCATCCAGTTCCTTGTAGCTCATTCCTGTAAACATGAACACAAGAAGAAATATTTGCATTTCACTATGTTTAGATAATTTACCCGTAACTATGCATCAAAGAAAACAAAGCACTTGCCAGTTTTGCAGCAGATCTCATCATAACTATGGCAACCAGTATAAAGTCTGGGAGGGCGGCTTCTTTCATCTCTAACAACTTTAACGGGATACTTCTGAAGCCGGCGAATCAGGCCCTTCATCAACCCAAACTGGATCAGCTTCCTACGAAAGCAGGTAAACAAACCATTAAGTGTAAACATACAAGTACGTCTTCATAGCTAAACCAGATATTCCTGACAGGAAGTCCCTGTGATAAAACCACCAGGATTAAAAGCAACATCATAGTGTAGTGTAGTGTAGTTTTCTCAGAAAAATACATACATTGTAGCTTACTACTCCTATTAAAGATTTAAAGAACTAAACAGACTAATAGATTTTATCCTGAACAACACTTAGTATGAATTATATTAAAGATACTGGTACACTAGCACACATTCTGTAAGCAAAGAGTTTCAAACTTCCATCTCTCTTTTTTCTGATGTTAAATATTTATATGTACAGTATATGCAGTTATGCTTTACCTGCCAGACTCTGTTACTGCTTACCTAACATAAACCACATAAAGTCAGCCAATCCTTACATAGTACATATATTGAGTTTTTAACAGTGGTGGTGGCCAAAAGTTTGTAGACAGCTGACCATCAGAGCCATGTGAGCATTTCAATTATTGAGTTGGACACCTTTTGTAGCTATTACAGGCTCCACTTTCCTGACAAGGCTTCCCTACAATATTTCAGAAAGTTTATGTGGGAATTTGTTGATTTTGTCTGTCAAGCACTGATGTAGAGTGAAATTGTCTGGCATGCAATCGATGCTCGCAATCATAATCCCAAAGGTATTCAGTGGGGTTGAGGTCAAGGCTCTGTGTAGGCCACTGTAGTTCTTCCACACCAAATTAGTAAGTTACAGTTGGTCAGGGGGCATCTCAATCAGATGCCTGAACCACCTCAACTAGATTTTTTCAATGTAGAGGAGTAGTGGCTCTACTTTGAGCTCCTCCCAGAAGACCTAGCTCCTCATCCTATCAAGCAGAGTGCGGCCACTGCTTGCATTTGCAATCTCATCTTTCCATCATTACCCAAAGCTCATGACCATAGGTCAGGGTGGGAATGTAGACAGAATGATAAATAGAGAGCTTGAGTATGGCTTAGCTCCCTCTTTATCACAACAGCCCAGTATAGCAACAGCCAATCTTACAATCCCTCTTCACATTACTAGTGAACAAGGCCCTGGGGATACCCCAGTAGGTGGTACACACTCTCTGTACCCCTTTCTTAAAAATAGGGACCTCCATCGCGGGGCTGTCAGTTCAAGGGTACAGTTTCTTAGGTTAATGCAACACAGCATAAGGGTATCAGCCATGACCGCCCCACAATATCCAGAGCCTTAAGCATTTATGGGCAAATCTCATCCACCCCCAGTACCTTGCCACGAGGAGCTTGCCAAGTACCTCAGTGACATGCACCAAAGAAATGTGACACCCCAGAAGTCTCTGGCCTTGACTCCTGTAATGGAGACATGAATCTTGGTTTCAGGAGGTTAGGAGGTCACTTCGCTGCAGGTGTCAATGCTGCCAAGAATCTCACCTCCAACCCTTACTGGGTATCAGAAATGCACTGGTCCCCCCTAAACCTTGCAGGTAGTGAGCTCACACTGTTTTTTCATACAGGGTTACGTAGGCTGCCTGGCCAGCAGGCAGTTGCAGAGGAACAGGCCCGGCTCCAGGGTAGATCCCAGTAACCCTGTCCTAGAAAGGGTACACAACAAACTCTGTCCTTTTTTTCGGTCAGCCTTGAAATCCACTTCATGAGGCTACCGATGCACCGTTCTTATGCTGAAATTGCTTCTTAAAGCAGTTTGGATTTCTACAGTGAGTGATGTAATAGAGGAGAGGCAATTGTTATGCATTAAGCATTTCATCACTTTGCAACCCTGAGGGAATTTGAGATTGAGCCCCCTGGTCTATGCTATTTTTAAAATTATTAATGACTAATCTACACTAATTTTAATGAGAAAACGCACTCTCACCTCTCATCTACTCTCTGGAGCTGCTGGGAGTAACGAGAGCACAGATCACGCACCGTAGTTCCAGGAGTCAAACCACAATACAGTTGAAATACGTCCCTGAGACTGGCTCTCTGTCCTACACGGGCACAAAAACAAACACACATACACACACTCACATAAAGCTGTATTATTAGTCAGTGAAAACCCTCATTTTAAAACTAAATCCTTATTAACAATGAAAAGCATGCTTATATATTTAAAGTGAGGACGATAAATAATAATAAATGTTTTACACATTACACTGTTCTTGTCATAATATTCATTATATGGAGACAAATATGCACAACTGATTAAACACAGGCCTTTCCACTGATTAAGTCACAAGGAGTTCACTTAATTAGTGCTAAGCACTAACATTACCTGGTTTATTGATGTAATGAAGGCATTCTTCTTGAATAGATTTGTCATCTATTAGGCTCTGGACTTTAGGTGTTGTGCAGTAAACATTAGAGTACTAAACAAAATTACAGCCAATGATTAGAATAAATACAGACTTGTGAACAACAATATGTATAATGTTTGTATTATTTATATTAACAATCAAGCACATAGAATTAGAATTGAAAAATACTACACCTGAAATATTGACACAAGTGTCACAACTCCATAATACCTGTAAAACACAGTATTTAGTACCTGCTCCGAAGTCTGAATACTGCATGTTTATTTAAGGTGGCTGATTAAAAAGGAAGTACTCACAGTAAGTTCTGAACGGCGATTCGTACTAAGTTCAGCTCAACGTCGGCTTCAGCAGAGATTTTCTGTATGTGTCGATACCCATCGATGTAGGGCAGGATCTACAACACACAAGTGTGAAGTCATGGCGACGGCAGCAAAATCTCAGAGAAATTCTACTTACGATCCTTTTTTATGTATACCACTATTTTACTGTTATCAAAATTACATAGAAAACATCTAGGTACACATCTCTTTCTTGAATAGAGCACTTCTATCCCATGTTTAATTTTTATTACCACTGTTCCAAGTAAATGTAGTCACAACAGTAGTGGAGACCTGCTGAGTGGTGAGATCCCACTGGGACTTGATGAAGTGGTCTTTGTTTTGAGTGAAGACTGGCACATCATATTCCTGAACAATCATGGGATCTTTCCTCTGCTCAATCAGCTTCAGGTGAATTGTGTTAGACTCATCTGTGTGAACCAAAAAACAGAAATGTAGTCCTGTGCAGAACTACCCCACTTCATGTACCTTGCTGGCCACTGAGTACAACTTGCTAAAATTATAAGACTAGAATGGTATAGCATTGGCCTGGATCTATTTTTAGGTACACTTTTAAATGATATTTAGTAATATGTGACAGTACAGTGCTGTACAGCCTTCCAAGTAACCTATGTGATCCAATGACATAAGGCAAGTGAAAATGATCCCTCTTAACAGATAAATTAAACTGGGGATTTAAACGTATTTTTAAACTAATTAAACTAAGGCTCCAAAACTGTTCTTGGTCGCACAGTTGTAGGAAAACCTCATTAGTATGATATTAACTAGTATACAGTATTAATCAGTTTACAGTGCAAAAATCAGACACCAGAATTAAATTTCCAGTCAAAACAGCCATCAAATACACATTTACATAAATTACACAGCAGTCTCAACAACTAAATATATATTTTCAGTAACGTGTCTGTCCACTCTTTGCTTTTGTTACAGCTTTCATTCTCTGCAGGACACTTGCTTTTTTTTTTTTTTTTTTTTTAATTGCTGAATGTTTTCCACCTCAAGTTTAGTCTTAGAAGTTGGTGGCAATTTTGGTTGTTTCTGATTACACTGATTTTTTTTCAGCCCTGAAGAAAGAGTAAAATTGGATTTTCCCGGCTTCCCCCCTTAATGCAAGTAAGTTATCTTAAATATAACTTGCTTATAAATATCTCCCTAAAAATAAATAACCTTTACTAAATGGCTGTTTTGCCAGGAAATTAATTCTGGTCCTAGATTAGATAGAGAGAGAGAGACAGAGAGATACAAACCAATAGGTAAGGTGCAAGCTCCTGTTGCATTGAGCTCCTCCAGTAAAGTAGACATTATGGGTAATAGTTTCTGTTTACTCTCTTCATTCGAAATGAAGCCGCTTTCAAGCTATCAAACAGAAAACCACATTAAGGTGAACAGGAGTTGGAAATCATAATGCTGTGACAATTCCAGATAAAACCAGAAATCCTGGAGGGTGTCTTTGGTAGCTGAGCATGAGTTGGAATTGAAACATAATATTACTAGTTCATAATAATAATAACAATAATAACAATAATAATAATAATAATAATAATAATAATAGTATTATTATAACATAATAAGCGAATAACATTATTAATGTTATTAATACTAATAACATCCTTGTCCATTGATGCATGGTGATGTAATTAAAACGATTTAAAGGCAGGCAAAAAGTAGTATATTTTCATGAGATGAGATGATATGATATGGCAATTCTAAATATGAATAAAAACATGAATTAATAAGCTAAATAAGGTTCTTTTTTGATTTTATGTTGACTGAACACATTGTTCAAATATTATTCCGTGTGATGAATAGTTCACTAAACAATATATACATGGTTTTCACTTTACACCGAATGTAGATGACCAACCATGAAATGTTTGGTGTTTTCTTTGGTTTTAAATCCCAAAAACTTTTGGGTGACATAGACTCCATCATTCGTTAGATAAGGCAGTCTAATAACTCCAGTGCAAGCCTACAGAATTGGAAAGTGGGCACGCAGAAACATGTCTTGGTCGACTGATGATGTTTGGGATAAGTGGAAAACTGTGTAGATTTGATTTTAATGAATCATGAAAAGCAACATTACCTCCAGATTTGTAAGGTACCCTGATAACTTCTTGACAATGGGCTCTAGTGAACATGTTTTAGTTGTAGCATCACAAACCAGACCCAGGTTGAAGAGCAAAGCGTTCCGACTGTATTTCTTATGCTCTATGCACACTGGGCAGCCAATCAGTTTCTTATCCATTGCAGTCCTGTATGAGTTAAAGAAAAGAAAAATACCCAATTTGATCATCAGTGCTAATTTTTTAAGGTAATACAATCACAGCACTTCTGCAAAAACATTACAGCAGTCAGAGGAGTCTTACACTGTGATGAGCTTGTTCTGTAGTTCAGGTTTGGTGATGATGTAGACCTGCACAGTATCGAACAATTCTCTAGAAATATACTCCTCAGGAACCTGCAGTCAGAAATCAGAAGAAGAGACGCTCTAAACTCGAAAGGGGGCAGCAGTTCCATTATGGCGCCTCAGACTCGCTATCAGTTTCTCTGAGAAAGCTAAACGGCTTGCTCTCTGAAGTTTGCATCTTACTCGAACTGCCCGTTCCACTTTAAATGGTGCAGCAGATACGTTCTGGCGCCTCTTATTCGAATTGCCCGTTCCACCTTAAATGGTGCAGCAGGTGCCAGAATGTAAAGTGCTGCTCCATTTAAGGTAGGACGGACAATACGAATAAGAAACTAACTTCAGAAAGCAAGCAGATGAGCTTTTCCAGCGAACTGATATCGAGTGTGAGTTTTACGGTAACCCATCCGCTGGAGAGCAATGCAGTTAACCGTAATGTTGACATACAGAGTGAGCAGCTGCCCGAATTCTTCCCGCAGAACAATTTTAAAGACCTCAATGTCAAACACTACAGTGACACTCTCTCACCTGATATGTGATCTTTGGACCTAAAGTTGGGTGAAATTCACTGAAAAATATGCATTCAATTCGTCTGCTCGACCCCATGATCGAATAGTGTGAAGCTGGATTCAACAGTCATGGTTTGTTTTCAGACCGGTCGCTGGATTGTGTTTCAAAATAAGAGTTTCGATCAATAACGTTATGTTACTTTATATGGTATTACATTATTGTTATAATAATAATAATAATAATAATAATAATAATAATAATAATAACAATAATAATAACAATAACAACAAAACACATCCGTTGTGTGGCCTGTGTGGGATGAGAACATTCTTAGTTACTGTGTTTTTCCATACTGATACAATCAGTAAGTGGATCTTATCAGCAGCACACTGAAAGAGAGGTTTCGTGTTGTGTGGACTGTTGTTCAAGGTGTGCCTGTTTCCTTGACAACTTCACATTTAAGATGATATTCAGTGGTGTTAAAAAAGTTGGCTCGATGTTATGTCATTCTAGAGAAACTCACTGGCAGCTACTACATAGAAAGGTTGCCTGATGCTTAACTTTGTTTGATAATAGAGATAATATTTTGACTTTAAACATATTTTAAAAATAGGCACATAGCAACAAACGGCCCTCAAAGGTTTTTAAGGACTTTAATGACCACTGTTTTAAAATCAGGAAACTTCTGGTACTGATGACCAACACTGCAAATTCTCGTTTAATTGTGATTACCTTTAAGTCTTGAATACTGACTTTACGTCTTTAAACTGATGCCGAAATGCTTTCACGTTCGAAATGAAGGCAGTCGGCAGTGTAACGAGTGAGGGTCTGTAAGTAGGGGACTTTTATTAGCTAGCGGACACGAGCGTACACACTCTCGCGATACTTACTGATAGTGACTTGGTGAAACCCGTTAAATGGGAAGTTTGAAAGAAGCCTCAAGTTAAAGCACGTTGAAGCCGTCAAGATTTAAACAGTCTTATTTTTCACGTGTAGTACGTGTAAAGTCTTGCTGGTTGTCCTGAGCATCCAATAAAGAGAAGAACACAAGCACTGTAAGCTGTCTAACTCGTATTTCTAATAGCGACCGCTTCAGAAGCTGCTACTGTAGTTACAGCCGCAGTGTGTTAGCAGTGTTAGCTAGCTTGCTGTGTCAGTAAACTGGTGCGGACAGCACTAATGATTTACTGTAATTTATGCAAAAGCAGCAATTGTTTCTTCTTTATAGCTGTACGATTTAACTATTTTGAATGTGATATGAATGCTAGTCGTGCTCTGACATTTTTTACAAATAGAGCTGGTAAATAATAAGAGACCCTAAAATCTCTATAGTGTTGTATACTATCTCCATTATAGTTATGTCTCTGATTAATATTGCTCCAGCCCTGCATTGGTGGTGTACTGTACTTGTGTAGTGTCCTCATGTAATTTTAATATTTTGTAAGACTTTTACAAGATTTCTTTAGGAATCATATTTTTGTATGTCCATTCCATAACATATCTCATGTCCTTTATTTCTCTTTACTTGCTGGCATCTGTTTTGTGATTTTTGTAGCTTTGTCACTGTTGTGTCATGCACGAATTAACTGTAATCTGTAAATGTCTTTGCGTCCTACAAAAGTGCTATTTAAATTATTTTATACTACTACTATTATTATTTATTACTATTATAATAATTATTGTTATTATTATTATAATAGTTGTTGTTGTTTTCTGCAAGTAGGTGTCCAGTGTTAATTCTAACGACAAAACCATGAGTGAATGCACCGGGGCAGTAACGAATGAAAGTGAGGAGGTCCCTCAGCCCTTCACCGTCACCATTGGAGCTACAGTTCCCACAGGGTTTGAGCACACAGCTGCGGAGGAGGTGCTTGAAAAGATCGGAGCAAATGCCAGAGTCAGTAAAGACCGAGGCAGGATATATTTTGAAATAACAACAGATAACCTCCCCAAGGTTAGTGTCTCACAGGATGCAGGCTGTTGTAATGATGGTAATCTACCTCCTCTAATTGTGCACATTAATTAGTAAATGAGAATCAGCATCTAATAGCAGGTATGTGTTTTTGAATTGGTATGTGTTTTTTGCAGATAATCTGACTTTCAGCCTGCCACTCTAAAGCATGATTCTATTCTATTCTATTCTCTTCTAATTTAAAAGGTGCAGTTTTTAAATCACAAGAGCTGAATTTTTTGGTTACACTCTGTTATTGTAACAACATTGTCCTAAGTGGAGTAATTGAACCCAGTAACACATAGCTTGAAACTGTTATACTGTTAGAGCAGTCAAAACAACCCAAACACCTATTTTCTTTGAGATCACAGCCACAACTTTCTGGCAGTCTTGGTGCACAGCATTCTAGCCTCAAGCCAGCAAAAGGGATATTCTGGGCCAAAAAACAGGCCCGGACCTCAATATATATATACAATAATTACAATGTAAATTGCGAAAGCGTTAGACAGATTCCCCAGATCATTCACTGTTTTCCTACTATTTACTATTATCTCCCATTTGGAGACCTGCCTCCAATACCTGAGGCACATTTTGTAAGAATCTGTGATCTGTGTAACTAAAAGTTTTATTGTTTATTGCTTTGAGATCAATGGGTTTGGTATGATACCATGCCCTTTTAAAAGACAGGTGAGCAGATGCCAGATCTATTTAATTACAGGTAGTAAATGCTTTGGGCACTAATAAATAAGGAAAAAATTTATTAAGTAGATTTTATATACATACAAAACGTTTTGGCTTCTCCTGTAAAATTGCTATTTTGTAGACACTTGTTTTTCATTGTACAGCAACGATATATAAACTGAATATTTCATAATGGATTTTTTCCCCTGTCAGTGTTATATGTTTATAACTAATTAATGAACATTGTTTATCTTTTTTTTAGGTTCATCATCTAAAGTCTGTGGACAATCTGTTTGTTGTGGTTGAATTTTATGACAACTATCAATTTAAAGACTCCAAGGTAAGTTAGTTACAGGTAGTTATCGAGATTGAATACACCAGTATGTACACCTTCACTGAACTAATGTATAGAAATGCATTAGAGGGAAATTGCAGTTGTCACTTTCTTTATTGTGACTTTCTCTGATGATAGAATGGCCCACACTAACAGATGCTTCTCCTAACAGGAAGAGGCATTGTTAGACCTCCAGGAGCTCGTACCTACATTACCCTGGACTAATGCTTTGGAGACATGGAAAATAAACAACTCTTTCAAGAAAAAGAGAAGTCGGAGGAGAGGAGCTGCCGCCCCCAAACAAAAGCCAAGCTGTGATGCATCTGAACCTGAGACGCTCCAGACTGAGAATGAGGCTCCACAGGAAAAAGAGGAGCAGGATGTTGTTTGTCCTGAGGAGGAGACAAACGCTCAGAGAGATCAGGAGTCTGAGACGCAGGACCAGGCTGAGAATAAACCTCTAAAGTTCCGTGTGACATGCAACAGAGCCGGAGACAAACACAGTTTTACTTCCAATGATGCTGCGCGAGACTTTGGTGGTGCTGTGCAAGAGTTCTTTCTGTGGAAGGCAGACATGACCAAGTTTGATGTGGAAGTAAGAGATCATGTGTTGGTGTTTGTGATAGTATACTATTAAATCATTTCAGCTTGTACTTGATACACAAAAATCCATATTCTGTGTATTTGTATGTATAGTGTGTATATATGGCCCTTTTAGTGCTAATGTGTCTGATAAGGAGCAAATGATTAAATGATATTTAATTATGTTTTCTTATTTGCTTTTTAGTTCCTTAGTTGTTAGGCTAGCTTAGTAATTAAGTTGTTTTTGCCACCATTGTTTATTAGGTGCTGTTGAATATCCACAACAATGAGGTGGTGATTGGCATCGCCCTTACAGAGGAGAGCCTGCACAGAAGAAACATTACTCACTTTGGCCCCACCACTCTACGCTCCACCTTGGCTTATGGCATGCTTAGGTTTGACATCAGTAACTTGATGGGAGTGGAAATTTTTAACAGTACAGTAAAAAGTGACAGTGTACCTTCAGGGTACCATTCATAAAGTAACAATAACTATTTGGGTCTCTTGATTTTAATTAATGGATAACAATGTGAAAATAAGAGTTGTAGCTGACATTAACAATTTCTCCTTTTGTTTGTAGACTTTGCAAGCCAGAGGTATCAGATGTGATAGTTGACCCCATGTGTGGCACAGGAGCCATACCTGTAGAGGTGCAGATAAGTTTGACTGAACTTTTTATGTGAATGTGCATCTTTCTGACCGTTTTAATTCTTCTTCAGTCTAACTCTCAATATGTACTCAGTTATGTCAGTCCCATTTTTTTAGGGAGTCATAGAGTGGACTCGTTCATTCTTTCTTTCGGGAGACAACCATGACATGGCCGTCAGCCGAACAGTTAACAACATCAACCATATTGTGAAAAGAAGACAAGACGGAGGCAGGTGAGGCTATAAACAGCTTATTTCACATGAGAATAATATATTAATTGGAAATATATATCTGGCCCTTATTCTTTTGTACTAGAGAGGTCTTACATTTTTTCATACCAAAAACAGTCAGAATTCACTCACAGCTGCCTTTATTTGCATTTGAACAGGCTTTTTTTGTTCCTCTGTCTCTGAAGGCCCCATGACCCGTCTGACTGACTGTTCCTTGTTTTTCAAAAATAAAGGACTTCAGTGTAGTATGTTACAAAGCCTCAAAATGTACCATTCACTCTCCAGCCCATATATGGGAAACAAAGCTACAAAACCAGCTTGTTTTAACGTAATTGTTTTTGTGACGTCACAAAAGTCAGCACATTTACAGAAATTCACCTGTTCGGCCTACAGCCATTTAGCCCTGCCCGTTCATGCTGAAGTTATAAGAAGCATTTTAGCCTAGTTTTTTGAATGAGGCACAATATTTAACTTTAGGTTACAGCTCTTTCAAATACATTAGTCTTAGAGCTAATTTGCAAAAGCAGCCTGTTAAGCCAGTCCAAGGAATAAATGGAAGAAAATGGTCATGGAAAAATGAGTTATGACTGTTTTTAGTTAATAAAATGTTAAAAATGGAGAAAAATTGGGAAAATCTAAAAGGAATAAGAAATGGAGACTGTGGGCCTTTTAAGATTGCCTGTTTGGCTGTCCTGTATTGCACCTTTAAAAAGTTGTCTGGGCTGAAACACTCCTTATTTCTTTGGCATGAATAGGCGGGCCAGTAGGGCTGTGAACTAAATAGGCACATATCTTTAAGTGGGGACTGAGAAAAGAGCTGCACATGAAGAAGCTTTAACATTATTTACAAACAGCATCAAGCTATTTTATTTCAGGACAGTGAAGACAATTTAGATTTCTATGATATGCATCCTTTAAGTTTTGTTAAAGATAAATTGGTTGATGAACAGTTTTCGTTCAGCACCTCTCCAGGTTTGCCTATAGACACTACACAGTGGGACTTGTGTCGTCTGCCAATGAGGACAAGCTCTGTGGACATCATTATCACTGACATGCCCTTTGGAAAAAGGTACAGTTCTGGTGCATACCTGAAGCCATATTTGGATTTTTAAATTTCATTTATTTATTTATTTATTTGCATTTTTACTGATCATTCAACATTCTGTTCTATAAACCAGCATGCTCTTCTTTACTACTTTGTATTGGAGGATCATGCAGGTATTTGGAGATGTAATGTCTGTTTATGTCTTATCTTAAAAGAATGGGTTCCAAGAAGAAGAACTGGGATCTGTACCCTTCTTGTCTTCGTGAAATGGCACGAGTCTGCAGACCAGGAACAGGAAGGGCTGTACTGCTAACTCAGGATAAAAAATGTTTTCAAAAGGTGATACTTCTTACATGCTCCGAGATGTTATAGCCATGGAGGTAGACCAGATTGGCACACATAAAAAAATATGGGTGCCAAAATACGTTCTTTGGATTCCTAAAGATCCTTTCAGTGTATGGTTCTTTAACAAGCATCCTAGAACTGTACGTCTACTCAAGAACCATTCAAGAACCTTTATTTTTTCTACTGCAGTTACGTAGTCTGTGCTTTACAACATCTGATATTCCTCAGTAACTGAATATACATTGTCACAGAAGTTCTTGAGAGGTCAGATTTGACTAGTTCTTGGCAAAATGACTGCGTTTCAAATTGCACATCTATATCATATGATCAAAATCAGAAACTATGAGTAATCTACGAGTAACCACGGAAGCATGTGCAATAATGGCAAATCCACTGTGTGTATTCACTTTGTATACTTCTCTTACAGGCTCTTTTAAGGATGGGTGGGCTGTGGAGGAAATCGCACACTGTTTGGGTGAACGTAGGCGGGTTGCATGCTGGAGTGTTCGTGTTGCGGCGCACAGGGGCGATTTTTGGCGCCACTCCAGAGGATGTAAGGGAGCCCCACAGGGCGCCTGAGTCACAAGAGGAGGCCACACAGGACAAGGTTTAATAGCGTAGATTAATATAAACCTATATAAATGTTAATACAAAGGTTTATGTAAGGCCATTAAAAGACCTACCAGCTGTTGGAGAAAATCAATGCAAATCATAACCTGTAAGTTCGGTTGTGCTTTACTCTCTTTTGTTTCTCCTAGAATATTGTAATTCTTTCATATATCTGGCTAAACAGGAGATTCTGAAAAAATACAATATTTGTTTGTTAAATGTTGATTTTATGGTTCATGCTGTTCTAAAACTGAAGTGCCAGCTAATCTCAATATCTTCAATAAATGTTTACTGAATACCCTTAAGTGGGGTAGCACCACCTTGTTAACAGCTTTTCTTTTCCTTTTGCCAGACATCGTTTTCTATTATGTTCATCTAAGTATAGGTACTGAAAGAACTCTCAATCTCATAAACAGACTGGTCTTGTTACTGTGGTGTTATAACTCGTATATGTGAATGATGTCTGTTATGATAGGTCATGTGTGGTTCCAAATAAATAAAGCAGCACAGACTGAAACATTGCTTATAACTTCAGCATAAATAAGTGGGGCTAAACTGCAGTAGGTTCAATAGATGGATGTATGTTCATGTATTGCCTATGTCTTTGCCTATTTATACACAAACAATTAATTCAAAATGAGCTGAGGACTTAAAAAAGTTGTGTTTAAACAGTAAATATTCATCAAAACTCTCCCCATTTTAATCATACTATAAAATACATTTCTTTTTTATTTAATTTATTTTATTTCTGTTTGCAAGGTAAGTTACAAGGCAGTACGTCTGGTTATGTGCCCACGGTTAACATCACATGGCAGAGAAAAATCAGATAAAAAACAACAGGTGTCAGATTCTACAGGTGTCTGCATTTGAATGGCTGCCAAGAATGACACCACTCTTAGCAACATAAGGCAGAAAACATGTATTCCTGTGTTTGTGGTGGTGGTGGTGAAAAACATGGGCATACTAAATCGTTCATGTATAGTAAGTTCATAGTAATTTATCATGATCAGTTATCCATTAGCATAGTGCAGTATAGTACACTATAGCAGACTTATAGAGTAGTACAAGTTTGTTTGTATAGCACTTTTTACAGCGATGTTGTCACAAAGCAGCTTTACAGAAATTCAAAAGCATATAAAACATGAAATCACAACACTATCCATTGTGAGCAAGCCAGAGGCAACAGTGGCAAGAACAACTCCCTCAACTGGAGGAAGAAACCTTGGGAGGAATTAGACTCACAAAGACTCTGAGTCTGAAGGTAGAAGCTTTAGAAGCTGTACAGGTGCTACATCAGGTGGATGATACAGCGATGCAGTCAAGGATGGAGCAAATGGCAGGAATGGAGAGGAGGGACCGGTGGGCGGTTATTTCCTCAGATAGAGAAGAGACAGAGTTAGGTCTGGTTTGGGTTAGTACAGAGACACAGTTAGTTCTGGTTTGGGTTAGTACAGAGACACAGTTCTGGTTTGGGTTAGTACAGAGACACAGTTCGGGTTTGGGTTAGTACAGAGATTCAGTTAGTTGTGGTTTGGGTTACTACAGAGACAGAGTTAGTTCCGGTTTGGGTTACTACAGAGACAGAGTTAGTTCTGGTTTGGGTTAGTACAGAGACAGAGTTAGTTCCGGTTTGGGTTAGTACAGAGACAGAGTTAGTTGTGGTTTGGGTTAGTACAGAGACAGAGTTAGTTCTGGCTTGGGTTAGTACAGAGACAGTGTTAGTTCTGGTTTGGGTTAGTACAGAGACAGAGTTAGTTCTGGTTTGGGTTAGTACAGAGACACAGTTGTGGTTTGGATTAGTACAGAGACAGAGTTCTGGTTTGGGTTAGTACAGAGACACAGTTGTGGTTTGGGTTAGTACAGAGACAGAGTTAGTTCTGGTTTGGGTTAGTACAGAGACAGAGTTAGTTCTGGTTTGGGTTAGTACAGAGACAGGGTTAGTTCTGGTTTGGGTTAGTACAGAGACAGAGTTAGTTCGGGTTTGGGTAAGTACAGAGACAGAGTTAGTTCCGGTTTGGGTTAGTACAGAGACAGAGTTAGTTCTGGTTTGGGTTAGTACAGAGACAGAGTTAGTTCCAGTTGGGGTTAGTACAGAGACCGGGTTAGTTCCAGTTGGGGTTAGTACAGAGACAGAGTTAGTTTTGGTTTGGGTTAATACAGAGACACAGTTGTGGTTTGGGTTAGTACAGAGACAGGGTTAGTTTTGGTTTGGGTTAATACAGAGACACAGTTGTGGTTTGGGTTAGTACAGAGACAGGGTTAGTTGTGGTTTGGGTTAGTTGTGGTTTGGGTTAGTACAGAGACAGGGTTAGTTCTGGTTTGGGTTAGTTGTGGTTTGGGTTAGTACAGAGACTGGGTTAGTTGTGATTTGGGTTAGTACAGAGACAGAGTTAGTTCTGATTTGGGTTAGTACAGAGACAGAGTTAGTTCTGGTTTGGGTTAGTTGTGGTTTGGGTTAGTACAGAGACAGGGTTAGTTCTGGTTTGGGTTAGTTGTGGTTTGGGTTAGTACAGAGACTGGGTTAGTTGTGATTTGGGTTAGTACAGAGACAGAGTTAGTTCTGATTTGGGTTAGTACAGAGACAGAGTTAGTTCTGATTTGGGTTAGTACAGAGACAAAGTTAGTTCTGGTTTGGGTTAGTACAGTGACAGAGTTAGTTCTGGTTATATAAACCTATATACACAGTACAGTATATGTGGTTCTGTATAGATACAACATATACAGTATGTGTCTTGATGTGTGCTGTCATAAATTGCTTGTCCTCTCTGGAGTTGCCCTGGAGCACCACGCGTTTGGCTGTTTACATAGCCAGCGTACGCTGCGCCTGTCACGATAAGAGGTGGTATTACTGTAGGATTTCCAGAATTGCGTCTAAACGCTTGTTGTCTTCTGCGCAGGAACCGCTCCTGCTAAACATGCTCATAGTCATCTTCGATTTATACAGCAGATTAATAAGGCCAAAAAGTTACTGAACTATTTATAATCTGCGGTGAAGCAGACAGACTTGGCTCCAGGATAATATTTTACTAACTGGTCTGGGTGTGCGTCACATAACATCACCTATGATGCGCGCGACGCAAGTCCAGCCCACCTGAGGAGTATAAAGAGCTGCTACTCACACAGGTCGAGTTACTTACTGTCGCTACACAAGTTACATCAGATCACTTTAATAAAAACAACGCAGGACCACGATGATCTGGACCATCCTCCTCCTCTTCCACGGACTTCTGTTCTTTTTCTTTCTCTCCACTCGTTCGCGGTAAGTATAGAGCGAGTAATGATGGACTAACTTGCCTCAACTTTGTTTCACAGCTGTTTCTATCTGTGAGGGGAACAACTAGAGATCTGAACTGAAGTTGGCAGAAAGTTTTTAAATTGTTTTTTTATAGTATTTGCACTATTTTATATTAGGGTATACAGTTTTCCATGGATGATTTATATCGTTTTTCTACACATACACATTATACACACACACACACACATATAGTCTACTATATATATAGTCTACTTCTAAATATAAGTCAAAGGAACCAGTTATTTTACATTTTAAAGCATTTCTATTGGTCCCCTCATCACATAATCTAAAGGGCAGCTGTTGTGTTCAACATATATATGCACTCTGACCAGGCCAAAACAAACGGCGCCTATAAGTAGCAGAGTGTCTCTTTGTGTATGCTTGAAATGCTTCCCCAAAAGCATCTGAGCAGAGAGATGACTCTTAAATGATAGAACAAGCATCACACAGAAAACTCTATCTAGCAGTTATAATGATTTTAACACTTTGATTTTAAGATTTAATATAATTGGGCCCAATATGCTTTACTCTTAATATACATGTCCTGACTGTTAAGTGTATTTGATTTATTTGGTGTTCTGATGGAATACTTCAAAATTTGTTATAAATGAATGAATTGGTAAAACTTTGTAAGTTCTCTTTGGGTTCATTTTAAGATTAATTAAAAAAAATACTTTCAGGCTTGCAGGGCATTCTTTTAGCATAGAATGCTGATTTAAATCTCACCAGATACAGATTTTTTTTTATCCTCATAAAGTGTCATGATATTGAATTTGACCCGTATTGCCCAGCCCTATTTATGAAACAGTGTATCACTCCCTTGGATATTGTATTCCATTCATATCTGGTTTGATTAATCTGCTGTCTGTCTGAGTCTGAATGCCGTACAGAGACAGATTTTGTCATGGCAGGCAAAAGTAAATATTGCAGGACTGATAGCATGAGTAATGTTAGGTGTGCTCTTCATTTTCAGCCCTGTTTATTTTTGAAAAGCACTTACTAGTGTTCATAAAGACATCATGCTGTCATTCAGCATATCTTATTAATATCACTACGGTAATGTGTTTTGGCAGCAAACTAGCTGTCAGTAAGACTGTAACTTTCTGATTTACTGAGCTAACTTGAAATATGACTCTGGCTTCAGGTCAAAGCGAGAGCCTCCATTAGATAAAGGAGTGATTCCGTGGTTGGGACATGCACTGGATTTCGGGAAGGATGCTGCCAAGTTTTTAACAAAAATGAAGCTGAAACATGGTGACATTTTTACGGTAAGACGTGGCACCTGTACTTTGTGCCTTTTTCCTGGAACTTTTGGCTTTTCCTTTCTGGAAGTTCTATAACAGATTTAAAAGGACGGTGGTCTTTTAGTCTCATTTCCTTTGATTTCATTAAAAGTTGGATTACAAAACTCTTTTCCAGCCCTCCCTAGATTATTATGCTGTGTGGGTGGTCAGCATGGCACACCATGTTTAATTTGGTAGTTTCTGATATGGCCCTAAATATTTCTCTGTGTTCCAGTTTATTAATACACCGTTTTCTAAACTACAGAAGCAGCTTTGGGCCCCAAAATAACCTTTCAGTGGTTTTATTAATGAACCGTTTATTGAAAGGGTTCTTAATGATGTAACTACGAGCATCTGTAGTTTCAGTAAAAGTGTTCTGTCTTACAGGTTCGTGTGGCTGGACGCTACATTACCGTCTTACTGGATCCCAACTCCTATGACTCCGTTCTTCAAGACACAACATCTCTGGACTTTGCTCGTTATGCACAAGTGCTGATGGACAGGATTTTTAACCTGAAGCTTCCGAATCACAAACCTGACTCTGAGAAGTCCATAATGAAAAGGTACAGTGATTACATTCATTCTTTTGAGTCAGTTACCTTTAACTCTAAGTTTCCTCTTACTCTAACACACCTGTTTTGACACATGTATGAGAAAATGAAACTTTCCATAGCTGAAGCTGAGAAACAGTGATGTAGTCAGAGTAGTTATGACTGACTTTCACTAAGATAAAAAGGTGCTTGATTGCTGATTATTTGTGCTCAATTTTCTTGTTTTGTTTTCTTGTTTTTTTCCATGCGTCCTTTTACTGTGCTGTAAGTCATGTGTATTTACCATGTGTGAGGTTCAAGCTCAGAGAAACTAGATCATTATCTTAATTCACATGGTGGAAAGATCCATGACAGTATATCTATATAACACTGAAATGACACACAGGTTCTAAGTATTATACTGATAAAGAACATAGCAAAATACCTCAAAGACATTTGTAGTAATAAGTCAGTGAGTGAAAACATACTCACAGTGTCATGCGTTAAGCAGGAGAGCAAATCAGAAAGCAGTTATATGATGTAAAATGATTGCACAAAATGTGCATGGTACAAAGTAAGTGTCATTGCTTTTTTTACACCCCACAGTCAGTTTTATTCCAGGAATAAACTACTATATACTTTATTTGTGTACAGGCATATTATGTCATATTTGTCACTTGGTACTTCCCAAAATAACTGCACAGTACTGTGGGATTTCTCAGTTAATACATAGAATCTGTTAGATTAGGTAAGATGGCCTTAGAGCTCACCACAATGTTAACTAGTACTTTGGAGTTTGTGGCTTCCACCTTCTGATTAATACTTAGAAAATAAAGAACTGTGAAAGAAAACCTTACCAACATTTTTGCTATTGTTGCAAACTCATGGACCACTTGTGACCCATTTAAACAGGTTTGGCATTTATTTTCCCTTATCTGCAAAATGCTTTTATACATTCTTTGCAGCCAAAATTAGTAAATCATCAGTGTCCCACGAAAAAAATGTAGCTCTAATTTTTGAGATTTTTATTTTTGTATATCATTTGAGCTCAGCAGCTTTATATTACCTTGTGTGAACAATTCACGATGGATTGCGTGAATCTACTCAATTAGTAAATTAGTAAACAATTATTTATGTAGCACTTTAACCAGTGAAACTAAAAAGTGATTTACAAAAAAATTAAAAAATTGGTAAAAGAAAATTCCAAAAATGCTAAGAACAAGACAATACTGACTTATTCACAGCAACCTCTCTGTTCTTAACTTACATTAAAACTTCTTCAGATTCTGTTTTTGGACAGAGATAATATGTGATTTTTTTATAATAAGCACAGAATTGTATTGTTTGGTGCTCTATAGTTAAAATAAAGGGGTTATTTAATCTGTTGGAAATTGGAAGAGAGGTGACGAGTGAGAGAGAGAGAGAGTGAGAGAGATGACGAGATGCTGAGATGTTGTTTAAGGAGACTTAGCGTGCAAAAGCCAACAGCACCGTCAGTTCACTCTGACTGTTGTATCATTTTATACTTCTGGTGTTCTTAAGGTTTAGAATTCTCTTTCTGCTTTCTTTTGTCATCGACTTCCCTCACAGTACGTCTTGTCCCTCACAGCACGAGAGGAGTGTCGCTCTTAGCAGGTCTGGAATGCATTTTGAAAAACCATTAATGGTTTAAATCTAGGCGAGTACTTTGTGTAATTTATGTCTGGGAGTGTCAAGTTATTGAATAGCTCCCAAGAAAAGACACTCTTAATGAGCTGCAGGCTTATATAATCCTGTGGGGTTTCAACCATCTCAGTTGTTGGATGTTGCGTATGCTTTTTGTCTGGATGTGGTACAGGTTTTAAAAGCAGGAAACTTGAGGGTGCTTTCCAAACTCATATAAAGTAATTCTTGTTGCCAGTCAGGGTAGAAAAAAGGAAGCTGGTCTAAAAGTCTCTGTATCCTCAATCTGTGGTGAAACACTCAACAGAGCATTTTATTATTGGGCAACGATTGATATATGGATCTGACATAGGAACGGGGAAGAGTAACAGTTGTAGGTGTACAGATGGGCCAGCACTGTGGTTCAAATGCGACTTTACAATTGATAAAGTGAAAAAGGGTTAGTTGGAGCAATGCCACAGAATTTTCATGAAAAACATGTCAATGGATTGTTCATAAATCATGTTTTTGAATGGGATGCATAAGAACCTCCTCATAATGAGATGTACAGTACAGTCCAAGACCACTCTTCATATATTCAAACTTCATGTGAAATCAGTCTTCAGGTACAAGTTACTCATTGGAAGTACTCCACTTAGGAAGAAGGAAGAAAGTCAAATGAAAAAAAAAGAAAAAGAAAATGTCTATAAAAAATAATGAGAAATAATATAGGGACTCCTAACAACCATGCAAGAGCTGGTGGTTCCACTCTCTATCATGATAAGGTGCTTCGTATAGCTGTGTAACCAGGCCAAGAACAATTGTATAAGCTTGTTTAAGAGCAACTATCTGTAAGAGTGATCATGCTCTGGCTTCTGTCATTGAATCACATAGGTTACTCCGAACTCTGTTGTACTGTCACACATTAGTAAATATCATTTAAATGTGTATCTAAAAATAGATTCAGACCAATGTTACACAGTTCTAGTTATACAGCTATTGTATTACAACTTCTGTGAAGCAGTTAGGCTTTTGTTTTCTTTTAAGTAAAGGTTTTATTGACAGGTTCAGTCTGGAAGGAATTCCCTGATGAGAGAACTGGTTTTGATTTATTGTAATTAATGTGGGTTCAGTCTTTTTGTTGTGACTTTTATCTGCGTACACTGTGAAGGTGTGGCTCCTTTTCTGTCAAAGGCCTTTCAACATTTGTTCAGGACCAGGTGTGCTCACTTATCTCAAATGTCACCCAAGCCTGAACAAATATTTTTCTGCTACTATTGTGAAGCAGCAGGTGCTTGGCGTCACAGTTTGTCACAAAATCTTACAACCCACGGGAATTACCCTCTGGAATTCTTTAGGGAATTACGGGTGTTCCTGACCTGCAGTCAGGCCACGCACTGTGCTATGCTAAGCAAGTGTGGACTGCTAGATGTAAAGCAGATTCCTCTTTTAAAATATTTTTTTCAAGTTTGAGACCAAAATGGAGATGTTGATGGGGGAACACAGCCAGTGCAAAAGTCTTAGGCCAGCCAGGAAAATTATTTGTGTATTGTGTATTGCATGAATTGTTAGGAAGCACAATGTCAAACCAAGTGTCGTTTAAAACACACCATTCTGTTTTTCAGAATTTTTACTTTGAAGAAGTATCAGTACTGATGCATGCAATACCCTGAAGAACGGATGTTTTAAGCAACATCATGTAACAATTTTACTTTAAAAATAAGACCTTTAAAATGAATTTGATGCTACACTGTCTTATAATAGGAAGGAACTCTGTCATTCCCACTCTGGGCCCGGAACGCTTTCTATAGTGCTATGTAGCTTCGAACAAATGGGCACGGTATTCCTCAACATAGCACAGCCTTTGCTTGGTTGAGTTAGTGTAATGTAATGAATTCAAGAGAGATTAAATATTGATTAGCTGAAGCAAGTATTGGATAATAATCCTCAAGTAGAATTTTGGCAATCGTTAAGCAAACACACACAATTTTTTAATGTACTTACATTTGTATTTCTGTATTTCTTGATTTAATTTTAGTGGGTTTTTTGGGGCAAATACATGCTCACGGTCCATACAAATAGCTTTGAAGTTTCTAAGACTTTTGAAACCATCATGTATGCGAAGACGTGCCTAAGACATTGCTGCATTTTTCTGTAGGCTCACCTTTTAACCCATTGCTGTCCGCAGGCACTTCCAGGGTGAAAACCTCTCCTGCCTGAACCACACCATGCAGAACCACCTCCAAACTCTGCTGGCATGTGAGACAGCCGCCCAAAACCAGACGGACTGGAAGCATGACGGGCTTTTCGGCTTCTGCTACAGTCTTCTATTTAGGTAGAGCACACGTTAGCCATTTATTCTAAAATGCCCCCAAGCGGAAGACTTAAAACCACAGCTGATAAACAGTTTAAGCAGTTGGGTTTTTCTTCATACGACAATGTTTATAAATAAGAGGCATCATGAATGTGGAATGAGTCGTAAGAGAAACAAGCTATAAGAGTGGAGGAGCATACTTAGAGCACAAACAGGGAATGATTAAGCACACTGCTACTCAGAGGGCCTATTGACTAATTTGTTAGTTTATTTAGAAGCGTTGTTAATGTCTGCTTTTAAAGTACATGCAACATTTATGTCATTTTAGTAAACGGCTTGACAGAAGCATAAACATTTTCACAAGAATGCATTAGCGGTGAACTCACCCTCAGCATAAGGTTAAGGTTCACCACTAGTGGTTTATGATTAGCTCTACTCGGACGTCCGGTGGAAACTGATACTTAGTGAGGTCACCATAGTCTAGTAGGTTTATGGGGGTTTGTCACGCCATGGTTTCTCGAGGCTTTGCTTGACCTGCTGCCCTCTTCTGTCCTTTCTTTTCCACTTTAGGGCTGGATATCTTACACTTTTTGGTGGAGAACAGAATAACAATTGCACGGATGCAGCCAAAGTCTATATGGAGTACCAAAAATTTGACAGTCTCCTGATCAAGATGGCTCGCACCACCTTAAAGTCAGGTCAGTTATCTTGCTTTTTTGGAAATCCAGTTTTAGATTTAAACTAACAATGGCCTGTTAATCACTTACAAATATCTTCTTCTTTAGTGTACAGTAGTTTAGACACAAATTAGTCATGAGGACTGTTTCAGGGCAGACTGCTTTTTGAATAAGGCAGCCAATCAGAACGTAGGTCATTTACATATATTAGACACCTATGATGCTCAATCTGTATACACAGTTTCAAAAAAAGCTCCTGTGTCCTGTGGCATAGTGTGATAGGAACCAGGGTCCAAGTGTCTACAACACAAATATAGCCATTTTAAAAGTGACTCTATCTTCTGGGTGTTTATATGTAATGTTAATGATTGTAATATAGGCATAAAAATATGTTTTCTCTGGGGGCTATTTTGCCTTGCCTTGCATGTACCTTAATGCCATAAAATAACATTAAAATAAATGGGTTGATATACATTTTAAGCCAAACCCTTATCACAAAACTACCATAAACACTGTGTCAGACATAAAGCAGCATATATCTAACCATTTTATGTAATAACTTTCTGTGAGAGAGATTTTAGCGCAGTAAATTCTTTAGCCGACTGACTCAAGTTTCTTTACAACAAAGCATTTCACTTCAGGTCACTCCAGATGACTTTGTTTACATCTCAACCATTTCAGTAGAATTTTACAAAAGTTTCTTTTGAAGAGATAAAAATATTGTCACAATCTGAACCCTTCTGTCCTGGTGCTGATATAAATGGCAACTTTTTTCAGTGCTTAATTCTTAATGCTTAATGCTTTAAACTCAGAGATGTACTGATTTTCTAAATGTTGTCAGTCATGCAGCATGTAGGGAGTGTTCATGTTCCATAAGCTGGGGGAGGATGTCATGATGTCGTCAATTACAACTGCTTATGTTTTTCCGAGGCTTGTTTCTATGGCGTCCGAATGACCTCATCAATGTAGGTCATTCGCTGGCACATGACACGGCAGTAACACCCTGTAAACAAAAGCAATGTTGAAAATGCTGTCACTCACGGTTGTACATTCATAATGATCTCGTTAGCCGTTGTCTCATTTCACGTCACACCTGTTTACCTGTGTGACTGTGTGGCTGTGCACACTGTGTGTGTTGAAATCCCAGCAGACGTCACAGTCATATCTGATCTAGCTTCTAGCGTCTCCTGCCTGGAAAAAAGCACAGTGCGCCCACCAGCGAGTACTAAACTTGTGTAATCATCATTGTTTTCTCCCTACATAAAAGCCTGGCTCCTCAGAATCTCATCCCATCTCGCTCCCTCCCTTTCTGGATCTAGATTGCTAGATCTGTAAGCATAATCTGTTGTGCTATGATCCACCTTTCATGGTATTTGTAGCCATTGCTGAGGCTTTATTGATATAAGACAAATTCCTACATGCCCACTGTTATGTGTTTGGTTTTTTTTTCTAAATGCGCTTACTCGCTTACCCACATGTTCCCTCAGCCATTATGTCATGATCTTGCTCACACTATCTATGTCACGTCTCCATCTCCAGCTAAAGAGATGTGTTAAGATTATGACTGTTCTTTGATCACACACATTAAGTCAGACATGTTTCTGTGCCTGTCTGTCTGTCTGGGCTATGAATCAGTCTTTTATTACTTGCACATGCTTCTGCTTCCTTTGTTCATGGATGTCAGATTACTTCACTTTCTTGTTAAAACTTACTTAGTTCCTAATCCCTCTTTCTCCTTTTTCTCTCTGTCTGTCCGTCCGTCACTGTAGGAGAGAAGCAGACAGCAGGTTCAGTAAAGCAGAGGTTGTGGGAGTTGTTGGCTCAGGCTGGTTTGAGGGAGAACTCCAGCCTGTGGCTACAGGGCTACAGGCAGCACTTGCAGGAGGAAGGAGCTGATGAGGAGACCCAGAGGAAAGCCATGCTCTTACAGCTGTGGGCCACACAGGTAAATAGAAAAATCACTGTGTAGGTACCTTTTTTAGTCAAAAATGCCCACTTTCTCTTCTAAGGCATATGTGGCGACCAAAGTTCTCATCTTTCAGTGGGGTTGAGGTCAGGGCTCTGTGTTGAATAATTCCTTACTCTCCCACTTTTTCACAATCTAAGCCCAATGAATGCTGCCATTGTCATCCTGTAATATTCTTGTGTCATCAGGGAAGTGAAAAATCCATTGATGGGATGACTTGGTAAGTCAGTGCGCTCAGGTAGTTAGTTGACTTCATTGTATTGCCACATAACATTGCTGAGTAACCCCAGATCATAACAATGCCTCCAGAGACTTGTACAGTGGGTACTGTGGATGATAGGTACATCACATCATGTGTTTTCTTTTCTACCCTTAGGCACCCACCACTCTTGGTAATTGGGTCAATCTGAATTTATCAAAACATATGACCTCTTTCCATCGCTCCAGAGTTCAATCCTTATGCATCCTAGCTAATCGAAGTGTTTTTTTTATGTCCACATGGCTGTTTAGTCCCAGTCCTGTGAGTTCTTGTAGCATTGTGCTTGTGGAAATGCTCTTACTTTCACTATTAAACATGGCCATGAGTTCCACTGTCTATTTGACTTTAGCAAGTCTTCAAGTGATCTCTGAGTACAGTCATTTAAATTTTTTTCTTGTTAACTATTTTTTCTTTGATGGTTCACCACCATCCTTCCAGGCTTTAATAATGAGCTGGACAGTTCACAACCCAAGTCCAGTCATTTCAGCTCTTCCTGGTTTTCTGAGCTTGATGCAGACCAATAGTAGAATAATTATATCCTTCTAAAACTGTAACATGTTTTCCATGACCACAGATAAGAAGTAAAAAGTTACACTGCAGCAGTTTGGGTTACAATTATATACATTTGGGTTACAATTGATATAAAATATAAACTGCCGCCATTTTACTCACTGCATTGATTATTCAATTAAAGGCTCTTAGGAAGTTTAAACACTCGTTTAAATCCAAACGATGACTTTTTTTGGCAAGGCAATGTAGATAAACACAATACACAATAGGTACACTCTTAGTCATCTAACGCTGCACATGATGAAGTGTAGTATGACGAACAAACCCGACCCATTAGGGCAGGTAACTTACATATTTTGTTTTGAAGCTGAACTATCATTATGATGTGTTATTACACGAAGGTGTGTGACGGTAGTAAATATAACACAGGTGATGCAAGATTTATTTTAAGTGTTTTTAACAGGTCCAGTGATCTGTGTGAGCTCTTTGTTTTCCAGAGGGCCCCAAGGGAATTCTTGTCATTGCAATCTCGTTCTTAAGAAAGCACAGTGATGTAGGGCAACTCCTTCCTGGCGTAGGGCCAGGCTCAAAACGAGATTTTCCAACTGGCATCCAGGTGTCGGTAGAGCAGAACTGGTATGCTAAAGAAAGAATTGAACATTAGCCACTTTTTAATGTCCTAAACATTGACTTAAGCATAAAGAACTGACTAAGAAACTTGAGTGCACTGCGGATCAAATGAAGCATATGGAGTAAAAGTCACAGGGTGCACCAGAATTTGACTTGCAAGACCAGGCAGAAGGTGAGAATTGGGAGTATTTGGCTATTTTGCAAACGGAACCCACACTCAGATGCAACAACATAAAACAGATATTATCACAGTTATATATCGCTTCCTGTGACTGCTCCTCAACTGCCCTTCCTTTTTATGTGTTTGTGACATTTAAAGTAGAACTATATGAGGGTTTGTCCCACTTAGAGAAGACCTATCACATTGAATTCATATGACTTATGTGTGTACATTATTTCGATGTGAACAATATACATAACATTTACACAGTTGTAAAAAGTAAAATGCAAAAGACATGAAATGTTTTGATTAGTGTTTATTAGTGTTTATTAGTGTAGCTATCATGCTACCATTTAAATCAACAGTGCATTACAATGTGTAAATCATAGTGAGACAGAATACATATACACAGTTTACAAGAGCTGGAAGAGCCTTTGCTGTTTCCGGTAGACAGTGTATTACTATTCCCGAAAACAGAGCGGCCTGTTTCACTACCCTTAGGGACTGAACCAACCAGACAGGGGCGGTAACACTAAGCCTGGCCAGAGGAGAGCACTGTTGTGCTACATTAGAAATGACTGTGCTCATTTTACAGCATCTGCAGAGGGAACATATATAACAAATGTCCTCAATTTGGATATCTTTACTAGTGACCACATAACATGGCATTAAAATTAGTGTTATAACAAAATAACTCCCAGGCATGTAAAAGTGCAGTCTGATTTTTTTTCTTCATCCCAAGTACACTGCTTATGTCATAGGCCTCAAATGATTTGTCTTGTCTATGCCTGAACATTTTTGTTCGTCTTGTAATGAACATACTGTGCTAAATCAGCCTGTTAATGTCAGCTATAATTCATCCTGGGGCATCGTCCATTCATCCACTGGTGCGCTGGTTAAAAATGTTCCAGCCATAGTTACGCTCCTTCATTTCCTTTAACATTATGTCCTCCACCGACTCCCAGTGGTCCTCCTTTTATAGTAAGCCCTTTGGCACAGGTGCTGTGAGGATAACCAGAGTTTAACACTACCGTAGATCATTACAGTGGACAAGGGACATGTTAAGGACACATTCTCTGCTTCCTTTGTGCTCTAATTCATCCAATCTTCTTATGGCAGCTAATAATATATTGCCTGCTGCACTTAAAGAGTTAGGACTTTTGTTCTAATGCAACCCTTCCACCGTTAATATCAAGAGAGATTACGTCTATACCTATTATGTTGTGCACTCATACTTTAAATGTACCTGCCACAGAAACTAGACAGAGTGCAATGAAATAAGCCAGAAGAGGTGGAGTTTGGATCCAGTGAAATTGGCATGGCTTTAATTGATGCATGCATGATGCATTATCAATATTTACTTGCTGCTGTACTTTGGCAGAGAGCCTTAATATTGCTTATCTGTTGACAGGGTAACGTGGGACCTGCTGCCTTCTGGCTCCTGGCCTTCCTCCTGACTCACCCAGAGGCCATGAGAGTGGTGAAAAAGGAGTTCAACAGCGCCACACTGCCCGGGACCACCACACTTAATCCACGACAACACACCCCTGTGTTTGGTGAGTGTTATAAACTCCCATAATGTCTGAAAGAACACTCTGAGCGTTTTCAGTTAACATAGTGCAACTGCGATCCCATTATATTAAATATCAATGCATATGTCACGCAAGCACATACAGAATGCAATGATTTAAACACATTTGGTCAAATTACATGTTCTGTTGATTTTTTTTTTCTTTTTTTGTTTAGTTGATTTTCCTACGAAATATTTGCTCACATCGAGTACAGAGAACAATCTCAAATATGACATTGTTCTTACATATTTTAGTGTGCAAATACTAGTCATTTAGTTTAACATATTGGAAAAAAAAACTAAAACATAATATGTAGAACGTACCAAAACTTTTATTTTTCCCCCAAAAGTTTAATCCAGTACATAACTAGTCATTTATTTTCACTAATAATCAACAAAACATGAATGATAACTTACTGTAAGTAAGTGTAAGTGCATTAATGCATCAGCAAATCAACTACAGCTATTATGTTATTTTTTAATCAAATATAATTAGTGCTGAGACAATAAGCAATTTTGAGAAATTGTTAATTCTGGACGAAACAGTCAATAAATACTGTATTTTTTCTTTTATTTAAAACCACAGTTATTATACAGTTTTGTTTGTTACATCTATGACAGTTTCTGAGGGGGCGATGAAGCTGTCAGGCCTTTTGTTATGCAAGTTTCATCCAAAAACACACACATAAACAAAGCAAAAACAAAGAGAAAGCTTGTTTTGAAAATGTACACATTAATACTAATACTCAACTTTTACATTACGGAGCTCATGGTTGCTCCAGTAGTCATTTAAGCTGAAGTAGGTACACAAGGTCCACCACACACTGTGTGAACTGGAAGAAACTCTACTTGTTGTTTATTAAACATTTTTGGCACAAAGGTCTGAAGTCTTCCTCTCCACATTGGACTTGATGTGCAGGTTTCACCACATTCAATCTGAGAAGTAAACACTTAACTGTAACCGGCTGTGAAAAATACTGCCTCTGAAATCTCACCTGTATGACATTCACTCTGGAAGTGGTGCACAGGGTAGCTCACTGCAGCATTTTTAAATGGGATTTCTACACACAGCAGTGATGTATACAAAATACATGGCATATTTATGGCCATTATTGATGAATTAGTATTTGATTCAAACCCTTATTACAATCGTTTATATTCATACTCAATTTTAGGGATTTTTATGGTTATTTTCAAATCTGTTTTTTTTATTGTTTATTGTTTCTATTCCACTACAGCGTGAATGTGTAATGTTCCAAATTTGTGAAGTCAGGGTACTTTTAAAAATAATTCAAAATTGTACCAAAATAATCTGATTGTGATGACATTAAAGATTTTGTTAAATCATTTCCTAAAGAATCATTACTAAACTGATCATTGTGAGGTCACAGATCTAAACCTTTATATAATAACAATTTCCACGTAATTATACAGTCCTACGCAAACGTTTGGGGACTTCTGGTCAGATTGTACACTTTGTTGATTTTCAAAGGGACAACAAGTAAACACATCCTCTACAGAGAGGATATTTTTGCACAGCTGATGCACAATCAGTTTATTTGCTGAATTCTTTTACTTTTAATTCTTTTATATTTTTTCAGCAAATACATAGTTTGTGCACTAAAATTATCAGAGATATACATAATTATGTTTGTTCCCTGTAGAGGGTGTTTTTTTTTTTTATTTTATAAAACAACAAAACATGTAATTTGCATTCACCTGTATACTCAAACCATTTAATTTTCGTTTGATTTATTTATTTTTACTAAAAACTAAACATTTTAATCTCTTAATTCACCCATAGAGACTCATTGATTATGACATGTACTGAGCAGGCTTGGACAATGTGGCCAATAACAGGAAATACTGTTTTAGCCTCTTCAGAACAGAACAGAGCAAGAGAGTACTCATCAAGATCTGACTCATGTAAAACCAGAGGTCATCTCAGGCTAAAGCCACAGGAGGTTCCACTCAACAAGTGCATTAGAGTGCGGGTCTGCAAGTGTTCCTGTGTCTGTATGTGTTACAGACTAGGCAGCAGTGAAGGAGTTTATAACTAATACCCATTTAATTATTAGATGGATTGGATGAGCTTAACGATCCATTGTTTAAATAGATTTTTAACACCAGTATGATTTTTCAGACAGTGTCCTGGAGGAGACTCTGCGCCTCACTGCTGCCCCCTTCATCACTCGCGAGGTACTGCAAAACAAGACACTGCGCATGGCAGATGGACAAGAGTACGACCTTAGGAGGGGAGACCGCGTTTGTCTGTTTCCCTTCATAAGCCCACAGATGGACCCCGAAATTCACCACGAGCCCGAGGTAACACATACACAAACATTCACGCTGCCTTTTAAGAGCGCCACTATAGCTGCTACCAATTATTCTGTAACTGCTATGACGCCAATGCACAACTGTGCTGCGAGAGTGAGGATTTGAGATAATTAAAGTAATTATGTTTGTGGTTAATCTTACACATTAGGCCTTCATTTAAGCTCCCAAAGTCCTAACCAATAGGAGATTTGACTCATTTGACTGTGTCTACCTAGATACTGCTAAAAAAACTGATTAGGCAAATGTAATTAGATATATTTAACCCTTGTATTTGCAACTACATCTTAAATAGAAGTTGAAATAAAATGATTCTAATAATGCTTGCACATTAAAAATACAACCAGTAAGAAAACTGTATTAAATAAAAATGAACAATAAAATTATTAGGGCTTATCTGAAGGCTTAGAAGGCCCTAGATGGTCCCCACTGGTTGAACTCACAAAACAGTATCACAATTGGCTTTTAATATAATTAGAAACAGTAGCAATATTTTTAGGGTCACCACATAAGCAAGAGTTTCCTCATGTAAAATGCTATGCTACCAAGCTGGACTGCTATAGCCAATCAAAATGAGACAGGTCGGATACAACAATGACACCATAATAGCAAGACCTCAATTATACATTGGCTATCTTAGCAGTCTGGCCTTTCACACACATTCCACAAAGTAAATGTGTTTTAAATGAGCACTATACTCTAATTGCATGTGCAATTTCTTATGAATTTGTATGAGATTTCTGTTGAATCCAACCCAGCAACAAAATTAATAGGTTAAATGTCCCTAGTTTACTTAACAGTGAATAAACTCATGTTATCCACAAACATTTTGTTTTGTTTCATGGAGTACAGAATTAGTACACTGGCATGCCATTTATAGCATTTTCTGATCGCCTGTTTGCGGCTTTTCCCGATTAAGGCTTAAAACCCAATTGTGTCAACTAGCATAATCCACTCCACTAATAGTGGTATTGTTTAAGATGAGCTGGGAAGACTCTTCAAGGGGATTGTCCAGTTACATAAGAAAGAGTGTGCCTCCTCTCTCTCTCACACACACACAGAGTTCAAACTCTGGATTACCCTTTGGAAAGGTTTAACCCAGAACATGGGACACCCGTAGGATTAAGCAGGAGCAGCGATAATAGGAAGAAGCTAATTGACGTGGGAAGCAGCCTAGATACCCGTCTGCGTCATGGATACCATTACCTTAACAATGCAATCAGTTAGGAAAATCTCCACACCTGATGATGTCTAAATAACAATACCATGGTAACCCAGCTGCACTCCCTGATTGGCCACATGTGGAGCATTGTGTTGAAAACAGAGCAGTCAGCAGTGAGTGAGGGAGCATAGGTGGGTGTGCAAAATGCATCATCTAAATGCGTGAACGCTGTGATTTTCTCCACAGACATTCAAGTACGACAGGTTCCTTAACGCAGACGGAACGGCAAAACGAGACTTCTTCAAACGGGGGCGGAGACTGAAGTATTACACCATGCCGTGGGGCGCAGGCACCAACGCTTGCGTGGGAAAGCCATTCGCCATCCAGTCCATCAGACAGTAAGTGTCCTCAGAAACAAGGGGAGTCCCAAACGGAAAGGCCAACTCCCCGCAGCTGTCCTTAAGTGCACAGAGCCATGGAGATTAGCATCAGCACACACACACACAGATCATTAATTAGCTTGTAAAGAGGGCAATCCTCCTCTTGCACATGCAATAGCTGTTTAAAGAGATGGGCCGCATTCCCAGCGTAAGCAAACATATCCATGTGTGTAATGCACTAGGTGCTTTGTGTCATGAAATGATTAATAAAAATTGTATTAGTCCAAAGTGATTACAGCATTGTGGAAGTTGTCAAATATGGGCCAAACACATCGCTCGTTCTCTCTGTCTCATTTCTCTTGCTCTTTCTGTGCTCTACAGGTTTGTGTTTCTGGTTTTGTCTCATCTGGACCTCCAGCTGAGTGACCCTGAAGCTAAGGTACCTGCAGTGGATGCCAGCCGCTACGGGTTTGGAATGCTGCAACCGATCGAGGAGCTTCAGATCAGATATAAAATCAGAGAGAGGCCATACATCCAATAATGATCCTCGTCCCCACCATTTAATCAGCTCGGCTACACGTATTTATTTTATGTGGTTTTCTTATTTTTATATATTACTGTACATATATGTATATTTTCTGCTACAATTGTGTGTACTGTGTATAAAATATAATAGGTGTTAGGAGTACATGGATGTATATGTCGGATGCCATTTTATACAAATATAAACATTTATTTATAAAACAGTTTAATGTGTATGTTTTTCTGATGCCACAAAACCACTAAAACCAAAACATTGACATATAGGCGCCCATTGATATGTATACAGAACCATGAGCACTGAAAGAACCATGTGCTGTATATGGTTCTATATACAATTTTCTTGAAAACAACTCTATATAGTACTGCGAAGGGTTCCTCTATTGCTAATGCTAACCTCTATAGAAATGTAGCAGGCCTATTACGATCAATAGCATGACCTATGTGTATGTGTGTGCGAAGGAGAGAAAAAAAGAAAAGTTAAAGTGTGTTTGAGGCAGATTGAGAAATGTAGACAGTGAGAAAGAGAGAGAAATAATGAGCGATGATGTGCTTGAGACAGAGAGGAACAGAGCAAGACAAGTGAAGGGAGGGCGTTTCAATAGCAGAACCAATGGGCCTCATTTACAACCCACTCCTAAAAAGAAGTTTATTCTTAAAACCTACTTAATGCAGTTTTCACAAAGATTATTTTCTTATTTGGAGATTTGCTCCCAGGTAAGAACAGAATCTGCACAAAGTCAAGAGTACAAAGAAGCAGTTTATGAACACATCAGGGATCTGATGTAGACTTTTTCAGAATAACAAATTTGTTCCTAGTAAAAAATAATTGAAGAAATGTATATATGGGCTAAAGAGAAATAGAAAAATGTACGGTACATAAAACTAAACTAAACCTATAATACACGACCTTGAAGGTAGACAGAATGCACAAGTGAAGCTAAAGCATACATAAGATGGTATGGAGTTACTAAGTAAATGACCAAAATTAGAAACCTTTCTGGTTTTAACCGTGAAGCATTAAAGTGTGAATGATGGTCACAGAGCTGCAGGTTGTAATATCGCTGCCCCTCCACTGCACTCACTATGTCCTTGTACAGTGCACTAATCCTAAAGCTGTACTGAGAGAAGAACAGGACATGAGAGTTCACTGGTTAGGATTTTGCATATGGTACAGTCATGCCTTGCTGGTTTCTATGTAAACCTTTATGCAAAGATTCTAACTGTTGGTTGTACATAAACAACAAGCCGAAGACTTTAAAAGATATACATAAATGTGCCTGATTTTTTTTACTTACCCAGCATTACTGCAGTGTTTCCAGCAACAATGATTCATGCAAAATTTGAAAGATGATGTGATGTTGCTGCTGGCTTAATCTCCAGTGTTTAATTTGTGGATCTTGAATTATTCTTTTGTTCAAGAATCCAGGTTGCCACAAACTGGTAAAACTGCTGGCTTTACATAATCATTTTTGCCCAAGAGAAGCTAATACCATCCAGTTCCACCACAACAGAGACGTGGCCTAGTTAGAAAGCTCAAAGGAAAAGTCTTCCACATCTCACTGCATCAAAAGGCAAGAGGTCATTTGTGTTCCGTTCAATAACCCAAATCATTAAAGACCTTACAGTGTTTATTAAACTGTTGAAGATTGACTGTCCCCGACTGCAGCTGCCTAAGCTGTTAAGATGTCTCTGTTTATGTACTCGCAATGTTTTAAATCAAACAGCAAAGATCATCTTTGTGCCAAGTAAGCATTCAGTATCATGCTTTAACCAGTCAAATAACCCCATACAGAGACAGAGCAGGGCTTATTACAAAACATACCACATCACCTGCAGTCTTTAGAAACCTCTATAACTAAATGTATTATGTTTCATAGTATAAACTGATCTTTCAAGCCTCTATAGACATGTAGCAGGTCTATTACGATCAACAGCATGTTCTATGTGTATGTGTGTATGAAGGGGAGAAAGAAAAAAGAGTTAAAGCATATTAGAGAGAGTTTTAGATTGAGAAATGAAGAAAGTGAGAAAGAGAGAGAAATAACGAGAGATGATGTGCTTGAGACAGGGAGGGACAGAGAGAGACAAGTGACGGGAGGGCGTTTAAAGCGGAAGAAAGAATAGAAGATTGTGTTAGAGAGAGTGGGCGAGAGAAATAGACAGTAGAAAGAGAGAAGGCAATAAGGAGAGACACTGGGAGTGATAGAGATAGAGAGAGAGATAATGTAAGCATGTTTGAGAGAGAGAAGGAGTGAATGAAATGATGTTTTTGGAGAAGAACAAAGACAGACAGAGAGTGAGAAAGAGTGACAGAGACATAATGAGAGGGAGGGGAGTTAGCGTTTGTGTGTATATTTCGCCATATTTCTCTCCTCTTGATGTAAACTAGGTGGTCCTAATCTTGGGTTACATGTCCACAAGGATTTCCTAACCCATCACAAGACTGCTGTCTCTGGGTCCGCCCACACAGAACACTTTCGGAGTGACAAAGTTGGTGAGCTAAAGCTAACCAGCATAACCAAAAGCTAGCAAGCTGGACCACCGGTCTGTAGCGCGTTCACATAGACCAGTCTAATGATTTTACTTCTGTATAAGTGGCTTAATGGGCTCGGAGTATTAGACTGAGAGCTGTCAATCAAGCTGTTTATTAGCCACGCCCACACCGTTCTAAATATGTCTGGAAACTATATTGGTCATTAATAGTAACGTTAAACCAAATCAAATTAGAAAGTAAAACTGTCAGACCTTAAAGGTCTTAAATGTATTGTTCAGCAGAGATGTCAGAGAGAGAGAGAGATAGAGAGAGAGAGAGAGAGAGAGAGAGAGAGATTCTCTAAGTAGAATGTGAGGCAGACAGAGAGAGCGCTCGTGCTACAGTCGCTTGGCGGAGCTGGCGCGCTCTCTTCTCCTTCTTTGCAGATCTGAAGCGGATTCTGTCTCTCTCTCTCTCTCTCTCTCTCTCTCACACACACACACACACACACACACACACACACATACACACACACTCACTCACTTCTCCATACGCTCACGCTCTGAGTCTGACCTATAGCGAGGAAAACCCACGGCGCGTGGATTTACAGCCCGCGGGCTACTTGTTGATGTGGACCCCGCGCGAGAATCGAGCCGGAATGGAGGACAAACTCGCGACTAACCGCCAAGCCGTCCGCGTGCGCCGCGGAGGAGCCGCTCCAGAGACAGAGGCAGAGGGAGAGGAGTAGCTCCCCCTGCACGAGCTCCCTCACTGTCCACTGAACGCTCTCCTCAACACTGCCTCCTCACATCTGCCCCACCGAACTCGCACGGGTAAGTCTGACATCTGATTCTGAAATCTTCACCTGTATGCGCAGAGAAATCGAAATGATGCACCGGATTGAATGGATTTGTAATTTGTTACGTGAATAAAATGCACTGCATCGACACAGTTGCTGCCAACAAAAGAAAGTAAAGTTAAAGAGACAACTGTGCTTATTTAAAATAATTCAAATAGAAACAATATACACATTTGACTCAAATAGACTGAGTGCCTTACTATGTCAGTGTGTGTTCTGTCCTTATATCACCTAAATTGCTTCTCATAGGTGGACAATTTGTGAAGTGGTCCATTGTGTTTTCTGTGGACTCTTATAAATGTATACGTCAGTTCTTTTCAAGCTGTTTGTGTTGTATGGCAAGTTGTTTGTAGAGTTAGAAAGAAGATGTTTTGTAAACTTTTGGTCCACCAACACAGGGGTCACTTTGTATCTGCCAACCAACAATCAAACAATCAATCATTATTAGATTATTATACTCTACTCAACCTGCTGTCAGATACTTATGTGTGTAAGTGTTTGAGCCTAAGTTTGTTATTGACAGACATTTGTGGAACATATTTCCCACTTGTGTCCAAATGATGTTATCATAACCTGTTTAGACTGTTAGCCTGTTCCCCAAAGCGATGAGCACATCGTCATTTCATGCTGTCCAGTGATTAATCTGTTTTGAACTACAAACGTAACCTGCTTATCTGTGTTAGTAGGGCTATTATCGCTTTAGGGGAGATGAGTAGGACAGAGGAACACCTTCAAATGTCAAGTGGGCACACACAGTCAGTGCTTGAAAGGACATCTGTGATTCACACTTAGGTTAATCCATGTAAACTGGTTTCATTCTGAGATAAAAAAAAAAACAAACGCTAAAAGCATGTTGAATAAAAGTAGTGGGGCTTGTTATGGGCTCTGCTTTCAGCACTGGACAGCGACCATTCAAGGCAAGTCTGATAGAGTGAGCAATGAAGCTTCTTCTAGAGAGGATTATATTTCTGATTAGTGTGCATAAAGACGATGCGTGTGAGTTTACTCCCCTTGTGTTTCTTCTGAATTGTCTAAAACAGCTTTCAATTTTTACCCCCAACCCCCAACCCCCCAACTCCCTTTGCAGCTGTAAGCATGAAGGAGAGCAGGTCCAAATTTAGGCGGTGAGCTTTCCTCCAAGGGTCGTGATTCTGAGAGCCCTTCGGTGGGGATCTTTTCTTTTCTTTTTCGGTCTGGTTCTAAGAGTGAAAGGTCCAGGAGAGAGATGATCAAGACAGGCTCTCGCTCCACCACCTCTCTGCCGCCGGAGCCGGTGGAAATCATCCGGAGCAAGGCGTGCTCCCGCCGGGTGAGGCTCAATGTGGGAGGGCTCCTGCATGAGGTACTCTGGAGGACGCTGGACCGGCTCCCGCGCACAAGACTGGGCAAACTGCGAGACTGCAACACCCACGATTCCATCATGGAGGTGTGCGACGATTACAACTTAGAGGATAACGAGTACTTCTTCGATAGACACCCAGGAGCCTTCACATCCATCCTGAACTTCTATCGCACTGGAAAGCTGCACATGATGGAGGAAATGTGTGCACTCTCCTTCAGCCAGGAGCTGGACTTTTGGGGGATCGATGAGATTTACCTGGAGTCTTGCTGTCAGGCTCGGTACCACCAGAAGAAGGAGCAGATGAACGAGGAACTGAAACGTGAGGCCGAAACCATGAGGGAAAGAGAAGGGGAGGAGTTTGACAACACATGCTGCACAGAGAAGAGGAAGAAACTTTGGGATCTTTTGGAGAAGCCCAACTCCTCTCTCGCAGCCAAGGTAAGCACCTCGTGGGGGATTTAGTTTGCTTTTAATTTGCTCATTGGCCTCATTTTCTTTCAAGGCGAGAACACTGCAGATTTCACAGTGTGCCAGTCTGAATGAACCTGCCTGCTGTATTTCGTCTACACTCAAAAACATTAAAGAACGAAAAGTGGTTCTTATGTGTAGAAGAATCACTTTTGGTTTCCTAAACAGTTCCAGTCGCTGGTTTTTGTTTAATCAGGAATGATCAAGTTGAGTAACCACCTGGAAGGTCCTTGAGGCAACCACAGATGGTTCCTTTATTATATTCCTCCAAAAAACCCTTTTGGGACTTTGTTTTGTATGATTGGTCTTCAGTCATATAGAAATCCTCTTTCACCAAGCACAAGTTGCAGGCCAACACCAGACGCAACTAGGCAATTCACGAAGCAGCTGTATTGGGAAAGTTTTTTCTCAATGGACAAATCCAAGTTTCTTCCAGAAGGCCTGTACTGGTGGTGTAATAACCCACGTGCACTTGGAGTAGGGCAAAGCAACAGTACTCTAATTTGAATTACATGGGAGTGGTCCAGAAGAGTCAATATCCTTTGCTCTTCTATGTGTTCTAAGTAAGTGCTGTCATGTCATTTTCAACGTCAAGCTAATTGCAAAATGCTATGCTGATCAATTCAATGTAATGCACCAGAGTATCCCAGAGAGGCCTCTGGAATCAATATAGTGGAGCTCCAGTGGTGTCAGCACAGCATTAGCTCCACTGAAGGAGATGGGTTTGAAATTATCAGTCATTACATGCACTTAACCCACAAATGCTCTCAAACTCCTCATTTGTCTGCTCTGATGACAAAGTGTGAGGCCAGAATGGAGCAGACTACTGACATTTCTACACATCTCTGATAATGCGTAATAAAGTGATGCAGGTTCTGCATTGCTTCGTAGCATTGAGTCATTTTTGTTGTGTGTGACTGAAATATGAGACAAAGCAAGCACGACAGTAATTCCACTATAATTCTTTGTCACATGTGCTGTTTAAAATTACAATTCCTAAAAGACATTTAAAGAAAAAACAATCATCAAATATCAAAAGTCAGTATGCTAGTGATATGGGTCTGAGAGTTAAAATAAGTCCAAGCCGAATTATGTAGGACGTGGGATTGCCAATAGTTGCAGAATGTAATTCGCTTTTAAGATACTGTCATAAGTACAGATTGCGCTATTATTGGACAGTTGCAGGTACATTTCTTGACAAGCTAAGAGGATACAGAATCCGACTCCCCCTTGCACAAGTGCAGGAATATGGCTGCTATTTCAGTTGTTTCTATTTTTAAAAACAAAAATCATGAGTGCACTCTGTAGTTTCCATAGGCCTGCATGTGCACAAAGAGGAGTTTCTGCTGGGAAGTCAGGATTTGGCACAACATCGGCAAAAAAAACATCTGAAGAGATATAACCATGCTGACTTACAAGGTATAGTAGTTTTACAGGGATTTATTACAGGAGACTTATTTGATGTGAGATTGACGAACACTGACCAAACCTTTTGGAATTTATTTATTTGCCTGAAACAGGTCTCAGTTTAGATGACACATCCAGTAATCAAGTAGTTTTGGAAAAACTACTGGATGACACAGATAAGCTTACAGCCTACGTCACAGTCTTTTATAAATAACATTGGCAGCGATGTACGCTTTGTGGTCGGATTTATGTTGTTTTTTCAATTACATGAGTCTGTTTAGCATTCTTTAATTTCTTGTAACTCTCAGTCATGAGTAAAGTCAGTCCAGGGTTTACACTTGTCTGGTCTCTGGCTTGGTCTCAATCTTTTTTTTTCTATGGCTTGCTTCCTCCAACAATGTCTTCTTCCATGTTGGGAACACTGAGCTAGCTTCTTCTTACAATAAATCAGAGAACTAACACCATAGTTGTTGGTGTGTGATGTCTCTCCATAAATGCAGTTCTTGCAAGAGGTCTTGTGTCCGCTCCTCCAAAGTAACATAGTGCTATGGCAGGCACTACAGGCCCAGATTCAATAAATAGAGATGCCATTCTCCAGATTATTATAGGCTAATATATCATCCAAATTGTTTTAAATCTGTTATTTTAAGGTCAAATGCAACGAACATAATGTTGCATTAGTGTACAAAACTTAAACTATAAATATAAATATATATTTACGTCTTACATAATGTCTTTTATTCATCCCATGTTATGTTTTATTTTTCCTTCAACCTGTTCATGGATTGTGCATTATAACGATTGTGTGTCTTTTCTATCTGAACATTTAGATTTTATATTTAGCTGTTAGAGCTTAGTGTAATTAAATTGTTAAACTGTTACATTGTTAATCTGTTAAACATATGCTCAGTAAAATGAATAACTTGTTCTTCATGGCCGTTTTGTATGAAAATTAAATTAATGAAAGTTGTTTATGTGTATATGTGACTCATATATGAGACACACCTGTCGCTAATTAATGTGCATTATAAATGCTAGTCAAGTCTAATTAGAAGTGCACATTCCTGTCAAATGATACCCATGGAGCTCCACACTTAGGTGCATACATCACTGTGCAATTAGCTTAAAAGCGCAAAGCAATGTAAAGCCATCCAGCAGATCTTCCTGCTGAAAAATACAGCACTGTCAGATGACTCGCTAGTGTATTTTCCTCCTACAGTCTCTCCACTAGTGACAGACAGCCCTTCTCAAGAGCTATAGAATGTGGATAACCATTGACAGAAACTACTACAGGGGGACATAAAAGGGCAAAAGATACAGTTCTTGCTACTACGCTCACTTATGCTGAAGTGTTGAGTTGTATGTTTCAACACTTAGACAGTGAAGTGTCTTTAATCACTGCAAGACAGAGTTTGATATGAAGAACAATGTGCTCGTAGTCTCTGTGGTACGTTAACACAAGTGGATCTTTTGCTTAGTCACATGCTTATTCTCAAGTGTTTGTCTCAGTCAGACCGTGCCTTCCTGACTCCAGACACAGACAGAAGGAGCCAAGAGAAGGCTTCTTTAAATACACACTCATTCTGTCCCTTTCTCAGCTCCAGCATTAATATCTCTGTTGTTCATAACAGTCCATACATGTTGCTTACAGCTCTACACATGAGACAGCATTAAATTTCAATGTGTCATATGTGGACAGCTTTTAAATAAATGTGATACAATCACCACAAATTCCATTGCCTCATTTTAGCCTGTAGCCTTTTTCTGCAGGCCCAAGCCAAATGGAAATCCACTCAGATATTTCTTTTTGTTTCAGATAATCAGATTTCAGGTTATTTCAGGTTATAACATCCATTTGGATCACTTAGGTATAAACTACATGATCATGTCTGACCATGAAAATAAACAGGATTGAAACATCAATATCACCCACTGGACAAAAAGGGCCATCCACAAACTACTATACTAAATGGTATGTAAAAGTAGTATGTCAAAATAGTATATACATAGAGAGAGAGAGAGAGAGAGAGAGAGAGAGAGAATTTCTATTGGTCCTTTCATCATGAAATTTTCACACAATGTAAAAGGCAGCTGTCATGTTTAAATGTCAGCTGTCATGTAATAATAGAAAATTAAAAATCAACAATATAATTATATAATCAGTGTGCAAATGCCCCCCCGGTATTTTGGGAGAGTCCCATGTTGGCTGGCTGCTAACTAATAGGCTATATCAGCTTCAATGGCAACAAAATATTTGCTGTTGTTCAATTTTTGTTTGTTTGTCTCTTGGAACTGCTTTTTTCTAGTTTAGTAATGCTCTCTTCCACACATTAAATAAGGGTGGTGGTTTTCCAGTCTTTCCACCAAACTCTTGGAAAATCTATTTTCCTAACATACAGCATATTGGCATACATTTATTTTCAGGGAACCCCCCAGATTTTAGATTTTCAGATTTCCAGACCTCCCCAGGACTCCCTGTGTTTCCAACTTGTATATGGTATAGAATGTGGTTTCAGAAATATCCAAGTACAAATGCATACATTTAAAACACAGAACAGCTGAGCACAATATTTACTGGGAGAGGTTAGAGACAAGACAGAGGTGAAAGTTAGCATGGGATGCAGGCAAGACAGACGTGGGAATGAAACAGATTGGAGACTAGACAGGAAATCACAACTCACAACTTAAATAGCCAGGACCCACTGGTGGGTCAAAGGTTTTGCTACATATTTGTATAACCTAAAAATAACAGTTTGCATTGCAGTCTATGTACTTAATAAGCCTTAGTATGTAACAAAACTGGGACATTAAGAGGTTACACTTATATTTATAACAGTAAGGCTTGCTATTCAGTAAATATTCTATAACTATTGTGTAGGTTATGTAATTCTAAGCATGAGAAATTGATGTGTGGACCTGCAGAGTTAGAATTTTAGAGGTATGATGAGCTGTTTCTTGATCAGGTGGTTGCTGTCTAATAAGCAGCTAAAGTATTTTAAATTCACAGCTTAAATAGGCACTTACTATTCTGTGCTTACACTTTTGAACAAAGCAGTGCTTACACATCTAATCCAATGTTATCTGTGTTTAACCAAAAGGATTCCAGGGCATCTCTAACAACCTCAGTAACCTTTATCCATATCCGTTATCCATATCCATACAATACCCTTACTCATATTCAAGTCAGCGGCATCACACAAGCCTCCAGCGTGGTCTGTTAGCAGCAGTCTGATAAGCTGAGCAAATCCTGTGAGACTAATGTGATCCTGCTGGATATTCTCACCTCCATTTGCCCTCGCGTTCCAGAGTGAGACATTGCTCCACATGATCTTCCCAGCATTTCACTTCCACAGCCCAGCGGGGCACTCATCAAGCCTTTCAGAGCAGATATCCAAGGCACCAAGGCAGTAATTCCATAAATAATCTACTATAAAATGATCGGAATGAGCTTCATCTTGTTTGTCATCAAATGAAAATGAGCTCATTATGGCTTTAGGTATGTCAGCTTGAACAGAAATGCAGAAATATCTTCTCTCTGAAGATACAATAGACATTCTTTTATGTCAAGGTACTATTATTAAAACGACACACTATGATACACTACCAGTATATATCACTACCATACACAATCTCACACACATACAAGCTGCTGGTGAAAATTATAAATGTGTGTAAAACTGCATTAGAGCAAATAAGGCCTAACCACAACAAGATGCTTTATTCTGGTTCAGGAATAATTCAGTAAGTGTTATTTGATAGTTTTAATATATTCACAATTATTTACTAATATTATTACTATTAAAATAGTAAAAATACATGAACAGGTTGCCAGCCCATCACACACACACACCTACGGGCAATTTAGAGTGAATGATCAACCTAAGATGCACACAGTACGGCCCAGACTGGGAATCCAACCTGGATCGTCTTACCCTGAGGCAACATTGCTAACCACTACACCACCATGTAGTAAATATAATTTAAAACATTACAAATAGTAAGTTTACTGCTGGAAATCTGTCTGGTTAACGTATACAGTACTGTGCAAATTCCTTTCATAAACAATGCAGTTTTCTTTTGCCATATTTTAGGTTGTGACGTAGGTTGTGGCTTGGCTGTCTAAGCAAAGTGGGGGTGGTGGGAGGAGTATAGAGTAACATTTTTGAGTATAGAGTAACAACACTGGTTTGAGTTCATAATGTTATTAATGCTAAACTAAATATCATCTGAAACTGATGTATTTGAAAATATATATATACATTTTAAGTTTACCACCATTTTAAATTCACCAGTGCTGTTTAATGTTAGCCTTTGGATTGGAGTTGCCAACTCTGTCTGGTAGCCAATCTGTGAATTAATTTTCTTATTTATGGTGGGGTCCAGAAGAGTGTGGGGAGCAGCCTTCATTGCCACCCTCTAGATAACCGCTTATCTGGCACTTTTTAATTAAATGCATAGGATTGTCTCTTTTTATTGCCAACAACCAGTGACAGACTATTACATGAGAGATTTTCGGAGTTGCTTTACTGTCTACAGCTGTAATGTTGTCTTAGGAGATACACAGACAATCCTTTTTCTTATGATTTTATTCCCATGATTTAAAATAATAAATCCAATAAAACTATCCAATCCAGTTAATCGTTTTAGGAGGCCTTAGCCAACTCCTCTCAATTTCAATGTCAGTCTTAAAGGGTTGGCAGCCCTACTGTGGATCAGGTTTTGGTGGGTTGTAAAATGATCTCACATACATGTGTACCGTATCGCTGTCTGTTTTTCTTGTTCATGAAAATTGCTGATAAGACAAAGAGAGAGGCAAAGAGCAAGAGAGAGACAGAGAGAGGGAGAGTAGGTTGGTGCCAGAGTGATGTCATTGATTGCATTGCTCGAGTTGACAAACAAGCCCCCTGTCTCATGCTCTCCAGTCGTAGCGGCGGACACTGGGCTATAAAAGTGTCAGCAGCAGGTTTAATAGTGCTGTGCGGCAGCTAGCTTGTTTCCTCATGCTTAATTGCGGGTCAGCACGACTGAAACAGCTCTGTGCCCCTATACACAGATTCCTCCACATGTATTTTTCAGTACAGATGAATTTTTAATGGCACATTAATTATGCTTGACTTTGTGCCGAGGCCAAGGAAGGTGCAATATGGACTATCCATAACTCTCTCTGTCACCCTCCTGCCCAATACTGTAGAGTTATCACCTCCCAAAATACATACAGGAGACAGACTTCTCCAAGGGTGTGATTCTTCATCATCAGAAGCCCTGGCTGATATGTGCCTTGTGCGTTTGGGAGGGATAATGTGCGTGTATGATCTTACTCATTTACATGAGTGTGTGCAAACCTTTGATTATGGGATGCTGTACTAAATGATTAAAAAGAACATTGTGTTCAGTAAAGTCTAACGCAATGTGTAATTTTGCTGCAGTATTTAAATCTACATTCATACTTTATTAAATAGAGTTACATGCTGAATTAAATTTTAATTAAAGTTAGATTGTAACTTTTTTCTTTCTCTGACAAAAATAATTAAAGCTGAAAATAACTTTTTTTAATGAAATTTGAGTTATCATAACATTTCTGTTTTTCTACTTATAGCAGTGCATGTAAGACTTTTAAAAAATAGGTTAAGAAGTTAAGAAAGAAGAAGCATCTCTATGCCAGAAGGATAAATGCAGAATTAACATTATACTGATTAAGTTATGATGATAGTATTAGATAATTCACTTACTTCCTCAGAAAACACATCCTTCACTTTGAGTACCCACTCTTTCAACCCACTCACAATAATCAGCACAACCAACGCACAACTGGTGTTGCAAAATGTTCTCCTGTACATTTTGAGTGGTTACAGATTTCCACCTGAAAGGTTTCCAGATTCATACATATTAGATTGATTTAAACATTTTGAGGCTTCACTTTTCATATCATTTCTATGGGTGGTTAATTTTCGATCTAATGGTAAATCAGGCATTCAATTTGGGTAAAGAACATCAAAAAATATATGTATCAAAAACATGTTGTTAAACCCACCTTTACAATAGTGCTACTGGGCCATGTTAGAGTGAACATTATGTCACTGGCAGTTGTATGTGTAAAACAACAGCGGAGCAAAAGAGATGAAATCTTTCTTATTCAGTGCCATATCTTATATACTGAAGTAGCCTACTATCAGCATTGTCATCAGCAACTGAAAGACAAAACAAATTACAAATAGCGTTCAGTATATTCAGTATAAAACTTCAAATACATGTTTTTTTCCTCACTTCAAGTAAAGACAAGTGCTACTTTAAAAAACACAAAATACTGCGCATCTTAATACTGTGAAAAAAGTGCATCTTAAAGTGCTTATTTATAGAAAAAGTAAATAAAATGTGCGTCTTATTGTTAACTCAATTTCACATCTTGACCTGTTAAGTTTGGAGCTGCCTGTGGGAAGAATAAACATATATGTCTCTCCATTCCTGGTTATACAGTCAGTTTTCGCTTTGGGCTTTACTTTTTTTTTTTTTTATTCTCCAACGGCTGCTTCTCACTTTGTACCTTGCCTATGTGAGCGCCACACTCCCGAATCTGCACAGATCTGATTGGCTGATGAGCGCTTTTGGTGATCTTACAACGTACATGATTAGTCTGTGAGTTTACTGCGCCACAAAGCCCGTATACCGGAAAGACAAGGAATGTTCTGTCGCTTAAAATAAACACTGCCAAAATTAAATCGTTCTCAATACTTGGTTTGGGTCCACGTTGGACAACGTCTGAGTCTGGACCTGGACCACAGTCTACCGATTGACCTCTGATCTAGATAGTTGTAGCAGAAGTACTTCTAGTGGTTTACATTGCTGTAACATACATTAAACAGGGTTATTAGTGTGCAACAGCATGTTCTTCTGGCAAACCATTAAAAATCTAGAGTAGGTGTCCAGATGATCCATATTCCTACAATCTTGATACTGCTATACCAAATGCTACCAATTATTCATCTCTATTTACAAAAATTGTTTATTTCTGCCAACACCTTGTACAGTGCAGTTTTACACTCATACAGTAAAAAGTCCAGAGTTAGTGATGTACCTTGGATGTCCAGTCAGCCTATAGAGATGCTTTCTCCCAAAATTGGTCTCAAATCAAAAAATGAAGGGTCAGGGTAAAATTCTAAACACTAGGTGAACTAGAACTAGCTAGACACCTGATTGGACAATCTTGAACTTTCTTAACAATTCTTAACCTTTTCTTTTCCAACCAAAATGTAGCAATGAAATAAGAGTCTACAAGACTACAATACTTGCAGTGTTACAATATAAGCCTAGTGACCCTATTAAATAAAAATGAGCTGAAAAATGACAGACATGCATTTTTAATTCATGGCAGGCCCTGACGGTTTCCCACTCCTGAAATTGCACCACTCATAATAATCACGACTTGTAAGGGTTATTGTTTGAAGTACAAACATAGTGTTATGAGAACTGCTGGAAAGCAGACACTGAACAGACCATCTGAAGCTCAAGCAAAGCATTCCAAGCTTTAGAGGCTGGCAGTCAATTTTATGGGAAATAAAGCTACAGCAAGCATACTTTGCATTGTATTATGCACACGTAATTCGAAACCAAGTTACTCAGAAAACACGAGCTCAAATGACAAACACACCCTCAGTTAGAGGAACCGATGCCAATGGCTTGTCTTATTTCTTCCACTTGAAGAAGGATAAAAGGTCATCGTAGCAGTTTAAAATCTAAACATGATAAACCTCCCACTGAGAGGCCTCTGCTTTTTGTGGGTTGTGGCTGACTATACAAGCACACACACACTCACACACGCACACACACACCTAAAAAGATGACTCAGCAGAAACTCCTTTATTGTTTAGTGTCATGTCCATTAAAGGTTTTGATTTCAACCACAAGCGACCCATTCATACATTCCAGCACATCTAGAAGGTGCCACCAGATCCCAAAGATATCCTACACTTTCCCCCTGATAGACTAGTCTTGTAGAAGACTTGCACGCTCCTCTGGAGTTCAGTTAAGTCTCTCTGTCCTCTAAAAGTCAAATGCTGGAACCTAAAACCACTGCAATGCCACCCTGAGAAAAGAAGCTTTTCCAGAGACAATGAAAGCTGATTCTTCTTTATGTTACGTGCCCAGTCATGGTACATTAATAGCAATTACAGGACTTTTGATCTGATTCTAACATTTGATATTTGAACAATGTGGAAGTCAGGAAATAAATAATGGCTTCAAATTCAAAACTAGTATACAATTATTATTACATTTAAAAGAAGTTTAAACAACCAGTGCAGCAAATTAAACATCAATTATTGGCTACAATCAAATATCATAAAAACTTGCTCACTTCCCTTTAAAGGGTCTATGTCTGACATAAATATAAATGTTCTAAATTGCTCCCCTGTATGGTGTGACATTAAAATGCTATGTCAAAACTGCTGTTATGGCATATATAATTAAATGGATAAAAGAATGTGCACTTAAACATCACACCTATATAAGCTTGTTAGACAGCCCATTCCAAAACCCTGGGCATAAATACAACATTGCCCCCATTTTACAGCTATAACAGCCTCCAGTCTTCTGGAAGGGTTTCCCATAAGATTTTTAAGTGTTTCTATGTTGCAATTAATCTTAAGGTGGTTCGGAGGGGTCGACGTTATGGACCTCGTTTTGTGCACAGGGGCAGAGACATCCCAGAACAGGAAGGGTTTTTCCTGGGCCCGGCACAAACCTTGAAAAACAGCCGCAGACTGATATTGACCCTCCACCAAACATTACTTGGCATTATGCATAGAGTGTTCTCCTGGCATCTGCTCAACACAGATTCTTCCATCAGACTGCAACACAGTAAAGCATGATTCATCACTCCAGAAAACATGTTTCTACTCCTCTAGTGCCACTTCATAGTGTTCTTAGATTTGTGTGCAGCTGCTTGTCCCTGGAAACTCATGAACTCATTTCATGAAGCATCCAAACAGTTCTTGTGCTGATGCTGCTTTCAGGGGCAGTTTGGAACTCTGTAGTGAGTGATAAAGAATTAGTTTTCATGCCATTTGAGGTTCAACATTCAGCAGCCGGTGGGTTTGTGTAGTCTATCACTTCCTGGCTGAGCTGTATTTGCTCCTAGATGCAACCATTTTGCAGTACTAGCACTTACAGTTGACTGGGGTGGATCTAGAAATTTCACAATCTGGCTTAAAGCAAAGCTGGCATCTTACGACAGTGCCACATTAAGAGTCATTGAGCTATATATATATATATATATATATATATATATATATATATATATAAAGAGAGTGCATGACTATGATTTTATACACCTGTTAGCAATGGTTGAAACACCTGCACTCAGCATTATGATGGTGTCCACATACTTTTGGCCATATGTATGTAAATGCTTTCAGTTTCTTGAAATGGACTGTACACGACCTGAGAGTATTTGATATATTTTGGTCCCTGTTAGTCTGTTTTCATACTACATCAAAACAATTCAATTTTCCTTGAGATGGAGCCCTTCATCATTTCTTTCTGTCCTTCTTTCATGGGCTGATTCAGAAGTGATTTTGTGGCTGCTGAGGGAGTTCATGACAATTGTATTAAGATGTAAGTGGAGCTGCATTGTGCTGGGACAGGCCATCTAAAGGCATCGGAGTGAAGACAAAAGCACATCAGTGAGCACACAGTCTCGAGGGGCAGTCACTGTGTGTAGTAGCAGCATACACACAAACACTTATACGCACTGAAGCGTAGCCAACCAAAGATTTTATGACTATTTCTACAACCCGGTATATTGCACCATCTTATACGAACCGATAGATGAATAGATTGTGTTATATGAACAAGAATGCATAAAAGGTTGGCGAATGGCTTCTGTTTGCATGTGTGTGTATGTGTTTGTGTGCTGACAGCCTCATTTCCTGCCACTGGCCCTATAAATCTATAAGACAGCCTATCCAATGCCTCCCTCATTCATTCCACATATATCACCCTTTAGAGCCTATATTAAAATGCACAGTCAGCAGACAGATCTCTTCTACGTTCATAATAATAGGTTCCAAAATGGCTCTTGGGTAGTATGTATGGTTCTAGGAGAAACCTTTGTTATAGAACAGTGGTGCTCAGATTTTATCTTTTGGGGGGCCAATGGAGAATGTTTGTGGTGGGTCATATATCACCGCTGTCCAAAGAAAAACATGCACAGGACAGCTGCCCTTTATATCATCTGAAAGTTTCCTGATGAATGGGCCAATAGAAATGCTCCAAATCTCCTGAAATAAAACCTCTTTAAATTTACTTACACTGACAGTTAGGGAGGTTTTGGCCTCTCCTGTAAATATACTATGTGAAAGATATTTGCTTTTCTTTGAACAGCAATGATATATTCCCCAATTTCCATCATAAAAAGGAAACTGCCTTGTTTCCCTTTACATTGGGTATAAATGTGATGATGTATGGACAATGGCTGATAAGGCTGGTCTGGTTACATTGATTTACATTAAAAGTAAAGTATGTTTTTTCATTCTACTGTAAAATTATCTTTTTAAAGATACACAGTTTTGTTCTGACAGCAGCAATATTCAGCAAGGGTTCTTTGTGAGTTGGCATAGAAGAACAAATGGATAGGTTGAAGAACCCAACAGCGAGTAGAGGTTTGAGGAAGAACCCTTAAATTGGTATAGAACCATGAAGATATGTGCACACATTCAGCACATCATTTTAATGCAGATATTTTTAAAGCTTTAAAATGTTTCCACATGTTCAAATCTCATTTACAAAGAAGTTTCTTTAAAGAATGGTCCTTTGCGAGGTTCCTCATGGAACCTGTGGATTTTTTACGACACTGCCTTAGTGAAGCCTCTTTAGCACCTTCATTTTTCAAGGTGTAAACACCCCCACTGCTGGCCCACACCCCCAGCACATTTAGAGACTATACTGTTGTGTGAATGTTTTATGTGATTCTATTAGTGTTGTACAACAGTGAGGGTAATGAGGTAATTTGGGGCTAATTCAGCATGCCTGTTTTCGATAAGATTCATGTACACTGTCAGATCCTCCTTCCGACGCACTAGAACAAGCCTCCACTGGAAGATTCTTTAACGATCCGGCTCATTTCTTTGAACTTGTGTGGAAGAAGGCTATTTTTAATTGCCGCTCCCTAAATTTAGACCACCGCATTAGCAGAAAGGAGCAGAATAAAAGGCTGTGCATTGTTTTTTCTCCAACAAGGAGCAGAGATTAGCATTATTGATTCTTGACATGGACGCTATCTGATCAATGAGAAGTGTCCCGTAGCTACAGAGAGAAAATAAGCAGGTTAAAAACTCCCATTAGAGGAACTGCTTGTCACTAGCGTGAATTGCTGCATCAGCAGGAGTCTGGAATCAGGATTAGTCTGTTGGCGACGCAGCCAGTGTTTATTTCACGTGTCATATTAACTAAGCCAATATGTCAGTTTACTAAGCCTGCAAAGAGCCAATAACAGTGGGGAATCCAAAGTGGATTTGGGAGTGGATGCTGGATTAGCGAGCATATGCTATTAAACACTTGCTTTGATGCTTTAATGTCTCCATCCGCATGTAATGTAATAATTTTATTAAGGCAGACTTGCCTGAAATTTTTGTCACTGGGGGTCAAAATGCAATGTTTGTGGTAGGCCAAAATATATATACAACAGTTTACAAATAAAGTGGATACATAGTTTCATATCAAAATGACTCAATATTTTGTTAATAATATACATTTATATATGATATAAAGCTTTTGTTGTTCAAGCATGTTCACACTTTTGACAGTCCTATATGAAAGCAGTGGTTCCCAACTCCTGGCCCTGGATCCCCTGCCCTGCACATATTAATCTTCACTCTGTTACCAACACTCCAGATACAGCTTATTCACTAATTAAAAAGCCCGTCCTGAGTAAAAGTGGGTGTGTTTTGGCAGGAAAAGCAAAATGTGCCACTTGGAGGTGGGTCCTCCAAGACCCAGAAACAGGAACCACTGTTATCAAGGGAATACTCAAGCAATCTTCAACCAAATCTCTATATGCTCACTCTGTAGTGTTGGTCAATTACTATTTTGATGCATTTCTCTGTACTTGATGAGAAAAACACACTAAGCCTGTTACATAAAACACATGAAGTCATAAAATGTAATAAGGAAAGTAAAGATTCTGAAACACCGTCCCATTAGACATTACCAGCTGCTCACTTTTGTGGTACCCGACCATACATTACAGTTACAGCAGATATTTAGCTTGTGTCAAGTTAGAGTTGGCCAGAGAAGTTGCTTTCTGCTGTGTACACATGTATTTGTTCATTAATAAAAGCTCCTTATTACAGACTTCAGCACAGCCCTCTGTCATGCAGCAATACAGAATTAGAAAGTAAACCATAGTCTGCCGTAGTTTCTCTCCAGCATCATCCATTAAGACTTACTTTCGTCATTGATGGCAGAGTCTGTCCACATTAGCCTGAAATTGTGTGAGATTCATATCAAAGGGCTTGTGAGGAGATACAGTATTATCTGATAATGAAACATTTGGCTGCTAACACTAATCATCGTGAGTAAGTGATTCATTTCTGTGGCTGAAACTCAGATTACCTTGCTAGGTGCAGAGGGAGGCCAGGTTGAGAGGAGCAGTTGGGTGTAATTAACTCACTCATTTGGCTTCCTACAAAACAGCTCAGGTATTAGAGTCTGCCAACCAGTTCAGGGTTGCCAAGGAGACAGGTGACCTTCATTAGCATATTACTAACAGGGGAGGGGCACCAAGCGGTTAAACTAAAGGATCTAACGCTCCCCCTCTCATGGGCTTTTCTTCAAACACGCTCGCACAGCTGCTTAGAAATACATATTAGCATAGTCAAATAAAGTAATAATAGACAGAGCTGGAAGTGTATCCGATACTTGTAGCCAGTCAATAGAAGTCTAGCTGTGAGGAAAATGGTCTTTTCTGTTAGTTAAAAACCAGAAATGCTTTTTTTGTTCTTGGCCTAAAAGTATTTATCTTTCTAATTCTGAGCTATCAGGCAACGTCTCAAACTTTATTCTTTTCATTTAATTAATTACCCATTAAAAGACCAGGATCTATCGGCAGATCAAGGATCCATTCTATAGTTTTATCCTGAAATTCTATAGTAGAATTTCATCTTACTTGCTTACATGTCTGCCTAGTTTATTTGTTAAAACACATTTAATTTACTATCCAGATATTTTTTTAAATGTAACACTAAAAATGGTACTATAGTGAAAAATCTTGGAAAATAAAGTTCTCTCTGGATACAGTTTTACCTTACAATGCTGTGTATGTACCTCTCTGCCATAAATAGGTTTTAAAAAAATAGGCTATATATCAAAATCTTACAGTAAACAATGTCCCAGGCATCAGGCAGTAAATATTTCTTATAATAGTTTGTTGTAGCTTTTAGAGGCATTAAACTCAGATGTCTGGTTTCCATTAACACCACTGTGAAAAAGGGTGACTTGGTAAGTTTCTCTAGAACAGAGCATTTCACATAAAACGACATTATATGTACAATTTAAAACATCTGTGGAATAAGCTGTAAACATTGAATTATTTTAAAGGAATCAAAGCATTTAATGCCTTTGAAACTATATCACTTACAGCTACAGCACAAAATGATTACTGAGTGATGACTTTGAAAGAGGGGATGATGTTCCTGCAATTTTAATCTGATGACACGTTTCTGTGTAGTTTATGTTAGTAAATTGAATGTATTCTATAGCATTACTAAATGTAGTTAATGTAGTTCAATAATAATAATAATTAATAATAATAATGTTTTACTTCTGCAGGTTAAAGGGATAAAAGTAACGTTAAAAGTCTGTCTGCAGAACTCATTTCAGCCTAAAGCCTGCTCCCATCTTCCTATCTACTTAATGTAGACAGCATACAGTGAGGAAGGGCTGGATGATTGCCAGGCCTTTACAAGAGACTTTATGAGGTGAGAGGTCAAGCGTGAAGTTTCAGTGGCAGTGCCTGTCTCAGTCTTTCATTCATTATTTACAATGGAGCTGTCAACCAAACAACAACTGTAATCATCTGTCAGAAGGGGTGGGGGTGATAGAGAAGCAGGAGAGGGAAAAAAAACAGCAGGAGAAACAACAGGCTGAACAAAGGCCAGTGTCTTTAATACCAAACCACTCGTCTGCATCTTTTTCTACTTCACTACACTCCACCACAAACTTGGCATCAAAGACCATATGTAGCAGAGAACTGGAAACACTTTCTAACCATCCACTGTACCCCGGAGAGGTTGGTTCAAGCCTTGCACACTCGTGAGCTCTCCCAAGCCAATATCAGCACTTAACAGCAGGACGGCCCCGGGCACTGGACTAGCGGAATGCACCACCATTAAATCTGAATCACTGCAGTGATGGAGGCCTCCACTGCTGCTGTCCGATGATGCAGTCTCCCACACATATGAAAAATGCTACTTTAAGATGAGCCTCCATGGCATCTGCTCATGTCACTGTATCAACAGGAACGCAAATGCATTATTAATTGGCAAGGGGACACCTAGACATGGTTTAATTAACTGAGTGTCTGTTGACATACTCAATGCAATCATCCCATACTGAAAAGTAATTGTGGTACTGCCCTTTACCCATTTATATTTTTCCCTAACTAGAAAATGATCTGACAAAGTTCGAGAGGTCCTGATAATGATGATAGTAATGATAATTGATAATGATGATCATTTCTTGAGACATCATTTAGGTCATTTTATATAATTACTGTACAAAATGACCACATTTCTGAAATTAAAGGAATAGTTCAGGAAGAAAATCACAATAACATGATTGTCCACTTCCCCCTCTTGCAGTTGGTCAGGTCAAACATGTTTGGCATTCAAATTTTGTTTCCACAGAACCAGAGCTGCTAGGATATCATTGCTAACAAATACTAGTCACCTCAACTATTATAAATCTCATTTTCATATATATATATATATATATATAGCTTCATTATTATTATTATTATTATTATTATTATTGTTGTTGTTGTTGTTGTTGTTGTTGTTGTTGTTGTTGTTGTTGTTGTTGTTAACTTTCTCTTACAATAAGCAAGCTTCAGGCATTATTGTGCTAATGCTCCATACCTGCACAGTAATGATTGGACTGTAGAGACATAGTGATGCTTCTACACTCCAGATTACTAGAGCTTAAAGGTGGAAAAGTATCAGAAAATGATATACGGAATGGTAGTTCAATTTCTAACATAAAAAAGGCAAATAACACTGCCTGTGCCATATTAGCAGTCTTTGTTCTAACTTATTTTATGTATCAACATAAATGTAGACAAATATATGAAGATCTTGGCATTTATTTGTAAAATATTTAAGGCTTAACATACAGCTTCATACAACCAATGTAAACACATTTTAATTTTGCTACCAAATTCCGTATTTATGCTGAAATAGAGTGAACTACAATGTTTTCGTTTAAATATTTTCAGTATTGTTTTACAACTTAGTCATCTTCGGTTTCCAGTCTCTGCAGGTTTCACCCTTTATACCTTGTAGGTCTTTCTCCAATCTGTGAATTCTGCTGCTGCTGTATTATTTCCAGCCCCCTGCCTTCAGTTACACAGCATTGCCAAGTGTCCTGACGTTCCTGGCAGAGAGCGCTAACCACTCGACTTGCCACAATATCAGGCGGACGCCCAATTCAATCAGAACACCATTCTACAAACCCGAGACAGTGACCCCCACTGTCCGGGCTGACCCTCTGGGAATGCAGCCAAACGCAAGCCACCACAGGGGGCAAATGTTCAGATTCTATCCAAAACCATTGGGTGCTCCTTTTTTTGCCAGTATGTCTGTAAGGGGCCAGGCTGGGAGAAATAAATAATCCTGATGTTAACCCTTATTGCTTTAATAATGCTATTAAAATATTATTACATGTTTGTATATTAAACTGCAATGCAAAGTCACCCAGTGAGTTACAATTAGATTCTGAGTTGAGTGCATGAATTCATTTGCTCTTGACCATTTTTCTGTTTTAATATCCAGAAGCGACATAAATATAAATTCTTTCCACAAATCAGGAAGGCGAACACTAATTTTCAGCAGATTTAAATCATGATGAAACACCTCCTCTTCTACTTACAAGTATTATCGACTGAAAGTTGCGAAAAGGCAAAATGTCTCTGTTAGTTCCAGCTTTGAATGAGAAATAATTCATATCAAGTTAAACTGTGCTTTTTGTCATCACCGGTGAGTAACTGTAGGTTCTTACATAACATTTTACAATGTTACAGCCAGTTGTGTTCTTTGATTAGACCATTAGCAGACGCTGTAACTCTGCACAGCAGACAAAGCTTTGTTCCAAGTGCAGCCACCAGACTCTTGTTTCTAATGCTGTATTGACTTTGCCAGCACTGTTCTATGGTTAACAGAACCAGCAGTTATGGAGAAGATCACTATCCTTTGCGTGGCATTGGCCAATCAGTAATTACCTGAAACAGATAGTGAGCCATTCCACCTTCCACCTCTACACTAGAACAGCCAACAGGCCTGATGAATAAAATATCAACAGAATGAATGAGTGCAGCCAAGAGCCGCAGACATGCATGCCGGCCTAGTCGTTTGGGCATTAGCCAGATCATTATGCACCAAGTGGAATCATTTAATCAGAGTTATGGTGTAGTTTGCACTGTTCTTGAAGACTAGAGTGGGAGATCGGCTATAGCTGCTAATGAAGAGTGGTGCCTGAGACGAGTGCTGGGAGTCCAACTGTGCAAGAAAGCGCTGATCCCATCAGTGTTGTGTTACCCAATCATCATAAATTATGAGGGATGCTGGTTAAACAAAGAATCGGATTGGGTTTACAATCTGTCTGCTTGTCAGTAAGTAGGCTGTTTTGCCACATTAGATGTACAAAGCCATTTACTACCATTAAGCGGTATTTGGACATTGAGGGCAAAGTTCTCCGTGAGCTGGATGGCGTAAGACAAGGATCGGCTTCATTCTGCACAGTGTTATGATGGAGGAGTACAAAGCTCTGCTATCATGCGGTTAGATGCTTATCTAGAAAAAGCATGAGTTACAGTCATAGCAATGGTGGCATCACAGCACGATTTGTTCATGATTACACAACCTTAGTGTTAGCCTCAGCTTAAAGACAGATGGGTCAGTGATAAAAAGCTCCTGTTGCTATCCAGATGGGGAAAACGTTTTTGGCGCACACTCACTAAACAAACACATGCGTTATGTTAATATCACAGCCCTATTCACACAGTGAGCACAGGCCATCTTAGATTACAGCGGTTACAATGGTCACCATCACATCAGACATGAAACAAGATAGCATGGACAGGGGCCTAATGCAATAGCACGGTTGGCTCTCGAGGTAATAATATATGCTGCACTGTGTTGGAAAATTTGTTATGAGAGCTGTGGATTTTGTTTTCAAAAATAATGATCAGAAATGGTTGGACATAATACATTTATAAGCAAAAGGTGCGAATCTCTGAACAGTGTTGGGGTAAAGCAGGACAAAGTAGTAATGTGAATACTGCAGTATAGATTTTAATTATTGTGATCATATTACAGTGTCTGACTAATAACAATGAATTTTCTTGTGCTACTTATATCCCTCTAACAGAGCAATATTACTTACACTGATATGTTTAAAGCATAATTTTCCTCTATATAGATTATCCATTTTATCCATTATTCCCACATATGATATCTTAAGAGAACCCTCAAAAAACCTAAACAGACCAGATAATGCTAATTCAAAAACAGTTATATAAGCTTTTTATATATATATATATATATATATATATATATATATATATATATATATATATATATATATATATATATATATATATATATATATATATATATATATTGTGCTTTGAGCCTGCACCCAGCAGGTATATGGATACTAGAGATCACCAATTCAAATCCCAACTGTAATATATAGCATCAGTATGCTGGCATAATACAGGTGAGTGCGAAAGGGAGTTAGATTCTGCCAAAGAGTTGCAAATTGGCAAAAGACAACATAATAAAAGAGTAATATTACAGGATTTTTATTACAGTATGTTTAAACTTTCATGGCCCATTTGGCATGAGATTGACCCAGACTGACCAAATGGTTTGGCGTGAGATGAGTTTATTTCTTTGCATGCTTGCCTGAAATGAGATGTAGACAGAGGTTATATGGCTCTTGGCACACAAAGTTTCTTGAGACTGGGATGACACAGATAAGGTTACAGCCTACATCACAGTCTTTCATAAATAACATTAGTGGAGATATACACTCTGCTGTCTGCTGTTCTTTGTTTTCCTGACAGCTGTAAGACTGTCTTTTAGCTCTTGCCAACAAGTAAAAGCCAGTCCGAGATTTACTCTAGCCTCTTGCTCTGTCTTTCTCGCTGTATCTCTTCCTGCGACAACATCTCCTGCAGTCTCTTCTCAACCTGTGCCTTGCTGTCTATGCTGGAAGTACTGAGCTAGTTTCTTTTTATAGCTAGCTAAAGATCCATAGTTAGTGTGTGATGTAGTGTCGTAAAGCGTTACACAGTTCTTGCAAAAGGTCTCCCGCATGCTCCTCTGAAGTTACATTTTGGGCCCCCAGTGGTAATGACAGAGACACCATTCTCCCTATAATATTAATTATTACAGTTATTACAATGATTTTTAAGGTTATTAAGGTTAAGGTTAATATAATGTTGCTTTAAAGGTTTTATTTATCTGTTTAAGAACTGTTTTCAGTAAATATTGTTTGTGTTTTCAAACAGTAACTATTGGATTTTCCCTTGTACCTTCCCATTGTTACATACTTGTGTTTTAGTGAGTACGTAAGAAGTAGAGATCGACCAATATGGGTTTTTCTATAGCCGATGCCGATGCCAATGTTTAGTGGTCAGGGTCAGCTGATGGCCAATGATGGCCGATTTTTTTTGGCCGTTTTTTTAGGGCCGATATCTAGAAGTTTTCTGCTTTATTTGCTGCTAAAATGTCACACTACTAATAATAAGTAGATGCACAACATTTCTGAACTTAACATCATTTATTGAATACTGACTTAACAAAAAAAACCCCTAAATATTATCTGCCCCCCAAAAAAATACAGTATGACTATATTACTGCTGAAAGAATGTAACAAACATCTCTTCATACCCAAAACTAACAAGTTATTAAGAAGTGCACTGAAAAATACTTCCAAACAGCCGACATGTTCGCTGCAGTTACAAAGAGTGCCTCACTTCACGCTCGGGTTTTTATTGCGTTGTAGTAAAATTGCACGGCACAAGAGAAATTAAAAAACAGTGCGCGCTATGCAGACGCTGATATGCTGTAATGGTTGTTAACACAGCGGCTGTTCTGTTTTCTTTAGTTACGTTTGGCTCGAGTGCTGGAAGCTGAGTAATATCTGGGAAGCTCTGGCTGCTCCGGAGAGACTCGCTGTGTAACAGTAGATGTGTGTTAATGTGTGTATTTAACTAGAGCAGTTAGCTTTAGCCCCGGAGCTAAGAAGTAAAACACCCGCTCTGGTTCACGTCTGCGACCGAACTAGAAACACATAACCGCCTCATTAAAAATCACTGTTCGCTATAAATTACTCATTTTCACTTACTGGCGGAACAGTTCCAAAGGTTTCAGCCTGGGGTCCTTCACATGCGGCAGCAGCACGTTCCACCGCACCAATAGCACGGGGCTGCCCACGAACGTGCCTGACTTTAAATCGGCGCTGATATCGGCCGATGCCGATATATAAAAATAAGGCAAATATCGGCCCGATATATCGGCCGATATCTAGTAAGAAGTATAGTAATGAGTAATACAATTACTTTTTGAAGACAATAATCGTATTATAGTTTCATAAAAGTAATTAGTCATTTAAAAAGGATTACGGACCCCAACACTATATCTTAAAACCTACACAGAAGAAGAAAAAGATTCTCAAATTTGATTTCATTCTGGACCTTTTCTATTAGTCCATTCATCATTAAATATTCCCACAAAAACTTTAATTGCAAGCTAAGCAGGTTTTTGCCTTCTCCTACAAAGTTATCATTTTGGGGATTCATGTTTTTCTTTGAACATTGACAATATAGATCATGCATAACTTAGTTCAGTTGTTCCGTTGGTTGAGAGTTGGTCAAAGTTTATTGTAACTTTCTTGCCTACAGAAAGTGTAAGACACTCTCGTGAGTTCAGCATTAGGGCACTCCCCTCTGCTCCTTTGATAACAGATTCCATCTGATCGATGGGAGTATGTAGAGTTGAAAGGGGGGAAAAGGCAGCATGCATGTGTGAGTTCTATTGATTCACCTGCTCCCCATTCCCTCACACCTACCCAGAGTGGGAAAGAATGTCCGTTGCCATAGTAATGGACCTCAGAAGATGTTACCAAGGGGATGCTGGCATAGTCCACAGGGAAAATTCAGCTGAAAGGAGTCAAGGTGGATTTCTGAATCAATGTCCATGTCCACCATGTTCACCTTTTAGGGGGAAATGAACTATTTATTAACATCTCATGGAGTCACACAGAGACAGAGAAACCGCAAACAGCACGTGATGGCCTTAACACGACAGATGGAGTTGGAGAGAGAGAGCAATATGCCCTTAGAGTGACATTGTATACAGGGGAAATATCAATAGTAGCTTTCTGGTATGTGTTCTCAGAGGAGCATGTATTGTATGTTATTTTGATATTAGAGGTCAGAGTCAGATTCAGAGAGGAGAAGAAGGATTGAGTAAGTCCTATAAGTAAATAATCACAGCTGTAAGGAAACTGTATATCTTTTATAACTCTACGGGCCCAAACCATATATTTTCTCTTGAATTTTATATCTAATCTTTTCTTTTTTGTGCCGTGGTCCACTTTTGGGTTGCTTTATGTACCAAAAGCGGTCATAATTTATTTTCACATTTTCCTTTTCTTCTCCTTCACCTTTCACCTCACATCATATTTTAACAGCACTTAATAGTCATTCAGTGACTGCAGACACCAATTGATCCAGTTTTCAAAGAGGATGTCTTCAGCTGTCTAAAAGGCATATGGTCAACCTCTATGGTGCACTCTCAGATGTGCACATTGCCCCCAACACCATGACATGTGCCGGCTTTTGAATTTTATGCCTGTATAATCCGACGGTTCAATTTTTATTTTGGACAGTCTTGATTATAGTGTTGACTCATTGGACTACGCTACACATTTACACTATGCAGCAGTTTATTTCAGTTGAGCTTAAGCCCAGAGAAGTCGGCAGCATTTCTGGACAGTGACGTGTGCATTGGCAGTCTTAATTTGCTTTGATAGATGAATGATTTTTATTGACGGTGTTTACTGACAGAGTGCAGGCAGTAATGTTAATGAGTGAAACATGCTGGTTTTTAATAAAGTGTCTTCTGAGGCGTTGAATATCGCAGGTTTTTACCCTTGACCTTTACATGTTAAGATATTCCCTGAGTCTTTTGGAGACAGTATGCACCACAGAGGGTGAAATATCTAAAATTCTTGCAGTTGCTCACTGAGGAATGTGTTCTTGAACGGTTGATTTTGTTGCTGTTGCATTATTCCAAGTAGTGGGTCTCAAACATCTATGCTCATAAAAGGCTACACCTTGCCTGGATGCTCCTTTTTTACTTAAATTGCCCTGTTACAACTTTTTAAGAATTGTGTTGTAGGCATAGTTTTCAGAACGAGTATATCATCGCTCTCCAATGAAAAACAAGTATTTCCGAAATTGCAACTCTACAGGAGAGACCAAAAACATACTTTACTTTCAATGTAAGTCAATGGAACCAGATTTTTTTCCAAGCTATTTTGGAGCATTTCTATTGATCTATTCATCATGAATGTAAATGAGCATTGGCGTGTTCAAATGATATAGAAAACTCAACATGGACAAAAATTAAGATACAAGTTTTTCATTGGACAGCGACAATATATTTTTTTTAAAAAAACAACAACAAAGTTGATCCAAAAAAATACACATATCTTGTTTTTTGGGTCAAAGTAAATGTGAAAAGCACTGCTTTCTGTTGCATCTACTGTGCCAACTTTCTTTGGAATTGAGTTTGTTTATAGCGTTGTCACAAAAACCATAATTTCATATCTGGTTCTTTTCACAGCTTAGATTCTATGTAGACTGTATGGACAGCTGAGTAAACAGTACATGATTTATTTTAAAAAAATAGCTCTCTTTGAAATGGGCCATATCTATTTTAGAGCAGTTAGTTGATCCATTCATCATGTGCAATGTATAAAGCAGCTGCCAGTGGAATTTAAAAAACGAGAAGATTTGTGTCTGCGTGGGCTTGAACATGACAGTAAAGTTCGGAATATGCTGTACCTGTGTGTGGTTTGCAGCGCTACGGTGACACATGCTCCAAAGGCACTTCTAAAAATGACTGGTGAAGTAGCGATCCACAGATTCTTAAGACACTCACAAAACTCACACGTTTCTGTCTCACACTCACACACAGCAAATCTGGGTTGTGCTGTAAGTGATTTGTGCTGACAGGAGCTGAATCATCTGGTCACGCTGCATCAGGGCGCCTCACAATCGGCTGATTTCCCAGAGGTAGCCTTCCTGATTAAAAGGAACGGCATATGAAAGCCAGTGTCCCGCCACTGAAGATGTTGCTGGTGCTGTGACACGCCTCAGAGAGCACAGAGAGCCAGGGGGGACAGGCCAGAACCTCTGGAGGAATGAGAGCGGGAAAGGGAAAGAGAGAGAGAGCCAAAGTGAGAGACAGCGGGAGAGAGAGAGAGAGGCAGACTGGTGTTTTGTTGATAACTTCTACAGAGCTGTCAGTGTGTCCATGGAAACAATAGAGACACGACGCTGGGTTGTTGACACTGTTTGGAAAATGAGTAACTTTTTTCTCAGTTTGTCATTACTTGCAAAATTTACATTCATTAACATTCATTACTCATCCAAACATTTGTCATGCTATATAACGGCTTAAGCATTTAAGATGCAAAGCAGTTCATGAACTTCATCTGTTCCTAATTAACTAAGCATCACCATCAACTTTCTAATGGCGCTGTCGTACGAAAACTTTTTTTTCAAACCAAAAGTCTGCAAAAATCTTAAGCTCATTGAAAGCTTTTATGTTAGCAATAAGTGCATTTTCACCAATACGAACACCAGATATCATTAGAACAGATAAACAAGCATAAATACAATACAAAGTAGAACTAATAACTCCTTTGGAAAAATTAGATAATATCTTGGGAGATAATATCCAGTTTGAAGAACAAAGTTTAGTTCCAGATGTCTCCCAGACATCCCTTTCTTCTTTCACCAGTAATCTTGATTTAGCTTAATGAAGTACTGAGCAGTCAACTGAGTTATTAGATGAGAACTGTAAATAATACTGGGTGGTTTCCACAAGGAATAGCTTGGAAGGCATTAAATAAACACACTGGCATATGTAGAAGCACTACTTACTGTATTAATATTAGAATACTATAATGAATAAAAGAATACTTTTCCTTCTCCTGCAACACATTGTTTCAGCTATGGGAGGTTTTGATATGGCAGCAACTATTTGAAATTTGTATGGCTGTAAAAGCTCGATATTATGCCAAAATCTCATATTCCCAAACTCCCTTTTGAGCTTACTGGGCTGTGGAAATAATCATTGGTCCAGCCACTCCATGCTGTGTTACACAAGAGTTACTGCTGACCCGAAGGACAGCTTCTGTCACTAGCTGACTAACATTTGTTCTGTTAAACTACACAAGCATTTTACAATATCAATTATCTGTCTATTAATTATCTGTTAAAAATCTGTAGCAACTGTCTGGGATAGCTGGATCTGGATAGCATTCTTTAGCTGGTGCTTCTTCATAGACACCATCAGTACAATCTCTGGATCTTGTCTCTTGGTGCCCTGCATGAAAATGATTTTTTCAGGTGCTTGCATTCGTATGACACAACAAACGGCAAATGCACTGAAAAACTGGCAAGGCCGCGTCTCTTACCATTTATTCCTCGCTAGAAAAGGTGACAGCGGAGCAGTTATGGGAGAATGAGGCTCTGCATCTATGACATTGTGTGTCATTGTTAAAATGTTATGAGCTATTACCTCATTTCCTTTTACTGAAGACTGTTATATATAATTGAGGGCTACCAGGACCCTTTCTATGTGAAAGTGACACACAAAGACAAGACATTTTACCCTTGGCTTATGGCAAATTGAACAGCTTGGCTGATATTACAATATCCAGAATCATTGAAGAATACCATGTTGAAGGCACATTGCCAGACCACCAGTACAAGAACCAGTACAAGCCAACATCTCAGAAACGGCTCACAGAATAGTGCACAAATTTAAGCAACATGAAGATTACCTGCTGAAGAAAGTAGATTATTCTGCTAATCTGATTTGGTTTAAGAATATATGTAGACAGAAACACTCAAAGCTAATTTTACTAATTCATACCACTTTTTCCCTGACAGTGAAAAATGAATAATTATACTTAATTGCCATTTTGACTGGAAATTAAATAAATGAACAGTTTCCCACAACTTTTGCACAGTACTCTGAGTAATATTGCTGTGTGAAGGTCTGTATGTTCTGTATGTTATAAGAGCACAAGAACTATTACAGCTGATGTGCATGAGAGAAAGCGAGAGACTTTTCTAGGTCAATACAGGAAAAGTGTTGTATCTGGATCAGTTTCTATTTAAAACTATGCAAAAAAAATACATCCCACTGATATTCTTGTTTCTTAACAGGCCATGCATCGTGTGAAAAAACATCATAAATGCTTTTGACAGTTTGGCAGAAGCTCATGTTTGGTTGGTCAAACTGAAGAGGCTTACGAGAAGTCTTTGAAGCTGTACAGGGGTTGCCATGGTTTCTATATATTCCAGCAACATGGCTCTGTGATGTGGGTCACAAATCTGTATGGTGTCTTGGCAATTAGCAAGCTTCATATAAAACCCACTGTAATGATGTATGCAAACCCAGGAGCTCACAGAATCGTTGACCCTTGCAGAAGACGGATGTCAAGCTATTTAGGCAGTAATGATCTCAGGTCTTGACAGTGTCCCACCGCGCTCACCTCCAGGCCGCCGCTGCTGTAGCTGCTGCGCTGGGCCGTGCTGACATGGTGTTTAACACAGTGAGCGTGGTTACCATAGTGAGCTACCGCCCTGCAGGGAATGCGCTCAGGTTAATCAGGAAGCTCCCTTTTCTAGACTGTTCTTTTCCACGCCGATAGCAGGCAAAGAAAATATCCAGCTCAGCTTAAAGAGAGTTCAATTAAAATAATGTAATTCACATATTTCACTCTGAATGCAGTCACTGAGCCATGACATGTTTACGGTCCAAACTTTGGTTCTATAATTTTGTCCTGGAGCTAAGAGGCTATTTAAGCTTACAAGTAATGGAAGCTTCACTGAATCATCTAACAAACTGCATTGAGCCGTTAGGTTATCTGAACAGACTAACAATGTATGACATACTGTTAACTATTAGACATAATTCTGCCTTAAAAAAGGCTGTTACATCTGTTTTAGGGGGCCACAAGTCCCCAGCGTCTTATATTCCCATTCCCACCTTGAAATGTCTAGGAAAGAGCCCTATATTTCCAGAGCCCTATATTCTTATGCCCATACCTCTAACATACACTTACTGAACACTTCACTGAACACCTCGTTTCTAGACTCTCCACTCCACGTACACACAGGACCCTGATGTCTGGATATTTTTGATTCATAAAATATTCTCAGCCCAGCAGTGACTTAATAGCTTAATAGCAACAACAGTTGTTAACAGCAGTACAACACACACCGACACACAAATATGTCAGTGTCACGGCAGTGCTGAGAATGATCCATCATCCTAGTAATACCTTGGGCTTGTGGAGTTCCTGACCATTGAAGAGCAGTAGAAACAAGATATGTGTAATAAGGTGCTCAATGAATGAACTAACAGACATACATATTTAAATATACAATGCTTAGCAATTAACACTGAAGCTGGATTTTGGACAGGAGGCTGCCGAATAGAATTTTCCTATTGAAACACACAACATTTCAGTAAGCAGAAAAGAGAATCTACTCAGAGATATAAGCAGGAATGAAATGTTTTAAACAGATGATATTATCCGAACTTCACAATATTAGCAATATTGGCAAAATATATTTGAAACCACAAATATCAATATCAATGATAACCACAAAAATAAGTCTTACTTTATGTAATAAGATCTCTTTTATAAATGTCTGCTGATGTTGTTACTTTACAAACTTGCTGGTTAGCAATCTACAGGCTTACAGTAAAAAGGAAGGGCAATCAGTAATATTTGAACCAGGCGATTTAAAAAGTTTAAAAGTTTGTGTATGCTATGCTCTGACAGTAAAAAAAACAGCTGGATGGCAAAGTTTGCTCAGGTAGTTAATTAGTTTAATGAGGCTGGTGTAGCTGGGGCTTTTCAGCTTATTTTTTAAGGCAGCACAAACACTAACTTTTTTAAAATGAAAAGTATTTTGTTACAGTGCAGTTACATTCTGGTGTCTGTAAAACCTGTAGGCCACTAATAGGCGGCCCACTTCGGGTCCAGACCCAGACGTTGTCCAATGTGGACCTAAACCAATAAACTATTGTGAGCGATATAATTTTCAGTTTATTTTAAGCAGCGGAACTTTTCTAGTCTTTACGGTATACAGGCTTTACGGTGCACCAAACCCACAGACCAGTCACATGTGTTGAAATATCACCAAAAGGGCTCCTCAGCCAATCAGATCTGTGCAAATTCGGGAGTGTGGCACACACACAGGCGAGGTATGATGCTGCAGTCGGAGAATAAAGCGAGTCAGAAAATAAAGTGAGTTAGAGAATAAAGTGAGTTAGAAAATAAAGCCAGTCAGACAAAGAATAAAAAAGTAAAAAAGAAATATCAACAGTGAAAAGTGAATTTTTCAACCAGGAATGGAGAGACATATATGTTTATTCTCCCCACAGGGAGCTCCAAACCAACATGACAAGATATATAGCTGAGTTAACATGAAGACTCCACGTTTTATTAACTTTTTTTATAAATAAGCACTTTTTTCAGAAGCATTCTGTTTTTCTTAATGAAGCCCTTGTTTTTACTTGAAGTGAGGAAAAAACATGTATTTGAAGTTTTTTAAATACTTCATTTAGTTCAGCATTTAAAACAATTAACATTATTGAAAAATACTGAACAGTTTTTGTAATTTGTTTAGTTTTTCAGTTGGCGATGGCATAAAATTTTGATACTATCATTTCTAACTTATGAATCTTAAGTTAGAAATTATGACGGCCCGGGCTGTGACCTGAGCACATTTTCTATAACTGGACCTTAATGGATTTTAATTAAATACCCCTTCTGTAGTGTTTAGGGTGGAAAAACATTTGACTAAGAAGCTGATGAATAGGTCAAAAGAATAACTGTGTCTGTTGAGAGTTAGAATCCTTGAAAAGGGTATAAAAATTGCCAACACTGCCTTCCCAACCTGGAACCTTTGATTTCTCCACGTAGTTAGCTGTGTTCATTGCTCCATTGTCATATCTACATTTCAGGGGCACAAATATTAATGTGTTAGGACTGTTTTGTAAGAGTTTATGATTTTGAAATGAACTTTTCGTAAATGTGGTCTTCATATTTTAAGGAGGAGACAACCGTGTCTGAGATTCACGCTATATACTGAACTCTACTTATTCAACCATGCTAATAGAAATATCATTTTTCATTCTATGATCTCTGATCTCTAACATGCTACTGCACTGTTGGCATGGGCCAGACTGCAGAGCTTTGAACTTTCCATCTATTTTCTCTTACTCTAATGTGGCTCTGGGAGGTTCTTTAGAATGCCCTCTCTTTCTCAGTAATTCTCTGCTGACTGCTCCCGCCTCAGCATTAGGGGTCCCAGTGGGGCGCTGTCCTCTCAGGCAGACTCTGCCACCCTCTATGTCTCTGCCCCGGCCCATCTTTGACAGCCTTCTGGGACGTCTGTAGAGAAAGTGGACAGAGATGTTTCGGAAGTCTTCTTTCAGTCAACGTTAAGTGGGCCAGCATTAGCACGGCTAATGCGCTGGAGTTGTACAAAGTTAGACAGCCTCAAGAGAGAGCACACATGAAAGTAGCCAGCAATCAAGGAGAAAAAAGCAACACAGTGAAAAAAAAGAGAGAGAGAGAGAATGAGAGAGAGAGAGAGAGAGAGAGAGAGAGAGAGCGTATAGAGCAAAGAGGGGCACTGCTGCTAGCCAGAGGCACAGTCCACATCCTGACCCTCTTGTAGGCGTGCTCCCACCACGGCGCCACTCTTTCAACCTCTCTTTCAACCTCTCTTTCCTTTTCCTTCTTTTTTTTTAAACACTTTGTCCTTTATGTCCTTCCCTTTTTCCCTCTGTACCTTGCTACTGTCCGTCTCGTTCATATCTCATCATGTCTCTCTATCTAACCTCTATTAAACTCTGTCGCCTTCCTGCTCCTTCAGGTCCACTTTCAGTCACATTAGGCTTTTCTTTTATTTGTCATTCGTTTCCATCTCAACGCACACTTGGCCAACTGTGTAATACAGCCTTGCAATACAGCAGCGCTGACTCAGAAAACATATTAGATATCACTGCTTTTGCAAATCTCTTACACCGTGTGTGTACATCGATATTGATCGGGTTTTATAACCGGGAACCAATTTTCTGAATGTCTGTTGTTGGAGGAGATTCATTTTCCTGAAGTGAAAGGAAGGCAGTGGCAGTATGTTCATATAAAAACAGTACAGTAATTAAGGTTACACATTACTCTAGAGCAGTGTTCTGTGGCTACATGATACCTACCTATGCTCATCATGACGGCTGACATGCGACATGACACTGTTTTGGGTGAAATAATGTGCATGTTATAATCACTGGCTTTGTAGCTTAGTTACACTGATTGTGTCATATGGCTCAGATCTTATAAATGACTAAATGAAACTCACTTTATTTAAATGCCCAGAAAATGACCACTTCTGTTTGACCAACCTAACATGGCGAGCTGTGTCATATTATCAGCACATTATCACTAAAATGTACAGTACTGTTTTAGGCACTTGGGGATGTTGTGGAGAGGAAGCTTTTTATTTGTTTATTAAAACATTTTATTTTTTAAATATCCAAATGGTGTTTAGTGGTTTTACATATCTCAGTGTTTAACCTTTTCCACGCTTTTCTTTATGTCAACTGAGTATTATTTGCAGTTATCTTCTAATAGCTGCTTTGACTACTCAGTACTTCATTAGGCCGAATCAAGATTGCTTGTGAAGGAGTTTAATAAATTCATGCAAGGTCTGGCACTGCAGTTCAAGATATTATCTACTTCTTTTAGTAGATATTTTTATCTTTTAGTAGAATTAGATATTCATTCTACTATATGTTGTATTTATATTCATCTGTTTTAATGATATATGGTGTTATTACTGGTGAAACTCCAGAAAATGTAATTACACAGCAAAATATAAAACCAGTCTTAATATCTGTTTTAAAAAATGAATTGTGCATAACTTGATTATTTGAGCTTAGATGTTATCCTTATAACTGTATCATGATTGTCATCATCAAATAATAGGTCCAAAACCAAGAAGGTGAGACCCTGTCCCTTGTGGTCACATGGTGAGCAGTCAGATCCCACTGTTTTGAAATAAATGTGTCAGTGTGTAACCTTAGGAATTTTTTTTGCTATTCAGTAGGTTTTAGAGTTTTATTAAAGCTATGAATGGAACACTGGAGGGTACCATGTACCCTGGGAGCATAAAAGTGTTGAAATTTGAAAACGAATTTCTAACAAATACAGTACACATTAACATTAAAAACGCCCTTGACCATTGTTGGTCGCATTGTAAACTTGTGACTAACGTATTGAGTTACCTTTTCTTACAAGTCAGATACACTGTAGATGTTATTTATTTATTTATTTATTTATTTATTTATTTATTTATTTATTTATTTATTTAAAGGTGGTGGGACATTTTGAACATATCAGATATTTTTGGAGGGACGTACATTTTATCAGCTATAATCTATAGGTGCATTATTTTTGCAGTGCTATAGTTCAATACGGCAAACTGACCTGATAAAATGGATATTAATGCAATGACATACATCAAGTTACATGCAGTAAAAAGGAATGTCTGAATAAGAATGACCACTGCTTGGTGACGTACAGTGAGGGTTAGTGAAGTATGGGAAATTTAGCTCTCTGCCCAGTGCTCCAGCATGGACTTCAGAGGTAACTCTCAGAGCAACTCTGCTCATTAAAACCAAGCTTTGGAAAAGTGATGGAATTGGGTTAGCTCAAGTTTAGTTTGGTTTGACTCTATGCTTCTTGCCCCAGTCATCAGCTTTAGGGATTTTGTTCAGGGGAAATGTTACCTTCCTGTGTGTGTTCGCCAGTTCAGTGATCTTGTCTTGTGTCAACAGCAATAGCATCCCCAAAGAAAGCAAGGTGATCATTCTAAATTAGCGATCACGATTATGCTAGCTCTCAGCTATAAACAACAGTGCATCCCCAGGGGAGCTGTTTCATAGCTTCAGAGTAATGAAGACCATAGCGATAACTGTGTACAGCAGATTGATGGTCTAATCAAAGATGTGGCACGGCTCTCTCGAGAAGGCTCTTTCTCCACTAAGAGATAAAAATAGGAATGGGTTCCCACAAGGCACACCACCAAAGGAGAAATCAGGTTGATATTTGGTTCAAAAGTGGCTACCTGCTTCAGATGAATTTATACTTTTATGACATGTCTGAGCTGCTCTGAAAAAGAAGTGCATTATTGAGATTCGAGTCGCATTTCAGCAGTAGTTCTATACTTTTACTGACCTACAGCTCAACATGCTAAATAAAGGTGATGCCATTGAAGAAGTTTCCTAACTTTTTAATGGATGGTTCTTCAAAAACCATTTTTCATAAATTAAATGTACTACCTAAATCCATGCTTTATGTCTAAGTAGGCCAATCTTTTTTCCGGTAAGTACACAATACAGACATCTAGAGCATGACCTGTGAATGACCTTCCAATGCTTAATAATTGGATGATGAAGTTAGCCAAAACACTGCACTTTCACCATAAACGAGGTAGTTCAAATCTTGAGTACCGTAAGCCTACTTATGTACCCTCAGCAATCACAAAGCTGATGTAGCTTGTCCCAAACAGCTTCAACAAAACTGTTCTTCTACAGCAGGGCTGTCCTGTCTTCTCCACACAGGGTTGTTGTGACTGCAAGTTTTCATTCCAACAAGGCATGTGATCAATTGTTTGAAGACTGAGACCAACTTATTCTGTGAGAAGAACCAGGTGTGCTCCAACTTGTTTGGAATGAAAACCTGTAGCTATATCAATCTTAGCAGATGAGAATGGACACCCCTGATTTACAGTCTCTTTCTCTCAGTTTGAGTCAGAAATTTGCTGAGAGACAGCAAACAACCAAGACTGTTCGTTCGTCCATGTGTCAGTGCATTCCTGGATGCACATCCAACAGAAAAGTGATTAAGAACCTTATTTTTTTTAAATCTTGCCAAAATCTAGATAATGTCGTCAATAAGCAGTGGACACAGCAGGGTCTACAACACTCTCTGTAAATATTTCATTAATTTCTTTCTGCATCCCTCCCCTTACTGTTGTCTATAGTTCTGCTTCTTTGGCTTAACCTGATGGGAATAATAAACTGAGGGCCGTAGATCACACATGCTCATTTCAATATTGGGACCACACACAGCGAAAGGGCTGATAAAAGGATTTTATCATCTTTGTGTCATACAAAATTTAAAAAATGGTGTAATACTTTTTTGGGGGGCATATCACAAGAACATTTTGGTGTCCACCCCTCTCAAAAGAAACACAAAGTCACTCCTCCTCACTGTTAGCATTAGCAGCTGTTTACTTGCCAGTCTAGACGAAATGTTGCAGCTTCAGCATCAAACTTCATTCTTTTACTAGTTCTGTCTACCGTGGTGGAAAGCAACAATATTAACTTACTTCTGTTAATATCACATCTTTTTTATTTGCTGCTGTATGTGGATTTTTGCCGAGAGCAGGTGGTGGTGGCAGTCGGTATAATGGTTGCTCGACAAGAGCTTCAGTCATCTCTGCATTTACTTTTCGTCTTATTGACTAACCTTAAATAGCCATTGACTGACAAGAGATTAGGAAGTTGGAGCAGTGCTAGCCTGTCATGTCGAACTGATTCGACTCGGTGCTAGAGTGCCTTACTATTTTCTCTTCACCTACAAAGTGATACTACAGGACAGGGCTGTCCAGGGCTAGCTTGTTAGCTTGCTAACTTAAGTGGATTTTTCTGTGACATAGATGTCTTTGCTGCACCATCAAAAGTGGTGTTTCTTCACATTCTGATCATTTTAGTTAATGTTGGAATGTTATCAACTAAAAATCTTACTAATTGCATCTTTAAGTGTAAATAACACTGGATTCATTTATATTTGTACCAATTGTACCACATTAACTTTCTACACAAATTTAACCTGAAGGCCTAGGATGGTTAACCTATCTAGCGGGCTAACCAAATGGAAGCATGTGAAATTATGATTATAATCATGGACTAACAGCTGCCTCAGTCTCTTCAATACATTATCAGTTCCTAGCTCCCTCTCTCTCTGCTCATTCTGAGGCCTCCTTCAACACAAGATTAAATTGTGTAACATCCATTAAGAGCCATTGATCCAGAAGTTCAGGCATCATTTGTATTGCACTAGCAGACCATGAGTACTACTGACTCTTCTTTCAGTGACATTTACGTTCTGTAATGCTCCATAAGGCTTTTGAAGCAAGCAGAAAAAAATGTGGTGATGAGCTGAATTAGAAAGCAAGATCTGGTCCCCTGTTTCTCTCTGCAGTATGTTCTCCTCTCTCTGGTAATCAGGGTGCGTTTAGCAAATGTAGCGCATGTGTGGATTATTCAGATTCTGTTCTAATTTTTTTGCTCTAATTTTCATTTGATCTCTAGTGCAGTGTTTTTTCATTGCTGAGAAATGATATAATTAAAGTGGTGCCAGCCTCTTCTCTAAGCATATTTGCTTGGGGAAAGTAGTGGTATTGGTAAAGTTTAGAGATTTCACATCTGCCAGCAGATTATAGAAATGTAGTGCTCTGCAAATATCACAGCTGTGGCACTGAGAGCAACATATAGATGCTTAGCACGCTTGCATACACACACACATACATATAATTACAGTCAAATAAAACTTTACCTAATCTTAAAGCTCAACTTAAAAATCCAAGCTATCCTTTCACTGAATGGACATTTCATAGCAATAAAAACCAACAGAAGTGTTGAAAACCAGGCCATTCATTAACATTAACATGTCACAGTTTCAGAGATAGTGTTTTCTCTTGTTTAGCAATGACAATGTTCTTATAGACATAAAGAGAAGCTTATACTGCACTGTAAAAACTGCTTTGTTAAAAACAAATACTTCATGTGGCAACAGGCAATTTAACTAGTTCTACTCAACTGAAACTAAAAATACTTTGATTGAGTGAACCTTGTTAAACTACATTTATGCATTAATAAAACGAATTAAATTGCTTGTTACCACACAAAGTCATTATTTTACCATGCAGAGGCATCTGTGGAAACTTGGGGCCCCACGAACATCACAGCATTAACATGTAACAAATAAATCATGTTTTTCACTCTTTATAGTGTCACTGTCTGAAAGTAAAAAAAATGGGTATCTACATTTTGGTTTTTGATATTTTTAAAATGAATTAATTTTTTAAACTTACATTAAAAGTAATAAGAATGTTTTTTACCCTTACTTGTTTTTCTTTTGACAGCGATGTAAGATAAAATCACTGTTGACAGACAAATGCATGCAGCACGCTGTTAATATGAATATAAACAGCACAACTGCATACATGAGAGTGTAGTTGGTTCTACTTCACCTTTACATTCCTTTTACAACACATTTACAAGTATCTTGATGACTCACCTTCTTCTCCAAAAGGCTGGGAGATATACAGTATTCCCTGTTTCTGATGTTTTTTTTATTTTTTTTTTTCATTTTATTCCTGCTGATTTTTCAGTTTTTGTAAAGCTTGATTTGTATTTTGGCAGCATTCTCGTTTGAGTGATAAACAAATTTCTCATCCTTTTTAACAACCAAGGCCGGGCCAAACCACTGTTTATGCAGGGGGGGCCACTGGAGGGAAGCCAGAATGCAAGATGCATTGCAGTTGGCGCTGTGTCTAAAACTTGTCTTTAATTATTATTTAATGTTATTCAGGGTCCTTGGAGTCTTCCTAATTTTCCTCCTCCATGTATAGCACCCGTGCTCTCGTGCAGACACTTCAAGTCTTACCTTACATTATTTGGGGAAATTTTGTTTTATTTTTTATTTTTTTTATTACATTAGCGGATCAAAAAAGCAATGTTTGCCATCCCCCACATAGCTATTCTTTCAGAGACAAAGCTATGATATGCATGTTTGTATATGTATATGTATATGTAGATTTACATCACACCAACAGAACATGGACCTACACCCTCAGCACCCTTATGCACAGGTTTTCAGTGCAGTGAGTGGAGTGGGGGGCAAGTGAAGTGCAGCAGGGCAGAGTGCAAGAGCAGCAAAGCAACAGAGCACTGCACTCGCCATGTATGGCAGGGCCAGGCTGAGCCAGCATGCCGGAGTGAGAGCGTGTTTACTCTAGGTTAAATGGATGTGGGCAGTGTGCTGTGCGTCACACACACACACACTGACGTCTGTTTGAAAGCGTGTGTGTGTGGGAGAAGGCGGAGGGGACGGAGGGGGTAGAGGTGGTCTTTTAGTTAACCATCGAAGAATAATGTGGGATGTCCTCCTCCATCTTTTTGTTCTCTTATCTTCCATCGCCATTACTATTTACGCTACTTAAACTCGTTTGAGGGATCACGCCTTCTTCAGCAATTTTATTATCTGCTCCAAAAGACCTACAGCTGTAATAAACATGATGATACAGTGCAGCGCTACATGTAAGATCTAAATAGAGATGAAATGTATATAGAAATAAAACATGGCTATTCCTAACAAATTTCTAGTTTTTATCTCACAGAATAAATTGCTGATGCAAACACACATATGAATAGAAAACCATTTTACACATTTGTTGCATTTTATTCTTAGTGTAATGAAACAAATCAAGGAGTGCTCATCCTATCCAACAATAAGGGAAGCATTATGATTATTTTATATAGTAATATAAAATAATAAAGTATAAATAAAATATAGTGAAATTATGGTAGATTGATTTAACCGGCCAGTGTGGTCATGTTTTTGAGGATAAAGCCAATAATACCAGTGTGTCATAATGCACAATTACTTTGAGTGGACCGAAAATCTAATTAGACAGTATGGTTTAAGGGTGTAAAAACATTATTTGATTTAATTCATTATGCTGGGTCCACACTTTAGCATTCCTATGGCATTTTGGGGCAAACAAGTGAAGAAAAATAACTATAATAAACTTTTTTACCACACTGGAGCTGTTTGGCAAGAGGAGTGCTGGCGGGCATTCGTTGGTTTTCAAAGAATTATTATTAATTCTCTGTTTAATGTTTACAATGGCATGTTGGTTCTCTCAGATATCATTTTAATTAAGCATGTGTGCTTGTATTTTGCTGCAAACAAGAGATGACCAATGTACTAGTTAGGATTTGACTGATACGTGTTGCAACTTGTAAATGGGATGAGACAGTCAAGTCCATTCATGCCGCTTGAATGCTGCTGCTTTACCTACACCAAAATGTCACAGCATAAATAATCACGCCTCTAACTTTGTATAGGGCAAAGCAAATAAAAGATCAAATTAATCATATCAGCTCCATATAAGCAAACCCCTGTGTTTCGTCCACTCGTACCAGCACAACACACGCTAACGTCATCACCAAGTCAGTGTCACTGCAGCACTGAGAATAACCCACCACCCAAATAATGCCTGCTGTGTGGGGTCATGACCACTGAAGAGCAGGGCAACAGGCAGCTAACATTTTATGTAACAGTTTAATTATGCACAGAAACAAATGGACTGCAAAGTGCGTCTATATGGTAAATGAAACAGAAAAACAACGAGAGTTAAAGTGGCTGTTCACCGAAGTGCCTCTTCAGTGTATATTGCAACTTTGGCAAATATAAACTACTAGAAATGTGCTTGTGTGTTTCATGTGTTTCTATAACCGAACACACTCTGAGATGTGGGTTAAAAATGCCAATAACTATGAGCACATTTGGCAAGTTTTGGCTCTTAAGAAATAGAATTTGTCATAAAAAATCTAAATTGGTGCATTCATAAGTTATTCTTTTTTAAGTATTAGAGTACCAGGAAGCATTTGTCCATTTCTTATTAACACAACCCTAAATTTCATCTGCTGTCAACTGCAGTGACTGGGCCTTGGCTGATAGGGGTGCTTTGTACAATTTACAGTTTCCTTCCACTTGCAAATCACCGCTCTTGTTATCTTTAAACAACAATGATACATTGCTACTGGACGAGTGGGAGTAAAAGAGAGAGAGAGACTAGAGAGAGAGAGACAGAGAGAAAGAAAGGCACTAAGTCTATACAATAACTGAATCTTGGCCACAGATATGTGTCTTTAGGATTACATGCTGATTGTATATCGTCACTGTCCAATGAAAAATATGTCCAAAAACATCTTTATTTTTTATCAGTTAAATGCAGCAGCTGCCGTTTACATTGTGGGAGAATTTCATGATGAGTGGACTAATAGAAATGCTCCATAATAGCTTGGGAAAAATTCTGGTTCCATTGACTTCCACTGAAAGTGAAAACAGTTTTTGGCCTCTCCTGTAAAGATGCCATTTTAAAGATATCTGTTTTTCATTGGACAGCGCCGATATGCATAGCACAAGAAAGTCTGCTAAGAAAGCTTATACGTTCTCTACAATATAGAAAATTCAGCATCCACAAACTTCACTAAAAGTGAATGCAAAAGCGTCCTATCACACAACACCATTTACACTTACAGTGTGACGACACCTCAGTCTATAGCAACTGCACTATGCAGATCTGTCTGCATTAAGGAGGAACGCTATCAGAAGAGATAGATGCTGTGCGGGAGGGAGCAAACAAAAAGAAAGAGATAGCGCAAGCTTCTGTGTGACAGGTTCATGGGGCCCTGCGGAGCTCCAGGTTTTTCCTTACACCTCCAAAATTAATTATTCACTCCAGGGCACAGCATCTGAAAGAGACACAAAATCCTGCTGGAGTTTTCTTTTTCTAGGTCTTATCCTCCTGTAGCCCTCATGGGAACAGTTCTTTTATTTAGTGCTGAGACTAATGCTAACCCCTTATCGCACTACAGCTTACCGTGTGCCTCTTTCCTGGTGGTACTCCTAGTGGAAAACGTGTTGCTATAGACCATTAAATCCTAATTCTAGTCCTGGAGTAACCCTGCCCTGCATATTTTAGTTTCTTTCCTGCTCTAACACACCATCTACTGTGGAAGCGCTCTCACTGCTCACTAGCAGCTCATCACAGACTCACAACTTTCCACACACAGAGAACCAACAGTGTTCTAGATAACCCGATAACACTAAGAATACTCCTGCCAAACCTGTATCACTAATACTCTTGACAAAGTATTCTGGTTTGCATGAGGGAGTTTGGTGCAGTAGTGTTAACTTGCATGTAGTCTGAGCCACAGATGCTGCGCCCACATGTAGACAGAGCGTCTGATATCTGTAGGATGTTAACCTGTCAGTATTCTGCCAGCTGCATTCTGATTGGCTGTCTGCACTTGTATGTTTATGCAAGGAACAGTAGTCTCAGCCACAGATGCTCCACCCATCCTACGCTTCTGCATTTTGCAAGAATTCTGTACATTTTGCCAACTGGCAGGCTTGTGATTGGTTGTTTTGCATGTCAGTCAAGTTTCCTGAAGTAGTTCATGGTTAAGAACTCCACTTATTCGATCCAGACTGTAAAGTGAACATTTTAGAGGATCAAGCCCAGACATAAACTGGAACACTAAAACTATGCTTAAATGTAAACAGCTGGAAAGTTTGCCAAGTATGCTTTTAAGCATCCTTGGGGATATACAGAATTCAGCTTAAACCCTGTCCTTATCCATTGTTTATTCATAAGCAGCTAATTGGCTGGCAGCTGGCATCTATTTGTTTAGGTGTTGATCAGATTAAGACCTAAATGTGTCTTCTAACATGTACCCTGATGGTAATCTTCAGGAAATGCTCAGGCATCGAAAGAAATGTTTTGGAGGACCCAGTGTAGGGCTGGAAGACTAAAAGTATGCTTTTATATGTAAACGACTGAAAAGTCTGCCAAATAGGCTTTCAGAAGTCTTCCAAGATTCACAATTCAGCAGCACAGCATATATTTTATTCATGAGGAGCTAATTGGGATTCTGAAGAGTTGGTGAATATTTCTTTAGGTGTTGATCAGATGAAGTCTTGAATGTGTCTTCTCACATTTGCTGTGCGAGAAGATCTTGCCAGATAGCGACCAACAAATGTAAAAGTGTAAAAGCTCCCATTGCGGCAGGGTTTTTCCCATTTTTATCCAATCAGACTCCTTCATTCACGAGGTGTCCCTATCCCTAACACTCTACCTACTGCTTCCTTTCACATGTTTTTGTTTTCCTGCGTGCACGCTGTCTATGCTCATTGCCATGGCAACTACCAGCTCGGATATGAGAGCTGCTCTGCATTTCTAAGGAACGGCGCTAGTGCGTCTCCGCATTAGGGCACACGTGTGTGTGTGTGTTCATGCCTATAATCCTGCTTTGTTAATTACAGTTGCATGATACTTATCTTTAACTAATCTACAATCTATTCATACCTCTAATTGCGTTTTCATTATATGCAAAAATCCCCAGAGACCTGGACGACCGATATGTTGTCAGATGAATCCTTTTGTGTCATCGGTCTGTTCCTGCTTGGTGCCTGCACCATATTTATCTTTCTGTGACTCTGAATTACTGAAGGAGCCCATCGCTTGTGCCTGCTACAGAGAACTTCCCTTCATAACATACCATGGGGAGACAGACCCATTTATTATGTAGTCTGGTTCTGGCTCAGAAGCTGGAACATTCAAGAAGGTCTCTGCCTCAAATATATTCAAACAAACAGAGGGACATAGGACTGAACGTTCATATATACACACACAACGTACACACTCAGGCTCCTTTCTGGATTGGAAGTATAGTTCTAAAAAACATTTGATTGGTTTTGAACTTTACAGATTCTTTAACGTTATTTACAAAAATGCCACTGAAAGGTTCCTTAAGGAACTGAAAGTGGTTCTTACATGCTGTAAGAACAAATAATTCTTTGTGGCAGCTTCAGTTTAGGGAGGCCATCTGCAATGCATATATTTTGTTTTGTTTTTTTGTGCAATCCTCAGTCCTCAGAAACTAAAGAGAGATTAGTTAAGCAGGCTAGTAAAATGTGGGTCAAATACATTTTTATTGGTCACAGAAACAGCGAATGAAAGAGAGAGAGAAAGAGAGAGAGAGAGAGAGAGAGAGAAAGAGGGAGAGAGAGAGAGAGAGAAAGAGAGAGAGGGGGAGAGAGAAAAAGAGAGAGAGAGAGAAAGAAAGGGGGAGAGAGAAAGAGAGAGAGAGAATAAGAGGCAGAGAGAGAAAGAGTGAGAAAGAGAGAGAGTTTTCCTGGGTAAACTAAAGCTCGTTTTTTGATGTTCTGAGAAAATTCCCTGGAGGTTCATGAAACATTTTCCCACAACATTTATAGAACATTACTAACATAGCTCTCCCTGAACTTTCCAGAGGTTCCCAAACTGTCAGGTGTCTGTGCTACATCTCAAGACCCTTTTTGAATAAATTCTAAAGACTCATTTTTTACTCTTGTGATAATGCAGCAGTTATTTCTTATATTGCTTTTGCTCTTAGATTACAGCATTTTTCTTCTTTATTCTCCTTCATCACCTGAATATAACAAACCTGTAACTATTTTAACTAGCTGCTTTTTACACTGTGCTCATGAACAAACAGCACATTTGAGGGCAGCAGTAAGTAATGTTAGTTTATTTGATAATAACTGCTTTATAGGGCAGCAGTGAGTGATGTTTGTTTATTTGATGTTAGTTAATAACACCTTTTTAAGACAGCAGTGAGTGACGTTTGTTTATTTGATGCTAGTTAATAACATCTTTTTAAGACAGGAGTGAGTGACGTTTGTTTATTTGATGTTAGTTAATAACACCTTTATAAGGCAGCAGTGAGTAATGTTTGTTTATTTGATGTTACTCTAATCTTTTGTTTTATCACGTCCTCTTTTTATTTTCTTCCTTTCTTCCTCAAACAACATCTATTCTTTATCTCTTTGCAGCCTCTGTTATGATGTCCATGTTGGGAACACTGAGCTAGCTTCTTTTTATAGCTAGCTGGAGATCCATATTTGTTAGTATGTGATGTGGTACGTTAGAGCTCTATGCAGTTCTTGTGAGAGGTCTCGTGCTCACTCCTCCAAAGTTACACAGCGCTATAGCTGGCGTTACAGGCCCATAGTAGGAATGACAGAGATTCATTCTCCATATTAGAAATCAGTGTAACATCAAAATTATTTGAAACTGTAATTTTAAGGTAAAATACAAAAGGTTGCTTCAGTGTTTCTGCACTGGTAAGTTTATTTGATTATATTTTATGAATAATTTAGATACATTGCTGATAACACGCCCAAAATATTCTTTGGGCAAAAAATCCTGTTCTGTTGAATTATGAGAGAATTTTTTTTTGTTTTTGATGGCTTGGAGAACTGGTTTAGGTCTAGCAGCTGGCATCTGGATTTCTCCAAATTAACTTGAAGATCACAGTTATTCAGTATTAGCACTGGTTTTGCAGGTTGGTACTCACTATAGTTCAGGTGGCTCTTTAGATGAGACCAGTTTTGGTTGTGGTTTAATAAATGCTGGTCAGTCTAAACTCTCGTCAGTCTTATCTGTATTAATCAACCACTACATGTCTTCACCATGTGCCTGTGTTCATTTTTAGCGGCTCTATATCTCGAGCTGCTCTTTTCTAAATGTCAAGACTGAAATATTTTTTCCAGTTGGACTGACATCTTTTTTAGGCTGGAGATGCACTTGTACCTCCTACACACCCAGGAAAATACTTTAAAGAGCATTTTTGGTGTCGAGCCAGGCTGCTGGTTGGCAATTACAAAAATAATAACAACAATAAACAATTTTGAAAAGAATAGTATGTCCCTGCCTATCTCTGAGTGGTAATTATTTACAAAGCAGCTGGTGAAATTTTTATTGATGTGTTTGGGAAAATAGGCCACTTTGGAATATCTTTCTTTGTTTCCTTTTTTTGTTCTGTGCTTGTACGAGAGATACACACATTCACAAAGTTTGCCTGGACACAAACGCTTTCATCATGGGCATCACCTGCATGCACACAATGCAATGTTCAGCCCTGATATGAATGAAATACCTCAGCAATTTCAAACTAGAATGTATGAGATTTGCTACTGTTTCTCTACTGTGCATGAATGTCCCTGCCGTCATATTTGCCTGCAGCTTTCAAGCCCTGTGTAATGTATCTGCGGGATACACATACCAATACAGAGGGATCAATTTGACCCAAGAGAAGCCTCCTGTTCTATTCCTGCCTCTCCGACAGGACACGGAGAGTCAAATATAGCCGCAGTGCTATGGATCTCCATCCTGCTATAATCTCCTGTACATTAATTATTGAGCTCAGGAGTGGAGGGATGTACAGTGGTAGAGCACATTTTTCCTAAAATGTAACACTGGGAGACAGTCATTGGTGTGGGTGTGGGTGGGGGTGTATATGTGTGTTTTCATGGTGATACGCAATATGTCTGAATTTCATAATTTTTAAACCTTGTAACTTCTTTGTTTTTCTGCTTATTTTGTATTAACTTTTTTTTAGCCATTTGACGATTGGTAGCTAGCCTTTACACTGTGTGGACGTTTTATGATGAATGGCCCAGAAAAATAAAAGTTAGGAATATTTTTACCTTTTCTTCAAGAAGGTTTTTTTGGCACAACTGGGTGTTTACAACGGTAGATGCTAATTACTGTCAGTCTGTGGACGCTTTGTGAAGGTGGGTGTGGCCAGTTTAGCAAGTCATCTACTTCCATGCAAATGAACACAGTTAACACTAGGGCTGTGTATTGGCAAGAACCTGGCAATGCAGTACATATTGTAGCAAAGTGATATACTGCGATTTTTAAAATCCTACCATTAAAACACACCACTAATATGAACAGGTTTGCCAATGCTTTGCGCCCTTGTGCTGCTTGTTATTGAGCTGATTAATAGAATCTGTGTATCGATACTGTGTTTTTGAGAATCGATACAGTATCACGAAACATAATATCCCAATATTCGATATTTCAATATTTCCTTACACCACTAGTGAACACACAACTTCAGAATTCACATATGACCAGCACAATATTGCCATATTAGCTGTTATGCTTCTTGTATGGGACTTTTGTCTCAGAATTCACACTTAGTAAGATAACATCAGAGTAAAACAAATCAGTGCACAGAAGCCACAGTGCACAAGGAAATGAAGTAAAAAGTTGCTATATAGTATAGAGTTTCAATATGTGCTTTTAATTAACATTTTAAATGAAAACTTTCCAAATGATCGTTTCACATAAAGAATTATTGTGAAATTACATGCATTTACAAAAATAAAACAAGCTCTTCACAGATGTTAAACAACACAAGAGTCTGTAGTTCCGAGCAGTCTTGGTAAATTGGAATAAGTGCTTAATTACAATAAACCCCTCCTAGTATTTTGCACTTTGAGAAGGAAACTTTTAAAAACGCTTAGGCAATGAGGAAACAGCAGAAAAGAAAGTGCTAAAAGCGTTGCTGTGCCAAGACTGTCAGTCATCACAGTCACTTTATAACACCAAAGTGGGAATTGTTCATTCTGCATTCTGACAAGATTTCAGAAGGTGCCGTCCTCAGACCCAATCACAGTATAACTTTTGTTTCAGTTCTCATTCACCTAACTATATAAAATACATAGTAGGATTAATAATGTTCCTTAATGTGCTCTGCCCAAAAAAGCATTCTTGCATTGGAATATTTTGGAATATTTTTGCAGTTGCACCCTGATTATTATAGATTTTCCAAAGTTACCTTCTAGTAAAATTATCCTAAGGCTTGTTTGTAACTGATCACATACATCCTATCAGAGTGTAAAAATGCAGCTGTTGCAATGTTGGACAAGCGCTACAGAACATTGCCAAAATGCTATTCAACTTTTTGAATGCACGCCGGCAGCACAGACATGTACATATGCTATAATACTTTGTGTCAGCACTGATACAAATAAGAAAAGCTAGCAGAAAACACCAGTGCTGACAGAGAGGAGGAAAGAGACTGGTTTGTGTAAAAATACAATGATTTTTATTTTTGTTATAAAAAAGTTCAGTATGCTGTGATGTATTGCTGTCTTCAAAGCACATCTAAAACATGATTGAGTTGCAGAAACCTTCACCACAAAACTGCCTGCTAGGTCAGATGCTTAGAAGATAGTACAGACAGGTAGGCATCAATACAGCAGCTTTCGGTTTCAGACACAGTGGTTGTATTTTTAGTTACAAATGTTAGCTAACTGAAAGTAGCAGATGAATATCTTATCTGCCGTAACAGTGTAACCAGCCACACACATACAAAATAAAATCACAAAATTCCATATAAAATAAAATGTTTTAATTCTGTAAAGCAGCAGTTACTACAAAAGAATGTGTTTGTGGCTGCTGAATGGATATGTCCATATAACAATAAACGTATGGTTTAATAGTTTAAAGTGTTTTTCTAAATATGGTCGGGATGGAGGTTTTTCTGCATGTGGATGTTGCTTTAGCATCTCAGGCACATAGGATGCTTTGCCTGTGTGGGCCAGGAGCAGCTTGGGGTCTCTGTTTGTGGCTTGGTGGTATAGTTACTTATTGCTTACTCATGCTGGGGCCTATTTTAAATCCCCATCTGTTTTATAGAGCTGCGCTTGGCTGAACAGCTAAGGAAGAACAAGCAGATTTGTTGGAAACAGGAGACGACCTGGTGCACAAACAACAGAATGGGCTCATTGAAAAACAAGTCACAGTACGAAGCTCCCAACACTTGGGCTAAAGGCTTCATGCCTTGTGAGTAGGACAAAACTGCTCTCAGCCTGCTTCCCTCAGAGGCATAAGCTTTCAAGCTTTCGTACAAAGCTGTTTGCTCCATTTCCTGTAGGGACAGAACTATCAGTTAGCTCATGAGCAGGGTCCAGAGCCCAACCATGAGGGCTCCTACCTTGAGCTGAACAGAGTAAATTGCACTAGGGACCATTTTTCCCTCCACAGCTACGCTTCAGCGAGTGATTTTCTGAGCGAGAGGTTCATCAGTGTGCGCGGCTTAGGGCAGCCTCTGCCTCTGATCGGCTTCGGTTCATGCCCCGGAATTTAAAGGCTGTATTGGGCACTTCGTAAAGTGATGCACTTTTACTATCGTATTGATGGGAAAGTGCTATGGGGAGCAGGCAGATGACCATAAACTAGGAATTAGGAAGTGAAGAACAGTGAACGTAATAAGGACAGAGGGAGAATGAGGCACTAGAGGAGAGGAAGAATTACTTTCTTTTACAGGCTTTGACATTTAACTTGCTACAATGTGCAGTAAAGCAGCTTTAGAGAGAAAACCAAATAGGCTAATATATAAACGAGTGAACAAATAGAGAAAGAATCTAAAATGGATGAGAGAGAGGAAGTGACTGAGTGTGAGTGTCCGTATAGGGTGAAGGAGGTGGAGGTCAGCAGAAGACAGTGAGAGAAATAAGTGTGCAGTGTAAGTGCCAGACTAGCAGTGGACCAGGGTCCCCCTGTAATCACCACCTGGAGAGCTGTGAGTGGGTTGTCATGGAGACAGCGGGCGGGAGGCAAGCCGGTTTGATCTTTTCATGGCAGTGCGTTCACACGCCCGCATGCCAGCAAGGGAACCCTACGCTGGGCCTGCCAGAGCTGGAGCAAGCACAAAGTCTACAGTGAAGAGCCAGGCCTTCAAAGACAGCAGTGCCATGGTGCTCCACACAAACACTAACCCACTTCTGTGAAAACCTAACCAGTCTGTCATAGTCTGTCACACTGACAGCGTGTATCTGATCAATTATAAACAAGCCCTGGGATCATTTTACTAGATGGCAATTATGGAAAAACAGCACTGACAAAAATATTCCAATATATCTTTTGAAAGCCACCCTACTGTTTTAAGGAAGTTTTTTAAATAGTTTAAAAGTCATATTTACACTCCCCTTACCTCAAATGTAGCCAATTAGCTCTGCTTCTTTAATATTGCACCAGGCTACATAGCTAAATTAGCTTTAGAATCTCAGTAATTGGTATCAATTAGCATTCTGCAAACAGCATTCCTAAAACCATCCCAAACCCGCCCCAAACCATCTTGAGTTATTAATAGTCACTTGCACTTGTGGATTCTAAAACTGCAAGCGTCTGTTAAAAGCTTGTTTATACAGATGGGCACACTAAATGCTACAGAGGTTACAGGAAGTTTATGGTTCAGTGAATCCCGTCATTTAAGGCAGAGATCCCCAAGAAAGCAGCCCCAAACCCAGGAGATAACGACTTGACCAGACAGATCACATCATGGGCCAGAGGGAACACGGAGGCGGGCCTATAAGACCATGTACTTGCAGAGACCAGGGTAGACCATGTTTAAGGGAATGTCCATACTGCGGTATCTTCAAGAATAAAGCTTTTACTCTGAACTGGTCTCCCTCCTCATTTTGTCGGCAAGAAAATAATTTACATCAGTACCTTTACAATGTTACCATATTTATAAAAGTAACTACAGCACTGCAAGTAAGAGATCCCCCTTAATGTATATCATGTATTTCATTTACAGTTAAAACAGCAATAAAGTACAAAAGGAATCATTTCTCAAAATAAAGGTGAACACTGCAAAAAATGATGATTTCTCATTGTGGGCTTATTATAAGGTTATATTGAACTTATTTCAAGATATTTCATACTTATTGCATGTGATTGTTTTGTTGAAAAAGAACATTTAAAAAAAAGTTTATTTGTGTGAAGAGACTAAGCCAGATTTTCTCACTATATTGGCAGAGAATTTGGCTTCCTTCTAGCAAGTCTTAAAATAAGCAAAATCGTCTACCAGTATAGTGAGTTATTAAAATCTCTTAAAACATGTAAATAACAACAAGATATAAGTTAAATGATATAATAATAAGCATTTAACAATCTCAAAAAGGAGCAGTGTTGGGAGCCCACCAACAGCCACACGCTTTTCATATATTACACACACAAACCCCCAATCCACCCCGCAGTTCAACACTATATCACTCAAATAACTCATCTTGCAACAACTTATTGACAATTAAATGTCTCTGTCTTACTATTGGTTGTGGTGCTTCGGAGAGCCTGTGCACACGGCCACACCTCCTTTATGAGCCAAGAGGGAACGCTACAGTATTCGATTTTTTCAGTATTTAATATGTATTTAATATGTATTTACCTTTATCACAGCTTCCATTGAAGAACTTCCTCTGAAGTTCAGTTTTAGAAGTTAGTTACATTTTTTTGGCAAGATTGGCAAGATTTCTTTCTTTTGGTCTAGCTTGATCTTGTTCCTCACAGATGAAATCTTTATGTACAGCTTTTTTTATGGTGACAGTTTTTGAAGTCTAGCAGGTCTTGCATGGTTGCAGGTTGTATATCTTTTGAAGTCAAGTTTTAGAAACTTTTTTTTGTATTTATAAGGAATAACTTGTCTTTCATTGCTGTTTTGGAAATTAAACTAATTAAAAGTAGCCTCATAGTACTGTATATCAGTCTTGGCTGACTGATTACACATAGGGTAAGCGAAAATTTGCTTAACTCTTCTTTCAAAACAGCAATGCTTTGGGGGGAATCGCTGCTTTATTGGCCAATTCAAGCACCACTGTATTTCAAAAGCTGCTGTAAATGTTTACAGCCATGATGAAATTCCACCATACCCTCCTTAATGCGATGAGAGCACTGGCCCCGTCTTTGTGGTGCCAGTCACTTGAGACGTATGGGGAAGACTTAGGACATATGGCTGTGGTCCCCTCTCTAGTTACAGGAAAAAGGCCAGAGGAGTGGCACGTCACCACCGGTAACTCACGCCGCCTGACGTGATACGAGCTTAGACGGACTAGCATCAGGTGACGTGTCCTCCTTTACAACTTAAACAAGGCTGCCTGGCCATGGCGAGGCGCGGCAAGACCAGAGGAGCATTAGTGGCTGTTAATTAGGGTTAGCAGAAACCAGATCACTGTCACTTTGTCCGATCAGCTAGATTTGGTGTCTACAACCCCCAAGGTTGGAAAACACCGAATATCGAACTACAGGCTTGATACGAGGGCTTAGTTACCTTCTCTGCATTACAGTGTCTTGTTTGTGGTTGCTTGGGTAAATGTCCAGTGTTCAACCATGGATAATCATCCAGTATGTGTATATGGACCCTAGGTTCAAGTGTCCTTTAGTCCTGATCAGTCTGCTGTAGTTATGTAATTGACTCTTTCAGTCAGGCCAACAAGACAAACCCAACATCTAAACCATAAAATCACAGAAATAAACCACAGTCAGAATGTACTATTGACAGATAGCTTCAGTACAGCTTGGGTGCAGCCAGTGCACTGCAGTGGACTTCATTCTTAAGGATAATGAAGTTATCAATTTTAACACTTGAAATGAGGGTTAAGATTTCTTACATTATGGATATTCATTCTAAAGGCTAGCAATAAGACTGTCCCATTAGAAAAGCAAGATGGCAATAAACACAATGGCAAATATGCTGTAGCTCCAGGCATCTATTACTAGTAACCAATAGAATTTCAGCACCTACAGACAACAACTAAAGTTTAAATGCAGGTATGTACATAACACCATTGGTTACTATCAACAAATGTGTGTTTCCCAGTACCTACAAAACAACAGATAACCAAGGAGCATATGCTACAGATGCTATAGATAAAGACTATTAGAAAGTTGAAATTCCCTTAAGAACTAAGCACAAAGCCTTGCTAACTGGCTAGATGCAGACGTAGGCACATTTCCTATCCGAATTTCTTCATATTTTCTTAAAGTTCCCCAGCCAGCATGCTGCCTCCCCCTCATTCCCGTTTCATGGTATTATTCATTTCCAAGCCCACCCGACCGCCCACTGCATTCAGCCCCGGCTCACCGCCGGCCCACTCGTTCCATCAGCTGTGGCGCACTCCCCTACAGCCTGCAGTCTCTCTCTCCCTACGTCTAGAGAAAAGCCTCCCTGTCTGCTCAGGCCTCTAACCAGTTTGCAGGCTAGCACAGCTCCCGCTCAGGTGGCCTGCTGGCTCCCTCTCCACCATGCATCCACTTAACCTCGGCCCTACTGCCTGACTGTATGCTTTCACTGCCGCCTGAGCGCGCTTCTTATTGCTATTTCACTGCAGAGTACTGAACAGTGATCTCTTCATGTCCCAGTGTTTCTCAGTTTGAGGCTTGTATCTTGTGTGTAGTGATGTTGTGTGCTAAGGTGAAAGTCATCTGCTGGTCTCTCTTTGAAGTGGCTGGGTTTTTAACAACCCCCTGTACTGGAGTGCGTTAGCACCAGGGTCACTTGTGTGATAGAGCTATTTATCAAAACAGCAGATGAACTGGAAGTACTTCAACCTTGAACTGCTCCCTTATAAAGTTATGCTGAGAGAGGGGAATGGTATGACATCCTGCCCCTAGAAAATGTTCTAAAGTAGGTTTACAATAATAGAGCCACTTAAACCCTGCTATTGTTTTTCATACAAAGCATTTACTATTTCATTACGGTCATTACATATATTCCATTCAATTCAAGTTTATTTGTATAGCACTTTTTACAACAACGTTGTCCCAAAGCAGCTTTACAGAAGTTTTGAAAACAGACAGTTACAACAAATATATTCCCCAGTGAGCAAGCCAGAGGCAACAGTGGCAAGGAAAAACTCCCTCAGACTGGAAGAAGAAACCTTGGGAGGAATCAAGACTCACAAGGGGAGACCCATCCTCCTCTGGTCAAACAGTATTTATATTTTAATAAGCTAAATACCAAATAAATAAGTCTCGGTTTGAATCTGGATAGCAAAGCTTTAGAAGCTGCACAGGTAGTGGCAGTCTTTATGTAAAAAAAATGTATAACACTCAAAAGATATGTGCAAGCTGTCTGGTCATTTTGGGTAGTAAATAAAGTGCCTACAATTGCGACCTCTGGTTCCTATCACAATTATTGTAATTACTGAAAGCTTAGTCAGTAAATTTCTACACAATGCAAAATTTCACATCAGAACACCCAGAAAGAATCTGAATCATTGAACTACATAGAAATTTTTAAAAATATCTGTGTGCTGCAGCTGTAGTATAGAGCTGATCAGCATTCACAATGATTTCAGTGCATCTCTGTATTTGCTTAAAGATGGCTTCTGTTATGTTGTTTTGAATGTTTTATTCTAATAACAGGGAAGTTGTTGTCTGTCCACCATATGGTAAAGATGTGGCAGATTGTGAGAGATTAAGTTAAAAACCAATGGAGCATTTCTTTATTATGTGCAAACATGGCCCCCAGTCAAGTAACATGTTGTTGATACTGAAAATAAATTACTTCACATTTTAATGTACAATTACTTTTTTATATATTCTATTTTATATATTTTTTATGTTTTTATTTTGTGTGTGTTCACCAGTAGAGGACAAGTGAACAAATTTTTACTAAATGTGAAAAGTTTCAACTTTGGCGTACAACTATACCTCCTACAGAAGCTACATAACAATAACACTGATTTTCTAAAAGCTCACAGTGGTGCTCAAATCTGAACCTTTACATCTTGCAGACAGTGTCCGGGTCCTGTGTTTCCACACTAATGCAACTTCACACCCTCAGTCCTCACAATTATACACAGAGGTGTGCACACACACACACACAGCTGGCGCTCCACCACCAAAGCACCTTCACACCTCCAGAGGATTTACACCGTTTGCACCCACTCATTCATCTCTAACTGCTCCCGCAGAGACGGGACACAGCACTACCTCTATCAGGTCACACTGTCTGTGTGCATGTGTGTGATGGCAGCACCTGTCCATTAGGGCAGGACACTCTGTCTCAGTCACCTGGCGTGATTGTCCCTTCAGTTCCTCCACAGGGGATAGCTGATGGATGGAAGGGCGACTAGGAGCAGTTATAAAAAAGACAGCAAGGGGACAAAAAGAAAAGAACAGACACATGTACACGACAAGCTGTACACCTGAGTAGCTTGGTGACTAGATCAGAAGCAAACAGAGGCGTGGTTAAGACATTTTTAATGGGTTGGTCAAGTTAGACTCAGTGATTTTATTGGCAAATGTACTAGAAAAGAATACAATAAAACTTCAAGTCAACATGAGTGTGTTGTACTGCAGACCAAGCATAACTGGCTACTTGGGCAGATAACAGTTGTGGTTGTTAGGGCTGGGTATCATTTGAATTGGATCTACTCTTGAAAGAAATATGCCAAGTTATGTATAAAGAATATATTTAGTTTTTTATATTGTAATTTAGTTTTTTTCCCACACCCATTACAGCATCAACTGAGTGGAATTAAGTCATATTTACTAGTTAGCCATCTCATATATACAACCTTCCAATGAGCACCTGAATACAGCATAACAACAACACAGCTCTTATATTTTTCCTTGGCCTGAATAAATGACAACTCTCTGGGTAGCTTTTCCCATGTTTTCCCTTGCTGCTATTGAGAAAGACTGTATGTACAAGCAAGGTGTTTGTGCTGTCTGTGAAGCTGTTTGGTCCTAAGACCACATTCAGCCTTCCACATATAATGCACTTTGCATTTTGTTTCAGGATGTAGACCTACACTTTTGAAAATTCCCACATGTTTTATCTTCTTCTACTGCAGGGCTCACTAATAAGTGGACGCAAACTGATAATCTACTGAGAAGGATTTCATGTTGACAGTGTTTATTTTAAGCGGCGGGGCTTTTCTTGTCTTTACGGTATACAGGCTTTTCAGCGCAGTGAATTCAGACACCAATCGCATGCGTTGTGAGATTATCGAAGGTCAGTGACAGTCTGGATCTTGGCCTGAGAAAATTTCCTCTAACTGGACCTTACTGAATTCTAATTAAATACCCCTGTTCTACTGCTTTAGCAAAGCCCACCGGTACAAAAACATGACTTTCACAGGTCCGGCCAAACATTACAGGTGTATTTATCAGTGATCTGGGTTGTGTATTTCGTATGAATGAAAATGTGTGTGTGTAGAAACTGATGAGCATAATTTGTTTATTTCATTAAGGAGACAGATACTCAAGCCTAGATGGCGGGATGTGATTTTATTCTTCAGGATTTGATTTGATTTGCCTGTTTAGCAGAAAAGCCACAAAAAAACATGATTGCTTGTTAAAAGCTTAAAAGTACAATTTTTTTAAGACCTATTTAATAGATGTAAAGACCAGCTGGTTGGCAGACAAGCCTATTAGCATCTCCATCACTTTTCTTCTACTTTCACAGCGTAAGGAAGAGAAAAAAACATGCACGAGTGTAACTGCCTAATGTGTTTGAACAAGAAATGGACAAGAAATGTGTGTTTTTCTGTGCATGTCACTTCATCATCAGCGGACCCACCTGACAGCCTCGTAACACAGAATTTCATAGTAAAGGTTACAGATTTACACAGGTTAGTTTATTTTCTGGTGAGTACTTCATTGAAAACAGCTAGCTGTCTGACTTGCTGAAGTCATTTTATCAGAAGCACATAAGGAATCATGTATTATGTGGACAAAAAACACATAATAATAAAGACACACTGTATTCTGAAGTCCCGTTTAGAAAACAACCAACAGTTCATAGGATTAGTTTGGTTGAAAAATTTGCTACCTGTGTCTTAAAGAGTTACTTATGTAGTCAATCACCCAAGATATGTTTTGTGCCTGAAGTTTGATTTAATTTTGCACTAAATCTATGATGCTAATGTAACATCATGCAAGCTGTATGCCTACACCATTATACACTTGTGCCAAACCAAATATCAAATATCAACCAAATTCAAATATTTTTTGATGTGAAATGTTCTATTCTAGAGAAGCATTCCACATTAGAACCGTTCATAATGATTGTGAGTGTAACCAGACATCTGAAAGATGTCTCTAAAACGTATGGTTGTGGCCTAAAACATATATTTTTAATCTGTTCTTGAGGGCAGAGGTACATGCAGAGCGTCATAAGGCAAAATAGTCCTTTTTTGTTTTTCCATTTATAACAATACACAGAAAATCTTAAGACGTGTAAGTTCACTTGTCATTTTTGAAAGTAAATAACATGGATTTGTTACCATTATAGACATCACATCCCAGTTCCTGTCACCACCACTGTAGAGAAATCCAATCTGACAGGTTTCTCAGCACGATTTCACATCAAACTACTCTGTAGAACTTTGTTTACATCTCAGCAACTAAATTGTGCAGGCATTTTGAAAAAATGATGACATCTTCAACTAGATTCGCGTATGTGGCTTCCAGCACTGAATGGCATGCTGTTATCTATAAAAAATGAGCACCTTGTATTTTTACAAGGCCTTCAGTACAGTCATAGTATGTAAAAGAGTTTTAGCAGCTTCACCCTATTATACGAAATTGATGCTGTCAGCAAATGAGCAACAAGGCCTCATCGAAGCCACTCCAGTTCTTCCAGGTCCAGTAATAGCTGGTAAATTAGAAAGCAGGGAACAAAACCTGTCCTAAAATAAATAAATAATGAGGCAAAACCATAAAAGTGATCTAAAAATGATGAGCACAGTCACCACAGTATCTAAAGCCGCAGAAGCCCAACTCTCCGGTGCCTATTAAAACTGGAGGCAATTTATTTGGAAGGTAAGTAAGGGAGTGAGAGGATGATGACTGCTCCCTTGCTGGGCTGCATTATTACACACTGTCTCTTAGCACTGCAGAAGCACTGTTGTCTGACTGTGGCTCCTTCTTCTCTCACTAATGAAAGCATTTCAGCAAGCTTCTTCTTTGCAGCAAACCATGTTTCTGTCCGTCAACCTCTGAATGCCCCCCCCTTTCTCTCTCTCTCTCTCTCTCTCTCTTCCTTTCTCAGCTTCTGTCTCTCTCTCCATTTGTCTCTGAAAAAAGACACCGAGGCCATTTCTGAGTGCTGGTGCCTGTTTTACAGTTGAAGATCGGGGCAATATTGATTACAAAGAATGTGAGCAAAAGAAGGGGAGTGTAAACAGCCGGCTAAAAAAAAACATGGAAGTACTCTCTGACTGCTCTCCCCAGGGAGCATATGTGTGTGTGTGTGTGTGTGTGTGTGTGTTTACTGCTCACTTAGATTTCATGGTGATTACAATAAGCGCTTAAGTGCATTTGAGTGTCTTATTGCTGATTAAACACGCTACACCTATTTTGTGATCCAAACAGCTTTGTGAAGTGTGATAAAAAATTAAACCACAAACTACGTCATTGCACAAAAAAAGAAAGATACGTGAAAGAGAAATACTGGTGAAATAATGGTGAATTTGATTTACTTGACTGAATTTGTCTGACTCAAATCATCATTTCTGCATTAATAAATAATATTATGTCCTACAGTCTCCTTATAGTAATGAGCAGTGGTCTAAGAGCATGCTTTATTTATTTCATTTCAGCTTGGAAAGGTCATTAGGCACATGTTAAGCATTTTCTTGTGATATCTCAACCGTGTGAGACCTGGTAGACCAACAAAACTTTCACCTTCAGATGAACAGTAGACACAGCTTTCATCTTTGAGAGAGAGGAGAAAATCAAGCTTCATTCTTGCATCAGATCTGAAAAAGTCCAAAGCTGTTTCCACTGTGAGAAGCCAATTCAACACTATGGGTCTGAAATGATGTGTAACTGTCAAGAAGATATTACTGAGAAAAGAAATAAGGAAGGCTGACACCTTAACATCAGTGAATGTGCTTGTTAATACATGAATCATGAAAAGTAGAATGCAACCAACTTCTGAGACTGAGCTTTGGAGGTCTGGAAAAATCTCCATGCAGATTTCTTTGAAAAATTACAAGTGCTTGTCCCTCAGAGAGTGGAAGCTGTAATAAAGGCAAAGAGTGGACACACTGAACAGCAAAGTCAAGTTAACTCAAGGCGTTACTTTTCTTTGTGTGTGCTGCATTACGTTCATAAGACAACAGCTGAGGCATAAGTAACAGGATTAGGTCCTTCCATCTGTGATCCTTTAAAAACTAAACAGGATGCGCTGAACAGAGAGCGAGAGGGAGAATTCCCCTCTCTCCAGCTGAGTGGAAGTGTGTGAAGGTGAGATGAGGAGAGAGAAACGCACACGCATGCACGCTCACACACCGAGGAAAACACACCCACATCGTGCGCACAGTAACGGTGGCCCAGGGACACCAGCCTCCTCAGAGGAAACTTCCTGTCCAAGTCGGCTTTATATAGTAATGCAATCCTATTATATTTATCCTTCATCGTCCTTTGCCCCAGGTAGCAATGATGTTTCCACTCATTTATTACTCCTTCCATCCGCTCTCTTTCCCTCACTCCCCCATCCCATGTTCTGCCTGTGCAGGGCTTTCTGTCTTTATTCACATACTCCTAGCTTTCCCCACCTCCTGCAGAGGCTGCAGTGAATTCATTTCTTTATCCGTGCTTCTCGTCTCTCCTGCTGTTTCTAGGCTACAGTTCCCTACCTTAACCATGGATTCTGATCCCAAGAGTATCCTACATCTGTCCACTTGTTAGAGGATGGGTGACAATATGTACAGCTATTGTGATCACTATGCTTTTCTGATTATATAATGTGAATCGACAGTGAACGCAGAACACTGAACAACCGAATGTATCATAAAAGGCAGATTTAGGCCAATTACAGAGAGAGCCTGTAAACAACAGCCAGCGTAAGGTAAATGCAGAAACAGCATGATAACATGTTGCTAAATATATGCCAGACTGTTATGTCTTTGTGGCTTTTTTAGCAGTGCCTTTTTATATATGACAATACTGTGGCAAGCCAACACATCCAATATCATGATATATATCATGACCATTTAAGTATTGTGACATTTTTGCAGTGGCTCCCACTTTTACACCCTTTAAACATTAGGTCTATAACCTCATGATAATCAAGCATTTTCATATTTAATCATTTATATAATAATTCACGATTGCCAACTTTTAAATCTCTAATATCTACTTTTTCTTATAGGTGCTTCATTGTATGAAATTTAGGGTGCGGGGAATGGCTGGGGGCATCCTAGTGAAGTCTGGAACCAATATTCGTTCTATAAATTTATATACGTTTTGTATTTTGCGTATAGTTTTATAATTATGTAATGTATGTAGTTCTTCTGAAATCAAAAGTATTAATAAGGAGTTTATCCACCCTTGCAGTAAAAGCCTATATTGTTTTAGGAAAGTTTTATACTAGATGCTGTTAGAATAGAAGTGCCTGTAGCCACAAGAGCATTAATGAGATCTGTTACTGTTGGCGGGTGATGAGTTCTTGATCACAAACACCACTCTAACTCATCCAAAAGTCTATATCTGTTCATCAGCTGCACTTATATAGAGATGTTTGTAGTTGTTCAATTAAAGACTGTAGGCCATCTCTGTCTTTGCTAATGTGATGGTGGAGTGTTAGTGTGTATTATGCTGGTGCTTGAGAATCAGACACAGCAGTACTGCTGGAGCTTTTAAACACCTCAGTATTACTGCGGGACTACAACTAGCAAACCAGCCAAAAATATCCTGTGGGCAGCGTCCTGTGACCACTAATGACCAACTAACTAATGACCAATACAAACTGGGCAGCAACAGATGAGTTATGGTCTCTGACTGTACATCTACAAGCTGGACCAGCAAGGTAGGAATGTCTAGTAGAGTAGACAGACAGTGAGTGGACACAGTCTGCATAACACACTAACACACCATGACCACATCAATGTCACTGCAGTGCTGAGAATGATCCACCACCTGAATATTACCTGCTCTATGGTGGTCCTTTGGGGGTCTAGAGAATTGAAGAACAGGTTAAAAGGGAGCCATGAAGTTCTCATTTTTGGTAATCAAAATGTTATGTTATGTTATGTTATGTTATGGCTGATCGGTGTAAAGTATATTTCAGTATATAACTTCCAATCCTATCCCAAATAACCTTGCAGGGGAGCAATATATGAGGTAACATCTTAGGGATGACAGCTATTTAATTAAAGGCATACACATTTACCTGCAATGATTAACAAAGCTACATGCACCTCACATACACAAACGCCACAAATGCACATACAGACAGACGAAAGCAAGGACTGTAGTAATTCCCTCTACTTCACTGCGTTTGATAAAATACATCTCAGTCCAGATGCACACCACTAAAGCAGATAAGAATGGCTCATTATTCACCTCAGCACACAACAGACACACACACACACAGACCTTGCACCACTCCCTTTGCCGCCCTACTGTGGCTGATAGAACCGGGATAAGCAGGGTTTGTTTGGCAGCACTGCGTGTCTGGGACAGCTTCCTACTCTCTTCTCCTTCACTCTGAACAACACTAACCTTGAGATGAAGGAGAGAGAGAAGAGGAAGACCAAAAAGGGAGGAGAGAAGTGGCCTCCCCCCTTTGCCCTCCGGTCCTTCATGTACCCATAAGCAACATCTCTCTCCTCTTCTGTCTGTCACATACACATACACACACACCTGCGGAGTGCAGCAGCAGCCCCAGGAGGAGATGAAATATTCAGGTGGCCTCAGAGGGGCTGGGAAAGGGGTCTGGTGCTGGTCTAATTACATCACAGAGAGTATTGAGTTCATGTGTTTTCACTTTTCTTTGTCTGTGTGTGCATGTTTGCATTTCGTGCACACAAAGGGCTTTGTTTTTATACCATGTCAGGAAGTGGCAACAAGTCAAAATACTAAAAGAGTCTTCCTTATTTAAGGACATAAAAACGATCATATAACACATGGAATTATGCAGTGGCCTTCTAGCAATTTATCTATTACTTTAGAATCATTTAGAAAGTAGCCCCCTATTTGCCCTGATGCAGCATTACCCGCTCTTGGTGGGTAATACATACAGTATTTAACTAAGAATTTCATAGAAGCATCAACAGCCAAACATATTTCAGTATTTAGTGTGTCCACTCTTTACCTTTATTACAGCTTCCATTTTTTAGAGCAACTTGCAGGGATATTTTTCCACACATCCAAAGTTCAGACTTAGAAGTTGGTTGCATTTTCTGTTTCTCATGATCCAAAAAATCCCAAACACATTCAGTGATGGTAAGGTCTGGACTCTGGGGTGGTCAGTCCGTCATTCTGATAGCAAATGTTCTTCTTTTTAAACTGTTTCACTTGCTCAGAAAGGGCTTCTTAACAGCTACACATTGGGTTGTATCCTTGAAGTGGAAGGACTGATGGAAGGACTGACGGAAACACTGACGGAGCTGGATTTTCTCCCCTCTCAAAGATAAAAGCTTTAGGTACTGTTTATGTGATGGTGACAGATTTGGCCTTGCATGGCTGTTGGGATCCCCTGTTTATATTTTTTCATAATTTTTACCAGTTTTGGCAGTTACACCCTTATTTTTGCCCATTCCTCTCATTATCTAATACTTAATCAAATTTGATATTTTTTTAATGTTATAGTACATTTTGTTTATGAAATCATTTTATATATAGACATCAATTCCACTGTGCAAGTCATAGAAAAAACTTTCACTTCACCTAAGAATAGATCACAGTGTCTTTATCATTATGGTTTATCATTTGGTTATGTACACTACCGGTCAAAAGTTTAAGAACATTACCTGTAAAAGGTTTAAAAGCACTGCTGGTCAACAGTTTAGACCACTGCCAGTCAAAAGTTCGACAACGTTTGACCAGTAGTGTACATCAGGTTCAATATGTAATTAAAATTTATATGTAAAATGTAAATCTCTGCCTTAATCTATGCCTAAACTTAAGTCAAATCCTCACTTCAAATGTAGTAATCATCTTTTGATAGCAAGCACTATTTTGTTGGTTCTGAAATAATAGGTTGGCTCTATTTTTTTTCTGGTCTTTCGAAAACTCTTAGGACACTTTTTGTCCTGAAAAAGCTCTGAAAAGGCACATATGTGCAGTCCCTCGAGCAGAAGAGGTGAGCAGGTGCCCCAAGACACCACTTCATGTCAGCACCTCTCCTGCATATTCCAGTGACCTACTGCACCAGCACACTCCAACACAAAAAAACTCTCTCTCTGTCTCTGAAAACACCACCCTGTTATTTCTGGGTTGCCCTCCGTACTCTACCCCTGTGCTTCCCAGACTTAGAGTAGGTGGTATTCCCTCTGCTCTGCCGAATGCAGATTTTTAACTTCATAATTCATGGGCTTTCTGCCGGCGCTCGGCTCAATCAGACGTAATAATCCTGTTTGATAACACAGAAATGCGGATGTGTGTGTGTGTGTACAGTGCTTCTGTACGTGCAGTCTCTGTCTCCACAAGCAGATGATAAGGCCATTTCTATCTGGCGCTGCTTCCAACACTCCTGTATGCGCTGTGCGGATCTTATTGGTCATGGCTGCTATGTGTCGCATCTGTGTGTCATGCCACATTAGTCATGATTTTATCATACTGAGCCTGCTCCAGCCTCCACACACGAGACAAGATCTCCATGTTCTGTGTAATATTGAACGAGTGACATCAGACAAACGTAAATGGGTCTTCAGTTCATTTTCAGCTGAGATAGCTTTCTCATTAAAAGCACATGCCATACTTCTCCTTCTTCGCTTGTAACATGAAAGAAAAGGTGGCTGGAGTTTAAACAAAGCAGCTTTTGTGGGTAATATTTTGATGATTAAACAGTTAAAACCTTTCATACAGACCACTGTATGCTGCAAAAGATGAATGCTAAATTAGACAAGTTTTGAATCACATAAACACATACAGGAGATGGTTAATTACATGTTAAAGCTGGTTGTCAAATGAATTACATATATTAAAGGGCACATATCCCACATTTTACTCATATTGTATTGTATTTTCCCCACTTGAGGTTCAGTTATAATGGTTGCTAGTTTTATGTAGCTGGTTTTATGTACTATCCTCTGGTAATTACCTGAAATAAGACTGTTATTTTTTAAATGTTTATAGGATACAAATACTTCTGTAGGCTGGTAAATGTGACAGTTTTATGACATCACAAAATCAATAAATCTAAAAAGAGTTTGCAGCTTAGCTTCTGTAAACACATTCTAAAGTGTAGATCAGTCAACAGTACATTGTTCAACTTCATCATCAAACACTTTTGTTAAATTAAGGATTACGGGGATCCTTAATTTGGAAGATTAATTCTTAACTTAAACTAAATGATTATACTTATTATTATACTTATACTACCATTTCCACTTCAGCCAAGACTAGGTGTAACTCATGTCTGAGAAAACAGTCTATAGCGTATTACTCTTAAAAGAACAATTACAGAGATTATTTAAAAAGTTCATCTTGGACAGTTAAATTACTTTTTCACTTATTAGGGTCAGAAGGTTGAGGTTCCCTGTAGTGCCATTAGCCTTAATAAAAGCTGTCTATTTCCCATCACGTTGAGGGAGACAGCTTTCCGTTGTGGCCTTTTGTGGACCTTACTGCTTTTTCCTTATGTCTCTCTAGGGATAAATCAAAGGAATACCCCAGTGTTTTCAACCTTTTTTTACCTCTTTTTTTATCTCCTCTGTCTTTAAGACACTCCATGATCATCATCAGTCGAAGCCACACAATACAGATGGGACTGAGTTAAAAGGGCAATTGCAAGCCGAAAGCTTAAAATCATAGTCAAGCAGTGTCTCGGGCATCATGCAATGCATTAAATCTTTTTGTGTAACAAGTGCTTTTACAGAAATTAACCATCTTCTTTCGGTCTTTACCACTACAAACAACTGTGACTGAAGTTTCTATTACTTTTAACATAGACTAGTCTGAAAGACTTTATATATGAATTGTTTAAATATGCAGTAAAACTCCTTTATGTTTTCTTTTAACATTTTGACCACTGACTCATAAGACTACACCACACATAATACATAAGAAAACACACAATATCAGACACTCAGACACCAAATACAGGTACATGTTGCATTATATAGTTATTTAAATATATTAAACAAAAATCTAATATAAATCTAAACCTAATATAAATGACCCTTCTGTTCACAGGTCAGTGTCAAGAAACCCTTTATAAAGTATTCCTACTAACCATACCCAGCTTCAGAATGACAGTGAGCAATAATAAAATTTCAAGTTGCATCTCCACCTCCTTGACTTTCAGAACATCTGCATGTACTGGGGAAGGACAGTGATCCTTTGTTTTAACATAGGAGAACACAAAACACATACATATCTAACTAAATAGTGTCAAGCACAAAGCTAAATTATTCACTTAGTGTCAGATTTGAGCTCATTTTAGCTCAAAGTCAAATCTGTCAAAGAGGAGAAATCCTTGCTGAAAGAAATCACGGAAGCTATTAAAAGTTTTTTGGTTACTGGTTGAGGCCGGTGGTAATGATGAGTAATGATATTTTGTGTTTTCCTGATGAGTTGTGTAAAGGATTGTGCAATGGTTTAACAGGTGTGTTGGAACTGATTTCAGAAGCATTTAATGCTTTTCTAGTAGGATCTCAAGGTGTCCTAAAGGAAATTAATAGTTTCTACTAGTAACCATGAAGTCAAATCCGATTATAAAGCAAAATCATCAGGTTTTAGCCATAGTGTTCCAAATTTCTTTAGGAAAATTGTCCCCATAACCTTTATTTATCCAGTTTTCCAAGAAATCCTGCTTTGTGAAATATCCCCCTGCTTACTCTATCGTGTTTGCTAGCATTAGCATAGCTAACATCTCTATAAAGCTGTCTCCCCCTAGGCCTACCAAGTAAACTGGCTTTGACTACAAAGAAAAAAAAAGAGAGAGAGAGCACGTGAAAGCTAGTGGAAAGGAAAGGAGAGAGGAAGATGAGTACAAGACCAAGTGAAGAAGGTAGAAAGAAGAGAGAAGAAAGAGAGGAACACAGGCAGTGTGTCTCAGACCGTGTGTTGCAGCTCATCTCGGAGGAGACAGCTCCTGTCAACAATCACAGCCTCCTGCTGTCACCACAAACACCAACAAGTGGCATCTTCGCTATCCAATCATTCCACTGCCACGTCCACAACACTCTAGTCTCACTGTCAGTCAAACACACATGCTGGGCTCTGTGCCATAGCTGGTTGCCAAGGAAACACCACATCAGAAAATGCAAGCTTTGGGTTTCTCTTAAAAGACTTCACTTCTGTCTGCTTTGTCCTCCTCCTGGATGCTTAGCTTGTTTTTCCTTATTCTTTTTTAATCTGCAGTATACTCCTCTTTCATTGTACTATAGTCTTCCAATCATTTTCTTCATATTAATGTACATATAAAGTGTAATAGACAAGCTTTGGAACACTTTTTTGACTTTAGGTCACTGTTTCTCAATATCTTTTGAAAAACATCACTATCCCATGTGTGATGTCCTCACACCCCCATGCGTCACACTTTCTCTCAGAAAACAGGAACAAAACAGTTGTCTGTATTATGGGATGTTTGCTTTCAATATGGTAGTAAATTGTTATTGTGCTATCATAATCTCGAAAAGTGGTTCCAAACACTACTTTTTTTTGGTGCACTTCTCTTTTGTCAGCAGGCTAACCCTGAAGAACCTATTGTCTATTTCACACTCATATATACATTTAAAAAACGGCTGTTTAAATAGGAACTGTTGTTTGTTGGAAACAAAATACAATTACATTAGCATTTTTAATAAGTAGCTTTGGCCGAATGATTGTTAGTTAACTGTTCATTGGGTAACCCTTTAAATCCTTCATAGTTCGGTTGTGTTTTATAACCATGTTTTTGCATATATTCAACATTCTCTGATTTGGTAGAATGGCTGTAGCGCTGTACAAAAAGCAGAAGGAGAATTAGCTCAATAAGTGGGTCATGAATAAGTAATATGTCCCAAGCATCAGCTTCACAAAAAGACTCTTATTATTAACTCCAGTCTCCTTTTAGGTAACTCAATGCTGATTTGAAAGGACATTTCATATCACCACCGGAGCAGGAGGTAACAGATCTTAAAATACTGAAGAGAACACTCAGATGTGATGTTTCTCAGTGCCAATGCCAGGCTGCAAACAGGGCCGCCAGATTTTATGACGATTACCTCAAAATAAGGGGGAATAAATTCCATGATGCATCACCACGGTTATTTTCGCATGCTGTGCTATATTTGAGACTCAACCAGCTGAAACTGCTTTGAGTTTCCATGAATGGAGATGGCATAGTTCTGTTGTCATCTGAAACACTAACTAGCTTTGCTTTTGACTGTGTTCCCACAGGTCCTGGCCATCATCTCAATCCTGTTCATTGTGCTCTCCACCATCGCCCTATCTCTCAACACCCTCCCAGAGCTACAGGACATAGATGAGTTTGGACAGGCAACAGACAACCCCCAGCTGGCCCATGTAGAAGCAGTCTGTATTGCTTGGTTTACCATGGAATACCTCCTTCGCTTTCTCTCCTCACCCAACAAATGGAAGTTCTTCAAAGGCCCACTTAACATCATTGACCTGCTGGCCATCCTCCCATATTACGTCACCATCTTCCTGACTGAGTCCAACAAGAGTGTGCTGCAGTTCCAGAACGTCCGGCGAGTGGTGCAGATCTTTCGGATTATGCGAATCTTGCGAATTCTTAAATTAGCTCGTCACTCCACTGGACTGCAGTCACTGGGATTCACGCTACGGCGCAGTTACAATGAACTGGGCCTACTAATCCTCTTTTTGGCTATGGGCATCATGATCTTCTCTAGCTTGGTCTTCTTTGCAGAAAAAGATGAAGAAGACACAAAATTCAAGAGCATCCCTGCCTCCTTCTGGTGGGCCACTATTACCATGACTACCGTGGGCTATGGAGACATTTACCCCAAGACATTATTAGGAAAGATTGTGGGTGGTCTATGCTGCATTGCAGGAGTGCTTGTCATTGCCCTACCCATCCCCATCATTGTAAACAACTTCTCTGAGTTCTATAAGGAGCAGAAGAGACAAGAGAAAGCCATCAAGAGACGTGAAGCTCTGGAGAGGGCCAAGAGAAATGGCAGTATAGTATCTATGAACATAAAGGATGCGTTTGTTCGAAATACAGAGCTCATGGATGTGGTGGTGATGGAGAAGACAGAAGAAAACATGGTGAAGAAAGAGAAAGTGCAAGATAATTGTCACACATCACCCACCCGCTGGAAATGGACACCTAAACGCACCATCTCTGAGACCAGTTCCAATAAGTCTTTCACTGGGAAGGAGCCGGGATCTCCAGTTAGAGCTGCCAGTCCATCCAGCCCACAACACCTCAACGTCCAGAAGCTGGAGGAGATGTACAGCAAGATGGGTAAGACCCAGTCCCAGCCCAACCTGAACAGTAAGGAGCGAGGTCCATTGTCTAAATCAGCCAGGAGGAAGGACGAAATGGAAATGAGAAGTATTCCTGCTGACCGAGCACCCACCATAACCGATGGTGTGACAGATATGAGAAGCATGTCAAGCATTGACAGCTTCATCAGCTGTGCTACAGATTTTCTGGAGAGCTCAAGATTCTCGCACAGTCCCATCTCAACCCAACCTAGCAGAGTCAGCGCCAATCCAGGACTGGAGACCACCCTTGAGCATGAGGCCATGAAGAATCCTGTTGGTCCACCCAAGCCTGGGAGAGCCATGTTCTCCGACAGCCCTCGGGATCTTCGATTCTGCAACCCCTTAAAGACAAGATCCCTCAAAGTCAACTTCTTCTCAGGAGAAACCACAGGTCCTACTGCAGGTTCATCCCAGGGAGACAGTTCTGTCATTTCTGACCGCTCTATAATGAGCCCAGAAGTATCTGTCTACACCACTGCCAGCAGCAAGACTCCGCCCAAGACTCCTGAGACACTCGTACCAACTGTTTTCACATTTCATGATGCGTCGATCAGCAAGTACATTGACGCTGATACAGATGACGATGACCACCTTCACGATGGACCAGGTTCTAGTCCATCAGAGCGCCTCTTGGGGAACACCAGCCCCAAGCTTAGCAACAGCTCTCACCAACGAGGAGCAAACCACCTGGAGCTGTCCCAAAGGATGCTGGGACCGAACAGTCTGTTCTCCCTGGAGGGGCGGTCAGGAGCAGGACAAGAGAACCATGTGATTTCAGGAGATAGAGGGCGCTCTAAAACACTAAATGAGAATAATTAAAACAGGCAATGTAGCCCGAGACAACTGGAATTATGAATGCTGACAGAGCAGAACACTGCTGATGGAAACTTAACCTAACACTACTCCAAACCTGAGCAAAACACATGCACCATAACAGCTGCACTTCCATGGATATAGAACACTCAGTAGACACTTTAGGATAAACTCTTTAATCAGTTTGCTGCTTGAGCCAGCAAGGACAGTCTGAATGACAGCTATAAAGAACTTTTGCTAGGGACAGAATCTAAGAATGCTTGACAATGACATGTTGATGGTTGATATTTTCCAATCCCAACCTGAACTGTGTTCAGTCCCACTAGAATTTGGTACTTACTGAAGCCATTCTGCGCAATGAGCAATTTCACTGTTTTTCTTTTTTTTTCCCAGGATGAATCTTCCTCAAAACTGGCCTTAGTTTTATGCGCCGACAGTATGTGTTGTCTTTGCAAGTGTGGGTTTGTGTGCGTTTAAGCAAGAGGGTGCCAGATAGAGAGAGAGAGAGAGAGTGAGTGAGAAAAAATGAGCAAGATATAGAGACCAAAACAGGAGAATGTGTGAACAGCTGACATCAGTTTCCCAACAGACGCATTGTCCTACGTGTACACATGCTCTCTGTTTTCAATACAATCTTTTTTTTTTTAAAGACAAATGAAATATTTAAGTTTGCTTGTTGTCTCTTCTCCTTTGCCTAATGTTTCTGAAACAGTCCTCTGCGGAGATATGTAGGTGCAGAGCTTTCAGAGGTTACAGCCACTGTGATTCACCGTTTTTGGTCAAATCATGTCACAGCCCATGCGTTAATTGTCAGATTGACTTGTTTGATTATGTGCACAGCTCTAGTCTCTGTTTTATTTGTCCTCTCCTTTTCTTTATGTAACTGCGGAACTCCTCCTCAACTTCTATAAAACAGGCAATGGAATCATCTACATCGTTCAAAGGAGCCATTCTCTTTCGTTGATTGACTGATGCCAATCAACACGTTTGGAGCAAAAACAGCCGAACTGAAAGGACAGCACTGAAAACACTTTTTCCCCCTTTCCTTTACAGCATTCAGGAATGCAAAACCGGAAGAAGATTCTGTTGATTGTATAAAACAGCAATGCTGGAAATGATGTACTGTTCTAAGTTATAGTTAGATACTTCAGTTCTGGTGGAATACAATAGACTTTGATGTGGTGCAAAGAAAAAAAAACAACAACGAAGGAATCATAAATGTATATTTTTAAAATATTTTCTAAACAATGGAACTTAGATGAATAAATTATGCTACTCTCTTAGTTTTGCATTTCAATATAAATAGTATAAAATATTTATTTTAAAGGGATTGTATTTACTAGATTATTTGTTGAGATAATCTCTTTGTATTGTTTGCTACTGTCTCCTGGTCTATATGTTGTGAAATACTTCTGTCCTTTTATTCATTTATCCTTTGTACGATAAATGGAGCCAAAGAGTTGGTCACTAATACGACTGACGTTGGCGACCCCCTTGAAGGAGAATTGTACCGGTTTTCTTTCTCATTTCTGCATCATTCGATCACTGAGGTGTAAAGAAACTTGTTTAAAACCAAGCATTGTCTATTAACTTACAGACTCCGATTTTTACAGTGGTGATAATAGGAACCAGAGGTTGTGATGTCGGCAAAGCATATCTACAATAGCCATTGAACCTACACATCTTCTGATTTTCTAAATGTAGTGTTGATTATGGTAAAATAGCGCTAAATACAAAAACAACTATTATTTTATCTCCCAACTCTCATGAAACAATGTCTCAGGCACCAGGCCAAGTATTCATAAACATTTAATGTAATTGCTTCCTGTGATGAAGCTTTCGGAGTCTCTTCGGATGTCTAGTTCCTTTCACCACCTCTGTAAACAGTCCTGAGTCAAAAGCTTTCTCTAGAATGAAGTATCTGACAACAAGCCACTGTTTACAAGCCAACGATAAAATGATGCAGAATTTTTTGAAACATTGGTGGAATTCCCCTTTAACACTCGCCGGTACAGTGACGGCAGGACTCAGCGGTCTTTAAAGCAAAACTCTGGAGCACCCCAAAGCAGCTAGAGCTGTGTTGCGTAGACTGTTTTAGGGAATTTTTTTTAAAGAACAATTTTGATATTTTTGTTAACGTTACATGCTGAATGACTGACGACTGCCACACATTAAGGAACTTTTCAAATTAACAAAAGAGTTAAATGCTCAGAGATTCAGCACAAAATCACATGTTACATGTCAGATCTGCAGCAAATACTGCCCTGCCTTAGATCGCCAGTAACAGATTCTGAAAGCTGCTGACGTACTAATAATAGAGCTGGGCATTTGCTGTCTTAGAAGCCATATGATATAGAAATGCACCGACGTGCAAAACGAATCAACACTCCACGTGCAAATGTGGACATTATAAGCACACAAACATCCTTGACACCATCTTTACACACGGTAGGCTGCGACTACAACTCAATTCACTTAAATGCACATTAGGAAAAGTGAGACTGCAACTGTCTTAGTGTCCTACCTGCCCCAGTGTGTGACAGATTCAGGTCACATCCATCTCATCCTATTGATCCAGCTCTCTTGTGCTCCCCATCACATAAAAGATTTACTGCCAGACATACTGAAGCCATTAGCACGGGTGCTAATTGCTACTGAGTTAACTTATAACCACAGACTGGTGCATGACTGATAGCTCAACACTAAGCTGATCACTTACTTTAAGTGGTTTTGTCCAGACTGAATCTCTGCCAACATGCAGAAGGCATTTGATATGTAAAAGTCATATGACATTTTTCAAGATTCCACTTGTGCATGAGGCAGACTTAAAATAGGACAGGACTATTAAAAAGTAAATAATAATTATTTAGATGATGCTGTCCTGTTTTCCTCTTTGGCTGTTGACGTTTCTACATTAAAAGAAGTGGATCCTTTATCCCTTTGTGTATGTTTACATTGTCTCTATGTCTGTCCCCATCAGTTTCTGTCCTCTTTTCATGACGTTTGTTCTAGCAGATCTGTTTGTACGACAACCGAGAGAGAGCACGGAATAAAAACACAGAAAACCAGGCTGTAGGTGTTGTGTTGTGAGTGCGCGAAGTGCACAGAGAGAGAGAGGGAGAGGCACTCCAAACAGGTATAGCAAAGCTCTGACAACACAGTTTCCATGGTGATAGCAGCACCATCCAAAACAGTCTGGCACTGACAGGCTGTCTGGCCTACTGAGCAAGGAACGTTAGTCAGACTCATGTAAAACTCAACACTATTATCCCTCATGAACCGCAGGGGTCACAGCATTACGTTACCATTATGGCTGTTTGTCCGCAAACAGTGGATGCAAATAAAATCAGAGAACAACCTGAAACACGATGTGCTGTCTGTCTGACCCACTGTGCTTGCTCATTATAGTATGGTACTAATATAATACTGTGGCGTGGGGGGTTCTCAGAGAATGCGTAGACAAGCCAAAGTTCATACCCATCGCACAGCTTTGTATAGAACCTGACAGGAAGAAAGGAGGGAAAATAGCTGCTGTATGCCTCAGCTCATGTCTCTTCCACTTTCATTCACTCTCTGCACACACAAACACAGACCCTGGAAGAAGTTCCTAGCCCCATCCTCCAAAATAAGAGTGCACGGCAACAAACTGAGCATAATAAATGTAACACATAATCGAAAAACAACTTTTAACTGAATACAATTCAGATGTGTTCTGACACCACACTGGGCCTACCTTTGTCCAAGAGCAGTAACCCTGCTCCCTTCCAGTCCCAGTCTTTGAAATGTCTAGGAGTCTGTCACTTTTTCTTTGAGGGCTCCTGGCCCAGGGGAAAATCTGGCATCCCAATCTTGGCTTCTGGGCTGTCCATTGTGGCTATCTGGATGTCATCGGCCTCCTTAGGCTTGTAAGCCCCATGGTGCCCTCAACTTGAAAGTACACCCCACACCCAGAGATACTCAAACCCACAAGGAACCTTAGCACACTACTCTGGAGCCTGACCCTCTGCCATGGCCATATCTCTTGTCTTCCATGCATTAGTGTTGTAGGGGTTACACTGGCAGAGTCATGTCAGCATCTTGTAGTGGACATAAGTTTAATGCTTAACTGCCCTATCAACGGGTGCTGGTCAGCTATCTTCTTGGCTAGCCTGCATGTGGCAGAGGGGCAAACAGCACGCCATGAGTCTTTGGGAAAGTGTACTCTTTCCAGAGCCAGAGGATGGGCCATTCCTTGGTAACCCATGCTTTGCTGCAGCTTGCTGCTTTCCTACAGGATTTTCATGAGAACATACTCTTCCCCTGGGGCCCCCAGCCCCGTTCATGGCAGCCTCTTGACCTTCGCCAGCTTTGCAACATCAGTGTGGTACCAGGTCGCAACAAGACCTGGTAAGACACCAGATCTTGCATCAACACGGAGTATGTCCACTTGTTACTACTTCTTGAGCCAGTTCTGACACCATTTATAGTGTGGTAGGCTCTCAGAAGGAGTGTAAACAAGTTGAAGTTTGTACCTATAACACAGCTTTATTTAGAACCTGACTCAGCAAAAAGCACAAGGAGGGTAAATAACCGCTGTACGCCTCAGCTCATGTCTCTTCCACTCTCATTCACTCTCTGCACACAGGAACACAGACTGTGGGGGCCGCTCCTTGCCCCAAAATAAGAGTGCCCAGCAACCAATTGAGTATAATGAATGTTGAAAACACGTAACCCAAATACAGGATGACAAAAACCTATTCTAACTAAATACTATCCTGATGTGCTTTGATGCCACATTATGCTCAGAATCATCTAACACTCTACCTCTCCTTAGCATGCCTTCCTTTTTACTCTGAGCTTTCACTGAAGAAAAAAACGGTGATGCAGGTAATTAGTCACATTAAGAGGGTATGATGGCTGCAAATAGTTTGGGGTCAACATGAATATAAACTCTAATTACATATGCTATATTGAGGTACGGCAGCGTGCAAGAACAGAGAGGGGTATTTGTAGAAAAGAAAAAGAAAGAAAACGCAGGAAAACGGATCAGGCTTTATGCTGAACTGAGATAAAACTTTTTTGCAGGCACATGCGCTTCAGTGCTTTAGAGTCCAAGCACTGAATTCTATAAATAAGAGCATGAACATGTTTCAAGAGCACCAACTATGAAAGCACTCCTAGTCAATGAAATGATTGGTGTGTTTAGGATACATATTTCCAGCAATTTAAACTTAGGTTTCACTTTATTTTGATAGCCCCCTACAAATCTCCCTATAATCCACAGGTGTCCAGTTAACAAGGCATATGGTCAACAGCGATAGTGGTAGAATTTGCACCAGGGTTTAGGACTTGGGTTACTGTTAGGATTAGGTTTTTGGTTGAGGTTAAAATAGGGTTTAAAATGGGTTTAGGGTTAAGGACTATTCATATATAATTTAATAGATATTAGTTTGAACTTAAATGCAATTCAGACTTGCATATCTGTCAATGTCCACAACTGGCAAAGCTGCATAAACCCTCCCAGCAACAGCCCTATCTAAGGCCGCATCATTAGTCCTTGCTTAAAATGTAGTTCTATGACGCCCTCCCGTGGCCTGCAGAAGAAAACACTTTACTATCTGTGTGACTTAGAGATGATGCAGGGTTATCGTCAGGATCCCAATAACAGGTACAACACACATACAATTTTACTATTTGACGAAATTGTCAAATCAGAGGTCAAGATTCAATCAGTTGTTTAAATATGTCTTGTCTATACAGCTGTAATTGTATATTACACAGACTGATAAATAACATTTATCAGATAGCATCAGATCTACCTAACTAAAAAGCCCCTAGACACCTAGAATATAATATTTAATATTATATATAACAGCTATAACAGCTTCCACCCTTCCAATGTTATCTACTACAGCTATAACAAGGTTCCACTTTTCTAGGAATGCTTTCTGCAATAATTTGGAGTGTGTATATTGTGTCAAAACAGGGCCTACTCTAAACTGCTTCACAAAGCTGGAAGCATACAATTGTTCAAAATGTAGCAGTAACATTTTGCTTCACTGGAACTAAAGGTCTTAGACCAAGCCCTGAATTACAACCCCATAGTATTATTCCTCCTGCACTAAACTTTTTGGTTGGCAGACAGGTAAGGAAAGTAACGTTCTCCTGGCGTTTATTAAACCCAGAAAGGGAAAGATATTTAGAAGAGACTGAGGGACATATGTTTAACACAGCTAGAATCAGACTTTTCAAACAACATCTCAAGAGTCAAGTAGAGACCACTTAAAAGTCCAGTCTTTTCTAAACACTTTATTTAGAAATGTACTTTACACGTCTGATGGCTCTGGTCAAACACATAAATAGCTACTATTAATAATAACATAAAAAATGTATTAATACAGATAATTACTCCTAATTACAAACGGCGCCTAAAACCACGTTACTGGTGCCAGAGTGTTACATCATCAAACCGCGCCTCATATTTGGCATAAGTGTGGGAAAGTGAACTCGTCTCGCCTTAATGGCGCATCAAAAATCCTGAATCGGCGAAGATATTAAGGGAGCTGTTAATCTTTTTCTAGGTAAAGTGTTGTTACGAGGAGTTGTGTGTATCGAATGGGGTTTTATAGCTTTTTGCTAGCCGAAGCTGATAGAAAAGCGCGGTTGCGATTCCACAGTCAGTCAGTTAGCTAGCTTAGCTCAGCTCACATTAGACTGAAATGTGTTTTGCTGCGGTAGATAGCCTTAGCGTTAGCTGTCGATTAACAAGCAGAACACCATAAGCTATAATGCCCACATGTATCCAGCAATACTAATCATTTTTGGGTGCCTTCTCATGTTACTGTGAGTGAAAGCCGATAAATGGTTAGCTCACATGCTAACGTTAGCCAGTCTCTGGCTGCTAAGCTCAGATATCATTGTTGCTCCTATTTTGAAAGTCGTTCCGGTTCCTAGTCTCACTAATTCCTTTCTCCACAGCTTTTTGCTCTCGGCCAATAATCTGTGATGAGTTTGTTCGGCTCAAGCTCCGGCTTTGGTACCGGAGGGACAGGAGTATTTGGCAGCACCACAACAGATAGTCATAACCCAATGAAGGTAAAACACTGTCAGTGCAGAGCTACTGCTCTGGTCAGCAGGGTTGCAGATATTTTCGTGCTTTTCCGTTTTCCCACCTTTTCGTATTTGTCTTCCTCAATCAGGATGTTGAGGTTACGTCCCCACCAGATGATAGCATAAGCTGCTTGGCCTTCAGTCCTCCAACGATGCCTGGAAACTTTCTGATTGGAGGATCTTGGGCGAATGATGTGGGTTGTTGTTGTTGTTCTTGTTCTTCTTCTTATTATTATTATTATTATGATTATAGGTGTCACATATTTATTGTGATGTATAACACTGTTCATTGTGCTCTGTAATATCAGGTGCGATGCTGGGAGGTGCAGGATAATGGCCAGACTGTACCTAAAGCTCAGCAGATGCACACAGGGCCAGTCCTGGATGTCTGCTGGAGTGATGTAAGACAGATTACAGTGTGTTTAAGCCACCTAGTTTGCTTAAATGTAGGCTTTGTGCACTGAATGTGTTGATGAGCAAAAGGTCCACAGACGTTCCTATTTTAGATAATCATCACAAGTAGTATTTAAACATAGCTTGGCATGCAAGTAGTAACATGCATTTTCTACTTTTGTACTGTGCTAAAGTGTTACAGATACAGTTTTCCTGTGTTAATAGGATGGAAGTAAGGTCTTCACAGCTTCCTGTGACAAAACTGCCAAGATGTGGGATCTGAACAGCAACCAGGCCATGCAGATAGCACAAGTAAGTCATTCTTTTGCAGCCAAACGCACTGCCAATAAAGACGTAATGTGTAAGCAGCAAACCATTAGCTGTTATGATTATTTATTCAAAAAACACTGGGATCTTTATGAAATGTTTGGCACATGCTTTGGTCAAACTACCAATAGGACAAAGCACCACAGCTCTTTTCCCATCCTTAACAGCAAGGTTCATGACATTTTGAGTGCCTGTATTTTTAAATGCTAACAAGCCACTGCTTACCCTGCCTCTATCTGTTATTTATGGGGTGTGCCAATGTGTGAATGACTTCACGTTACCATATCTTTATAAATTTAGCAGCAAGTACCACTTTAGACATCTACACACTTTTAATTTTACTTTTACCTTATTCATCTGTTGATGAGGTGCTGTTGATCTTACAGATATTCAACTAATAAACTTATACATTTCCATTAATATATTACATCAGCTGTTTGTGTTAGTGTGTCACAGCTACAGTTGGCCAACACGCGATGTGTGTGCTCACCACTTTGTTGGGTTCTAATTCACCAGCGTCTTGCTGAACTAGCTGTGGGTGGAGCTACTTAGGTGGGGCTGTATTATTTTAAGGAGCCCCCGCTTAAAGTACGAAGGAACCACATCGGAACAGCTTGTTGAATCATGTTTTCTGACCTAAACAGCTCATATACTCAGAGTTGTCTTATTTTACACTTTATAGATTGTTAAGAACTCCAAATACCCAAATGTTTGTGGACAGGAAAAGGAAAATGTATTGTTCTTGTAATGTTTCAAATTCGTATTATGTACATAGAGACAGTTGCATTTTGCCGTGTCTGGTTTCAAATAATGGAACAGTTTTGTTTGTTTTTGTTTTTTTTTTATCAACTACTTCTTGTAATGTGCATATACAATGACTTTTTTGGTCAATAAAAAGTTTGCTGTGGTGTCCCAATAAGGTTGTATGCGATTGTGAGATCAGTAGTGTCCTATTTGTTCATTTTATCTAGCATGAAGGCCCAATCAGGACAATCCACTGGATAAAAGCCCCAAACTACAGCTGTGTCATGACAGGCAGTTGGGACAAAACACTGAAGGTAAGTTCACATTGTGGTTAGCCTAACTGCTTTATTTCATTTGGTCCAGAGTGGGGTCCACATTCTCACTAGCAGACCCACTGATGGAGTAGCCCAATAGATTTGGTTGTCTGCATTCTGTGTAATCTGTGATTACGGCCCTGAATAAACTCTGGAATTACTTTTTCTTCTTGGCTGATTGACAGTTCTGGGACACACGCTCCCCAAACCCCATGATGTCTTTGCCGATGCCAGAAAGATGCTACTGTGCTGATGTGGTAAGGAAATGATCAAACATAGATCATTAGACTCTGCATCCAGTGTTTTTATGAAAATGTGTGTGAATATTTTATTGAAAAGACAGCTTTTTATTGTTGTGAGTAGCAAGCTGTTTCTTTGTTTTAATTATGCACTAAAGTCCTTTTACACATGAAATGTATCTGGTGGATTATCTAAGTGTTACCTGGAAGCCAACTAGTGCAGTTGTTCTTAAACCTGGTATGTGATGGTAGTACTGATATACTACAGCTTTGGAGTTTCTCTTGCTTTCAACACAACTGATGAAATTAAAGAACTAATCAAAACGCCAAAAAGCTGTTACTGAGGAGGACTGGGTGTGCTAGTTCAGAGAAAAGACTAAAACGTTCAGAACAGTTATATTCCAGGACTGAGAACTATTAACCTAGAGTGCATAAAATTCCAGTCCTTTTCCAATCTATCATTACTGTGCCCCCAACATTGACCTTACCAAGCCTATGATTCCAAAATTAATTAAAAAACACTATTACCTCTGTTTTGTTTTCCCACTTATTTGGCAACAGGGTCTCCATGAAAATTATGATCCTAAATTACTATCTTTTGACAGTATCCATATGCTAAACCTGTTTGTATAGAAAGGAAACCATATAGAAAAATAAAGTACAACCTTATTAACTGTTGTTTTTCATTAGAAAATTAATTTGTGTTTTATATACAATATTTATCTTTGTGCTCAGGTGTATCCTATGGCTGTAGTGGCCACTGCGGAGCGAGGCCTAATCGTATATCAGTTGGAGAATCAACCATCAGAGTTCCGCCGTATAGATTCACCTCTGAAACATCAGGTTGGTCACAGTTTCTCATGCTTGGGCAGTAGTTGTTGAATAAAATAGGTACAACTGGAAAAGTGATTATGGAATGTTTTACAGGATTTTAAAGCATATAAGCAGACAAGCAGATTTATTTTTTAAATGACCACCTCCTCTGTCTGTTAGTTCTAAATTATGTAGTAGTATTAATTGTTCTGATATAATTATTTCTGAAGTTTCCCCTGTAATATTTGTATTTTGATCTCCCAATATTTCTCTTTTACAGCACCGTTGTGTGGCCATCTTTAAGGATAAACAGAATAAACCCACTGGCTTTGCACTGGGCAGCATTGAGGGACGAGTGGCCATTCATTACATTAACCCACCCAATCCGTAAGTCCACAAAAACGTCCAGCTGTTACTACAATGGCTTGTTCATGAATAATATGCTAATGGGTTTGGTATTGTTTCCCTAGAGCCAAGGATAACTTCACCTTCAAGTGCCATAGATCCAATGGAACCAATACAGCCACACCGCAAGATATTTATGCTGTATGTACTCTGGCCCGTCATCATTTTCAACAGTTTATAGATCTTATCTCAATATGTTTAGCTAGTACAATGTAAACGTTAACAAATTCACTGAGATATTTAAATATGGTGCAGTAGAAAAGTGATAGTGATAAACAGGCTGTGATAACATTCTGCCTGTAATTTTGTTTATAAAGTTTTTAGTGCTTAGAAAAATGGTTCTTGATGTTACTGCTGTGGTTGTTTATGCATATTGCTCATGTTCCTGTATTCTGTTTAAGGTCAATGCCATTGCTTTTCACCCAGTGCATGGCACACTGGCCACAGTGGGATCTGATGGCCGCTTCAGTTTCTGGGATAAGGACGCTCGCACCAAGCTGAAAACCTCTGAGCAGCTTGACCAGCCAATCACGGCGTGTTGCTTTAACCACAATGGAAATATCTTCGCCTACAGCTCCAGCTATGATTGGTCCAAGGTACAGCCTACATTCAGACATGCTGTTTCCAGGGAAAAAATGTGCCCAAGTAGACAGAGAAAGTTAGTATTTATAAAAGCAGGAGCATATTTGATTAAATATTAAGGCCAACAAATTAATCAAGTGGAATAATAAAAAAAAAAATTCTATAGCTGTACACTTCAGAAAAGATTGGTGACCCTTGTAGATGCTGTGTTGTCTGTTCTTGTCTAACTGAGGTGATATGTCTGTGGGTCCACCATGTTGGAGATCCACTTTTAAACAAATGTGTGTACTGAGAATTTCTCATTATGAAATTGTCTAAAATTTCCTTATTACCCAGCAGATTTATACTTAATTGTTTTGCTTGATATATATATATATATATATATATATATATATATATATATATATATATATATATATATATATATATACACACACACACACACACACACACACACACACACACACACACAGAAGCATTACACAGGCATGAGTGTTGAGCGCTGCGTTCTCTTCATTATATAATCCTGTTGCAATTTGTAAGGATGTTGTTTTTGAACATTTCAAACAGTATCTTTTTTTGAATTGTTGCTCTGTAAAGACACTAAATACTTTGAAATGGCAGTGCAGTTGATTTGCCTGGCTGAACCCAAAGCAAAATCTGAGTGAGATTTTTATTATTTCCCTCTTCTCTGAATGATAGTTAGCTAATTATTAGTATCATTTATAAGCTACGTTTGGTGTGTTAGAGTGGGGGAAACGCCAGAATGAGAAGGACTGATGTGCCTCAGGACAAGAATTAAGAAACGAATGACCTAATTATGAGACTGGGTTTCCTTTTTTTTTTTTTTTTTGAAGCTTCTGCAGCTGTATATATGGGTGTGTGTGAGAGATGAATAGAGAGCATATGGTTCAGGTATTAACATAGAAAATAAACCTACAATAAAGGCTGTTCTCACTTTTAACTGTCTGATGCTGTACTTCATAGGGGCATGAGTACTACAACCCTCAGAAGAAAAACTACATCTTCCTGCGGAACGCTGCTGAGGAACTCAAGCCTCGGAACAAGAAATGGTGAGAGTGGGATTTCCGTTACCATGGAGATGGTGTCTGTCGCCAGACAGGGCTGGGGTTGCCCTGCTTCTATGTGCTGACTCTCTTCTCTGTGCTCTGTTGCCCTACTTGGCATCCCAGGATGCTTTGCATGCTGGAACAAGGGAGTTTTTGCGGAGGTTTGCTGCTGTTTAGCGTTACAAGGGTCAGAATGTAGAACAGAAGTGTTGCTGAAGGTTTGCAGGTCTTGTTCTGTAATAATGTCACACTTTCTGACTGTCAGAACAATAGCTAGATGCATAGCTTTGATCAGAGCTTGATTGTGCTGCACACAGGCTTTGTGATTACATAGAAATCTGTTTTCACTGACAAAGCTGAAACGCTTAAGTAGTCTTAACTTTCAGTGAAGGAGGACATGAGTCATTCCTGTTTGCACTTATTAAATCAAATGTTATTTTGTAAATCAAATAGCTCAGTTATAGCATTGATTCACCACTGATCATGAATGCTTAGAAATTTATTTTTAAAACATCAGTGGAGCATGGAAAAAGGTAAATTCACAGATTTTTTTCAAAGAAAGTTTCTTCATAACAAAGTCATTCTAGGTGGTTTGTTGTAGCAAAACTTACCCACTTGGATGTCTTGATGTCTTTACTCTCAAAATTGTCAAACAATGTTGCAGGCACCAATCAGCGTATTCATAAACATATGTAGTTATTTTCTGTGAGTAAGCGTTTAGATGCGCTAAACCAATCACTGTGAACAATTTTGCCTCTAGTTTCTCTAAAGCAGGGCATTTGGCGTCAAACCAGTCTGAATGAGTTTGTTTACATGTCCATCATTTAATTATGCAGGAGTTTTGAAAAATCAGTAGAATTCCCGTTTAAGAAGCTTACAAATTGCAGGAATTGAAATGAATTTCGGACAGTATTTTGTTCGTAGTGTTGCAGTGAAGTGTGTACCTGTTTTGGGAGGGGAGGGAGAGAGAAAACAATAAACGTGATTTAAAAAAGAAAAAATGCTTATGATTGAATTATGACTGACCACTACCCCTCCTGTCTTTAGATCCAGCAAGCTGTCGCATCTCGGAAGACCTACGTTAGTGTGTAAATATGGGAGAGAGCGAGAGACACCTTATGGCTAACATCTGGACCAATGACGTGGCATTGCATACTTTGTATGGACCATTCAGAAGGGGCCAGCCGCCCCTATTCAATGGTGATGACAGCTAATGGCTTTTGAGTAAAACAAAAGAAGCCATGCTTTAGTGTTCTTGGTGTACCTTATATTGTTGTTGATTCTTTCTTTTTCCTCTTCTTTTTTACATTCATGACTACAGCTCTTCCTTTCCCCTCTTTTTTTATATTGCTTTCCAAAGAAAATGACATTTCCACCTCTGCTTTGCTGTTACAACATGGTGTAGAATTCAGTCTTGACTATGTGAAACCAATAAATAAATCTCTGCAGGACTTTCTCTTCACATTTCAAAATATTTCTATTCTCATGTTCTGGAGGAAGCTGAAAATGATTGTGTTGGGTATGTGCCTCAGTTTATCCAAATCATCTAGATCTCTGGTTTCCAACCCTGCTCCTGGTGTACATCCTGTGCATGTTTGTGTTTTCCTGCTATATTGTGAGACTTGATAATTAACTGATTACTTGGATGTGTTTGGGCCAGAGGAAACATCAAAATGTGCCAGGCTGGTGCCAGGATTGGGAACCACTGCTTTAGAAGGTTCTCTCAGTTGTTTGGGAGCCTTTGCGCTGCTTTGTTAACAGAAAATATAATTTTTTGTGGGGCATTTTTAATTGATCTGCCCTGCCAGGTCAGTATTATCTACAAAGCTTGCATATTCCTAGATCAGTTTCATATGCTGAACATGTGAATGTTATCAAAGTGGAGATGGTCTAGCTTTTTATTACTATCCTGTTCGGTTCTATCTAACCCATCAAAGTAGCATTTATGAATGCTTTATACATGCTTTAAGACAGCCATTATCCCACACACACATCCATTTTGACTGCTGTTGTGATGCATGTCCACTAGGAGGCAGCGTCTCACTTCCAGTCTTTGGGTTGAAGTGTGGCTGATTATCAAAGCACGCAGATCAAAGTGAGTGAGTGCATCAGGTGAGCCTGAAGAATAGACAGGAGAGAGCCACTGGAGACTTATCGGTAGGATATGAATAGCAGGTTGGGGCGAGCTACAAAGGCCTGGAGTGAGAAGGCTCGCATGGTCTGGGTGTAAAGGTGCGAGAACCGCCACCCTCCTGTAGTCATTAGAACATCACCTCACTGTCAGCTAGGCCTTCAGCACTTCGCAGGGGCACTTCAATAGACCGTGGGAGAGGAACTGCCCCAACGTCTTGAGCGTTAATCCTTCAGTTCGATATTTGATGCCCTTCTGTTCTTAGGATGAGGGCACGCTGTACCTCGCTGTGCCACGAACGCGTTGGTTCATCATGGTCCAACGGTGGCTACAGCTGGCACAGTTACACGAGTGAAGGAGTGAACAGTAGAGAGGTACCCAGTGCGTGGTGATACAAGCCCTGGCCTGTTCTGCTGCTGTGCAGAGGCTTGGTTGATTGATGCTGTTCTGCATTAATGAATAATGCAAAAGAGGCTCTAAGGCCTTTGTGACATGACCCTGCTATGGGTCAAAGGAGTTGAAAATCACAAGCCTTGTGAATTACAGTAAGGCGTGCTGAATTCAACAGCCTGGGCTCTGTGGCTCCTCGTTTTCTCAGAATGTCTCAGTGTAGTTCGTACAGTGTAGTGTTATGCGTGTATGTGTTTAGCGGATGTACTAAAAGCCGGTCCCTCTACCCCACAAAGCACACATTTAATACACACACGTTCATTCACTCCTGGCGGGCTGTTTGCATTAAAAAGAGATCTGATGGGCTGTCCGAGTCACAAGGCCAGAGTACTGCCGGCAGTGAATCGTTTGTGTTGTCACTGTAAATAGTTTTACGAGCATCAAGTGCTCAGAAGCAGACAACCCAACCCCCCCCTGACACAAAACAATCAGATATACGCTTTGGCTCAATTTCAAACAAAAAATAAGGCTACTGGTGTAGTAGCATACAGCCTCAAAGAATGATCTAATCCCTTCCTCAAACGCCTGAGTTGTTATTAAACGTGGGAGACACAGACTAGACCAGCCTTTTTTTACAGTAGGTAATGTAAGCTGAAGCAGTAATGTTAATCTATGACAGTCTGAATTGTATATATTTCTTATTCAAGGTGCCGTAGCCATTTTTCTTATATTCATTTACCTCTTTTTGGAAATAAAACCGGTTAATTAAACGCGTTTCAAGCGTACTCTGTCTGTTTTCCTTTGTTTGCTGCAAGGACACAAAGCAGGTGCGAGAGAAATTGGGGCGGGCAGAGAGGAGGAGACTTGTGACGTCAGGGCAAAGTTTTCAGGAAAAAGATCGCGCCCTGCCATTGGCTGCCGCTTGCTTTGGGCGTGGCTTCGGGAAGAACGTATATATAGAGGAACCCCGGAAAAAACGTGAGGGGAGGTAGTTTATCGCAGCGCGTGGAGTGGCGTACCGGGGAGCACAGTGACTAGCACGGCAATGTTTAGTATTGATCAAAGGGATAAAGAGTTTTAAGATTGAGATATTGGACAGGCAGCCTTTTTGTACGAGCCGTTTGACTGTTTTAAACATTCAGGCACTGTGGTTTGCTTCGTTTTGTTTTTTTTTAAAGCTTCTGTCACAATAGTTGAAGCAGCCAATGCTTTTACACCAGTTCACGAACGGCACTTTCGAAGCTATGCACCCAACAGGAATCCAAAAAGACACTACTTTCACCAAGATCTTCGTGGGTGGTTTACCCTACCACACAAACGATGCTTCGCTCAGAAAGTATTTCGAGGCGTACGGCGATATCGACGAGGCGGTGGTCATAACGGACAGACAGACGGGGAAATCCAGAGGATACGGCTTCGTAAGTAACTGCAACAAACTCCTGGCCATTTAAATTGTCATTTATAACATTCGTCCCTCGTTGTTTGCGATGCTCCCTGGTTGAACCTATTTCACCCATGGCGTATGTTGTCTTCCTCGCGCATTTTGGGCACGCGCGTAAATGCGCACGTGACGCGCTCCGATCTTGTGGCGGGTAGATAACCGTGTCCGCTGAATTTGTTTGTGAGGGAGAACAAAAATGGGGCATTTTGTTAATAGATTGAATCTTGAACGCCCCTACACTCACACAGAGTTCTTTCTTAGCCCACAACTCCTCCAGTGGTTAGGCATGACTGCTGTGGGCGAGGAAGAACGTAATTTGGGACACAGCCTTCGCCTTAGTGAGCTCTTGGCTAGCTACCAGCGAGCACGTGTGCGGTGTGAGGGCTTTATATGGTGAGATTTCTGAATGATGTTCCCAGACCCCCCCCACCTCCCTCGCCCCCCTTCTCTTTGAACTGTTCATGCTACAGTAGTGAGGGCCTGGCGCACTCAGCCGCTTAAGTGATGTTTATACAGACTTAACGGGCCCCAGAGTGGCAGTTCATTTTTGCCTAAGATGGAGAGCTCGCCCAGGTTCATAACATTGCCTGTTTTTTTTTGAGTTGCCTCACGGAATCTCTGACCCACTCAATCTAATTGAGTCTAATACTGCAGTGGTCAACAAGCCTCTTTTAGAGGCCCTTTGGCGTGTATTTGAACCTAATGTGCTATACCTGATCCAGGCAATCAGTCTCTTCAAAAGATCTTGATAGACCTGATGAACTTGATAGCTGTGGGTTGGAATCTGGAGCTGAACTATAGAGTCTGGAATTTGTATTTTTCTTTTTTTTTTCTGGAACTACAAGTTGGGTCCCCTGGAGGCGTGTTGGAGAGCTCTACAGAAATTCTTGTCACCCATCCTCCTTTTTTCTTTTCTTTTTTCTTTTTTTTTAAGAACGATGAACTCTCCTCCAACACAGGCTTTTGTCTTCGTTTTTGTGCCCGTGTGTGTGTTTATTCAAATTCTCTGGCTTTAGATTGTTTGAACAGTCTGTCATTGTGATATCATACAGGGGTAGTTTTGCATCAGCCCACCGCCGCCCACCCAGACAGGCCTGAAGAACTTCCCCAGGGAACCTAATGATGAGGAACTTGTTTAGAATAATAACCCAAGCTGTCAATTTTTAGCTTTCACAGACTGCAGATGGACTTGCGTTCCAGCAGCCGAGCCAAAGGGAAGGTATTATGAAGAGGTGTTTTAAAAGGACACTCAGAAACCATGCACTCAGGGACACACCGGCAAATATGCAAATATTTATCACAAACCAGGAGTGACTAGTCGGCCAGTAGCTGATATTCAAGCCAAAGATGGGCTGGAAAACACTGCTAATGTGTCTGCTTGAGCTTCAAAACTGTAAATTAGTACATGGTGATGAGATGTCAAGAAAAAAGGCAGCACGGCAGGTCTGAGAGGTCTGTGCTCTAACGGCTGCTTTTGCCTGTGTGTGTGGTTCAGCAGGTTTGACACGATTAGGAAGACGTGTGGGGGGAGGGGGGTGCTGCCTCTAGAGTGCAAGAGGGTCTGATGATCCTTTTAAGAACTTGTTTCCCTAGTAAGCGTATTTCTTCCCTGATGGCTGGAGAAACTTGATAATCCTGTTTTGTTTTTCAAGCAATGAGGAAAAGAATGTATGTTTGCACTATATATTATCCCTGTGTACTTGTAATGACCTCAAAAGTAAAAAGTAAGGCAGTGTGATCTTCTCTGAATTGCACTTTTTCTCATTGTCTATGTCAGATGCCCATCTGGCTTTGGTAATGTTTGTCTGACAGCGTTTTCCTTCTATCTCTAGGTGACAATGACTGACAGAGTGGCAGCGGAACGAGCCTGTAAAGACCCAAACCCTATTATTGATGGTCGGAAAGCCAACGTCAACCTGGCTTACCTTGGGGCCAAGCCACGCAGCCTTCAGACAGGTGAGCCATTTAACCCATGAACACATACTCCTGTCCTGTTTTCAGGTTGTGCTTTAAGTTGAGCTTTGTTTAGTTACATGTCATGTGAGAACCACTGTGTTGAAATGCCACCTTTTGCATAATTTCATTACAGGGATATCCCTTGGTGTACAGCCCATCCACCCGACACTTATTCAGAGGCAGTATGGGTAAGTCGGAGTGTGTTTTTGTTCTCTGACATGTCGTGTCATATAATATAATATTTTCAGTGTCCCACAAACCCTAATGACCATTGCACTTGCAATGCAAATCAGGACTGAACATACAGCAGAAGCAGATTACAAGGAGCTTTCGAGTTGACAAGGTCACTTGGCTAGCAGTAAACATGTTCATTTTTGTATACAAAGCATGTACTTGAGTTTTCTCTTTATTAATCATGTGTTTGAGGGGAGACAGTAATGTCCTTAGGAAGGTTAATGAACGAATAATGCTCCAGTGGTCATATCAGAGACTGAAAGCATTGGAATGCCTTGTCTGCTAACCATTTGTGGCTTTTTGAGGTTTTAATGTATGTACCTTTTTTTTTTTTTTTTTGATACACTCTTACCAAACTGGTACGATGACTCTTATAGGCGCTGTATAGAACCATTTTTAAGGTTCTTTACAGAACCAAATGATATATACTGTTATATACACGCATTTTAACCATGCAAAGAATCTCTGGTTGTTTATGACTATTTCAATAGTGAGTCTATACAAACTGTTAATATTAAAAAATAGTCTTTATGAAAGAACCTGCTTACCAAACTTTAAGGTTGCTTTAAAATCGAAAACTACTATACCCTGGGCAGTTCTAGTCTAGAGTGAAATTTTAGTTTGATCATGTCACACTCTGCCTGTGGCTTGTGAGGTTCTGTTGAGACCCAAATATTAATGGGAATTTTCCTTTAGTGGTTATTCCCAAGTTTTAGCCTGTGCTTGTAAACAAAGCCGGCAATGCGATTGGAGTATATTGGCGTTTTATTAGCCTTGAAGTTATAACACCCTGGACACCTGTTTCTTAGCAACTTGTCAGCTCGTTACAAGCTTTTATTTGCATCTTAGCGGTCATAGTACATGCAGTTACACTTTCAGTAAGTCTGTTTTATTTGCCATGGCGACAGACTGGTTTTCATCAAATCTAAGCCGGCTTATGAATGTGATCACGCGAAAGGGTCCGTCTGTCGGTGAGTTGGTTGCTGTGGTAACAAGGTGGAGCCCTGTTGAGGAGAACATGCGTTTCTGTCTGTATGACAGGTGTTGGATCGTATTTCCTCAATTATACCCTTCATACACGTTCACCCAACCCCCCAACATGCGCGCACACACACACATGCGTGCGCACACACACTCTCTCACATACTGGAGTTAAAAGAACACCTGTCGCTTTTCCCTGTGGAGCTCATTGTCTGTCTCGGCTCAGAAACAGATTGTTATAGGAGGCATTTGCATGGCAGCTTTCTGAGTTTTTCTTATTTATGCATTCACTCTGTATACCCACACTCATCCTGGCTTTCTTTTTTCTTTTTGACCTTCCTGACCTCTGCTACCCACATTCTCACTTCCATACTGCTGTCAAGCCATTGCTGATGCTGAAGGACAGTAAAGTCCACAGAGAGAGCCTGCCGCATGGCACGGGTCAAATGTCTAACCAGCATGAAAGCTGACTTCTGTTACCACAGACACACGCGCCTGTATATTTTTGCACAGAATTACAATTCCCAAACTGTTCCCTACAGTCAGTGGTTCTCTTCCATTCTTTGCTGATTCCTTGCTCTCCATATTTGCACTCTTGACGGTGTTGTGTGAAGTTTTCTAGGCGGAGGAAATCAGTCATGTTGTCAGGTTAGTGATTAGTTTGGGGCCCTGAAAAGTGACACCACAGTGAGAATGAGGTGTGTAGGTTTTTTTTTTTTTGGGTTTGGGGGAAGGTGGGAGGTGAGTCATTGAGTTGAGTAAAGAGGTTTTGTGAGGTTGGTTTTCTTTACAGTAATATAGTTTATGGTTTTGTGTGCGCCATATTTTTTTTAGGCTGCAAATGTGAGCTGTTCTATGAAATGCCACTCCCTCCCAGTTATCCTATTTGCCTGTGTAAACAGCATGGCCACTGTAGTGTTCATTTGTGCTTACTTTTTGATGTCCTTGCATTTCTTTTTCATTCGTGTTTTTCCCCTCCTCATCTCGGACACTGGAATAAAAAAAACTATTGAGATGGGTGGTTATTATTTCTGGTAATTATCACCATACTGTATTCTAAGCAGTCACTGTGCTCTCACGGTATATAAAGTGTGAAGTTGTCCACTAATGTAGTGTTAGTTGGAGTGTGTCTAAATGCCTCTTTGTCTCATGAAGGGCTGTTGACTTGAGTTTTTATAGATTAGTGGTGCTCTTTCACATTACTGTCTAGTTTGCTTCTTCTAGGGTTATGATTTAGAATATTTGTTCATAATCTGGATTTCACAACTAATGTTCTACTGCTTGCTTACAAAGCAGAGCTTTAAAATAGTTAACTAACCACCATTCACCAGTTATTGCTATATACAAGAAACCAGTTATTGCTATATACAAGAAACCAGCTTGTAAATGTGAAGTGGTGATTGCCTAGTGGCTGAGGTATGTGTGAGCATGAGTGTTTGTGTATGCACACAAACGTCCTTGACATTGTATCAGCTATGCCTGCTTTCCTTTGACGTTAAACAAAGATGCCAGAGCTTTTACTCAGGCCATGACTCTTAGGACTGAGCAAGGCAAATCTCGTCCCAAGACCACAGTAATACTTTCTGTTGTGTGTACATGCACATGTGTTTTAATATAGAGAGTGGGAGGTAAATGTTTATCAATTATCTTTTTTTCTCCATTTTCTTTCCCAGAAAATAATTTAACTTGTACAGAAGCATTAACAAATGTTTTACAGTGTTCAGTTTGGCCACTATTGTCCTTCATCACAGCTGCTGTTCTTCCTGGGAGTCTTGCTTTCAAGTTTTCAAAGAAATCTGCAGGAATATTTTCACACAAAATTTAAGTCTTAGATGTTGCATATGCTGCTTAAGATCCAGGTAATCCCATCAGTCAATGATGCGGTCTGGAACCTGGGCTTGTTAGGCATTGTTCTGAGAACACCAGCAGTTTTTTATTTGATTTACTCACTCTTACTTAGTCATATTCCTTTTAGTTCTTGCACAGTTGTCACATTTTTCTCAATTTTTTTTTCCCAGTTTTGGAGACACTTTCACTAGTTTTCTTCAGTCCTTCCCATTCCTTATGGATAGCTTTATGAAGTTTTCTCAGAAATATCTCCTGCAAAATGATTAGAATAAGTATACTTGGACTGGGAAATAAATCAATGTGTAGACATTCGCACAGTGCTCCAAAGCATATGTGCTCCCTGTTCTCATACAGTGTTCAGCTAACCACCACTCTTCCTTTTATGCCCTGTTGGTCACCCAGTTGATGGAGTGCATCATTGGGGGAGAAGATACTGGAGCCCCTGGCTTCGCTGGGGCCTCATGTGGAGGTCCAGGAAATCTTAAGGTGCCAGTCATGGCTTGAGAGTGCAGTGCTGTGTGCTGTGACAGTTTGAAGTGCTCTTTGTGTGTTTGTGAAAGATTGTGCAGATTTAAAACTTTTTTTTTTTTTTTTTTTTGGTGTTTTTTTGGGTGACTTTCGCATGATTTCTGGTTGCAGTGCTGACTGGGGTGATTACTGTGTGTGTGAGTGTGTAAGGAGGTGTTGTTGGATGTTCTGCGCATCCACCCTCCACCCACATGTCCTTTCCTGTGCTTAACAGAGGTGTGTATGTGCTCCAGTGTATCTGTTTCACATACATACAGAGTCTTCCGTGTGCCTTCTCATCTGTTTAAAGTGCTACAGCTTTAATGTTCAATATTTACTGTTCCAATTCTTCTCAGCCTTAAATATAGAAAAATGGTTCTTTGGGGTGATTCAACAACAGTAGTTCTTGATGAAACGTTTCTATTGATGTTTCTTCTTTATTTGTAATATAGATTTGGAGATTAACAATCGTTTTGAGAAGCATGACACAAGAACCTTTGTGTACTTGGTTTATTATGATCACTCTTTCACACTCTTGCTCTGCTACATGGGGGTCAATTTAATTTTTTTTTATTTTTTTTAATTTTTTTTTAGTTAATTTGAAGCGTGTCTTCTCTGAAAGTTGCCTTTATGTGGTCGTAATATTCACAAAAGGACTAGAAAGAGTCGTTAGAGTGAACAAAGACATGTTTTTCAGTTCCTGCTGCCTGAACAGGCGTCCCCGGTGACATTTCTTGTAATCTCTCTTGGGGAGTCGTTCTGTTTGTTTCCAGCTGCTACCTACTGAGATCTTGGACCCCTCCCTCAACTGTGCCCATTCTGTGGAGGAAGTGTGCGTGTGCGTCTGTCTTGCATCCCCCCAACCCCACCCCCCCACAACCACACTGTACACACATGTGCATACACTCACAGTTTCTGTCTAGAGGAGGGGACTCATGGGGGTATATTTAGACCTAGCTAATAATAGTGTGTGTGTGTGTATGTGAGAGAGAGTGAATATGTATGGTGGAGAATAAACAAAGCTGTCCTGTCTCCACTGTTAATTACCTGTCTTGTAGGGTTACGTTAAAAGCTCACCAATTAATATTACGCTCCCTGGCTGAGTGGCATTTAATATGAACATGTTAGTACTGGTGACTAGCATGGGCTTACAGCATTTCAAGCTCACGGTTGGGAACTGCCGCACATGCATGCTTGAGGTTAGTGTGTGTGTGACTTCTAGCTTTCTGAGCGCTTGAACGTGTGAGAGACTTCTAGCCTTCTCTGAGCGAGTGAAAAGTAGCAGCTGTTAAAACACTTGTGGGTGTTGGGGGTGAGAGAAGCTGCCAGAAACGTCTGTCTCTTGCCTCGATGGTCGAGTGCCCGGTCCTGCCTGCAGCTCTTCAGGCTTTTGAGTTTACATAGCACACACGTCGCCGTTATAGGGAGGAGGGGTTTCTGCCCCTAAACCGGCACTACAAGCTTCTCCTCCTGGGTTATTTTATTTGTTTTTTTTGTTTTTTTTGTTTGTTTGTTTTTCGTCCCCCTTCTGTCTATTGACCTACTGTTTAAGGCTTGGGTTAAATGTTAAATTTTTTTCTTTTGACCTACTCCCAGTGTTCATGCTTTCTGTCTCACTGGTTCAGTAAGCACAGGTCCAGAGGGGCTAGGAATGTCCCTTTGGTTAATAATATTAACTTAAGGTTATTACAAAAGATTACAAAATGCAAGTAATTATGGGTGTAAATGCTCCTTCATTTGAAGGTGGTGCTTCAACCCTAAGGATTTTTAAATGTTTATTTAGAAGTGTTTACTAAGTTGGATAATAATCCTAGTAATGCTTATTGTATAGTCTATTGATGACCCATTGATTACCAGTGAGAATGAATCAATTTAGGAGTTGTAATAAGTAATTCATAAATTAGATGGAAGTTGCTAATGGGAGTGTTAAACTGTAAATTTATCATTTAACCCAAGTCTGAAGTCTTGTGTGTAGAAAGTTGTTGCAAATCTGTATGGGTGCTTACTTTTGTTTCTTTGTCCACAGGCTGGTCCCGCAGTATGTGTATCCCCAGGCCTTTGTCCAGCCCAGCCTTGTGCTCCCCTCTCAGGTGGCATCCTCAGTTAGCTCTCCTTACCTGGACTACAGTGCAGCCTACGCCCAGTACGCCTCAGCAGCCTTTGAGCACTACCCTTACGCCTCCTCTCCTGGCTTTGTGGGCTACGGCTACACTGCCGCCACACCCACTGGAGGGCCAACAGTGGCAACCCCAACGCAGACCCTGGCTAATGCGGCCACTGCCACCACTGCCTTCATCCAGTACCCTCCACAGCAGCATCTGCAGCCTGAGCGGATGCAGTGAGTGATCGAGCCACGTTTGGACCTAACGCTCCACGTGGACCCTGGGGAAACCTGAGGATAGATTATTGCACTGTCACATCAGGATGTTCTTGCTCCAGCCTCCCAGCCTCGGAGCCCGGAAAACAGTGAAACTGTGCAGTGGCTTCAAAGGGCTTCCAGAAGCACTGATGCCATTTTTTTTTTTTTTTTTTTTTTTTTTTTTTTCCTCCTTTCAATTTCCTTCAAAATTATTATAATATTATTGGTATTGTTACTATTATTCATGTTGCCATAAGCTTTATTATATTAGTGTTTCTTTTTGTTAGTATCTGTGTTTAATGTGCTCACATTGTTCAGATCAATCAAATTAAGGTGCCTGGTTGTGGAGTAGTGGATATAGGCTAGGAGATGGAGCAAAAGACTGTATAACGTAAACACTCAGTGGTGACTCTCTAGAAGGTTTAATGGGGTATTGCTGCTTAAGATACCTGGGGAGAGGGTTTTTAGAAGTTAGGAAGTCTGAGCTTATGAATAGATGACCACAAATTCAGGGGAAAGGGAAAGGAAGGGCAAGAAAAGCACCCAATATGCATCTTAAGACAAAGGGTTCTTCCTCATGAGAAAAAAAGAAAAGAAAAAAAAGGATACAATGGGGAACTTCGACTGAAGATTCTCAAAAGCTCCTAGGACTACCTTTTTTATAATATCGAGGCCTTAAAACTAGAATGTCCATTTAAAATTGAGATCATTTTCACATTTCTGTACAGGGTTAACTGTGAACAAGCTACAAATCGCTTCCAAGCAAAAGACCCAGTCTGCAGTCCTCAGGCATGTTTAAGTCCGAGGACTTGGTCTATGGTATTTTAGAGTAAAGGTGCTTGAAGATCAGCTCTTTGATCATGTTTAAGTCCATGTTGGTGGATGTGACTAAATGCCACAAAGCAAAACTGATCTAAAACCAGGCATCGTGTTCAGGAGATGCTGTGCATGTAGCCCCAAGTGGAGATAATCATTATATGATGCAGTAAGCACAAGAAGGGAGCAAGCATTAGAGTTTAACAGGTATGGTAGCTGACACTGATACCTACGGTACATCAGTTTTGTGTAACTGTTAAAACTAAAATGATTGAATGTCTTCTGCTTTAAACGGACATTGATTATGTACAGCGTTTCCAAAATGTTGCCACAATTGAGTGCATTTTGCAGTATTTATGTTTATATTTAAGTGATCTGTGGTACTATTGCTTTGTTTTACAAACTTGTCTCAGCAAGCCAGGTGTAATCAACACAATGTTTTAGGCATCTGGTCACTCAAAGAGAATGTGTAAATAGCTGATTCATCATTTACATCCCTCCCCCTCCATTTTTTTATTTTTTAAATTTGAATAATTTCCTCACAGGCTATTAATCCACATGTGCACCTAAGAATTCTCTCTTTTTTCTTTTTTTTTTTGGTTACACTATTGAGTCGCAGCTTGCACCTGCTGGCAAATAATTGCTCTATGAAGCATTTTTATGTCACGTCATTTCAATATCTGCAATGAAAGCCATACCAAGGAGCATCTTGGGGTAAAATAAAAACTTTATACTAAAATAAAGACTATGATCGATTGTTTTTGAATTCATGTGCCTTTGCATCTATTCCAGAGACGTACTCTTCTGTGTTTAAAATCTCTCCTTTGGGAGAGATTTGCAGATATGCCTGCATGTGCCAAGGGGACATAAGTATGTAGACACTTGTTTTTGTTATTATTATATTTCTAGAGCGCATATCCATTTAAGGGTTACACACGTATGACTTTTAATGGACATCACAGTAACAGCGTTTTTGATTGTTGCAAAAGTTTTGTTGGCAGTTACAGCTTTAAGAAGATTACAGCAAAAGCATCCCAAAGGTGAAGATGAGTCTACTGGTATTACTGTTGGCAATTTAACATTCCTCACTACAGCTCCAATGGGATTCTAAACGAGAGATTGGCTAGGCCATGGGAGGGGGGGGAAAAGCAGGTCTTAAGTTAACATGGCTGTATGTTTGGGGTCGTTTTCTGGTTTAAAAGTCAATACATTTTCTTTCTTGGCCAATAAGACAAAATTCTCTACACACCACACAATGGAGTTTTGTGTGTGAGTGAAGAAAAGGAGTTGGCAGTGGTAGTCAGTTCATTGTCTATCCTCTGTGTACCTGTTATTTCTGCTGCAACAGGTTGTCTTCTGACTTCAGACTTCTGTCTAGGATGGCATACCTGTCCAGGGATGAGTTGTGGTTCCATAAACTTTTCACTTGCTTATAACTGAACTACTAGTACTGACGGAGATGAGTAAGATCTTTAGCTCTGTGGTGTTTAATATAAAATTGTTCCTGAGAACTTTCAGAGGCTCCATTATGATTGTTACTTGTCTTTAAAACCAGTGGCAACTTCTGTTACGTAAAGTGCACCAGTTTTCATGAGAGCGTTCTTGCAGCATCCGTATGGAGGACTTAATTTATTTGAGATTATTTTCATCTTTGTGTAAATGTATATTTAACATGGTGTGAGTACTTATGGCATACACTATGAATTCCCTTGTCAGTTAACATTTTGAATTTTTTTCTGTTTATGCTTATTAATGTTTTTTGTTTATATTTGTATGTACATAAAGTCTAGACTGTTTGTGGGAATTTCCCTGGAAGTATATTAGATAACAAAAAGAAATCTATCTGAATACTTCCTCTTACTGTAAATGCTTGATTTAACTGTGCTTCTTTGTCTTTGACTCTTGGTTTGCATTCTCTGTCAGAGCTGGGTGAGAACTGTGAAGTTTTAAAGGGAGGCCCCCCTCCTCTTCTTTAGATGACTAAGAAAGATCAGTATCAGTGTTGCTTTTTTGATTCCTTATTGTGACTAATGAGATGAAGAATGAAGATCAACTGGTTCACTGATGAAACTAGATTGCTTGTTATGTAAACAGTCCTTCATAATTCCATTTCATAAATACCAGCGCATATGCATGCCTGAGCTCTGTGCACATACTGGTCATTTAAGAGTATTTAATGTTAAACAGCAGTAACGACCCACAGATAAGAAGTGGCCAGGCTTGGCGGTGCCCATGTGCAGGAGAGACTGCGTTGTCATGCATATGACTTCCTCATATCAGCTTGCTCCGAGTGTATGTGACGTTTGGTTAGGGTCATGATGAAGGGGGGCCGCCGGTTATCAGCCTTTAACATGAGCACGTGCTGTTGCCTACCCGGGCACAGAGACTGTTGCTAGGGAGCACTGGCATTGCCAGACTCTGAGGGGAGGAGGGGGAGAGGGGGGGACGGGGTGGCTTCTGTAAACAGCAGATGAATATTTTCATAGTCATTGTTATTTGCCAGTCACTGCTAGAATGCCAATAAATGTTAATGTGCCCCAGATCAGGCTACATGTACAAAGTTCTAAAGCAGCTCCGGACTGAGGAGGGCACATAATTTTTTAGACCATGCTAAAGCCAAACAATTCCATAAATGTTTATCATCAGGCGTATGCTAAGTGACTTCAGATCCGAATGTGCTGAACTGCTACTGGCCACTGTGATCTCACTGTAAATGCATCTCTTATTGTGACCTTGAGGTAGTTGTGTGGTTGGCTGGCTCACAAGAGATAAATGAGAGAGTAGCAATGTTTGTGGAGCGGCTCTGGTAGTAATGGAGTCACTGTGTTAGCTTAAATAAACAAAGTCTCGCTCAGTGCGCATGCTGGATGTGCTCCCTGCTAGTTTTAGCTGTTTATGCGACATGCTGCTCTGTTTGGTCAGTGAATGTTGGCAGAGTTTGGAGCAAACGTGTAAGATGGGTCTCCTGCATGCATCGGCTGAGCAGAGAGCTTTTAACAGCACTGCCATGTGCCATGTATATTGGGTTCATAGGGAGCTCTTGGTATTGTCAACCTTAATTGCATGACTAGTGTTTGACATTCTGGAAAATTCTGTAAACATGAACAAAATGCACTTTTTCCAAAATGCTTCAAAAGATGAGCCATGAAAAAATCATGAAAAAAAAAAATCTAAACAGCTATTTTGACTTACTAGGGACACAGTGAAAAAGCTAGTTTTACATTAGCCATTGTGCTGTGGCTAATCATAGTTCTGATCTTTCCTGCATGTATGCTTCATTTTCTCTTTTAATCTTTTCCAAGTAACCATTCATCTGTCCATTACTTTGGTTTTAGGTGTTTAGCAGTGAGCTAACATGAATTCCTTTAGACGTACTTTTTAAAGATTGTTGTAAATGTTCTCTTGCTAATAGCAGGTGTCTCGCTAATATGTCTGTTAGCTACATTAGCCACAAAGCTCCTCTGAAAAACTAAACTATCAAACCTTGAACAGCAAAAATGTTTTGTCTAACTAAGTATATTTGAGGTAAGAACAGAATAAATTAGATTTTGGTCAATGGTTAGGGTCCTGCTGCATACCTGGACTTCATTCTGTGATTGTAGGACTATAAACTGCACCTATATAGTAAGTGGGGCACATAAAATGAACAATGTGTGTAGATACAAGGAGGTATTCCCATAGAGTCTGGTGAGGGTATGTTACCTAACCTAAGGTACTTAAGACCCTGGTGTACCACCCCAGTGACGGTATTTTTCTAAGAATGTGCTTTCTTTACACCTTTATATTCAGGTTTATTTTATTGCTGTCTCCTTTGTTATTTCTACACTCCGTCCTTTTCTATATTTCTCATATACTGTCCTCCTTCTCTCTGTGTTGTCCTTGTCAGAGAGTTACAATAGGACAAGAGTGAGAGGAGAGGTGAGTGTCTGCTTAATAAACGAGGTCATACTAACTTCGTGCAGAGGTTTATGCTGAGTCACCAACATACGCAACAGTGCTGTCTTATCCACTCCTATCAGAGGTCAATTTGGGATATTTCTCAGCCTATCAACCACTTGTGGCTTATTCCCGAGCCACACACCCTGATATCTGAGGGCCACTAAACAAAAACGTGCTTCACTGTGTAGATATCAGGCTAATTTGGGTTTTTACATGGTTTAATATTAAACCTGGTTTCACACATTTTGGCATTTCCCACCTCTAGCTGTAGTTGTATGTTGCTGAGGACGTTGCTTAATTTGTCTGTATACAGTTTTTTGCATGGGGTCCATCTCATTTTAGGGCCCTATTTTGATGTACCAACCTTTCCTTATGTATTAATTGTATTTTCTTGTCATTTAATATAACTACTGCAGCTGTAAGTCAGATAATGCTTTGGTATTTTTGCATTAGAGTTGGTCCGATCTGTCTAATGTCTGGGGACACTCTCAGCATGGTGTCACATCAGATAGCGTTACCCCTATATTTAGAGAACCACTCAAAGATGGTGGCACCAGTCCACTGTCCCACTGTGTTTCACTGTCTCTGACTGCTATCAGACCTGGCTGTCTGACTGAGATAAAGTGCACAGGTCTGGAGTTCAGAGTGAATTGGGTAGTGAGGGGGGGCACAGACACGTTAGCTGTGGTTAAAATTAAACTATTACACACATACAAATAGACACTCTCTAGTGTGTCATACTCTTACCTTACACATTAATACACCAACAAGATAAAAAATATGATATACTGAAATATACTGATACTGCCTTTTTACACTGAAGCAGCAGCTTATTTTAAAGGTGCCATAGTATTTATCAGTAGCACAGTATGCAAAATTACTGGTAGTATTTTATCCAGGTATGGTACTCCTTATCCTTATTAAAACTATGAGGTATTAAATGGCAAAGCGTTTATATTCTGGTGCTGGCATATAGCTTCTTATTTGCCAGGTTCCTGTTAGAATTTTTACACTCCACCTTAAATGGTGCAGCAGTTACATTCTGGCACAGGCAATTAACTTCTTATTTGCCAGCTTCTTGTTCAAACTTTTACTATCCACTTTAAATGGTGAAGCAGTTACATTTTGGTGCTGGCATTTAGCATCTCATTTGCCAGCTTCATGTTTAAATTTGACCTGTTCCACTGTAAATGGTGCAACAGATATCAGAATGCTTTCAAATGTAACAGCAGCACCATTGAAGGTGGAATGGGAAAATTTAAACATGAATAGGGCTAATGCCTCTATTGGAAAACATGAACACATGAGGGAGCAAAACAACACTGGGACAGGATCTGAGAAAACAGCAGAAACCCCAATAGTCACCGTAGTTTCACTAGGAGGGACGGGAGTTTATGGGCTTCAGTGCAATACACAGCCTTACTGCTAAAGGTTTACACACTGCTCCTTTAATTAAATTTCCTTTTTGTGTGTATGTCACTCTGCATGCAGCTTTTCTGAAAGATCAGTTACATGTGGGAATCAGTCAGAGGTTACCTTTGCTACACTTTAAAAATGTCAAAATTGTTTTTCTGGAGCAATGTCATTAAAGAACCCTTCAGTGGAAAGAGACATATTTTTTAACACTTAAAGAACAGAAAAAAATTCTATACAACTTTTTTTTTTCTAATAGATTGTTCATGACTTGGACATTTTAGGACCTTTATTTCAAGAGTGTACTGTGTATTGTACACTGTAATATGGTACTCTGTACAGTGTACTTACATATTTACAATATACACAGTTTATACAGTATATGCAATTGGACTGTGTGTTGTACCAACCCTGCATGTTGGTTTTCTTCTGTTGCAGAATTAGGTAATCAGAAGCTGGAGCTCTCTCCCACTCACTTACAAACAGTTTTCGGTGGAAACATGTTTTTGTTGGTTTCAGAAGGGGGTTTTCTGAATCTCTGACGAATATTGCTTATCTGTGGTCGGCATGCGTTTAAGAGCAGGCAGGGCCTCTTCCACAGCCCACCCTGTGCCTCTCCCAGTGCTGAGCTCAGAGGTGCTTTCACAGTGCCGTATAGTGCCGTTTCAAAATGAGGTGACATACAGAAATACATTCAAATACATTCAAATTCAAATAAGTATCAAATAAAGACCTAGTGGGGTTGCTGCCATATGAGCACATATGAGCCATCAATGCATTTGTGATTCATTCAGTCTAACTCTCTGGGAAGAAATCTAAAATACATACAGTAATGTGCATTGGGCATTTTTTCAGTTATTTAATTTCCAGTGAAAACAGCCTTTTGCAAAATATTCACTTTTCAATGTTAGGACATTGTTCAGGATTTAGCTTTTATTCTTTTCTGGACAAGAAATCTGCAAGGATATTTTTAAACGCTTCCCAAATTGGTTGCATTTTCTGCTTCTTGTGATCTAAGTAATCCCAAACACATTCAGTGATGCAGAGGTCCAGACTCCATTGTTCTGTGAACACCAGCAGCTTCTGTGTTCAATCTGTTTTGAAAATTCCTCTTCTCAGTAAGTTTGTGAATTGTCTTCTCACAGTGGAATGATGGACAGAAACAGCTGTGGGTTTTTTTCTGATCTGAAGCAAGAGTGGAGCTTAATTTTCTCCTCTCTCTCAAAAAATAAAACTACTATCTGATGGTGACAGTTTTGGTGGTCTAGCAAGTCTTGTTGTTCTGAGTCTCATTTTCTCTACATCCTTTACACATTTCCTGAACTTCAGTTTTTGAATTTTGGATGATCTAATATTGAACTTGCTTTAAAATATTTCCTGCAAAATTGGATGACTTGATGCCTGTTTTGACTGCCAATGAATAAAGTTCTCTCTTGCTTATGCACTGAACTGTATGCCTAATCAAAAGTGAAACTTTGTGGTACTTCTAACATGGCAGGCTTGAAAGAAAGAAAACTGAAAGTCACCTTGTGCTCAGTTCTTGGAAATTAGGGAGTCCCACTCGGGTTATCAAACCACATGCTCAGCAGCTGGCACAAGCAGCTATGAACACTGCTAACTTCATCAATTATCATTGTAGGGAAGATGTACACAGGGGTGGGCAGTACAGCAATATGTCATCACAATCATGATAAATTACTTCACAATATATTGTTCTGAGAGTATTACAGGTATTGTCAATATAGCAGCAATCAATGTATATTAACTAAATAGACTGCATAGTAACATGTATCACCTTGTATGTTAGCCTATTATGCTATTATCAAAAACATCATACAAATATGATGCCATATCGTGCAATATTGGAATGTTATTCAGATTTTTTTTTAGGGACAAAGGGGATTACAATGTGGATTTCTTGAAATATTTCATACAGAAATTTCTAATAACACAAATTTGATGAATGAATGCAGAGATACTATATAAAACTAAATTATTATTATTATTAATTATTATGTTTCAAAGGTAAAAAGCGCATCTTATATATCCTTTAAGTTGATTTAAAGTGAAAATTCATTCTTTAATATTAATATTTCAGAGCATTCTGTAAGCATTTAAACCAGTTTTTCAAGATGCTATTCATAAACAAATAAAAAAAACTAATAAATTAATTGGGTTTTCAAAATGTTGCATGGTTATATGATGTAGATTGAAGTTTTTCTTTCTACATCATATAACCAGTTTTTGCAAAGAAATCAATGGTGTGACTGGTATCCCGTATGTTTCCCGTATCTTGTTTGCAAAGTCTGAAATATAAAAAAGAAATATCCCGATGAGTACCATGTAAACTAACTAAATATTTTGCCATATTGCCAACTTTTAGATATGTTAGCGAGTGTGTCTCTGGTGGGGGCACTATGGTGTCTGTTTTACATCTGTCCGACATGGGCTGTTGTAAGGACGACACCAACTGCAAGTACCGCTCACCACTGCACACACCTGGCGCAACCAGTCAAAGCTCATTGCACTCACAAAGGAGCAGTTGTCTCCCAGAGCAGTTTAATTTCCCCCTGCCTCGCCTATACACGAACACACACACACAATCACAAAGCAAGAAAAAGTTTTAAATAATGCTATATATGGCATATACAAAGCTCAATTCATTTGCGCTACTGTGATGCTCTTCCGTTTTAGATGTTGATGTAAGTGTCAGTATGTGCGTTCATGCAACTGAATGATTTTTAAATACTTCTAGGTGTGATTGCAAGAGACCCCATGTGTGACAGTGTGAAGCATGAGCACAGGCAAAGCAACAGGTGTAGAGAGGATGAGGGCTACTCCAGAGTGCTTCAGTGTTGTCACTGCTGCCATTCAGAAACAGCTGCGTCAATGACCTCCTGTCGCTCCATATCATCTGGAAATGTCCTAAAGAGCAGTTGTACAGGACAGGCTTTGACATTTATTGGGTCATTGAGGAAAAGAATGACGCTGGTATAGGAGTGTGTGTGTGTGTCTGTGTGGGCATATGACAGGGGGCTCTTTGTAGGAACGTAAAGCCCAGAGGACAATAGAAAACATGACAATTTTGACCTTGTCAAGACATCTGGTTGGTTTTTTTATTTTTTTTGTCTCAGATTTCCTATTTTAGCTGATCTATGTTACAGTATTAGAAGGGATAATAATGTGAGCTTCTATGTAAATCGTCGCTTTTAAAAGAAAAACATGTATCTATTTTTTTCTATATTATTTGAACACAGCAGCTGCCGTTTACATTCTGTGAACGGATCCAATGGAAATGTTTAAAAATAGCTTGACTTACATTAAAAGTAAAGGCATTTTTTGTCCTTTCCTGTAAAGTTGGCATTTTGTAGAGCAACGGCGTATCTGAATTCTATGCATATGTTAAGTCTACCCACCATCCTATATATTTTATATAATTTACTTATATTCATTAAACTCACAAAATGTAAGTGTCAGGTAAAGAAAATCAAAAAAACAATTGCCCATGTGACTCTTAAATCATACAGCAAAAAGTAACTAGAAGCTAATCTGCCATAAAATGTATATAACAAGATATACGTGTATGAACACTCTAAACTAAACAACAAAGACTGCAATTGCTGTTTCTATCAAGTATTTTGACATCTACAAGAACGTTCTGTTTATAAAATTCCAGACACGTTATCTGCTTTGAGATGTGATGATGATATACAAGACATTATGGATTTTTACTGTAGTCTATTTTATTTTGTTTTATTTAATTTGATTTTATCTATCCACAGCTCTGCTCATCTGTTTGCACATATTTCTAAATGTGAGTAATGTGTGTGAGAAACGCAGATAAAATCAAAAAGCAGGGATTAGTGGATTAGTAAATTCTGTTTGAGCTGTATTAAAAGTTCAAAAACACACTTAAAACCACACTTTATTGTTTTTTGTAAATATATGCTCATTTCAAATTTGGTGCCTGCTACATGTTCCCAAAACATTGTTGCATCACTTTTCCTGTTAACAACACATGCCATTATTTTGTTTTATATATGACCACACAGGGCAACAATGCAACATATTTTCTGGACTGCAGGCAGGTCTAGCAATCACACACTCTGAATCATACTGTTGTAGCACATACAGCTTGTGGCTTGGTGTTGTAGTGTTGAAAGAAGCATGCAGCATTACTGAAAAAGACGTTGTCTGGATATGTTGTTCTGAAATCTGTTGCATTAATATGTGAGCTACCTACCAAGACCAGTAGAGACTGAAGATCAACAGAATTTATTTGTATTTTTTGGCCTTTTCCATTAAGCATAGTGAAATCTCTGAAGCCCCCTTCATTATTATACAGTGTATAGGGTGAAAGACCTAAGATCATTTTAAACTGATGAATATTATTTTTAACATGTAGGCTTTTTTTCTTAGTCAAAAACTTGTTTTGAACTTTTTATCAATGTTCCTAGCCTTAAATTGCCCCTGTCCTTTTTTTTTTACAAGTTGCAGTAATACAATTCAGAATGAAAGTATATTTATAAAAAACAATGAAGTTGATAAGATAATACATGTATTATTTTGTCTTTGTATTGTTTGGGTTCAAATGCAAGTCAAAGTTGCAAATCAGTGTTTCCTGTTTTTTTTTGCATTTTGCCTGCAGTCTTAAATTGGGTTTACAATTATAATTATTTACATGATAATTTGCAGTTATATAGACATGCAACAGGCATCAACAGGCATAACATATTACAATTATTATACACAGGTATATGACACTATACTGCTTTTATATTATTAAAAATATTCCTAACTTTTGAGTACTTGTGTGTGAGTGAAAGTAGAGACAGCTTCACTGCAATAAAACTTCTATTTAAAGCCGTGTTCACTAAATCAGATCGTTTTAAACCTGCTCAGGTCACAGGGTCACAGGGTGTGTGTGAGAAAAAAGACCACATGTTTCCCCTCATCTCTTACATTTTTACTGTCCTCACTTCTTTACAGCCTCAGGTTTCTGGATTAAGCATAGACTAACTGTTCTAAGTCTGCTCTTCCACATTATATACTTAACGACACATACGGAATAAGTCATTCAGTTGTTTCCTAAATACACACACTTATATGGCTGGTTTTATCTCTGTCAGAGAGCAAGGACAACACAACTGAACTGTGCTATAATTTAAAGCCTAAACACGACAAAGTTTTCTAAACAAAGAGAACAAAAGAACCCCCTGAAGGAAGCCATGTTGCTGTATTACTGTAAATCCACTCACAGCAGCCAAACGCATCTCTTTTTTACACTGCCAGAACTTCATAGCGTTCTTTATCTCCCTCCCTTCATCCCCCGTCTCTCTCTCTCTCTCTCTCTCTCTCTCTCTCTCTCTCTCTCTCTCTCTCTCTTTCTCTCTCTCTCTCTCTCTCTCTCTCTCTCTCTCTCTCTCTCTCTCTCTCTCTCTCTCCCACACTCTTTTTGTTCCCACTAACTCCTCTCTTGATCCTTCCCTATTTTAGGCTGTTTGTCATGATGTTATATGCTCCAGTGAATTCATAGAAAACATCCACTATTTCTTTTCTTTTTGCTTTTCTTTTTTAAATAAAAAAGAGAAGATAAAAAAGGAGACCGTGTTCAAACGGACCGTGCCTGTGTGTGTTCCCCCCCGCCCCCCGACAAGAAGCAGCGAAGCTGGGGATACTCCACACACACATATACACACATCAGTTCCACCACAGTGCTTTATAAGGACAGAGAGAAAAAAGCCTGACCGGCACTAAATTTAGAACACTTCTGTCATGCCTTTCGCTCTCTCTCTCTCTCTCTCTCTCCCTCTCTCTATCTCTCTTTTATCTCTCTGTATCTCTTTCTCTCTCCTCCCCTTCTTTTACTCTCTTCTCTCTCTATCTCTCGCTCTTTCCACTTTTCTTGCTGTTCTTTTTTCTTCGTCTCTTGCTCTTCGTTTCCATGTTTTTTCTTTCCCTTCATCTCACTTCCTTTTCTCTATTTCCATTATTTTCACTCTCTCTCTTGCCTTCTTCTGTTTTTAATTTCCCCCCTTTTGTCCTTGTCCTCCTTTCTATTGTACTCTTCTCCTCTCTCCCATTTTCTGTTTTTTCTCCTCCTCCTTTCTGCCTTTCTTCTTCCTCCTCTTTTCTGTCTTTCTTGTTTTTCATGCTCTCTCCTCCTGTCTTTATTCTTTCTTCTCTGTCTCCTCCTTTCTGTCCTCTTGTGTCTCTTTTTCTTGTCACCATTCTCTTTCTCCTGCTCTCTCTCCTAGTATATTTCTCTGTCTCCTCCTTTCTCCCTCCCCAACCTCTCTGTTGTCTTTTTTCACACTCACTCCTTTTCTTTCCCCTTCTAACTTCTTTTCTGTTTTTTGTCTTTCTCCTCCTTTCTGCCTTTTCCTTTTTCTGTCTCCTCCTTTTTCTCTCTCTCTGTGGGTGGCAGGGGCGAGAACGCATAACTGATGATAATGATACAGATGATAATAAGCAGGCTAGTAGAGACTGTCTTTGAGTTCCTCTGGTCTACAGACCCTCACAGCATGAGAGCATCACTAGCCCTATCAGCGTTATCTCTACACAAGCAGGCGTGCAGGAAACTGCGGCTTGTGTAGAGACTTGAGAAGTGATATGGTCTCCAGAACTGTTTACTGTGATGACCAATGCTTTTTTATGCTCTGGTCATAGTTACATATCAATACAGTACCTGATGATACCCTCTCTGCACATGCAAACAGAAAGCGAAGAGCAACACGAGTCTTGTCTAAACATATATTATTGGCTAATAGTATCTTCCTCCTTATCTTATCTATCTTTCTCTCCATTGCCTTGACACAAACCATATAAGCCAATACACTGCAAAGTAAACTAATGGTTTCACAAGGAGACACAATCCGAGCTTTAACCGTTTTCTTTATCTCAGCCTCATTACCCTGGTGACGCTAACAAACTGCAGTTGTGTGTTGGAAACGGTAGCCGGTCAACTGCTGCCAACTCTATCCTGATACGATGGGCTGGTAAGTGATGTGAAGGAGGTATTTAAAGATGATAGCTTATTTATAAGTGATTGAGTGATGCAGTAATACATCAACAAAAAGCATGATGAAGGGCGAAGCACTGTGGACAAAGCTTCCTATAAAAAAGTACTTTCAGACAGAGCTTGTAACTGAGAGCTTGTAAATTGAGAGCTTCCGCTATCTCAACTGCCTAGCGGGATTTTGAGTTTGTTTCAGTTACCATGGAAACCTACCTGGCGTTGGGTATTTAAACAATAAAGCAACCATCCTCTTTGATAACCATGATATACAGATGTGTAAAAAGGAACGCTTATATATATATATATATATATATATATATATATATATATATATATATATATATATATATATATATATATATAAATGTGCTCCACTTGTTATTCATAACTATACAGACTGTAATCTGTTTCTCTGAATACTTTGTTAGTCACCCTGTTCTTTAATGGTCAGCTACCATAACACACACTAACACACTCCCACCACATCAGGGTCACTGCAGTGCTGAGAATTATCCACCACCAAATAATACCTGCTCTGTGTTGGTCCTGTGAGGGTCCTGACCATTAAAGAACAGCGTAAAAGGGGATTAATACAATATGCAAAGAAACAGCTAAAGTACAGTCTATAACTTAGACCCACAATGTGCATCTATATGGTAAGTGTATCTGATAAAATGGTCAATGAAGGTACAAACAATGAGGTGTATTAATAAAGTGCTTGGTGAGTGTATAGTTCGCCATTGTCCCATCCATATGTATACAGGTTTTGACAACCTTGGTAATATTAGTTAAAAAGGCTATGAAAAAACATTTTTGAGAAAAATGTAATTGTATCAAATAATAATCTAACCTTACTAAATGCTTATAACCTCACATATTAAATGTTTTATAGCCTTGTTTGCTCATCCATACACAGGCTGCCAATAATTCTTCAGGACACTACACACACTACATACAGTATGAAAAAAAACACACAAGCACACATTCATACTTACACACACATACACACACACACACAAGCAACATTATTGAAAAAGTGAATGCAACTGCATGCTTTTTGTCTAGAGTAAGAATAGGAGGCTAAAAAACGTCCTGTCCTGCTGAAAAAGAGAAAGTGGCATTTGCATGCCCTGTCAAATTAACTGGGACCCACAAAAAACCTTCAACTGCCAGGCAAATAATATGCAAATCGCATTCAAATATCATGCAATGATGAGCAGGTTAAGGGGTGTGGCCTGCAGTGGCCTACCTCTGGGTGGATTACTCAGTATTCATGTGAGTCAAAACAAAGACAGAAGGAAAAGAAGGATGGGAGAAATCTGTTTCAGAGAAAAGAGTATGAATGTGACACCTGGAAGCCACACCGAGTGCTTGAGAGAACAACGGCAAAAAATAAACAGGAAACTAGTACACAAGGTGCTAAAACTGTAAACAGAAAGCAGGATGTGTTTATTCCCTGTCAATCACATGATACGACTTTCCGATATTGATATTTATATGACACGCCATTTGCATATGCATTTGCAGTGGCAAAATGTAAAGCTCTAGTTCCCCTCAACACAAGCGATATTGGTAAAAGAGCAAAAGGCTACAATTGTGGACAAGCTTTGGAGTTTTTATCATTCACTACAATGACAGACACTTTGCAAATACAAAAGACATATTTGTTAAATGAATAAGCAGGTGACCAATGTTTTTTGCTATGCGAATATGTGGCTAATTAACGTTACATAACGTAATAACGTTAACGTCATTTTTTAATAACTAACGCAAGTGATGGTTGATTGAGTAACACTCGGAAATCGTCACCTTTTTTCTATTTAAATTCTCAGTTCTTGGAACCCAGCTTTCACAAACTAGTGTACTAATATACTACTAATATTCTCAGCTAATAACCAAACATCATACAAGGTGAATGTGTACTATTTTAGGTTAGAATTGTTACAGGACTGGGTTCTTTTTCTGTCTGATAACCATTCCAGCATTTTCTTTTGCTATTAGCCCAATACCCACTGATTTACATATGCCAACTCAACTGTCAACACAAACTAAATAATTCACATTTGTCTCATTGCCAGGGACACCATCATTTTTGAAAATAAACAAACACTGTTGTGTGTGAGTTTGTCTGTCTGTTTACATGTGCACACAACGTGTCAGTTTATTGCCCAGTACAATCCAGCTCTGGTAATGACAAACTATGACATCACAATTGTCGAAACATTCTCTTGTAGACAATAGAGCTCAGTGATTAAAACACAGGAGGGCGTGGCCTTCCTAACACAGAGGGCTCTCTCTCTTTCTATTTCTCTCTGTGCCTCTCTCTCACTCTCTCCCCTTCTGTCTCCCTCCCTGGAATGCAGTGACGGAGGTGGAGTAGGAGGAAGGCTGGAGAAAGAGAGATGTTTCTTTCAAGCTCTCAGACAAAGCTCCAACACACAGCCTTATTGTCACATCCATATGCATCTGTCGCATATCAACAATATATATTTTTTTCCAAGTGATTTTGAAGCATTTCTATTGGTCCACTCACCATGGAAATTGCCCACAATGTCAACGGAGGCTCTTATTCAAATGATGTAGAAAAATGAAAATCGTCGAAAATGGAGATGTTGGACAGCGAGAAATTTTTATATATATATATATATATATATATATATATATATATATATATATATATATATATATATATATATATATATATATATATATATCAGCACTGCATATATACTGCATATACAACATAGCATATACAACACATATACATGAGCAACTGTAAATACACCCTCACACTGGCCTTATGTTACCACCCGCAAAGCCATACATTTCACCGCTCATTAGCAACTTTGCCGCCACTCACTCCTAACTGCCCGCCAGCAGAGCCATTGAACCGTAGAGGGCTTCTACTTAGCATGAAGTGTGTCTCTCTTCAACTCTTCAAGATTTCTCTCATAAAGCTTTACAGACTATGACCACAGAGCAGAGTAGGCCCCTCTACACACACACATGCAAAAGGAAATATATAAGCCTATCTGCTAGCACACAGGGATTCCTGCGAAGATGAGTGTCTCTGTTGAAACACCTGTGCAATAAAGTGAGCCAAAGGGCACAGGCAGACCAGAGTCATGAGTGACAGAATCAACAAACCTTTCATTGTGACGTTATCTCTCTAAAAGGAGGAGTTTTGAGTCAATAAAATACTCAGCTGCACTTCTGTATTCATTTAAAGAAAACAAACAATACACAAGCATAGCACTAATGACTGGGCCTGGGGCTTTTAAACACCCATTCATTCATTCTGTTTGGTTTTGAACAAATTACAGAAGGTAGTTATGGTTACATGTGGCTTTGATGTGAGCATAGGCCTAATTTTTCACTAGAAGAAAGAAAGAAAAACATGATTACAGAATCTAGAGTTGCACAATAGGAGTAAAGCTCAGAAACTGCAGTTTTTAGACAAGCACCCCTTGGAGAGATGAAAACACGAAGCGGAGACAGAAAGAGAAAGTGAGAGAAAGACAGAGAGAGAGAGAGAGTTGGGTTTGAAGGATTGTCAGTTATGTGCTTCACCTCCTCCTCCTCACTCACTTATTTTCTACTGATATTTCCTCATATTATCATACAGCATCCTGACATGCCAGACATGTAGTTCTCCTTCTCTCACATTTCAAGTTTACAGCCCTGTCGCTTCCCTCCCACAATTCCACTTGTGTTCTGCAGTGAACTCCATGTGAACCTTCATCTTCACAATCCTGACCAGTCTAATAAATGTAGCTTGGAATACCCAAATCAGAGCATTGTGTCTGAAGAAAACAACATTCTCCATATATGCAATGTATCAGACTAATATAATGTCCCCTAGGAATGACCCTAGATGTCTGAGTTACCATAGGTCCTAATAAGGAATGATGTGGCTTGGATTATTTGTGTATTATGGCTCACTCATCCATGAGAAGGGAATTCTCTTGGAAAGTGGCACTGACAAATTAGCCAGTCAGTAGACCCTCTTTCCCCTCTATTATTAGTATGTATGAAAAATATATTTCAGTATCACCAACCTTCCTCCTGGAGATCCACCTTTCTGCTTGTTTTACCTCCAATTCACATGTATTTAAGTGCTCCTGAAGACAATAATTAGATGGATCAGTTGGTGGTGATTTGGGTAGGGGCTAAAGTCTAATTACCAGCATCTTCCACCAATCTCTTCCTAAGGTCTTTCTTAAATTTGTTTTGAAGAAAGGCTTGACTCATAATGTGTTCTTGCTGTGCTCTTGAGTGTGCATGGATTCTGTTGCTACCTAGAATAATTTTCAGAATCAGAAATGTTTGTTTAAAAGGGAATTTCACTTTTTTTAGTTCATTGGTTAAGATGTGAGGAGGCATTCAAAGTGGTTTGATGTGAAATGATTTATTATAGAGAAACTCACAGTTGTTGATTTCTTTACAGTGGTGGTGATAAGTGGTGGTGAAATACAGTCCAAACTACCAGTGAACCTACACGCTCCTTCTTTTTTGTATAATGGTGAAATAGTCACATGTCTGTTTTTGTTGGTAATTATTTTGTCTCTCTATAGTAAAACAATGTGTCAGACATCAGGCAGACTATATCTAATTATTTCAGATTTCTGGTTCCTATCACCACCACTGTGAACGATTCTGACCAGGCAAAGTTCTCTAGAACAAAGCATTTCATCTCTCTGTATGACGTTGTTTACATCTCAACCATTGAATTTTATTTTAAAAACTGCCGGAGTTCCCCTTTAAGAACGGTTGGTGGATGAGGCTCGGGGCCTTTACCTCATTTTAGCCACTGGGTAAGAATTGGTGCCGCCTGCCATCTAGTGGCGGAAAATAGATCACCTCTGTGACTGTGACACGGTAAAGTTGTTTAAAATTAGTCGGTTCGTCTCAGGTACAGCAAAAATATCAGTTATAACCTGTATTAAACTTATTTTTGTGACTAGGAAATGGGCTAAATACGTACGGGGAGTGTCCTGGTTAGCTTTTAAAAAACCTTGTAACCTGAGAAATACATACAAATGTAGTTATAATGTTCAGATACAGGTATTTAGGTTTAAAACGGATTTTCTACGAATCTGCCAAAATACTACAGTCTTACACACCGTACAGTTGAGCTTTTCCAGTAAACTGATAGCGGGTCTGTGTTTTACGGTAACCCATAGTTTCTACAACTTTGTTTCTAATACAGGTTGTTTGGTAATATGCATGAAGTCTAGGTTATGAATGCTGTTGTTAACTTCTCACTTACTTGTGAGAGTCGTTTGCTCTTTCAGCACCAAAAGAGACACGTTGTCTTCCTTTTCTACTACATTTATTTCCGTTTTACAGATCGTCTAGCACCTTGGGTTGCCAGCCACATCATTATTATCCCTGCTTATCCGTCTTAAAGGTCGTTATCTGGCGCAGGGAGGTGTAACTGGACCGTCAGCTTCTATTAGCAGTACTCTAATGACGCCAGGAGGATCATTGTAGACAGAGCGGGGCAGGCAAGATATGACTGAGGTGACTGATGTCTGGAACTCCATTGAAGCTTAAGAGTCTGCATGAATGTCCCAAAGCTGAATAAGGCTGGACATCCTGGCCTTAAGGATGAAGGGGTCAGGGGAACAGAGAAACGTCCTGTGTCCTGCTCTGATGTTGGTAAGTAAGCGAGACCATATCCAGACCGCTATTCTACCACCTATGTGAAGAAGTCTTTGGTCACCCACAAGAGCACAGACACTACAAGGTGTCTATGATTGATATGTGTACAAGGGACTTGTGTTGAATAAGTGATGAGGGACACACATCAGCATAACAGTGGCCTAAAGGTGTGAGGACTCCAGGATTAAGACATTAAAGCTGCATGAGACTGTTCTCTCGATCCTTTGCCGAAGCTATCAGGGTTTGGACTTGAGTTACTGGCTTAACTACTTGACATGTTTCCATCTAATTCCTATTGTCTACAGATATGCTCGGTCTATAGCAATCGTAAAAAAGTATGCAGCACTTATTATTTTCAGCATGGGTTTGCCATGAATACCCATGAGGTAGTAAACCTTTTGTGATGATGCTTAATACAAGTGTGTTGAAACAGCATTCCCTTCATGCATTGTGATGTTCCACTTCCTAGAAGCACTTCATGGTAGAGAGAGCAGCCAACACCTTTATCCCTATGGCACAAAAAATATAGGCAGCTGAAAAATGTTGACTTTAATTGAAATGTGTAGAAACAAGTGAGAGTGAACAATTTGAAGGCATGTCAAATGTTACAGCTAATAATGTTGGCCAAAAGAGATCTGTTATAAACAATACACATCTAAATAAGAACTCCATTGGCAGCTTCAGAAGGAAAGGTGCGCCACAGTGTTCAAAACCTCCCTCCCATCAATCCAGACCGGCTGCGCAGGGCCGAAGTCCAGGTGGAAAAGGCTGTTAAGGTGAGATCATGTAAAGTCACACTTTATTTCACAGTCAGCATGTTTTGTTATGTTTGCTTTGCATACAGATTTCTACTATTCCTACTCAGATTTTTTCTTACTTTACTCAGATGCATAAGATATTCTCCATCCAGGGTCCATACCCTGTAGTGCGGGCAGCTTTGAGAGCCAGAGGGTGGGTTGAACGGCGTCTGCCCAGGCCTAACAAACATCTGCCAAAGCCTAACCAACATCTGCGATGTCGACGCAGTGAGGAAGATGATAAATGTAATGATGAAAGTGATGACGATGATGGTAAATGATTTTTTTAGGAAATAAGGTTGTGTAGAGCAAAGACACACTATGCTTATAACAGGATTATTAAACAAGGCAGTATGGCATAAATGAGTAATACATTAATGATGTTTTGTTTTGTCTCCTGTCAGAGGAGCTAGAGAAAGAAGAAGACACTGATGATATATACAACCTAATGGTGAGGAAGCATATAGGTTATGAATGTATGTGTATTTACATCAAAGTTGCAGTTGTGAAAACTTACTTAATTTTAAAATGGCAAGTCTAACCTTATGGGACTGAAGACTGAAGTTCCATAAAGTGAAAAGACACATGTACATCTGAGACTGACATATGCGCTAAAAGTATATCAACAAAATTCCCCTACAATTTCCTAATTCCTCTCAGTGTATCTCATTTTTCTGTTTTATTCTGAACAGTCTCGAATGGTCAGAAATGAGATGACATATTTGTACTGGACAACACGGACAAATTCCATAGACAGCCGCAGTCTTCAAAAAGAGCAGATGATCAACCACTATGCAAAGTCTGGAGCCTTCACTACCAAGGTCTGACCAGCTAAGCTTTGCTGTCATGCAATATTTGTTGGTTTAGTTTCTTTCCAAGCTGTTGTCTTTCAGTCCAACCTCTTCTTCTACATGTCAATCCAGTTAATTTGCATTGCATTTTCATACAACATTCACTGTCACATGACATCTTTACAGAAATATGGGTCAAGAAAACGTGATCATTGTACTACAGCTGCATGCTGATGTCCACCTCCAATTCCTTTAGGTGGGCTTATGTGTGAACTTGAGAAATCTGCCTTGGTTTGATGCAGCTGATCCAGACACATTCTTCCCACGATGCTATAGGCTTGGGGCTGCGGATGAAAAGCAGGCTTTTATTGGTGAGGCTTCTTCTTTTCTGCTCACGACAGTCTTTACTTTCTGTAACATAAAACATTAATGTTTTATATAATAGAATGAGCTGTCACTATGTACCTTATATTATGCAGAGGACTTCAAAAGAACAGCTTGCACGAGCCTTCTTCAGTGTATAATTGAGAGAAATTACAGAGGAGCAGAAGAGAGGGGGGAAATGTCATTGTCTGACCAGTTGCTTTCAAGTAAGGATCATAACATTATCACAGTAGATTTACTGGAAAAGTGTCCATTGTTCCCCAGTTATGCAAATAAATATGTACTATTTATATCACTTTTCAGTTTTAAATTCTGGAACATTAATCATTCACCAATTAGAGTTACGCATAGTTTGTGTGTATTGTTATTTAAAACCACCAGTCAGAAGGAGGCAGTGACTTGTTCCTTCTTGCAGATCAGAAGAAAGGATGTAAACGCCATGCCCGGTCAGTGGTGCCATCCAGAATGATTGACAGTGCATTACAGGTGTGCCAGGACTATCTGCACAGTATTGAACACAATGACATAGACAGTGCTTTGGACTCATTGCCCACACTAACTGATCAACAGTGGTCAGAGTTCTTACACAACTATTATCTGGCTGTCCAGTAAGTTCCATGCTTTCTTTTCCTGGTGTAGTTATTCTGTTGCTGTTAAAGTGGACCTTGTTTTTTAAGAAATCACCTATAAAAAAAAATTGTGAAATCAGTTTCCTTTGTGTACATGTAGATTCTGTTCTTATCTAACAACAAATCCCAAACAAAAAACATTTACGAATGTCTGAATCTGAAACAGCATGTTAAGCCAGTTGTAAGATTTTTTTTCTTAATAAAGATTGGTGAATGAGGCCCATTGCCATTTATCATTGAACTTGAACAACATATGACCATTGCTGGCATAACATGTAATACGTGTGTTAGAAGATTGACTGTATTCTTCATATAACTCTTTCCTAATTATAGTATTCTAGTTGTGTTGTTTAACAAGTTTGATATACTATATTGTTTGATATGTCCCTGTCATTGTCCATGTGTCTCAGTGATGGAGCTGAGATAGAGAACAGTGTTCATTATGTGGACAACTGCCAGACTACACTGTGTAAACTACGAGAGGTGACTCCACAGCTGGATATTGATGGCATCCACAACATCTGGATTATCAAACCTGGAGCCAGTTCTCGTGGTAGAGGTGAGGCTCAGTCAAACTCTGATGTGACACGCATTAAAATATTGTAAACAAGAAGTTAATAATATTTAACAAACATACTAGTATTATTAGGAACGTTGACTACTTTATGACCTTTATCTAAATCTGTGATTTATATAAGTACGTTTTTAATGCTATGACAAAGTCTTTTAATGCTTTTGTAAAATGTGTTGTAAATGTTCATTTTCAGGCATCATATGCACTAAGCGTCTGGATGAGATTCTGAAGTTAGTGGACAGTGATCCCACGCCGATCCGGGACAGTAAATGGGTGGTGCAGAAGTATATAGAACGTCCTTATCTGATCCATGGAACCAAATTTGACTTGCGGCAGTGGTTTCTTGTAACAGACTGGAACCCTCTCACTGTGTGGTTCTATAAGAAATGCTACCTGCGATTTTCCTCCCAACCTTATTCAGTGGACACACTGGACAAGTAAGAGTACAAAAGGGTGTGTGATCAAATGCTTCACTATTAGCTTTAGGAATTTAGTTAAAATATTTACTACATCTTTGGCATTAAAGGAACCCTACCATAGAAAACTGAACTTTTCTCGTTTCTCGGAAAAAAATAACTAGATGTAAACATTTTAAAATGCACTGCTCACTTGCCAGACCATATGGTCCATATTTAAAATGAAAAGGCAAAAACAATCCTGTATGTACGTGCATTGATCTGTTTAGCTTACAACTGCGGAAGTTATAGTGTTCCAGCCTCAACTACTTTTTTAAAAATCAAAACGAATGTATAGGCGAATCCAAACAGTGAGATCAATTATATATATATTTTTAAGTGTACAATACCAAAAAAGCATGTTTCATTTTAAGGAATAAAAATGGGTTGGAGGATGTAAGTGAATTAAAAATGAATAATGTAGTAAGAAAACTTCCACAAAATATAATGCTTTTGATACTTTTAATTATTTTTTTTACTTCACAGAGCAGTAATGCTACTTTATTCAGTTTGGAACAAAAGGTGAAATTCTGGGTATTTTTGTATTTGCAACATAAAAATACCAATTTCTTCTTTCTCTCTTCCTCTGCCATCCAGTTCAGTGCATTTGTGCAACAACTCCATTCAGATGCACTTCCGTCCTTCTCAACTGCGCCACCCAGAGGTTCCTGAGGACAACATGTGGTCCTGTGACCAGTTTCGCGCTTTCTTGTCCAGCCAGGGTAAGGGGGCCCATTGGGGATGTGTGGTAGTCCCAGAGATGAAGAAGGCTATAATTCATGCTCTGCAGACTGCACAGGACCTGGTGGAGTCCAGGCGGGGGAGTTTTGAGCTGTACGGGGCAGATTTTATGCTGGGACAGGACCTACATCCCTGGCTGATTGAGATCAATGTCAGTCCCAGAATGGCTTCATCCACAGTAGTGACAACCAGGCTATGTGCGGCAGTGCTGGAGGATACTCTGCGTGTGGTGCTGGACCGCAGACTGGATCGTGGCGCGCACACTGGAGGATTTCAGCTTATATACAAGCAGGTATGTAACTACTACAGTTATGAATCTCTGATCATATGACTATTCAGTTTGATGCAGTGCATCATAAAATCTCAGCTTTCACTACAATTTAATTATTTTGGAATGATCAAGAGAATTTTAATAGTAAGTCTAGACTAGAGTAGTGACTGGAGAAACTACTTACTCAATAGGAGGATACTACTCACTGCATTTTATATTTACTCGTTTTTAAATTTGGAAATAGCCTAGAAATGTTATGTTGGCCAAAAAAGAAGGCATTACTTAAACGTAATTCCAACATCTAACAGGTTAAATAACCACTTACAGGTTAATGCATTTTCAAACACTACTCACTACTCCAACTAGAGAAGTTGTCTACTTGTTCTGAATACTTATGCCCATTCTCTCTCTCACTCTATTAATCTCTCCCTCCCCCTCACTCTCTGTCTCTAGACAGCAGTTACAGTGCCACAGTACGTAGGTATCAATCTCCCTATTGAAGGCTTTCACATCAAAAGGCCCCGTCCTCCGCCCAATAAACCCCATCCAGTTGAGTTGCATTTCTCCCATTCTGGACCTGTAGCTCCCAGGCCCCACCCCCCAGGCAAAAAAAAGGAAACTCCTATTAACAAACTCAAGCGTCCACCTAAACGCTGGATGAAGATGGCAGTTCAGCAGTTGACCTTCAGTGGCATAAAACCTGCATCTGAGCATACTGCTTGGAGGCTCCAGCCCACCAGCCTTGGAGCAGATGTGCCCCAGCTGCCACCTCAAGTGCCAGTCTGCTCTCTTGAAGCATCCTCAAGAAAGCCACTGCATTGTGGACTTCCAACTTTGAGGCCGAGATCAGGAAGAGTACGTCCATTCATGGAGGACCATCGTTGCCCTGTGCTTTCCCTGGGCTTGATTAGCTTTCAACCAGAAAGAGAGCCCACTCTGGAGGAACCCAGTTCCTTGTTTCCATATTCCGGCGTTCGCTTTCAGAGCTTTTCACACCACCATAGCCGGTTTATCCAGGCCAGCTTTACTGGGAGGTTGGCTCATAAGATCTAAGTCTCACACTTGGAGGACTCAGGACTGCTTGTTCTTGATTTGCACATCTTACAGTTAACCACTGTACCTCACAATAAAGCAGTTTTTATTTAAGCTTTTGTTTATTGTGTATGTTTGTGCTTTAAATCAGATTATTATTATCTTTTCATATAAAATAAGGTGCATGTTATTAAACAGGTTATGTATCCACATATGTGTAAGTTATGCATGCTAATCATATTGGTGTCCTCATATAATTGTTTTCCAATTTCCATACATGTTTAGACTGATATATGTATATCTCCATAATATCGCATAATACTAGTTCATGTGGACAGAGGCCTAATTTATAAATGTTTATGTACTGGCATTATTGTCAGCGAATAAACAATGTATTAGCCCTGGCACAATTCCCAAGCAGTGATTTAGAAATCAACTTTGACCTGTATTTTACGATCAGTTTAAGACTAGGAGCATTGTGACAAAATGGAAACAATTAGGGGATGCCATTATGGAAAAGCCTAGTTCTTTATGAGCAAGCGTCCAAAAATGGGTCAGCAAAAAATCCAACTATTTAAATATAATATTCATCAGCGAGCAATTTGAAGGATTTGAGGTATTTCACCCTCTACAGTGCATAATGTCATTAAAAGAATCCATTTGAATCCAGAGAAATCTCTGCTTATAGAAAAAGGCTGAAAACCACAAATCTGTGCCCATGGTCTTAGATCCCTCACACAACACTGCAGTATAAATTGGCATTTGTTTTATGACAATAACCACATGGGCTTGAGAATACTATGAAATACAGGTGTCACTACACCAGTTAAGACTTACTGTGCACAGCAGAAGTCATATATTAAAAACATGCAGAAATGTTGCTGATGTCTCTGAACTGAAGATCATCTGAATGCTCAGTGGAAACATGTATTGTGGCCTGATGAGTTAACCTTTTAGATTATGTTAGAAATAATGGATATTGTGTTCTCTGGACTAAAGAGGTAAAGGACCATCCAGACTTTACCAGCGTAATGTCTAAAAGCCCACACCTACCTTTGTATCCCATGTGTTAGTAGGTAATATGCACATCTTTAAAACACCATTAACACTGAGCACATATTAGAGCAACATATGCTGCCTTATATGCGTATTACAGCATTATAACACTCTCTACACATGTAACCCAGCATGGCTGTGAAATCGGAGAGTGCAGTGCTGGACCCGCCTGACAGCAATAAAGGTGTGATAGGGTTGACCAGTTAAAGACTTGGAAAACAGAAAATGGTAAAACTTTTAGAACAGGATCAGTTTGTGTCTTCAGTCCCCAGATGTTTACAAAGAGCTGTTGACAAAGAGGTGACGTTACACTTGATCCTGTCCTAATTTTTTTTAGATTAAATGCAGGTCTAAGAGAATTTATTAAACATTCATTTCTGTTATTATTATTATTATTATTATTATTATTATTATTATTATTATTATTATTATTATTAATAATAATAATAATAATAATAATAATAATAATAATAATAATAATAAATAGATTAGTGAGCAAATAAATTTACTTTTTAATCCTTTCTATTTTTGACATTTACTTAACACTCTCTATTTAACCTCTCACTTTTCCTCTTTTAATGTAGTTATTTCGTTAAAATAGCAGCACTGTGTTTGGTTTTAGTCTCTTTCACCGTCCGATGTATTTAAATCACTGTCACGGTGCCGCGCACGTCCGCTTTGTCGTGAACGGCTACGTAAGTCGCGGTTGCGCGCGCGCTGCTCCACTCTCACTGTTTGCCAGGAAAAGATGGCAGCGTCCGTGTGCCGAGTCGGGGGAGCCGTGGGTCGGGCCTTTGTCAGAGCTCGCGGCGTGAGTAAATTCCACATTTAGCTGCATGAAAACTTTCGGAAACGGTCGATAAATACGGCAGTTAAAGTTAGTTATCTGTTTTTGGAGAAATTGTATGTCATTCATGTGACTTCCGTAGGCCTTGGAGTGTTAGCATGTTGGCTGCATTGAGCTAGCTAATGTTAGCTCCGGGTTTCGGTGAAGCTGGAAGGTCAACAGTCACCGCGGCAGTTTGAGAAGTAGTTTACCGGTTACGTTCCAGACGTGTAACAGAGTAGTGAGCTTTGGTGATGGGTGTATTTTTTTGCATTTTATTAGAAAACGTCACTATATATGTTTAAATACTTGCCGCTCACAAGGTCATTTAGCGCTGCCGTGCTGTCTGGGGCTGCTGGTTATGTTAGCTTACTTGCACCTAGTACAGCCAATGAGTTGAGATAACGTTGTTTTTCGATTATTGTTACCTCTCCAGCTAATTCCTGTTCGTATATTAGAAATGTGTGCGTCCCAAAAAGGTGGGAATTCAAGGTAGATAAACTGTCAGCAGGGTTAATGTCATCAGCATTGGAAATGTCAGTTTCGCTGTGTTGCTTCTCCAAGTTTTACTCTATTTAAAAGGAACTCTCAAAAACCTTTGAAGTAATTTAACGTTATTGTACAGTTCTTAAACTTGGTGTAGGTGCGATTTCTTTTTATTTTGTACTTTGCAGCCATGAGACTTTAATATAGCACTGAAGTGGTTCTGTGTTGCATTTAGAGTAGTTTGTATGGTGGAGTGGGTTACACCGCTGCCCTCAATCCTGTAGACTGGGGTCCGATTTTCCACCTCATGCTAAACAATAAGAGTTCTTAGACCTTTGACATTATCTTTGCCTATGCATGTAACATAACCCATGAGTTACTCTGGGAAAGTGTGTCTGCCAAACGTGTCATTGTAATGTAAATGTCTTTGTGTATGTATCCTTCTCACCGCATCTTTAGCATGCTCTGCTCTCTTTGAGACGGGGCCAGGCAACTGTGACATATGCCCAAAGTCTGCTGGGAGCTCCAGAGACGCAGCTCACTGCCCTGGACAATGGACTGAGAATCGCCTCTGAGGAGACTGGCCATGCTACATGCACTGTAAGTAAATGCTGTTATGTGTCATGCCATGCTACAGTAAATCAAGTTTCTTTGTTTTCAGTGTCAGTACATTTAATTTTGATTGAGCTACATTCGAAAATAATTTATTAACTGCAAGAAAAGTTACAAGACCACAGCTGGAAAAAACTGAGGAAAACTATACAAATGTACAGAATTCTTAGTTTAAACAGATATTTTAATGGTAAAATGTTGTATACACTGGTATTTACATATGTATAACATCTCTTTTCATACGCCAGGTTGGCCTGTGGATTGGTGTGGGTAGCCGATATGAGTCTGAGAAGAACAATGGTGCTGGGTTCTTCTTGGAGCACTTGGCTTTCAAGGTTGGCTCTCTGATTTTCCTCAGAGTTCTGTTTTATTAGATATTTGTATATAATTATCCTTGCGTCCTTTCAATGCTATTCTTTTCAATTTCTCAATTTCAGGGCACAAAGAAGCACCCTCAGTCTGCTCTAGAGGAAGCGGTGGAGTCTATGGGAGCTCATCTAAGTGCATACACTTCTCGTGAGCACACTGCATATTACATGAAGACTCTTGCTAAGGACTTACCAAAAGGTGAGACCAGAATTTTTCTGCATTAGTTATATGGTAAATGCTAGCATGTACAGTGCTGTAGGCTTTGACCAGTTACTGATGCAGAGTTGCTGCGTATGCTCTTTTTGTGCATGGCAATAAATAAATGCAGTTACATGGGCAAAAACAGGACAATTGTTGGTTCATGGTTATCAATGTTTTAAAATGGATTAGCTGTGTTGATAGCAGTGTTCAAATTCCTCAACTGTAACAGGTTGGTACAGGAGCTTGTGTTAAATTTTATAATTTTGTGTATAAGACTTAATTTGTTTCTTTATAACTAGTAATCTTTTAAATTTGTGGTAGAAAGAAAAGAAAATTGAGTGGTCTACATTACTGAGTTTCACTTTACATTGTTTTTATTACTGTCAAGATTAGTGATTTGTCAATAGCATCTGAAACCATGTGACATGACCTGAGGGTATGCTGCCGCAGTAATGATCAAGCAGCTCAAGTTGGCAATAACAGAGGGTCTGTTCATGCAGAGAAGTCTTTCTGACTCCTTGGAGGTTGACCACAAGATTTCTTTTAGCTTGGAATACATTCTTCAATTGTCATCTGCTTATAAACACAAACACAATCACAACTGATTTCCCAATGCAAATGTCACGGCTCTGGTCCATAGCAGAAGCAGAAGAGTTAAAAAAAAAAAACAACAGAGGCAATTAAAAACATAGTTTTGCAGATAGCAGTGTTTGTAGGGGACTTTTTTTCTTTTCTTTTTTAGTATTGTCAACTAATAAATATGTACTCATACTCAGTAAAAAAAAATGGTACCAATGTATGCCTCAAGATGTCTTTTCACTCAAACTGCTATTATTCACTGTGCAGCGGTTGAGCTGTTGGCGGAGGTGGTTCAGAGCTCAGCTCTAAGTGAAGCTGAGATTGAGCAGCAAAGGGGGGTGATACTTAAAGAGCTGGATGAGGTGGAGGGCAGCCTGCAGGATGTGTGTCTGGACCTGCTTCATGCTACCGCCTATCAGGGCACACCTCTGGGACAGAGTGTTCTTGGACCCTCTCAGAATGCCAGGTATGCATATAGGCACACTTCATATAAATCAGATATTGCTGTTTTAGTAAGTAGTCTGATATTCTGTTCGTGGCTTTGTCCCTTCATTGCAGGACTCTGACTCGTCAGGATCTGGTGGAGTATATCAACAGCCACTACAAGGCTCCACGCATGGTGCTGGCTGCTGCTGGAGGTACTGTCTTTACAAACTCTTTATATATATATATATATATATAATCTGTTTATTTAGACATAAGGTCTATTCTAAAAACAAGGGTATTATCAGGGAGTTTGGCACGCTTTGCTGTAGTAACAACCTCTCCTTTTCTGGTTTTATGCCTGATCTTTTCTGGTTTTATGCCAGATCATTTATCTACTAAAGCATTAGTGAGGTTGGTATGGCTGTTGTATGTTCATTTCCTGCTCACATACTCTGCTCCAGCTCAGAGGGATTTGATGTGCATAGTTACTTTACTTACTTTTTTTACTTTAGAGCCCAGTGTGTACAGGCTTTATATCCTCAGCATTCATGATGACTTTAGCCTCATATGTAACTGCTCAAGAATGTTCAATTTTTGTTTTGTTTTCAACTTCATCAAATTACACAAGCTGTATGTGTGCATCTTTAAGTCCTTGTAGGAGCAGTGGGTATACCCTAATGTAGCCGATTGTACTCATTAGAAGGGGTGTCTGAATACTTTTATAACAAGTATTAATTCAGCTACAATTAAACGTGGCCCCATCAGTAATAATGAGCGGTGTTTGTCTTTCTATCTGCCCTGGTGTAGGTGTGAACCATGAGGAGTTGGTGGGATTAGCCAAGCAGCACTTCAGTGGTGTTTCATTTGAGTATCAGGATGATGCCGTGCCTGTGCTGTCCCCCTGCCGCTTCACTGGCAGTGAGGTAGGAAGAGTGTACATGTATGAAACACATTCATACTACCTTTTGTGCTATATATGAAATATTCCATTCCATCCTGTGCTTGTTAATTTATACATCTTTGGTTAAAAAAATAATTATGATTATTTAATAAACAAATATAATATGAATATATTTTTAAAACCTGCTTCCTGTGTTGTTTGCTTATGCCCTTTGCTCCTGTCCCTAAAGATCCGAATGCGTGATGATGCCATGCCTCTGGCACATGTTGCTATTGCTGTAGAGGGAGCAGGAGCTGCTAGCCCAGATATTGTGCCTCTCATGGTTGCTAATTCCATCATTGGAAGCTATGACATCACATTTGGAGGTGGCAAGGTTAGTTGTGCCTGTTGAGTATGTGAAGGCACTTTAGCATCTTGCTGTATAATTTTGAGTTCGGTTGTAAGGTGATGTGTCTAAGAAGTGGTTTATATAGTGGGATACAGTGTAATTATGGTATGCTCATAGACTGTGTATTTGTGTCTAGCACCTCAGCAGTCGCTTGGCACGTCTGGCCGCAGAGATGAACCTGTGCCACAGTTACCAGGCTTTCCACTCCACCTACAGCGACACTGGACTGATGGGCATCTATTTTGTCACGGACAAGCATAAGATTGAAGACATGATGCACTGGGCTCAGAATGCCTGGTCAGTAATCACATCCCCAAAGTTAATTTTTTTTAATGATTAATTTTTTGTGCATTGGATTTGTTAAAATATGTTTTAATTCATGGCAGTTTTTAGTAATTTGATCGTAATTTTAGAATGTATGTTTTTCTTTTTTTTTTTTTGGATTACAGGATGAATTTGTGTACCACCATGACTGAGAGTGATGTGGCGAGAGCAAAGAATGCCCTTAAAGCCAGTTTAGTAGGACAGCTGAATGGTAAGAGTCACAAATATGCATATATAGCCTCGTTTCAGTATTGCTGATGTATGAGTAAAATACAACACGTCCATAAACCATCCACCCCCAAATCCCTTTTCAGGTACCACATTGATCTGTGATGACATTGGAAGGCACATTCTTAACTATGGACGTCGCATCCCATTGGCTGAGTGGGATGCCAGAATTGAGGTAAGCTCCACCTATAGAGTAATAGAGCAGAGACCTGCCACATATGCATCTGTTTATTGGCACTTCATAATTGGTTGTATAGAGAAAAGTCAACAATTCACTGCTTATATATAGTTTTGATAGATTTGATTTGCAGGCACCTAACCTGGGCCAAATGTATTTTATTCTTGTTTACTTTTTCAGGCTGTGACCCCCAAGATGCTGCGTGATGTTTGCTCCAAGTACATCTATGACAAATGCCCTGCTGTGTCTGCTGTTGGTAAGTTAGTTGTTATTTACTCTTTTGGTTGTGCCACCAACACAATACCATGTATTAATTTTATAAAGATTGATATCTGGACTTTCTCAGAGAAACAGTGCTGATCTGACATCTGTTTTTAAGATCAGCACCCTTTCTCTGAAAAGCTCTGTAAATGTAGGCCCAGGTAAGTCTAAGGTCTTTTTTTTCTTTATTTCTTTTTAAGTTTATTTTAAGCATCATTGAGCATTCCAGAGATCATTGATGGTTAATCAGGCTGTCTGAACACTGCACATTTGCAAAGATTGCCTCAATCTTCTAGGATTGTGTGTGATTGGTACTTTCTGTGTGTCTCTTTTTTTTTTCTTTAGGTCCAATTGAACAGCTTCCTGACTACAACAGAATGCGCAGTGCCATGTACTGGCTTCGTTTCTAAATGCTCAGTACGTTTCATCTGTTATCATCACTTGCCTCTCTCCTTCTTTTTGTATTCTGCTCCTCACTTTCCACATTTCTGCACTAAAAATGGCGTCTACATCCATTCTTGTGTTTGGGTATCTCGGTACAGTTCTCGGTGACATTTAACACACTTATGTCATCCGTGGTTTCATGAACCTAATGAGTGACTACCTCTTGCTGAAGATTGTTAATTTACGGTAATGACAAGAGCAACCTGGTGTGTTGTAGAGATTTCATGCAGAAATTGTACCATGAAAATAATGGAAGGGGGCTTGGAATACACTGAGATGGAAAGATCCATGGAAATCATGGCAGAGTCCAGCGTATTGTCACAGAGCAAAACTATTTATGAATTGATGTGATGTTTTGTTTCTGTCCTATTGTACATAACAGAAGCTCCCATTCCGACTTCCAATAAAATAGTCTAAAATAAAGATCTCATTAATTATTGTTTTGCCATTTCACTACCAAGATTAATGTATCAGAAGGAGAGCAGTATCACATAGTGAGAGACATATGTCCAATTGTCATTGATTGCTTTCAGTCACAAGATCTGTTTTTGATGGAGCAGTTTGTGGTGTACCTTTTTATAAAATAAGGGACTGACCAAATCGGGGGTTTTCAGCTGCATTTGCAAGGGTTTTCCATTAGGGGGATGTTCAATTCTTTCTTTTCAGCATGAAAGATAAATGGGTAGCTTTGCTCACTGTACTCTGTGGGTTTGTGTGTCCAACGGGAGTGGATGCAATGTATACATAGGAACATAACCTTAAATATACATTAAAAAAATGGTGAGAAAACTATTTAGGGAGTAATGTAAGATGATGGAAGATCTAAAATTAGTGTTTAAATAGGTTTTCTGTCACAATTGCTATTTAATATGAACTATTACTTCTGTTAATACAAGCTACAAGGACCAAATATTCCAAAAACAGGTCAATATTCTGCCAATAATTAACAATTCTGTGCTGCCCTACAGAAAGGTGGATGACAGACAGGCATGATTTGGGGGTTTCTTGAAGGACCTCCAAAAGTTTAGAAATGCCACTGAGTGCATGGCAAGATAAAATCTTTGAAATTTCTTCATAAAACCTTTTACTATAAAATATCAATTGTATTGTGGATGTGAAATTAAGCTCACTGTTTGCAACATCCGTTTTCTTGATTTGAGAATGGGCCCTTATGTTTTCTCTCACTGAGCAATGCAGAAATCTGGTTGACAACAGATGCAGCACAAACATGGCCAGTAATCAGTGGTATTGTGGGTGACTCACGCATTTTTAAACAAAAGAAGATTCTGCCTGTGAGTTGAGCTGCACTTTTGAAATACGAAGTATTCCAAATATCGAAGATGTAATACAATTAACATCCAGAACACCTCATATTTCTCAGATTGTCCATCTGATAACCTCCTGACTGCAATCCGAGCGGCTAGTTTTTTTCCTCTACTGGAATGTGTTGTGCTCTCTGTTAGACACTCCATTTTGTAGATGTAATAGCAGACTATAGTTCATCTGTTGCTGGCAGGATATTTCGCAATGGTGGACTATTCTCAGTCCAGCTGTCCACCACTGTCCAGCACTGCTTTGTCTAATCCACTTGTGCCAGCACAACACACACTAACACATCAGCACCACGTCAGTGACACTGCTGTGCTGAGAATGATTCACCACCTAAGTAGTACTTGCTCTGTGTTGGTCCTGTGGGGGCCCTGACCTTTGAGAAACAGAGTTAGATGGGGTAACAAAGGATGCAAAGAAACAGATGGATTACAGTCTGTAATAGAAACACTACAAACTGCACCTCTATAGTATGTACTACTGATAAAGTAAGTGTAGGTACAAGATAGATTTGCCTAATTAAGTGAAAGTATATTAAGTAACGTGTTTCCCTGGGACATACAAGCCCGGAATTATTATTTACAATGCTCTGTTATTAAAATAAGCAGCTGTGGGGACTAACAGCTAACATAACTGACTGCCCAAACATATCACATTCTAGATGCAAACAAGAAACAGTAGGAACTGATATATCAGGTTTAATTGCATGTTAACAGTGAATCAAAAATAATAATACTAGTGACTTATAAGAGGACAATATTATTAAGACAACTCAGAGTAGACTGTGTGACTAGAAGATGGACAGTGTTAAGTGTTACAAGTCCAAGAAGAAGGCAAGTCCTCTGCATTCCTAAAATAGATCACCTTTTTGTTCCAAGTATGGCACATTAAACTGCTGCGATGGAGGTGGATTATTAATTAGTCCCTCCTGCCTGTCTGCCCTCCTGCAGGAGTCATTTCAGTGCATTTAACTGACACGACAGCACTCATCTCTGTGTGATGTCACAGATGTGTATGACAAAGTGAAAGCTGGTGGAACGATGAATCACTGTTCTTGGTCTCAGCACTGGGTACTGAACGTGACTTTCACTGCAGCTCATCATTAATGTTCAGCAGAGCCTGACTGCCCCTGCGGCCACAGACCGTCATCACCACCACTGATGATGTTTATGATCAGTTCATGAGTAAATCTTTATCAGAAAGAGATTTCGAGGTGGCGGAAAAACTGTCTTGGGTTTATTTTAGTGACGCAAATCTGTCCAGAATAAATATACAGCTCATAATCTTTAGATCATACAAATTAAACACACAGCAACATGAAGATGTGATGCATGACTCATAAAAGAGGTTTGATATCGGCAAGGTATCGGAGAGACATCATAACAGCATAACAGTCTTGTGGGCAGACTTGCTATTGTAGAACATTTATAAATAAAGCTACCATTATTAAAATGAGTGGTAACTGACAGCGTGCCATTACACCCAAAATAGCACATTCTAGGTTCAAATGCCGAAAGACAAATGACATCATGCACCTTTGCCATTCTGTTTGTGGTGAACTAGGAGCTAGACTTTTTAAGGATGTTAGTGCGTGCAGTTGTATGCGAAGGTTTGGGCACCCTTGATCAAATTACATCTTGTTTTGTGAAAATAAGGGCAAGATTTATCATTTTCATTGTGACAACATACTGGGGAGACAAAACATTCAAAATGTATTATATGCTGAGAAGCAGAAACGGTGCACTAAAATTTGAGGAAACACCACCACCGTTTGTTTACAAGTTTGTTTACTGTAGAGGTTGTTTTAACTTATTTTCACTTATTTTTACAACACCCTGTGTAAATTGATCAAGGGTGTTTTTACTATGGCTGCACATATGACTAAATACATGCACTCTATGCACTCACTGACCGGCTTATAACAAAGTGTATCAGAATGGTTGACAGCATGACCAACACCAATTGCAACCCCAAGAGGGCCCATCAAAGCCTGCATCAGAGATAGTGTGGGGCTGCATTACTACACATGGAATGAGTGACTTGTGCATCTTCAAAAGCACCATCAATGATATACATGGGTTTTATAGCAACCGTTGGCCAGACATCTTTTTTTTAGGGAAGACCTAGCTTATATCAGCAAGACAATTCAAACCAAACCACATTCTTTTAGATTAGATTAGATTCAACTTTATTGTCATTGTGCAGAGTACAGATACAAAGCCAATGAAGTGCAGTTAGCATCGAACCAGAAGTGCAGAAATACATTATTATTTACATAAAGTGCAAAACAGAAATGACTAAATAAATATATAGAATGTAGGTGTACACAGAATGTGAGATGAGAGGTGGTATATAAAATAGAATATAAATTACTATACATATAAACAGTAAGGAGTGAAATGCAAAGATTGCACAGAGCAGCATATGTTAAACAAGTGCAAGCAATAACTACAGATATAAATAGGGCAATATGAACAGAATTGCGAATATAAATACAACTGTACAGGTATGAAATTACAAAGATAGATGTGCAAAAGGAGTAGTGCAAAAGTAATAGTGCAGTGCAGTGAGTGAGTGAGTGCAATAATGAGGCTAAAGTGACGGTACAGAGTTCAGCAGAGTCACAGCCTCAAGGAAGACGCTCTTCCTGGGTCTGTAGGAAGGAGGGTAAAAAGTTTGTGGTCAGGGTGAGAAGGGTCCTTGATAATGCTTCTCGCCCTGCTCATTCTGTACCTATTACAACATGACTCAGTACAGTCTGGGTGCTAAACTGGCCAGCATGCAGTCCAGATCCATTACCGTCCTTTATATTGTTTCAAAATTTCATAACAAAAACTGCTTTCTCTGATCAGTATATAAAAGATTTAAAAAATGCAGAGTGCTAAGAATTGAAGTCAGCCTATTGAAGATATTCAACATTTTCCCTTGTTAACTCTTGAGTTCCCTGAAGTTACTTTACAGTATTTGCTGTCTACTCGACTCTTTCCACACAGACACACTTTAAATCTTGTGGAACACCTACCTAGAAGACTGGAGGCCGTTGTAGCCATTAAGGGTGCAACTCATTCACGGTTTTGAAATGGGATATCCAACAAGCGCATATAGGTGTGATAGTCAGGTGTCCACATACTTCTGGCCAAATAGTGTACATTAGGCACATCTGACAGATGCCTGTTAAAGCAGCTTGCAACCATGGCACCTTCAAGATATTACACTGAATCTTAATTCATCTGCTCCATTTTCCTCTTACAGCCTTAATAGCAACACTAATTAATACTTACTCGCCATGCAAAGGGCCAACTTAACTAGATCTCCTTCTGTCTAAGCTAAACTCCTCCAGCAAACATACTAAGCCTAGCACACAATGCTCAAACTCAGATACCCAAATGCTAGGCCATCTGACCAACACCTTGATTTGATCCAGCTCCCCCTGGCATCTTTCTTGATTCCCTATTCAAGCTGCTGCCGTTCTTATAACCACTTCCGACTCAACAAGTTCTCAGGGGTTTCTCCCTCCCTCAATCAGCCTTCCCTCATACTACCACTACCTTCAAGTTATGGTCTGAGAAAACTTGCAAAATGGAGTTAGGGAATAACTGACATTTGGGGGAAAGGTACATGCTAATAGGAATGTTAGATGGGGATGGTGACTTTGACATGGTGACAGTAATTTCTTTCTATGGTTTCTGGAGGCGGAGTTACCCTTTGTCCCGAGGGCACAAGTCTTGCATTTCAGGGAAATAAAAGCATTAAAGCATCCTGGAAAATGCTGGACTGAGCATTTCATTACTCAGATGAGGATAATCTCTTGATGACCATGGCCGGAGGAGATACTGGAGAAAGATAGTCTTCCTCTCTCCTTATTTATTTTCCTTATTTAGAATCTGTGTTGCTTTTACATTTTCCCCAATCTCACCTCCTTTTGCCCCCCCCCCACCTTTACTGCAACGCTTTTGTTTGCCAATTGACTAACAGTGATGTTGGCACTTTTTTCATCAGAACATTTATTAATCTTGTAGTAATTCATCAGAGGTACCCAAGCAATGCATTAAATATTGTAAACTGGAGGTGTCTGTGTACTGGGAAGCACTTGCATATTGCGAGCATTTGAATAGGCTATTAGATCAAAATGTAATGTAGCTCATGCCAGATATTTCAACATCTAAACTTGACATAAGACCTGCATTTTACAGACTTATATAAAGTGTTTTGTGGTAATAACACTAACAAAGCTGACACTAGCCTGTTTTGTTAGATGGGAAGAAAATGGTCTGCAGTATTCTCAAAGCCTGCCTTCAGCTCCACTTGGGAGCTTGAACCAAAAAGCTGGAAGAAAAGCTTTTAGGCTCAGATCACAAAATTCAAAGCATCATTAGTGTTGCTGGTGTAACATCATATCTGCCCTGTGAAACTCTCCCTACAGGGCAGTGTGGTAATTGGGAGGCCTCTAATCAACAGGTATCTTTACTACCGGAAGAGGAAAGAGCAAAGTACAGGTAGATGCATGCTTCAGTCTGTTACCAAAGTGAAATTAGGAGGAAAACATCACCTTTAAACCTGAAGTAATGTCACTGCCAGGCCAAGTCATTACCCCACCCCCTCTCTGAGCAACAGTTTTCAGTCTTGGCCACTAGCACCACATTGCATTTATTCAGTAACAAACACTGGAACATGTTTTTGCAAATAAGAAAAAGGTGATGATTCACAACTCATGTGCCAAATATGTCCTTTACCAAGAAAGCTGAACATTATGCTAAATCTCCAGTGCCACATGGAGCATGTGATGACAGTCAGAAAGCTTTCTGTCTGTTTTCCCAGCTGATAGGTCCAAATACCTTCATCAGACTCATAAATCCTGTTTTGAAAACAGCCTATGAATAGGGCCACTCTGAGAAGGTAGACGTCAATAGATGTTTATGCGCTAATGGGACACTGCGGATTTGGATATCTACAGTCAATGCTTTTACTTCAAGCGAGAGGAGAGGACAGCTTGCCCCTTTCATTAAAGCTCAGTCAAGACGCATTGTGGAATATCTGTAATCACTCCGATATGTATTTTTAGACAAACAATGAGATGGAGATGAGGGAGGGGGAAATGAAAGGAGGGAGAGGAGCATGAAGAGGAGAGATAGAGAAGAAGATAAACAGAGTGCTGGGGGGGTTGGGTAAAGGAGAAGGGGGCAACGCGGCGGTGGGCGGAAAGACGTAGGCAAAGAGAGAGGATAAGGGTGGGAGTGAGTTGGGGGGTGACTAGGGATAGGGGAAGAACTCCACATGAACATTTGCCTTGTCGCGTAAGAGATCCACCTTTAGCTAGCTGTGCAGAAGAGCAGGACAGGGTGACCAGCAGTCGAAGCTGAAGGTACGACTTTAAAGGTGACAGAAGTGTGAGAGAAAACCTCTGCACTGCTTCACATAACACCGAGAACAGGGGAGTGTTTACGGTCCATTTCAGGTAAGAACATGGGTGAGTAGTAGACCATGGCTGTGCTGATGTAATTACCATTAATAATGTAATAATAATCATTCATTTATCATGAAGTTAAGAGATTTTGTTGCACAGTTTTCTTGTTCACAACACTTTTGAAAAATTAAGGTTCTGCAATGGTGAAACTGGCTTAAACTTTTGGTTTTAAGAGAACCCTTTGACAGAACTTTACATGAAGAAGTTATATAAACTATATATGGGTTCTTAACATGCATGCATCCATAACATTTTTAAGGACCCAAAATGTTTTTTTCTATGGCATAATTTCAAAGAACCTCTGTACTCCTTTTTTATATTATATATTTTATTAAATGACACAGTGAGGAGGCAAATTACTATTCTTTGTAACATCGAAGCAGATGATTTCATGAAATGCGATGATAGCAAGTCAAACTTAACAAGTTCTACATGCCACCTACAGTGTCTGTTATTTATGGTTGTTTGCTTGCTCCAGTTTCTGCTGACTGATCTTTCATTTTCCTCCACTTTTCAATCTATTCTTTCCTCCATCATCCTCTGACTCCTCTGTCCTCTCCCCTTGCTCTGCCCTCTGTGTACAGTGTGTGGGATTGCCCTATTAAGAGGTCACCATGTGTAGGAGGGGGTTGTGTTTCTACCTGGTGCTGCTGCTCTTCGCATGTACTGCTCTCTGTCAGAGACAGAGCTACGCTAAGCCGCAGCAGCTGCCGGACAATGGTGAGGAGGAGGATGAGCGGGACTCTTTGGCCATCAATGTCCTGCCCGAGGTCCGACACGTCCGGCTTGCGCGGCCCGCAGCCTTGGCTCCCAAAAGAGCAGCTCAGGGCTCTCGCTTCGCCCTGTCCCTTGATGTGCCCACCTCCATCCTGAGCGTTCTCATTGACCTAGCCAAGAACCACGACATGAGGGCCAAAGCTGCGGCCAATGCCGAGCTGATGGCGCGCATTGGCAAGAGGAAGTAGGGCTGGGCTTGAGACGGACTCAGAGCATCAGGGAGGGCAAATGCAGGGGCAAAGAGAAACCATATGGCTCATGTTCAGTCTCAAATGGCTCCCTAGTACATAAACTACACTGCCATTGAAACATTTGGAATGAATATTTCAATTATATTAAACCAATTTTGTTTCAGATAAGGGAGCTGTCTGTGACTGAGAGATATGCAGAGCTCGACGAACAGATAATAAATTTAGAAAACTGTGACCAAAAGGTTCTCTGATTTGTTTTTCTTTCCTAACTTACTTTAACATGAACCCAAAAGCTACTGTGACACCTACTACAAAACACTGTGTCTTCTAACTGAAACAGATGAAATGTTTAAATTATTTTTTAAACCGTTTGTTGACATAATCTATTGTCTACTGCATAATCAAAAACCCCAGCAGAAGAACAAGGAGTCTGCTGTTCAGATGTATCACTTTCTTTCTCTGTGTATGCTTGTATAATAAATTCTGACAATTGGACTCAGTTTGTCTCTGCTTGACCTTATGACGTAACAGTTTTTAATAATAGAGGTGATGCATTGCTAAGAGTGAATGGGTGTGTGGTGGTGTGTGACGGAGAACAGGACAATGTGGGGGCGGATATTGTCCCCAGTGCTATGATATGTATGGTGCTGACAAAGATCATCATTAATTAACGGAACTCATAAATACGTTGCCCTGCAAATAGAATGGAATGAAGGGTAATTTAGCAATGATAAATAAATGTGGGTGTGTGCAGCCTTATATTTAGCTGTTTGTGTGGACCAAAATGCTTGGAGGATGATAGGAAAACAAGATATGACACTGTAGCTCCCAAAGGATTAAGATTTGTTTTCCTACTTTAAAAGGCTTCCTTTACAGTGCAAAATCTGCTATCTTAATAAATATAATAATAATAATATTAAATAAAATGTCCTTATTTAGTTAATATATCTTCTTTATCTCATTTTGCAGTATGCTTTGTATGTTAATTATAAGATTTTGATAAGCCAAATGATCTCACTATAGTGGCACATAATTTAGTTTATTTTAAGAAACATGCTTGAAACAAGGCATGATCTCACTATATCTCTACTACTATAGTGAGATCATTTGGCTTACTAACTTCACTAAAAACAAGTAAAAAGAAATGAAATAACCTAATATTAAGCGTAGAGCTATTGATATAAGATCATTTTACTTGCCAAAAAATAAAATTGTATTGCAGTCTAGTCAGTTAAAAGTGGGCACAGCAACATTAAACATTCAGCAGAATACAGAAGTCTGTGGAAGGAATATAGAATATAGCCGTGTATGTGTAGTAGAAAGAAACTTTGTCTCATGCTATGTCCCAAAATGTCCAGACACCTTTTCTAATGAACAAAATGAGCTACTTTTAGGTGCACCCATTGCTGTGTACAACTGTGAAGGGTTGTATAAAGCCAACACCCCCCCAGCACTGAACTTTGAAGCAGTGGAACTGCTTTCTCTGGCCTGATGGAGCTGCTTCCTTTGGGACCAGTTGGAGTGGTGTCTGTAAGCCAGAATACTTCAGTGACTGAGCTCACTAATGCTCTTGTGGCTGAATGCAGTCAAATCCTTACAGCGGCGTTCCAATATCTAGGCAGAGGCTGTAATAATACCATTGATTTGGACAAGCAACTTTTGGACATACACTGTAAGAATAAGTCCAGATGAGTCATTATGCCTGTGGGCTAAGGAAACAGTGTGAGGACACAGCAGTCCTCTGGACTTCTTGTTCCAGCCCTGCAGTACTTCCCTTGTGTGTCTGCATAACATCACAATGCACCAGCCAATCGCAAGACTTAAATCAAAACGGACCTGCTAATTATATTATCTTAGCTACAAACCTGTGCTAACCCTGTGCTTTTTAGTTCTCCACTCTCTTACATAATAATAGTTTTCATTATTTATTTTGTTTGTTTATCTTATTTTGCACTATTTTTATATTATTATTAATTTTGCTGATGTTATTTTTTCCCTTTCAATATAGCACTGATATGGTGATAGTTGTGTATTATGTGTATGATGCATATATGTTAGGAATAGTTATATTAATAAAAAAAATGCATGTGACAAAAGAATGCATTTTAATTATGAATCTGATTAATACAAGCAACAAATAATGCATGTGCTAACAGTGTATAACTTTAGAAATAAAGAAACTCTGAGGTTAGCAGTGGAGAATCTATACAGAGACTATAAAAGCTGTGACAGATGTCTATTACTGATAGCGATTATAAGTGTAGAATATGAGAACCCAAGTGTTTTAACAATAAAGGCTCCAAAAATATATATAATTACACTGAAAACTGTAGGCCTAGTTTGTTAATATCATTGTGAAATACAGAATGAAATAAAAGTCATTTTAAATACAGTTGTGTAAATTTACCAAGAGAGGAAGGCACTGTTATTTAGTTCTGAAGCTTCTCCCCTCTGGGTTGGCCACATCTTGGATGAGAACTGTAATAGACCAATGAAGACTCAGGTGAGGTCCGCATTCACTCAGAACAAACGTAACAGTTTACCTAGCTGATTTTAGGTGATAAAGTAGTACTCAACTGTATACAAGAACTATGTAATACCAGCTAAATAAATATAATATTATATTAATATCAAATGAATATTGAATGCTTGACACATCTTAAAACTAAGAATTTAAACTCATATACAGTAATAAACTTTTTTTCAACTATTTTTGTCTGGTTAATTGCAATAAAAATTAGGCAACATCATGAGGCTTGTTAATGTTCATCCAATGTAACAAATAATCACTCTCATTGTTTTTTTATCACCAGATGGATAGTTATAAAATAATATGTAGAACTATAATAGATAGTTAATAGAGTGATAACATGTTAATAATAATAATAACAAAAAAAATCTGAATTAATCAGCAGCTTTGACATGAGGGGGAGGCAGGCCCCTCCAGTATGTGTATAGTGAATGCACAGGGCAAAAAGTTAAATTGTCCTCTCTTGGACACCTGGCCAAAAGGTTAATCAGGGTTTGAATTCGCCACCTCCTGATGACAGGCCCAATGCTTGAATGGTTGCACCACTCGAAAGGGAACTAAAGCTGTGCAGCTAGTTGACGTGACATTTCATTTTTTACAGTGTAAAAATACATGCTGTATTCACCTGTAATTACCATTACATAACGTATACAATTACAATAAATAATAAACTTACAGTCAAGCACTATACGTGCAATTTGTCGCTGCTCCAAAGTACTGTTTACTTCGTCCATCAGCTGGGGAAGGAATTCTGTCTCTATTTCTATAGTACAGAGAGTGAGAAAAGTAAAAAGAAAAAGTAATACTATTTATAGGATTTATACCATTAATATTTTTGTGTTTCCGTTTTTTTATGCTCTCAAATGAGAAATAATTTTTACAGATTACTGTATGGTGTTTGTGTATTTTTCTATATTTACTGAGTGAAGTACAGAGAATTGGGAGGCAGGAAACCACACCTCTCTGCACTGGATCATAGAAATAGCCATCGTCCCTTAGTCTGGTGTAGACTGAAGGAAGCAAGTCAGCCAGATAATGCTGAGCGAAAGCTGTAGCAGCAATTTTTTCTGCTGTCTCTCTCTCTTTCTCCAGGACTTTCCTTTTCTGCTTAATTCTGCGATCCTGCATTAGAAAAACAGCACACACAACCTGGCTTTCAAAAAAAGCATAATTGTAAAGACATTAGTTGTAGGATGGAATGGTTCCCTTACAAAAAATAAATATATCCAAGTTTATATAAATATATATATATATATATATATATATATATATATATATATATTTTAAATTCATTAAGATGTACAAAGAAAACAAATATGTTCTTAATCCTGAGTATCTCTAGCCATTTTTTATATTTGCAATCTACCGAAGTGTTCACTACTTGAAGTACAGTTAACAGTATATTTCAAGTATAATGTACTACCTAAATAGAAATGCATTACATTCGATTAAGTACAACATAAAATAGTAAAATATAGCATTATGTTTTTATGCTTGCAGAATGAAAAATATTTAATTAGTATTTTGAAAGTATACTTGATAGTAAACTAAAAAGTAGGATAAAAGTGTTGTGGCAGTGGAGAGGTAGAGCCACTGCAACACTGCCCACACACACACGTGCAAGGTTCTCCTGTTCATGATAAGGCACACTCAGGAGGCCAATCAGGTGAAAAGGATAGATACTTTAAAAGACTGGCTTTCTCCAGCATGGAGATTGGCTGGTTCTCGCTTTTATAGGGAGAAGGGAGGCAGGCAGTCAAATTTGGTCCCAACGATACAGAGAAAGGCTCTGAGATATAGCTCGGCTCCCATCGTTCTCACCAAAGAGACATTTGAAAGGATGTAACATCACTACATCTGATATTGTCAGATAAAGAGTGGACAGACAGGCTCAACCAAAAACAAAACCAAGCAAGTTTGGCAAAATGCATAGGACATAAAGTCAGAACGGATTTTGTGATTTGGCTCATTCATATTTGCTAAACATTTAGGGAGTAGGTTTTTGTATTTTTAAACTATTGTTAGCAAGTGTTTTAGATAACGTTCTATTAATATGCAAATGTAAGACAAATACACCCCACTCTGAAATGGCATTTTGTTATTGAGTCAAAAAAATATACAAGCAATGTGCAATCTATGCTGATTACAACTGTTATATCATAATAACTGTTGTAACATTATAATCTTGTGAGTGGCTATGTTACCAAAGAGGATTTGCCCCCGCCTGTGTGTTTACCCAGTAATGTTTGTAAACAGGTAATGCATCTATACGTTTACGTACTGTGTATTTTACAGTACAGTAGCATAAACTGTAAAGTGGTCAGACGTATTGAAATTGTACACTTACAAGTAAAGTAATATATTACATTAATAATAGTATTCTTATTACAAAATATTTACTTGGGGAATATATATGAACTTTACTAAACTGGACTTTTATTGAACTTTTTGTAAGGGCTGCCATGATCACACCGTGGCATTTTGAATTTTGTAGATGATTTTTTTCTGGATAAAGGAATTACAAAAGTTATGTAAATGTAAAGCCAATCAGTGAAAACCTTTGCCATTAAGTTGTACCCCCTGAACAGTTCTAAAGCACTGTGCACTCTTAGCTAATCATGCTGAAGAAACCATGCTGGGTAAGTTTTTAGGCATTTCACACCAAACCGTGTCCACTTAAACAATTTACTCTCCCTGCTCAAAATTGTTTAGCCATACAGTGGGTCGAATCCAGTGCTGCACTTCCCTAAAGCATACTTAAACAACTTCCATAGTTAAATGATACTATATCATTTTGAACATGCTTACACCACTGGTACCACGGTAGCTGCTCAGTAATGCTTTTGGGAAACCCAGTCCAGACTGTTAGCATCATAAAATAAAAAACAGGTCTATTATGAAATGGGGACAGGGTATGTTTACCAGAGTATGTTTACCAGATGTTGTATCCAGTGATATTTTAATTTACTGATCTTACTTATCAACTAATGGAAACCTTGTTATATGGTTTTGGTAAAAAGAGTGCAAACAGGGTGTCTGTGATTAATGCAATAATGCAATAAATAAATCAACCAATCAATGTAAACACAAATTATAATTCTTTACAAAGATCCTATTGTTCATATGATTTCTTACCTGTAAATTTGCTAAAAACAGGAAACAGAAAGGTCATACAATTTTCCCAGACAGGGGTGGATTTAGTGATTGTGAGGCTTGTTGTAAGATCATTATAAGACTATTTAATTTAAGCAAGTAATTTATTTAGCGAAATTCTCTCCATACTGGCAGACCATTTGATTTTAAGAAATATGCGTAATACAAGCAGGCTGCCTTTATACTGTCACAATCTTGGCTGGGGATTCCCTCCTCCAGTAGAAGTCACTGTCACCTGAATTTTAATCTGCTGACTGCTCACCTGCAGCCTGCTGTGTCACTGGTCTTTCTATATAAAGCCTGAATTATGTAATGATCCTGGGAAAATCATGTTTGAACCTACTACAATTCTGAGCTTTGCGATTTACTATTCATTGTGTTCTTACTCTCTGCCTATTGTACAGTTTTGCTCGTTTTTGGATTTCTTCTTTCTTTGATTTATTTTCTCTTTTTGAACCGGGATGACTTTTCTACTATGTGTTTGCTTTTCCTCTGCTGTGAGTAAAGTTTGACTCCTGCCTAGATGCTTTACCGAGCTTAATCACCACTGTTATATGTGGTCAAATAATTTGGTACAGAGTAATAAAGAAGGAAAGTAATGAGTACAGTAATCATTTTTTCTCCAGGAAGTAATAAGTAACATATCCTGTAGCATTTTGAGATGAGTAATGAGTCATTTGTAATGGATTGTCTGAACATACAGTAAATCTAATTTGAATTTTCATGGGCCCCTAGGCATCCATCTATGGTTCCAGTTAACAGTACCTTCTCCTCACAGCGACGCCTTTCCTGCTCCTCCAGACGCTGCGCCTCCACCATCTCAGCATTACGCCGCTCCTGGAAGGCGCGCTGTTGTGCTCTCAAGGCGGCCAGCTCTTCCTCCTCTAAAACCTCCAGCAGAGCCTGCTCCATGGTCTTTCCTACAAGCACCTCCAACACAGGCTGCACTTCCACATCAAAGTTAAATAGCTGTAACAAGAAAAGGATACTCAGTTGGGCTCAAGTCTAAAGAGTACTTGGTCATGCTCTTCCAACCAATGTCAGACATTTCTTGTTGTGTGACATGTTGCACCATCAGCCTGAAAAAGCCAATAATCACCCCTTTTTGCTAATCTGATAAATCACCCTTTTAACCATGACAGCAATAGTGGTTTGTGTGCAGACTGCCTATTGCACACCTTATATACACACCAAGCCAGCTCACAACACAATTTAATGCGTTAATTGCACTATATCATACATACAGCACCTTTAAGACTTTAGTACTGTGTGATACTGTGGGTAGAAATCATAATCATGGGCGTAAAATACATAATAAAAAAGATGAACAAGTTGTACCTCGCCTTCCTCTATCTGTGTAGCTACATCTTTTCCAGATTTGGCAGGGATAAAAAGAGGCGTGGCTGGTTTGTCCAGGAAAGCATCTGTCTGACATCCCACACTGGCATCCTCAATAAGATCACTCAGCTCCTCCAAGTATAACTCTGAGATACAAATCAAATTTAAAAACAGAATACTTTAGATTAGGAATGTATTCAAGTACATAAAGTACATTTAATAAACTGTAATAATTTTATTTCAGAGTTTCACATTGTAATGGAGGAAAATTGTAGTTTGCGCTTCTTTGCAGAACTGCTTTACACAATTAACATCCTACTGTAAAATGTGACTCATATGGAGCGTCTTAACCATGGCTTTATTGGGAAGAATTCAGGTTGAACTATTTGTATACTGCCAATTCACAGATGTGCTGCAGATGGTGCTGTGCATTCCTCCCCTTATTCTGTGAGTGAGGTTGCACTCAATATGCTAGCTGTGCCCTAGACAATGATGGTACTCAGTGCTCCTGACCATTGCATACCCACAGCACTCAACCAACTGTACTCTTCTTTTAAGAGTTACTTCAAATTTCATTACTGATGCATGTAATCAAAACATTGTCCTTTTATGCTGTGAGGATCTATAGAATGAACACCATGTTCGAGGTGGTCCCACAGATGTTCAATTGGGCTCAAGTCTCAGGAATTAGCAGGCCAGTGTAATACCTTGTCATGCTCTTTAAACCATGTTGCGTGTATGTTGTGTATGTCTTGGCCCGAAAGCCACTAATTATCCCTTTTTGCAAATCCACTGTCCTTCTAAACTGGATTAGTAAAATTATTATTGTTATTCTTCTTATTATAATTGATTAAAAGTGTCACAGCTCACTGACTTCCACATTATATCACCTTATAGAATTCTAAATGCTTTTTTTAAAAAAAACACACGTTTATTGCCTTTTATGAATTCAAATTATTTGAATACTGACAGTTTTTTTTTCGCTTATAGCTTTACTGTTCAGTTTTATTACCTGTCTGTGAAGTGCTGTGAGCTGCCACTGGACTAAAAAGTTCTTTATAAATCAAAATGATAATGATGATGATGATGATTATTATTATTATTATTATTACAATAGCAATAAATTAAGAAACAGCAACAAAGTGGCAAGATAATTCATCCTTACCCGTCTGCACATCTGTGTGTTTTCTCCCCTGAAGTGCATCTGGGATTCTTGAGTACAACTGCTCTTTAGCCCGTTTTTTTGCCATAGATCTTCTGTTAGCCTCTTGCTGCCTTTGAATCTCAATGAGGTCAGGCTGTGAGGTCTGTCAAAGGCACATTGCAAAAGTACTGATTATAGATAAAGAATTAATTCATTTATTCTGTATAAATAATTAATAAGTCATTCTCAAAACAATAAATATCTTGACTGGAAATTGTTTGAGTGATTCTTCTTGCATTTTAATTAGCATTTTTGTAAAAATAATTAGGCCTATGGAATTTCTTGAGTACATAAATACTTACGCTTGGCAGAATATGTTGTGCGTAGGTATTTCCTCTGACGACACGTCGATCATACATAATGTTTCCATAGACACCTTGTGCTTCAATTCTGGAGGACATAAACAATCCAAGTTAGCCAACATAACCTTCCCTAATAATAAACTAAACATGAAAATGTAGAGAAGCGCTCCAAAAGCCTGCACACAGCCCTGGCCTTAACCTCACTGAACACCTTTGGGAATGTTGTTTGTGAGCCTCAGTGAGTGACCTCATAAAAGAATTGTCTTAACTAAATGGGCAGAACATCCCACAGACACACTTCATAAAACTTCCTGGGAGACTGAAGACTGTTAAGACCCCCGCAAAGGGGACCAACGCCATATTAACGCCCATACGTCATGCTGAAATTACAAATGGTGTTTTAACCAGGACTGCTTCTGAATGTGGTTAAATACATAACAGTCAAACAGACCTCGTCTACATTTATCAAACAGACACAGTAACACAGCCAGGGATAAAAGAATGATAAATGGTCATGAAAAAAATAATAATTATAAATGTTTCATAAAACCACCATGTGCAGGCTAATCCCCAGACGTTGTCTGTCTAGCTAACTATCAGTTTAATGCAGCAAAACAGTACTAGCTGTCAAGATAAACTTTATCATATCAGATTAAAACAGTAACTTACTGTATAACCGAGCGGTTGTTTCTGGGGCGAGCTGGAATAGGGCGAGGAGGACTAGAAAAAAAATACGTTTCATTGGGAACCTGGCCATGAGGCTGTAACTCCGAGGTCATTCTCGCTCACTATAATACTGGCTCAAAAATATTAGTAAATGATGAAAAAAATTAAGAAATACAGCAGAGAAATCCACGTTTGTTAACGTTTCTTAGTTGTTGTTGTTGAAAGTTGCCCTGGCAACAGTCACCCATATGGGGAATCTACGGCATCTACTGGTGGCTTTTATAAACGTTCACATATTTGATTACAAAATAAAATATAAATACAATAGTACATTAAATGACTGCTAGTGTGCTTTTGTACAGCAAAAATAAGCAGAGAGTAAAAAAACCCCTACATAAATACATTTAAAAAAAAAACAATTTGTTCTAAACCGTCTGTAAAGGATCAATTTAATCAGATTTGAGAATTTTGGATGTTACCATACGCAGTTAGTTTATAAATATCGGGAAAGAAGATTTGCTTTTATAAATATATTCTGCTATAACAAATATCATTATTACATAATGCTTGGTAATGTTTTTTTCACTTTATAATCAAGATGTCCAAACAAACATATATTATTAAATGTAAAAGCTGCACCAATATTTTAATGTTTTACTTCAGAAAAGCAAGAACAGACATACTGAGTCAACAACAGCAAAGTCATTGTTCTTACAAGCATCAATACATCTGAAGGTTTTTGGCATTTTGGAGTAACAGGTATTTTGTATTTTTCTAGGAATTCATTATAATTCATAAGAAAAATATTTGATTTTATTATTGTGAGTACAAATACGTATTTTTCCTACCGAAAATGAATCAGTGAATTGAAAAAGTAATACTTGAGTAAAGTGCAAGTCCTATATAACAAGCATGGCATAATAACATAATCTCAGTGTAGTTTACATTAGCAGTTAGCTGCCTAATATTCATTCATCATCTAAACCACTTACCCTCCTGTGTCGTAGGGGGTGCTGGAGCTTATACAAGAGCCCATTGGGCAGAAGGCCAGTCCATCGCAGGGCAGACAAACACATTCAGACACACTCACACAAAGGAGCAATTTAGTATAGCCCAACTTATGTAACTGCATACCTTTGGACTGTGTGAAACCAGAGCATCTGGAGGAAACCAAAACAGACAAAGTGGAACATGCACATTCTCCACACAGGCAACAGGACCCTGGTTGCCTGGATGGGGAATCAAACCCAAACCCACTGAACTGACAAACTGGCTCACAAACAAATTACACACCGCTGCATGGCCTGAAAAAAACAAACAAACATGGTGTATGCTGCTAGGTGAGAGAGACCATCGCAACACTGATGAAATTGCTTTAGAATTATGGGTTGTGTATTACCTTATAAAATGCAACAGGGATGTAACAAACACAATGTATACCTTCAACTAATAGTCTTGTCGCACTTGCCAAGCCCTGAACTGTTTTTGTTTTTAGAACCTGAGTCATAACCCGCCATTAATCTTACTTTGACAGGCTTTGTTAGCCATCCTGAGTTTGAAGGAGCTCAAACATTCCTCTCCCTTTCCACATGGTGGCGTTAGTTCCACTCCAGCTGAAGCAGGTGGTCGTTATCTTGCTGCAGAAGGTGGCGGATATGACAGATGTTACGAGGAATCATTTCTGACCTGAGGCCCATCACTACTTGACTTTGGTGTTGTCAGTCGATAGCGGCAGTGTAACACCCCAAGCCCCCCTCAGAGCTAGAATGAGATGAGAAAAGAAGAGAACAGAGATAGGGACAGCAGGCCAAGTCGCACTGATATCTGTACTCTGATGTCTGTGACTGCAATATAGCAACCTAGTACTTAGTATGCTTCATTTCATTTGATTGGGTCTTTCTTTTTTTGGCAGATTCGTTGGCATAGGTTGACCGGATCTGACCCCACTGTCTTTCCGAATTGGTTTAACTGCCACTTGGGACATTGATGTGATCAGGAGGTTATTTGTTTGGTGGGTGACCATTTCTGAAGTACAGCTTATCGGGTTTTTAAGGCAGTTTAAGTAATGCCTTTGTGCATCACTTAATGCAGTCTATGTGTGAACGAGATAGAGAGAGAGAGATTGAAAGAGAAAGATTGAGAGATAAAGCAATAGAGAGAGATAGACACAACAATAACAGCAGGATACAGTCATCTTAATGCACTTAGGCTTTTATCCTACCCTCCTGCACCATCTCCTCCCCTAATCCCTGCAGATATTCTCATTATTACTCTGCCACGCACAACAAACACAGCCCAACAGGTGTAGGCGTGTGTGAAGAGAAAAGAAGAGCGTGTATAAACACCTCTGTGTGTACTGCTGTGTGCATGTCTTTAGAGACCACATTTCCCCACAATGCTACAAAAACTTTAAAATGAGCTGTTTTCTTCCATTTCATCCTGCATCTGAAACATTAAAAGCTTTTAACAGCATGTAATATAACATTTGGTTAGTAGACTTAAAACAGTGGTGGCTGGTGGTCAAGTTTGGCATCCTACAGAAAGCGTGACATTACTGTTAATTTGCTGAATTCAGCAAATAAAATACATTTTTAGAAGGATTTAGTTATATGGATATATATTTCAGTCAACTGCGGATGGTAAGCACAGAATGATTGCCAGACACCCAATGTAATTGTATAAAACACACCTTTACATAGAGGATTTTTACAAACATGTAATGGTGGATATACTCAAACTCTCATCTACACAGTTAAAGAGTTTTATTCATCAGTAATTTCTCCAATAGTTATTTTTTGTTATCATAATGTCCTGTAATTAGGCATTCCTTGTTGAATTTAGTTTATAATTTATTTGTTGTAATGTTGATATGGTGAAGTTTAGCCAAGAATACAGCTATAAAATTCAATAAAAAATTTAAATGCATATAATAGGTAGTGGCATTCATTTATGGAACCTGTTGTAACAGTGCCTGATATTCAGTCATTTTAAAAGTCAGGGAAACATGTATGGACATGACAGGACAAGAAACATGGAGACAGCTATAAAATACAATATTACATATATTTTTAATTTTCAAAAATGGCTTATAAATGAAAGCACCCAAAAAAAAGGAACCCAATGAATAACATATTCCTTTTCAGGGCACCTTGCAGAAATGAAGCCGTTTTATCTGCAAAACTTCTAGGAGAGCTAAAGTAAATTTTTGGTATGATGTCCTGTCTATTCAGGGTGTTACAGAGATGCTAAACATCTAGCTCTTGTCTGTCCTGTCTTATAACACCACGTTGTACCTTAAAAGGTGAAAGTGAGTCAGCATCCAGTTGAATCAGTCTAACATGAGAGGATCAAGAAGTATTACTGCCCCCACAGCAATTTCTCACCTCTCGTCAGTCATGGTGAAGGTCCTGCTCCAGGTTAGATCATTTAAGGTCAGGTAAAGAGTAAACACGACAATGGATGATGCTCTTGGCATGTGACCATTATAATGACCAATGCTGCCTGCTTGTGTCAAGAATCCACATAAAAAATCTTTACAGAAGGAGATGCTCCTGGCGGGTAGAGATTTGAAGTTTAATTTTAAAAGTTTCTTTTAATCCCTGAAGGTGAAGGGACTGTGCATCTTCTGGGAATATTTATATTTGTAGCATGAATTACACAAATCTTACAAATTGCGCCTTTTCAAAAGAGGAAGGTCTAATTTAAGGATGGAAAACACTTGGAGGAGTTTCCTGCAAAAAAAACTCAGAGTTCCTGCAAAGTTTGGTTATTTTTGTGTTTAAGTACATCCGATTCAACTTCTTGGCCAAGTGCAGGTTTATTTGATGTGCTAAAGCAGGAAAATCTCCAAAATGTGCTGGACATCAGCCCCAGTTCCCATCATTGATCTATGGTGTCAACAATCCAGCTTTCAAATACACTTTATCTAATTTAATGACAGAACTGACTTGATGCATGATGCTGGTGTGTGTAATGCATGTACTCTTTTAACAGTAGGGTGAGCTGTTTTTAAAAAATCATGTTATACGGGTTGGCCAAATACAGAATACATACAGAGACAATACAGTTATGTACAAAAACACCCCTGCTCAAATGTAATGTTTAGTTGAAGTTAAAGTAAGTAAACATACAACATTTTTAATGCATTATCTTTATTATTTTTCTATTTTTTTGCAGAATGTTAAATACAGCAAATAAACAGCAAGTGCAATAAAATGTGCAGAAAAGTGTTTCCTGTAATTGATATATTTTTGTGTGCCTTATATATGAGACACCCAAACTTTTCCATATGACTGTCTAATGTATTATGGATTCTGAAATATGTTTATTTTTTATTTATTAATTTTCTTTTTCATATGTAGCCATGCTTAATCTTAATCTTCACTACCCTCCACCCCTGTGGGTCCAGACTTTCATTCTCCCTCCTGTAACATAATAATAATAACCAAATCATTCCATATTGCTTCCTGAATAATAAGCCTTAGCATGTGGACACAGATAGGAACGTATGGTATATTTCAGGCTGGGAGCATACATATGCATGAACATGTAGAGGCAGTAATGCAGTTGAAAATCCCATCAGGACAGTGTGACAAGTATGCGTGCGTATGTGAAATGTGTTTGTGTGCAAGTGTGTGACTTTTTGAAAATTCTCTGGGGTCACAGACTGTGTGAAACGGCTTGGCATTAGAGAACATCTTGAGAAAGAGACACTGTACTAGGCCAAAGTATTGCCTGAGGCGCCCAGCTCTCCTCTAGGATTGGCCCTGACTCAAGAGGTCATCTGAGAGAAGATGAGGAGAGGATGATGTGGTTTTATCCCCTTCACAGGGGTAATAGCGTGCTCCCCAGTGCCCAAAAATCAAACACTCTATCCCCATCCCTCACTCAACAGATTAATCTGATCTGTCAGTCATCCGACCCTGTAGCTCTCGCTCCTCTTCAGCCTGTCTGAAAGTAAGCTACGCAGCATGTTCAATACAAGCTCTTTATTTATAGTTTGCCCACTAACACTGAAGGTCGTGTTTCATAAGAGCATGAGCATCGATTTGCAACTGCATTTTTCTTCTTCTGTTTCAGAGATTATGCACAGATAAATGTGTAAGCTCCGCTAATTGCACATTAGTTGTCTGTTGAAATAGAGCTGAAATAGAAGGCCACGCCCTTGGAGCCATGGTCAACATTTATATGCTTGGTGACAAGGCAGTGAGCTCAGTATCTTTACAGAAAACGCAGATAACAGACGCCGTATAAGAAAATCAGAATGATGACGATGATGACCCATGTTTTATGATGTCACGGCTGGACTTTCACCCTCACATGATTTGTGGATCAACTCTATGAAGTCGATCTACGTTTCCTAAACCTTTGAACACACTAAGCATTGTTTTTTTCACACTCTTTAATACTGACTGTGTGACATGAGTGCGTACAGTGTGTATTCTAAGGAGGTAAATGTAAAAATTTAATGACTTGATTATTAAGTGCGATGAGTGAGACAGAAAAAATACTCACAGTATTAACAAAATATTAACTTTTAGGGGCTGATAAAAAAACGTACATGTGTGCCTTTGTTACACAATTTCACTTTGGTGATATGGCAGTATTTCACTGTTATTGTCATAAATTGTGTGGAAATGTTATCAGCATATATCATAGATAGCATTCAAAATGAAGCCCCGATAACTTACATACACAAGTTAACATTATAGCTCAGTGGGAAGTAATGACAACAGAGAAAAAGTAATGGTGAAAATCTAACTTTCCAGGTTGTAAAAGGAATGGTGGGATTTTCACACCTTCTCCATGGAACCGAACTGTTTGCATGGTTGATGGTCACCTGAAATTGTGATTAAATCATCTTCATTGAGTGTTTTGTTCCATCTGCAGCTTGTACAGGTACCAGTTCTCTTTTTTTAACACCACAACCTGTAAATAGCAGCCATGCTCTGTGATTTATTTAAAAATTTTGACAGTCAGATCATCTTAAACTGAAAATTCTAAAGTGAGCACCAACTTTTTAATTTACCTTGTGCTGTCAAGATCAAATGTGAACAGCTAAAAAGATAAAATAGAACCCAACAGCCTGAAGACCTAGCTTAGTTATACAGCTGTGTCTATTAGATACAATGTGTCTATTTCAACATGTTGCTTTTGTGTGATCATCATGGTGTCTCACTGTAAACCAGCAAATCAGAGCAGATCTCATCAAATTATTCATGAGCTCATCAAAAAAGGAAACCCACTTGTTTTATTTTAGGGGCTGGATGTAAATGGACATGTAAAATCATATGGACATTTTTCAATCCGACCAAAGGCACAGACTTTCTATAGAGACATCAGTAAACCATGTAATGCTGTAATGCTGATGTAAAATGCTGGAAAACATCCTATGATACCTTTTATTAAACTTTTTTTTCTTGAAAGCTGCGGCCTTGGAAGCTTTTAGCTGTATACCCGATATTTGCACCCTTTATTTTATCAAAATATTAACTTCATACAGTTTGTCCTGAACGTTAATATTTCTAAAAAATAGTGATTTTAAATTTGCCAAAAAGGGTCCTGGCAATGAATGCCATAGTGTAACAACTTTAGGTTCTCTGAAGAACCTTTTAATGGGGGTGTATAGAAATTGAAAAATATCCTCCACATAAAGTAAATGGTTTTTTTTGTAGAACTATACATCAATGCCGAGTCTTTATTTTTAAAAGCATATTATTCTTCATAATAATATATTTATTATAATGTCAGAACATGTACAAATAGCCATGGATTAACAATAAATAATGACTAACTGGTGACTATGGTGCTTTGGAGAAGATCTCATACGTGAGGCGGTGCAATGTTTGGAGTCTGAGAGGCTGCCAAGCTGTATTGCTTAACAGCTGTAGACCCACATCCTCCCTGCTGTCAGACTGGGGCAAAGGTGAAAGAATGAGTGACGCAAGGACACCACAGGACTAGAAAGAGGCCAGTTCCACGGAATACTTTGACATTTCAGCAACACAGGGATCTGACTGACCTAACACAAGAGCAAAAACTCACAGAGGAGTGATACTGAAAAGCAAGAGACGAGTGGAATCAAGGTAGGATATGTTCTGTACATAGAATTAAACAGTTTCTTGAATTTGTCATGGCTTTATTGGATTTAGTATAATCCAGTCATCAGGTCGTTACATATTCCACTATTTGGGCTGGCCCTGTGGTTTGCTTGAAGTGCTTTTGATTGTGTTTAAACAAGGGTTTCTAGGCAAGACTGTAATGTTAAAGTCTTTGCCCTGTAATCTTTGTCTTTACATAAATACATACTTCTTTGGGTTGATAGAAATAGAAATCCTAAAAACCATCGCAATAAACTGAACTTAAGTCATGGATCAGGAAAAGGCCAGAATGCTCTTAATGTTCGGTACAGATTAAAACCATGTTCTTAGTTCATGATTAACGGGATATTAAAGCTTATCTTGTTCACCATTAAAGTACTTATCTCACAGCTTAGATTGGTGGTGATAGGCGAATTGCTGTTGCACAGACTGTTCCCTTTGCTGGCTATTGAACACAATGTATTGTGTTCTCAGATTCATACATCTACTTTAACGTTTTTGTTTGCCTTTCATTCTGGTTTTATTGCCTTAGCTATTTTTGGTTTCCTTGTTTTTCCAAACTCAGATTGTACTGGTTGAATAGGATGGACTACGCCAAGAAGTCTCTCAATCTGTTCTCACCTTCTTCTCTCTCCAAGTGGGTGTCTTGCCAACATCTTTACAGTAAATCCACTGTTCATTAGCACAGTTATTTGGGGAGAAGTGTGCTACTTGATTAAAGCCAATTTTCTGCACGCCCTGTGTATGTACAGCATATCTCACAGATGTGTATCAGCCAGTGCTTCTGTCCTCCCAAGTTTCACTCCTCGCCTCAGACCTTTCCGGCTTACCAACTCGGACCGCTCCCTCAAGAAAGGCATCATGGCAGATGGACTGAGAGACCTACTGAATAAGGTGAGGGAGAAAGTGGAGAAGTAGAAGGAGGAAAGACAGGGTTGGAAGGTCATTTAAGTAAGAAATCACGTGAATAGTCCTTTTCTGACAGCCTCTCAAAATCACATACAACTGCCAAGTGAGTCAGACAGAAGAAAGAATAAATGAGAGCAGGGATGAATGACTCAGGCGTAACGAGGCATAGCGAGCAAACATGAAGAGCGAAAGAATGGGAGTGGGTAATGTTTAGAGTTCGATACTGGTCTCGCTCTGAGTCATCTGTGATTTACATGCAGTGCTCTGTCGCTCCTAATCACACTTGTCACAGAAAATCACTACTAAAGCACTCACACGGACATTTTAGGTTTAGTTTCACATTTTATGACATAACATTCATTGATTTCAAGTTAAATCAGATTGTACAGATTCATGCGTCTGTGAATAAAGCTAGAACATGATCTGTGCACCCCAGACTGTAATACTATGAAGTTCTAAACTGTCCACCATTACCTGATACATAATCAGGGTTGGGATGTAATTACATATTCATAATACAGAAATAATATATCTATGTATCTACATTTGAAATGTATATTTATAGTAAAAAAAAATTCAATACTCCGTACATAACTTTAAATACAGTTATAAATGCATTCGAGTGAATTTGGTTGCATTTTAACCAACCTGCCATGGGAAGGCTGTTTTTTAGTCTAGCAAGCTATTCCTGAAAGATATTGCAAGCTTAAAATGGTGTTATATTACAGCTAGCAAAATATGTTAATATAATACAGGTGTGGTTTGTGTGACATGCACAAAGCTAAGTAATGAAAAAAAAACACTGACAAAGAACTTTCATAAACAAAAACAGCATAATTTGGAAAAATACCTGTTAAATTGCTGTAAATAAATTTGTAGATGACTTTGCTATAGAAATACAAGAAGCTCATCTTAAATCTGTTTGGCTACATAAAATATACATGTTACTATTTCAGAGATGGGAGGTGACAATATATACACACCCTCCTTTTGGCACTAGATTTGTATGAAGGTCTAGAAAAGGTTGAAATGCTGCTGCGGTTGTGATGTTACAATCTGAATCTGACGAGACATGTCTCTCCCACTTTATGAAATTACAAAAGATATTTGGAGGTTGCAGAATGGTTGTCACAAAAAGTACACAGGTGAATTGCAAAAGAGCTGTTAGATATCAGATATTACATATTGTATAGCAGTCAATTACCTTTTGAAATGAGAATTAAAGCCAACATAGATTTTGTTGTAGTGTTTATCTCTGTTTAAAAACTTGTATTAAATTATTAATTATTATTCATAATTAATTTATATTAATATTTTTATACTCAATTATTAGCACATTTATAATTTAGCTGAAACATTTGAATAGTAGATTAGACGAAAAATTTTAATGACACAATATAAAGAAAAGAAATTCTACTGTAATAGGTAAGAAAATTTCATCTCTATACATGTGTGATAAACCTATTGTTTGTTTTTGTGCTTTAAATTAGACCTACAAAGCACAAAAACTCTATATGGTAAGTGTAACGGTGGGCATACTTTGTTTACTCAGTTTTACATTTGAATTGCTGTATAAGCTATAGCATACTGACGCTGGTCCCCCACCTGTCAGACCAAATATGCACCCCTGACTACTATTTTCTGAAAAGACTCTTGAATACCCTCTTAGCATGCTGAACGTTTGATCACACGTCAATATCAACCTCAAAAAATGACCCTCGCTTGTTTGACTTTGGAACCCCAGACAATGGATGCCTTCCATGTGTCTTGCGTAGCCGGTCTGGTGCTTGATGAGGACGGGACAGGAGTGGACACAGAGGACTTCTTCCAAACCCTAAAGGACAACACTGTGCTCATGGTCCTGGAGAAAGGACAGAAGTGGACACCTATACAGGTATGTGGCCTGTGATGCAGTAAATTGCACTACACTAAACAACTTTTTATTTTAGGAAAGGCCACCAGAAATAGAAATTACGATTCACTCTGGAGTGTTTGTAACACATTCATGATTGATTGACTGTATGTCACAAACATCTTTTAACAGACAGCATGTCAACACAAACCTCACAATGCCATTGTAAGCCTTTAATTTAATATAAGACAGGAAAAAGGGGTATTGCAAAGTTTGGCAAAGTTACCAGCTGAGGTGTTCCCCTAAGTTTTCAAAGCCGGCGATGATGGATTCCAGGAGCACAAAGACAGAGTAATTATTTTGAGAATTCACTGTGGTATGTCGCACTACTGAAAAATAGCAGAGCCACAGGCCCGACGGCAACAAAGGCTCCTTTGCCGAGTTCATTTCCTCTGCACTAGTCTGACCAGCGCTCTTTAATAAGAGCAGCGTTTAGGCAGCACACTGAAGCTCCTTGCCTTTCAATGGTGTTTGTCCAAAGTAGATAATTTACATACGCGCTTAATTATGTCTGTAATGATTTGCAGGTACCTGAATACCATTAACCTTTGTGTTTATTTAGTTTTCCCTCTTCTTATACTGGGCTTGTCATATTAGCATATGCCATTTCCTCCACTCTCTCTTGTTCGTCATCTGCCGCCACCCATCACTTTGAATGCATTAATCTGTATCCAAATGCACATGAAATTAATTTTTGGGACCAAGAGGCTGGTTGAGTGGAGAGGAGGAAGAGAATGGTGGAGGACAAGTTTGACCTTGTTCTTGTGTTCATCTATCACATTTTGACAGTTGGTAAAGCACAGTAAGTCAGACGCACATACAGACTCACACACATGCCAACTTGAATATCCAGTGATGGAGTTTCACTTCAAAATGTGCCTGAGGCGCTCTTCAGACGTGGCATACATCAGTATGTTGAAAAATATGATGATTTCCAATTCCTGTCCTTCAAACGCAGGGTTCTTTTCGCCTTTTCAGTACTCATCCAAAATAATAATGTAAAACGAACATTCATTTCTCTTCACAGGTCAATCTGTCTGAGAGTCAAGTAGGAGATCGCAAGACAAAACACCGGAAGGACCTGGCCAAACTGACCCTTGACTTTTACAAGAACCATCCTAAAGAATTCATTGGCTGCCTGAATGTCCAGATGACCCTCTATGGGATGTACTCCATGTCATATGATCTGCAGTGCTACCACGCTAAGAGGATGCTGAGGTGAGCAGAGCTTACTGACCCACTTCTGTGTTGTTCAAAACTTCTAAATCATCATAAGTGTGCTAAGATGCAGAGCCTGACTTGCAATTGGCGTTTTGTGATGAATCCTGAAGCAAATCAATAAACACTGAACTGTGTCTTAAACACATGAATATTTCAAGCAATGTTACCCAACAATGTGGATTTTGTGATCCATGTGAAAATACTCTGGCAGAAATATGATCTTTTATTTTTTAACTGCTGTAGAGCTAAAAAGCATCAGCTTGTGACATTCTTAATATTTCCTCTTAATGAACACATAGATAGGCAGCTAGAGCCATTAATTATGTATGTTTTTGTCTCTCTGTTGGCAGGGAGGCCCTAAGATGGACGCTCTTCAGCATGCAGGCCACTGGTCATATCTTACTGGGTACCTCCTGCTATATGCAGCACTTAATTGATGAGGATGAGAAAGCTGAAGTACAACTGGCTGCATGTGAACACATGAACAAACCATTACAGGCCATCCAATGGAAAAAGACTGCAGCTAACCAGAGAAACTAAAAATCTGAGTGTGGACTGGCTCATTGGATTATGACCCCCCCTCAGTTTTGGCTAAAAAGCTTTTGCTTTTGGAAACCACTGTACTGTCATGTTACCTATGTTAGCGAGCATAGCTTAAATGGCAGGACCATTTGTGGGGTGAGGATAGTCAGGACTGTATTTTATGTAGCATGCAGCCCATATATAGAAAAGCACTTTGATGCAGTTTTTGATGTTGTGTTGTATTGTACTCCAACCCAATGGAGTCGAAAAAAAACGATGACTGTTGTTTCACGAGTAAGAGAGCTAAAACAAATTCATAGTTATAGAAAGTTGATTGTAGAAGTGGCGTTTGCACCAAAGAAGTGGCCATGTCAGTAAGGCAGCATAGTTTAAAAACCATAAAAAAACCAACAAAAAACATTGATAAGCATTGCTGGTTTATGGTTTTCGTGTGGCAGTCGGTGAAAATTGATGAGATGTGTGTGAGTCTAGTCACTGTCCTGTATTACCTTCAGAGCTGGGTTTTACAATTCAATATGTGAGCTGACTGCAGCGATTAGTTACTAACCCATATTGTTTTGAGCTGATGTGACTGACTGAAGCCCCATCCTACACTGTGTCCTATTGGTTGAGTCAGAGTTGATGTCAGTTGATGTCAGAGTATGCTCGGCCAAAAGTTAAACTCTGCTAAACTTTGATTACATCAGAGTGTAATTTTCTTGTACTGTCATGACACTGTGTTTCTACGTGACAGTCTGTCAACTTGTTTGAAAGAAGGGTGAAACATCTGACTAAATAATTTTCTTATTGAGCAACAATGCAGAATGGTCCTCCTTGCAATTGATAGTTCCAGGTAGACATATGTGTTTTCTGTTTAGAAAATGTGTGTAATGCTAGAGCTATTAATATTTATTCACATTTATAAATACTAAGAATTTCTGCTCTTTCATTTTTATACTGTTTATTATGCTGTTCTTTCTCCAAATACTTGGATTAAACATTAAGTTTTCATGCTTCTTGAAATGTTGCTTGACATTCAGGTCTCAATATAGTTGTGTATATATGAGTCTTGATCTCTTTGCAGAGTGCATGAGCGTGTGTGTGTGTGTGTGTGTATGTTGCATGTACCCTGCAGCTGTAAGCCGAAAGCTAGGAAAGGGGATGACATGCTTGTCTGACTGGCCTGGGCTGTAATTGGCCTCCGGACGGGTGCTTTCCCACATCCCACACCAGCCGGTAATTGCCTGTGAGGGAGGGAGGGAGAGAGAGAGAGAGAGGTAGAGAGGGAGAAAAAGACAGAGAAAGTGAGAGAAAGAGAGAGAAAGAGAGAGAGAGAGACAGAGAGAGAGACAGAGAAAGAAGACATGAGAGTATTACAAGTCTGCGTTAGGGGAGGAAGGCGATGAAAAACAGAGATTAACGAAAAAAGAAGAAATACTAAGAGAGAAAGAGAGACAGAGAGAAAGCAGAAAGGCACAGCTGGAGGGGGGTAAAGTGGAGGGGACGGAAATGATCCCTTTCACAGCGAGGAGAGTGGATGACGCATTTGGATCCTGCACCTACCACTCCACACCACTCAGTGCCCTTTCCAAATCATGCCGTTTCACTCACACACAGCGCTCCCACTGCAGCCTCACTGCCAAACTGGCCACGTTGTTAGCAACTAGCCTATAAAAAAAGCATTGACGAACTGATGATTAGCCAATATGTGAATACGGTCTTAAATTAGAACATGCAGCAGTGTTCTAAACAGGTTTACTCACAACTCAACAAGCAGTGTCATGACTTAAATTAAAAGTAGACTTACTAGTAGTAAACTAGACACTACTTTTCTGACAGCAGTGCAGTCATCAGCATACCTATCCCAGTGATTTCAGGTGGCACAAAACATGAGCAATTAACCTGAAGGCCTGGATTCACAGAAACCCAACCAACACTTTAGTTACCAACAACACCCTTCACCATAAATCAGAGTGTTGAGATGTAAAATAAATCAGATTATCCTGGGCTAAAGCAAACGTTCACAGAAAACATGACCATTATGGACCATTTTTGTCTTACCTTTGACTTGATGCACAGAAGCAGGCATTTGCTTTGACATTTGAACTTCTTAGCTGTGTAGTAAAAGAGCATTGTAAGTACCAAACGCACAGGTCACTGTTGACAAGTTTGTTTTTTGGGTTTGGGTGTGTAGAAATTAACTCTACTATGTTGGGGATACAATCTCACTTTTACAGATCCCCCAGCTACATCTTTTGAACACAGCTGGAGCTGTGATAATTATTTTGATTGGCCATAACATGTGACAGCAAATTACATTATTACATTATAAAATACAAACTAACATTATCTTAATATCCCAATTTAATTAGGTAGGCCTGTGATGAAGCTGCATAGGCCAATGCCCACCCAACCTATGGCTATGCCCCAGAAGACACACTTAAAGCAGCCCCTCTGGAAAGGAACTGCCCAATGTGTATAAAGTCTCAATTAGCATTCTGTTTCTGTCATAACTAAACATATACATTTCATTAAGAGGGAAAAAAAATCAGTCTTTAATGTAATATACTTCAATGTGAAGAAATGTATTCCAAGTCATTTTGGACCATTTTCTTGTGTCCCTTCATCATGAAACTTTAAATGAAAGTAAAGGGCAGCTGTCATTTTAAAGTAATGTATAAAAACGTCACTGCACATACATTAAACTCTGGCCCCCCAGCGCAAATCAAGTCACACACTAAATGCAGATGTGTCCTTCGTGCAGGCAGCCACTCTGCAGTTCCTCTACAGCAGGGGGGCTTCTGGAACTCTAACACCCTGCAGAGTTCCAACACAATACCAGCATACCTGATCCACATAATCATGGCCTCAGAATCATCTGAATACCACAGCCAGGTGCATCAGAATGCACAGAGAAGGGGGCTGTCGCTGATCTGTGATGGTAGGCAGAATAGGAGTTATTGGAAATGAGTTGTACATTAAAACATTTTAACATGGTACAAAAAAAATCCACATTTTAATGTTTCATTAATATCTAATATCAATTCCTGGTAGTAAAAGCAAAAGCATATACCGCACTCACCACATAATAACACATAATGTCACATGGCTCACATAAGGTTTAACTACACCCTGAAGAGACAGAGCAGACAGATGACTTTTGCCACAGCAGCGTGAAACCGATCCTTCACAAAGCTTTTAACTAATTAGTTATTGATGTAAAGGACACAGAAACACGGTCACTTACTTTATTGATTTTCCTGTTAGTCTCAAAAGATGCAGCTACTCCAATATCTATCACACACTTACCAAAGATGTCCACAGATAATTATTGTCCTTTCTCACTTTCACTGTTGTCTGCTATAGCTCTTCTTACCTACCGATGTGCCTCAATTCATCTATCTATCCTGATGATGCAGAGTCAATAATAAACATTAAGAGACGTTTCTAATTATTGTGAAACCCTATGTGACAACGTGCTTGGGAGCCCTATGTGACGTCCCACTAGGGGACCCTAAGCAACATCTTACTTGGGTGACATCTCACCAGGGGATACTTAGTGATCCTTCTTGTGGACTTCAAGCTACACACAACCTACTTGGGGACTCAAGCAGCATCATCCTTTAGGACACTAAGACACATTCTATTTAGGGACCCTAAGTGACATCCTACATGGGGGGCCTAGGCAGCATCCTATATGGGGATCCAAAGCAACATCCTACTTAAGGGCCCTAGGAAACATCCTAATTAGGGGCCCTAAGTGACATCCAACTTGGAGGGCCCTCGGCAGCATCCTACTTGGGCACCATAAGTGGCATCATATCTGGGGATCCGAAGCAGCAACCCACTTGGGGACCATAAGAGACATTCTATTTTGGGATTCTAGGCAAAATCCTACCTGACAACCTTAGGTGACAACCTACTCTGGGGCCCTAAATGACAACCAACTTGGGGATGTATTTATCCAGATAATGTCAAGTCAGTAATAACTCTAAGTAACATCTTACTTAGGGAGAGCTAGGGCTCATACAACATTAAGATACTTATCGGCGCATGTAAGTTATGCATAGATGTAAAAATCTCCATGCTAGATCCACAGGGCAGAAATTGTGCACACATTACAGAACATATACATCCATTATAGATATTTACTGTGCATGTATGCATGGTCTGCATTGTGTATTTATCAGTGCAGATGTAAAGCAATCTCTAAAGTGCTGTGATTTTTAACCTCTGAAAAAGGAACCACATAAACTCTTCATGTTCTTTCTTGCATTCTACATTACCTCAGATATCTATTCTTCATCTTCCTGAGGCTGCAGCTTTTCAGCCAGGGCTCGTATTTCCACTTGAGTGGCCGGAGCTGGTGGCAATCAATAGGCTGTATCTGCATTAGTTGTGCAGTGACGTGTTCATCCACTGAGGTTCTGTCAGCACTTGAGGCAGGTAGTGCATTAAGGGCAGTTTCAAATTTTTTGAACACCCGAAGTGACAACTTACTTGGGGGCCTGTTGTGACATCTTATTTGGGGACATTAGGATGACATCCTACTTGGGGGTCCTCTGTGATATCCTACTTGGGAACCCCAGGAAAAGTCTTACTTTGGGACTCTAGGTGACATCCCACTTAAGGAACCTTAGAGATTCGACTTGGGGACACTAAGCAACATTCAACTTAGGGATCCTAAGGAACAACCTATTTGGGAACCCTCAGCAGCATCCTACTTCACAACCCTAGGCAACAACCTACTTGTCACCCCTAGATTACATCCCACTTGTGGACCCTACTTGGGCATTCTAGCCAACAACCTATTCAGCAACCTTAAACGACATATCTACTTAACAACCCTAGGTAACAACATACTTGGGGGGCCTAGAGGAAATTCTTCTTTGGGACCCAAAGCGACATTCCACGTCTCATTGGCTCGAAGCAATACTGCTCCAAATACTGCTTGCAACAAGAAACAGCCCCGCCAATGTTTACATATCTACGAATGTAGCTACTAACAAACAATGTGTGACATATAGTAACGTGAGACCCTCATTATAGCACCTTCATAGTAATACACAGACTTCTTTTTTTCTATCTCTGACACACACACACACAATTTGACATGCATCCAAACATGCATGCACGTATACACACACACACACATAAACATCTTGTCGAAATGCGTATTTCAGCCCTCTCAGACTCTTCGTTGCTCTGAGTAATGCTCTTTGAGGTATTCAGTTAGCACTGCTCCTGAGAAGCGAGCTGGAGTAAATGAAATGTGGCGGACAGATTGCTATCCAATTCCATCCAGTCCAAACGTGTTCCTCTGCACTTTGATTAATAGCATTGCACATGGCCATAATATAACATGTCATTTAATAACACTTATTGCCACAGAATGGAATCAGAACCAGGTAGCCTTAGAGGCAAACATTAACGCTAAAGATCAAAACCAACTAAGAGAAACTTATATTTATATTTATATAAATTTATATTAAAGAGATTTTAATGAGACGTATATCTACCTATAACTAAAACACAGTTCTGTGTTAGGCAGTGGGAAGATTCACCAATTCACATAAAAGTTTACAATGCAATTGCCTGGATTAAAAAGTGCGCACCAGATACAATTTGGGATGAATTCAGGATGCATTGTTTCCAAAATCTTTGCATCTGATTTATTTATATTATTATTAGTAGAGGACCTATACCTCTATTACTACTGACCACTAGTGAAAAATGAGACCAATGATTTAATATTTAGATTGATTCTGCCTCTCTACATTGTTTCTCAAGCATGCTATCTCATCTCCAATGTTGTCAGTGACCAATTCTCATCAAGTCTGTTGATCAACTATAGCATGAGTTGGGGTCATGTATGCATGCAATATGCAAAAAAAGGCTGTGTCACTATAAAGTACACAGACAGCATGACTAATTTAAGTATTATCAACTGAAATGGTGGCAGCATGGAGCATGGAGATCTCTGCTTCCACCCCTTCCTTTTGATTTAGCTCCGGTCAGCCCTAGTGGTACTCCTAGCAAGAACACTAGTAAGCAAAGTACTGCAACTTTTTCAGTAACTCTACGCCATCGTGAAAAGGCCTGTTTGTAAAAGGCCCATGTGTGTTTAGAACTCTAAAAGAAACATGATGAATGAGCGGCTTACTGAGCTTCTTTCTTTAGTAAATTTTAGAATTTAGAAAAATAAATAAAATCACATTGTGTCTGTAGCATACTAAACAATACGAACCTGCACAGTATCATATCATTTTGGATTGAGCTGTACTTCGTTGAATCACACTGTGCTGAATTAAACCGTGTTGAATTGCATTGCATCAGAATAGCGGTGAATCTTATTATATCACAGTAGTTGCTACCTATGTATCTTCAAGGCTGGACTGGGATAAAAAATTGACTCTGGGATTTTTGCTTCAGGCAGCCCACCAGGTCACCACCCACCAGTACTCCATCCTTGCAGTCCCCTTAAGTATGGATATCTACTGCACTATTCCCCCAAACCACAAAGCTCACTTTTGACTAACTCCCCAGTAAACAGAGATTGCTTTGGATAACAGTGAAATTACATTCAATTAATTGTAAGTTCACATGTATTTAAGTAAGACTAAATGTTGCCTGTGAACTCCTCACCAACAGAAAGCAAAATCACCTCCTTAAACAAGGCAACCTCTAAAAGAGTGAGATGAGGAGAGAGAGAAAGGTGAGAACAATGATTGATTAAGCAGACATACATTTTAGTACAGTAGAGCTGTTGTGAACAGGTGTTGTGTACAGCATATTTGTTTCTTTATCAAGGGAACCCTAATAGTTTTAATTATATTATGATGATTTTTCGATGAGTGACAGAGGCAACTCACAGCAACTTGTGCTTATCCAACGAGATGCTGGTTAGCAAAATAACCTTAGCTAATTAACATTAGTCAAGTCAGGTAATGGTTTATTTATGTAGTGCCTTTTACAACAGATGTTGTTACAAAGCAGCTTTTTGTGGGAAACCTTGTGAGGAACTCAAAATAGAAACCTATCCTTCAGTAAGCTTAAGTTGTTTTTAATTTGTTTTAATTAAAAATAATAAATTAAATTGTAACGGCCCAAAGGTGCATCAGTTCATATGGAAAATGCCCAGTGTGCCAGACTGCCAGTCCAGGCTTTGTATCATTAGTGTATCGGATCGATGCATCTAGATAACATATTGTACCGGCCTCAGTGATGGAGATGCAAGTCCCTATTCTTTGTATTGCTGGTGTAGTTTGTCTACACTGCTCTGTCTGTTCCTCTCTCTACACACACATCCTCATGACACACTCAAGTCATCCAGGTGTCACATTCAGGTGTCAAATGCGCACATTCAGTCAACACCAGCAACTGTACAAAGCTGATGAGGAACCCATCCTATGTAAACATTTGTTTTTAATTTCACACAGCAAATTTCTATTAGAGACCCCCACCTTCACAAGCAGCAGCAGCTGCACCAATCAACTGCAAAATCACTCTGCTATACTGCGCATGCCCAGATGCAATATGATTGCAGGGCTTATTTCTTTTTGTGGCCAATTTACATTAGATTTAGTGCACTTGATGTAGTGTACTAGATTGTAGAGTACGAGCAGACACTGGAACGCGTCCCTCTCGCTGTACCTGTCGAATAAACTGGAGGGAGACCTCTCGCAGCAACATATAGTGACTGCAAGTTACATAAAAAAACATTAACACGTTCCATTGCCCCCTCAGCACCGTGGCGGTGGGCGTCTCACAGCGTTCACACATCTTCACCCTTGAGGTGTCTTGGATGACCTTGTGTAGATTGTGAAGCCCCTCCCTCTTTCTCTTCCTCCTCATCGTCCCTCCTCCCTCCTCCTCCTGCTTTTCTCCGTACTGGAGCGGTGCGTCCACGCGCTGGTTCTTTTTTTTCCCCACCCGTTGTCCGACAAGTGCCGCCCTCTTCACTAGGATTGGCTAGCTGTGGGCTATCCCGACTCGTGTGATAGGATTGGCTTGTAGTATCTTACCTGCTGCGCTACGACTGGCTGAAATGATCTCACTTCTTGCACTTTGATTGGCTAGTAGTAATCCAGTCCTGCGCTATGATTGGTTAATGGTTGATACTCACAAAATGTGGGCTGCTTGTTAGTGTTAATATACTAGCCAATCCCAGGACAGACAGCGACAGCAAGCCAATCGTGACGCAGGAGGCGGGACATGACGGAAAACGAGTGGGTTTAAAAAATAACGCGTCCCCCCCCCCAGTGCTGGCGAGCACCGCTACTCTCACCGCAGTGCATGTGGTTTGAAGTCCTAATAGAGAGATCTGCAGGTTGCCGCTCACCCGCGCACACACGAGAGACAGAGACGTGGACAATTCAGACCGCTTACAATCAAAATGTCACCTTGTCATTAGGAGGCTATAATGGCATGCTGCAAACTTGCAGTGCAGCCCATGCTGGTGCGTTTTTCAGTATGTTTCATTTAAGAAGGCGCCCGTCGTTGCTGGGGCTCTCGCCACACAGAGACACCTGTCCGGGCATGTAGCGGTAAGTTATCCACAGTTGTAAACGTCTCCGTGTCACATCCACAGGGTAGACATCGTGTATGCATGCAGTATAGAGTGTGATATGTATTGTGTATATATGCATTGTCTGTGCTGCCTGTCATTGTCAGAGCAAATGTATAGCAATCTCTAAAGAGTCTAAATTATAAAGAAAAGGGAGGAAAAAACGTAAAGCTGTTCATATTCTTTCTCATGGTCTTCATTCCCTCTATTGTTCATCTTCCAGAGGTTACAGGTTTCCAGCCATGGCTCGTATTTCCACTTGAGTGGCTGGAGCTGGTGACAATCAATAGGTTGTATCTGCATTAGTTGTGCAGTGATGTATTCATCCACTGAGGTCCTGTCAGCACTTGCAGCAGGCAGTGCATAACAGTCTTAGTGCAGCGGATGGGAAGTTTTTCTGCACCCTTGGGACAGACTGAACCTCTCAGTTTCATCACTTGTTATTGTTGGTTCTTATCTGCAAATGAGGGTTTTGGCTGATGTTGTGCTTTGTCTAGTTTAATTGTTGTGCATGCTGCAAAGGGTCTTGTTTTTGTAGCCTGCACCACAATCATTAACTTCCATAAGCACTAACTTCACAGGAGCGTATTTTGGTCCATGCATAGAAGTAAGGGTGCAATTGATTCAAGTGGATTATTACATTAATGTTTCCTAAAAAACAGAAATATTAATCTTATATGGCTGTCTATTATATGTTAATCACATGTGAAATTTGTTGAGGCAAAAGTAGGTTAGGTCCCTAAAGAGACGTGCACAAACACATGGTGTATACATCCGCCATGGTAAACAGCATTTCCATAGCCAGGGGGCTTTGACTTGTGACTACAGGGCCCAGAGGTGCAGCTTCTCAGCTCAGAGACTGATTTTTTTCCCCCACAATCCTTTGGGACTCTCTTCTCCTGACCCTCTCTGAATGTAGCAGGAAATGCATTTTTTCCCTCCTGCAAGCGCTGAGTCGTAGAAAACACTTGTTTGAAAAGTAAACAACAGAAGGATGAATATCCAGAGTGGAAAAAGTCTGGACAGATATGGTTGGGTAATTACACTGTGCTGCCTGTTTTAAAGGGTCCACCATGCTTTACTTCATTCTTGCATTTTATGTTTTCCCTGAGGTCCAGTTAAGATGGTGATGATGTTTTGTTCCAGCCTCTTTTTAACACCTTACAATTAAGCTAGCTGTTGTGGTTCGAACAGAAATGGTTAACTGTAGAGAAATGAACAGACATGCGCCTTCTGAGTTTTCTGTATGTAATGTTGATGATGGCAAACTGGTGGTGAATCTTTAGATGCTGTTTTGCTTTATGACAGCCTGAACCCTACCTCCCCTCCATTAAAAGATATTTAACCAGAGGTTTTTGGCTAAAACTGTATCTCAATCCTGCCATAAAACTATGTATCAGGCATCACATTCCTAATTAATAGAAAATCACTGCTATCGTTTTTTCAGTTTCTGAAAAGGAAATGGACCAAAATTACTTGGGAAAATATCTGGTTCCATTAACTTAACATTAAAAGCAAAGATTGTTTTTTCCAAATACTGTAAAGTTGTGGGGTGGCATGTTGGTTCAGTGGGCTTATGTTTCACAGCAGGAAGTGTTGAATATTCAAGGCTTGCATGTTTTTTCCATGTCTACATGAGTTGTGCACTTAGGCCAGTTGGAGATGCTGAGTAGCTCCTAAGTATGAATGTATATGCCTGCATGTCTGCCCTGTGATGGACTGACAACATGTCCAGGGTGTTTCCTGCCTTTTGCCCAAATGAGCGCTGGGATAGGCTCCAGCACCTCCTGCAACCCAAGAGGATAAGCAGCTTGGAAGATGAGTGAATGAGTGAGAGTAAGTGAGTGGGTGTAAAGTAGTCTTTCTGAAGATATTAGGTTTTGTTTCCACAGCAGCGATATTTTTCTCGGAGGAGGAGGCATTAGACCCTTCAGACATCTGGTTCCCCTTCACCGCTGTGCACAATTCTGACTTTTTCTCTAGAACAGAACATTTCCCATCAAACCAGTCTGAAGAACTTTATTTTCATCTTACTGATTGCTGGAATTTGTAGAAATGTTGAAAAAAGTCCCCTTTAAGGCTGCGTATGTCAATGGTTGTCCTGTATTGTGCCTCATCCAAGAAAAGAAGGCTAAAACACTCTTCAGCATAATTTGGGGTAATATATTTACATATAATATATGTAAATGACTTGTTTGGTTTTTTTAACATCACAAAAACAATTAATTGGAAATGGACTGTTTTGGCAGCTTAGTTTCAATGCATTGACAGTATGGTCTGGAAGTGAATAAAACTTTAATAGTCTACACACAACTACAATAAATAATTAATTAATGAAGGAAGGAAAGGCTGGCTTTCCCTGTTCACACTCTTTTATTATTGATGCTGAACGTTCGATAATAAAAGATGTCGCATGCACTGTTTGAGTGTTTCTTTTCCTAGTTGCAGAACCTCCACCAATCTGTTCCTGAATTTCTCAGAGCATCAATATTCTGCACGCTGCCTCCTCTATTCCCTCTGTTGTTTTGCCTTTACCTACACCACACAGCAAAAAGGAAGATCTGTCTTCTTTCCTTGCTTGCTTGTCTGAGGAGTGGATGGTGAGATGAAAGAGGTTTCTCATCTCCCTCTCCTTCACCTGCATAGAGATATGAGAGAGAGATAGAGAGAGAGAGAGAAAGAGAGAGAGAGAGACAGTAAAGTTCTTGAGACTGTGAGGGCATATCAAACGAGTGCAGGAGAAGAGGGCAAGAGAGGAGAGAGCAAAAGTAACACTGATGGCTCCAAAAGGAAGGAAAGACGGTGAGAAAGTGGGAGATGAAAAGAGAGAAACAGTGGAGGAAAGGGAGAGAGAGTGAAGGGAGGAGGTTAGATAGAAGAGGATGAGGTGAAAAGCGTAATGAGAGAGGAGTAGAATCCTGATGAAAGGATCGCTTGCCTGTGTGCTTTCACTATGAATGAAAGTTAACCTCTTGACAGACAGAGACATCTATTACCATGAAAACATCACCTCATCTCTCTCTCCCTCACACTCTCTCTCTCTCTCTCTCTCCCTCACTCTCTCACTTTCTCTCTCTCTCTCTCCCCCTCCGTTGCCAGGAGATGAATTAGATTAATTGTGTTGTAATTGCCTCCTTCTGTAGATAAGAAACTTCATCATTTCAGCCAAATCTTCGAGTCTAAGTCTCTGAATCGTTTACAAGCTTGTTTTTTCAATTCCACAAGCCTTTGCTTGTATTATTAACATATGTTCATAAAACGACCACATAAAATCTGCTGGTCACCTGGTAGTTTTACAGTATTTTTGGGTTTAGCTCAGTAGAGAACATTGCACCAGCTTCTTCATATCCATAACATCTGTCGTTCACAAAACACTACCTAATTGAATACTATGGCTGTAATAAGTGTCCTTCCAGAATCCCATATCAAACACTTTCACATAGTGCTTGCAGGTACATATCACTACAACTCAGAAGTGCTTGCAAGAATTGTGGCTGGTGGCAACAATGTAATCTCACGTTATCTTTCTAAGCAGAGGTACATCTTTTAGCTGCGCTGCAGCTCGTTGGAGCTAGTCATGTCGGTGGCTGACAGCGATGAGAGGTCTCTCCGTGTACACAGCAGGTGTCACAGGGCTGGTACTTGTATTGAACGACTGTAAAAATCTTGTCAGATGGTCAATAATCTGAAAGCATGAGAGCAGACACCAAAACCCTCATTTTATTCTTCAGGGTCTAATGGGGTCATCAGATGTTATTTACACATTTTACTGCATAATATTGTTTTTAAAAGCAGCATAGTTATGTAAGCAAAGCCTGCAAAGTTAAGTTAAGGCCTCAGGGAGAGAGGGAGTGATTGCCTTGCATTATTATTTGGAGAAATAAATAACTTTGTTTAAATGTAGCCAAAACTTATTAAAGTAGAAAAAAACGTCTGCATGATTCAGTTGTTTATATTTAAACATTTTGAGGTGGAACAGTGGAGAAACCTACCGAATCTTTACAGTGATGAGGTAGGATGCAGGGGTCACAATGTCTACAATGCTAATATAGTTGTTTTATTTACTTTCCAACAGATGTAGTGAACCTGGCTGAGCAGAAAAGGTCAGAACATCTCCAAACATGAATATTTTTTAAAATTAATTTGTCTTCTTGGTTGTTTTCTTTGTTTGGTGTGGGCCAATAATATGACCCCTAAAAACACAGAAACATATTTTCCATGACTACACGCAGGGCATTGTGCACTGTTTTATCAACATATTTTCCAAGTTAGTTTTCCAATCAAAGGCTCTTAAGTATTTCCTTATTTGAATCAAAACTGCAACTTTTACCAGGCTGTGTATGTAATGTTGATAATGATAAAAAAAAAATATTTGTGTGCTATTTTAGTATACAATGCCCTGCATGTACAAACCTAACAAAAGACAAAATGTGTAATATTTTAAGTTTTCTATTGTAAATATAAACTTATTCTGAAATTGATGCCTACAACACATCCCATCCTGCATTACATTAATGTTGGTAATCATTCTTGTTCATAAAGAGGGATGAAGTATATGAGCATGGATGGGTCAAGGCTCTCCACCTTACCAAAAATGTAAAAATAATGTTCCTCAATCAGGGACTGCAAGAATGTTAGTTTTTTCACCATCTACAGTGCAAAATATCATTAGAATAAATAAATCTGGGAAAGCATTCTCTGCATGTAAAGAAAAAGGCCGAAAACTACTGGAATGAATGGGAACTTGAACCTCACAGACCACACTGTATTAAAACCTAGCATGCTTTGTGATGGACGTCACAGCATGGGCTGGAGAATCCTCCAGGAAACTGCTGTCAATAAACAACATCCATTTCTGCATCTACAACAGCAAGCTAAGATTGTACTCATATGTCAACAATGTCCAGAAATGCTGCCAACTTCATTGAAAAATGGACTAATTCTCAGAGGAGATGTGTACTATAGGCTGACAGGTCAACCTTTGAGACTGTTTATTGAAATAAGAGAAATATGCAAAAAATATTGACTTCTCCAGGCAAAAGAAAAAAAGGACCACCAAGATGTGGGCCAGTGTGTCATGATATTGGGGGATTTGTGGATAACTTGCACATCTGTAAAGCACCATTAACGCAGAATGTTCAGGAATGTTTATGGTTATTTTAGCATGACAAGAAACATTCTGCGTGTCCTATTAAAAATGTGGGCCACATTAGGAAGTGCATAATGCAACAATGAATAGCAAAAACCTGCTTTCAGAAACCGGATCCGTGTTTTCAGTCTCTAAAGGTGAGGTGATGTAACACAGCCGCAAAACATGAGTCTGTTCCAACTTATGTAGAACGTGTTGCAGGCATCAAATTTGGAATGAGCATATGTTAAAAAAACAAGCTCATATGGTACATATGGTAAAATAATGAAAATATTATCATTTTGTGTTGTTTTGAGTTTAATAAAGCAAATTTAGTACATTTTATAGTAAGTAAGTTCATATATTAATCACTGATTTCTTATTGGCATTTGTTGACTTTTTTGAAATTGGGAACTTAAAAAATACATTTTAGCCCAAAATCTTAAAACTAGTGTAAAACACAGTCTCTTTATGTTAAAGTATTTTGTGAGGTGGCTTTCAACTCTTCCGGCATCTGATTCCTATAAACAATTCTGAATCGCCATATTTCTCTAGAATCAGTTTAATTATGCAGAAATTTGGTAAACTTGATGGAATTCCTTGTGACATTACTGCTAATTTTAAGACTATATCCTATTTGTTATGTTTATTAACATTGATCTTTTGCAGTGTGTTGTGATGTTGAAGTCAGTGTTTATACTATTTATTCTGACTCCTGTCTGACATTAGACTTTTGGATTGTATGAAGTTGAGGAATGCATCTCCAGAACACGATTAGAAGTTTTTTCTTCTTCTTTAGAACAAAGGAGTGATGAAACTTGGCTTTCTTTTTGCGATGATCAAAGTTGTTGAGGCATGCGGGTGCTCTGTCACGATCAGAGTAGTTGGTGTCAAATGCATTCGCTTTCCTTTTGACTATAATCCTGTCCACTGTTTTCTGCAGATAATGAACAAGTACAGCCAGCATCAGATTTGGTTGACAATCATTCATTTCTAGTCCAGTGAATTAGCTTCACTGCCTGGCCTTTACTGCAGAGGAGGGGTGAGAAAAAAAACAGGTATAAACTTTTCCCTCCGCGTATTTAGTCAGGACAGTATTGTGTAATTGGATTTTCTGTTTCTCCACACTGCGGATGAAAAGGTCATGACTATTCCCAGTGTCCACACGTGAGCTCACACTGCGTTTACTGAATGTGACTGGAAATGGCTGGAACGCGCCTTCGCTTTTAAGCCCACATATCTGCCTGGGCTGTTATTTCTGTTCCAGGGAAAAAAGAAGCTGAATCAGGTTAGTGAATCTTATCTGTATTGTGGAATTTGCACATTAAAGAAGAAAAAGAAGAAAGAAGAAGAAGAAAAAAAGCTATTTTAGGTAAATGTTTTTAGCCAGTGCACCCAAAAAGCAGCAGTCTTCTCTTGAAAGCAAATTGAGTGTAAGCAACCATCTGCTGTGCATTTGGGTTCAACCACACAATACGCTTTTTCAGTATGTCCATCCAGTCATCCTAGCTCTGCTTTGTTGCTGTGAAAGCACGTCATACGTGTAATCTATTCACAGCTCTGCAAAAAGAACTATACCCCCATCTTGGTGTCACAGCGGCTTGACAGAGTGTGGATCTCAATAACCTATTAAATTGAAATATTGTGTCATAGCTCATTACGCTACAGGGGCAGCAACACTAGAAGCCTTGTTGTGGGAGCATTCATCTGGGTGTAACTGAGCTTCGTGCTTGTTGGAGCTAATTACCTGCGGAATGGCGTAAAGAATTATGCCATTGTGGTTTATAGTGATGTTTCTATCATCTTTCCCGCGTACACATTTGTGTGTGTGGCGTTTTATGGTCCACACAACGATGAACTGAGAGACTTGTTTAGTTGCGTCTGTCATTAAGGCGAAGCGCATTATTAGCAGCATGATATACTGGGCCGCCTGCCCTGTTCAAACACACAGTGTTTTATGGTGTTGGTATTTTGCAGCGTGAGGATGCGGAGCGGTGTCGTGTCTTATGGTTGATAGTTCCTCAGCTGTGATGAAATATTGCGCCTGCTCGTCTGTGTGGGCTGTCCTCTCGCTCTCTCTCTCTCTCTCTCTCTCTCTCTCTTCTCCCTCTCTTTCTCTCTCTTTTTCTGGGAGAGATTTATGAGTAGGAGTTGTGTGGAGGAGCAGAGGGCAGAGGAGTTCAGCATAACACTGTACTTTCATTTTTCCCTCTCTGATTATCCGTCACTATTATTCCATCCTTTACTTGGCCCTGCATGTTCGTTGACATCAACAGTTCAATACAGCGTTGAGGCCTCAGGTGATTAAAATGAGAAAGGAAAAGGTGTAGAAAACCATCTTATGGAGTTGTCACTCTCTCAGTTCCACCAGCATTCAAGCTCATTATCGCTGAGGCCAGGCATGACATCCATTTTGTCATCTAACACTGCTTAATGTCGATTAATTTCTTCGCCACTATTATGCTCAGGAGTAAATCATGAAAATTGCCGTCTGTTTTGTCACGCTCTTTTGCGCGCATGCATTCAACTCTGAAGAATTAGATCTTGACTGGCACATGAAGCAAATGTGTTCGCATTCCACAAACTCCTTTTAATGACACTAGTTGAGACCATAACCTTCCCAAAGGCCAAAGACCTCAGGTTACCTCATGCTTCGCATGTAGCCCAAAACTGCTTTGTGGATGTAAGCGCTTCTCTTCCCCTCTGTCTTTGGCTCTGACAGTGAAGTGAACAGGATAGCCATTGAAAACCAGAATGTGTCAGAACAATCAGCTCTTTCACACAGGAGGAAGGTCACTCTTTCATACCATAGAAGAAATCATTAAATCATAATAGATCAGTCATTCGCTCAGCCTTTCTCTAAAGCAGAGGAATGAATAAGGCGCATTAAAAGAAAGGTGAGCATAAAAAATTGAGTGTGTTGGAGTTCTGAGATGGAATTGACCTATTTATGGACTTGTACAGAAAGTATTAGGGATACACAATAATAGCAATTTCATATCAACATCAGCAGATATTTAGATTATATATTTCAATCCAGTATTTGATGAGGTATTTATTCTACACCACCAGACTAGAATGCCTAGGCAGGTCTGGGCTGATGTGCTAAAATGCCTGCAATTTATTCATTTTATCCATGTTTCACCCTACAGAAATAAAAGTCATATTCCTCTTGAATGCCATTCTAAATAGTTGCAGTCCTACTTTCAGCATTTCAGAGTTTATTTATCGGCATTGGCAAATATGTAGATGAAAAACAGCAGATCTCGGGAATCATTAGAAGGCAGCGTGCTCCCATCAGATGTGGGGAATTGAGTCTTGGATCCTTAATCAGAATCTTTTATTTCGCCAAGTATGTCACATATACAAGGAATTTGTCTTGGTTTAAGTGCAGGGTGACCACTGTGGTTAATGAGAGTAACAGCTCTAGGGAAAATGTTGTTAGCATGTCTGGGTGTGCTGGTTTTAATGGTCCTGAGTTTTCTGCCAGAGGGAAGTGTCTGAATGTTCAGGATGAGAAGACATCACAACTGACTGGATTCAAACTCAGGGCTTAAAACTTTTACCAAAACTTAAAGAATGAATAAAACCTTTTTGTTCTAACTCTTATGGTGGTCGCAGCAAGACAACACAGGGTTCATTTCCTGGTCTGGGCCGTTCTGTGTGGAGTGTGCATGTTCTCCCCGTGCTTGAGTAGGTTTCCTCCAGGTACTACAGTTTCCTCCCACAGTCCAAACACATGCATGTGAGGTTGATCGGTCACCCTAAATTGCCTGTAGGCGTGTGCGTGAGTGTGTGTTGGCCATGCAATGGACTGGGCACCTGATGGACTGATGACACTGACATTGGCTCCAGCTCCCTCCGTGACCCCGCCTAGTGGCATAAAGCAGAAGATAACTCTCCAGATGCTAGCCAGAACTCAGTGGTTCAGTTCTTTGCTTAATCAAGAGCTTTCGATTCAACACAACTTTACATGTGTTACTTTGCGTTAAGGTGTTTTTTTATGAGAACTGAGGGCACTGTGGTATTTGTTGCCTTTTTTTGCCATAATTGGTGAACTTCTTTCTTTGACTAAATAGAGCTGCAGCACCAGGGCTGGACTGGTAATTTGGTGTACCAGGTACTTGCCCGGTTGGCCAACAGTCCTCAGGGGTCGATGCTGTTTGATTTTTTTTTCTTCCCTTTTTTTAAGACTGGCCCACAATTTAGAGGGGGCAGCCCATTGGCCTATCTTCAATATAGACAGTGGACCGAACCAATCAGGATATAGGACGAAAGCGGCCCCACCCTTTCTCTGCATGGTCCGCTGTAACTCCGGCTAGTTTCATTGTCGAGCGTGTGCGTTAAAGGAGAGACAACATGGAGAAACCCAAGCGTCAGAAAGAGGGTGTGGAGAAGTTACATGTGAAGAGATTGAAGAGTGTCGCTGTAGATGCTGGAAAATGTGTTAAGATCACAGACATGTTCACTGCTGTAGCCTCCACGTCCTCTGTGACAGCAGTGCTCCAGCAACAGCAGGTTGTAGTGAAGACAGCAGTAGCGGGCAGGCAGATAATGGTCTAAATGCTGGTTTAGCTGATCACCCAGCATGACTATGCCAGCATGCAAAACACAAAATATGTTGGTGGCCATACAGGCCTATGCTGGTTTTTCTAGCAGGGCATTTACTTGCCTCAACCCAACACACCCAGGGTACATATTGTTTGTTGTAGCAGAATATGATTGTGAAATCTAACAACTGGGAAAAATTATTACAGTCATTTTAAATAATTGCGATCATCTTAAGTGACTGCAAGCATCTCAAATAATTGTAGTTAGGTGATTATGTAATAATGGTGACAGGCAGCTAATAATGAGACTAAAATTCTCAACCAACTACCAAATACTCGACTTACATTCTCATGCCAGAGACTTGAGGTTTAACTCAGACTAACAGGAAGCAACTAGTGGAGCACTCTGGTTTTTGGAAAATGACATACCAGCTAAAGGACTGGACTTGATTGTACTTTTGATACAACAACACAAAAACTCTAAGTAAAGGGAACGTTCTAAGTATAACCTTCAATGTGAGTTTTCTATTGAAAACGAGAAGGGTTTCATTTTTCCCCTTTTTCTGCTGTCCCCTGCTGTTTGAGTGACATATAGTGAAATGAACCTTACGTGCAGTGCAACAAAAAACAACCAAATATGCCCCATTTGAAACTGTGACAGGGAGATTCAAGCGTTCACTGATTGAATCCAAGAGTGTCACAGAACTTCTAGCGTGCCTATTTGAAGGTAAATAAGCTTGATCGATTCTGTTGGCAGCTATGACAGGAGTTATGATTAGCCTCCTGCAGTGAAACCATTGTTCTGGAAGTGGGAAGAAGTGATTAAAGCAGATTACCTGCAGCCTTAGACCCACCGGAGAGCCACCTACCCCCATGCCAGGGGACTTCATTAGGAAGTGTGTGTTGGCTATGACTGCACCTGGGCCTCACACACACACACACACACACACACACAGTTCCAGAAGGCTCATCAGCAATCTTGCAATCTGCACAGCACAAGGTCTGCATATGCAGGCTCCTGTTGAAGCTCTACTAATGGGAAAAGGCTTGGATTTGTCAGAATTGATGAAGTATTTAGAAAGGTTGACTGTGATAATGAATTCTAGGTAATAAGCAGCCCTACACTCCTTTTTATTAATGAGTTGCTTGGACAGTACATACAGAAAAGAAGGAAGTACATCAAGACACATGACAAAGAGCCTGTAAACTAATCGTTTATACTGGCATACTGGTATTGGTGGCACACAGGAGTATAGTTTTTTAGTCATAGAAGTACTGATAGTTGAGAAAAACTTCACGGGCCCATACACCTGCTGTGCAAAACTCGGGGACCACTTTTAATTTATTTAATTTGCAGCCAAAACTGCCATTAGCATAACTTTTTTTTATCTGGACTCAGTGGTGGTCAGACTATTGTTTTGAGAACACCAGCAGTTTCACTGTTTGATTTGAAAACTCAGTAAGAGCGTTTTGACTGCTACACATCCTTTTAGACTCATAGCATTAAGTTGTGATCTTACAGTGGAAAGATGGACACAAACACTTGGTAATTTTTTTCAGGTCTTAAGCTATAGGGAAGCTTGATTTTTTTTAATTTATGGAACTTCATTTTCACGCTTGATTTTACGTGTAAACACAAGTGGCAAATAGTTCTAAATTATATATATATAATTTTCTCTGCTCTCTCAAAGTTGTAAGTATTGTACAGTTGTTAGAAGTGTCTATATCTATTGTTTTTAAACTCCAGATTAATATCTTTTTTTAAACGTATTTTCCTTAGACTTACTTTGAGATTGGATTATCTTATATCTAATCTAATCAGAAATCCCTCTTTAAAATTAGTAACATAAAGGCTTTTTTAACATGTGTACAGTGTTTAACGTTCTTTTTGTTAATCTGTCACGGTGTAGCTGGAGCGAGGAAAGGCAGTTGCGGACACACTTGCGAACTGTAGTTTAAACACGGATTTAATTATGTAAACAAACGGAGTACACAACAACATAACAACATGACAATAACATGACAATAACAATGAGCGACCAAGACAGACTGCAAACACAGGGTATATATACAGAGATTAACAAGAGGGAACAGGCGACACAACTCAGGACCGAAGGAAAACAGGTGTGACGGGCGGGGCCAGGGAGCACGTGACAAAACAGAAACACATGGACGGGACGTAAACAAGGGCACATGGACAGGAGGTGTGACATAATCAAACCATGCTGTGTCAGGTTTGTAAGTCTTTAAACATAGATGACCAGTTCATAAACTACATAAATGCAGATATAAATATCATCAAATACAGTGATATACTGGTCCATATTTGTAAGCTAATGCTTTTAGTCCTTAAGATTTAAGGACTAGCGACACAGTAGTGTATTGGTTAGCACTGTCGCCTCACAGCAAGACGATCCAGGGTTCGATTCCCAGTCCTGTGTTCTGTATGGCAATTGTATGTTCTCCCTGTGCTTGAATGGGTTTCCTTCAGGTATTCGGTTTCCTCCCACAGCCCAAAGACTTGCATATTAAGTTGATCGGTCACTCGCCTTCGCCTAATGATGCTGGGATTGGCTCCAGCCCCACTGTGACCCCAACTAGCAAGGGAAAGCAGAAGATAATGGAGGGATGGATTTAGTTAGTTATATGATTAAAAATACTGTACCTGTTCTGCTGGTGTATTCTAGCATGCACAACTCCACCGAAAACAAAAATGCACCCCTTTAAGCAGAGTCCTTGAGTTAAAGCACCAATAAACAGGGTTAAACTGATAGATCTAAATGGAGATCTTCTCATGTTTTACACAAATAACTCTTTATTTACACCCACCCATCAACTTAACACAATTTTTCATCTCATTTTGGGTGGGCTGAATCCTAAGGTCAGAGCCCTGGACTCGCCAGGGGGTCAAATGCAGGTCACATATTGGATTGTCTCCCAGACACAGATACTTCCTCCAGATCGTTAAGACAATCAGAAAATCAATGCCTGTTTTTTTAACCACTCATCTTAGAGGACAAAAACTCTTTGCGCTTTGATCAATTACACGTTGGGTAAGAAACAAAGCTTGAGAGCACCTGGGTCCCTTTCATTTTATGAATCCTCACTTGTGCAAACACACAAGCTTGCACGGCAGAGCCCATGGATTCTACATTATGATTCGTCCAATATCCATGCTAATCTTTTCTGCTTCAAAGGCCCTTTCCTCTGCCAGTCGTGTGCACCGGAACTGTCAAACATGTATCTTTTTGTAAGTAGTGTGATGGACAGTTTGATTGTGAGTTTGACCTCTCCACTGGACCTGGCGATAAGGCCGCTTTATCAGAGCAGCACAGTGTGAACGGGCGGCCTCCGGGAGCTTTCTCTTCAGTGTGAGAAAACCACGACTGTGTTTCCCCCTCTTCCCTGGAGTGGCATGTTTACCTCTGAAATGAGATTGCTGTCCCATCATCCCTCTCTCTCTCGCGCGCTCTCTCTCGTTCTTGCTCTCTCCATTTCTCCAGCTTTCACTTGCTGTGTCCTGACTTTGCTGGAATTACTAATTCAATTTTGGGCATCACCTCAGGACAGCGCAAAAGACATCAATAACGCATGTCAACACTGGACACATCGAATTTGTGCTTTGTCAGGGGCTGCAATAAAAGGAGGCAGCGACCCAAACGCTGAGCCTGTTTGATTGTCAGTTATTGTTTCTGTGTGTCCTCGCCTCGGACACGGCAAACATCAGGCAGTCTGCACACGCTCCAAGCCAGCTGGAAATCTTCACTACAGGCCAAGGTGGCTGGGGGTGGAGGGGGCAATGGGATAGCGAGAGGGAGACGGGAAAAGACAGAGAGAACGGAAGAGACTGCAACACTCAGCAGGCTGTTATTGCTCACTGCTCTTCTACGTATACCATTTCTCCTTAGTCGTGCTCCGCTGCCTCCTGTATTATGTCTGACTATCTTGCTCTGTCCTGGTGCAGCTATTTGGGAAAAAAGATAGAAAAAAAAGAGAATCTTTATTTATCCCTATTTGTCCTGAAGGAAACACAGTTAAACATCACTTTTTAAATCTATTTAGCTATCTGATGCTGCATTTGTAATATAATAACCACAACAAAAGCGTAACACGTATAACAATCAGGCCGCATCTGGCCTCCCATTAAGATCACCCCTAGCCCTGTTGCTATGGAAACAATAATAGGAGTGAATAGTGGCCGATCAGTCTGACAAAATGTTTGTTTGGTGCATGTATGCAATAAAATTGTACAAAATATTGGTGGGGTGATGGGGCAAATGACTGTGCCACTGTATAGCTGCCTCATTAATTTGCAGTTCCGTTGATTGTGGCAGCTAACATAAAACTGCAGTTAGCATCAAACCAACTGTAGAGTTTAAATCAAGGCACTCACTTTTTTCACCAGCTCCTCAGGGCTGGTGCACATTCTACTCTGACTTGCTTTCACCCCATTCTCGATTTTTTAAAATATAATATCTGCTATTTTTTAATAGTATTTATAAAGCAACAGGAACAACTTCTATTATTTGGTTATTTTTCTTTTCGCCTTTTTCAGATCTGGCTCATACTTACTGTTAACTAGCCTGAGTGGCAAGCCACCAAAGCAATCATTTAATCAGATGATGTAAAAGGATATATAAATGCTGCTTCTTCAACACATGAATTAATGGAATAATCAATCCAGAACTTGCTGAGAGTGCCTCTCCCTAATGATGGTAAGTGGTGCTTCATATTTGATTGCTCAGTATATTTTGGTTGGATTCGCAGCCATAATCGTGTCAAGCACGCACTAAAAGGTATCCAAATATAAAATACATACAGGGACTGTGAAAGCACTTTAAAGTGTATGCTGATATTCTTTAACTTTAACCACCATTTGCAGTTTTAGAAGACGGAGCCAAAGCAATAAAAAAAGTGTGACTATCCAAGCACTTCTGCTTGAATTCTTAGATTATAAAATGTATTTTTTATATTAGTTATTTTAGTAATGTCCACTTGTTTGGATTTGTTTGTTTTACCATAAGGTCAAGTTTTATAGCTACTGGTCACCTCCCCTGCTTTGCAATGGCCTCAGTAGTATGAGCAGTTCTCTGCTGCTGCTGTGTTCAATAAAAGAGCTTTTGCTTAAAGTACAAAGTTCTGATGTCTTACTCTACACCAACATCACAGTGTAATGTACAAAATAAGCATAACATGCATACCAATCTGCTGGATCTGGACTCCTATGAAGCTTGTTCTTAGCCTTGTTGCTATGCCAACAATGACAGGAGCCAATAGTGGACTAACAAAGTTTTAAATGTTGAAAACTGACTGCAATTTTCTGAAGATGAATTATTGTGCTATTTAATTTACTACTAAAACTATGCTTATGTTTTATGTGGTATACCTACATTGTTGTTGAACCAATACATTGTTAATTTTTGCATGTAATACATAACGCTACTCTATAAATTTTCACAGCTAAAAAATGAATTAATAGTTCTTTTTAATCCTATATTTTCTTATAAAGGGAATAATCTTTTCTGCTTTCAACTTTGTCCTGAAGAATGAAAGTTATGGTTTAATAAATAATACAGACATTTTCAGAATGTGCTGTACGATGGTCCCAATAATCTATTTTATTGGAGAGAGAAAGGGGGGGAGAGAGAGAGAGAGAGAGAGAGAGAGAGAGAGAGAGAGAGCTAAAAGGCTTTTAATTTATTATTCTATTTCTTGTTACTGGGGAAAATGTATGATGCAGAGACTCTTGCAGTATCACCTAACAAATATCCTGTCTAGCTGGCCATCAAAATACATTTCCTGTGAGTAAGAATCCCAAAACCATCATCATCATCACCTGGGGTTTCCAGAATCAGTCCTGGCCACCATTTTCCATCAAACCAGGAGGCAATGTTCTTCCCTAGGATACGCTGCCTCAAGCTGATTTTACCTGACTGTCTAGATTCTGCTTGCTGTTGTCACTGATATTTTCAAACCCTGTGTGATGTGGCCAAATATGTTATCTGTTGATATTCTCTAAATTTCCAATCTCTTCCAAGCAGCTGGAATGTACAGAAATCATTCTGATGGCCACCAAGACAGGATATGCTTTGGGTGCTTCTGTGGGAAATTCTGTGCAAAATAAACATTGCAACAACAAAAAGCAGAGAAATATAAAAGCATACAGAGTTTATCAAATGGTATAAAGATTTTTTTTTAATGTTTTCTTTTTGCAGTTTCGGTGTATTTTATTTTTAGTCTGCTTCATTGTCAAGCATGGCATCCAAGAAGGAGCCATAGGACTGCTGTTATTTTGTATATCGTTGCTGACCAAAAAAAAACAAAAAACATGTTTCTTCATTTTTTATTTTTTTTTATTTTTCTACATCATTTGAAACCGACAGTTGATGTTTACATTGCGTAAAAATGTCTTGATGAATGGACCACTAGAAATGCTTCAAAATCACTTGGAATAAAAATCTGATACCACTGACTTACATTGAAAGTAAGGATAGTTTTCTCCTGTAAAGATCTCCAATTTTGGAGATACTTGTTTTTCTTTGGACAGCGATGATATTAATCAGACATATTTTTTTGTACAGGTTAATCCCACATTTTACTCAGAAAAATTAAAGCTGTAGCGCCAAAAAGATGTATAAAATGGATTTTAGTTGAGAAGCCATTTAAACTTAATTTGTAGCTTTATAGGTTTGATAGAAATGTAGGAATGCTACTGTATTACAATGTAATATTAATGGAAGAAATAATGTGAGTTATTTTTTTGTAACTGTCTGAAAAGTACATGTAAAATATCTTTTTAATGAAAAATATGGCATAATCTGATGCCATATAGAGAAAAGTACATTATCCAATGTATAAATTAAATTTAAAATTAAATGTAGGACCAATCAAAGGGTTTTCTCACTGAAATTTATGACATGACCGGACAGGCCCTAGGTGAGTTGATGTGAAATGACCCAAATGTCAGTTGCATTGCAATCATGACTCTATAGCCACTCAGCTTTTGATAGGACAGACAGTGATGATGCTGATCTTGCGTGGCAGGTTCTGCGGCAGCATATTTTCTCCATAGACTGCAACATCTGCTGCTCAATATGCTATAGGTGTGTGGCAGGTTTGATGGCAGGGTGCCATGTATTTGCTGGATGCTGGCAGGGGGGAGGGAAGTGATGAAGTGCAGCACTGGGATAAAGAAGGGAGAAGACATGTTTTCCACAAAACAATATCTATGGCCACACACCCTTCGAAATACAAGGCAAATGCCGTGATTTAGCACTAACTGAGAGGCAGCAAGTCTGATTATGGCACTGCTGTACAGCAGTACAAGTACAAACTAACATCCACACACATCTTCCTTTGACAGTTGAAGGAAAACCCAGTGAGGATAGATTGTTAGTGAGAAAATTACATCCTGACACAGCAGCAATCATTCTTTACAGAGAAAGGGAGCAAAACTGCTAATCATACTTCTTAGTGCAAAGAACAGGAATTACACTGATTAAAATTTTTCCTTCTGATGTCTTTCCTTTTCCCAGCTTACAAAACTTTTAATGGTTATGGTTAACGCCGCACAGGTTCTTGCTATCTGCATAGAGTCTGCTTATCTGTCATTTTCACTAAATCTTAATATGCTTTCTTCCTCTAGGACTCACTCAGTCAATCTCCCTGTTGACTGCATGGTGCTGAGGGCATGAGATCCCATCATGCTGTGGACCGGTGGCCATGGTCCTGCCTAAGGGGCGTCAGGAAACGTCGAAGCGCGTGAGGTCAGCACCTACACGAAATTGTCATGGGGACGGAGAGTTACACCCAGCAGCTGGAGACCAGTGATGGGGCTGGAACACTGGCCAGCATCACTGGCCTGGAGGGGCAAATGGGGGCAAGTGCTGCCACAGGGTGGTACATGCCTTATCCAGTCAGCTTCCAGGTGTCACTTACCAGTTTCCTCTTACTGGAGCTGGTTTTGGGCTTCAGTAGTAACTTGACTGTGCTTGTGCTCTACTGCTCCCAGTCCAACCTGGTTGATTCAGTCAGCAACATGGTCACGGTTAACTTGCACGTCCTGGACATCGTCGTGTGCGTGTTATGTCTGCCGCTTACTGTGGTCATAGTACTGCTGCCGACGAGTCGCAACCTGGCGCTCATCTGCTGCTTCCATGAAGCCTGTGTCACGTTCACCAGCATCTCTACAGCTATTAATGTTCTAGTCATTAGCCTGGACCGCTACGACATCTCAGTGCGTCCTGCTAACCGGTTCCTCACTCCTCGATGGGCAGCGCTTCTGTTGGCTGCTGTATGGGCGGTTTCTCTTGCTGTCTTCTTCATCCCCTTCATTGAGGTGGACTTCTTCTCCTCAGAGCCAGATAATGGGCTGGCTGACAACTTCTTAAACGCGGCTTGGCGTAACCGGACCCTGCTGTGTATAGGAGGGCAGGGCTACCACACAGGCCTCGGGATGTACTACCACATCCTTCTACAGGTACCCATCTTCTTTGCCACCTTGGTGGTCATGCTCTTCACCTACTCAAGAATCCTTCGGGCACTGAACATTCGCATCGGGTCGCACATGAGGAGAAGCCAACGAAGGAGTGGACCCACCTGTAGAGGGCGCCGCAGGAAACGGAAGAAAAAGGGGAACACTGCAGATGTTGAGGGAGGAGTGCAAGCAACAAACCAGGCCAAGAACCTCACACACCCGCCACTCATTTCCTCTCCAACTCCGACTCCAACAGCCACCTCACCTCCACCCATGTCCTCCACCCCACTGGTCAGTGCCAGCACTGCCACAGCACCAGCTCCAGCAGTGGGAGTTCAAGCCTCTGTTTCGGCCATCATTGCTCTCCGCAGGGCTGTGAGGCGACACAGAGACCGGCGGGAGCGCCAGCGCCGGGTCTTTAGGATGTCCCTCATTATTATCTGCAGTTTCTTGGGCTGTTGGGCACCTATTTCAGTGGCAAATATCCTCATCCTTACATTGGGCCCCAGTGATGGTCTGATTCGAGCACGGCTTTGGTTCTTGGCCATGGCGTACGGCACCACCATATCTCATCCGCTGCTTTATGCCTTCACGCGGCAGAAGCTTCGTCGGGCACTCAGGGCCAAAGTGAAGAAGCGGGTGGTGTCTCTGCTGCAAGTGGACCCTTCCCCAGGTGGAACCGTCATCCACAACTCCTGGGTGGAGCCACGACAGGGTCGTAAACTCCGTTTAGAGGGTAGTGATGCCACGGATCGGTGTCTCACAGAACCACTATGAAATAAAGCAACAAGCCCTTTGGTTTAACTATTTACCCAATGAAATAGCACTCCTGGGAATGAATGCAGAGTTTGAAATTTACTGTTGAACTCTAAAGCCTCATCGTTAAAAAAGACATCTGGATGAACCTAGTCTACGGACTTATTGTGTGAGTAATGGTCGGTGGAATAAAGTATGTATTCTCAGATAGTTATTTGCTGATTGACAATGATGACGATGATTTATTTGCTTTAATCTACTTTATTTTAAGGCAGAAATGATAAAGAAAAGCAGGTGTAATACAAGGAGGTCTATTTTAAAGTTGTTTCATTTGTAGTATAGGCCTACATTTTTTGAGAAAGCCAAGACCTATTTATTTTCTGTATTTATGTTATATACTAAATGTAATTGTGCAATATGAGATGACTGTGTATATGTGTATAATGTGCATATTGTGCATAATTTAAAGAAATGGAAGAGTCAGTAATAAGCTAATCTGCAATACTGCAACTTGAAGTCAAAGGGGGAATAGCACAGGTGTGCCAATTAAGCAGCTCATTTGTTTGTTAACTAGCACTCTTGTTAGAGATAAGACACAGAAGCCACCTCTGGGCCTCCTTAGCAACTGCTGTTTAGGAAATCTTACTACCACCAGCAAACTATGGATCATGAGGAGAAGGCTGATGCAAAAGCTCAAGCGTGCCGTTAGATTCGCCCCTGGCCTCCTACTCATACACCTACACATTTGTACACATGGAGTTAGACACGGACATTAAATGCTCAATAGCCGAGCAGCACAGTGTACAGACGTACTCCAAGATTTTGTTTACATAATGGTAAACTTGCTCTTTGAGAGCGTTCACCAAAGCGCTCGTGTCCTATTACAGCCTGCAGTGAAATAAATGTACGCAGAAATTACAATGCATTATCCAGGTGCATGTAAAAGCATCCTCTGCAACAAGGGCAAATGCACATGCTATCGTCTATCTTTTACAAAACCTCTAGTTCTTTAAAACCAGGACCATGCCTTAATTCTCCTCACAAGGGTTACCATGGTGTTGAATGTGATTTTTGTGTTTTACTGAACGGAAGTGTTTCTAATGTGTTGCATCACCTATCACGCTTTGGTTCTGCAAGGGGAAAGTGTCCAGAAGTTTGATTTTAACCGAACCCATACTTTAAATGTGATGCGTTCCTTTCTTTATTTATCTTTTGGTTGTTTATGAATTAGCGAGACTTTAATATGCAGGTGTCTGACGAGTGAATTTGATCCATGCTGGCTTCTTAGCTCCTCATCGACATGTTAGTTCGTAGAGCCAGTTTCAACCAGTGTGCATTACTGAGTGTGGGTGTACATACTCAAACGAGAGCAAGCAAGCGAGCCGAGTATGAGAGTGGTGCATTAACATAGATTCAGGTTTAAGTGTATAGTAGACGCTAATCAATGTACATACTATACATCAATGTTTTATAGAAACTGTGTAGTATGTGCTAAGTGTCTGATGGCAGTATAATGTTTATGGTGTCCACATTAGACTGAGGCTGGTCCACAAATGAGCAGGAGCTTGAGGCATTTAAAAAATTCTCTATAGCTTACATGCCCAGAGCATAAACTAAGTATAAGCTGATTCTTTGATTGGACTCTCAGTCAATATCATCTATGGGTAAATATGCTGTCAATTGATTCTAACTTTGGTTTAATGTGATGTTCTATGTATATAAGATGTTAAAACTATATTAGGATCCTTTCCTCTTGTTGAGGATAATTAGTCATCGACTTCCTCAAGCATTGTAATAAAACACCTAAACAGCTCTGGAATGAGTAAAAAAATCCCAATGAGGCCTCTGCAGCCCTCCCTGCTCTGATCACACATAAGCCTATTCTTTTGGGGTCCATGTGGCGATGAGGAAATCGGAGGGGGTGTGAGTGGCTTAGGGGATAATTTCCATTGTTAAGTATCCCAGTAGGTATTTATCACAAGTTTCTTTTTGAAACACTGTTAGTGTTGGGTCCGGCACATATCCTTTGACCATGCACTGCATGTTCTGTACTGTTGTAATTATTGTATAATACTGTCTTTGTGCTGCTTCATGTTTAGTATGTCTCTATCAATAAATTGGACAGTTTCAGTTTAGTTGGCAAATTATTCATAACGATCCTAAAGGTCTTGTGGGAATATTATCAATTCATGGATTTGCCGAGTTATTAAGCATACCAAATCCATAGGAAGAGAGAATGCATGCTACTGACTTACCTTGAGCATCTGTAAGTTTGACGTTGTGGGATCCGTAGCCTATGTTTACAGTACACGAGAGCAGTGTGTAGGCTGTAGCTCCAGGGAGATATATAACTTAGGAAACACACACACACACACATGCACATACACATACACATACACACACACACACACACACACACAACTTCTGTAATGGCAGAGGCCTATATGCCCACACATATCCCAGGGGCATAATGTAAAAGCACCATTGTTAAATTAAGTCATAGTTCCAGTGTACTCCTACTGGGTTATGGCACTGAGTTATACTGAACTCCACTGAGTTTCTTTGGGGACTAGTTTACCTAACAATACCTTCCATGTATCCTTCCACCATGAACAGATTACAATTAATGTAATGAAATACATTTGAAGCCAAAGCCGCATTACAAAAGCATCATAAAAATGTGTTCAACATCAGGCAGCGTGTGTCTGTTTCATATAATAATAACTTTCTGTAAGGGAGCTATTCAGACGCCTGGTTTCTATCACCAACATTGTGAGCATGCAGTTCTGATCTTATAAGTTTCTTTTCAACGGAGCATTTAACACCAACCTACGATATGTGAGATCCTCATAAAATGTTGGGTCAACAGCAAAAGCAGGCAAAACGGTAAATGGAAAAGAGAAGGTAAAATTTGTCCGCTTACTTCACTGTACATTACATTATTAAATACATAAGGCAGTAGAAGAGTCTGTACGATATAAGGTTATAGTTATAGATGTTAGACTATGTCGCCCTCTTGTGGTCTAAAAGGAAAACTGTTACCACCGCCTTATGGACAAACAGTTTAAGCATATTTAGATATTCCCTCTCTGCTTTTTAACGTTACAAGGGAAAAATAATGTAATAAATAACACCGATTAACCGCGAAAACAGCAAAACAAAACAATTTCTCTTATATAAGACTTACTCAAGCGAGCTCATTGTATGCCGAAATAGCTCAGTTGGGAGAGCGTTAGACTGAAGATCTAAAGGTCCCTGGTTCGATCCCGGGTTTCGGCAGAAGGGTGGTTACTCGTTTTGACTGTGTTACGTTTTTCTATGCAACGTTGTAACCTAATTTTAATGCTTTACAACAATTATCCAATATAATTTTCTGACTACGATCTTAATTAACTCACTTGCGTTACATAGGCATGTGTCTGTCGCCAGGGAAGGTGGCCACAATCAATTCAACACATACAGGTAGGTAAACGCATATAGGGGGTCATCAACCGGGACATTTACCGTCCCGCCTACTGGGGTTCCTCTCTGTTCCTTAGCAAGTTTGTTTTTTAAAATATACCACGTGTATTCCATGTCAACTACATGCTAAATAAATAATGATCATTGTAACAGAAAAGCACAATATTTGCTAAGTTACATAGAAAAAGGAGGAAGTGGGGAAAACATTTAAAAGGGGGAAATGCAATGTTAACACAAACTGTGTGCATACTTTAAGCGTACAAACTAGCAAACAGTGGTTTGGGGTTTGGTGTAATTCACTGAGCGTCCTGTAGGTGGGGCTCCGTCAAAGAAATTAAAAGCCAGTAAGATGCTGTGGAAGGCTGTGAACTTTGAAGTGATCCGTTACGATTGACGCGCTGCTCATGATAACAGTGTGTTTTATATAGGTTACGTCAAACATCATGAAATCCCCAAAAATAGAAACCATATATGCATTTTGTGAGGTAGCAAGTTGATCAGCGACTTGTATTAATAGGTTGACCACAACTTATCTGTCGTTGTTTAAATTATATCGGGTATGTTCATTTTCTGTGACATTTTGATTAAAATATATGTTTATTGTGTTTCTTAAATACTTCGATTAGAAATATTCCGTTTCCGGTTCTATTATAAAACGAAACAACCTTGTCATGGATGATGGCTATTAGAAATCTTTATACAAATCCAATTAATGAAAACGCAGTTGTGCTTGTCACACTCATCGTGTCCTGGAAGCAGTAAGTAGCTTATACGTTTGCCAAGGACGACATCGTGGTCTCGTCTTCTCTATTAATTTCCATCTTTTAGGTCTTAAAGCAACCAAGAGAGGAGAAAGAGAGAAGATAACTATCATAGTAAACGATGGCGGCGCACGGTTAGCTGCTCGTTACAGCTTGCTGTTTACAGAAACGGTAGCTTCAGTCAACTCACGCATGTTGTCGAGGCAAGAAACTGAGGAAATAATAAAAACAACTTTCCTCAAAATCAACCAGGAAGACCTCATGTTTAAATTAGCTTCGGTTTTATTTTCTTGTGCTTATCCAGAGAACGCAGCCGTTTTAGAAGTAATGTTCGACGCACGTTGTTCACGTGGTACGTTATGATCGTTTTGATTGGCTGTTCCATGAACGTTCAGAAATACGTTCAATCTGAAAATGGTGTGGGTCGTTGAGCTGCGATATGTTTCTGCCAAACGGTGCGAAGCTGACTTTAAGGCCCGTTTTCTCTCCTTTGATTGTCCAGAGGTTTCACTCAGTCAGCACATGTATATTAAAGACAATATATTAAAAACAGGTTGGGTGGTCGCTGCAGCTTGTTTACAGCCAGTAAAATACATTTCCATATGCTTTTATCCACCGTGTACGTTACCTTTGTTTTCTAGAAAGCAGGAAGATTAATTTGTAGTTAACTGTACATTCATTGTAATTAATTTTACATTATTTATACACTAATACATGATGCCACGCATTATATTTTGTAAAATATTATGTAAAGAATATATAGCCTAAAGCATGTTTACAAATAAAACTTTAAAACCCAAAAACATCTGACAAGGTAGCATTAGCACAGTTCATCAGAACACTGGATATTGACGAGTGACGAGTTAAACTTTATAAACATTCTTCATTACTAAATTAACAATTATAGAGACAGAAAAACTGAAACCACGATTACTTGCAGAGTCATGCATGCACAGCAGGCGATAGAATGAAGAAAATCCACCTCACTCCAAGACCGAGACAAGGTCGAGCCCAAATGAGGTTAATACCGAGATAAGACAGAGACCGCTATAGTCTCAAGACCTCTCTAGAGTAGTACAACATAAATATCTGGTGCTTAAATGTAAAAAGGTTTCATTTAATGGTATTGATTAATCCAAACCATTAAGTTAGCATTATTACGGCTATTAAAATAGCAAACCAGCTATCAAGCTAATGTTAGCTAACTTTTTAAGATTCTTTTTCTTTGTTTTTCACTTTTCTAGCAGTGACATGATTTATGAGCATTAACTTTGGTGATTTTCTGCTCAAACATAGTTGATTCCATTCAACAGTATCAAGTAGTAAAACTGTGCTGGGCTATCAAGGACCAGAATTCGACATCTCTGAGGGCGTAGTTGCAGTAGTTGTGTGGAGACTTGCAGGAAACCTTACAGGTGGTTTAATTCAAAGTTGCAAAGTTTTGTTCCTATTAAACAATTAAGCCATAAAACTGAATCCAAGTTTTTAAATAGGGAGCGTATCACAGACTTTGTTAGCAGTGAAATTCTGGCAGAACGGTGTGTCTGTCTGGCTGCAGAAACCAGGTAGAAACAGAGATGTTGTTGATCAGAGGTCAGTCAGGGCCTCCGAAACGGTCAGGGATTTGCGTCATACCCATTCAGAGGGAAGTGAATGGTGGGTCTCTGTTTCTCTCTTTCTCCTTTACTCTCTCTCTCTTTCCCCCAGTATTCCCCTTCTATTGATGTAATCACCTTTGGGTGAATGAGTCTGATGTTTAGAGACAAAAACAAATGGGAGATGGACAGGCTGAGGGTAAAATGTTCGGAGGTGTTGTACAGAGATCCAAAGAACACTAATGAATGCTGGAGGGGCAAATATAATGACTTTTGCACATGGGTGTGTGTGTGTATAGTGTGTCTGCATATATCGATGGGAAATACTCAGGGCCTTCTAGGTCTTTAAAGACAGCTTAAAAAATACTGCATTTATTAATCCATTTGCATTTGATATAATAATGATGATTCTTGTATTTGCACGTGCATTAATTATTTTATTTGATTGTTGTTTGGAAACAGCAGGGATAAACACCCAGCAGAAAATGGGCTAATCATGATTTTCCTCAATAACAGAGTAGATACAGCCAAGTGAGTTCTTTTATTATTGTGAACTGAACTGAACATACTATGAAAATTAGGAACTGACAGTGGAATTAGCCAAAATATGTGTTGTTATGTCACTCTAGGCCTTCTGGTGGGAGACCCAAGAATGTCTTACAGTCAGTCGTAACACATTTAAATATTTATACCAGAGCTTTGAAGGAGTCACTGTAAACAAGGTAAATACATATATCAGGAACATAAAAATATGTTGATATAATACATATATATGTAAATATATTTTAGAAAAAATATGCACGTACAAATAAATATATATGACTGTTTTTAAGGTTAGGCTTATAACTCTTGGCTTTAGGTTAAAACACCTTATTTACTTTCTATACTTTTCTATTTGTTTCTTGTAATGTATTTATTGTATTTATTTTGATTGCGATTCTGCTGTTCAGTGTCATTGGGTGCTTAAAAGACAGTTTTAAATAAAATGTATTATTATTATTATTATTTATTTATTTATTTTTTATGTGTCTGTTACAAGCATCAGATAAAACATGGAATATCTTTTATAATCGTCAAATATGTTTTATCTGGAATGGCCAAAATTGTATGCAAAGCACTGTTTATTGCCTAGCATAGTAGTTGTCCTATAGTATAAATTAAAGTGAAATTTAAGCCATTTTCTCCTGTTTCTGAAATTTGGCTCCCGATAACCAGAGTAACCAGATTTTCTCATTTTGATCAAAATATTGTTGGATATGCAGATGAACTGTTTTCCTCTTTCTCTCACCCGAAAGCTGAATAGTGTTTTCATAAGAAACAGGTAAGATCTATTAATTTTACTATATAGCTCTATACCATATCATGGAACTCTTTTAGCAGTCTGTCACTATAGGAGGAGATGTTATGCTTTTCTTATTCACCACCAGATTGTTTTGCAATTAAATGCTAATTGTAATTTTCTCTTTTTCCCTTTTTACAAGAAAAAAGGGCCAGAACTCAAAATTGTATGAATCTTTCATTAATACTGTATTGACATCTGCATTATTTCTTTTAGACAACACATTTGCTTTCCATGAAAAGAGCCAGTCACGCTTCACCACTGGTAAATATGCATGTAAACACATTCTCTTTCCCATCCATCACTTCTATTTCTCTGCCTTCACTGCGATGCCAGAACCACAAGAACTCTATTAAAATTAGATTTTTTCATCAGACCTTCCAGGAACTTCAAGGTAATATGTCAGCACACACACACAGGCCAATTCAGTTTGCAAACTCAATGAATTGGTAAGATGAGGCATGGTGCAGGGAACAAAATGGGCTGTTTGGTCAATTCAATTTGTTCTAATTAGTTCGTTCCATTGAGCTCACACTATTGCACTGGCCACATTTGGCTTCCCGTTAAGGGCTTGCATAACAGTGACTGACACACAGTCCAATAAAGTCCAGGTCCAGAGGAGTAACCCACAGGAATGAGGGCATAAGGGAGGAGATGATGCGTCCAGGCAGAGTCAAAATGACAACAGTAACAGGAAAGGAGAGAAACACAGGGATAAGAGGAGGGAATTAAGATGCGGCAATAGTGGCTGGAGCCATCTGGATTGCCATGGTAACAGCATGAAAGAAGCTTTCTCCTGTGGGGTCGGGAATGCACAAGTGTCAGAACAGCCAGGGTGGAAACTTGTTTCATGCTGTGGTTTTTTGACATGCTTACATACCAGACGGCACAGGAGAGCAGACAGGTCAAGTCAAAGACGAATCAAACCCTTTTCTCTTTCAACAAATGTATCTGTAAAATATAGTGTGTATAGAGTGGCATATTGTGTCTTTGTGATATAAACATTGTCATATGAGCCTGAGTTGATACATGGTTTGATTACTGATCAAAAGACAGAAACTATATATATATATATATATATATATATATATATATATATATATATATATATATATATATATATATATATATATATATATATGTCGGTGTCACTATCCAGACAACAGCGTCATGTGACAGATGAAGGATTACAGGATGACCAACACAAACTGCAGGTGGATAGTGTTTAAAAAGTCCATCAACAGTGCTGAAAAAGATTTGCCACCTAAAAAACACCTGCTCTGGGGTGGTCCTTACAGTTGAAGAACAGGCTTAAAGGCAGCACCGTGATAAAATGGGAGTAGAAACAATGAGAAGAGAAACAAGGCAGTGGTTAATGTTATGGCTGATGTATGTGTACTTAATAGCCATTTGTACTGGAGACTAAGTACATAAAGGGTGGTCACTGTAATTTGTTTATCTAATCATAGTGTTCCAGTACACACTTTTCCACTGGACTGTTAGGGTATTTTCATACTATATTTTTGTTCTGTTCAGTACAATTAATCAAGTGTGGAAGCTGCTTTTGAGCCTAAGAGCAGAAAACAGCTTTTTGTTTGAAGGTGCTCTCGCATGGTGAAATACCTTGTATACTTAAAGTTGTGTTTGCTGGTTGAGTGTTTGCATCCAAGAAAAATAATAAAAAACGGAAAAAAGCTAAAGCCATTGACAGTATGTATAAACTGGATCCAGTCATCCCACTGTTATTTCTATTATTCTATATTTTTTATTATTATGGATTAAACCCACTCTATGGTTTCTTAAGACATTATCAAACAACATTTTTTACCATACATATCCAGAAGAAGACAGGCTGATGAGGCGAACTAAGATGTTTAGATTATTATATTAAAGACAACCTGAAATTAATTGAAGTAAACAGAGAGCTTCTCTCAAATGATCTTTTCGTGCCCGACCAGTTTGCTTCCAGTGGCATGCATTTGGAGGCAAAAACGGGTGGGGGTATGGGCAGAGCTACTGCCTAACATTTTGCAAACCTGTGCGCAGAAAATATATGGAATTGAGCAATTAGTGCACAGATTCTTGTGTGTGTGGGTGAAAGCAAACTAGCAATAATGAACCACTCCACAAAACAAGCCCAGAATCGGTGCTGGGTGAAGACTCAAGTATTCAAGACAAGTGAGAAAGCCCAAATGTCACATAACCTTGCCTACACATCACTATTAATATCGTTGACAGAGTAACTCGTCACCATCATTGTTTATTTTCATTCGTTTTATAAAAGTAAATCCTTTCTTTACAGCAGGCTGTCTTTCCATTATAACGGCATGTGAGTCAGACCAGCTACCAAATCACACCCTTACACACTTAAGCACACACCTGTGGATGTGCTTGTTGGTCACACTCAGGGACACGTGCAACAAATAAACCCATTATCTATTAGATGGACATCTTTGATAGTAAACATGAGACACAGCACCTGCCAACCATTTCTGTTTCCTTGTCCACTGTTACCATGCTGCCATCAGCTCTGCAGTGTCCTGAGGAAACAGCTTACAGTTAAGTGCAATTGTCAGCTGTACTGCTGCAGCCCTGGCTCTAGGGTCAGTGGACCTGCCCATTCCTGCCTGTCTAACAGCACAGGAATAGTATACAGGAAGAGCAGTCACATGTTCAATTCTGTTTTTTGCTGATTTATTCCTCGATTATGTTGCTCTACTGTCTCCACTGATTTTTCCAGACAGAATGCGCAGGAGTTGGTTAAGCGTTTGAGAACAGAATGTGAATGATTTGTCATTGTGTTCGAAGTAAAAGGCCAGTAGTGTTTGGTGAGAGACAGGGAATAATACGCTACCCACACACTGGGCCTGACCAGCAGTGCTCAGCAGCCCCAGGGGTTGTCTGTCATGAAATCTGATATTCTTGTTTAAACCACTATTCATACAGCCATATTCATGACCTTTTCATTATCGTGCGTCACTGCAGTTCAGAAACACACCAAAGCACATATTTGCTGGAGCAGGCAATGTAAACAGCTATTGTTCTGTAGAATGTGTGCATTTGAGGAAATGTAGGTCACGTGATTCAGATCTGAAACCTTTATTATGTAACAATGAACTCCACAGATTAAGCCACTTTTTGCAGAGATAAATATACGTACTGACGATGTAATAGGTTTGACTGCAGATCATTTCCAGACTGTATGTAGACAGTGTTTTTTTTTCACTTGTCCTCTAGGTCTTTTAATGAGTTGTTTGTCCCAAAGTTGTTGTCCAGCCAAGCACTACCCCTCCCACTGCAAGTGATTAACTCAACTCAGTGGCTCCACCAATTAAGTAATTGGATGAGTCAGAGGTGAACTAGCTGAAGCAATGCCTTTGCAAGAAATGTTTACCTTGTTAGACTGAAATTAACAGTATTATGTAGTGTGCAGAGAACCTGAGAAGTCCCCAAATCACTAAATCATTAATGCTTAAAACATCTTGGCTTTTTAACTTAAATATTAATGCAATTACTTTTCAGAAAGCACAAATACAGCTTTAAAGCTTTTGTTGACATGAAATAACTATTTGCTAACACTGTCAATATTTTGCAGTGTTCGTATTTATGTTCATCATAACATTCATCTGTTATGATGAGTAGGTTTCATATAAACAATTATTTAACATTTTTGTATTCCTAACATGAACATATTGAAAATCTTTTGGCATAAAGGTGGTTTACACACCTAAACACTACAATAAACACGTTTAGTCTTCAATATCTTAAAGGAATTGGTTGGAGTAAAATCTAACTGACCCAATCTTCCCCTTACTCAGCATGTAGCCGTACATGTAGCATGTTTGCTTTTTCAGTTTTAAACTGGTGTGTCAAAAGATTAAAAGCACTACACTAGAGACCAAATTTTGTCCCATGCTCAAAATGTCACTCAAACCACATACAGATTCTTGATTTTACAAAGTATGACTTACTGTTAAGTAGAAAAATGAACAGTAGTTCATTGTGTAGCTAGGTGCTGGGGGCAGTCATTTCAGACGACACCTGTTGCCATTTCAAACAGCAGCTGTTGATTACATGTGCTATTTGTCTTTTCGTAAACTATAAAACTTTAGTTTTGGGACTGAAGATATAAAACCTTTCAGGCGTGAATTAAAATTTGAGTGAATTATAGTGTGAATTATAGTGTTAGCAACACTAGCCAGTAGCTCGCAGCTGCAGGTTTATGCTAAAGAAGTAAAATTTGTGATCAAATCTGTGAGAAAATAGTATAAATTTTACTTGTGCTAACCCATTCCTACTGCAAAAAGAAAACAAAACCCCTTTGAAATGGTAGATATCTTTAGACAGGCAGCATACATTCTTTAGTAACAACTAAAGTATAGACAGAGCAGGCCTTCACTCCAAATCTTGTATTCTGTGCTGTCTCTGAGGTCCACTAACAACACGTTAAAGCTGAGAAAGATGTTATCTTGGAGATTTTGCAGTCGGGCGTGTAGTTTTTAGCTGTGTAACAGTGATATATAACAGTGAAGATCTGACTGAGCCTGAATACAAATGCTTGATAAACGGCACATGCATATCACGTGTCCCTACCAATGTGTGAATCTGTGGAGATGACCTTGGCTCGCAGTGTTGGTTTTGATTGCTGTTATGTAGCACGGCCATTAATTTTGTGTTCTGGACAGTCAATACTCGTCCATCCTCCAAGCACTCCTGACTTATTTCTCTATCTGTTCATTCTTTTCTGTTCCCTCTTGACCACATGGTTTCTCAATGGCCTTTGTGAGTGCATAACATCTGGTAATGTGTTTCTGCCAGACCACTTTTCACAACGTGAACACGTGCTGCTTCTGCTGCTGCTGTTTCTGTGTGTATGTGTGTGTGGGTGTGTCTGTCAGTGTTATGTAAGAATAATCCTCCTCCTACAGCATGTCTTAAAGGGGAAATGAGCTTTTTCCAGGGGTGCTGCTGGCCAATTCATGCTTTCTGCTGCAAAGCTCAAATAAATCTGTCACTGCATGGTTATTTCAGAATGGAATATTTAATATAGCATGCTATAGTTTATACAAAAGAAATGGTATATAATTGCATTACTTTGTACTACTAGGATTTTAGATCATTGCAGTGATGACTCCAAACCTCTAATATAGAACATGTTGTAAAGAAAGAATATATACTTGATATATATAGTACAGTACATATCTAGTATACAGTACAAATTAAGAGGGCATCCTAGTTCATTTCATTTTTTTCCAGAGAAACAGAAACAGAAGACACTGGGATGTCAGTATATAATAAGATGATGCTGGAAACATGCCGCTTCAAATGCTCTTTGATAGATAGATAGATAGATAGATAGATAGATAGATAGATAGATAGATAGACTCACAATGTATGCTGCATGTGATCCTAAAGTAATGAATTTAACTAAACAGAAGAATTAGCTGCTTATCGAAGCAGCAGATAAAAGAACTACCTTCTTCTCCGGATGCCATTCCCCTCAAGAAATTATAAAAAAATATTGCGGTACAACTAGTTTTCTGGGTTGACCTCGGTACCACGGTGCTCCACAATGTCTGTAACTTAGTAACTTAGATCAACAAACAAGGAAGCTTTTTATTCACCAGTTTTTCTGTTTCATCTCAAATGGTGTGGTAGTAGCCAACATTGTGGCATTTGCTGCACCATTTAAAGTGGAACGAGACAAGTGGCGAATAAAAAGCTGGCTTCATGCTCACGCGATTGGTAGGAGCAAGTATTGTATTGTGAACAGTTGATCTGTGGGTGCCGTGTCTGTGCACTGGTGATAGATTTAAAACAGCAGCCACAAGCAGGAAGCTGTTTTCAGCCTCATCCTGACCGCAGATGAAGACTCACTACCTATTTTTCTGCATTTTTCTTCCTGCCCTCCAGTTTTGCACCATAACAAATAAGTGACATGACATCATTTGCAAACATTTGCAAAAAATCTGTTGTTCAACAGCAGGTTCTTTGTGCAGATTTTCTTCCTTTTTGTATTTTCTTAGTGAGAGCTTCTTGACATCTGCACCTTTCAGATCCTTAGCATTGATGTGCCTTCTCACAGTGAGAGGATGGACAGAAACACCTGTGGATGTTTTCAGATCTGTAAGTAAGAGTGGAGCTCATTGTTCTCTTCTCTCTCAAAGATGAAAAGCTTTGAGTGCTGTGTATCTGATGAAAGCAGTTTTGGGGGTCTACCAGGCTTTCCACAGTGGAGCCCTATCTTCTGTGTATCTTTTAATAATCTGATAAATGGCAGTTTTGAAAACTCTTTGTTTTTTCCCTTATTTTCTTTCTAAATATGCAGGTGGATTATCTTGCATCGTATCTCCTCAGAAATATTGCATATATGTAGGAATTAGTAGGCATTTTAACTGGAAACAAAGTGTGGTCTTGTCTAGTTGACCACCCTAGGCTGTATAGTACCAAAGTAATGTCCTGCCACACAGTGCTGCAGCCATTTCTAGGTTGAGTGCAGCGTTCTTTCACAGTGAAACTGAAAGGCGGGGAATCACTCACAGCTGAAGAGGCAGAGCTCTCTGAGAGCTCTAGGCCATTCAGCAGCTGACTGCTCGTGTGTTCTGCAGCATCATATTTTTAGCCATCAAAAACAAGTATTATCAGCTGAGCTATAAATGACACTTTCAACTACTCAACTTAATTATATAATAGAACCGTGAAATTAATTTTTGTCAGCATTGTCCTAGTGACCGTACATACAGACAACGTTTTAATTAACAGCTAAAAATAAGGATTGACTGGTGTTTTTACTACTGTGTGACATATTATTGTGATATCCTAAATTAAAAACCAGTGTAAGCCAGCAGTACATTCACTATCATGAGTCTGCTGCATTCTGTCTGAAGTTTGACTGATGCTGGAATATGTAACATATACCTAAAAAAATCGCTTTATTTGAATTTAATTTGTGCAGCATTTAGCATTACAGAATAATATCTTTAACTGACAAATATGAATACATTTTTAAAAATTATAACACTCAGCCGCCTCTGGTGACAATAATTGTAGATGAAATGAGATGCTCATATTTCTCCTTCTTTACACTCTCCCTCTTACTCTTCCTCCGCCTCCGTCCTTCTCTCGCTCATATATGATGAATGAGTAAGAGTCTGATCGCTGCTTTTAAAGGCCATGGCAATGTATCAGTGGAATTACTTGTTAGGGGCGTGAGCTTCATTACGAGGCTCGTGTTGCTTTTTAAATATCTTGCACGGGTTCCGTAAACACTAGATTCTAATTCCAGCACTATCACACGTGCGTCTTAGGCTTCGATCCCTGAGACATTTTAGTCTTACTTTATTTAGACAGTCCCCAATACACAATCTATAGATGCTCAATTTAGTAAAAATTATCTGTTGAAAGTCAGTTCTCAATCAAGGTCAGGCTTTAGGGTTAATTAAGGTTAATACTGGGGTTTGGCTCAATTCCAGGGAGATGCTTAGAGTAAATACAGCTTTACTGGTGAATTGTGGACCTCTGTTTGTTCCATGTTAAAATGCTGGAGTATGTTGCTGCTCTCAGTCTTTTTTAACACTACTTATCACTGCATTGCAAAGGGCTTCATTCCAAGATGCTTAATATACAATTTTGAGGAATATTCTGTTTTGTGATATACATTCTTGGGAGTGGGTATTACACATTCAAGAAACATCACCACAGCTCAACTTTCAGATATGATTAATGGCACATTTATCAGAGACATAAAAACATGTTTCAAAAAAACAATGAAAAATATGCTATTGCAGTTGTTTTTGTCAAATGGATATACAGCAATGGAATGCAATTCTTTATTTGTATTTTTTGGGAGTGTTTGTATTTGTGTATTAGCACATTTGGTAACATTTTATTGTAGGATACTGTTCATTAGGCTAGATGATACCTACATAATCTTGTCATGACAACTGGCATAACCATATGTCACATGTTTATGAATATTTATTTTAATAGACATCTGGTGTTGACAAGACTACTTTAGCTTTCTTCAAAATACGGAAATGTATCCTTCAAGGTGCATAACACCAGTTAGAATAAGCATTTATAAATATTTATGTAGCGCTATGTTAGTTGACATGACAAGCTTATGTAGGTGTCATTTAAACTTATTAACAGTACCTCACAGCAAAGAGAGCATGTATCTTGTCTACCTCCAAATATTTTTATTTTGGTGCTGTGCTATTATTATTATTATTATTATTATTATTATTATTATTATTATTATTATTATTATTATGTGGGTATGCTAGTGAGCTGGAGGACAGTAACTCTGTGTGTGTGTGTGCGTGTCTTTGTGAAATGATAGAGCTCTTTTTCCTTGGCACAGTTGGCGGAGGGTTTAGATTACGACTATGTCTGCTGCACTCTGGTTTCAAAGAGTGACCTTGTCACTGGGCCACTTTAACATGTATAATTCAGTGTTAACCAGGGCAGCTTCAGTGATCCTGCCTACAGACTGAGCCTTTTTCATTGCAGCCCAAAGTCTGTCCATCAGGAACTTTTACTGCTTCTGTTTACAGAGCTGTCCATGCTACTATTTTTAGCAGCCCTGTTTGAATGGCCTTTGACACAGAATTTACTAACATTGTGCATTTGGATGGTCAATAAACCTCAATTTTAGGAGCACTACAAATATTTGGCTAGCCTGAATTCTAGACTGTTAACCCCAAGATTATACACTGATTACTTAATATTTAATTTTACAACTAACCTGTAGTTTCTTGCGCATGTGTTGCGATTACAGGTTGCCTAGATTACGGGCATAGATTAAAATGATTAAACATTCCCAGGTGAATTCTGACATATTGTTTACAAATCTAGATGACCCCAGTTAGATGCAGCATCCACTGTTATTAAGTGAACTTATGAAATGTTCCCAAAATACAGTTGGACTGTAACTGCTGACCAACACATCATTAGTATTATCATAATTCTCCACAGCAGGAGGCATGTTTTGCCATTTTGTTGCATAAGAGGGCATCCCTCTGAAATGAGAGATCCAGACAGGGACCGTATCTCTCCTGACCTTCCTCCCCTCTGCTATCCAGTCCGGGAGAGTTCAGATATGGCCTCAGATCTGGCACAGCTCTCTGAACCTCCTCCTGACCCTCAGCGAACCCAAGGGTGCACTGAGCTTGATACACCGCCATTAAAGGAGTGGACATAGGCTATTTAAAGGCTTAACACAATTGAAGATGTAACTGTAATCAGGTTATTTGGACTGTTCAGTTGCGCAGTTCTGCCCCTCACCAGCTGCTTGAACGTGTTATAAAGTCATAGCAGGAGGTTTTCAACTAGAATTACTAGAGGCCTGGATTATGAGTCACTAGCGGGCACGGCTGGTATCACCAAACAGGGAGCGACTGGGTGGTGCCGTCACTGAGCTGGAGAATTCCGCCCAATTAAGCTTTTACGTCAGAGGCCTGAGAGTTCTCCCTGCGTGGGGTCACTGCCCTATAGATCACCCTTTCACCACTGCGGTATCCCGAATGTGTTCTTGGAACCCACAACTTGCAGTTTTCCAGGGATGGAAATCACTTGAGCTTAAGAGCTATTTTGAAAAGTTTATGCTTTACTCTTTTGTGCTGCACTTTTAAACAATTAGATTTTCAAAGAAAAAAAAACGTGTTTTTATTTGGACCTTTAAAGTACTTGTCACACGTCTTAAAGTCTTTTCTTTGTTCCATTCCGTTCCTGTGCATTTAAATGTATTGTTTTTTATTTTAAATTTAAACACAACCAAATGATGAAACTGCTCACAACTTTGCTAATATAAGGACTTAATAGTTGGAGCAGCACAAAAGAACTTACCAAAAATGTACTTAATATCGAACGCCTGCTGTTTTTATACCGAACGCAAGCAGGAAACACGATGAAGATGGTGAGATAATGAAGCTATGGTCATCATATAGCTGAGGTATGCTTGAGGACAGTCTTAACACACTTTGAAGACGTGGCATTCCAGTGACAGAGGAGACGGTTTGGTGTGTGCAGGAGGGTAATTTTACATTTATTGGAGCCTGGTGACAGATTTGCCGAGAGAAAGTTTGACTAAGAAGAGACTGTTGAGAGGTCCTGAAAAATAGGGGTCTTATGACTGGAATCCTTGAATATTGATAACGATAGGCCAAGGACATTTTGACATTCTCATTTTTGGAGGATGCAGAGGCTCATGTGGAAAAAAGGTAACAGTATATTGCAGTCCCTATCAAGATTACACAGTGCAGTCATATTTCAGATGAAACCAAATGTGCACACCAACCAAGAGGACACTATTAGGGTCTGAGGGCAGTGGAGCAGGTGACCACCCTGGGGTTTATCTCCGCATGTGCCTGTTTAGAATAAAAAAACACACATTAGGTATTGCCCAGTCTCCTTCTAGGTCAATGTTCAATCTATAAATCTGATCCAAGTAGAGACCCATAATTTCATGTCAGGGGCAGGTGTTTATGGTCAACATGACAGTCAAGAGGAGTAGAGTTAGTAAGAAATGGTTTGAAGTTGAAGAAGAAAAACTCAACTGACTAAAGACTGTCATCACCCTTCTCCAGTGTCTGCAAAGGCATGGTGGCGATGGACGCAGCAACTGAACTTACTTCATTAGAGTGTGTGTGTGTGTGTGTGTGTGTGTGTGTGTGTGTGTGTGTGTGTGTGTGTGTGTGTGTGTTTGTATGTGTGTGTTTGGCTTCTACTTCATCTTGCCCTCTCTTTGCCACTGTCCTGCCATGAGTCACTCATCTGCTATTAATCTCTGATCTCCTTGACGTTTGGGATCTGATTACACCCCTGCCCCTTTTCATCAACAAATAGGGAGTATGCAGAGGAGATCTGGTTCAGATCCAGATGAAAATCAACCAGTTGGCTAGGTTGTCCATCCCTAGACCTACATTTCCTTCCAAAGGATGTTCACAATACACAAACATGCACACACAAAGTGCTGTGACCTAGGAAAGTATGAAAGGAGGGAAGGACAGATTGTTGGATGAGTCAGGTGAGAGGGGGGCTTGAAGGGGATATTGTGATGGTATGACCCTAGACTGTTTAAATGTTGTTACTCTCTAGTTCCTCCCTCTGTCTAGTTTTCATTCTCCAGCTCATGCCCCCTCATATAGACTGTTATTATTTGAGAGACACTGATATAGAAGCTATAGACTGATATCCAGTATTTATGAAGTACATTTCTGTTTTTCTAACATACAGAAATTAATCTACATGGTTTAAAATTACATTTTATAAGCCACTGATAGCCCTGTGTTACCTTAACATTCTGCTGGAATACAATAAATATCATCATATGAGCAATTATCTGCTAATACCTATATAATTCAGAAATTATATTGTTTTCTGCATGAATTGTAGGTTGTTATGTTTCTTTACACTCTTAAAAAGATAAATGACGCAAAAGAAGAGTTCTGTTTGATAGTGTAAAAGAGACACTTTTGGTTCCCCAAAGAACCTTTCAGTCTTTCACTTTTTAGGACCAGTTTTTCATGACCACATTAAGCCTGAGCTATTATTATTATTATTATTATTATTATTATTATTATTATTATTATTATAAGAATAATAAAACACTATTAAAAGTGCAGTTTAGTCTATTATATATATAATAGACAATATCGTTGCTGTCCAATGAAAAACAAGTATCTCCAAAACTGCAACTTTACAGGAGAGACCGGAAACATACTTTACTTTAATGTTAATCAATGGAACCAGTATTTTTTCCAAGCTATTTTAGAGCATTTCTATTGGCATTTCTTAAATTTGCACACAATGTAAATGCCTATAGCTGTGTTCAAATGATTTAAGATTTCAGCCAGAAATGAAATGTACAGTTTTCTGCCAAAACTCTAAATGTTATTCATTAGCCAGGACCTGTTTGCCATATGATGCCTGTTTCTTATTTTTTTGCACAGGAGCTATGAGGCTAATGTTGCTTAACAATGAAATCCTAGTATTCTTACTATTGTGCAAACTCCATGCCTACGTTTACCAGCCCCTTCAATAAGTGCACCTATTGTGCATACACTGCATTTTTTCAGCTCTACTTACAGTATAGGTGCACTTTGTAGCTTTACAACTACAGATTGTTCTCTGCCTACATTTCTAGCCCTCTTTCATTCTGTTCTTTTATGCTCAGGAACCTCACGGAGCAGGTATTATGTGGGTGGTGGATCATGCTCAGCTTTATAATAATGTTACGTGCTCTGTGGTGTGTTAGTGCGTGTTAAAGCTACTACAAGTGGAGTAGATACAACTATACACCTAACTACTAAAATTGTAACCAATTATCACATACTATATTTTATTATGATGAGAATTACAGACCAAATTTAGGCTTAAGATGGCTGCTACATTTTATGTCCACTTTATTGATAACAGCACTTTAATCAATATTAGACAAGATCTGAGGTAGGTGTGATTGACTGTACAGTCAGAACCCCACTTCATTGTTTAAGTTCCAGTCAAAACAGCCATAAAAATACACATTTTCCCAGAACAGTGGACTGCAAAGTAATGTGTTTTGGATTACTTTATCTGTGGGAAGCAGAAAAATATATCTGGGTGGTCTATGACTTGTGTATATTACTGTAGCTGTGCCGTTTCCATGGTGCTAATGGGAGGGTATAAGCTTTTACTACTTGTTAACAATCTCAGTCTCATAACTCCAATGCAAAGCTAAAAAAAGCACCAGGCATGTATCGACTACATTAGAAAATCTTATATAAGAGAAAATTGTATGCATTAGATTTTGCTCAAACCATCATTACTTATTATTTCAATACTGATAGTTCTATAGCGAGTGCAGGTTATTCACACCACAGCATTTTATGTAACCGGTAGGGAGTGCCTTATTTTACAGATATGAATTTATGAAACTCTGCTCCATCAAGTGGAGAGAGATATGGTATCAGTCTAGGTCACTGACTGGTGTGATACTGGTATGAATGGCTTAGATGACAAACACAGTGTAATGACATGAATTCAGTGCATAAGATGCATTAAAGCATGACCTTTTATGGCCCTTGTCGTTGTTGAAATGATCACACTTAATGGTGCCACTGCAAACAGAAAAGCACACGCAGGTGTGTGTGTTTATCATGCAGGGTACAGAAGAGTGTGTGTGTGTGAGACTGCGTGTGTGTTTGCATTCTCTGGTTGCTTAGAAGTAGACTAGGAGACCATACAGGTTTCTCTACTGGGATTTGATGAATCATGCTTGTTCTGTTCGTGTGTCTGTGTCTCCCTAAGAGGTCTGTGCTCTCATAGCTTTTTTCTTGGCTGTTTGCCGAGCTTATATTTAAATTGCGCCTCCGCTCTGGCACAAGCATAAGCATTTCTGGCACACACTTCTTCAGAACTGGTGTGCCTCCAGCTCAGGGCAAATCTTTTCCCCATCCTAAAGTCTTTTGCCCTCTTTAATACTGGCCCTATGCTTTTGAAATCAGAGACCCCAGTTGCCATCTTCATTTTGTCCACTGTATTTAAATGATAAAATGTTCATTGTTGATTGTTGGGTGTAACGCCCCCTATGTGGTGTGCAGAACACAGTGTTCCAACTTGTAATAGGACGCCTGAGAAAAGGCATCCCACCTGACTTACAGATAGAGGTAGAGACAGAGAGATCAAATCAAAGACATGACCTCCCAATGTCTGCATGCAGGTGTGCTTTTTGTCTGTTGCCTACTTCCTCTTCCCTGCACGTCGGGATAAGTTCATATTTACCAAATAAAGCCATCAAGAGGTGCTGCGCTGTACTTATGATTGCTGTTATATTATGAAAACCATAATAATATTATAATGTGATGTAATAATCTCACATGCACATGGTTGTGCTAGTACACATAGACCCACTGACAGACAATGTTGTCACCTAGGAACTGATTAACTGCTTGTGTTTCTGGAACAATGGACTGACCACCCCTGAGTTCTCCCAGACCTCAATATCAATGAAGTAGAAAATGCAACCAACTTCTAAGACTGAACTTTAGAGATGCTGAAAACACATCTCTGCAGATTTTGTTGAAAACTGGAGGCAAGTCTGCTTAAAAGAATGGAAGCTGAATGGACATATAATAGTTATACACATAATATTGACAAAAAATATATTTTAAAAAATTATATTTTATTTAGGCTACTGTTTATTTTTTGTTAAATGCGTTTACCTGAGCATGGACATTTTTATTATTTTTAGGGTCAGTTTTTAATTTATTTTTAATTTATTTAAATCTATTTATTTAATTTATTTAAATGTAAGCTTTTTGTTAATGTGACTGTCACTATATAAGTGTACATACACCTATTTCTGTATTTGTAATAATGACCATAGGCATGTTTTATTGTATTGTCTTAAAGATCTCGATGAGATAATGATGTAATAAAACCCTGCGTTACTCAGAGGACAAACAAATTAGCTGTAGTCTGGGGGACAACACTTGCCTAGTTTTACAATACAATAACCTAATTTGCCTCTGATGCAGGAGAAGGAAGCAGATTATGCAATAATCTGATTGTTATTTTGGTACATGTTGAAGGCCTCTGCCTCAACTTTGCGTCTCTACCCACATTTGCATGGACACTCTGTTGTCCAGCCAGCCCACGTAGTGACACCTTACACCAAACATTTCAAAGCAGATCTGTAATATCCAGTTTTATAGGAGGTGTCAAAACAACTATAGACTAAAACTGTTTAGCAGGCAGACCTAAACATTTTGACTATGTAAGCAGCCTCAGTTGCCATGTGATGGTATCTAGCATGAGTAACGTCAACGTGCAGTCAGCTTTGCCAATGCTGCAGGAGAATGCATCTCAATCAAATAACCACAGAAGTGTCATTTACTCAGCTCCACAGCGCAGGAAAACGACACCAGTTCCAGAGGCCATTGGCGAGGTAGCGCATGGCAGCTGGAATTGTTGAGACTCGCCAAAATGTAACTTGAGGAATGAAGTCCAGGCATAAGAAAAATCCACACATTCTCTAAGCTAATGCGTAAGCACATCAACATCAAAGCAGTTAGAGCAAGTAAATTTGCAGACTACATTCGACAGACAACTGTTATGTTACACAGATATGCTGTAATTGTTTCGTCCTTTGGGTCTTGTACAGAGATGAATCTGAAACACTCTCAAGTTTCACAAATACCAGTGTCTCTACTATCATTAGACTCTTAGCTCAATCCATAATGCATCTCAGGCAAGGTACTATTCCAGCTCATAAACACATTCCAGTGGTACGATTCCAACTAATAAACACATCTGCAGAGGGCAAACAGGGTTGTGGAACGCTGATCACCCGGTTCAGGTGCAATACACCGCAAATAGCTATGTTTCCATACAAGGATGAACTGGTCATGAGGAGGGCCAGGACAATTCCCAGTGGGCTGCCAAGCGGGTGAGAAAGAGAAAAATGCATGGTTGTTTCTAATGTAGCCATAGGTAAAATGAATGGAGACCTCCAGAAAAGTGTAGCATGTATGAATAGAAAAAGAAACTTTTCTTAAATTGAAAGAAAAAAGTGCACAATTTATCTGCAGTGCCAAAGTGCAGAATGGGTAAGTTAGCTAGTTAATTCAGTCTACTTGCTTAATGTTAATTAACTATCACACATTAGCTTATTAACTAGCTAGTTATATAACTAGGTAGATAAAAATCCATAATTATTGTTACACGTTTACATGCACTTACCTAATAAGATAATGGCAAAATGTGGCTTCATGGGTCACGAAATAATTTTAGTTTCTGTCTAGCAATTGGCCAATGTTACACAAAAATAATGTAAAATTCAAACTTCAGGAAGTCGCTTTACCTGAGAATACAAACAAATATTTGTTTGGAAGATTAAGACTTATTTGCTGTTTTAAACGCTGCTTTTCTGAGAAATTTGAAAGAAATCAGAGTGTGAGTATACTTCAATCCCATCTAAGAAATCAGAGTATGCAGTTTACATGACCACTTGAATAATCAAATACGTGCAGAAATCAGATCAGAATATTAAATGCATGTCAATTAATTTGAAAATGAAATTAAATGAAAATGTAATAGCAAGGCTTTTCCTTTCTGTTTACTATTTGTGTTCCAGGTTTGTCTGTCATAGCTGCAGCTGTAGTACTTCAGTAAAAGTCATATAGTGAACTAGAGTGAACTGTAGTTTATAGTATTATTTATATTATCACACAATACTTCCTTCAGCTAATAAAATCATTAGGTTTAATCAGGTCTTCTGGTGGTGGAAATGAACAAACCTATGGATTGGCTGGGCTGTGCTGAGGAAAAGAGGAACCAAATCAAAGTGTTTTTCTGAGCAGGTAACAGGATTGCTTTTTGGTAAAGTCCTTCTTGAAACCTTTTAGCATAATTAATCTTTGTATTTATTAAGTAAAACATTTCCTACTTAACATTCACCTCTTTATATTCACCACCCTCCTCGCCTCCTAGTCTTATTCTTATACCTTTGCTAGGTCATTAGTTTTGGGGGCAGACGGCACTATTGCATAACTCTGCTGGGGGTGGGATAAAACAGACTGACGTATATTAATAGCATCAGACGGAGACAGTTTCACAGAGTTTAATTGGGCCAATGCTGCCAGATGATCATGGACCCCTCCCTGTGGGGGAGGCACTGAGGAGAAACACAGCAGCACCAGTGAGTGGAGGATCTGGATTGGTGGGAAAGGTGAAAGAAAGGGGGGCAGTTTAAAGGATAGAGGAGTAAAACATAGAAAGAGGTTATACAGTTTGATGGATCTTTATGTTACGGTTATGTTATGTCATTCTTTGTCCCTGTGCCTTTTTCTGTTTTTGGAACTCTTGACTCGTTTCAGTTCCTCAAGCTGATTTTCGCTTTTTGCCATAATGGAGTGAATAAAGTCCATAAATGTTAGATTATTGTGTGTTATGCAATAAGAGGACTGATGACAGCAGGTGAACTGAAGTGTGCAATGAAGCTGTACTGCGGGTAAAACATTTATTGGAACTTCTTCCAAGAGAAAAATCGTAGGAATCAATTTAGCACTGGCAACATATTGTTCCTGTATTTTTAAAAATAAATGTAATCTAACTATATTTTTGTGATGCATAAATGGTACATCGAGTATCATTCATTATCATGAAGACATACAAGACATACCAGACATTATGTGCTAATGCCATCGTATAGTTTTTTAATATAATATAATATAATATAATATAATATAATATAATATAATATAATATAATATAATATGAAAACACATTCCGAAAATGTTTATTCTGGCTTTTTTTTCTGGTGCAGTTATTTTCCTCAAGGACTACAACAACATAAATTACTGTTTATGCTGAGTTCAGGGACAGCAGCCAATTGAGCTGGACATAACTTAGTGCTCTGTTAGCATATTCTTCCATATGGGAGGTGAGGCTGGTGCAGGGATAGGCTTTAAAACAGCCTGCAGTTTGTGCAGAAGCTGTGTAAATATAACCCAAAACATAGACTTACTCTGCTCTGCTTTAAGCTGTAGCTCAGCTATAGCTGCTTTTCTCACGTCTCCGGCGGGTCCTGCACGATACCCTCTTTCTTAAAAGTTGAACGGTAAAATGTCTCTGGTGATGGACAGTTTCTCTTCCCAGGTTAAACATATCAGGAAACCAGCTGGAGTGTATATACATCTGTCTGTAAATATTTCTTTTACTATTGTGTTAGCTAGGTAGTGTTGTTTGCGTTGCTATGTGACCAGAAGTCTGCATGCCAGTCTTTAAGGATAAAGGTCAGTGTATTACAATTTATACATTACGGCGTTTAAGACAATTGATTGAAAATACACTCTTGAATGCTCCAAGAGAATTTTCCCTGTTTTTGGCTACCTTCTTAAATTTGCCTTTCAGCATGATTCAACATGATGCCATTGATTTGTTTCATATCAAAAAGTTCAAAACAATCTCAGCTGTCTCTGTAATGAGAAATCACTGCAGCAACCTCAGCATCTCTAACCTTTAGCACACCATTTCAGATGTGTCTCAGATGTCAAGTGAAAGAAGAACGAAGGGTTTCTGATATGATAGGTAAGTCCTCAGTGATGTTTCAAGATCTATTGTTCAGCTTCACACAAAATGTGTATCTCAGTCAAACTTCATAGCCTCATAGCCTCCAGGTGGGAGTCACGTATGATCTCACGGTAAGATAGAATCAAAAGAAAAGATTCAGGAAATGTTTGAACTGTATTTCTGTGCTGTATTATTGCAAATGTACAGAAACACATTGTAGGGCTTTAATTAATGTTAAAATAGTTATGCATGTTTTACCTGCAGTTCTCTGGTTCTCATAATGATGTCAGGGGAAATAGTTAGGAAAATTCTACCTGCCAGTCACTTTGCTTTCTTCAAATCCACAGGGGGCTCATGTGTTCAAGGCTGGGCATCCTGGGGCATTGGGGTAGAGCGGGGAAAGGTGGAAAGGGGGAGTAAGCAGAGTGAGCCAAGGCAGTTCTAGGCTGAAGTTAGATTAGGGCTAAAGACATATTATTTTCTTTGTTTAGACGTGAGCTATGGTCTTACAGTAGCTCGATTAAAAACCCATCTTTTATTCCAAGTGTCGCTTTTTTGTGTGAACGCCAAATTTGATGTGAGGGCACATTCATTGACTCCGGAGGGTTCAATAAAACATGAAATGTCTTTTACAAGCTTCTGTTTATGTTTAAACTAGACTGACCTGACGTGTTTATGTGAATCAGCATTAGCTCAGCACTAATGACTGTGTTTTGACAGTTATGGTTTGACCTGAAGGCCTAACAGGGCTAAAGTCGCGGTTCACCACTGCTCATAGATCTATGTTACCACTAACATGTAGCACAAGATTTATCATGGTTGTCTGTTCTTATTACAAGATTACATTTGGTCTATAAGACAATATGCAACTTTGGCAAATATCCTATTCAACCTAGTAAGAAACTACTTCCATTCACTTTGCCGAAATACTTGAAATCTAATTTTAAATTAGATTTATTTCATACAGACAGTTTTATTTTTAGGAAAGATTGGATTATTGTTTTTGTTGTATGATTATTGTATCATTAGCATGGTGGCAAATTTGATGCTGTCGTTTAAACCCTGCATAGTTTTGAGTAGCTACAACAACATCGGCCAACTCGATAGCACAGCATTAAACTGGAAACTCATGGATAAATAGGTACAGTCATGTTCCAATTATATCTCCTAGTTATGCTCTTCTCCCATCTAAGCATGTCTTATTATTCGTTGTTTTTTTGATCAATGTGAAAATCACATTTCTGATGCAAATGATTATGATAATTTTCTTTCAGTCATGCTAATGTGAATGCAGATAACAGGACTGTGCATTGTATGCCACACATTCAGTGCTTCCACCAATCAGGACAATCGTCTAATAAATCTAATGAGCGTTAGGCTTCTACTGGGGACAGGAGAACAAAAGTACATATGGGTGCTATTATCTCTGCTACAAGTGTCTGATGGATGCTGAATAGCTTTTGTATCTTTGGCATGCGTGTGGGCGTTCAGGCCTTTCTTGTGTACAGCTGAGTATACGCGGGTATGTGTCTACATCCAGCCAGGCTTGGAAGCAGTATGAGTCTGTAATTTTCCGCTGTGCTCACTGCAGCTGGCACTGACACAGCATTGGGACGCAGGTGTGCCACGGCAGCTGGAGTGCAGCCAATCAGGATAGCAGAACTTTTTTCACTCCTGATTTGCGGCCAATCAGAATGCTCAGCATCTTCTTTCAACTAATCGGCAGTAGCTTGGCCCCTGCTCATGTTGCCATGTCGATTTCTCAGTAACTCTTACTATCACTGGCACTCATATGACATCTCTGCACACCTTAACAGGGAGAGAGAGCTGATAATATCACAAAGCTGAGAAAAAGAGGTACAAGGCTGTGTGACTATAAGTGATAGCTACTCATATTTGTCTCAGATAACAACACTGAATACAGCTTGTAGCCTATTTCCTGAATAGATTAGGATGGATTAGTCTGTGCCATGCACACAACTGCACCAAAACATCTGCATTAAATCCATTGAACTACTTTTGTATCTCTTTAGAAATAAATGTTATATTTCTCTTTAATGCTAATCCAGGTAGGTCCCAATTTTTACATTTGGAAGACATGTTCATGAAAGATATTAGATATTCACAACAGTTCTCATGCTAATGCATCCTCTAGACAAATACCTTATTATAATCCTAACTCTAATTTTAATGTCCAGTAGTGCTAACTAATGAGTTCTAAAATGAAGTCTCTTTTATACCTTTCTGCAGGACTCTTGATTTAGATACTTGTATGTTTTGCACAAGTTTGCCCATATTCAACTCCACAATGCTCTACCTAAGCTCAGAGCAAGAGATGTAGAAATGTATGTAGGCACAATTCCTCTAATGAAAACAACTCTAGAACTTTTTTAAAAATCCCTAATTTAAGAACAAATCCTACGCTGTGCATAAAAAAAACAGTGCAAACCATGATGTTGTGTCAAACCCTATTGGGCTTGAGTTGAATGGCAGTCCTCTAGTTGTAAATGTCCTGTACATAAAGACATCTGTTATTCTTCATTACAAGTAGATATACATAATTTTGGAATGAAATACACAGTTTACATGAATATACAAAAAAAGAGCAAAATTCCAAAATTATATCCAAATTGACTGGTCTTGCTTTAACTTCTTAATTTCTCTCTCTCTCGCTCTATCTATCCATCTGCTGTAACTGCTCAGTTTATGTAGTGTAACATCTAGAAGTGCTTGGTTGTAGGTGTGGAGACTAAGCGAGGGATGTTTTGGAGGAGGAGGAGTGAGTGAGTGGGTGGAAGAGTTGCAGAGAGAGAGAGCGGGGTGCAGTTCAGTCTATTGGGGAGATGCAGGGATGGAGAAAAGGAGGGGTATCTCTGTGGCTGCAGAAACACGTGCACGCTGCCTCACATGCATGCACGAACACTGCAGGGAGCTGTGCGTTAGTGGCATACAGACATACTGCACTACTTCTCACATAAACTCACACAAGGAGACACACGCACACTCACACAGATCCAAATTATCCTCACACATGCACACACAAAACATGTATACACACGTTTTATATGAATTGTGGGGACGTCACCTATAGTTCTATTCTTTTCCCCCTGCAAACTTAACCAAACCTAAAACAGAACTGTTTCTTCTAGTCTATCCTTAACCCTGACCTCAACCTAACCCTAACCCATTTCCAGACTGTAACCTTAACCTTAACTGACACTAACCCTTACTCTAACCGTAACCATACCATGCCCTGACCCTAACCTTATCCTCACCCTAACCCTTAACCTTACCCCTTATCAAAACCTTAACCTTATTCTGACCTTAACCTTATCCTTACCTTAACCATTAGCCTTAACATTAACCTTTACTCTAACCTTAACCATAACCACTTTAAGAGGCTTTATTGTCATTTTAGCTATAACAGTAAAACAACACAAGTACACAGAGAAACAACATTCTTGGTGCATTGTGTTGACCATGTTGCAACACAAAAACACAAGTGCAAACAATACAAACAAAACAATAAACACAGTGCAGACAATACATATAGCCTACCATATATGAACATAGCAGGCATTGTGTTAGCAACCACAACAACACTAATAGAATACAGTATTGGTTGATACAGCATTCTAGCACTAGATATTATTACAAAAATGTGCACAAATTCAAGTAGTTGGATGTAGAAATTATGTAAGTGCAGCATCTAGTGTAAAATACAATAACAACATTTTATTATAGTATCTTATACATTAATTTGGAATGGCCAGAATCAGGGAATGAGATGGTATTATTTGAAAGCATATATATATATATATATATATATATATATATATATATATATATATATATATATATATATATATATATATATATATATATATATATATGTTTGTGTGTGTGTGTGTGTGTGTGTGTGTGTGTTTGTTTAATCTCCAGGAATCTGATGGCTTATAGTAAGAAACTATTGCGCAGTCTGGCTGTGAGGGCCCAAATGCTACATTACAATCTTCCAGACAGCAGGAGATAGAACAATTTGTGTGAGGGGAGTGTGAGGTCATCTACAATGCTGGTAGCATTGCAGATGCAGCATGTGGTGTAAATGTCTGTGATGGAGGAAAGAGACACTCCAGTGATCTTCAGCTGTCATCACTATTTGCTAAAGGGTCTTGCAGTTGCAGTTGATGGTGCAATACCCAAACCAGCCAGTAATACAGCTGCTTAGGATGCTTTAAATAGCGTCACTGTAGAAGGTTGTAAGGATGGTGGATGGGAGATAGGCTTTACCTCACTTTCACAGAAAATGGAGATGCTGTGAGGTTCTGGAAACTTGAAGCTTGCTTGAATCTTGGTGCTTGTAGCGATCTCCCCAGACCCTAACATTAACCTTAACCTAACCCTAACTTTAATATTTGATGATTTATATATTAAAGACCAGCTTATGGTCTTAACAGGTTTGTGTCCCCACAGTGTGGCATAAACCTGACTGACACACACAGATGCTTTGCTGCTGGCTACAGGCCATGTTAGCATTACAAAGGCATCTGTATAGACACTAACTCTGCTATATCCTACTGTGACACACATTCACACCCTTAAAACAAACCATTAAAAATCCTCAGCACTGCAGCACACACATTTCATAGGCATTCATAGATGCTCATACAGGGAACAATAACATTAGGAGCAGTACTTTTTCATTAGAAGCAGTACTTCTTATATATAAACTGGTGTTTCCAAATTTGGAGTTAAAAACTCAGAATAAAAAATGGGACAACCATGCAGAACCTGGTAGGACCACCATCAGAGAAACATCACTGCGAAAATCAGGTTTCACTCTCGCTTCAAATCTGAATCCACAGATTTGTGTGAAGATGACACAACCTGTCAAATTTCATGCCGTCGCTGTTTTGGTTTTTACATCATTTGAACACACCAAGGGCTGTTTACACTGTCTGACAATTTCATGCTGAATGGACCAATAGAAGTGTCCCAAAAGAAAAAATAAATTGGTTCCATTGACTTACATTGAAAGTAAAATTCATCTCTCCTGTAAAGTTGCAAATTTGGAGATAATTGTCATTCATTAGACAGTGATGATATTCAAAATAAACAGGGGGTAACATATCACCATAAAATGCACAGTCCCGATTCCAACCTGTCTAGAGGCTGTCTATGCTGTTTCTATGTATACACAGTTTTGGTTTGCTCCTAAACAGGGATTCTTACAGGTGATGATAATGGTCACCCTTTAATTGGCCATCCCCCTATAAATTATCTAACCAGGAGCAGCACCTTCAACATACTTGAGAAAATGTTAGAATATGCCATCGGGGCAGCGCTACTCCTTCATCCTTTCATGTAGGACTGATTCAACTTAAAGCTACAGTGACTCAATATCACCTCTTGAGGTACAAAGTAGTATTATAAGACAGGATAGACAGCCAGCTGGTTAACATGCTAACTTCAGTGGATATCTCTGCATCACAATACATAGACATACTGTCAAGACTTTTATTGCTTCTCTTTCTGTTAATAATTTTGGTAACTTCTGGAATGGAACTAGAAACAGTGCACATGGTTCCTTTAATGTCATAGATCTGATGGGTTGTGTGGCTATCAAAAAGCCATTACTGAGAAAAGGAAATAGACAAAAACAGGGGAAATAGTTAAGCTAGAACATCAAAACTGGATATAGGCAGACATGAAGTATAGTTTTATTAACTGGTGAGTTTAAATGTATGATTGTTTTGTTTGCAGATTTGTTTGAAAACATGAAAGTAAGTCATCTGTAATGAATGGAAGTCAGCAAAGTGTGGGCACAATTTAGTATTCGTTATTGAGTCTTTTGTGTAACTGCTGTTAAACATGTTTTCTTCTTTGATGTGGAAAAATCAATAAATGAAATTAAATGGTATCATATACGGAAACGTCTCTCCACTGAGAGTATCTCAGAGAGGACCTTCGCTGGCTGGAATAATGAACGGAATGCAGCATTCGAGAGAAATTCTAAGAAGTTCATTTAGTGACTTGTTTGCCAAGTCCTTGTCCACTGCCTGAAGCCACGCTCAGTGTGTCTTTATTTTGCTGCATTCCAGATGGGTGACAGAAGGTGGAACGCTGTTTGTTGCCCCGCTAGCAGACTGAGGAAAGAAAAGGCTGTTTGACAATACACAGGTCATTACAGTCCCCTCAGAGCTGCAAGTACGCATTTACACTAACACAAGAGAGAGATACACTGCTCATCAAAAGTTTAGAGACACCTTCTTTTGAGTGATTACTCAAATAAAAGTATGCAACACACCGACCTAGATTAATACATTAAATGAAACACAGGAAAGCATTTTGTTTGGATGTTTTTTTCTTAACTTATCTTAAATAAACTGCCCTGTTTCATTTTTACAGTGAATGTATTGTAACTGGTCTAAATGAACATCTAACAGTTCCCATTTGAATTGGTTTGGTTGCAATTTTCAACATTTAATAGTCAAATATGGCCGAAGTACTAGATTTGCTGTAATAAAACTAGATTTTTCTGAGATCAATTGACTGAACAAGTGGAATCAGGTGTGCTCCTGCATGATTGAAATGAAAACCCGCAGCTACAGTGAGCCGTTTGAGAACGAGCAAGGATTGCAAAGTTGTCGCAAGCCGGCAAGGAAAGCATGCGCATTGATTTCAGGTATTCTGAAAAAAGTATTTGACCCCAAACCAATGACAGGCAGTTTACATGGAAAGAGTGTGAGAGCAAATATATGGACGTGTATGTGGCCGTGCAGGTTTGTCAGTTGTGCACGTGCGTGTCTTGAGTATCACGCTATGTATTAAATATCTCAGGTAAGGTGACAGATTCAGGCCTGTTGTACCAGGAGCCTATTTCATTATGATCACATTTCTTTTAAAGCCAGGTTCATGTTGCACTTAGTGAGTTTCTCGCTCCTCGCAGTGCTATCTCTTTCTCCCGACATGAGAGACGGCCCTCCAACTTTCCCTGCCTAACCCCAGCTCTACCCTCTCTGGCCTCCATCTGTGTTGCCATCTCCAGCTGATGAGTACATCAAAATCAAGTTTATTTCACATATTTGTAGGCACCTACCCTACATCACCACGGAAACAGCAACTGCAAGCAAGCACTTCCTATAACAGGAGCTCAGTCTTTTACATAGCTCTGAAGGAATTTTGGCCCACTCTTCTTTGCAGAATTGCTTTTAATTCCGCAGTTTAAATTCAGAATGTTTGAGAATATTTGCCCATTTAGGGTCCTGTGTTTTGTATTTCTTCATATTTTGTCTTAAAATCAATTTTGTATGAAGATGTACAAAAATAGAGGAAATTAGAAAATGGCAAACATTTATTTTATAGTACTGTATGTTGAAGCCCAGTACTAGGTCTGTATGTTGGCAAGAACCTGGCGATACAATAATTATCATAATACAAGCATTACAATTCAGTATACTGTAAGGAAGGTGAGATATGTTGCATTTCTTTCTTCAAATCTAATTTTAGGATTTTTTATGTTGTTATAGCATAAACAACACTTCACCACATGCATAGGTCTGTTAACATTGGTCTTGCACCCTTCTGCAACTTGTTGATGTTGGAGTGAAAGAATGACTGAAGATGGATTACAACATCTGTCTAGCAGTCACAGGTTTAAACACAACACAAAATAAGACACTGTCTGCCATCAATCTTTAAATATAAACTATTCATTAGAACTCAATACCGTGTTTTTGAGTATCAAAACAGTATCATAAACCATGACATATTGGAATAAACAAGTGTATTGACATTTTCTTACATATCCGTTGCTGTCTTTGGTTGTCCTCCAAAGAAGGATCTTCTCAGTTGTTACTCCAGACAACAACATCAAGTGGTTGTTGCTCCTAAACTAAAAAAACCCAAAACAGTATGGATACTTCATCAAAAGTATGGAGGCCAAAATATAGTAGTGACCACCTTCTGGTTGGCACTGCTTCTGAGATGCTTGTGCAAAGGTTCTTGGTGGATTTGTGGCTCCTGAAAAAAGATTTGTCTGTGGTTGTTAATGTTGTTAATTTAAAGGTATGTGTATGTGTGTTTTGTGTTGGGGGTTTGGTTACCATGAGGGTGAACCCTGTGGCTACTGTGACCTGCCCCAGGGAACTGAGTGCTCTGTATGTGCTTTCCTGTTGGTGAGATTGAAACTAATATGTTAGGACAAACAGAAAAGACCCATGCACAGATCTCAGCCTTTACCAAGAACTCTTATCTTATCTTATCTTAGCACTGGTGATTTATAAATCGTAGCGTGAGAATTACACTAAACACTGTATTAATTAAGATGATTAGGATAATTAAAAAGATCTTAACTCTAAAATGATTTTGGGAAACTGATTTGTTGATACAGTGAATCACATAAATCTGCAGGGTAGGAATACTCTGAAGCAACAACTGAATTATACATCCGTGTCATAGTCTGTAATGCTTATTAAGTATTTCTGTTATTAACTAAATTAATATTGAAACAGTTACTAGATGTTGACATAAGAATTTAGTTATTGGCTACAAAATTGTATAAATGTTTTGTAATTTCTCTAATGGTACTAATTGTTTTGTTTGTATTAATTGTCTTTTTTTGTTAATTGATTTAGTTATGTTAATTAACTCTTTTGACATTAACATGGACTTCAAAAAAGTGTTCATTAGTGCTTACTCAGATAAAGTGACTGACATAAAGCATTCAGCATTCAACAGGGGTAGTAGTAATGTTAGCTGAGCTTAAAGACCACTGGCATTTGTCCAATTGTGTAAAAGACTGGCTCTGTGTAACTTTCAAGCAACATGAGATCTGCTGTGGCCCTCTGTGATCTCAATATGGCATAAATTTAATTTAGTACACAATGTAAACAATGGCTTCACATTTGCATGGTATATTGTTGTTGAGTCACGTTAATAATCAACTAAATAAAATCTACCACAATAAGATAATCATCATTACTATAATTATTTAATGATTAATAGAGACATTACTTAGTTATTTAGCAATTACATCTAAAGGAAAGTTATTTCTTGTTTCTTTCATTAGTTAATGTTTAGTTAATTGCTACTATTTAGCACATCCTACACTAGTGTTTCTGAAAAAGCAACACATCTCTTAATAAAGTTAACCACTGCTACAGTGATGCACTTTATATAAATACACATTATATTATCCAAATAAATATAATCCATTGTAACACACATTGCTATACAAATGTACTGTATATATGTACCTTAGTGCTCCAGTACTTGATTGTAGCTGTACTGACCTCCCATTACACATCCATTTATACACAGATTGTCTTATTATATGTTTATATGTTCTGCATTCATTTATTTGGTTTAATATTATGTTAACACCTACACTAAGAGAAGATCCTTGCACATCTGGTACGCAGTGAATAAATATTAGTAAATAGTAAGTAGTAAATATTCTGGTTTTCTAGATCTGAAATGATCATTTTAATTATTATATCAATTCTGCCTCAGCTGAGCTAGTTTTAACCAAGTATTTGGTTTCTGGTCAGTGTACCCACCTTCAGCGCATAACACTGCAGCCTTTAGCACCATACACTGCTCCTTCAACACATTTCCAAATACAGTCACACCCATATACAAATGATATTTATTAGTAATACAAATAGTGAAATCACTGTCTGGGAACACACTTATCCCACATGAATGTACACAGTAGTCACCAACATTGCTTCTGGACACCCACCATCTTGTAGAGTTTTGTTTAAAGTGGTTCTAATCCTCCTAACCAAGCTCTTCAGAAGACCTTCATCACAGTTTGATTATTCCTGACCGTATATGTGCAATCCCAGACAACCTTTGTGACAAGCTCTTAAGTATCTGCAGTAATAAAAAGCTCGACCCAGCATGCCCCACACATTCTGAGAAGTCCATTCAGCACTCTGTATGTTGAGTCCTTGTGAACTTGTACAAAGCATTCACATCTGAAATCGTTCTCTCTTTCTCTTTTCCTCCCAGCTACCTACTAATTATTGGAGACACACGCACATGTCTGTACTTTTCACCCCGTAAACTCAATGCTGACCGTTATTGACTTTTCACCCAGTGTCACTTGGTCGTACCCTCACAAAAACATTCTCTCTTGTTTTTTGAGTTGGGAGCATTTTTCAAGCCACATTAACCAGCTGCTAGCTAAACCCAGAGCTGCCGTCTGTTGCCAGTCAACCCACACTCTTCCCCACGCCTCACTTTCCAAGAAAACACTGAAGACAGCTCGTTCTCTGCGAGGCCCAGTAGTCCAGTCTGAAAACGCTGCTTTCTGAGCTCCATTGTTTCACTATTATGCAGCTACAAACTGAGGTCTGTTTTCTCCTCTTGGACATAGACAGCCTATGGAATGTGTTTATATAAGAAGAAGTGCATATGCGCGTGTGCGTGTGGTACTAAAAAAACATGTTATGTAACAGTGTACAGTGCAGAGTGAGACCCAATCAATGAATACGATTTTTTAGTTAAGATGTAAATAAAAGTCAGTAAATGAAGTTTGACGTGAAATGATTTATTACAGAAAACCTTACAGAATCAGAATTGTTCACAGTTGTAGTGATGTAGATACCAGATATAGTTGTAGGAACCAGATATTCATAATATTTATCACTTTGAAAAGCTACAAACAGAAATCTATAACACCTAGTGGCTGCAAACATGCTGTCTAATGCCTGAGACAGTGTTAATAAATATTTTATTGTGACACACATTTGGTCTAAAATTTAATTTTAAAATCCCAAGAAACCTTGTATTTGATTAAATGTAGACAGAATGAACTATTGTTCAAATCATTTGAATCATATATATATATATATATATATATATATATATATATATATATATATATATATATATATATATATATATATATATATATATAATTTAAAACCACTACAAAGGTAATATATCAAATGTTGAAACAGAAAAACTTTTATGTTTTCTAAAAGATATTGTTGATTATATATAGAAAATATTCTATATTTTTTTTAGTTTGATGCCAATAACACAGTTTAAAGAAGCTGTGACAACAAAAAAGAATGGTAAAGTTATGTAATGCTAAAAAAATAACACCTACTGCAATGTCTCACATTTAATTAGATTAAGTGATAACAGGTGAGTAATATGATTGGTTATAAAAACAGCATCTTTGGGAAGATGTGGAGGGGTTCGTCATGCAGGCAAATGGCTCAACAAATAAAGTCAACATTTCTCAATAGAAAATGCCACAGAATTGTATCTGTAGAAGTTCATCATCTACAGATTCTTATAAACCAGAGAAATCTCTGGGACAAGAGACAAGGCCAGAAACCAGTACTGGACAGTCATGGCTCTGCATTAAAAACAGTGGAAATCACTGCATGGGCTCAGAAACACTTCAGAAAAACACTGACAGTGAATACAGTTTGGCACAGCTCCACAAATGCAAGTTAAAACTCATTTAATAATTTACCTTTTAGAGAAGAAGCCAGATATAAACAGATCCAGATATGCATCCGCTTTCTCTGGGCACAAGGTCATTTAAGATGGACTGAGGCAAAATAGAAAAATGTGTCTTTGGGGATTCTTTGGGGAAACCATCCAGGTTGTTATCAGCACAAAGTTTAATACCCAGAATCCCTGATAATGTTGGAAGCTACATATATAAATGCAGATGGGACATAGATAGTATACAAAATGTCTCTATTTACATCATAGCACTCTGGTTCCTTTAAAGAAAATGTGATTGTACAATAGACTATTTTGATTTTATATCCCAGTGAGTTAATAATTTAGAACATTTTCCAAAGCAGTGGAACATTTTACAGTGGAATTCCTTTTTCACTTCCTTTTAAAATGATCATTGTTTGTTCCTTATCCTGTAAAGTTACCACCTTATGATTTATATTCTAGGTGTCTCTTTTCACACAGTCGCACTGCCACACCCGCACACCCACACTCCTGCACAACCCACACCATTTGTCACACCTGCGTCATGATTTACTTTTAAACACATTAGACACTGATAACATGGTGATAATATAACGATAACACAAAAGCATGAATAAACACAGTAGAACTGAGAGGTGTGCCCTCACACAGAAGCTACCATTCATCATTTGACCCCATAAAAAACGCTCTTACGGCTGTGTGTGACATTTGACTGTGTTTGAATAGGCTAATCTAAGAGTACCACACTGAAGCATGGCTCTGAAACACATTTGCAATACAAATGACACCAGTGAAGTAGCCATACAAACTATGGTGTTTGACGCCATGAAGTACAGATTTATCATTCAGTTATCATTAATAAGACATATTAGTCTATTAGAATCAGAATTAAAATCTCATACAAGGAATTTGTCTTGATGACAGCACACATATATGACATGTATTATACTAAACAGACCAGACACACACAACTGTATATAAATAAAATACTAAAATAATTCAAATAAAATAGCTGCTGGCATGTCTGGTTGTGCTAGTCTTAATGGCCTTGACTCTTCTACCAAAAGGAAGTGTCTGGATGAGGTGATGTCCAGGATGAGAAGGGTCAGCTATAGTTTTACTAGCATGCCTTATTGCCCTGCTGTTGTGGTTGTCCTGAAACGTTGGTAGATCACATCCAATTATCTTTTCCAATGTCCTAAATATGAGTTTGTCTTATACTTGTGAGGTGGAGGAACCAAACCAGATGGTTATGGATGATGTGTGGATGGACTTGATGATAGCTGTGTAGAACAGGATCATCATGGTCTGTAGCAGGTTCAATTTCTTTAACTGTCTCTGGAAGAAAATTCGTTATTGTGCTTTTCTGGCTATGGAGACTGTGCTCTTCTCCCTCTTTAGGTCCCTGGATTTGGTGATGCCCAAGACTTTGAGTGTATCCAAAATGGAGCCATTAATGTTAAAATGGGGCAGGGAGCAGGGGCTGTGCCTGAAGTCCACCATCATCTCTAAAGTCTTTTGTGTGTTGAACAGCAGAGGGTTGCTGCTGCATCAGGAGACTAGAGGTGTGACATATTTTCCTAATCACATCTGCTGTCTCTTGTTGGTCAGGAAATGCACAATCCATAGACACATGGAATCTGGCCCCAACAGCTGGACCGTTTGACTTGTAGGAACTCCGGCACTATGGTGATAAATACCAATCTTATGTCCACAAAGAGAACGCTAGTGTAGGTTTTAGGACTGTTGAGATGCTGTAGCATTAAGTGCAGGGCCAAGTTGACCGACCTGACAGTGACTGACCTGTTAGTTCTGTACAAGAACTTTACAGGATCCAGCAGAAAGTTTGTAACGGACTTCTGGTAGCATTCAAAGCGCTTCATGACTATAGAGGTCAGGGCTATTGTATTGTTATTAAGTCTAGTGATGTTTGTTTTTTTGGGGAACAGAGGTTTTGAAGCATGTGGGAGCAGAGCAGAGTTCCTGTGGTGTGTTGAAGATGTTGATGAATATTGATGCTAGTTGATCTCAGCAGTGTTTCAGGGTGGATGTAGAGATTAAGTCAGGCCCTGGGGCTTTTTTTACTGTCCTCACACTGAAAAGCCTGTTACCATCCTGCTTACTGATGGAGAGATGAGGAGAGGGCAGAGGTGAGAGAGCCAGGATGGGGTAGAATGCCGGTTGACTGGGGGATAACTGCTGAATCTGCAGTAGAACTCATTCAGGTCACTGATGACATAGTAATCTCTTGAAGGCCTCTTCAGACTGAGGTTGGGTTGTTTGTAGTAATGTGGCTTTTTATCTTTTCTGAGTATTTTTTCTTTGCTGCTTTAATCCCTTTCTCCAGCTAGATTTGTCCTCTTTATATAGATATATTAATAGCTACTAGCTACTATATTAATAGATATAATAATTAACTACTACATTTAGTATTTTAATTTTACTTTTAATTCAGAGACAAATTTATTAATAATGTGAACTGCAAGCTTAAGCTTTGGGCTTAAATAAATTGTAATTGCTGAATTTCAGTCAACCCTTAAAATCTTCCTTGTAGATAATGACACATTTGTACACACATGATTTATAGTAGTTTTGAACAAAACACAAACCACCCTACATTTATTTCATTTGCAATCAAAAAGTACTAGTTATTAATTTTCCGAGACGAAGTGAAAAATTAACATTTTAACATTTTAAGAGTTTAAAAAAGAGTTAAATGATAGATACACTTAGACAAATGTGCAAGAGCTCGTAGACCACTAAAACTGTCACCATCAGAGAAACAGGACAATGAGTTTTAATTTTTAAGAAAGAAAAGAAAATCAGGCTCCACTCTTGCTTCAGATCTGAAAGCACAGGTGTTTTTGTTCATCCTTCCACTGTGCAAATACAATGCTGTGGGTCTAAAAGAATGTGTAGCTGTCAAGAGGCAGTTACTGAGAAAAGGAAATAGATCAATGCTGGGGTTCTTAAACAATGGACGCATCACCCTAGAACAATGGACTGGCCAACCAAGACCTCAACAGCACTAAATATGTTTGGGATTATTTGGACTATAAGAAGTAGAAAATGCAACTTCTAAGGCTGAACTGTTGACAAAACAGTGGAAAACTATTCCTGGAACAGTTCATTGGAAAGCTGAAAACAAGTGTCCAAAATTATAGCAGGTATAAAAGGTTTCAGGGCTTCTAGGTAATTTTCTGTTGAATGTATAGAATTAGATTTTTACCTGATGCTTAAAAATATATAACTGACCGGTTGACTAGGCATGAAATAAATGAATGGTGGTCTCTAAAGTTTCTAATGTTAAAACAATTAACCTAAAAAGTTAGTATTCAGACTTCCTTAATTTTTTATTAAATTGAATTTTGAGTAGAAAGTTAAAGGAACAAGAATCTGTGTTTTAAGTTCAAACAACTTGAAAAATTATGGCAGCCTAAACACACACATTTTTATGCTAAAACCCTCACTTTTTGACCGTGCAGTTAGTTTCTATAGCAAAAGACAGCCCTGACATCTGTTTTCCTCCCAACATCATCCAAGATAACAGTTTTCAAACAGATCCTACGCAACCTGAAACATGATGTATCCATTATTTATCTTTTTTAAAAGGGTAGTGTAATGTAAACATTTAAGTTAACGTTAGATGCTGGTGCCTGGAGTGGCATGTCTTAGGAGCACTGAACCATGCAAGGCATAAAAATACTGACTAAATAAGCAAATTACATTATTGTTTTCATTAATTTAAAGTAAATGTCATATGGTGGGGTGCAATACTTTTTGCCCTGGGCCCATTAAGACCCTGGTTAAACTACTGACCTATGCTGTATTATTTATTGCTGGGTATAAAACTCTATTGTTGTCCAACAACCAGAACCCAAAACTTTATGGATGAGTTTCACAAAAGAACCCTTTTCTACAACAAAGCCAAAAATGCTGTGTCTGAACTACGCAAAATGTCAATGGACCAACAAATTTGATTGTAGGATATGGTCAGATGACACAAAACTTTTTGAACATGTATACAATCTTTATATTTGGAGAAAAAAAAGAACTGCATATAACACAATGCACCTGATAACCACCGTCAAAAGTAGTGGTAAATCACTGATGCTTTGTTTTGCTGCTAGTTGTGCAGTAGCTCTTGTGAAAATACAATATAATAAAGTCAAATAAATACCAGAGGACTTTTCAGTAATATAATAACCCAGACACATATTAAACAGCAGTCTTGCAGTGGCCTTCAGTCTCTCTACCTTTGGTCTGCATTTAAGAGTACAGTCCTCAAGCGAAGACCCGGGAATTTCAAGAAATGGGAATAGAGGTGTTGCCCAACATCCCTCAAAAACTATTCCATACCTAGTTCAGGACTGCAAAAGCAGCACAGTGCTGTTATTCTTGATACTCATTCTTGCTTCTCACTATTTGTTTAAGTTGACTGTACTGTATGTACACATACATATGCATATGCATCAGGTTTGCTGATCTTGCAGAATGCAGCATACATTACCAAACGTACACACACAGGCTTCAGTCAGGCACACAGGAGGAGTGTGTCTGAGCTGTTTTGGAAAGTGATGTGGGGAGCTGTGAAGAGATGTTTGTGGTCAGATCGGATCTTGTGATGTCTGTCTTTGGGCGCTGACCTTAACAAAGTGAGTCATTAGTTAGTCTGATCCAAGTTGTCTCATGTGCAGACAGACAGTTATTAGAGCAGGTTAAGAGGATGAAACTCTCCATCCCGTACCGTGTCAGGGCATAACAAGATTGACCCGCAGATTCAGCGAGCTTCCTGTTGAGCTGGTTTTCCATTGAGCTAATGCTGCCTGTTAATTGGATGGTCTTGTTTTCCACTCGCTAAGTCATGGATACAAAGATTTTACACTGACCAGCCATAACATTAAAACCACCTTCTTGTATCTACACTCACTGTCAACTTGATCAATTTCACTTAAACATGTAAGAGCACTTTGTAGTTCTACAATTACAGAAAATTATTAACACCTTAGTGTCATTGCTGGACAGCAAATAGTCCACACACAAAACTAGGCAGCCAAGAGCTTCCTGTGGGCAGCATCTTGTGTCCACTGATGAATGAACAGAGGATGACCAACACAAACTATGCAGCAACAGATGAGCTATTTTCCCTGCTTTTACATTAAGATGGACCAATAAGGTTGAAGTGTCTATTAGAGTGGATAGCAAGTGGACAGTGTTTAACAAATCCAGCAGCCCTGCTTTGTCTGATCCACATGGACCAGTGCAACACACACTAACACACCACCACCACCTCAGTGTCACTGTAGTGCTGAGAATTATCCACCCCACTAATAATACCTGCTCTGTGGTGGTCCTGTTGGGGTTCTGACCGTTGAAGATCAGGGTGAAAGGGGCTAACTATATAAGCAAAGAAACAGATGGACTACAGTCTGTAATTGTAGAACTACAAAGTGCACCTACATGGTAGGTGTATCTGATAAAATGAACAATGAATGTGGATACAAGGAGGTGTACACTTGTACCACCCTAGCAACCCTGTACGACACCATAACAAACACCACCCAACAAACCCACCCACCACAAAGCTCTGCAGGCCCTAGTACAGCAGTCCCCTTTTCACTGTTCGACATTTAGGTAGCAAAACTGTATTTATTATCATTTAGTGAGCTCTTTATCTCTCCTTCTCTGTCTCTCACACACACATACCATAATGAAAACTACTGAGTGTGACCTTGTGCATACACAGCATGTTTGTCTCCTGAGATAAACGGTCTGCCCACCTCAGCAGGATGTGGTATGATGTGATGGGGCAGGGTTGGAACAGTCAAAGGACACTCAGCCTTTTGTCCAGGGAGTGATGGATGTGTTAAGAGCAGAAGCCCTGTCTCTACCAGTGGCGTATTCAGAAATACATTTTTGATAGGCCTGTGAAAAAGTGGGTGGGCCAACTAAGTATATGCAATTTCCAAGTGCTCTATGTACTGCAATGTCATAACAACAGTAGTATATTACTTAGTCCAATGCTTCTGCTTTCTGATACAAAACAATGGCAAGATTGACCTCAACGAGTATACTGGATTCTCAAACGCTGCCATCACTTCACTGCACTAACCAACAGCACCCTCCATCCTCCAACATTTGTCCACCAAAGACAGCATAAATATTAAGTTGAAATTAGACAGATTATATAACATTTATGTCTTAGCTTTCTTGACTTCTGGTGCATTAAAGAAGATGTTTGCTTTGATGCTTTGATACAGCCTGTTTTAGCTTTTGTAGATAAACAGCTATGTAAGTACCAAACTAGCAAGCCAAAATATGACAACACGGAAAAACATTTAACAACTTATTTTTGGTTTTTAAAATGGGTAGAAATCTATGTACTGTATCAGGAAAGGGATCTTACATTTACACGTACCCAGGTACCTACTTTGACTACAGGTAACCCCCAAATTTGATTCAATCATGTTGTGAGTAAACTAAGTTCTGATAATACAGCTGAAAGTGCAAGTGTATAGTTTTACATTGATTGCATTTCATTTACTACCATCTTTCTCGCTGCTCATCTCTTTGCACTCCTGCTTCTTGACCTCCATTGATCAGTGTAGAAATACACATTGAAAACATTTTATGAAAGACTCTAGGTCTCTGCCAACCCCAGCTGATGGGAACGTATGCTACCCATACAGTTATGCAGCTAAATTGTGTTTCCTGATAACATACTTTTACTATGCTAGTTAACAGGAAGCTTTTTCTAGGAATTAACGGGAATGCTCATTGTAGTAGATATCGCAATATAATGACTATTATTACTATTACTATTATTTACTCATTTAGTTGTTACTGTAGTCGGGTAAGGAGCTTGTAAACTTCTAACCAAAAGCTACCAGAACTAACAACTTCACAAAATGGCATAGAAAAAAAATACATAGAATCAATATAACTGGGTTTGCATCTTGCAAGAATAACCAGTTACTCACCCTCATAAACTGTCATATTTCATTAGGCATAATTGAATATTCATATTAATTTAAAAGTGCCATCCACATGCATAACCATACTCATAAGGCGATAAACATTTTAGTTCAGTATTAAAATGTCAATCTGTATTGCTGATACCTCTCTGACTTTTCAGAAGGTCTGTCACTTGCTGACATCAACTGAAAACCATGAAACATAAAAAAAAAAAGTGCATTACACTTGAGGGGTGGCGCACGACAATCCAGGTTTAATTCCTGGTCAGGGCCATTCTGTGTGGAGTTTGCATGTCCTCCCCATGTTTTCCTTCCTGTGTGTGCGCGTGAGTAAATGTTAGCTATCCGATGGCCTGGCAAACTGTGCATGGTGTACCCCGCCTTTGCTCGATGACGCTGGGATTGGCTCCAGTGACCCCGACTTATGGGATAAAGCGGCAGATAATGGATGGATATAGTTGAAGGTTTTTATATCTTGTATAATATATTATATGAGTCAGTGGCCTGACTGGTTGGATCACGGTGTGGCTTGTTCAGCATTTCACACTTCTATTAAAAACAGTAGAATTGCTTCCAGCAACAGAAACTGACCTCCCACAACACCAGGACATTTATGCATACTGATGCCTGATGTGGGCTCAGCCCATTATCTTAGATGCCTTCCACCCAGCTTATGTCCTGTCCTTCTGTCTCCCCTTCCAAAGCATGGCAGCCGGCACCACCCATCTCAAGGATTTTTTAGAGCTCTAAACAACAAGCAATGATTGACTCTTTAATTACATTGTAATCATGATGTCTTACACCTATTTCACTGCCCTAGTACATAATGTTCCATACTCTAGCTAGTAAATAATCTGTTACTCACCCTTATAAACTGAATGTTGTATATCAGCCTATAGCGTATGTGCTACATACATGTACTTCTCAAGAATTATGAGTAACATTTATGTAGCGTTTTGTACGAAGATAAAAACTATTTAAAGTTAAGTCCGTATTCAAACCACAACTGTTCTGAGGTCACTGCTGATTGGATAATCACACCACTGTTTAAACACAGAATGTCGAAAAGCCCTACCTGAACTACCGAGGACCTCACAATAATTAAGGACATGACAGATACTGCTAATAAACGAAAGGCTTGAAGCAATGGCGAATAGCAAGAGTGACTGGAGGTCTAAGAAAATAAGGCAGAGCTTGGCAGAGAGCAAAATGATTTAGACAGTGACAACACACTACATTGACAGACATCAAATTTCATTATCATGTGATTTAATATGCATTTTTTTCACATTGAATTGGGTGGGTTTGTGACTAATCTGGTTAGGCCTGCCCTTCCTGTGGCCACGTCCCTCGTCTGTACTTTTCTGCATTGCTCACCTCACTTACACTGCTAACTGTTTGTGTTTGTTGAGGTTGTTTGTGTAGTTGTTCAGTGTATGTCTGAGTATGTGTGTCACATTCTCAGAGAGTCTGTGTTTACACTATGTGGAGAGAGGGTTATATATAGGCAGGGGATATTCCAACAGCTTAATACTGGAACACTCACATGAATGAATGTTGGGTACGCTATATCAGGGTAAAACAATTTTGTTTTGCTCTCCATCCCATGCTCTCCCTGTCTGTGTTCACGTTTCTCTCTCTTCCATTCTCTCTCTATCACCTGTCGGCAAAATATACAAATAGATCTGATGTGTTGACATTTAAGGTGAATTTGCACGACATGTGCATGTGTTTTAGGTATGCGTTCATTTGAGATGATGGATTATTTTTATAATGTGGGCGGAAGTGTGCATATATGTCCATTTCAGATGATGAAGTGCGATTACAGTGTGGGCAAAGAAGGTCAAAAGGAAGTTAGGTTAGATTATGTATGATGGTCTATGTTGCCATATTCATAACTGAATATTAATATTAATTTAAATATACCACCCACATATATAACTATAGTCAAAAGGGGATAAACATTTTAGTTCAGTATTTAAAAGTCAAGCTGTATTGCTGATACCTCTCTGACTTTTCTGAAGGTCTGTCACATGCTGACATGAATTGAAAACCATGAAACATGAAAAAAATGAAGTGCATTATAGTTCAAGGTTTTTATAAAATATATTATATGAGTCAGTGTCCTGACTGGTTGGATCATGGTGTCACTTGTTCAAGATCTCACACTTCTATTAAAAACAGTAGGATTGCTTCCAGCAACAGAAACTGACCTCCCACAACACCTGGACATTTATGCATACTGATGCCTGATGAGGGCACAGTCGATTATCTTAGATGCCTTCCACCCAGCTTATGTCCTGTCCTTCTGTCTTCCCTTCCAAAGCATGGTAGCGTGCACCACCCATCTCAAGGATGCTTCAGAGCTCTAAACAACAAGCAATGATTGACTCTTTAATTACATTGTAATCATTTTTCATTACCCTAGTACATAATGTTCCATACTTCAGCTAGTAAACTGTATATATCACATTGCACCATATTCTGGTTAAGTGTGTATTACAGCATAACACTTTATTATTTAGTTGTTTACTCTATACAGTATTAACCACACGTTCTCTCATTGCATCATCACATTTTTCTATTACATTGCAATATACTGTACTACAAATCTGGGTCAACTTATTTTACCGAAGAGCTGTCAAACTGGTCACACGGGCAGCACCTACCAGAACATGACTTCAGCACTATGGACTGTTACTGATCCAGCCCTGATCACCACAGCAACTACACGCCAAGTTCCTCTAACTCATGAGACTGCATGCATTGCATTTCAACTGCTACCTCAGTACCTCAACGTCAGAGCTGTATATTCCATACACATCTCTGTATACTCATTACACTGTTTACCTAAACATTAAGCTGCTCTCTGCCTGCACTGTACACTTCTGTATTTACACCTACTGTTCACAACCATCACTTAATCCTGGCCAACCCAGCCACTATTCCTCTTCAGTATTTACACTTACACTCACTGTACTACATATTCATTGCTCTACCACATATTTATGCTAACTGCTCTTCCAGTTCCAGCCCAACTGTGGCAGTTGCTGCTTTGGCACATCTAGTACTTACTGGCATATTATCTTGTGTTTCTGTCTGTTGTAATTGTACTACTGCCTAATTATCTCTTTCCAACTTTTTTTTCAACTTTAACTTCTTAAAGTACTGCACTGGAGAAGTAGCCTGACAGTAATATATTATACCGTATAGCCTTGTTATGGTGTGATGATATAAATAATATTGAGTGGAACACACTAGCACTATACTATACTATACTATACTATACTCTATATTTGTTCTTGCCATCTACCTCATTTCTAATTGTCACCTGTAATGTCTTGCTGTGAGTGCTAATATGGGTTAGATTCCCAGTCTGCATGTTTGCATGATCTCCCTGTACTTGAGTGGGCTTCCTCCGGGTGCTCCAGTTTCCCCCCACAGTCCAAAGACATGCATGTTAGCTTGATCGGTCACTCTAAATTGCTTGTAGGTGTAAGTGTGTGCATGTGATGGCCTGGCGACCTGTCCATGGTGTACCCCGTCTTATGATGTTGGTATTGGCTCCAGCCCCCCGTGACCTCGACTAGCAGGATAAAGTGGAACATAATGGCTGGATGGATAAGAAGCACATCAAATATCAAAAGTCTAATTTAATATTACCCCCCAGAAGAATCAAAACTAAGAAATGTGTGTTGTTGCACTTCAGTATAGTTCAACCTATACTGTGGCAGTTTTTCACTCAAATCTACTTGATATATAAAGCAGTTAATATAGCGTATGCTGCTAAATTGCTATCCCCTATGACTCTGCTGTTCTTGCAGACAGCCAAATACCCCTGGCTCATATGATATTATTTGATATTATTATCATGGCCTGTCACTGTCAATGCATATGCTGGCATTATGGCATTATGGTTACATAGCTGGCAATGGCAGTTTTATAGATATATTACTGGGAGGGGAAGTCTATGTACAGTATGTGTTTGTGGTCCATAGAGTCTATGCAACAGTAATGCTTTGTTTATACTGTGGATTATATACTAGACTAAGACATTACCAATCGTATCCACAAAGGGCTGGTGTGGCTGTGGGTTCTCATTCCAACCAAGGAGGAGCACACTTCATATAACCAGTCAGATTTTTGAAAGGCTGAGACCAGCTGATTACACTAGTGCCAAACAAGGTGCTCTTCAGCTTGACTGGGAATGAAAACCTTAAGCCACACCAGCCCACACCACCACATCAACCATTCAGAGCCCTGTACTGAATATATGAGGATATTAACAGTGCACTGTAACATGCAAGAGGGAGCATGTTGAATATATCTGGAAACAGTCTAGTTGTCTGGCATATTCCTTACCTACACAGCTATCCATTTATCTTTATCTGTAACTGCATGTCTGTGCATCAGCATGTGAGTGTATGTAAATGCCTGCCTATGTGTGTATGCGTATTATTAGACTGCATGTCTGATTGTAGATGGTATTTATAGTTCATGTATTACTCAGTGATATGCAGAGGATTTGCTCTGAGCTGTCTGGTCAGGAGTCTACGCGTGCATCCCTTTATTTTTTCCACTGCTATTGCCCAGTGCTTAATACAGGAGCCATTAAGAGCATTTGGCCATATGCTGACATTCATATTCAATGATTATGAATATAACATTTATGATATATTTAGAATATGATTTAATTGTTGTGCTGGACAAAAGTGTATGTGTGCCATTGTATATTTTTGTGTTTGAATATGCTTGTGTATATTGCTCACTATTAAAAGGCCATCTACGTACATACACTGCTAATTAGTGTATATGTAAATGTTATGATAGAGCATTAAACCTTAATAAACAGACAATGAATAAACTAAACCAAAACCAAAAAAACGGCAATAAAAATTGGTTTACATTACAGCATGTAATACTACTGCATGTACTATGTATTTATAATTTGCAGTAGGTATACTAGCTCTTTAACACTGCTTATCCTCCTGGTTTGGGTTTTGTGGTGCTCAGAAAATCTATACCCAGGATGGACAGGCAGATATACTGGTTTGCACAGACACAGTCACACCAAGGAGCAATTTAGTCTGATTGCATGTCTTCAGTCTGTGGGAGGAAACTGGCACACTCGGAAGAAACCCACACAGACATGAGGGGAACATGCAAACTCTGTGGGAATCAAATTGCTGGCCTCTTTGGCTGTGAGATAAATGTGTTAGCGACAGTACTACAATACTGTCAGTGCTGTCAGGGTGAAGGCTAACACATGCTTCCTTTCGAGTCATGTGAAGCCATTTTAATAAACTCCTGTTAATGCAAAGTTATTGGGCAGCTCAATGCACTTGGAGGAGAACGATAACTGCCAAGTCTGTTAATGCAGCAAGCACTAAGGGCATCTAGCCTTAGGCAGCATTCTTATAGGATTACTTCAGCACTACAGTGCAAAATGGAGGGCCATCCGACCCACCCAGAAAGATAAAGTGAGGCCAATTTTGGTCTCCTGGTCTCCCAATCATAAATAGCTGTGCCATCAGTGGGAATCGGATTTGCAATTGTCCAGTGATATGCTAGCTCATTTCAAAAACTGAAACAAAAAATTTATATTAATAATATGTTAGTGTGTCTGGGTATATCTCTGTGTGCTTGTCATGAGGCAGCTGACAGTCTTATGCACTGAGTTCTTGTCTCTCTCCTGTTCTTACTCTAGCTCTCTCGCCCTTTTCTCTCTGACCCTCTTAGTTCCTTTTCTCTGTGTGTCAATCATCACCTTCATATTTATACAGAGTTAATCCATCCTTACTGCTCATGCCTTTAACCTCATGCGGACAGAGCTCTCTCTACATTAAACACACACTCAGTCACTTACTTTCTGAAAGGCAGCACATGCTCTATGGCATTCTGTGTGAGTTGTGCTGGTGTCTGCCTGTGACCCATCTGACCTTCCAGCCCTAAGGGCAGGTGTGCTAAGCTCCAGCCGTGTTCTCATAAACCCCCCTAACAGTGTGGGAGAGAGAGATTATGTATGCTATGCACGTGTGCACATACACCCCTCAATACACACCACACACTCAACATACCAAACATAACACACAACAGATGACAAGGACAAAATGTGAACATAGAGAATGGATCTTGGTTCAGATGTACGGCTCTAGGAACAGCTTTTATTTTGTGCAACCAGTTTGTTATGTAGAGACTGTTTAAACTCTGTTGAATGGATTTATTCAGTATTTTATATTTTTCTCTGATGTGTACATAGTTTTACACACCCGTTTACATCCCTTTGATTTGGGCCTATAATGAAACAAGCTGCTGTTTTCCTTACTGACATCATGCTATGATTTGCTGGCTGTGGGGGATAGCTCCACCATGGCTTGCCACTTAACAACATGTTGAAAAAAAAGAACCTTCATGTAAATAAGCTATGCTAGTCAGATATCTGTGGCTTGCTAGTAGCTGATGTTATTTGACTAGCTACTTACTTATAACAACACAAAAGTGTAGCTCAATTTAAGATGGTGTTAAGGCTTCAACTGTCTAAAAGTGGAGTCAGGCCATGGCTGCTGCTTACAGGCTGCTGTTTAGAGAAAGTGTACAGTGTGTAATGTGAAGAGCAAACTAACTACTTACTTATAGCCAGTGCTTAATTTGTGCTGGATCTTGCTGGAACAAGATCTGGCACCTCTCATATTTCAGGTACCTGTGTTCCAGAACTTATTTATGTGGATCCACCACCTCTTTGACGTCTTTTATTTGTAGGGCACCAAAAGCTATTCGTCCAGTGGCATCTCTGAGATTTTATGGTTGCAGCTCCTTACTGCATTCATTAAAGCTAAGATTATTTTATTTTATAGGATTCTACTATGTTAGATGGATACTTGAAGCACTGTTGTGCCTATGCGTTACAGGACCTTTTCCCTCACCACCACTTGCTGGATCACCTCACCTTTAGTGTTCCATTACCTGATGTTTTACAAATTAAGCACTGCTTATAGCTGTCTGGAATCTTGTCACAGTTGTGGAAATTTGTAGTTGGCTGATCGCCAGCTTGTTTTTCAAGTTTTCTGTTTCACCCTTAAATGGTGCCACAGTTACATTCTGGTGTCAACAGCATTTGAGGTAGACCAGAACATCTGATTAGAAAGCTGGACAATAGCAAGCCAACTTCAGCCTTGCTGATGAACATCAACCATTTCAGCTGACAGTTTCTTGGAAAGGGCATGAAAAGTGCTGACATCCTCTTCAGAGTCTGTGAGTCTCTTCACATTTTCGCTAGTCCACCAGCCTTGTTGCTGTTGATCCATTGTCACGAACGTGCGCTGGTGTAGGTAAATTTTAGCAGCATTAATTTGGGTTACGGAACAGTGTTGGATTTTGGAATCTGCATGTTTCACTGACCTCTTTTGCAAATGCAAAAGACAAAACTGTTTGAGGTTCACGGTATGTCAGTTCCCTGTACTGAAGGCTCCTTTTTCAACTATGACAACATAAATACAGCACTTCATGCTTTGAAATCTTTTTAAAGGTTTAAAAAGTCTAATGTGCATATCCTACTTACAAAATTATTATTTTAAAGTCAAATGTCCGATTTTTACTTTTCCCCTAGAGGACATTTGTGTAGGTTCATATACCCAAAGTAGTCCTAATACATTCGTTTTTGTGACATCACAAAAACTAAAATTTAAAACATGCTAGTTGTTTTGAGTTGTTTTTTAAACACTATTATTGAATGTGTGAAAGAATGAGATTTCCAGTGCTATAGACCCTTGCAAGCACCATCCACTGAAAGGTTCTTGGTATTGTGTTGTTAACATTTAAAATATCTCCCTAAGCATAACCAGTATCTGATTCTAATTCATTCCCATTCATGAGCTTCAGGCTTGGCCTTTTGCACTGAGGTCTTATTGGGTTACCGCGTGGCAGGTTCTCCTGCAGTCTCTGTCTCCATCTCTGTGGCTGGATCATGCTGTACTGAGGGCAGGTTTGAATTAAAAGGAGTTGAGTGCTACCCTGGCACCGCCTGAGTGAACTCAGTTTAATGCGCTTGTTAAAAGTCTGTCAAAGACGCCGAAGCTATTGGCAAGGTCAAGGACAGTATGCCCCCGCCCCCCTTAATGATGTCCACACTGCCAGTGGCCAGGCGGTTTCATATCCAATTTCTATGAATTGTCTCACTGAAAAAACTCATTTGGGTTGTGAGACTTTGTTCTCTCCTTTGTCGTTTTTCATGAGCGATTAAACTGATGTGTAACTTCATTTCACACAGTTTGGACTGGTTCCTGTTCCCATTCCTCTCTCTTGTACTTTATTATATTCTGGCCTCTGTTAGTGAAGACATGCAAACCTAAAAATATGCAGCAACTAAAGAGAGAAACATGGCAGATTTTCAGCTGTTTCACTCATATTTTTTGAGACACCTTAGACTAGATCAGATAAAGCTTTAGTAATGGCTGGAAATGTAGTGATTACTAACCATATGATTCATAACACAACTGTCTGCACATGTCCTAGAGAATCAATGTGTGCAGCAGGTGAAGCAAGAGCAGTTCAAATGGACTGGCATGAAGCGATTTACCTAGGTCGATTCAAAACTTTGAATTAGAAGAAAATCTACTACTTTTGAATCAGTTTTATTTCCTTTCCTGTTTTTCTCTTATGTGAGTGGACTGACTCTAAAAACCGTTTTTCTTAATTCCTATTGCAAACACTACCAAAACATTTCTGCAGTTTTTTTCATCCAAAGGTTCAGTGAAGGTATATGCTGCTGAGAGGGCGTGAAGGTTGGGTTATTTTACTTTTGTGGTGGAAAAAAAGCAGGAACAGGAACAGGGATGAGACCTTTGACAGTGCTGTGTGTGTAACAGTTGTATGCAGAACCATGCAAAAATGTCACATTTCTTTCATTTTCAAGGGAAATTTGGACAACAGTGATGTGTTCTTTGCAAACAAGTGAGCTCTTTGAGCTGGATCTTTTAGGTGAATACTGGGAGCCAGCTTGCACCAAAGAGCACATTTTAAGCCATGTTTCCAAGTGTGGATCATTACTTTTGATTTGTTCCTTGTCTATTACTATTCAATGTGTTTTGTGATCTCTGCATTTCATTCACCCAGTTAAACTACCATATGACTTTTACCATTTTATAATAATAAAATCATTCGGATATGATAGGGGGGTGGCATGGTGGTGTAGTGGTCAGCGCTGTCGCCTCACAGTAAGATGATCTGGGTTTGATTCCCGGTCTGGGCCATTCTGTGGGGAGTTTGCATGTTCTCCATGTTCTCCATGTGCTTGAGTGGGCTTCCTCCAATACTCTGGTCCAAAGACATGCATGTTAGGTTGATGTGTGTTGGCCATACAATGGACTGGCGATTAGTCCATGGTGTACCCTGCCTTCATCCGATGACACTGGGATTGGCTCTGGTCCTCCCGTGACCCTGACTAGTGGGATAAAGTGGAAGATGATGTATACAAACTGATAGCATTAAAACCGCTTCCTTGTTTCTACTCTTACTCTTAATTTTATCAGTTCCTCTTACTGTATAGCCCTTAATCTGTTTTTTAGCATACATTGTTAGACCCCTATTACCCTGTTATTCAAGACCACCACAGAGCAAATATTATTTAGGTGGTCTGTCTTTCTCAGCACTGCAGTAACACTGACATGGTGGTGGTGTGTTGTGCGGGTGCAAGTGGATCAGACACAGCAGTGCTGCTGGAGATTATAAACATCTTAGTGTGTCTGCTGGACTGAGAGTAGTCCAACAACCAAAAATATCCAGCCAATAGTGTTCTGTTGGCAGCAACAGATTAATTATCGTCTCTGATATTACATCAACAAGGTGGACCAACATTGTAGGAGTGTCTACAGAGTGAACAGTGAGTGGACATGACGTTTAAAACTCCAGCAGCACTGTTGAGTGTGATCTACTCATACCAGCACATACCCACATGCCACCACCATGTCAGTGTCACTGCAGTGCTAAGAAGGATCCACCACTTAAATAATACCTGCCCTTTGGTGGTCCATTGTGGGTTCTGACCATTCAAGAGGGCTAACAAAGAATGCATACAACAGATGGACAACAGTCCAGCACAGTAACAGCAGAACTACTATGTGCTCCTATATGGTAAATGGAGCTGATAAAATGTGATAAAAACAAGGAGGTTGTTTTAATGTTATTGTCTGAATAAGGAGTAGTTTAGAAGCCAAAACAGTCATCTCTTATTTGTGAGCTGAGGCAACTGATCTGACTCACAAAAATCTTACTCACTATTGGAATCCCCCTGTAGTTGTAAAGTTTTAGAACCTAACTAACCTGTTCTTAGGCCTGGCGCCTGGTTAGACAGGTCAAGAACTGTCATTAGAAACTGTCAACTAATAATTTCTCTGACTCTGCAAACTTTGGACTTCTCTAAGCAGTTGTCTTAAGATTTTGAAAATTAAGATAATTACAATTACAGGGGTGGGTTTTGAAAAAAATATCCCAGTGCTTTCAGCCTGTAGTTTCCACTGTTTTAAGTATTAATAGGAAATAGAAGTTAAGGGACCTGCAGGAAGTACTATGCAGAGTATCTTGCACAAATATGATCTGCATGAAGGGATCATCAGAGGATAATGTTACACGTAACATGCATTGAAAAACAACACTGGGTCAAGGAAGTAGCATTTTGGAGAAGAAGCTCAGGCAATTCTAAATTTCAAATGTTTAATTCTGAATTCCAGAAGAATTTTATTTTGAATATATTATTTTTTTATATTATATCATTTTTTTCTTCAGCTGTTTTATTGGTGCCTGCTTGCAGAGATTATTATTGCCTTCAATAGCCACCATATGCGCATCTTTAGGACATCTGATCAAATAATTTTAAAAGTAATCTTAAATAATTGTGATACAACTGAACTGTTCAGCTTTTATTAAGGCTCTGCTCGACAGACGTCAGTCAAAAACTTGGTAGTGCTTCTTTTGAGTTTCATAAATGGTTCAACTACTTGCCAGGGATTTTGCTTGTAAGACATTAGCAAAAAACTTTTGTACTCTCAAGCACTTTGAGACTATTAGCATTTTCACACTGGGTTGAACTGAAGTATCTTACAGTATCTGACAGGTTTAGGCTTGGCTGCTCTCTGTCATGTACAGTAGCAACTCCCTTTTCTTTCCCGTGGCCCATTTTTCCACTGGTGAATTCCAGCATACTGGATTAGAGAGATTAAAGTCAAGCCGGCTGCCTATGGTCCGAGAACACCCAGATAACACCGTCCTTCACGTGTCCATATTCTCTCTCTGGTTCATCAGTGGCTACAGACATCCCCAGACTTTATTCAATCAGGACATTTTGTGACAAATTTATGTTAAATAAATGTTAGGAGCCTAAACTCTTTATCTTTACTACATACTTTATTCTCTTGTCCTCTGTAATCCTCTGTGAGCCATCATACCCGTGTTAGTATTTTTTACAAAATGATTATCAAGCTCTGATGTGTGTGTATATATATATATATATATATATATATATATATATATATATATATATATATATATATATATATATATTCAGGTTGATAAAGGCCCAGCCTGTAACATTCCCCCAGCTTCTGTACTGTTTATTTCTACGGTCTAGTAACACGGGCCACATAGCTACATAGCTTTTTACACCTGTTCTGCCCCTCTCTGCCTTTAAACTGCTACTGTAGCACGTGCACCCCTCTGTCTCCCCCCGACCAACACTCTGCTCGGCTAGAAAAACAGCTGAGCCCCCAACTCCTCCGCTTTTCTGCTGCTTTTTCTTCCTCCTCCCCTCCCCCATCCCTTTCCTCTTTCTCTCTACCTCTCTTTGTTTGCCTGCTGCTCTCTCCGCTGGTCGCCACCCAAAGCCCGTTCCTAAGCTCTGATTGGTTGGCATGTCGAGGGGCGGGGTCACGACTCTGGCTGATCCATTTTTATTTGTCGGTCTCGGCGCTGCGAGTCAGTCGTCGAACGTCACAGAGCTTTAAGGAAGCCTGAGACGATCATTCTGCTGTTAACGGCTTTTCAGGCTTTTATTAACGTTTTACAATAAACAGGTCTCACTGATAAAGCTCTAAAGACGACTGAGGTGCTATCAAAAGAGGGAAAACGACATTTAAAAACCCTTCTCTCTTTCATTTTTGGTCTCTCAGTCTTCTTCCTGTTTTTCGCTTCTCTCCCGCAGTGCTTGGATCGTCGTCGTCGCTCTGCCTTTAGTTCACAAACAAGAGGGCGAGCAAAGCCAGCTAGGGGAGGCAGTTTTTTCCTTTTTCTCTCCTCCTCTCTCTGTCTCTCCTCTCCCCTGCTCGGTCCCACAGCGTCTGCTCCGTGCTGCGCGAGCCGAGTGCGAAGCCTTCATGCTCGCGGAGGATGAGCCCAGCCATCGAGGGGATGGAGACCGAGCAGCAGCAGCAGCTCTATTTGGGCAAAGGGGTTTTGCTTGAGCCCTTCGTGCACCAGGTCGGGGGGCACTCATGTGTGCTCCGCTTCGGAGAGCAGACCATTTGCAAGCCGCTCATCCCCCGGGAGCACCAGTTCTACAAGAGTCTCCCCGCGGCTATGCGCAAGTTCACCCCGCAATACCGAGGTAGGTGCCAGCGGCTAGCTAGCTTGCTAGCTCACGGCCTCTTTCTCTTCTCTTTCTAAGCATTCATCTCTACCCCCTCTTTTTTCTCTCTCTCTGGTGAAGTGCAGCGACTGGATCTTGTAATTTTCGGTAGCTAAACTGAAATCCGCTGTGAATGTCTTAAAGGTTTAGGCTAAATAGCATCGTGAATGAAGGCCAGGTGCATCGTGAGCGTGATATTGTAAATGACCACAAGACGGCGCTGTTGTCAATGTTGTGTGCTTATGTTGCAGCTCCGTGATCCATCTGCACTGCACGGTTTAATCAATTTACTTATTTATTTAGAGCCTGAAAACGCGTTGTTTGTTAACTAATGATATGATAGAGTCGGGGGGGGGGAAACGACACGACAGATGGGCTTCCAAAAGTGGATCCGGGAAAACACTGATGTGTTGAATGTTCAAAGAAGGCAGGCCTGTTTTTCAGGTTGGTCCTTCACGCCGATGTGATCTGTATCGTCTTTGTAGTCTGCCCTCGTTTAATACAAGGCTTACAAGCTTGGACGTCTTCGACTTGTAATGGAGCTGGAGGACCTTTGCCTGTGCGTATGTGGATCGTGAAGATCGTGAGACCTTTGGATGACCAACTGTAACTACCATCTTCTCAGTTTTCGTTAGATTGGCTCATAAAGCAGATAAAAGTTCAAGAGTCATAGATTGAGAGGGCAGTTAAAATCGCACTGTGATGTGTTGTATTAAAAGCTGAAAATTCTGAAATTGCTATCTACTATGCATCCCAAACACATGCTTGACAGTTTTCAGTTCCTTGATTCTTTTCCTGTTGTTTTTACATGTTTTCAGCATTTAGCATTTTTATTTTTGGAAGGATTACTAGAGCCAGTATGTTTAGCTAGGGTCTGATTGCACAGGTCTCTTGTTGCAGAAATGGACTGTGGATGTCTGCCTCTTTGTGCCCTATAAAAAGAATCTGTAGTCAAGTGTACATATGTCATTTTGCTTGTACTGCTTTTATCTTTCACTCTTGCTCTGTCTCAGTATTCTTGCATTATTGCCTTCAAATGTTTTTTTAATAGTAGACTCCTTCATCTCCCTCACACACACACACACAACATGAACACACACACACACACACACACACACACATACAAATCTGTATGGAGTATAACACATGGGACATGAACTGAACTGAAATGATTGGACTGGTTAAAATGAGAGATGCAGAAAGTAAGGAGCTTCACGAGCTAGCAAATGTACCTGACTCACCTCTCTGGACTTATCAGAAGTGTCTCCAACATGTCTATTAAATAAGAGGGTGCAATGTCTTATGGGTAAAATAAGTTTTATGTCTTTTACACTAGTCTCAAAGTATTGAATGTCCATAAAATGCTTTTATGATGCTGTAACATTTGTTACATACTTCCATGCATCTTTTTTCATGTTAATTTTTGTAATAATAAACAGTTGTGTTTAAGTTTTAAACCTTGTCGTCTGTTCTTGGTGGTCTGCATTTCTTACTTATTGTTGATTCTTTTAAACTAAGCACTTAAGTTTGCTCATTTAGATGCTGTGAAAGCACATCTATATTGTGGCTGTGTTGTTCCCTTGCTCTTTCTCTCTCCCCTGCCCCAGCTCTCTTATGTTTCTGTCTCTCTCTCCCTCTTGTTTCTCTGCTTTCTGCACATCTCTCTCTCCCATTTTCTATTTGTGTGGACCTGTCTGATCTCTATCAGGTTAAGCGAAGGCTGTGCTGTGGGCTCTGTAACTTTTGTAAAACGCTGGAAACTTTTAAAAGCAAAAAAAGAGTACAGTGGGTAAGAAATGCTGAAGATTTCCCAGACTGCCTATTTTTGAGCTGGGAACTCTGACATTGTTCTAATAAGATGGAGTGTTTTTTATTCCTGGTTCTTGAAAGTAACTTTTCCTTCTCTCTTTTTTGTTCTCCCCTGTCTCTTCTCTGTAGGAGTGGTATCGGTAAGCTTTGAGGAAGATGAAGAGGGGAATCTGTGTCTCATTGCCTATCCGCTACACAGTGAGCTGGGGGATCTGGAAAATGTGGACCCCTCAGCTGATCTGGAACCCAAGAACAAGATGAAGTGGTCCAATAAGATGCTGCTGGACAATGAAGGCTATAGCAAGGACAGAGCCAGACATTCACGCAAGGACAAAGACAAGAGGTAACCAGACATTTACGCTCGCCGTTCTGCTTAATTCTGTGCATTAGTCTGTAAAGTAGGCTGCATCTGTCCTAATTTACATGTGAGCATATTTGCGTAGCACATTTCCATCAGTCTTGCCTAGTGACGCACTGAAATGAAAATCCTTGACCGAAACCGAAATTTAGGGCACACTTGACTGAATTTACACGTAAACACATGCAGTTTACATAAAATAACTTATTGAAATGATTACAGCATGTAGGTGTCATTGACAACAGAGAACAGTTGATCACCCAAGGGTTTTCTTTCTAATTATTATTTAAACTTTGCACAGTGGCAGTGTCCAAGAACCAAGGCCACAGATGGTGAATACAATGTGTTTACATTTTACAGTTTTACAGACTTTCCTTTCTGCTTTTGTTTGCTGTAATCTACAAATCAAGCAGGGCCTCTTGTTTTCAATTTTATAAATTTTTTTATTTTTATATTGTGATTTATAAATTTTACCTAAGGTGCCTAATAGAAACTAGATCCCCATGGTCTTTGAGGTTGACACTTCATTATCCTATAAGTGCTTATTTTTCTTATTTTGGCACAACATTTTCTGTGGCCATAATTTCAGTGCTTTTGCTCGTACAATTTTATTTGTTTGTCCATCCACCCAAGACCCCGGATCCTTTGACAATGACAGTTACACAGTAGTACAATTCCCAAGGCACTGCCGTAAAATGACCCTGGACAGTCTAGGCCATTGTCCCACTGTTCTTCTTCTTTAGCTTGGCACTCATATCATTCTGACATAATAAGAGTGTGACAAGTCACCTCATCATGCTCATTATGAAACAGTGGCCCACAGAGCACCAAGCCGGGACAAGTAGATGTGCCATCACCTCCTGGAAGCTTTCTTTCTTTCTTTTTTGTGGACGGGTCAAGGCTGGAGGTTATGTAATGAGAGCACAGCTCAGCCACTTGATTCTCATCTTGCTGTGATTCGGGTCTCACTTGTCTTTGCTGGTTCACCTAAGCCACGTTTTTCCAACACCAGAGAGCTACACTTAATCAGAAACTTAAGGTCTTAGAGTTTCCTAACATGATTCTCTAAATTAAAGTATAATTCTAAAAATTAGATGTTTTTTTTTTTTCTGAGAACAATCTTGATCGTGGCAGATCTAGAACAAGAGATAGGAACGTTCTGTAATGCATCCCCAGGTGCATGTTTTTGGTGTAGAATGGGTTTTTGTGGAAGTGATGTAATTTTCAGTTATCTGGTGAAGACATTGTTTGTTAAGTAGTCCGGCTATCACCTTGGCTTTTGTGTGATTTTAATGATTATCCTCTCCTCTCTTGCCATCTCAGTCTAAAGCGTGAAGAGGAGCTGGAGTGGTTCCAGCAGACTGAGGTGCTGTACTATAGCCTGGAGAGAAGCAATGCTGCTGGACCTCAGTTCAAGCACAACCCCTGGAGCCTCAAGTGCCACCAGCAGCACCTCCAGAGAATGAAAGAAAATGCCAAGCACCGCAACCAATACAGTATCCTTCAACTGCAGCCTACTTGAGGGAATTCATGATTTGAAGTTTACACTTTGTGTGTGTGTGTGCTGTGAGTTTTCATGATGAACTGTGTAAGTAGTAAACTCTTAAAGGGATTTTCTATAAAGTGTAGGCCCATTTTGGCCTGCTGACTGTGGAAATGTGTGATTATGCTGTACATGTTTAATGTTTTGAATTGCAAATGGTAATTTCAAGTGGTAGCCGAACCGAAGTTCCCTGACTTTCTGGCTGTCCTTGAGTCTTGCGTTTCCCTTGACCCTGCTCCCTCTCAGAGTTTATACTGCTAGAGAACCTAACATGGCGTCACAGGGTCCCATGTGTGTTGGATTTGAAGATGGGCACACGGCAGCATGGGGATGACGCCTCTGAGGAGAAGAAAGCTGTGCAGATTCGCAAGTGCCAGCAGAGCACATCGGCCAGCATCGGAGTCCGCCTCTGCGGCATGCAGGTCAGCTTGCACTGTTGTGGTGTGCCACTGTTATAACATATAACATGTGTTAGATGTGGTCAGTTGGTTCAGACATGTTTAGTGCCTGAACTTTCTTTGATTGTGTAATGATGCTCAAGGCTAATGTAGCTAGTAAAGGATGCTTATAGCAACCATTGTGCAAACTGTAGACCTGCTGACATGCTAACTTCTATCGTTCACAGGTTTATCAGTCCGATTCAGGCCAACTCATGTTCATGAACAAGTACCATGGCCGCAAGCTTACCTTGTCTGGCTTCAAGGAGGCCCTGTTCCAGTTCTTTCACGACGGGCGACGGCTAAGGCACGAGCTCCTGTCGCCGGTCCTCCGGAGGCTTCGTGACATGCAGGCGGCTCTGGAGGCATGCGAGAGCTACCGCTTCTACTCCAGCTCCCTCCTCATCATCTATGATGGAGATCCTCCTCGCTCACGCCGCTCCCCTGAGGAAGGCCTCTCGGATGAAGAGGAAGAAGAGGAAGACGACGATGAGGAAGAGGAAGAGGAGGAAGAAGAGGAGGAGGAAGAGGAAGGAGGTGCGTTTGGCTTTCCTCGCAGTGCTGCAGGGGCTGTTGGTTGCAGCGGTGCTAGCAGCAGCAGCGCCATGAGCAGTAGTGCAGGAAGCAGCAGCAGCAGCAGTAACTCTGCTGTGAGTCGCCGCGGCACCAGGCTGGATACTGGGCCCACGGTGGACGTTCGTATGATTGACTTTGCCCATACCACTTGCAGACACTACAGGGAGGACAGTGTGGTCCATGAGGGCCAGGACAGCGGTTACATCTTTGGCTTACAGAACCTCATAACCATAATTTCGCAGCTAGAGGACCACAGCACAGATTAACCCCCACCACCACCACCATTGGGTCTCCATCTTTCAGTCTGACAAAGGACAGAGATCTCCCATCCACCTCTCAGACTGTAACCTTAAAATGGGAGAGTTTTCAGTGTCAGCCTGTTTTTGTGTTGTTTTGTTCTTCTTACTTTCTCTTTCTTTGAATCATCGGCCCCTTTCAATTGGAAATTAATGTGGCGATGAACTTGGCAGGTCCATTTACGTCCTTTGTTTGTGTTTCCTATCTTTTTTTTGTGTGTGTGTGTGTGTGTGTGCACAGAGGATTAAAAAGGGTTGAAGCGGCTAACATTAAGGACATGGCAGCGGTTTGTTTACTTCACTCAAGGACTAGTAGTAGCCTTCTTCATGTTCTCCTTCTCTACTGTTAAAAGGTTTATGTCCCTGCACTTTCTTTGTTAATGGACTTTCATGCAAGCAAAAAAAAAAAAACGGATTCCAGTCCCATCCCCATTCCGAAAGAAGTGTCTAGAGCCATAGCTTGCACTCATATATTTGCTCATGCTCTGGATTCAGAGCCAAAGGGCACGGGGGGGGGGGGGGGGGGAGAAGCGGACTGCTAAACGTCATTCGGAAATGACCACCCTCGCGCCTTTTCTCATTAAAGAGACTATATACAGTTAGATAGTGAAGACATACAGAGACTCTAATACAGCTTTATTTATTTGACATACTGTATTTCTTAAATAAACTAAAAAAAATAAAAACATTAAGACTGAAAGATGACATTCCATGTTAATGTTATAATAATGATATTAATAAATATTGTTATTTGACATGTTCAGATATCTTTCTTGGATATCTGTGTTATTAAGAGTATGTTGGAGGTCAAATAAAACTGCTTTTTGTTAAATGCTGACTTCATCATGACTTTATTTCTGATGCAAAATATGGATGTTTTCATGGTAAATCTAAACTTGTTCAAAGCCAAATCTAAAGCTAGTTTGCAGTCCTGTATGCCAGGAGAAACACGTGATGCATGTTGATATCAGACTCGAAGCAGTATTGGCAGGTATTTGCTTTTAAAAAAAAATAATAAACTTTGGATTTTTTCCCCCATATTTCACTTTAATGCTATTCCATGTTGATACAGTCCCAATTTCTACATTTCAATTCTTTTGTGACTCCTTTGGCTAATACGTACATGCAAGATATCAGATTTGGGCAACAGTCCACTGTGTTGGTGCATTCTTCAAGTTTATTCTTTACAATTCATCCCCAATGCTGAGTATTTTCATGCACCAGTATGGTTTAATATAAACCCTAAGTCATTCTACACACAATCAGTAATAAGAAACCTGAGGAGTTATATTTTGATGAAGCTGTATTGCAGTAAAAATGTGTTGATCTCTGCCTCATGGGTCTTGTGAAATCCTCACTGCGGCACGCTCGTGTTATGTTACTGGAAACAGCTCTGATTGTCTTGTGATTTCAGCACACAGTTCCAGTTGCTTGTTGTGTATGACCGGTTAACCGCTCCAGCCAAGCACATTGCCTGGCATGTACTGGAGGTGTGAGAGAGCACGCTTTGGCTGCTGCCGAAGAAGTAATGAAGGATTAATGAATTCCACACTTGATTAGCCTGGAAACTATCTGAGAATGGTTACCTCATTACAACTGGGGTCCTGTCGTGTTTAAGCAGTACCTGTCACCGATAAAAATGGCTAATTAGCCGTAATTGCTGGTGTCATTTTTCAGATGGCCATTAGGACCAATTTCCTTTGAAGCAGTCATGGCCCAGGGCTGCCAAAGGCCTATTCATCCTCAGTACTCCAGTAACACTGACCTGGTGGTTTGTTAGTGCTGGTATGTGTGGACCAGACACAGCAGTGCTGCTGGGCTTTTTTATTTATTTATTTATTTATTTTTAATATATAAAACCCTGTGTCCACACACTGTCCACTCTATTAGACACTGCTGCCAGATTGGTCCTCCTTGTAGATAGAAACTTCGAGACGATAAATCACCTATTGCTGCACAGTTTGTTTTAGTCACCCTGTAGGCCATCAGTAGTCAGAAGATGCTGTCCACAGGACACTGTTGGCTGGGTAGTTTTGGTAGGTGGACTATTTTCAGTCCAGCAGTGACACTGAAGTGTTTAAACTCTGATCTACACGTACCAGCGCAATACATACTAACACACCACCACCACATCATTGTGACTGCAGTGCTGTGAATGATCCAACCAGCTCCATATGTGCAAAACATTGCGTCTGTGATGTCAGTAGAACCCACTTATTTACACTATATCCACCTTTTCTACATACTAAAGGTTGACTTTGCCCATTCACAAGCTTTGAGGTTTTTTTTATATGGATTTCGGAGCAGTGCAGGACAGCCAATCAGAACAGAGCTCATTTGTATTATATTAGCCTTAAAGGCACAGTTACGAGTCAGCCTGTTCAAAGAGATAACTAGAGGCTGAAAAATGCTGATGGTTAAATAAAACATAACCGTAACTATAACAAAATGAATGATGACAGTTCTTGGTGTGTAAAGTACCCAAAACCCATGGCGTGTAATAAACAGACCTCAACTAAAACATTTAAATACAAGAAAAGAATGTAGGATATGGGCCATTTCATTCCAATGCAAAGGTTTTACATTTTAACATTATTGTGAGGTTTGACTGCATCCAGCCACAAAAGTATTAAAGCAGCACTATGTAAAAAGATGCAGGCTATGAAATTTTGTACTCCTCCCTCTTCTTCATTTACTTACATGGGCACTGCAAGCAGTACAGAGTTCTGGGCTAGCTGTTATGTCGCTCCAAATCATGCTATCATTAAAACTTTATATCTGTTTACCTCACATTTTGCATGGTGATCTTAGGCTCATGTGTAGCTGCTTCAAAGCAGGCCGTTCAATTGGTCATGCTTCCTTTATGGAGATCACACTTGAATGCCTGTATTAGTAATGCCTGCAACTTTAATTAAGTTATTAATTAGATAATAAGAGGTATCTGTAGACTGTTTGAACCAGTTGCAATTGTAAAAGCTTTTATTTTTATTTGTGTCCACTAGATTTGTTCCCAAAACCACAGACATGTTTGTGAGCTCTGTGAGCACTGCGTTAATCTTTTGCACACACATTAACATTGCTCACCAGTGCTTCTGCTTGAGAGTCGCTCTAACCTTGAATAACACTTCTATCCCTCTATATTTTCATTACTGATCCACAGTGTCCATCATGGGTGGGGCAAAGAGAGAAAGGCTCCCGTGCTATTGTGCAGCTGCTGCAGCAGGCTTAACCGTTCCATAGGACACATGAGACTGCAGCTTATGTGTTTTAGAATGGGCTTAGGTGAGAGCGAGTTTAAATAGTATGTGTTGCTTTAGAGATTTAGTCTATATGGGGCCGCCGGTCTACTCTGGCCCCTCCTTCATGTGATATAACTATTTCAGGAGGGTTAGTGGGCCTTTCTATGCAGTCGGTGGTTGATCTGATTCTGCTTGTGCTAGAGTTTGAGCTTCCACGCATGTGTTTGTGAGCGTATGCATGAGTGTGTGTTTGTACAGCATCTTTGCTCAGTCTCAGGTTGCTGTGGAAAGTGGACCTGTTTCATAACAGAGGAAAACATCTCTATGGCAACAGAGCAGAGCCATAGTTTTTCACAGACTGCCCCCCCCCTTCCCCCCTGACGATGCTCTGGCTCATGTTGTCCTACATACGTTAATTAACCCCCCATGAAATACATTCAGTGAACATATCCTTGTATAAGAATAGATCACAAATGGCAGAGTCTTTGTCTTCCATTATAATCACTGGATCATTTAAAAGTTCTCCTCTATTTCCGTCCCATGCAATTCGTTCGTCCTGCAAGACCTACTGGCTTTGTTCTCATTGTGTCTCAGAATAGTTCACTGTGGAGTTGCTCTTTTACTTCTGTCTCTTTGTGCTTTGTGGTCCTTGTGCTCACAGACATGACCGTTTACGTTTCATCCTTATATAAGCTACAGTGCAGCATTCTAGGTATGGAACAAAGGGGGACAAGCATTTGATTTTCAAAAAAGTGACATTTTAAAAGTTGAAAAGGTGCCTTATATTATTATTATTTTTAATTAGAATGGTTTACTCAATATTATACAACATTATACAACATTTAGAGCAAGTTGTGCTTTATAGTATCCAGCACCCCCCAAGTTAGCACATTAGACGCATGCTGACATGCTTGATAAGTAATACAATATAATATGCTATGCTACAGCAAAACACATTGCAACAGAATATGATGCACTGTGATACAGTATAATACGCTCTGATACAATATTATACATTATAATAGGATATGATACAGAGCAATATGCTGGGATAAAATATGATACAATACAATACAATATAATGTGTATATATAACACTATGATACAAAGTGATACAATGCAATACACTATGAAACAATATCTTATGTTGTGACACAATATGATACTGTGATATGGTGTAATATGTTAATACACTGTTATATGCTGTGATACAATACATTGTGATACCCTGTAATAGTGTGATACAACATGATATGCTATGATACAGAATGAGACAGTGTCATATGCTGTAGTAAATTATGGTACAATACAGTATATCACAGTATTGATACAATACAATATACTTTGCTAAACAATATAATACAGTATGATAAAAAATTATACATTGTAATACAATATTATAAATTAAAGCACAGTTTGATACAATACAATACACTGATATAATGACATAATATGACACTGTGATATACAATGATACACTACGCTCCACACAATATGATATAATAAGTTGCACTGTGAAGAAATATAATGCTGTATTATACACAGTGATACATATGATAAATGAATGGATACTGTGACAAATTATGATCAACTATGATACAAAATTATACAATAATATATTCTGTGATACAATGTGATACAATACGATACACTTCCTGGTGCGTCTGTTTCTTACTCAGCTCAGGAAAAGGTTACATGTGACTACTGAACCCACTTCCTCATTATGTTGTTGCTGTTCATAAACAGAAAACAGTTGGAACCAAACTGATAAACCATGTTAATCCATTAACGATGATTATGATAATTAATGATTGTTATCTCTAATCTTTTCTCACAGCCTATTTAGTATTAGAAGTTCACAGTATAGAATAAGCACAGCAATGTTATTATACCTGATACGTTTGTACCAGCAAAACATCCTAACATGCTACTACCACGTTGAGCTGATAATGGAGCATAAATATCCGCATAGCTGTGGCTCTAAGGTGGCCACTTTCCATTAATCGTTGGTGTAGAAGAGGGCTTATTTGTTCAGCAGATGACCTACCTCAATTGTATGGCTATAAAGTGCACCCTGTAACTTCGGTGTACTGGAAAAAATGACTAATTACTGTAGTTAAAAGGTTAAGGTAGCTGTTTCTGATGAGCTAGGATCTCTGTAAGTGGTAATCCATTCTATACAGTTGTATACATCTGAAACATGTACAATCTAATGGTGTTGTTTTTTTTTTTTGTTTTTTTTTTTTTGTTTTGACACATCCTCTAGAGGTAACACACTTACTACTGCACAATTACCATTTATTTGCTGAATTTAACATACAGGGAACATACAAACCTGTACCTCATTTTTTTCTATTTTTTTTCAATATGATCATCAACATGATCAACATAGGAATCCAGCACTGTAACTTTTACAGGAGAGGTCAAAAATAGCCTTAACTTTCAATATAAGTCCAAAGTGATTTGGAAACACTTCTATTGCTCCTTTCATCATGACATTTTTACTCAAGGTAAACGGCAGCTGTCGTGTTCAAATGATGTAGAAAAACTGGAGATGTTGCATGTTTTTATTTGGACAGCGACAATATACAAAGTGCTTGAAAGTCAAAAAAAATTTGCAAGAGATCAAACTGGATTTGTGTATCCAGATATCACCAACCACCAACCTGCTGGGTTATGAGGGTAACTATAAAGGTAAAAGTAAATACATAGCAAATTCCAGCACTTTCATCATTCTGAATTTGACATTGTAGTTGTTTATTGTTGACAGTTGATTTTGACACATCTGATTTGAGCATCCAAAGTGTTCAGGCTGAGACACATCTGTAAAAAATCTGATTAGAATCAAATCTAGTTTCATTCCGATTGGCAAAAGTCAGACTTTGTGTGGTTTATTATTATTATTATTATTATTATTATTATTATTATTAATAATAATAATAATAATAATAATAATAATAACATTAGTAGTAGTAGTTGTAGTAGTAGTAGTATTGCTGTGCAAATTAAAGAAATGAATCTAGAGACAACCTGGATGTGCCAAAAATCTAATTTGTGCTGGCAGTCTAAACAAGACCATATAGGCCTATTCTTAGTTTGACTTGTTAGAACATCTTTGCTCTCTTCTCTCGTATTTCCTCAGGTCTGGTCGGTTAGCAGTTGATTTCCAATTTGCTTAAAAAACCATCCTGGGATTTTAAGCAGGCCTCAAGTATGTGTGCTGTGTGTGTGTGCATGTGAGTGCTGGTTGTTTTGACAGAAAATGAATTCACTGTGCACCCGCAATGACAGACGAGCAACCCTGCAGTAGCTTACATAAACGCAGAGAGAGGTTGAGTGTGCTTCACTAAATCTGTCCGGTTCTTTCACTACATTTCAGTTGGTTTGCACTTTCAGTAGACAAGATTAAGGCAGATGATGGTCCGCGGCTGTGAGCTGTTAGATTAAACCTCTTAACCTTTATCTGTGCTAAGACCATTCATTGATGAAAACAGAGAAAATGGGCCAGTGTGTATTCACAGCTCTGCTCTGCAGTCATGCTTGGCTTTCTATCGCAGCTGTACAGAACTTCTTTCATTTATTAGCACAAATGACTCCCAGTGCAGTGATGTGGTAAACTGAGCATTTTTGTTATGTAATACCTGTGTGTCAACGCTGTGTATGCAGTTGCAATGTCAGTTCCTGCTGCATAGTATAGCGATGGCATTGTCAACGGATTCGCTCGTAATGAGTGTTTAGACTTTGTGACAAAACTCTGTGGTCACTGTGGTCACCAATTAAAGACAGTTCACAAGAATCCTCCACTCTGTACATGCATATGAAAAGGATCACTCTGTGAACTTCCCATAGCAGGGAAATACTTAAGAATCATAGCAATGCGTACTGCACTCAGTTCAAACTGCTGCAGTCGATACAACATCAAAACATTCAGGACAGAAGGGTAAGAGTTTTATACTTTTTTCAAGCTTTAAGATTGAACTTTCCTGATGAAATACATCAATACAGCTTTATTGCAAGAACATGTAAAGAGTGAAGAGTTAATATTGAAATAAATCAGGAAATTCTAAACTACTACAACCATGTACAAACTCAAACCACAAGATTGCAGCTTCCTGTCTGTTCCCGGTACACCACATTGGTTTGAGTGTTAAAGACAGGCTAGTTTTGTCACTTCCTGTGCTGTACTGCACTTACATGCAAGACACGTGCCTGTATAGATTTTAAAATATAGAAATAAACAGAATAGAAAATAATAGAAAAAGAAATCTTCTTTGCATTGTTGAACAAGAGTAACGTTTCAAAACACACTGCGCTACTGCAACTCACCTGCAACACAGATCACTTTGTATTCATTGTTTTTGTGATGTCACAAAAAACAACGCTTTTAATTAACACTTTAATGTCCTCATTAGGGAAAAACATTCTGGAGATCTTATTTTTAATGGGGGGGGGGGGGTTCAAACAATAATATCAGTTTAGCATAGATGCCTTTAGCATAAAGAAACACTTAGACCATTTGATAACGCAAGTTTTTTTTAAAAAATTGTTATCGTCACTCCATAAAAAAACTCCATAGGTATCTCCATAACAGAAAAGGACAAAAAGTTCTTTACCTGAATTTATTACATTTATGAGATTCATACAATTTCTATTTATCCAGTCATCATAATTGTTTCACACAATATGAAACACTACTTTGCTACTTGTTCACATCAGCCAATCAGAACGAAGATATATACATATTTGTCATACAAGCACAGCAACAAAGATGCTTGTTTATTTCTTAGAAAATTATTTTGACTGTTTTCTTTTTACATAAACCCATGTAAATATCAAAAGAGGGAAAAAGATATCATAAATAGCCCAATTAAGATATGGGCCCTTGATGTATTTGTATTTTCTTGATACTTCATAAACACTGTTTATGGGATTACGTGACACCAAACAGAATCAACAGAACATGTTAAAGATCTATTGAATACCTGTTTTTTCTTCAGTTTATTCTGTTATGCTGTTCATACTGTATCATAACTGAGGGCCAGATCCAGCACAGTTTTCCTGTTCACAAACACCTGGTTCAGTTATCTTATCAGTTAATTGCTAGGTTTAGTAAGTGTGTTTGTGCTACCGAACAGTACTGAACACTGGCCCTCCAGGTCTGGAGATGACCTGCTATATTGTTAATGGCGGAAGCAATCACTACTTAGTTTTCTTGCCGTTGATGTTTATAGCAAAAGTCCCCCCTCTTTTTGTTATTGTTGCTATTTCCATCAAACTTCAGCTTAGGGTACATGGTAGCATCTGTGATTATTGTAGTATTATATAGTGGATTAAAAACTTTATATAAAGTTCAGTGCAGATATTTACGTTTGAGAACTGACCAAATATGCATTTAGGGCAGGACAATTAATGTTTTTTAGTAAAGACAAAGTTTTAGTTGCCCACATGAGCTACTGTTAACACAGAGGCTAGTATGACTTTAATATTCTTCTGAACATACAATGGTTTTAGTTGCAGTTGTAAGCATTAATCCTGAAATTGTTACGTTTTAGAAATTATATAGAACAAAGTTTTAGCAGTTATAGCTAAAAAATGTAACTTACCGCAGAGCAAACATATGTCTTGCTAATCAGTTTGGCACTGTCAATACAGATCAAACTGCTTCAAGTATTAAGCTGTATCATTCTTAGCAACCACCTGGGATCATATGTATGGTACCAAATTTTGCTCTATAAGCACAACAGTGTGACTAGCCCTCGCTTTCTAGTAGGTAGTGGGTTGATGACACAGGAGCCCTTTCTTCAAAGGTAGAAAACAAAATCAGTTTATTTCTGAGGTTAGTCAGCCACCTTTACCCATGGTCCAATATCTACCATGGCAACAGCCTGAAAACACCTGGGATACCATAGCAATGGATTGGACTAAAATTCTTTCTCCAGATTTCTCCTGTTAGTTCGGCCTTATTGCCATCGTCCTTCTCTCTGCAAGTTTGTTTTTAGCTGACTCTGATTGGGTGAGGGGGGCATCAATCCTAATTTTGCATATGATCGATTCTAAAAATGTAAACAATTCTAAATTACCAGTTGTGGTAATTATCTTCTAACAATTGTACCTGACCTCCTTAATGTTCTCACAGCAGTAATACAACATCTAGTATAAGGTCTTCTTAACAGAGTAAAGGTTTTTACTGCAGCAAAGGGGGACAAACTACAAACTCCCTATTAAAACCCTTAATTTCTTAGAAAACACTGGATGAACAAGTGTCTACTAACGTTTGGACAAATAGAGTACGTAACTATCTTTATGAAAAGCAGGCAGTGTCCAGTGACATCTCTGCATATATAAAACTAATGCTGTCAGCAGTCACTCCTGCAGAGAAGAATTGAAGCTGCCTCTTGTTTTGGAGGATCCAACCGGTCTTGACTGGCGCTGAAACATAGACAGATCCTGACAGTGCCTAGCCATGAGCCATGAATACCCCTCAGTACTGACCACAACCATAGAGATAGAGATAGAGAGAGAGACAACCAGGCCAAGAAAGAATTAGAAACTTATATAACGGCTACTCTGACGTAAACACCTCTCCCATATAGCACTGGAGCGGACTGTCATGACAGCAACCACTGACTGCACTGTCAACACAGGTTAAACTCAGTCTCTCAATTAGTGTAATAAGAACATTATTAGGAAACGCTGTCTGTCTATATAAGTATTAAAATAGCTCTGTATGTACCATTAAACCTTTATGCATGAACGGTTTTGGAGAATACAGCAAACTAAAAACACAAGCATGCTGCAAAACATAGGTTTCTTGGCAAGTGATGTCATGAAATTTAGTCAATATATCTAATACTTCTTGTTATGAGACTGTCATAACTGTATTTAACCTAACTCTTTTTACTTGTTTGAAGTAATTTTTATTCATTTCTAAATTGAAATATCAGATTAAAAATACTAGGCAGTGAAATGATCTACCAAAGAATTAAGATAATTTTACTGGATAAATTGATCTGGCAATAGATTGAATATTGTTATAATATTCTTTCAACAGTCTCAAAAAGAACCACAGTAGATATATTGACTAGATTTAAGAAGATTTCAGTTGCCAACTTGCAGGATTGAAGCAAAACAACACTGAAGATTTTCTTCTTTAATATGCGTCCAATCTCAAAATAGCTTCTGAGTCATTATGTAGTTCAAATTCTTTATCTTCAAACAATGAGAGGCAATGACGTCCCTTAAATAAAGTAACGGCATAATGTACATGCTATGTAAGCTTTCTTGTCTTTGGGAAATGCAGTTTTATCAAAATGCTCCCAATCCTAACCTCAACCTCTCCTCCTCCTTTTTAATTTGAATACGCTCTCCAGTCACAGAGCCCCCAGCTGACTCTCTCCTAAAGGCAGTGCGAAAACCGTAGTGGAGTCAGTGTCGCCTTTACATAACTGATGTCCTCATCCTGTAGCTCTAGCCAATAGTAGGCTGGGAGGAGCAAGCTGGGGATTCTGGGACTTTGGCTGGAGGCCTGTGAGCAGCTCGGAGCAGACGTAATCCAGCAGCGCTCCCGCTGAGGGATAGTGGGTGAGATAGGTAACCTGGTTGCAAACAGGAGACAGCGGACGTCCACAACATAACAACCTCAATATATTAGACGTGCCATAAGTGCATAAAAGCTAATGAGGTGTGAAATCTTTGGGAGATAGATACTGACCTCTCTGAGCCTTGTGGTAAATATATTTAAAGATCTAAGATAAAAGTGAAGATTATGGCACAACATATTTAGCTTGTTTTTAAGAAAAAATTAAGGAATTTTATTTTTATTTTATTTTATTACTGAACTTTTTTTTTTTGCTCTGTTTTTGTCCTCTGTTAATCATTCACAGTTTATTATTACTGTTGTGGAAATGATTTCGGTGGCTTACTGGAAGGCAAATTTTTATTTTTATTAATTGGAAAAATATATATTTTATTATTTGATTGATTGTTTGTTGTGCATTTAGAATAGTTTTGATAATTAAAAACATGTATTTAATATTGAAAGCCAATCTTTGTGTGTGTGTGTGGAGGCGATAGTTAATATTAAAATTGGAGATTACAGAAATAATCAAAAGTGTATTATTGAACGACTTGTATCACTTAATTTCCATCAGTTTTCAGACAAAAGATGTTCTACATCATTTCAGTTTAGCAGTTGCACTTTACATTGTGTAAAAAAGGCCATGATGATGGAGCAACAGAAAATGCTTAAAAATAGCTCTTTACAGCAACTTATATTAAAAGTAAAGATTTTTTTGGCCCTGTCCTGTAAAGTTACTATTTTGGAGGTATCTTTAGACAGCAGTAATACAGCCTATAAACAACGAGTGTGTTTAATAATCCTAAACCAAATCAAATTTCTGCCACTGTTTGACAATTTAAGTGGTCATGAAAACAGCATACCCTGTTTTTTTAGATCAGATCAATGTCTAGAAATCCGGTTAAGAAATCTGATCAAAAGACCTGGATTTTTTTATATTACTCAGTGCATGAATATTTTTATCATGATTTCTTTCTTTATTCTCAGTCGGTGCATATGTGTGCAGCAGTACTGGAAATAAACTGCAAACATTTTAAATATTCTACTTCTTCCAGATGCATGTTCATGTTTTCAGGTAAAGTGACTTCATAATAAAGCCAGGTTATGTCATCTCCTGTGATTTTATTGATCAGCTGCAAAGCAGAAATCCAATTACCACCTAACTACTCAAGTACATGTAAACACAGTGACACGGTGAACGGAATACTGACAAGATTGGACTTTCTACAGTTGTCACATTATTAGGTGCATTATTATGTAAATGCCTGCTTTGTCAAATTTTAAAACATGCCATTCCCTTCCAAGCCATTCTTTTAACATGAGGAGCCGTAGCTTGTATTAAATTAACTGTTTTCATGACGTCACGCCCTTTCAGCATACAGCACTTTAGCATTGGCCATTTAAACTGTTAAAATTCATAAGAAGTGTTTCAACCTGGACTGGTTTTTTGAATAAAGCACAAAACAATGTAGTCAATAAGAACAGAAGTCATTTGCATATATCAGTCTTAAAGGCACAGAAAACAAAACAGCTCTTTTCATAAATAAAGAGATAAAGAGAGTTTGAAAAGAAAGTTTGAAAAAATTACTATATACAAAAATTCTATCTGTTTTTAGTATTTAAACCCACACAGACATTATTCGGAGCCTCAGGGGGAAATAAATCACATAAAATATAGGATATAGGCCCATTATTGTCATTATATATATATATATTTTTTAAAGTCAATAGGTGATATTTTTACACTGAGATTATTCCTCTTTATCTGAATTCCTAGCTTTCTCTAAATAGTCATTGAAAAGAAGCTAACTGTCCTCTGTTCTGCTTATTTATATATGCAGACTGACTGACTCACTGCAAGCCTCTGAGCGTATACTGAGTGTACTTCTGTTATTTTAGTCACCTCTAAAAATAAGAAAGAAGAAAAAACCCACCAATCTGAAGTGGACACAAATTAACAGTATGCACAACACTCCTGTAATCAGACTCCCACACTCCTCGCTCTGCATTCATCTGCTGATTACTGAATAAAGGTGTGGGGTAGACCAGGAGTCTCTGATGTGTCAGACTAAATTTTTGCATTTAAGGGGGAATTCCAAAGATTTCAGAATAACTCAGTTCTGAAGATGTAAACGGTCATTCATAGTGGTTTGATGTGAAATGATTTATTGTAGAAAAATGATGGACTCTTTCTTTAGAGTGGTGATGATAAAAACCACTATGTCTCCTACAAAAATATAACCACTTTATTTTACAAAGCTGCCAGCAAAGATAAACATTCATTCTGAGTTTTATTATGTGATACTGATGATTGTAAAATATCAGTAAATCTTGAGTTTACCAGACAACAGTGTGTAAGACACCAGGCAGCAATATATCTAGTCATTTCATAGAAAAGCTCTGTGATGTCATTTTTAGAGCCATTATACTCTTTAGACATCTGGTTCCTATCACCACCACTATGAACAATTATGACTCGGCAAGTTTATCTCAACCATTTAAATAAATCATTGCAGTCCAAATAAAAATAGTAACAGGAGAGACCAAAAATGTTCTTTACTTTATATGTAAGTCAGTTGTTCAGTGTTCTAATGAACAATATTCTAATGTATTAATATACATTTCTGTCATTTCCAACTTTTGCATACAACTGTAATTCAATTGAGATAACAATCAGTATAAAAATACATAACACTAAAGTTTCAGCTAAAATTTATATATTTCTTTTTTTTGGAATTTATTTTTATTGAGGAATTAAAAACATACATCTAAAAAATATTGAATAAGACATATATCTGTACTACCATGTAAAAAAAAAAAGTAAAACAGCCTCAAAAAATGTTTCCCTTTATCCCTTTATATATATATATATATATATATATATATACAGCCAAAGTTTTCTGTTGATTTTTGAATTATTGTAACTACATAGTACTACACCTACAATTAAATGTAACTTCAACACTAACCCCAGTATCCAGAAAGCTATTATACATTTAATGTTATCCTATTCTTGTGAGGACATGTGAATAAAAAAAGATAAGAAACATACATACACACATATGATTGATTTTGGGGGGTATTGCATAGCCTTCTATTCATTTCCTGGAACCTTAGCATGACCTTTAATGATTTAATGATTTATATCGTGGGAATCAGCTTGTGGTCCCCACAAGGATGAGGGGTCTGCACAACAGAAGACCATGTCTTGGTTCCCTCAATGTGGCATAAACCTGGCACACACAAGCAATCTTGTTTTTGTGAATTGTGGGGCCATTTCATAGACTTCTGTTCATTTTCTAGAGAATTACCCACAGTGAGAAGCACAGGGGGTTCTTACAAGGTAGGGTCTTCCTAAGTAACTTCATGAACCCTCTGAATGTTTGAAAATCATAAATTCTGGGGGTATAAATTCTGGGAGTGAACACTAGAGCAGGCAGCCAACATGGGACCTCCCTAAATACCAGGGGGTGTTCACACACTGCCTAAAGCTACTACTACCCAAATCTTAACCCTAATCTTAATCTTGACTGTATCTTCACCTTAAAATTTAATAATTAATATTGTGAAGACCAGTTTGTGATACCACAAGGGAAGAAAGTGTAAGTTACCTGTTCCCACAATATGGGATAAACATGGTCCACACACACACGTTTTGTTCCTGTGAGTTGCTGGAGGATGGAATGCTTGCAGATCTTGTGTCTTTGCAGCTCCAGTGTGCAGTATGTTTGTGTGTTTGTGCATGGCTGAGTTAGTGTGAATGAAAGTAGGGTTGCATGGTTCAGTGGTCAGGTGTGTCAGATCAGCATGCATCTTCACGCGTCAGAGACAAGATTACAGAGCTAAAATGTCAAAGTGAATGTTAAAGATTAAGCTGGGACATATTTTGGATTACTGACTGATTACTTACTGCAAAATGCTCTTTTATATAAGATATTAAAAACGCGATTGCTGCCTGTGTTCTACATTACGCATTGTCCACAAAAGGACACTATCTATTATATTTAAATGCATCATATGCCCACTGTTAAACATACAGCACATCTAGTATGTTTATCCTGTATAAATGTGTAAAGTTACAGATTGTCCATCATTTTTGTATGTTTTGGAGCAAATCTTGTGCTGAACATTCATTCTTACATGACTGGAAGCTGAACCGAAGAGCTGTGGCGTTTTGTGGTGTGGTGATGCCCCCTGGTGGTTACACCTATTTTTTCAAGGGCCCTCAATTTCTTGACAGGATGAAAATCGAGTCTAACTTTAAAAAGAAGACAGTCCCTTTTTATGCACACAAGTACTATGCACTGGAATGGAGTGTATATAACCATATGTAATAGCAACTAATGTATAAATAACTATATTATCAATTCTTTCTCTAAGCAACAAGTATGAGACATTCTACTATATGACATTTAAATTGGGTCTGTGTGGTTTAAGTGGGCTTGCATGTGACCATTGGTAAGATGGTGAGTGTCATGGATCCAAGGATATATGCATACTGCACACTCACATACTGAAGGTATGTACTTGTTTAATGGTCAAACAGTACTGGATTGATTTTAGTACATACTTGTTAAGCATGCCATTTTGGACGCAGTCTTATTTCAAACAGTGGTCCGTCTCCTCATTTATAGTGTGTCTGGTTTTGTCTGCCCTTTCCAGCAAGCTGATTGGCTCTTTTTATTGAAGGGTGTGATTTTCCCTCTAAACACACGCTATGTTAAGCATTACGACCATCTTCATATTTCTACCACTGGCCAGTCTTCTCATTTATAGCTTCTCTGATAAAACTAAAAACGTGCGTATTGCACCTTTAAATGACTGGAAAAGCTGTGGCGTTTGGTTGCGCAATGATGCCCCCTGGTGTTTACACATACATTTTCGGGAGGGACAAAAATAATTTTCTTTACTAAAAAAACACAAGGCCATAAAAAACCTACTCTCTTTATGCACGGAAGCATTGTGCATTAAAATCCAATGTATAAAATCTAAATAACTAAAACGAATGTATAAATAACCATATTAGCTCTTACACTGTTCTCTTTAAGCAATAAGAAGTATGAATTCTACTAATTCTAGTATAGATTTAGAAAGTATGTACATAATGGAAAAGTATGACGTTTTAATTTGGACTGTGTGGTTTTAGTCTGTTGCTGTTAAGAGAAAATCAACTAAGGGTAATAAGAAGATGTCTTCAGCCTCCAATAGCCATCAGGCTGGGGATCAGACAACCAGTTAACATGTACAAAATAGATGAAAAATCAACCGACAAGCAATAGCCTAAGGACAAAACGAGATACAGTTCCAGACGTGGCTCAAACTTTGACCATTTCTGCCTGAGCTGAGGAGAAACAGCAGCCCAAACTGACGTGTCTTAGAGAGATCAGAGAGATGACGTGTCGCTGAAGAGCCTCTCTCTCTTTTAGCTGCGAGACAGCGGGCTGATGCCACACAAGCTCTGCTGATCCACTTCACTGGGACCATAATCCGACCGGGTCACGGACAGAGCACACCATGGCTAGTGAGTTTTGCCGTTTGTTTTATGTTACTTGGTGTACGTTTTGCAATGTGTAGTTTAGTGTTGATATACAGGGACAGCATTTAGCCTGTTTGAATCTTCCAGGCCTCCTTCTGCTTTCTACTAAACACAGCTAGATTCAGTGAGCAGGCTACCCGGTTACCTACCTGACGGCTTTAAAATAGCTTAACTGCTAGCAGTGATGTTTTCTGAAGAGGAGCCTTTTATTTTGGGACTTTTAAAACACTCTCTGACTTAAATGCGTCTTTTTATTAGGTACAGTTTACGTTTCTCTAACATCTTTAAGCGAGACTAGCTAACTAGCTAGCTGGCTAACTGTAGTTGCAGATCCGTTAACGTTATGTTAACGTTACAGTCTGGCTACTTATAATACAAGCTGTCATAAAAGTTATTGTAAACAGCTGTACATTTTTTTCCATGTAACATTAAATATTTTTTACAGCTTTACGGTGGTTTATACGGTTAGACATTAATTGAATGGGACCAGGTAGGGCAGGGTAACATTGGCTAGCCGGCTGTCTAGACTGAGCATTATCCGTACGCTAAGTTGAAATGATAAGTCCTGTGTTTGCTGCTGCTTTAAAAGTATGTTTATGCTCATATATAAACTTTTTTTGTTCAATTAATGTTAGTTCTTTTTAAGTTTGTTGTTAAACCACAGTTGTTTAACGTCTGGGTTGTAGTGATGACGTTGCATGAGAAGCTCTGAGAGTCTCCAGGCAGTAAACAGCTAAAACTGTAAAGATGTCCAGTGGTGTTTATGAATGGAAATGTTTCCTGCACTGCTCTAACATACTTCTTACACCCATTCTTTTGCAGTTAAATTTTTGGAAGTGATAAAACCCTTCTGTGCAGTATTACCCGAGATTCAGAAACCAGAAAGAAGGGTATGGACTTTTCTATTTCAGTGCACGTTGCTTGTTTTCCAAGTCATGTAGCCAGCTTGCACCAATATAACCACTTTTTTGTTACAGATTCAGTTTAGAGAAAAGGTGCTATGGACAGCCATCACCCTATTCATCTTTCTGGTGTGCTGCCAGGTATGTTTGCTCTACTTTGATTTACTGTCCATGCAAATTATAAGGTCTGCATGTGAGCCATGTGTACATAAGCTTTCATATTGATCTTTCACTTCTGAACATGTAGTAATATCTAGTTAACACACTATTGAACCACTAATGTTTTTTTTTTAATCTTTAGATTCCCCTCTTTGGCATCATGTCATCAGACTCTGCAGATCCTTTCTACTGGATGAGAGTCATTCTTGCGTCCAACAGAGGTAACAGTATCGTTTTCATAATAATTATTACATATCACAAAAAAATTGTTACCAATATATATGTGCCATCATATGTTTATTATTAGATATATTGTAATTTGTTTAGGGTTTTTTTTTGTTTATACTTACTGACAAGTTCTGCTGCAATAGAGTATTGACTGCAAATGTAATGGTTACAGGTACTCTGATGGAGTTGGGTATTTCTCCCATCGTTACCTCTGGCCTGATCATGCAGCTTCTTGCCGGAGCTAAAATCATTGAGGTCGGAGACACACCTAAAGACAGGGCGCTGTTCAATGGAGCTCAGAAACGTATGTACTTTTTCTCGCAGATGCACTTATAAGACTCGTTCTCTTTTTTAGAGACTTAGACCCCATTTACTTCTGGCCACTTCCCTGTACAATTGAAACTCCTCCCTATGCTGTACCCCACTGGACATGTGGTCCATGTCTGTGAGGAAAACTAATAATGATGATGATAATGAAAATGAAGGACAGATGTGACCAGATAACACAAAATGCTTAACAGCAGTATGGACAGACACTACTTTAGAGGTTGAACAGATAAATAGTTGATCATTGTTTTTTGATTTGTGGTTTTACACAGCAGTTGGATTTGCATTTGACTACAAAGTGTAAACGCATGGGCCCTTCTCAAAATACAATCTAGATACTAGTCACATGACATTATTAGGTATAAACAGGTTTTTGCTGTTAATATTATGAAATTTGTTTGAATTTGTATGACTTGGACCTGAATTGTTTTGTAGTAACATGTTTTCTCCTGCTTATTTTCCCAACAGTGTTTGGAATGATCATTACCATTGGCCAGGCTATTGTGTATGTGATGACTGGCATGTATGGAGACCCTTCAGAAATGGGAGCTGGAATTTGTCTGCTCATCATCATTCAGGTAGAATTCAGTTCTTGTCAATTTACAGTAACCTACTGGAGCTTGTACTGTGACCTACAGAAGTTGTACATTCTACTCAGACAACCTTGTCAGATGTCTCTGCTGTCTGATTAAGTACCATGTGACAGCATTCAACTCTCTTTAGTCTTATCTCACTTGATGAGCACCGTTGCTATGGAAACCACCTAATCTCTTTTAGCCATTTTGACATGATGGCTGTTTTTGGGAGCACATTAAGAATGAGTTTGAAGCTATTTTAAAGATGTTTGGAGATATTTGTACATTGCATTTCCAAGAGAGGTCTATTTTTGTCTTGTTTGAAGTCATTTAAAAGTAATATTTTCTCTCTGTAGTTGTTTGTGGCTGGTCTGATAGTGCTGCTGCTGGATGAGCTACTCCAAAAGGGTTATGGATTGGGCTCAGGCATTTCTCTCTTCATCGCCACAAACATCTGCGAGACCATTGTATGGAAAGCTTTCAGCCCTACTACAGTCAACACAGGCCGAGGTATGCACCATCATCCTCATACCTAGTGCCCAACATGCTGGGACCTGCAGCAGATACACAAATGAATAGTCCTTAAATATTTAAGGGCTGCTTTAAGACACAAAGGTGGAACTCTAAGGCATTTCTACAAACGGTTCCTTGAATGTGTATGTAATGGTTGTTGTTTTGTTTTTTTTACTTTTTGTGAGTTAAGCGGTGATTAGTTAGTTTGAACTTATCAAAGACAAACTTGGGTTTAGGAGAGCTGTGAGTGTTGGACAGTGTTAACCTTCAAAGGTCATTTTACAATAGGTTACTGTTCAGAGTTGTAATTTATTTGTAATCTTGTTGCAGGTACTGAGTTTGAGGGTGCCATCATTGCTCTGTTTCACTTGCTTGCCACCCGTACTGATAAAGTACGAGCTTTGAGAGAAGCTTTCTACAGGCAGAATCTGCCCAACCTCATGAACCTCATCGCTACCGTCTTTGTCTTTGCCGTGGTCATATACTTCCAGGTTGCCTATTGTTTATTTTTACTGCATACACATTTTTAATGAATGTCTATTTAGCAGTTAATATCTTTGTTCTTTTTAAGCAATTACCGTTAGTGTGTGCTAGTTAACTAGCAAATCTCTGTGCTTCTCTCTCAGGGCTTCAGAGTTGATTTGCCCATCAAGTCTGCACGTTACCGTGGTCAGTACAACACATATCCCATCAAGCTCTTCTACACCTCCAACATTCCCATCATCCTGCAGTCTGCTCTAGTGTCCAATCTCTACGTCATCTCTCAGATGCTTTCCACTCGATTCAGTGGCAACTTTCTTGTTAACCTGCTGGGAACCTGGTCGGTAAGTAACCAGTCTTGGGAGTGATGCTCTCACTAGTACGTTTTTATCTTCTCATGAAGGTGACAGATAATTTTGTATGTGTAAAGCACTGTAATGAGATTTACGGTTTATTTTAACAGGACACGTCAAGTGGAGGGCCAGCTCGTGCTTACCCAGTAGGAGGTCTCTGCTACTACCTCTCCCCACCAGAGTCATTTGGCTCTGTCCTAGAAGACCCAGTCCATGCTGTCATCTACATTGTCTTCATGTTAGGATCATGTGCCTTCTTCTCAAAGACCTGGATTGAGGTTTCTGGGTCTTCTGCCAAAGATGTGAGTGTAGCAGTTTTTTTGAGGCATGAGGCTCAGTTGTGATGATGTATGTAAAACAGCGTAGTTTGTGTTGTATTTTTAATGTATTACTATGTTTTGTATTATAGGTGGCAAAACAACTGAAGGAACAGCAGATGGTGATGAGAGGCCACAGAGACACTTCCATGGTTCATGAACTCAACAGGTAAAGAACATCAACCACCTCTTATGGAGCAATGTGAAGTACAGTAAGGTTAAGAATATAATGAAATAATCTTGTGTTATGTTTTACTATAGATACATCCCCACAGCTGCAGCCTTCGGAGGACTGTGCATAGGTGGTCTTTCTGTCATGGCTGATTTCCTAGGAGCCATTGGTTCAGGAACAGGAATCTTATTGGCTGTCACAATCATCTACCAATACTTTGAGATCTTCGTTAAGGAACAAAGTGAAGTAGGCAGTATGGGTGCTCTGCTCTTTTAAGAAAACCCTCCACAATCACACAAGACTGACACAACCTCCGTTCCTTAACATTTTTTTATTATATTTTTGTTTTATCATATGGACACAATCAGTGCTCTGCCTCTCAGAGGTATTTGCATAATACATATTTTTTTCCCAGAAGACCTGCACATCACACAAGTGGGCTGGATCTTTTTTTTTTTTTTTTCCTCTGGGGAAAGTAATTGGCAGCATGATCTCCCAGAATTCAGCATGGGAATGTACTCGTCCCTTTTTTTCATGTTTTAGGACGTCCCATTTTGTCCAACTCTCAAGCCAGTAGGCTTTTGCTGCGTATTTAATCATGTTTCCGATGGTTAAAAGCACAAATGGTTAAAGATCTGGAACTGGCTGAACCCAGTGAAGTGGATATATGCAGCATGTGTTGGCTTTGTCAACCTCGATTTAAACCAGTGCCAGTGTATGTGTGATCAGGTAACCACAGTGTCATGCCATGGAGACTGTTAATTGATCCGTTGTAAATAAAAGCTTTTTGACAGAATTTCTGAAGTAAGAGAGGTGTGTCTGCGTGTTCATCTGTTTGTTTTTTAGGTGAACTTTGCTTGGATTTGAAACAAAGAGATAGCTGTGTCTTACCCATTTCAGCTCATTGTAAGCTTTGGTTTGAATGCTTACTAGAGTGATTGTAAGAATAGAATCTTGTACTGCTGGAATACAGTTCTTTCAGTGACTTTGATTTATTTTTTCAACTAGCTTGTCTGTTTTGTCAAGTAATAGTGAGAATGTTGGTCTTATTGGTATGAAATTTGACAATATTATTGTTATTTTTATTATTATTATGACTTGCTTTTCTGTATTATCTATAGTATTACAACATAGTGTTCTGCCTACTCTCTACACTACACTTTGAAGCATTGTTTACTGCACATAGCAAAATCTGCCTCACGTTGTTCTTTTGACTAATTCGGTTAGAAGGACAGAACGCTACCCCAAGCAAAAGAACTTGATGTTTTAATAAAAGCCTTTAAATAATCAAATTCTTGATAGTTACATTATTTCAATTTTGGAATCAAAACCAATCAATCAAATTTTGAAAAAAAAAAAAGTTCATCTTTTATGTGTGGAATTTCTTACAAATAACATGATTCAAACTGGCTACGCTCTTATCTTAAATAAGAAAACTGACCACTACACTTCAGAGAAAGTGTTTGGTGGGGATGTATCGCAAGAAGACTGGTTAATAATGTAATAATAACTTCACACCCAGTTCCAAAGTGTCTGCTTTTTAAAGGTAACCCTGACTGTTAAGATTTACATGCCTTAAAACACTGTTCATGTCCAGTACTATCAGAATATGACATAAACAACATAGGACAACATAACATATGTCAAATTACTCTTAATAGTCGGCCACCATGTCACACTGATGTCATGATTGTGGTGGAGTCCTACTGTAAATGAGACAATGTAAAATGTAAAATTAAGCATGGACTGGTTTAAACAGCATATTTAAATGGTATTGTACATTGACATGTACTCCATATGCCTATGTCTGAACCTGAGCCCTGTAATGTACACTGTGGTATATAACAGCGTAGCAGGAGGCTACATTGCTCCATGCTCCCCATTTTGAGGCAACTACATTTGAGGAAGCTACATTGTTCTCCGTTTTGAGGCAAGCCAGTGACCCCAGAGTCCCTGGATGCACAGGGCCACTTGAACTCCACCCTTGCAGTTGCAGCGCAGATGTTACAGAGTGCCCACTGTCACACGGCTGGGTACACTTTTACGGCTGCATGCATCACCAGTCCTCCCTCGATGGCTACATTCTCTTCCCAGGGGTAGCAGAATGGGCCTGAGCACTGAGTCCTTCTTCCCATCGCGGTGGATCTTCCAACCTCTACCGCCCAACAAGCCATAGACTCCAGTGAGAGTGCATAGGTCAGCTGGAGCCTGTCCCTTGGCCAAACCCACCTTGCACTGGCCCTGCCTCCCAGCCTTCCTGCACAAACTCCAGCATCCAACCTCACTGCAGAACGTCAACAGGGTCTCTTCTGGCTGGGCTTCACCGTCAAGCTTCGTGGCTCTGCCTCCTTTTTTTAAAAGTTCCTGCCTCTGAGACCAGTATGACTGCACAGAAGGGTTACAAAGTGTCCACTGTCCCAGTAAAAACAAACACACACTGCTAGCACACGGTCACTGTTGCCTGTTTTGCCATTTCTCTAGTAAACTACATTTTATTGTGATCAGTGTTTGAAGGTTTAAAGGTCTAATTAAATAAGAACAGATTTATGGTTGTGCTGCCCAGGCCTCCTAATTATTAAGAATACATCAACAACACAGTTTTTGAAGACTTTCTAAAATCAAGGGGAACTATAAACTACAGGAGTGTTTCTAAATACCTGTTGACAGGAAATTAAATAAATGAATCTTACATTTTATATTACTAACATAACCTTTTATGGATTTGTTGTAAAAAATATATAGATTTTTTAAAATTGGTATCTTAATGGTATTATGTTTAATTTACTCTTAAAAGATATAAAATCATTAAAAATAAGTTTTTAGACATTTTCTGGATATGCATCTGTTTGAGGATATGGAAATGAGTTGTTTTTGTGACCTCACAAAAACAATACATTAATAAAAGATTTTGCAGTTTCAATGTGTCCATATACGGACTGCGTGGTCATTGTACATTTTGAATCATATTTACATACTACGCCACACTGTCTCCTTTAGAAACGGGAAGATATTTTTTTTTTTTTGTGATATGGTCCCTTTAAGTAAGTTCGAGGCCATTTTGTCGTCCTGCTGTTGGTCACTGACTTCACTGCTCCTCTGGCCGCTGTCTGGCGCTGAGCGGGTGCTGATGCAGCAGGACGGGTTTAGTGCTGGTGGGTTCATGCGTCGTCGGAGTCGAAAAATATCTACCCGACAGTGACGAGGTAAAACTACTGTAAGAAATCAGATTAAACCAAACCCGCCGATGTGCGAGCTGGCGATGCGTATTTTCACAGTGAAGACCGCTGACTGTCGGAGAGCATCATCATTAGCCAACACGGCTAGCTAACGGTAGTTCTGCCAGTTATTAATCGACAACGCAGACTTACACATTTTAACAGTTAGGACAGTTAATTTCGTGATTTTATACGCTGTCGTTGTAACGCTCATTTTGTTGACTTGATAGTCAGCACTTAAGTTAGTTCCGTGACCTCGCCGGGAAAGATGAATAGCCTGACAGGAACAGCCAGCTAGCTAACATGGCTTAAACAAGTCCTCGAATTTGACGTTAGATACGGTTAATATATTAATGTCTCCAGCTAAACACACCATTTTCGCGATTTTTTGAAAGTACGGTTATTCTGTGAATCAGTAAACTCAATGTTTTTGTCTGCCAGCTGGCGCTTCCGTAGCTAGCTAGGTCAGCTAGCCGTTGCATGGACTACTCAATGTAGCTAGTTTAGCTAGGGTGGGCTTAACAAATACTCTATACACTAGCACGTTTAAAGGAGAACTGTAGCTAAAGTAAAACATGTAACCATCACTTCACCTGTTCTCGACATGCATCTCGCCTTTTCCAGTCGTGCCACAGCTGTCTCAGGAGTGAGATTCTTGTTTAAATACTAACAGGTAGCTTTTCTGATGACGTATCTTGAAGGTGAAAAGAGCTCAACTGAAAGGGATGTTGGGTATATAGATATTTCAGGCTGGGCTGTTGGGATTTTTTTTTCATTAGCCGGTAGTGACACAAAGTAACACTTATCGAATTAAGTGTTAAAGGAACAATATGTAAAATTATTTTTAGCATTTAAAGAAAAAAGCATTTTGATGGTTATGGTGATGTAATTAGCCCCTGTCTGGACTGCCTCGTAATACCACTTTGTACATCAAGAGGCAATAGTGAGTCACTGTAGGGTCGAGTTTGCCATCAGTCAACATGAGAAGATAAAGCAACTGTGCCTTGATGGTGTTTTACTATCTCTTGTCAAGCATGTTAAAGGTGCCTGCTCCTGGTTACATCATTTAAGGACAGGTAGCCAGTGAAAGGAAGAGTAAACACCGCAATGGCTAAAGCTTTTGCCAAGTGACCATCACAGTGACCGCTGCCTGCTCGCGTCAAGCATTCACGTTTAGCAGCAAACAAATGAAGTGTTTATAAATAGAAGAACGTTGTTGTTGCGTTCCACCATTGGAGAAAATTCTAAGTTGGCTTAAGGGATGAATTTTAATGCTTTATGTTTCTTCTAGCCTGTTATAAATTGAAGGGGAAGAGGGACGAGGGACTGTGCATGTCCTGCGGTTATGTTTTCTCTTATTGTTTGACGGGTTGCGTTATAAGTTATAAATTGCCCCTTCAATGCTGTTTTAGACTAGAATGCCCCTTTAACAGCTGGTGCTTGAGGCACAATGTGTTGCTCAGTATTTAAGATTTGGAGAACGACCACCCTTGACTTGCAAAGTTCATTGTCTGTTTGACCTGTGTCTTATAAAAAAGTCTGTAGAATTGTGAAATACAGCTAAACATAGTTATTCTGGTTCTGTATACTAAAATTAACCTTGTCTCATAGGTTGGTTGCGTTTGTCTTATCGGCCCCACTCCAGTAAGCCATGGCTGAACCTGAACTTCTTTTGGACTCCAATATTCGCCTGTGGGTCGTCTTACCCATTGTGTTCATCACCTTCCTTGTTGGAGTTATTCGACATTATGTTTCAATTCTGCTGCAGAGTGACAAGAAACTCACACTAGAACAAGTTTCTGACAGGTAACCTACTCGACTTCTGTGTTCACCAAATGTTGTCAGAAGGATACATAAGGGTATTTGATACACCAGAGGAATTTCACATTTAATCCTATTTAACCCATTTGTACAATGGAACACCCACTAGTGAACACAAACTAGGGGCAGTAAGCTCCCTTACCTGAAGCAGTGGAAAGCCCTTTCGGTCACCATGCTGGTTCCCAAACCTAACAAAAAATGTTAGGAATGATCACCTACTTGGTAACTGATTTAATTATCTCAGGCTGTGCTCAGGGTGCACAATTTTGATCCCAGGGGGCCAGTGTCCTGCTGAGTTTGGTGATTTACCTGATTGGTTGGAGCAGGAAAACTGTGCAGTACACCAGCACTCCTGTGCACCCCTGTCGTAGACCAAAACTTAGTGGTCCAAATTTGGCCCCCTGCTTTAAACGAAGTAATTGAAAAGTCACTGAAGCAGGTCAGCGAGGCCCTGAGGATTTGTTTTAAGAACTGCTGTCTTAGACTGACAATGAGGACTGTGAGCATTACCAGTATAATGAACAAACTGTCATCTTTCCTATATTTGCAAAACAAAATAACCATTTTGACTTTTATTCATTAACTCTAAATGTGTAAAGACATGTGAGATACTGTGATGATCAATGGATGAACCAGTTTGAAGCTGCTTGACCCGAATCTGAAAATGACTGCATAACCTAATTGGTGCTGTAGAGCAATAACAGCTTTAATGTTTCCAAGCCTCCGCTAACTGCTGAGCTTGTTCTATGACCAAACTGTGACCTTCCCTACTGTAAAACCATAGAATTTATATATTTAGATTTCTTGTTTTGCCCATTATTCATGTCTGTACGTTAAGTCCTTGTGTGTTCTGTTCATTATACAGCCAGGTTCTCATCCGGAGCAGAATATTAAGAGAAAATGGAAAATACATTCCCAAACAGGTGACTTTTTATCATTTTGTTGGATTTATGAGTTTTTCTGATGACTGTGACTTTTTGACATTTCAAAAGCAGTTAGGTGAAATGATAAACTGATATAAAGTTTTGCATAATATTAATTTCAAGAATATTCATGTTTTTTGATAGTCCTTCCTAATGAGGAAATTTTACTTCAATAACCAAGATGATGGGTTCTTTAAAAAGACAAAAAGAAAGGTGGTGCCTCCTTCCCCAATGACTGGTAAGCACTGCTATTTTATGCAAAGCTAGTTTTTGTGATATAAACATATTTGATTACATTTTTGAAGCGCTGTTAAATCTGTGTGTTTATCAATCCAGACCCCAGCATGTTGACAGACATGATGAAAGGCAATGTGACAAATGTCCTTCCCATGATTCTTATCGGTGGTTGGATCAACTGGACCTTTTCTGGGTTTGTCACAAGTAAGAGCTTTTTTTGTTTTAAACAAAAGAATTGCACAGAAATTGTACATGGGTAGTGTTTTTATTAATTGATTTAAGACTGAGCATTTGTATTTTGTATTTTTCTGGACTGCCAGTCGAGCTCCTGCACTCTCTGATTATGTATTCATGCATATATAAGGCATGCAGATTGATTTTTGGGTGTTGTCAAGGATGGTACCTAAAAGAATATATATATGTTGATCTAGAAGGTGTTCAGTGTAAGTGTGTCAGTTACCCACTAATTCCCTTTAATTCTTCAGCTTGGAGAATGTAATGTCAAACGTTTCCATAAACAGTTTGAAAGGTTGACTCATCAAACCACAGTACACATTTCCATTGTGTGTCAGTCCATTTCAGATGAGGTTGATGGATACTGGATGCAGTGATTGACAATGTTTTGAGTATTTTTAAGCCCACGCCCATCCCAGTTTTAAAATCATTACTGTCTAAGGGTCAAAGGTCATGAGCATTCATTCATTCATGATTTTTGGATTTTTACTTTCTACACAGTGACTTCGCTGGACCAAATTTTAATGATATTTATAATGCATAATATCATTTAATGATATTATGCATTATAGAGGGTAAAAACCCTTGCAGTTCCTGTCTGAGAAATGTTATTTAAAGGCTGTTGGATTTTTTTGCTGATGCGTTTTTGGCAAAGTGGTTCCTCCTTTCTACAATTTTCATTGAAATGTAGACTGACGTAAATTTATAAAGCTTGCATTTTAGCTTCTTCTTCTTATTGTTGTTGTTATTATTGTTATTATTATTTTTGGCTTATAGGTACGATTCAGGGCTAATAAAGTAAATGTTCTCTCCGCAGCTAAGGTGCCATTCCCTCTCACACTCCGTTTTAAGCCAATGTTGCAGCAAGGTATTGAGTTGCTCTCACTTGATGCATCCTGGTAAGTGATTTCCAACAAGGATTAAAAAGATAATGTTTTAAGAATGATGTTCTGCTGTGTGTCACTGCGCATAACAAAATCATCAGAACATAAGCAAATGTCTTTTCTGGTGTAATAAATGCATTATTTGGTGAGACTGGGTCATGAGTGTTCTTGCTGTTTACATTTACAGGGTAAGCTCAGCGTCTTGGTATTTCCTAAATGTTTTTGGATTGAGAAGCATGTATTCTTTGATTCTTGGACAAGATAATGGTAAGAATCTTGTTTCCTGCTTTTTATAACTTCATATTATGTAGTTTGCAGTTTAGTGAACATCATGTGGAGTGTGATTTTGTTTGATATTATGTGATGTTAATTTTAACGCTGTTGCGGTAACAGGTGCAGATCAGTCTCGAATCATGCAGGACCAAATGAGTGGTGCTGCTATGGCAATGCCTGCAGACACAAACAAAGCATTCAAGGTAACAGAAAAAAATGCATAAATAAGCCGCATACAAAAAACACAAAACCTTCTACTGTCCTCATTTGTGTTAGTCGATGAATGAATTTGCTTTTTAATGAGTAGATGGAGAAAATTTGGATTTAACTTTTTACTTCCTGTGCTGCAATGAATCCAACTAAACTAACGGTGCTGTCTTTTTAATGTAGATGTCTATTGGTATCCATGATGTGCTAGAAAATTATATTATGATCAATTGTAATGGTCAAGAAAATTGTACATTTTGTAATGTTGCCTAGCCGTAACATAACCCAACACAAACATTGAGCTTTGGCCCCCAAAGTTTGGGCTCCCATGTGATGCTATATTGTCCCGTGTTTCATTTGTATTATTAGTTATTTATAATATGGCATTTGTTCAGATGGTGTGTTCCAGCCTGAGAGGGAATTCCACAGATATTTTAAATGTCTGTATTACTCAGTCATTCAGATGTAAACAAAGGGCATGAATTGGTGCATTGTACAGAAACAGACTATTGTTAGACTATTTTGCAGTGGTGATGATGGGGACGTGATATTTGTGGTAGGCCAAACATTATGGCTAAGCTATCATAAAGCAGAAATTTGAAAAAATCTTTAGATTTTCTCTCTGCTTTTAGATATAACCGGGCTTCTAATAGACAATAGGTACCCAGCTATTGTCCCCTGCCCTAGATATTGTAGTTTTCCCAGCTCCCAATGCAACCGCTTTAAGTCATGAGGGACTTAATGTGTTCATTAGGTGGATCAGGTGTGATGGAACCATGGGAAACTTTTTATGTGCAGGGCATTAGGTAGCCTATGAACAGTATTGGAAACCACTGCAATAGACTGTTTGGTTTTAGTTCATTAAACATTACTGTTCTTCATCCTTAGGCGGAGTGGGAGGCACTAGAACTAACAGACCACCAGTGGGCGCTGGAAAGCGTGGAGGAAGACCTGATGAGCAAGGACTTGGACCTATCTGGCATGTTCAGCAAAGATTTGCCAACAGGCATTTTCTAAGGGGCTGTTAGTCTAAGGAGAGGCTGTCATACAGAATCTAATTATAATTAAATTGTGTGGACTGCGTGGTTTGGAACGGATGGGACACATTCTGGTATCTCTAGAGGACCTGCATAAACCTCACTGCAACATATCACGTGCATGCACTGTTCTCTGTTGTTGTTTTTTGTTTTTTGCCCTCATTATCCTGCAGTTTTTGTATTGTAGATATAATTTAGGATTAATGAAATTAAGCTTTATAACGTTTAAACTTTATAACACACTTATGATGCTATCTGTAGTACAGGCAAAATTATAGCAGCACTGCAGTAGTAGGCTATGGGTGGTATGTTCTGTTTTTTTTATCAATTAGGAAGTCATCTATAGGTTAGACTTAAAGCAGGTTTGGTTGAGTTTAAAGGCCATCTGAACTTCAAAATTAAGTTAAACAGTGGTATTTTCTTGAACGACATTCCCTCATTATAATAATCTTCTTATTTTCTTTAAAGTATCCCATTTGTGTTATTTTTTAGACTGGGTAATTAACTGGACCAAATAAGTAATTGGATAGATTTAATAAGTGGACCATTCCAAAACAAATGGTGTTCGGTCACATGGATCTGACAATTTACAGTGAATTATTAGAGCTTTCCTCTACTTACAGTAGCTAAGTGTGGTCCTCCTGTGTCACTGATTCCCAATTATTATAGATACATTTCTTTTTAAGTACCTGATAGTCTCTCTTTACTATTTCTAGAAACTCACGATTCATTGTTGTGCTTAGTTTTGTATTATTTATTTAATTTGTTTTGTAACATTTTATGTTTTGTAAAGTGAATTTTGACGCCATCATGCACTTGCAGAAAGTGTTTATCCATAATAGAACTTGTTTTTACCAAATCTGTGTTTTTGTGCCATAATTTACTCTCAGCTATGAAAACAGACTTTCTGATATTGACAAATCTTACTTTTCCATTCTCTACTGGGCAGACAATTCGATGAACAGGCTAATAGGATCCATGTTTAGGATTACATGTTACAGCGCTATGTATAATCACAGGCACAGAGCACCAGCCACAGAAACCCCCCCCCCCTTCATGTTATAGAGTTTTCTGTGCATGTACATGTGTGCAAAGTTATACAGCCCAAAGTACTTGTCAGAGGGAGAAACTCTCTTTCACAGAAACTTTACCTTATCTCTGTTACAAGCTTATGTTATCATGTAACATAATACCTAAAATAGCCTGCCTAATGAAAAGCTTGGCATGCCCTCTCACAATGCACAGAGAGCTATAAAAGTAAAAATGAAGTGTCCTGCTCTATTCTGTCTTGTGAAGGTGAATTAGGTCTACCAACTTGTTCTGCCTTATTTTAAGGTTCGGACTCTGGCTCAAATACGGCTGAACCGGCGGCGTTACCGGTGTCCGGAAGTGAAAGCAGCTGTCTTGTAAACCAGTGCCTTAGAAGGCAGTCTTGTCCACTGGAACAGTGCTCGTGTTTTCTGCTATATTTTTTTACCCACATTGGTGTGGACATGAAGGATTATGGTATATGTAAGGCAGTGAAAGATGAATGTTAAATTTGGACATGACTGGGTACCTTCCTACCTCAGAATATTGTATAAGTAGGCAGCATTTATTACGTTTCAGATACATTGTAAGAATAGCCTTGGCTGTGTGTGGGAGGAGCTGAGTAGGTGAGCTGCCCAATCAGAGCACAGTGGGGCCAAAAGACACAGGAGCTCTAACAGTGTTTTAGACAGAGATTGAATACAGAAATACAGTATAAGAAAAATATTGTGTTTTGTACCCCAAAAATAATATTACAAATACTGAAAATGAGCATACTATTTAGCCTTTAAATTCTCTGCTAACTTGAAGCTGTGAACAGAAATGTTCAGTTGTCATGTTGCTGGGCTTGCTGACCTTTGTGGTCCCTAAACGGTGGGGTTTATATATATATATCTGTGTCATACTAGAGATACCTATTTTATTACTGTGTATTACGAGCATCCTGTCATTATATATATATATATATATATATATATATATATATATATATATATATATATATATATATTATACACACACACACAGACGATAACTGGTTTAGAAAAGCCACCTGTGTCAACACTGCCTAGTTAAACTAGTAGCTATGTGGTTGAAATCTCAGTTCTACCTCGTTACACTAACTGAATACTTTATGAATATAAGGTGCTTGACGTACCTCTACTGCTGAAGGCATGTAACTGCGGCTCCCAGGACTTGGAGTTGGTGTGTTTACTAGCCTAGCCAGCAGAGCTAGCGCGCTCCCTACAGCTGCGCGCCCACACGCGCTGCGGGTTCACTCGCTTCACGATGGCGGAGGGAGGCGGACCCGAGTCGGGGAACGCTTCAGATCCTGATGCGGAGCCGGGGTCGGTTCAGACGCCAATACCTTCTATCGAGAGTCAAAAGCAGACAATTGGAACGCTGCTGAAAACCACACTCCGAAAGGGAGATGAATGGTGAGACAACAAACATACAACGCTGGCTTTACATTGGATCAAAGTTAGCCAACCTGCTGGTGTAGCCTCGTTCAGGGCTTGTGCTAGTTAGCTAGCCTTCGCTAAACGCCAGTATGTGAACGGGTTCAGGCCTACCGCTTCAGAGTGGGTCGGGAAGTGGGAGCTAGGCTGAAATAGCTAGCTGAGCTTTTATAAAACAGGTAAAGGTTACATAGCTTGGAAACATTTAAGTATGCCTGTCCTGCCTACAATAAGGTGAGACTAGCTAGGCTAGCGCTAAGTGATTCATGGACCGTCTTGTTGGCTAGCGTTAGCTAACCTAGCTGGCTGGCTAAGGTTACCGGTATGTGTCAGAACATTCTCTCAGTAGCTGATTACGATAGCTCCTCAATTGAACTATGTTCAGGTACCAAAACAGATGAGGTTTAGCCAGGCTCTGTACACACTCCTCCTTATATGGAGCTAGATAAGCTGTAGAGTCGTCCAGTGTTTCTGATAAGGAGCTGGCTAGTTACGTAGACAGCTTGTAAGCATGGTAGCTACTTGGGTATCGATAAGTAAAGTGTAAGGGTCCCTGCAGTCATAGTTATATTAAAGTTGTTTGCTCGATGGAGCCAGTGACACCTCCAAGGGGGAAGGCCGGGCCAAGTAATTCCTTAACTAGACTTCAGTTAAAGGTACATATAAGTCATGTTAACCAAGCTAACTACTGTAGCCCGCTACTGCTTTGTCATGGGCACTGGATAACACCCAGCGACTGTGCTGATTGACACCGAAAGACACTATATACCAATCAATCAGGCAGCCGGGACAGCTAAATAAATAAAGTGTTAGATTATTCTACCCAAGTAAAGGGTTATATTGACGTAGTGTCACGTTATGTTGCCAGAGACAGTCGTAGGAAACAACCGGCTGGTTTAGCTTCGTACTGTCAGTGAGGTTAGCAGTGCAGTGCTTAGGGGCTATTCGTCAGTGGATTGTTGGCTGTGAGTAAGTGAACAGGGCGGCTTCATGGAATTATTTTTTTAAAGTGTAATCACAGGCCGCTCTGCCAGCAATATAACCCAAGACACAGTCAGGAATTTGGCCCTGTTTCAAATAAGTCGAAATGAAACATTTTTCATCTGCCTTTGTCGACCGGAATCCTTGCTAACAAGCTTATGTAGTGGAACAGGTTCCTGCTTTAGAGGAGATTAAGACTTCCTAGTTTATATGTTAATTTTGTAACTGTGCAATGCAAATAACTTGTTTGCAGATTATAGGCAATAGCTGGTTATCACAAATTTATTTATTAATCAGAATTGTTGAAAAAGTTATAGTTTTATTGCTTCCTTGTGTTTTAGCTTGATGATCTTTGCCCATCCTGTCTGTATTCTGTAGGTTTTTGATTGACAGCCGGTGGTTTAAACAGTGGAAGAAATATGTGGGCTTTGACAGCTGGGATATGTACAATGTCGGAGAACACAATCTATATCCGGGACCCATTGACAACTCTGGGCTTTTTTCAGGTAATTATGTGCACTGGGGCTGTGACTCCAGGCAAATCGGATTCCTTTCCCAAATCAGATCTTTTTGCTGTCTCTACTGTTATTTGCTAGAATTTGAGTATCCTGACATTACTGACTAACTGTTTGCATGAGTTACTGTGGTATAAACATAGGCACCAGTAACTTTATGGCAATGCTGGTTATGCAGAATTCAAATTGGGCTGCAGGAGAAATGGATGTACAGCATCTCGTCCTCCAAGCCATTGCTATGTCAAGTCTTTGGTGAGCCTCCAGACTAACACGCCTATGTAAAAATCTGATGGGAATCACATTTCAAACCACCTCCAAATGTGGTTTGGGTCTGATTTGCAAAAGGTTTCATGTGGGTTTTTTTTGACTGTCCCAACCATCAAAAGATTAGTCTGGATATGCCAAAAATGATATTTAGGCTCACAGTATAAATATACCCACATACACCATTAGATGTATTTAGGTATTGATGTGGCTTTTGCTCCAACCAATTTCTCATGATCTTGATTTATGATGATAACAATTTAGAAGTGTGCGTGACTTAACTCCCACGCGTATGTAGTGCTTTAATAGGAGAACACCAAATCACAGATATTAAATGACATTAAATCCAATTTTAAAAAATCTAAATTAATGTGCTGTCTTACAATTCTGGAGAGGGGGTTCGTCTCTCTTTGGCATCTGGCAGCAGGAAGTGGCCACGTTGCCACCTAGAAATGTGCGGGCGATCCCTTGCTGTAATTATGACAGAGCAGTATAACCTCATGTTTAATATCTTTTTGTAGGGATTTTAAGTCTGGATAACAAGGTTCTTATGAAACCAAGTGGTGAGACAGCAGCCAAAATGTCTTTGCAGGACCTAAAACTTGCAGTGCACCATTGAAAGCATGTTCTCTCTTGGATTGTTTGCAGTTCTTAATGGTGTGTATAATTTGTTTTTTCCACATTTGTTTTGCAGACCAAGAAACCCAAACGCTAAAAGAACATCTTATAGATGAGTTAGACTATGTCCTGGTGCCCACAGAAGCTTGGAATAAGCTTGTCAGCTGGTATAGCTGTCTAGAAGGACAGCGACCTATTGTCAGAAAGGTAAAGCACTGCGTTGTCTGAGTTTTATGGTTACATTTTAGTATTGCAGGTATTGTGTATGTATGTTTTTATTTGTACTTATTTACATTTTACAATGATTTGTGATACATCTTGTTACTAGCATATTATTAAAACCAGTGCAAATGTGTATATATATATATATATATGGATGGATGCCGGAACCTCAGTTGTACCTGTACTTTTTAGCTGGTGCAGCTCCTTCAGCCTAATATAACTGCAGTGAAGACCTTGTTGCACTGATCCTGTGTGAAATGGTTAATCTATTGTAATAATTAAAGGAATGGCTCAGCCATTTTAATAGCTTTAGCATAAAGCAAGCTTATCAGTCACAGCTCTGTGCTGTTCTTTTCCTCTATATGCCCTTAATACTCATTCCAACTTATGTAGGTTATGCAGAACACCTTTGAAGCACAATTACAAAGGCATCCGAAAATACATTACACACACATACGTAGCATGTTTTTTTTATGGTCTTTTTTTAGGTGGTGGAGCATGGCATGTTTGTAAAGCACTGTAAAGTGGAAGTGTATTTGTTGGAGCTGAACCTATGTGAGAATGACAACATGGACAATGTGGTCACCCGGCATTTCAGCAAAGCTGATACCATAGGTATGGAACCTCTAACGTTAATGTAATGGCAGATAAGTAGCAAGGCTGAAATGCACTAACAGCATATCCGTTAATCCTTTTGGACTTTAACTTGCCATAAAAGATGGTTTCGTATTTTACACAGTGGAGGTGGAATGGATCTGGATCTGAATTGCACCTGTGAAGGATAGTAATTATTGCATTGCGTCATTGTCTTCCCTCAGATACCATTGAAAAGGAGATGAGGTCTCTCTTTAATATTCCATCAGAAAAAGAAACTCGACTGTGGAACAAGTACATGAGCAACACATACGAGCAGCTGAACAAGCCTGACAGCACTGTTCAGGATGCTGGACTTTTTCAGGGCCAGGTAGATTCTGCTCTATTGTCAGATTCTCTATAGCTCCTAACATGCCTCTATATTCTGCTTCATACCCAATTCAGTTGGTGCGACAGACCGGTTAGCAACTGGAGATTCTGTCCTTGAGTCTTGCTTCAGTTCCTATGAGTTCATTGCAGAGCTGTCTCCTTTCAGGTACTTGTGATTGAAAGGAAGAATGAAGATGGCACATGGCCCAGGCAAGCCTCCCATCCCAAGTAGGTTTATTTAAATGTGCCTTCTTACAGTTCAGCCTTTCCTCAGTAATAGTTGAGGTCAGAGTTGTAATTATTTATTTATTTTTTCAGGTCCAGTACAACCACTTCCCGGACTTTCACTACTTCACCAAAGTTCTCCTCCAATTCGTCTGCCACAGTTTCTTCTACAGTGACCAATGGAGACAGCAGTGGCAATTCTGGCTACATGCTAAACAACAGCACATCTGCTGGTAACAGGTGCGTTTTCACGTCACTCATCTTATGTACATAAGAACCGGTTCATTATTTAGATTTGTCTTCATATAGTGGCTCTTGGCCTGTGATGTATTGAGAAAATTGAGAATGTTTGACCAGAATAAACCAATCAGGACACTTTTGGCTGAAAACCAAAACAGCTAACAGTAACTAATAACAATTTACATAAAATAAATGTCTTAAAACTATTCAGGACTGTAGGCTACAGTATGTGCCTTGAATTGTAACAACAGAAAGTAATTGGTCACCTTAAACAATGAGTTCCATTATTTCTATACTTATTTTTTATTTTTGAATTTTTCACACCTGAACTTTTTTATGGTTTTAAAGAATAAGGCTGCAGAAGTTAGTGGTGTGAGCTTGTTAGTGAGGCCTCCCTCTCTGCATCTTGTGTTTTGCTGTATTTTTGATTTTAAGCGGAATGTCATGTTTTTATGTTTACAAACCTGGCTTTGGAGATGTTATTAGGTGTTGCATATCCTCCATCAGCAGAGATTATAATTATTTCTCTCTGTCTCTCCTTTGCATCATCTCTCCGAGTACCTCATCCTCCTTAAAGAACCACAATTTTATTACAACGTGATAAAAACCTAACCGGGAAGTGAGGCACTGTGTAACTGCAGCAAACATGTTAGCTGTGTGGAAGTATTTTTCAATGCACTTCTTAATAACTTGTTTGTTACTGCTATAAATAGATGCATGTTACAGTCTTTCAGCAGCAATATCGTCATACTGTATTTTTTGGGTGGCAGATTAATGTTTTGTTTTTTTGTTTTTTTCTTAAGTTAGTGTTCAAGAAATTTTAGTTTAGAAATGTTGTGCATTTGTCATTGTTATTATTAGTGTGACATTTTAGCATGCAAACAAAGCAGAAAACTTTTAGATATATCGTAAAATTGGCCAAAAACTACATCGGCTATAGAAAACGGTCGGTCTCTAATGCAGACCAGCACAGTAGAGTGACACTGCACTTGACGCTTCATTGTTGCTTCAGCTTTTTCTGTCTGATTTCTGTTTTTGCATTGACTGTAACCCAAGTAACCACACGAATCTTCTGCAGGTTGGGAGGTTACAACTCATACAGCTCGTCCTATAGTTACAGAGAGTCTGCCTCGCAGCCTGGCCTCTGTGGCCTCAGTAATCTGGGCAACACCTGCTTCATGAACTCTGCACTCCAGGTACACAAACACACTAATGCTTATGCTCACAACCAGTTCATGTTTTCTAGATCTTTTAAACACACACACACACACACACACACACATTCTCTACAATAAATTTCCTCTGTGATTAATATTCCCCATAATATTTCTTTTCAGTGTCTGAGCAACTCGCCTCCCCTAACAGAATATTTCCTGGAGGACCAGTATGAAGCAGAGATCAACCGGGAGAATCCGTTAGGGATGCGAGGGGAGATTGCCGAGGCTTATGCCGACTTGGTCAAACAGATGTGGCTTAGCCGTAGCAGCTATGTGGCTCCCCGCACTTTCAAAGTAAGAAACACTTATGTTGGAACCATTTTAGTTGACCTGTTTACAAAGAAATCACACCCAGCCATAAGTTTATAATACAGTAGATTTGGTGATAAAGCAATAACAGTAATTACCGCAATATAATTTTCCTTGATAGAAATAGAACAGCAAATCGTCATATTTTAGTATTAGTGCGTTCCCAGGCAACAAGACGTGAGTTAATGCAAGTTGCAATACTGGTTTAAACAAATGTTAACTGAGGATGCTGTTGTGAGACAGGGCAAAAGCTAGTTACTGCTTTTAGCAACTGGCTAACACAAAGCAGGGCTGTTACACACACAGCCTGGTTGAGCTGATGTTACTGTAGTGCTCCTACAGAGATCAAACAAGACATGCCTAAAAGAAGGAGGATCTGTTAATGATCTTTTACTTAGACAGCATCAAATATATTACAGTTCTTCATCCTTCAGGTACTTATAATAATAGAGAAATCCAAGTATCTGCTAGTTTGTATTTTAATATTGAAATATGCTGTGACATGCATGTGATAGAAGTAATAGGCATGTAGTGTGTGGTTCATCACTGACATACTGAGTCTGCTAATGTTTGTTGTTTGTACTGAAGCTGAAGTTGGTGGCAAAAACAGCTAATCTGGTAAAGTAGCTTTTGTCCACTCTCCCTTGACAGTTTCATGAAGTGCTCTATTGGTTGTCAGTTGTTTGTTCGTGTTAAGACCAAAACGGTTTAAAACTCGTTTGGTTTATTCAACTAATATTTAGTAGCAAGTGTTTTCATTGTCTGATACAAAAATATTATTGGGACTTTTTTGCCCATATTGCTCCGCCCTCTAGTATTGTATATGATATATTAAGTAACGACTGGTGCATTGGAGGTCCTAATTCTGGAGGGGGATGTTTTTCTGTGCGCAGACGCAGGTCGGCCGCTTTGCCCCCCAGTTCTCAGGGTACCAGCAGCAAGACTCTCAGGAGCTGTTGGCCTTCTTGCTGGATGGATTACATGAGGACCTGAACCGTGTCAAAAAGAAGCCTTATTTGGCCCTGAGAGATGCTGAGGGCCGGCCTGATGAGGTATTACTGCTGCCTCTTTCAGTGTGTTGTCTATACATTGTTATGCACAGTAACTGTTTATTTGTCTGGTACAGCTCTAAAAAATGCCATATTTAAATTGTTTCCTGTAGAGGGTGTGTACTTGTTTTCACTTAGACTGCCAAAACATAGCAGTGCATGCTATTTTAAACGGGTGACATATGCCAATATCATAAAACTTTTAATGTGTCAACTTGATGTTAACAGATTGTAGCTAAAGAGGCATGGACGAACCATCGGTTGCGAAATGATTCCATCATTGTGGATATCTTCCATGGCCTGTTCAAATCCACGCTAGTCTGTCCTGAATGCTCCAAAGTGTCTGTCACGTTTGACCCTTTCTGCTACCTCACGTTACCCTTGCCCATGAAGAAGGACCGTACCATGGAGGTGTTTTTGGTTCGGACCGACCCTCAGTCCAGACCCATGCAGGTAAGACCATTGTTCTCATTGTAGCTGCTTGTTGTACTCTAATTGATTGGACATGTATATACTGGTAATACAGTTGGTTTTATGTGTACACATGTATATAAAAACTTTTAATTTCACTTGTTGTGTACCACTTCAGCACTAGTTTAAATGATTAATATTTTTGAGCTGGTGTTAATGTGTTATATAGGATCAAATAAACATCTTTCCTTGTTTTCCCTGTACTTCTGTGTCCTCCCTAGTTTCGTGTGGTGGTCCCTAAACTAGGCACAGTGGCAGACCTGTGCAGTGCTTTGGCTAAACTGTCTGGAGTTCCAGCAGAAAATGTAAAATGTTACTGTTTTTACTGCTTGTTTATATATATATATATATATATATATATATATCTCGCTGTCAGTCCTTTTTGCAGTTCAGCTAGTGTATACATGATACATATGCCTGCTTTGACGGATTAGTCATCAAGTCACTTTCCCCCTTTTTATCTAGATGGTTGTGGCTGATGTTTATAATCACCGATTCCATAAAATCTACAGAAGGGATGATGGTCTCAACCACATTATGGAAAAAGATGACATCTTTGTGTAAGTTGTTGTTTTTGTGTTTCATTCAATTAAAATTGTGTTTTTAAAATTGCATGGGTATTTATACTTTGTGTGTGTTGCAGCTATGAGGTGTTGGAGGAGGACAGTGAGCGGATGAATCTGCCGGTATACTTCAGGGAGAGACACATGAAGCACAGTGGTGGCTCCTCAGGCACCATTTTGTTTGGGCAGCCGCTTCTCATCACCGTTCCGCGCCACAACCTCTCCCCAGACACACTGTATGAGCGTGTGCTGGAGAGAATTGGGTGGGTGTTTTTCTGCCGTACACAGTGAACACAAAACACTTGAGAGCTGTAGCCATCTCATAGTTTAGGTTTTTTGACCTTGTCATAGATGTTTCACATTTATGCAACAAACTCTCACGTACCAGAATTGATCTAATATCATTGGGCGCATCTTAAATGTGTGCATAGTTTAGACACTACAGCAAAAGGTAAAGTACTGACAAGTTGATGTTTATTGCTTGTTAAGGCGCTATGTCAAGCGCTCACAGGGCACCGTGATGGACAGCAGAGCCTCTGCTTCAGCCACTTCCTCTAACAGCAGTCACTCCGTGGACTGTGGAGTTGTAGCGTCCAATCACAGTGCAGGGCTCAGCAGCTGTAGCAGCCCAATGTCAGATGGGGCATCCTGCAGTGCTGGTTCTACCAATGGAAGCAGCAACTCTGAAACCTGCAATGGGCCTAATGGAGTCTGTGACGGTAAGATGCCCACAAAGTGGAATGTTTCCTGAAATGTATTAATTTTAAAATTTCTTCATTGGATTGACCATTTCTTGGGATTACCACAGGTGACGATGAGGCCATGGACCACCAGGTGAGCCCAGATCCTGAAAGTAGCCAGTCAGAAACTGTGGACGGGGAGGATGAAGGCTCAGAGCCTGAGAATGGACCCATTGGTAGTGTTGGGAAAGCTTCTCGACCCAAACTCTTCTCTTTTAGCATGGTCAACTCCTACGGCACAGCCAACATCAGTCCTTTGCCATGTGAAGGCAATATCCTCAAACTCACACGTAACTATTTTCTTTGTGGTCTTTGACTTTTGTCTTGTTAATCTTTTAGATATTTTATTTTTTAAATTGGGGAAATAACACTATTTTTTCTGACAGCACATTCCACAATAGCTATTGACTGGGACTCGGACACAAAGCGACTGTGCTATGACGACCAGGAGGCAGAGGTTAGCTTGCTATGTTCCTTTTTGGTGTGTGAATGTAGTTCTCTTCAGAATACTGTAAGCTCTGATTTTTCCCCTTCAAGGCCTATGAGAAGCATGAGAGCATGATGCAAGCTCAGAAGAAGAAGGCTACCGTGGCTCTGAGGGAATGCATCGAGCTTTTTACCACCATGGAAACTCTGGGAGAGCATGATCCTTGGTGAGGATGAATATGTTTTCACTAAAATCTTTAGCTTATGTGTATTTTATAAATGTATTCAGCGCAGGTGTAACCAATTCACCAGTTGTCATCAGGGCTTGGAATAAAAGGGAATAAAAAACTGGTTCTCTTTGAGCTATATTTTTTATATTCAGCCATTCCAACCCCTGCATGGGGTTCCAGTGTATTTATGCAGGCTGCATGTATCAGAATAACCCAAATGTATGTCACATGTTGCAGCTGCTAAGTTTATAATACACATGCTCACTTTCGCAACATAATTAAATGAGAAGTTCAGAGTTCATGTTCACTGACATTATAAAATTAATTTATAGCCAAACCACAAAAACATCGCATTTGACACTGAATTAAATGATACAAAACATATTACCGATCCAAAACCTGTGAAAATTCAAAAGCAAGTAATAAAAATATGGTGGGCAGCACAGAACTGCACCAGTGACGTTAATAACCTTAAGTTTTAAGTTTGTTGTTTCTGTTCCTGAGCTGGTAGGAATAATTGTTTGTCATTGCTTTTTTTGTTCCTAGCAAAAAAAAACTTTTTTTCATATTTGTTGCTCCTACTAGTTCAGAGCTCTTGGTAATATGGTAATATGTCAGTGTTAATATAACTGTCTGTCTTTGTTGATTGCTCTGCAGGTACTGCCCCACCTGCAAGAAGCATCAGCAGGCCACAAAGAAGTTTGACCTGTGGTCTCTTCCCCGCATTCTGGTGGTGCATTTGAAACGCTTTTCCTACAACCGCTGCTGGAGAGACAAACTGGATACTGTAGTGGACTTCCCAATCAGGTGATCTGTCAATGTATAAAAAACACACAGGCAGTTTTGTGGTTTTGATTAAATTAAAATAAAAATTGTTCCTGTTTATTATGAACAGTTTTGTATAGTTTAGCTGTGATAGATGTGTAATAAATGTTGCAGTAAGGGATCTTTTTTTGCTGTGAAGTACATAGTACATTTCTTCCACAAGATGGCAGCAAGCTTATAAGAAACATACGGTTTATGCCTTGAACAGTAACCTGCTTGGATGTCTTGGTTTATGCTTTGATAATGTTTTGGTGTGTGATAAATGGGAATTGATTATTTGCATCAGTGCAGCAGTTCAAATTAAGAGCCAGTGGGAACATTTAACAGTGCAGAGCAAGGGCGTAGATTTGCTCTTGACACTGCTGGGGACCTACGACTCTACCATTCTGAATGACGATTCATAATTTAACTCATGCGTTATATAATGTTAAACTAATGTTAAACTAATGGCTGACAAAGTAGTTGTTTAGACTTCAGTTTACTACAACAGGTCTCTTGTTTTGATTGAAGTTAGACATGCTACTGTGGGAGACTGTAAGAGAACTTACTGTTGGCAGTTTGTTATGCAGTTAATTTCCAAACCATGTTATTCACAACCTAGCATTGCTATTAACGTTATTATGATGGGTTTCGTTAGCGAAAAATAGCTGTCCACCTTCTTCTTTGGAAAGTTTTCCTTTCAGTTTTGGCGCTGCTAACCAAACATAGCTACAAAGTCTACAGAGCCAATCAGAGTGGCCATGTGTGTTATGGGAGGTAAGACTGGAGTAGAGAATGTGATTTAACCCTTTCTGCACCTCTAGGTTAATGAGACACTGACAGATCTTTTTTTTTTTTTGTTTGTTTTGTTTTTTTTTGTTTTGTTTTTTTGGAGGGGTTTAAATTATTGGTGGGAAGTATTGAAAAATCGCTGGATATTGGTGGGGACACGTCACTTCAGTTCATGCTAATTCCACGCCCTTGGTGCAGAGATGTGCCATATAAACTTTTTTTGAGCCAAACTCTTTTCGGGAAAGAGAGATGTTAGGATTTTTTTTTATTTTATTTTATTTTTTTTTTTTGCTGTAGCAACTGTGTGTCTGAAAAGAATACCTCTGTCTGTCAGATATATCAGCATTGTATTGAATGCAACTGAGATGCCTTATGCTGTTGTACAGTAAAAAAAAAAAAAAACAAACATTACAATGTAGGCTGTATTGTGAAATTTGGGTTTCAGTGTGAGCTTGTGTGCCCTTGTGCCAGTTATATCAGGTTCAGACACTAATGTAACAGAAACTAGAAAATTAGTAATTTTTCAGTAAGTAGCTTCTGGATAACACTTTCTAAGGTTTTTCCCTTCCCCAAAAACATGCATGTTTATTCCTTTAGTGTAATTGTTGCTGTAAGAAGGTTGCTTCAGTGGACGTAATAGACACTGTCTGAAAATATTTGCTGAAGAATCATGCTTCACCTTGTTCAGCACTCCCTCAATGACTGTAATGATGGATGAATTATTCATTCCCGTTATTTATCTTGTGTAAGCCATGTGGATGAATCACTGAGCTCTTTTGGAGGGCAGGCACCTACATGGTCATTTTTGACTGTTCTGTTGATTGGTTCGAAATTTGGCTGGGATAAAAGCGCTTTTACTTTTATATTAGAACCACAATTAAACGACTATGTTTTACTAGCATATCACTGTATAAAATCCAGATCTACCCTTTATATTCCTTAAAGTAAATGTATTACCCTACCCTACTTTGACTTTAAATTGAAACACTTAACAGTCAGCAATAGAAATGAGTGCTATACTTCATTATTTGCTTACTTGTGTGTTTCATGAGCAGTGACTCATGCTGCAAGAACAATGTGAGTGTCAGATGTTAAGACTGATAGATTGAGAAGACAGAACTAGAAGAGAAAAGTGTGCTGAGGTGTTAAATTCCCTCGTTTGGTGTGGATCCGTCTAAAAATGTTTTCCCACCAGCAGTGAAATGAATCAGCTAGGCCTGTGACTTTTATTTGACCATAGTTCATTTATAGTGCGCACCCTGGAGAATTCACTCCAGTCAGAGTGCACTAAACAAAAAAATAAAGTTTGAATGGTCTGCACCAAGTGTGAAAGTGCTTGGAGTCTTGGCACAGTTGACAGACCATACACACTGGTCTTTCTTATTTCATTGTCCTTCCAAGTTCCTGCTGATATACACATTCTTTTAAATTCACAGTTATGGATACCTGTTTATCTTTGTATTCAGGGGTTGCATATTCCTTTTACGTTACTACTTTAGAATCACTGATTGTGAATAAGGAAGAGTCTGAAAGTCATACATACACTTAATCACAATGGAGTCCTTAACAACTATCATTCAAGACTGACTGTGATGAGCAGTGTTTGCCTTAAAATAGAATAGTTTATTAGAATAGTCAGTCTGGCATTTAATGAAAGTTTATTAAAGGTTTCGTGTGGTTCTGACGCTGTCTCTTCTTCTTTTTCACAGGGATCTGAACATGTCAGAGTTTGTCTGTGACCCTAAAGCTGGCCCCTACATCTATGACCTTGTCGCTGTCTCAAACCACTATGGAGGAATGGGTGGAGGCCACTGTGAGTCACTTATATTGCAATTCTTCCGTGTTGTGTTGTAACACTATAACTTCCCCTAAGAAGACAAACCATTCATTCTTACAGCTCTTAGTTAATATTTATTCATCTTATCGTTCTGTCTGAAGCCCAGACGTGTTTTTGGGCTTGTCATTGTTCTTAGCACCTCCATATTTGCTCCTTACAATTGTATATTGTTTCTCTGTGAATTTGATCAGGTGCCTAATGTTTTTATGGTTTTCTTTGAAAAAGATCTGTCTATTAAGACTTATGTTTTCCTTTTTATACTCCCTGTAGTAAACATCTCTGGTAAAATAAGGAAGTTGTGTGCAACAGATATTGAAGGTGAACTCAACCAGTAACTTTTCTCACTTCCTCTTGCAGACACAGCGTATGCTAAGAATAAGATTGATGGGAAATGGTATTACTTTGATGACAGCAGTGTGTCCTCTGCTTCTGAAGATCAGATAGTGGTAAGAACCTGGAGTTTGTAAAAACATCCATGATTTCTTTTTTATTTTTATTTTTGTCCTCCTCCCCCTTCCTGAATTTGACAACACTTCTTTTTCCCCCTCCTATCTTTAGACTAAAGCAGCCTATGTACTCTTCTACCAACGTCGAGATGGAGAGGGTCCATCCAGGTCCACTCCCTCTGCATCACTTGGAGGAGCTTTGGAGTCCCTGGACGACAATATGGACACCAACTGAAGCTCATTAGTCTTTAAAGACGGGCACTAAAATAAAAGCTTCGTGAACGAATAACCAACGATGCATCGATGCACATCCCAGGCTTTTGAGTGATTTCGTATTTTTTTTTCTCCCCCAAGACTCGGAGGCCCTGTCTTTTGCGCTTAATTTTAATTTTCTTCACAAATGTACACATCTACCAAGAGCCAAGAAGTATGAAGTAAGAACAAATAAGCAACAGAAAACAATCAATAAAAGAAAAATTTTAGTTTTAAGCGTGACATGACAGACTTTCTTCCTGGACCTTGTTGCCTCCTGAGCACATTTCTTTAGGTTCTAAGGAGGCAGAAGATGATATGGATATAGCCTTTCGCTGGACGTCGAATGTTAAGTTGCCGAAAATATTGCAATGAAAGTGCATACTTTTCTTGAACCTGGTGGAAAAGTCAAAAAGAAGCCAAATGCATTGTGTTGTATCAACCAAAGTTGTGTATGTGTTGGTGGCATTGGGGATGGCGAGGACAGGAGAACATTGCCTAGATATAGACAGAAAGTCTGAGAGACGTATGCAAACAAAGATGCATTTAATTAATTTTCCTTTTCCCCCCTCCATTCACTCCTCATACCCTGAAGGTGTTTTGTATCATGTGCCTCTTGTGAGGAATCGCTTCTTCTCTGAAAAAAATGCTTGTGTCCATAATCCCACGTTCTTGACAGAAGGCTTTCATTTATCGACTAGTCAGTGTCTCCATTGCTGTGTTCAGCCACGAGGCTTTCAACTTACTGCAGTGACTTTTTTTTTTTTTTGCAAGCCTTCATTTACACATATTTCACTTTAAGGCTTTCTCCTTGGGGCCTGGGGTAGGCAGCATAGGCTGAACTATATGTTATGTGGTGAGGTTGATTATACTGCTGATCTTCAATATTGTGCTGCTCTCTCTGATACGTTAGCACTAGCGGCCTTTCTGCCCCGAGAACTGTTAAAAGGGGGCGTGTGTGAGTGGATTTAGTTTTAAACTTAAAGGTGGTACACATACATGTCCTGCTCGTCCAAAAAAAAAAAAAGGCTGAGGTTTATCACATGGTGTTTTCTTAGCTGAGACCACATTTGCAAAGTTCTGCGCTTTGGAATCTTCCAGTTTGGCAGATTTTTAATAGATCTTTTTGTTTTGGATGTTTCTCCTCTCGTTTAAGGGCAGACAGAGGGGAGTATCGAGCCACTGCTCGAAAGTGGTGCTAAATTTGAGACTTGAAAAGGCTGCGTTTGTTTTTGGGTTTTTTTTGGCACAAATAAATATCCAACCCTGGAAACTTGGGCTGATGCTAGAAGGAGGAGTCTTCACACGTACGAGTGACTACAGTGCTACCCTGCCCTTTCTGCTATCCTGTGGTGAATTTGCCATGTTATTGGTTGTGGCATTACTTTGCTTGTCGGAGTGCAAAACTCTTACTGATGTAAACACAAGCTTCATACGGGGAGGATGTTACTGCTGCAGCCCTTCCTCCCTGTTATGAGTTTACCAAAACAGTCAGTATGCATCTGTCTATCTTGTGCTTTTCTCTACTGTGGAATAGCAGCATGCAAAATGGAAAAATTGTTGGTTGGTATCCCCATGTGCTTCTCTCTTTTCAGTCTGTCAGGCTGTGACAAGTACATGCTTGATATCCTGCTATAAACTATGACATGGATACTAGAATTACGACATACTGGCCAATGCACTTTTTTTACCTGCCACATTGAGAATAGCAACCATTTTAAAATTCATTTTGAGAGATCTTGCATAGATGTAAATAGTCATGTACTATCTACAGAATAGGATACATAACTTCTTTGTGTTCTGATATTTATCATGGCAATATGTGCAACCCTGGATTTTGAAACATCATTTAAATCAAAAAGACAATAAAGAATTGAAGCCTGATCAGGATGCCCCGTTTACTTTTGTATGATATTGTAGCACGGTCTATGAAGACGAGTGACACTGCGCTGTTGTAACAAGACCTCATCACTTATGTGAAAAGATATTATTCCAAATAACTCTGGACCATCTCTCATTCTACATGTACATGCATTTTGAAATACATACGGGATGGATACGGCAGCTTTGAGCTGTTTGCAAGCTGTTTGGTTTAATTCTGTTTATCATGGAAAAGCTTTCCAAAGGCATCTTGGCTTTAAGGGCCATGTAAATGTCAACAGGAAATGGGGACGTTCCCATAAAGCTGAAGAACAAAAGCACTGGTTTCTTACCAAGTGAGCATGACTCAGCAACAACACACACTAGTTGCTAGGGGACTTGCATTAATATGCAATGTACTTCTTGGAGCAACAGCAGTGCTGTGTAGGAGGCAGGAACCTTAGGTAATATTGTAGTTCACTTGTGGTTAAAAAAAATGAGAGAGAGAAAACCTCAAGACTCACAATGAATAAGCATTTATTGATTCATAAAAAGGCCCATTGTGCCGTTCATGAGCTCTATGTAACTGTCAAGTTAGGACTTCTACACCACATCCGACACCCTTCCACATATTTAGAAGGGCATCTTCATTCAGTAAATGTCCCAACACAGCAGCACAGGGCACAACGAGGGCACAACCAGCTACCGAACATGAGTGACCACAGAACGAGAAGACATTTCAGCCGGCAATGTTCAAAAGCTTCTTTATGTCCCCTTCAATGTTGCTGGTCAGGAATCTTCTGCTGTAGCGCTTGAACGGGGCCCCATCTGGTGCAATGAGGAACTTCTCAAAGTTCCAGGCAATGTCGTTCCTGCAGACGGGACTCCAGATGATGCATTTGGGGTCGCCCATCAAGGCTACAGGCTCGTCGCTGGGGAATGGCAGCTTCTCCTTGAGGAAAACGAACAGAGGGTGGGCATCTTTCCCATTCACCTCCACCTTCTCCAACAGCTGGAATTTGGGTTCAAAGCCATTTCCGGGACGGACGTATTTCAGGGACATCAGGATCTCTTCGTTTTTGCAGTTTTCCTGGAAAAAGCACATGATGCTGAATATTATGGAGAGCAGAGAGGACATGTTGCTGAATGTTTCTTTGAGCAGGTGTACAGCTGCAGGGCTGAGTCTTATTGTGTACACTCATATGTCCCACTGAAACTTTCCCAGGGACTCAGGGGGTCCCATGTTGGCTGGTTGCTAACACACACCATACTGGCACTGATGCTAAGTTCAGTGACAACACAATGTTTGGTTCTTCAGCTGGAATGCTCTTTTCTAGTGCTCTTACACACACATTAACTGAGATCTTACACAACCCCTCTTGGGATAATTTTTGGAAAGTTTTAAGATTTACAAAAATGCTGCTGCATATTATTAGGTTTCCCGGGTACAGTTACAGTTTCTAGACTATGAAGGTCCAAATGGAAAAACCTATGAATTTGCTACAGCGCCAAACTAAGGCAGACCAGTTCTGCATCACTAGTTTGTAATGAATACCAAAGACAGAAGCTTGCCAGCTAAACAATAACTTTCACCTAAATTTGTGTTTGAGCGTCCATTTCACCTTAATAAACACTATAACATCATAATGAATTTATTGCCCCCTCCAGGACCCCCAGTATTTCGCACACTGGTTCGATGACATCCCTTCAGGTAATGCATGGGTTTATATCTGCCCACTAATGGTACCCACAACCTAGTCTGACATGTTTTAAATCACCTAATGGTGGGCCAAGAGTCACGTGCGTACGGGAGGTAATCGGGGAGTCATCTGAGGAGACACTGGAGACGCACCTCCCTACTGGCGATGTGCTTAAGCTTCAGATTACAAACAGTACAGCGTGATAACTAATATCTTCAGTTACGAGCCAAATAAGAAATTATTATTAGATCTGAACCTAAAGACAAGTATTATGATGTGTATAGTGTATTTTGTCGTACCTATAAACGGGGACCCATTATTGAGCGTAAACCTGAAGAAATACGTGGCGGAAGTTAGCTTCTTATTCGAATTCGGTTCCATCTTAAATGATAATAATAATAATAATAATAATAATAATAATAATAATAATAATAATAATAACAAATAAATAAAAAAATAATAATAATAATAATAACTTCAATAACCACGGTAAACACATTTCAGGTTACAAATATGTGCCTATAACGACAGGTCCCATCAGAGACACGCGTTAAGGATCAGCTTTACTGAAGTACGCTGGTTCACTTGTTCATCCACAGAGAGAAACAGAAAACGTAGAAAGAGAGAGAGAGAGAGAGAAGAGGAACACTGAGAACAAAAGCCCTTTACCTGATGTCCGAACTGATTGCAGGGAACCCCCAGAATCACAAGCCCCTTCTGCGAGAAGCGCTCATGGAGCTCGTTCATCTGGGTGTAATCCCTGGTGGTCGTGCCTCAGAGAGACGCGACATTCTCGATAAGGACCACTTTGCCCTGTAAAGTGGAAAACTTGAACTCCTCTCCAGTCAGCGTCTTCGCCGTAATATCGTAAAACGACTCGACGTTAGTCATGATCGCGGCTGCGCGTGACCCTCAACCTCGCAGAGCACTCAAGACACAACAAATAACAAAAGTTCACCAACTACCAACCTAAAACCGACAAGGGAAAGGAAGCTGTGGCGCAGAAGGTGGGCTGAGTAGGTGGGCGGTCCACAGTAGGAACAGAGAACCAACCAATTCCTGCGTTTATTTCAACACAAACCGCACCCACTGCCGAGAGACCGCCCCACAGCTTTAGGGACCGTCTTAAAAGACATGTCGTTGATAGATATAGGGAAACGACTTGTGTATTTAAATCAACTGAACTGTACACGTAGGACAAATCAAAGATATAAAAGAACACATTGTTACCTAACTGAAAACTATATACGACCAGATACAGAGCACAATAATCTTACAATATTTTTTACATTCGGTTTTGAAATATAAAATTGTCCTACACCCCTTACGGTTTACGACACATTGGCGCGGGAATCTTTCTCAAGTTTGGACCTTTGAAACAGCTTGAAACGAAATAATAACGGCAAAAGACAACTAGTTAAGTGAGTCTGTTTTATTCTTTTTGAATGTAACTCTCTGCAATCGCTGCTAACTGGGCAGTAGATGTAACTCCATCTGTCAGGCGATAACGTTCAGTCTGGGTGTAACATGAACAGCTACAAACTGGTTAGCTCCTAACAACGAATGTGGAGATACAGCCCAGCAGTCTAGCTAACGTAGTTCGACATCATTAAGAGAAAATGGGTTAATTGGTTTATATGGCAGCTCTTAGGCAGCTTTTTAATTTCTAGGAGGTTATAAAGTACTGTTAGCAAGCCTTTACAAAAGTTAGAGTTAGTCATGAAAAGACCCATAACGTGTTTTTTATTCCTCGTAGTATTTTTTACATTATCATTGAAACTTCTCTAATTAAACACGCTGTTTGTGTTACTTTGCTGTTTGGACTGATGTGAGCCATGTGTTGTGCCCTCATTTCAAAAGCAGGCCAGTCTATTAATGACTTAAGCATACATGGGCGGAGCTAAAGTTCTGTTTTTGTTTTGTTTTGTTTTGTTTTTACTGTACATGTAAAACATACATACACATACGCAACAATAAAGGCAGCTCTTGAACGAAGTACAAGATATATATTCAATTATCTTCATAAAGCTGGATGTAATAATTTCAAGTATGCATTCCGAGTATATTTTCTAAATATACAGAGTTATCTGGCCAGCTTGTTTTGTGGAGTTCCCCCTTATAAGGGCTAACACTGTCTGTCCAAGCTCTTGTTTGAGGAACGCAAGGCTCATCTCAGACGTGTTTAATAAATATTAACAAAAACTTTGCAGTTGTGCAGCTAAACACGAAAATGAATGATGCATGATGAATGATGCATATGATCAATGAAATTATGAATATTTAATTGATGAGTAGTGAATATAGTCTATAATAGGGGTGTAAGAAAATATCGAATATCGTGATATTATGTTTAGTGATACTGTATCGATTCTCAAAAAAACAGTATTGATACACAGATTCATGTCAGACAGTGAATTATTGTGTGTTGTGTTTAAACCTCTGACCACTGGATGGCAGTGTTGTAATCCATTTTCAGCTCCACTCCAACATTAACACACAGCACAAGGGTGCAATGCTGTTGTAAGCATTGACAAACCTGTTCATACAGTGGTGTGTTTTACTAGTAGGAAAAATCACTTTATATCATTTTGCTTGCGGTATCGCGATATATTGAGTCATGACCGCTGTATCACGATACGTATTGTATCGCCAAGTTCTTGCCAATACACAGCCCTTGTGTATAAGTTAGAGTGAATTTACCGCAAAATCCAGTATACTTGACATAAAATGGCAAATGTGAATCCACGTTTTTAGTGCCTGGTTTGTGTGATCCGTTTTCTTTTCGTTAACTTTCAGCGGTCTGTAAAAACTGCAAACATGATGCGCAAGAAGAAACGGTCATCGTGTGTTTCTGTAGATGAGGTGCCAGCGTCATTAGATATGCCCAGTAAGTTACTTTATCTATTTATTTATTTAATAATAGATAGAGTGTATATCTGTTTCAGTTCTAAACATTTTGGGCTCTGAAACTGAATTAGCTGATGTTGTTCTGTTTCCTTTATCCAGAATCAAAAAAGAGCAAGTCCACTGGGAGGCCCAGCAAAGCTCCCGATCAGGTTCCTGATTCTGTTTTTGTTCACTTGCTTCGAGAGTCAGGAGTCACCTTGAGATTAGGCAACGAGTCTAATGAGATTGGTAAGATCCTGAATAAAGACATTAGCTATGGCACACATGGCCCTGTCATACACAAACTCTGAAATAACTCTTGTATGTTGATTTCTTATGTTTTTGATTTGCTTGAATAGCTGTGGATCAAGTTGTGTTTCAGAAGAGACTACAACAGCATTTACGAAAGAATCCCAGATATCCCAGTGTGGGTATACAGTCCAGGTTTTTTATTTTAGTTGTTCTTAAATACAGTATAATGCAATAAACCAGCTTTACTTGCTGTTTGTCAGATAATTCAGGAGTTCATATCCGGCTTGGAGACTTACATTGAAGACCCAGAGAAATTTAGGAACTGTCTGCTTCCCTGTGTGCCCCGTTCTGCAGGCAATGGGGATGCCAGGTAATGCATAAAGGTCCAGTGGTTGAAGAAACATTTATGTTGCATTGCAGTGAGTGTTGGGAAGGTAATGTGGTGTTCTCATAGAATAAGATGTTTGTGTTTTGTGTATTTTGTGTCTTTTCCCGCAACTTTAGTGGAAGCTCATTTCAAGAGAGCCTGGTGCGTCTGCTTCTAGGTGTAGAGATGCTTCAGGTAAGCAGATGTCTGCATTTTACATACATACCTTTGGAAGTTTACAGATAATATAATCAGTGATGCAAAATGATGTTGGAATGAAAAAATTGACAGATACATTTGACCGAGGAACCAGTGAAAGATTTCTTCTCTTTTTCTAGGCACTGGTTGTAAATACATTGTTTGAAAAGCTTCCAGAGTTCATGTTTGAGGGGTAAGTCTTTTTTTATATTCCAAATGGTTGATTTGATATTGTTTAATCTTGGTTAAGTTTAACATTTCTACATCATTTGAACATGGTGACTGTTCTTTACATTAAGTAAGAATTTCAGGATTATTTAAGGATCATTGTGGTCCAACTCGAATGCTCAAAAATTACATTACTTTTTTGCCCTCTACTGTAAAGTTTCCATTTTGGAGGTACAGGTTTTTTTTGGGCAGTGGGGATATGCATAAGTGTTAGATGCAGCCATTTAGTAGGTCTTGGTCTGACTGCTTATATAAGTTGAAGCACTGCTGATGAGGGGCAGTGTAGTCAGTCATCAGTGACGAGTTGTGTTTGGCTCTGTTTCAGAGTTGGAGAGGATGGCCTCAATATTCCACGCGTCATTGTAAACCAGCTAAAGTGGCTTGATCGAGTTGTGGATTGCAAAGTATGTAGTTTACTCTGTTGCTTTCACAGTGATAACTGTGCAACCAACATCAGAAGTTCCACACATAGAGCTGTGTATCATTCAGAATATTTGGATTCCTGAACTATGTATGTATATATATATATATATATATATATATATATATATATATATATATATATATATAATTGCCTTATTTTGAATTTAACTGAATGTGAGTGTGATCTAAACCAGAAATGAAATATGAGGTGCTGAAAGTGGGTATATTAATGCAGACTAATTATGAAGTGCTGATGTTATTAACATGCATAAAGAATGTAATTTAGACCTCCAGTATCAACAATCTCAATAATAAAACAAGCATGCTTATCAATACATCAATGCTGAAAGTATAAAAAAGTACCCAGGCATACATGTTGTTTGTATTTGCAATAACTGATTAAACACTGTGTACCTACATGGTTTTTACAAATTAGGTGTTATAATTTGCTGCTGAGTTGATGAATGTTTGTTTACCTCTCCTTTAAGTAGCTTTTTTAAGTTTTATTTTCTATTTTATTTTATTATTTTAGTATTTACATAAAAATATTAGATCTTGCATTTTAAGTATTCAGTATATTCCAGTTATACTCAGATTTCCTCAGTTTATTCTAAAGTTTGTATTTGGTGCCCGAATTGTGTGTGTGTGTGTGTAGGATTTGGCCAGTAAGCTGATGCAGCTGGTGTCTGTTGCTCCCATTGAAATCCAGCGGGACATCATTACCAGTTTGCCTGAAATACTGGAGGACTCACAGCATGGAGACATGGCCAGAGAACTCAAGTAATGATTCTGCCTCGTAATGAGAGTTCAGAAGCTGCCTAAAACAGTTTTCTGTTAGTCATAATGGGTCATATACATGGGTTGTTGGCTGGTTGTTACATTATCTGTTATGGTGTTAGAGAACATTTTCCACCTCTCCATCTGTGCAGTGCTCTTCTTCAGGAGAACACCCAGCTCACTGTCCCCATCCTGGATGCGCTGTCTAGCCTTAACCTTAGCTCAGCTTTACTGGCCGAGGTATCCATCTCCCTGTTTTAAATACATAGCATTATTTCGCACCTACTACAGATTAGGTTGTGTTATTGCCTACCTTTCCCTCTGTGTTTGTGTGTTTCGGTCAGGTACGTGGAGCAGTCATGTCCACTGTATCAGCAGTACAGCTGGAGGATCTTCCCATCGTGGTGAAGTTCATCTTGCACTCCATTTCTGCTTCAGATGCCAATGAGGTCAGAGCTTGTAGACTATGCTTCTGAGTCTGTTAATAATCTGTCAGTGGTTCTGTACTAAAAATTAAAAAACAATATCACTTAAAGCCCAAAAAATCAATCTGGACAGATATTTAAAATACATTTTGAATAAAAAAGACAATATACTAATGTCTTATTTTCAAGGTTCAAGGTTCAAGGTTCAAGGAGACTTTATTGTCATTCGCATCACATGTAGTACATGGGGTGGAACGAAATTGTGGTACCCAAGGACCCAGTTTTACCCAGACAGCAGTACTTAATAAATAAAATAAACATAAATATATAAAATATATGAGAATAAAATAAACAGCAATGGAGAAGGTAGCAGCAGAGTGTATTAAAGTGACTGGTGTCGTAAAAGTGTCAGTGCAGTAAAAGTGTCAGTGCAGTGGTTCCACTAAGTGGCGTTTAAAAGTCTTACAGCTTCCGGAATGAAGCTGTTCCTCAGTCTGTTCGTTCTACACTTGACGCTCCGCAGCCTCCTGCCTGAGGGGAGCGGGACAAACAGTGAGTGTGCTGGATGAGTGGGGTCCTTCATGATGCAGGTGGCCCTCTTCCTGCATCTGGAGGTGTATATGTCCGTGGTGGTGGGGAGGCTGACTCCGACAGACCTCTGTGCAGCCTTCACCACCCTCTGCAGAGCTTTCCTGTCTGCAGCAGAGCAGCTTCCGTGCCACACGTTGATGCTGGAGCATAGAACGCTCTCCACCACACATCTGTAGAAGGAGGTGAGGACCGATCTCCCGAGCCCAGCTCGCCTCAACCGCCTGAGGAAGTAGAGCCGCTGATGTGCCTTCCTGACCAGGCTGGAAGTGTTGTTGCTCCAGGTGAGGTTGTTGCTCAGGTGAACACCCAAGTACCTGTAGCTGGAGACCACTTCCACCGCAGACCCTCCGACATGCAGGGGGAGGTGGGCATGTCTGCCCCTTCTGAAGTCCACAATCATCTCCTTCGTCTTCTTTATGTTGATGCAGAGGTTGTTCTTTCTGCACCAACCCTCCAGGTGTTCTACCTCCCGTCTGTAGCCAGACTCATCACTGTTTGTGATGCATCCGACCACTGCCGTGTCGTCCGCAAACTTCACAATATGACAGCCTGGGTGGATGGGTGAGCAGTCATATGTGAGCAGCGTGAACAAAAGGGGGCTCAACACACAGCCCTGAGGGGAGCCAGTGCTGAGGATTGTGGTGGAGGAGGAGAGGTTGTGGATCCTCACAGACTGCGGCCTGTTGGTCAGGAAGTCCAGGACCCAGTTGCAAAGAGAAGAGCGCAGACCAAGTGAGGAGAGCTTATCTGTCAGTGTCTGGGGTATCATGGTGTTAAAGGCGGAAGTGAAGTCCACAAAGAGCATACGGACATAAGAGTCCTTCTGCTCCAGGTGGGTGAGGGCAGTGTGGACCACAGAGGAAATGGCATCGTCTGTGGATCGGTTCCTCCTGTAGGCGTACTGGTGTGGGTCCACAGTGACGTCGATGGTGGCTTTGATGTGGGTCATAACCAGTCTTTCAAAGCATTTAGTGACTATCGGCGTGAGAGCTATCGGCCGGTAGTCATTTAGACCTGTCACTGTGGAGCTCTTGGGGACCGGGATGATGGTGGCGGTCTTCAGGCAGGTGGGAACAGCTGCCTGGGTGAGGGAGACATTGAAAATGTCTGCCAGGACCTCGGAGATCTGATCAGCGCACTCCCGTAGTACTCGTCCGGGTATGTTATCCGGACCAGCACTTTTCCGGGGGTTGATCCTCCTGAGGGTCCTCCTTACCTCTGCTGGTGTCACACTGAGGGGTACTTCTCCAGGTGGAGGGGTGAGTCTTATGCTGGGCGGGGTGTCAGGGTCCTCAAAGCGGGCATAGAATTTGTTGAGAGCCTCGGGCAGGGAGGGGTCTTTGGAACATTGTGCATCTCTGGTTTTATAGTCTGTGATGCACTTAATTCCCCTCCACATGCTCCTAGGATCCTGGGAGGAGAAGTGTCCCTGGATTTTCAGAGCATATGCAGCTTTGGCCCTCTTAACACCTGCGGTCAGCTCTCTTCTAGCCCTCCTGAGTTCCTGTGCGTCGCCAGACCTGAAGGCAGCATCCCTGGCTTTCAGTAGAGAACGCACCTCTCCATTCAGCCAGGGTTTCTGGTTCGGGTAGCAGGTCACTGTCTTTGTGGTGGTGACATCCTCCACACACTTGCTGATGTACCCGAGGACAGCAGATGTGTAATCCTCCAGATCCAGCTCCCCCTCACTCTCAGCAGCCTCCCTAAAGACATGCCAGTCCGTGCAGCCGAAACAGTCCTGCAGCACAGCGTCTGCGTCACCGGGCCACACAGTGATGGTCTTCTGTGTGGGTCTGGAGCGTCGCAGCGGGGGGTGGTATGCAGGGACCAGCATAATGGAGATGTGGTCGGAGAGCCCGAGGTGGGGGTGGGGGACGGCTCTGTACGCGTCTCTGATGTTGGTGTAAACACGGTCGAGTGTGTTGTCTCCCCGTGTTGGAATGTCTATGTGTTGGTAAAACCTCGGCAAAATGTTCGTCAGGTTCACGTGGTTAAAATCCCCCGCCACCACGTAAAACGCCTCCGGATGCTTGTTCTGAAGCGAGCTGATGTTGTCATGTAGCTCTTTCAGTGCGTTGTTAGCATTAGCATCCGGTGCTATGTAAACGGCAATGACGAACACAGCTGTAAACTCCCGAGGCAGATAGTGTGGCCCACACTTCACGGTCAGCTGTTCTGTTGCCTCGGAGCATACTAATGCTAAATACTAATGTCTTATTTTTTGCTACTTAAGGTAGTAAATTCTATGTTGATACCTAAAGGCTGGTTAAAAAGATTTCTTATTCTGTTTCAAAATAGTAGAGAGCCATGAATATCCAGCTGTCAGTAGCTTTTCGGTCAGAAAATGACCACTGATGAAGGGGGGGGTAGAGGGCAGTCCAATACAGTGAACAGATGTCATGCATGTAACTCAAAGGTTATATCCATGTTTGACTTTTGACCTGTTTGAATTAAATATACATTTAAATAGTCAATTTTTGTGCACTAACTAAATCCTTCTGTACATGTATGTTTGTAGGTGGTGCCTGATTTGCGTAAGAAGCTGGAGCTGGAGCAGTGTGTGTTGTCCTCTGTACTGCAGGCCTCTCAAAGTTCTGAAAAGAATAAGAAGAACACAGTGTAAGAAGAGATTGTCACTCTGTCATGCTTATTTAAACCATAAGCTCATAAAATTTAAACATAACCATAAGATCACTGGGCCTGCAAATACATGCAGTATTGAAATGTGTATTTGGTTCTACTCAGTTTTACCATCTGTTTGGTACCAGGTCCTTAGGTGTCCTATCCTGCAGTGGTAAAGACAGTGTAGCTCTGGTCCTGGAGGTCATAAAGTCAGCGGTGCGCTTTCAGAAGACCATCTCTGAGGCTTGGCTTAAGGTGAACAGAGGCTTCACAGCTCATTTTCTGTAGTAAACTGGCTCTGCAGAGCAGCGAGCAGTGAAAACCCTTATAAGTGACACACCAATAATGCCGTCTAATCAGGGTGTTGTGTGTTTTGTTCTTTAGGCAATAGAGAATGTCAGTGAGCCCGAAGATCACAAGGTGCATATTTCAATATGAATTGTTCGGCACTAAACATTGTTCTCCATCTACATTGTTTAGGTTGTTTGTAGGCCTGCATTTTTTTATTTGGCACTTTTTCTCACATTATTTATTAGGTGATCGATATGTTGGTGTTGCTAATCCTCCACTCGACTAATGCTAATCAAAGCCGACGTGGGGCAGAGAAAGTGCTGAAAGCTAAAGTCCGTGCTGGCCTCATTCAAGAATCACTACTGAATAAGACCTTCAAGGGCTGTGCTCAGGTAAGCCTCAACTTCTATAGTGTTTAGTGTTTCCATTAAGGGCAATATTAAATTATTAATTTTTGTCTAGTCTTAATGGAGGGAGTGTTTGATATTGGTCTTTGTCGCCAGCAAGAGCTCAGCTTTTTCTCTGTTGTATTTGTTAGGGATGCACTGCTCATCACTAGTAGATGATGTAGTGTAATTGTGCCTGTCTGTGTTGTTGTTGTATAGGTGATGCGTGGATATTTCCCCTCTATCCTGGCCTTAGCTCAGGGGCTGTTACGCTCTCCAGACTGCTGTGTGGTACCTTTTGGAGGACACATGTACAAACAGGCCTTCACTACCTTTGATGCTTATTGCCAACAGGTAACACTCTGTGCTGTAGCTCATATGTTATAGGCTACATTCTGGATTTGTGCCCTCAGTTTTATTCGTTCTAGTCCCAGTACTGTAGAAATATAAAGGAATTGATTTTTTTTATTGTGTGCATAGGAAGTGGTGGGCTCTCTGGTCACACATGTGTGCAGTGGTGTGAGTGGGGAGGTGGATGTGGCTCTGGAGCTGCTGTGTGAGTTGGTGTCCCAGAAGCCCACAGAGATGTCTCAGTATGCTGTCTTTGTTAAGGTGATCATTACCATACACAGACTTGCACAATAACCAGTAGACCAGTGGTGTTGGGGTATATTATGGATTTCCCATAATAAATTTACAAAAGAGACATTGTCTTTTTATCTTAGCATCAGTCAAATAGCATCTGTGTGATGACAGCAATCTTTATAAGTGGTTGTCCTCCGATGCTGACTTCCAACATCACTGGGCATAAGTGTCTGGTCACTATATCTGCTATATGTTTCCTTTACTGGATTATTGGTCTATGTGATGTGTAGGGTATTCTGGACTATATGGAGAACCTAAGTCCTCAGCAAATCCGCAGACTGTTCCACCTGCTAAGCTCTCTTGCTTTCGGCCATGACCAACATGGCAGTCATATTCAGGTTAGAGCTATATACATGCATTTCTCTTTCTGACACACCTTCTTGTTAGATCGTTTTTTTCTTATTCTCTCTGTCATGCTCTCTGCAGGACGACATGCACATAGTTATCCGAAAGCAGTTGTCCAGTACCGTGCCTAAGTACAAGCGCATTGGCATCATTGGTGCTGTTATGATGGTGGGAAGTATGGGGGCACGAAGGTACAGCCTCCAGTATTTTTACAAACATTGCTTTTTTCATATAGCATGCAGTATTAAAGACAATTGAGAGACAATGACTGAACAGTGATGCACAACTTAATTATTTTGTACAGCTGTGCAACACAACTTAAACTAATAGTGTTCTGTGCTGGTGTTGTAGAAGCAACGCAGACTCTCAAGGAGGTACTTTGTCCAAAGAAACTCACAGACAGGTGGGTAATGTTTAGTTCAGTTCAGCATATAAATGTGTGATTGTATTATTTTTGTGTGTGCGTGATTATGTATGATGAGTGTGTGTATAAATAGGTGACGACGCTACTGGAACTGGTGCGTTCATGCAGCGAGGGTTCAGCTGAAGCTGCTGCTCTTTATTATGATGAACTGGCTAACCTGCTGCAGACATGCAAACTAGATCCACTGGTGCAGGTTTGTTTTCACTCCAGTTAAATTTAGCTTTATGCCCATTGCAGTTGTTTACAGTTGTCTCTGAGAAAATCCCAGTAATTCGTTCTGAGTGAAATTCTCAGATCAAGAATATGAAATACAGATTATTATATTACCGTATGATTAAAATGTATTAGTGTAACATGCATGTAATATCAGTGCAGTGTAAATGTAACTACATCATTAAGAACATAATGTAATTAATTACATTGAGATTTAGTTGGCAATGGCAACATAGCAGAAATGTAAAGTTATTTTTTATTTTTCTTTCTGCAAAACAAGACTGTACTCTCAGGAAAAATCTCCTCTTTTGCTTACAAACACAAATGTAGTGTCAATGTTCTGTGTCAGGTGTGGATTGGAAAGAGTGTGTTGGAGGATTTCCAGGAGGACTTTGTAGTTGACCTTGGACCAGAGTTTGCAGGGTGAGTAGCTCAGCTAATATGTTTTTTGTGGCAAGCGGGTTAATTATTTATTTGTAATTCAATTATGTGCATGGTATTTGTATACACAGCATCTCACAAGTTTTATGAAGCACAAACGCTAAGCCTGAATACCTTGTCACAAAAAGTGTAGTATTTTTGTGGTAACAAATTTAAAACAGTTAGTGAACAATTAACATATGGTTATATTATTCTAAATTAAATTAATGAAGCTATTCTTTTTCTAAATCGTGTTTCATTGCAGATAACTGTTTCATTAGATAACTGTGTAAAATGTTATATTACTACTATAATGACTGTCTGCTGTTCCTAAGAAATGTTATTAAGGTGACTCATGTATGGATGTCTGTGTGTGTCTACATGTGCAGATCGTTTCCGTTCCCTGCCTCAGTGATGTATAATCTAGATGAAGATGAGAGTCAAGGAGGAATTGCCATCAATTTGCTGCCTCTGCTTGCTCAGGATGTGTCGCACAAAGCAGACAAACACATCACCACCAGCCAGAAGAACGGCAGGTCAAAGATTCAGTGTTCTAATATTTACAGACTGTTACTGACATTGAAATAGTGCTGTTACAGAAATGCGTTGCTTTAAAGGAGCAACTTGTAAGATGACGCAAACCGTCAAATTCATACTCCAGACAATAGGAGCAACAAATCAGCAGAAATGCACAGTCCCTCCTCCTCCCCCTTCAGTGTTTACCTGTTGCAGGTTTAGCATCATCCATTTACGCGCCAAGAGCGTCTCCAACAGTGGAAAGCAACTTTAATGCAAGCAGGCAGCAGGGGTTGTGATAATGATCTCTTGACAGGAGCGTTAGCTGGTGTTGCAGTTGCTGTTTTTTTCTTTGGCTAATTTAATTGATCTTCCCAAAGCAGGACCTTCAGCATGTTTACCATGAGGTTAGAGAATACCGTCAGGTAGTGCTATTTATCCTCTCATGCTGTACTGATTTGTCTTAATGCTACATTAACTATCTCTGACATCTTGAGGTAGAAAGTGGTGTTATTAGATAGGGCGGCTTAGGGCTAGCTGGCTAGCATGCTAACTTCTGTAGATATCTCTTCAACACTATACATAGATGTCTGACTTGCTGTTCAGAATGATGCAAAAAAATTGTAATAGTGTTAGTTCATTGTGGAATGGTTTAAACTATAAATCTTACATATTGCTCCTTTAATGAAGTTTAAATAACTATCCTTTTTAAGAAAAAGCTAAATATTAAGCATCACGTAATACAATACTATACCACTAATATATTAAAACCGGCATTGACCAAAAGAATAGCCAATACATTTTAATTCTCTCTCTCTCTCACTTGCTCTCTCTTTAAATATTTTTTTTTTCTGACAGCAGTGTCTTGTTGTCATTACCAAGTAATAAACAACTACAGGTTTTTAAAAACCAGTATTCTAAAATTAGCATGCAAATGACCAAAAGGCACTTATTTGTTTAATCTCCAGGCGTGTTTCACCTCTCTGCCTGTCGCCGTTCTTCCGGCTCCTGAGGTTATGTGAGGAAGAGCAGCACCAAGGTGATCTGGAGGAGATTGATGCTCTGCTCGGTCAGTAGTGCAACCAACACATTAGAAAATACCAAAATACATAATATCCAGAACTGCCCCCTACAGTGTTGGTTCTTTAGTTGGATCAGCCTGTAGATAATGCTAAGCAGACAGAAATAGATTCTAATGATATTTTCCAACATCTGATATGTCTATAAATAAAAAGGTTAGGATTGTATTTCAGCTCATTCAGACTTATTCACAACAAATTGTAAGGACTAAGAGTTTCTAATGTGCCAGTACAGAAATGGATTTTCAGCCCACAGACAGAGACTAAATTGTTTCAGTTTGACTTAATTTAAAGTAATTAACGTAATTTAACAACTTTAAGCTTCTAAGTTTATGACGCACCCTGTCCCAGCTCTTGTCTTATCCTCTGAAAGGCTAAGACTGTCTGCCTGAGCACAAAAGGTCTTTGTGTGAAAGGAGGAAGTAGACTCTATTGGAATCTATTGCCAAATGTTTCAGAAATATAATACACACCATGTATTGTGTGATAGGGCGCTGTACCAGAACACGCTTGTACAAATACATGAGCAGGGTGGGCTTTAATTAGCACCAAAACTGTCATAGCCGTCCGCTCAGCTTGTCAGTAACAGGCGTCTTGTCACAACAAAAGAGAACAAGTGCTTAAGTGCCAATACTACAGCACTGTGAAAAACTCAGAGACTACTATTATTTATTTTATATTTAAATAGATAATAAGTACAATTTATTCATGTTACAGCAGTATTTCAAAGAATATTTATGCATATGTTTTAATGTTGTCCTAGTTTAAAGAACAAAGCTTGGTTTTGGTTTTTGGTTTTGGTTGTCCCAGCTGCCATGTGGAGTTATCAAATTCCATCAGCAGCTTACTTAATTTAACATATAGAAGCACTGATTTGCCAAAGCAGGTATTGGAATAACAGCTACATGTGATACTGGACTGCCACAAAAAGATGTTTGGAAAGGGTTAAACAAACATTGACCTATGTAAAATCATCCCTTTATTGTATTAACATTATTTATATTTATTCTAATGTTTAAAGAGCAAAAAAATGCTTACTATATCTCATTACAACCTGATTGGTTTCTGTCTGAGTTGCAATTATAATAAGACAGCAGAAAACAACATTGTAGATTTGTGTAAAATAGACTTGTGTGTGTGGTGTGTGTGTTGTTAGGTTGTCCCCTGATCCTGACAGATATGGAAGTGGTGGAGAAGGTGGAGAGTCTGTCTAAAGTAGAGCGAGAGTTTCTCTGTTCTTTGCTCTTCTACTCCATCAACTGGTTCAGAGAGGTAATTACACTTGTGTTTTTGGAGTACACAAAAGGGGTTATTTATTACATATTATGCCTTTTGGTGTGCTTGCTTGTATTGTGTTTATATTAAAAAACACAGAAAATTTTATGATTATGTACATTTGGCAATGGATGACAATTGTCTGTGTCTGTGTGACTGTCTCCGTGTGACTAGGTGGTGAATGCATTTTGCAAACAGAAGGACCCTGAGATGAAGATGAAAGTTATAACCCGTCTTCAAAACATCACCTACCTCCAGACTTTACTGGAGACATGCTTGGCAGGTACCAAAATAAAATAATTTATCTGGTAATAGGCCTAAGATTTGCTGGTCATCTTCAGAATATTGGCCTTTGAAGTGCTGTTTTTCACCTAGGCTGAGCCCTTTTTCTACATTGTGTGCTTTGAGCATGCTTACTAGGAACATGCGATGATATCAGAATGATATAGATGTAATCTTTTAAAAAATAATGGTGTTTGGCAGATGTTTAAAATTGAATTTAAAGTTTTTAGTTTTAGATGATGTGTTTTTGTTTTTAGTTTTAGATGATGTGTTTTTGTTTTAGATGATGTGTTTTTGTACTCTGGAAGAAGAACATTTTGGTGAAAAATATTTATTTTACTTGTCTTATTTTCTTTTGTTATGTTTCTTAGTAATGCTAATCCAGGCAGATGTAGTCACAGTTTCTGCATTTTATAAATGTGTATATTAGGGGTGTAAGAAAATATCTAATATCGGGATATTGTGTTTCGTGATACTGTATCGATTCTCAAAAACACAGTATCGATACACAATTTTCTGCCAGACATTGAATCATTGTGTGTTGTGTTTAAACCTCTGACCTCTAGTGTTGTAATCCATTTTCAGCTCCACTCCAACATAAACAAGCAGCACAAGGGCTCAATGCTATTGTAAGCATTGGCAAACCTGTTCGTAATATATCACTTTGTTTGCAATATTGCAATATATCGCGATATATTGAATTGTGACCTCTGTATCACGATACGTATAGTATTGCCAGGTTCTTTCCAATACACAGCCCTAATGTGTATATATAAGCATTGGGAGTTTTGGATAATGGTATAGGCCATAAAATCCCACAGCATTGCATCCCTAATTCTCACCAAATTTAACCAAAAACTAAATGAATAATTGTATTTGTGTGATACAATAGCAAGAATCATTCTGGTCAAAGTGCCACAGGCTCATCTTTAATCATGGGACATGAATATTTTACCAGTGTATTTTTATCGCAGTTCCAATGTATAGCAATGTCGTTGTCATATTATGCAGTGCAGTTCTATTTGAATCAGCTCATAAATCTTAATGGCTTGGGTATGTGCTTTTCAGCCTGTCCTGGCTACACTCCTCCTTTGGCTAATTTTGACTGTGAGAGTTCAGAAGTTATGCCCCCCTCCTCTTCTGCTGCTCCTGCCAAAAAAGGAAAGAAAGGTAAAGATATGAGACCATTCTATTTTGTTTCCCACAACCAGCCTCTGCCATACCACATTTCCCACAGCCAGTCTCAGCTGAGAAGGCTGGAGATGTCCTGCACTTTCACAAATTACATTTTCTGAAGTGTAAACAACCTTAATCCCACCTTTCTCAAGGTAGAACAGTGGATATATTACAAAATGTTTCTTATGCTGCAAGACTATAGAGAACTGGTCTGAGGTTTATTCACAATGTATTTTGAAATACTCTAGGAAGATGTTACCTTGTGTGTTTCAGAGTCAACTGGGAAAAAAAGGAAAAAGAGTAAAAACTCTTCGGAAGACAGCTCTCAACTAGAGGAGGCTGCGGAGGCGGACGAGTCCCTGCAGGCATGAGCAGTTAATTAATTCCAAACATAATCTCTGCATGCTATAATCAAATGACTTATGAGAGTGTTAGTAATATCCCCTTTGTATTTTGGTAACTTTATTGACTGTTGTGGCAGGACCATCCAGAGAAGGAAAAGGAGGCCAAAGTGGGGGTCAGTCTGTCCTTATACTGGCCGTTCTTTAGAGAACTGGACATGGATGTTATGAATGTGCTGCAGTGTGGTCTCCTTTCTCGATCAATACTGGATACGGAGCTCCATAGCAAGGTTCATATAACGTCTGTTGGATTTATTTATTTTTTATTCTATCAGGCACGGATATTTACTGTCACAACAGTGGGTTTTTTAACATCTTAGCTGTGTGGATGCATGCTCTGCTCATTTTTGGGTTTCCCCTACTCTAACACACTCGACCCAGGACATTAGGGACTTTTTTATTAACTAATGAATTTAATGTGCCAGCTGAGGGCAAGCTCAAAATAGTGAATAGTATGCAATCCTAAGCCTGGGATTGGGGACTTCCAACTGAAGTGTATATGATAGCGGGTAAAGAGTGTAATAAAGAGTGTTATGAAAAATAAATATCGTGGCCTACTGTTTTTATAGGTGAGAGAGGAAGTACAACTGGGTCCATCTGAGCTGGTTTTTCTGCTGGAAGACATGTGGCGCAAACTGGACTTCAGTTTAACTGCAGCTCCAGCTAAGAAAGCCCCATTTCTCAAAGTACGAACACATACACACCTACATAACAGCACTGGGCAAAAGTCAAGAGACCACCAGCAATTTATTGCATTTCCATTTTATCAAGTAATTAAGTGTGTTTCCAAATTTATATATATATATATATATATATATATATATATATGAGAGCGAGAGAGAGGACTTCTAATAACTGATAACTTAGTAGACAAGCATCAATGAATATGTTGGAGATCATACAAGGATCATAATTACAAAAACGTCTAAGAGTGAACTTTGGGAAATCTGTGGAGCTGTAATAAAGACGAGGGGTGGACATGCTAAATACTAAAACATTTGATGCATTAAAATCAGACGTATGTATTTTTTCAGACGTATGTATTTTCTGCTCTGTCTTGAGGCTGAAAAATGAATAATGCTGGTGTTAGACCAAATGACTTTTTAAGCAATTTCACTGTCCACATAGGGAGACCAATTTCCATTGTCGGAATAAAATAACAAAAGAGTCTTGCTAGAGTTGCTGTGCTCCTGTCATCTTAATCACTTGGTGCAGAGTCTCAACTCTTAACATCTTTTTCTTAATTTGATGTTCCAATAAAATCATGTTTAATATTATCACAAGTTTTTAGGCTTCACATGCATTTGCATAGATCCAAAAATCTTATAGATCTTATAGAATTTTATAGATAAAAAATCAATAAAAACAAATTGTCTTTAGATGTGAGAGTGTCAGACCTTAGTCTTTAAAAAATATTTTTAGAGTCTTTTCTAGGACTTTTAGTGTGTGATTAGCACACCACTGAAAATTAAATCAATGGTGGTCTCTTTTTGTCTGCAGTACTATACATTTAGTAGATTTACACTGATGTAAAACTGAAGTTTGTTTGTGTTTCCAAATTCAGTGTTTGCTCTATGTGTGGTTATTGACTATGCTGTGTAGGTGAAGGCAGACAGGGCCGTGGGCTTTTCACACCTGCAGCAGAAGACCTCCAAAGATGTGGCGACCTGCTGCATTCAGCTGCTACCAACGCTGTGCTCACATCTGGAGAACTGCCACAACCACTTTCAGGTTCACCCTTATGCTAATGTATACTTTAAGACAAATATGCCTGTAAACATAATTCATGGTGTCTGTTCGAGTTGTTCTCACTGATCCTGCATTTGTATCCTGAGAAACTTGTGTGTGCATGCTCCCATAGACTTTCCTGAATGAGAAGCAGGGTGTGGTGGATGCTCTAGGTGTGGATGTGAAGGAGCAGCAGCTCATGAGCTCGGCCTATCAGCTCCTCCTGCAGGTCCTGCACACCACTTTCAGCTGGTGAGGTTTTTTTTTAATTTTATTCCTCTCATAAAAAAAAGTCACATTGTGTTTTATTGTGCTGAAGAACAGTGAGTTTGAAGAATCAATTAACTAATACCAAATGATAGTTTGGTGAAATGTTTAGGCCATTAAATCCATGTAAGTAGAGGTTTTCTGTGATGCTTTCTATTTGCTAGAGCTGCTCTTTGTATTGTTTGACACCTAAAGATCTCTAGTGGTGCAGTGGGGCATCCTTGTTCTCTAGGCTTTAGCTACAGTCATATAAGATTATATTAGATATTAGATTTTGATCAAACTGCAGCATGAAGTTCTGCCCCAAGCTCTGATGGATTATATAATTTTCTTTATAGTATAGTTTTATATTTCTTTAGTATGAAATGTACTATTTACTATTATTTTTTTCACACTTTCATGACTGTATTCAGAGATTCTGACTCATATCTAAGGGGAAGGGTAAAATTATGTAAAGTCAAATTTGTTTAAAGCTGTCATCAGGAGGGAAGGTCCAGTGAAATTTCTAATCTTTAACTGCTCATAGAAAACTATATTTTTTGCTATGTCTACAGTCTCCCCAGGTGTTTGTTTGTGAGCTGTTAGTTAGTGCTGGTTCATGATGCGCTGGAGTGTGTTTTCAGGTCGGGCTTCTCCCAGCCAGAACAGCGAGTTCTGTTAAAGAGTGCTTTGGGAGTGCTAGCCAAACGACTAAAGGAGGATGAGACAGAACAAACCCTGGAGCAGCTTATTAAGTGAGAGTTACACACACACACACACACACACACACAGACACATCCACCCAGAGTTGAACTTGTTTGTAGGAAGACAATAGAGGACAAGAGGACAGAATATGCTGCTCATCCTTGCTGCTGTTACTGAAAACTGCAGTTGTTTCTCCAACAATGGCAGTGTTACAAATGTTACTAGTACTAGTAGCACAGTCTAAATAGATGAGAAGTGTTCTACTTTGTTCTGTTATTTGTGATAACAGCATGTTTTTTTTCATAATAACTCATTCCAGTGAAACGACTTTTTTGGTGCTGTATTGTTTTATACTATACAAATTCTGAACGCTGTGCTGGCAGAAAAGCTACATGAACTGGAATTAGCCAGAAATTAGTGGAATACAGTTTGGCAAATGAGAACACTGACATGCTTTTCATACTAGCTCAGACAAAATAACACTCAGATTGTGTGTGTGTGTGTGTGTGTGTGTGTTTAGGCTCAGTTTTGAGTACCTGCTGAATTTCCGCAGTACAGTGCCCAACCTAAACACTGCTCTGTGCCTGACTCAACTCCTTACTGTGCTCTGTCACTATGGAACATCCAACCACAGCTTCTACAGAGAACACACCGGTCAGTTTGTCTGCAAACGCATGCTTCATTACTCGCTCGTCTGAATCTGGTTTAGGTGAACTACCAGTAATGAATGTGACACATGTATTTACACAATACTGTGTTTAATTTTTACAACGTGTTTAAATGGGGAAGGTCTTTCAAATACCACATGATAGTTCAGCTAATAGTATATAACTTTTGTTTTTCTCAGCTTCCTTGGCAAAGCATTTTCTGTGTCAAGAGTGGGTGACAGTGAGTGGATCTAAGGAACGTGGAAGCAAACAGAATGATGCTCTCCGCAGTCTCCTTTGGTAGCTTCCTTTTTTACTGCATAATTTTTTAACATAGATATTATTGATACTTTTTTTTAATCTAGATACTATTCTTTCTCTCTTTGAATATGTTCTGTCTCTCTCTCTGTCTCTTTCTCTCTGCAGTCTTTATCTAGAGCATGCTGATGATGTGCTGAGAGCGGTAGAGGAGATAACAGGAGAGGGGATCCCTGAGCTGTTAAATGCTGCTAAAGATGCCAGCTCCCGTAGTTGGCCCACGCTCAGCAGGTACTGCACATTCTCATAGACTTTCACTCATAGTTTTAGAATAGAGTGGGCTGGAACTCCATGGGCTGAAGTTCAATTTATTCATTATTTATTTACTGAATAAAGGATACACTTGCATGTTGTTCATTATTCCTGTGGCATTGTATCCCCAAGATTGCAGCTAACAAGCTGTTTTATAGTACAAGTAAACTTTAAATGAGAAATGGCCCAGTAATTTTTTGTCTAACGTTTTAAGAATAATTTAAAGCCTGGAAATATCTGTTTCTTTATTGGCTATAACAATAAAACTATTGCATCTTTGAATTATATTTTATATATTATTTTATCTTTATGTATGTTGTTCCTCACAAACTTAGCTTGCTAAATTTAAAAAATAAAAATAGTTGTATTCACTGTGATCTAGTGGACAAACAAAACATAGGACTATCATTCCACTGAGCACATATGTAGAATTTGTCAAACTACTCTTATAAAGATGGAATTTTGGTTTTAAATGGTTAAATGTGTTAAAAAGTTTATGTTTAATTTCCAGGCAGACCTTCCTGGTGTATTATAAGGTTATGATGGCAGAGCTGGAGAAAAGTGTGCGAAAGCTGCCTCCTGGAAAACAGACAGACAGCAGAGAGGTGTGTTGATGTTCATAGATGTTCATGATGTTCATAAGGCATCCCCATGCTCTCAAACAAGCCTCAGTTCTTCATGGCACAAGATGTTGGACATTCTTCCAACATCTTGTGCCATTCTGGTCCATATTTCTATGATTGCGTCATGCAGTTCCTATAACCTTTTCAGATGTTCTTTAATGCTGTTCTACCACAATCCAAAAGAGTTCTGTTGCATTGAAATTCAGTGACTGGGAAGAACATTGAAGAACATGTAACTAACTGTCATATTCATGAAACCAATTAAAGGTAACTTTGTAGCATAGTTTATTGTCATGCTGAAAGAAGCCACTTGAGATTAATCGTGACTATGTTGAGATGCACACGGTAAGTAACAATACTCAAACAGACTCTAGTATTCAAGTAATGACTGATTGGTTTTAACAGCCCAAAATGTGCCAAGAAAACATACCAATATACCACCTCCACCAGCCTGGACTGTTGACATACAGCAGGTTGGCTCCATAGATTCATGCTGCTGGTGCCAAAAAACTAACCCTACCATCTGTGTGCCTTAGCAAAAATAAATTATCTGAGTTACTGTAGCATTTCTGTCTGCTCAAACTAATTTGGTCATTCTCCGTTGACCTTCCTCATCAAGCAAAGCTGACAATCACAATTTTTCTTACCTTTGTCAGTAACTCTAGAGACTGTTGTGCGTGAAAATTCCAGATCAGTAAAATGTATAGAGCATAGTATAGATATCCTCAAATCAGCCTGTCTATCACCAACCATCATGTCATAGTCAAAATCTTTTTTTTCCAGTTCTGAGGGTTGACATGAACATAACACAAAGGCACATGATTGGCTAATTAGATAACTGCATGAATTAGTAAGTGTGCAGGTGTTTTAATAAATGCTTGGCAAATGTATGTCAATACAGTCAGAATGTGTGAACATGTAGAGGGTTTTTGGTGAAAGATGGAGAGCTAGTGTGAGGAAAATAAGGTGGTTAATGATACTGAGGAGTTAAGTAATGATACTTTATTATGTGATATATATATATATATATATATATATATATATATATATATATATATATATATATATATATATATATATATATATATATATATATAATTATTTTTTATTATTATTTGCAGGTACAGAGTGAGAAACTGCTAACATGGAACTTAGCTGTGCGGGACTTCCACATCCTCATTAACTTGGTCAAGGTAGAGGCTTATTTACCAGTAACTTTCTGGAATCATGCTTTAATCCTACCCCAAATGTAGTCCTTATTTAGATATTTCAGAAATGCTTTATCTGTGTAGTCTTAGCTTTCCAGCAATTTGAAGTAGGCTTTCCATGAGTTTGATGCTGGGTTTTTGTATGTTCATATTTTATTTATATATGTAAACTAACAATTCCTTTTCTCCAGGTGTTTGATAGCAGACCTGTGCTTAATGTGTGTTTAAAGGTGAGCAGTGCATGTGCACATCATATACACATGCACACCTACATTTCTGTGGTACGCTACAGGCAGGGTAGACATATTGAAAATTGCTTCCTGTGTTTGCTTTGGTTTACAGTATGGCCGGCTCTTTCTGGAGTCTTTCCTTAAGCTGGGAATGCCTCTGCTCGACTACAGTTTTAAAAAACACAAGGTACTGCTGCTCCATTCATCAATGGCCTCCTATCTGCTTTTATGTCAGCTGACCAGCTACAGATAATTCCAACCACTTTAATACTTAGTGAGGCTTAATTCAATGTCCAGTTATTGCCATGCCAAGTGTCATAGCAGTGACCCTTCTGCTTCGTCTGTCTTTCTCAGGAGGATGTTCAGAGTTTACTGAAGACTTTCCAGCTTAGCACCAGGCAGCTCCATCACATGTGTGGCCACTCGAAGGTAATCAGCAATGTGCTTGTAGTTGGTAAGGTCTCTTGGATTGTGTGAGATCCTTAATTACATGTGCATGTTTTTCCACTTATTTCATAAATTCATTTTATGAAATTCATCAAGCTGTATTTGTTTCAGTAACAGACAGAGCAGAGTGATGCTGTAAATGTTTAATGTCATACACATATAATATGCATATAGACAAGACATTAGGCACATACAGCACATACTGAGTTAAAGGGTAATGGACATGCAGTGATGTTAATGTTGTGTGCATAAAGAAAGTAAACTTTTTGCTTTAGTTTTATCCTCTTGTTTCTTAGAGTTCTTGAAATGTTAATATAGCCTCTCTATTTTCAGATACGGCAAGATACAGCACTCACTAACCATGTGCCAGCTCTGAAGAAGAGCCTGGAGCAGTTTGTATATCGTGTGAAGGCCATGCTCACTCTAAACCAGTGCCAGGAAGCCTTCTGGCTGGGCAATCTGAAGAACAGGGATCTGAAGGTTAGCCCTTGGACACAATCTGCTTCTGGCAATATCTGTTAAAGTCCAGTTTAGGCATGCAGCTGTCCTAGGTTATATCTAGTGCTTGAGGTAACCATCTGTTCTGGGTAATATCTAGAGTAGTGGCATAGTTGGATGGTTTTATGTTGATTTTCATAGTTGGAGTGTATTGTTTGGAGAAAAAGCACCAATAAGTTATATTATAGTTTTTATAGCTGCTACATTTTAAAATCTTAAACTCATCCCAGAATTGTTGGTGCAACAACTAAGTTTGCCTAACCTAATTTGATTTCAGGCATGTGTGTGTTCTATCAACTATCAAGTATCAACTAATTACTCGTCCAAGACAATTTCTGTTCCTGCGTAGATGCAGTTACATACTAAATGTAAAAAGAGCAACAATACAGGAATACGATGATGAAAACGACCTGTTTTTACCCTGTGGTCATCTTGAATATCAAAGCCATTTAGATTTGACTGTACCCTTTATCTGGTTTCTCTTATTATCATACTATGAACAAAAAAAGAGTTGATAACTGCTGGGGACACAGCATCTGTAACCCGGAATCTTGCACATCGTTTTCTCTGTACTTTCCTTGGACACCTCTACTGACCTGCACTACTTTGGTCTTTGTTTATTTTTGTAATTATATCATATCTTTACAGTTGTGCACTTAGAGTACAAAGAATGATGGCTGTTAGTTATTTATTCATTCATTCATACATTTTTTATATAGGGGAAACCCACAAAGACCTAAGGCCTAATTTTCAGGACTGCCAGCTGTTGTAGTGACAGGCCTTTTGTGAACTGAATGTGAGCTGAATATGCTTTCTGCATAACAGCTTGTGGTTAACTGTGCTTTGTAATGACATTTGGGTTTACTGTTACAAGAAAGTATTTAGTAGTTAAAACCTATTGGCTAATCAATAATTAATTAATAAACTAGTAATTTGATTATTTTCTGATTTAGCAAATGTCACTGTCTCCCAGCTGCAGGCTGCTTGTAGTAGGTGCAGCCAGGCACCTGTACATATCCACTTTAGCACAGGCTTGCATAGGTAATCTTCAGTATTCCCATGGCCTGTCAGTGCTTAAACATCCAGTATACTGGTAAGAGCGTATTAGAAAATTGGAGAGCATTAAGGCCACTGCATGCTAAATGATGTAGCATCATGTAGCAGATACTGTACAAAGCATCTGTACTAGTATCCTCTGCAAGTTCAGGTTTGGTTTTACACCTGTATAAATTTGGCAGCAAGTTATCTGCTGTGGCTTTCTGTAGTTTTGAGTGCTCCACTGTGATGTGTTGTGGAATTTAATAATGTGCACATCCAGTGGCCTCAGTGTTACATATTTGTGCATATATGATACATATTGTGTATTTATTTATTTTTAGGGTGAAGAGATTCTTTCACAACGTTCTCAAGAAAGTGAAGAAGAGGATGAAGAGTCATCTCAACTGCCACAGGGGCAGAATCAGGAGGTACTGCCTAGCTGTTGTATCTAGGGCCTATAAGAAAAACTTGGCTTTTTGTGAGTGAATATAGTATGTGAGATTTTTTTTGTTGCTGTTTTGATTTTCTTTATTTTTCCCCTGTTCCTACTACAGGGAAGCGATGATGAGGTAAAGGAAAATGCCCATGATAATGAAGAGGAAGAAGAGGACTCTGAGGTGTCAGACTGATCAAGAAAGGAATCGCAACTCTTATCTTTACCAGCAGTCAACAAATCCACACTATAATAATAACAGCGCTTACTCGCGCTATCCCCTCTTTATATAACCTGCTTGTACTAGTACAGGATTGCAAAACATTTAAGTAAAACCTGAACACAAGGTTCTAGTACAGAAACAAAGAGGAAAACAGACTTATGTGTTTGAGAAGTTATGTATAACCTTGTTTGCTGTTAAGTCTTTGCACTTTGTGAAATAAGTTTGCTCACTTTGTATTGACTCTTTATAAAGTTACCAAATCAGAGCATGTTTTTTTTTTTGGTACTGCATGATCGCTGTAATAATTCATCAGTAATTTATTAAATCGATATGCTGCAGGTGTACAAAACAGTATGAAGGCACAAAGAGCAGTATGTAAAATAATCTGTCCTTTCTCTTCCCTCTTCACTCCTCCCTCCATTTTTTTTGCCAGTCTGAAGAATCATTATGAGTTCAGCACCCTACCTTATCCTTTAAAGCCTCATTAATGCTTCCTTTACCTATAAACATGAATAAGTTAGTTCAAATACTACCAGTCACTGCCCACATTTTCAAAGCGTCCTTTATGTTGGCCTGGAAATAATGCAGCTGCTACAGGGCAGTTTACAGTCAAAGGTTTCCAACAGCAATGAAACAGTAATAGTGAATGAGTTTGTAATAATGCATCTACGGCAAAGGAGACAGTGGTGGTTTGTGCAGCCATTAAATACTTTGCAACATGTGAACAGAGAATAGTATTCACTTCTAATACCAATGATAGATAGACATTCTGTCTATTTGAACTGTTGGCTACACTTTCCTTATGATTTCTGGTGGTCTCCATTTCTTCTGTATTCATAAGCTTTAAGTGATTGGACAGAAGAGATTGGACAGAAGGCTCAGTCTGTGTCCGTATTCAACGTTGAATATAAATAAGCAACAGTGGAAAGCAACACCAATATTAACTCCTCTTAGCTGCTATTTTTTGCTTTAGCTCAGAGTGGGCATGCTTCTTCATCCACTCATGACTGCAGGCAGACCACACAATACAGTGACAAACTAACTATGGCCTCTTGAGGTACAGAGTGGTGTTATGAGACTGAATGGTCCAGGCCTAGTTGGTTAAATGCAAACCAACATGATACATGGACGCATTTGACATGGCATCATAAGTTATTTCTTCACATTCTGTTGATATTTTTAGTTAATGTTGAAAAGTTTAATCTAAAGTTTGCATTTTTTTCTTGCATACGTTTACATAATCCTTTAAAATAAACATTCAAAATTAAATTCAAAATAATGTGTCAGGTACCATTTGTTTGTATTTGGGAAATACAAAAATATTTTATCATAACAGCTAATACAATGAGTGCTTTAATTTTGAAATACCTATTCTTTTGCCTGGTTGCCCAACTAATGAAATCTAAATATACAATATTTTATATCTGGAAAAATATCTAGAACTTCTAAGCCCTAAATAAACTTTATAGAAGATTCACTACATCATCTTATTACAGTCTTACTGACTGCGATGATAACAGTAATTATGAATCCTAACGTCTTCAAGTCCTTCTGTATGGTCAATCTGGCAACCCTGATTTAGTTTGGTGGGGGAGTTCAGTATTTGAGTATTGTTCAGTCAGTCACACTACACGCAAACGTCTTTTTTAGGATGATCGTTCTGGGTTATAATTCCACTGAAGCGATTTTAGGTTTGTTGCTGTCGTTATAAAAAGCTATGTTTGTTCGAGTTTGAGCAGCCCTGTTCTTTTACGCACCCCTGCGACTGACAGCACATGGTACAACCAGGAAGCAGCGGTTCAGTATTGAGGGAAATAAAGCGGTCAGCTGTGTCAACAGAGCAGAGAGTACATGTTCCAGAGTCGCTTTTCAAGATAAAAATACTCCAGAATACGTTTTTGCCTCCGTGACAGCAACGCAGCAGGATATTCGGGGCTTAAAACGTAGAAAACCCGGTTTTCGGTTTGCTGTCCGGGACGTTTGATGAGTATTTTGTCTGCCAGCAGCTCGGTCCCCGAAGACTGTGTGTTTGCTTTCTTCTAACACAAACAGGACAAGCCTCAGATAAGCATGTCCGACTTTATCATCTTATCCCTTATCGGCGTTTTGCTCGTGTGTCTGATCTTGACCCTCGTGGGCTTCGTGTTTTACGCTGGACTTCTCTCCGAGGTCGTTGTTGGGACAGGAGCTCCTCCAGTAAAAAAGATTACAATTGCATACAAATTCAAGAAAGGCTCGTACCGGGAGAGCGGAGCCGCCTTCACCGAGAGCTGCAGCATTGCCCCCAAGCTCCAGTGCATCGGGCTGTATTACGATGACCCCAACCAGGTGAGCTTGTGTCCAGCTCCATGTCAGTCTACGTGGAGCTGTTTTTTCCCCAACCACCACCACCACCACCACCACATCACATCACATCACTTGCGCACGTTGTCAGGATGCAGCGAATCACGAGGAGAACGAGTCATGCATGTTTGCACACAGTCCTTCCTTTTCACTTAGGCCTGGGCTCAGACAGCTGAAAGTCAGGCTTAAATGTCCTAACTCTGTATTCCAGACTTGCAGACCTGCAGTGTGGGCAGTTTCTTTATTTCAGTACAGCGCTGCTACTCTTTAATTGCTCAGATTACTCTTGCACTGTCCCAGCTGGGTGGTACAGTAATGAAGGGGGCTGCTGCTCATTGTTAGTGTACCTAAAAAAAAAGTGTAGGCCTTTTTCAAGTTTGTATTGTCTGGAGAGAGAGAGAGTGAGACTTCAAACAGATGTTCCTAATACTTGCATGTAACACAAAAGCCAGAGATTCTGCATTAAGCTGACAGGCCAAACCCACATAACAGCTAACTCTGAAAGGAATCCTGGCTGTGAACTGTATTTACTGAGATTTCTGAGCTGTTATAAGCCCGTCAGTAAAAACATCACATACCATGAAACCAGACAGCTGTAGAACTGGACTAGGGCCATAATCTGCACACTTCCTTGCACTACTGTAGTGCAAAACTGGTGAGGTCCACATATTTGGGGCTGAACTAGAAAAGCAGACACCATGATTTTCCATTTATCTTTCAGACAGTAAACAGTAGCCTCTGCCGCTTTTACTCTTATAACAGATTACCATGTTCTGTGCTGCATGGCAGGCATTGTCATTAACTGGCATGAGAAACTGTCTCCCTGCCAACAGTGCCATATTTGTGGCTGCACTAATCTAGTGTTTGTTGTTCTCAGCGGTGTCAGCACATTGGAGCGTCACGGCACCCTGCTGTAGCTGCCTGCTGGTGGAGTTCGCCCAGGTGCCAGTTCCCCATGGACGCTCGTTCTGTTTCTTTGGCCGCACTTTCTCCTCAGCTTTGCCCAAGTATCCAAGGCTGTCAGCCTGGCAGCAAAAACAGCTGATACGACCGAGGCTTTTACAGATTTTGTGTTATGTGGTTGAGATAAGGTGTCAGGCTGGGCAGAGCATGAATGTTTGCGTGCAGTGAATGCTGCGCTGCAGTTATACACAGCTGAGTAATGTTATAATATCCAAAGTAACCACCGTGTGCAGCACAGACAGCAGCTAGACGGGCTGGGAGTGACTCAATAAGGTGCTGGTAGATTGTCACATGTATCTGGAGCCATGCTGACTGCAGTGCGTCTGCAGCCGCTGGAGGACACGTGGAGGAGGATCTGTAGAGTGAACAGAGTGAACACCAGGTGATACTACAGATGTTCAGTTGGATCCAAGTCCAGGGAATTAGGGGTCCAAGGTAGTACTTTGAAGTCTTGGTCAGCTCTTCCAACCAATATCGGACATTCCTAGCTGTGTGACGTTGCATTGTCCTGTTGGAAGATCCCATCCGCCCCAGGAAAGACAATCAGCATGTATTGGGTGTACATGATCTGCAAGGGTGTATTCATACCCAAATCGGTTGAGAGTGCTTTCCATGCATGGACCTAAAGAATGCCACGAAAACATTCCCCAGACCATTACCCTGCCGCCTACGCAGTGCCGTCATTCAAAAATAGAAAGTGGTCATAATAATGTGACTGAACTGTAAACGAGAGTAACGAGACAAAACAAACTCAGCCATGATCAGTAATGCATTATTTATGCTTTGTGGAGAGCATCTGCTATCTTCGTAGTTGCCAATCAATTAGAAGAGTATGATGGTTTGGCCAGCTTTCTAAACTCATGGATAGCCTGTAGAGGGTTAAATGAATACGTCCTATGGCCTGTTTGTAAAATGTTTTTTTCTTAAATTTAAAGTACATTACCTTGACACAGTTTTTCCTTACTTTGCTTAATAGTTGTGTGGATGTAATATTGTATTCCTGTAAAAATGATATGTACCTTGTGTACAGAAAACACATGTAACACTAACACTACAGTAACACTAACACTTTTTTGAGTGCCATATAAAATATCTAGGTCTGACCTGGCCCTGTAATAAAACTGGCCTGACGGATAATTCATAGCATTTAAGGTGGGAATTGATATTTATTGTTATCATGACAAATCATATTATATTATGAATGTATATTTATATATTATACCATATACCTTTCTGTGCTTACTGATGGTTCATTACAAAGTAGCCTTGGGCCAATAAACAATATTATCAAATATGCGACAGTTAAAATCCATGACGATTTATTTTGAGCCACCTACACATATGTCATTAACAATTAACTGCAAATACAAATTTATAATGTATATTAAAAATATAATGCATAGTTATAGTCTGGTAAAGAATGCTGGGATATATAAGTTGCTCTAGGGTGCCTGTCGATGTTTGTAATTTGGAGTTGGCGCTCACAGCGCGAGCTGTGTTTCTTCTAAACCGGACGAATTTGAATGTGTAAAAGATTACAGAGATTGTGAAATTAAATCAGTATGCACCAACTTAAACAGCATGAAGTAAATGCCTACAGCCTTCATCTGCCGTCAGCGGCGTCGCACTCTGCTGCTGAAATAAACTCGACCTTGAGCCACTCATAATGCAGGGCTGCGCTCCACATCACGCAAAGCCAGTTCAGTCAGTTTTGCCACGTTTCATGTGAAAGCGTCTCAATCAGGCTGTTTGTTTTGCAACATGATAATCAGATTTAGTGCATCACGGTATTTGGAATGTCAAATATAAATCATTGCATACTTAGATAAAATATCATGATATACAGTATGCATCATAATGTAATGTGTGTTTTTATGTTAGATATATTTTACATCCAGTGCAGCAATAAATCTAGGCCTGATTATGCTCTCTCTTTTGTTATATATGCAGTTCAGTGTTTTTCCACAGCATCTACAAGATGTTTAAAGACTTAATGTGATGCAGTTTATCACAACATTAATAGATATCATATGTCCCACCACCTTTTTACTCTATTCCAATTGACCAAACCTTAAAAAGTCTAAAAATCCTGATACTTATTGCATATCATAAAAAGATTTCAAGATGTTAAATTTTGTCACATCTTCCATCACCAGCTCACCAAAATATTCTGTTCTGTTGCTTCTATAGTTTGTTACTGTTACTGCAGTATTTTAACAATAGTGGTATTAAATATGAATGATATGAAAAGGTTTAACTTCTGGCAGTAGTCTGTCTTTGGGACATGTGGAGGGACATAGAGGACTTTGGTGCTGCTCCCAGCTTGCCAGGCTTTTAACACCACCACCAGACCGGTAGTTGGAACGTCTTTGTTGGAAGGTCTTAATTTGTTCTGTAAAAGTTAATCTTAGGAGAGTAGGAGTCAGCAACAGGACCCGGAGACTAAACAGCATCTCTTACAGTACATTTTCTCAGCTTCTTAGTGTCACATACCACGAGGTGCAAAAATATGTATTCGGCTCTCTGTGTCAGCACTGTTTCTAGCACGTTGTCTACAATGTCTATGGACTGTAACTTTGTACACTGTCAGCGTTAGGCCTTATTTAAAACAAATGAAGCCTGATGCTGATGTTGTTATTAGGTAAGTGGCGTAGGCTAGAAACACAAGATTAATGTATAAGTGTATAAAATAATGTTTGCTTTAGACACTGACAAATACGTGGTGCTCAGGAGAACCGTTGCTTTGTATATCCCTCGAGCTTGTTATGACTCAAGCCTGGAAAGTTCTGACTTAAGTTTTCCTTGAGAATGACTACACAGCACCATCAGTGCCTTCCATGGCTCTCCAAGAGAAACGTGGCACAGCAGGACCATGTGGCAGTTTGGCTAAAAGCAGACAAATCATCTGCTGTCCAGCTCCATTGCCTCTGGTTAAAAATGGAACGTGTCAGGAAGTCTGCTGTGAAGGCTATGAGGTGCCTTATCTGTCTGCCTCTGTAATACCGGCGTTGTGGCGTGCTGGAGGGAAACTAGTCTACTGAAGTGTGACTGTGAAGTGTCATTGTAACCGTCACTGATAATCCTGTCTGGAGTTTGACCAGACTTTAACAAGGAACACACAAAAGCTCAGCGCAACCTAATATACCTCGACTAAGAGTGTTATTGCCAGATAATGACCCCAGGACACTTATAAGAAAGTAAGAAAAGAACTTAAATACTTTTTGATTGGCTTATGAGGAAGAACATTGTCTCGCAATTTCCAGAGCTGCTGTCTGTCAGCACTAGGACTGCAACTCACACAGCTATTACATAACAAAAATAAGGAAGTTGTTTTGTTACAATACATATTTTCCTATAACATAATTGTATTAAATGCATGTTTAAAAATGTCAGGCGATGTAATCATCCCAACCATATATGCAGGTGAAATGAACTAATTTAAACAATAAATTTATTCATATATAGGTCTGAACAAAAATTCTAAATCTGAATATGTTGCAAAAATAGGGCTGCTTTTGTGTGTCATTCTACAAACATCATGCGTGGACTGTTTTTTGACATAAAGGTTGTGTTGGGTATTGCACTATAAAGGGAACTCCAAAGAGGTCAGTAGTCTTTTACAAATATTAAAATGTCATCTGTGAGTTTTAACAGGCATCTATGTACAAAAATGAACCATACATGTTTTCAGTTAATGTGTAAGAATGCTTTTTTTCATTATCACCCTGAAAGCTTTATTTATCATTAACCCAAATATAGATCCTTTTAAATTGGTTAGAATTAAATCTGCATGGTGTACATGCCACACTAGTCCAGAGCATTGCTGACTGCACTGTTGTGAGTAAACAACGGAACAAACCAGAAAAAAGGTTAACACTGTTTTCATAAGGTGCTGTGTTGTGCTTTCACAAACACTAGATGGCGATGATGTTATAGTATGAACGTACGAGCTGCTGGGATTAAACAGAGCGGGGAGTCGTGTGTAGACTTGTGTGGTAGTTTTTGTTTAAAAGTTTTGTTTATTTGATTGTAAATCATCACTGAACTGTGACCTGGCTGTTTGCTAGATTGTATTGGTGTATGACTGCAGGCAAGAGGAGCAGTGCTGCAGGACCAGCTCTCTCAGGCATTCAGGAACGAAGAAGTTCAGCTTATGTCTTTCAAAAACCATGTGAGGCTCTGAAAGAAGCATATGAATTACTCATCTACTTGCTGGTTTCTCATGCTGTTTGATTGTGTTGGCCTGATTTCGGTGTTAAAGCAACCACAAGTGCACTTTTCTTGTTTTGCTACTTACTTTCTGTGGGTCTTGCTTATTTTCTTGGCTTGTCACCAAATGGAAATGGGAAGAATGATAGCGAGACATGCCCACACTTCTCAGCCTGCCACAAGCTGTTGCTTCTGCTCTCTATCTAGAGTCCTTTGGTAACAATTCTGTTAAGAAATGTGACAGATTATGGTTATCTGGAGGGAAATGTTACTGAGCAAGAAGGGCCTGAGTGTACAATACCAGAAAATGATCTATGAGGTCCTGCGGTCTGCTGAGTATTTGAAAATATATTAAGCTCATTGATTCTGTCTTTACAGTGTCTCTGTAGTAGCACCAGAACCTCAGTTTGGCAGTTGGGATGGATTTCATTATATTTTGCTGCACTTCACCTAGAAGTATTATTAACTTTGCCATCACTATCATTGACTTAATATAAGGGAAGCAGTTTGATAGAGCTGAAAGATTTCCATGCAGGATAACACTCATGTCCTGGTTTTGAGTTATTAGACTTGCATGAGGTAAGTCTTAGACTGGACATCAAGGGTGCATTAATTTCTGGAACTGGGTTACAAACCACGTGTGTAACTGTTCAAGAAACTTAGTAGGATGTCCATTGGCTCACTTTCCTGTCTATTATAGTTGTTGGCTTATATGTATTATTACCTTTTCCAAGTTATGCATAATTTTGCCCTCCTACACTGATAGAACTACACAGTTTTACATATGACACCAAGGTTTCCACTACCAGGAATAGTTTAACAAACACCTGCTTAGTCATGCAATTATCCAATCAGCCAATCATGTGGAAGCAGCAGTGCAGTACATAAAATGCAGACACAGATGTAGAGAGACAGCTAATGTTCATGTGAAACATTGGAATGTAGTAAAAGTGTCCTTGCGACATGGTGCCACGTGCTTGGCTTCTGTATTTCAGAAACTACTGAACACCTGAAAATTTCACGCTTGACAGAGTTTAAACAGAATGGTGCTAAAAACAAAAAGCATTGAGCTGAAGTGAGACAGCGAACAGATTGCTTCAAACCCATGACAAGGATGCAGTTACTCCAATCACCACTCTTTACAGTAGTGGTAAACAGAAACTCATCTGATAACTCATCAAACCTTGGGGTGGACGGGCTACAACACCATGCCAGGAGGCCCTGCTGTCAGCCCAGACCAGGAATGTGAGACTGTAGTAGGCTCAGGCTTACAATACAGGTGAAGGTCAAAAAACGTTGCCTGGTCTTATTACTCCTGATTTCTCCTTCAACTTCAGGTGGTCAGAGTATGAATCCATGCACCCTGCCTGTCTTGTCAACTGTTTAAGCTGCTGGTGCTGTAATGACAAGGGGATTGTTTTCTTGGGCACCAAATACCAATCAAGCACTGCTCAGTCTCAGTATTCTTGCTGACCGTGTGTATCCCCTAATGATCACAGTTTATCTGTTGGCTTCCTCTAGCATAATACTCACAAGTCATCTCAGACTGGTTCCACAAACATGAGAATGAGTTTCCTTAACTTCAGCGGCCTCCAGAGTCGCCACCTCTTAATCCAATAGAGACGCTTTAGGCTGTGATAAAACGTGAGCATAAATGTGCAGCCAACAAAGCTGCACGTGATGCAACCTTGTCAACACTGACCAAAAAAAAAAAAACTACACCTTGTTAAATCCATGCTATGAACAGTGCAGGCTGCTCTGAGGGCAAGGTGGGTCGTACTCAGTATTTGAATTATGTAATATTAGAATGGTATCCAAACAGTGTAGGTTACTAAGCAATTCGTACCTTTTTTAAACTGTGAGGTATTATTCTGTTTATTTTATACAATACATAGTTCTTTGGGAAAAGTTTGTGATGATTAGGTGTGCATTTTGCTTAATGCGGGTAATCACAGCTTGTGACTACAACTCTAGTATAAAAGTGAAAAGATTTGCAGATAAAGGGTCAAAATGGTGTACATTTTTTCAGAACGTTTTCTTAATATCATGTTCCTGCTAGGAGGTCTGTTATTGTAGAGTGGAATGATATGTGCACTAGTTTATAATGTCTTAAACTCTGAAACATTACAATGTTCTTGGACAGCCAACCACTTCTAATGCCTATCTGCTTGTTAAATTGTAATGTATGGACGTTTATGTCCAGGTCCTAGCCTCTCTATCACACTTATTGAGGCTCTCACTTCAATACATCTTAGATTTTTAAATAAAAAATACTCAGTTATCATTCACTTTCCTTGTGAAGAAAAAGAAAAGAGAAAATGACTGCTAGTTGATGAGATGAGTGAAAAACAAGTTTGGTGCCAGTAGTTGACCAGTCTAATTTGCAAAAGCCGAACAGGCCCACAGAGGAGCTGTTTGTTATGGACTATGGATTTTATTGAGGGGTTTCTTGCAATGAAGCCACATCTTTATGTTTCAGTTGTCAGGCTTGTCGATCAGACAAGAGCTGATGAAGATAGTTAGGTAGCTGGCCAAGGCATTGCTAAGGAGCTAAGTTAACTTGGCAGCACTTAAAAACAGCTAACAACTGCAACATGAAGATGTGGGTTCATATCAAGAAACAACCTATAAAACCCATAGCCGAAATCAGAGATCTGCAGTTTGAGCCAGCTTGGTTTTTGTCAGCTGACTTGCTTTATCAACAGCAGCCATCTCCTCTTTCTCATCACAAGGAAAACTGTAGAATGATAATAGAATAGTTTTGGGACTCTGATTGATTCAGACAACAACAAACACAGAACTGCGGCATGCTGAGAAGATGAGAGCCGTGGCCTGCTCATTAGAGGCCTGGACCTGGATATGTTAACAAGCAGATTGAAGTGGAAAGAATTTAGACCCTTTTTAACCCACATCAGTGCCTGAATAAACAAGGAAGCGAGTGTGAAAAGGTTTACAGCTACTCTGATTGTTATTTGATTTGGGGATCTGTGGACCCCTGTGGACCCCGTCATTTACGTCCGACTTAACAGTCGGATAGCAATGCCGTTTCTATCTGCCTGTTTTTAGAGTCAACAGGTGAATGTCTGAGCCAGTGGTGTCCATGGTAACGTGGTCAGTTTGTTATGTCTGCGTTTGGACTCTGTGCTTAGGTTTTGATTGGCATCCTCACCTTTAGTGCCCAGCCACTGTTTCCCCAACAGCCAATTAGCCAAGGATCATATTCTGATAGGCGCTCAGCACAGATCTGGGTCTCTGTCCATTTTAATTGGCATAATGCTGTGGGCTCGTTAGCATGCTGGACCCTGGGGGGTCGAAGCTATCTGTTTCAGAAGGTCAACTGCCTGCCTTGCTGCTGATCTGACTCGGGCAGAGGGGGAAAGAAGGAATTCACACTGGGGTGGCAAGATTAATCATTGATCTCAAAATCGTAACGCGTATGTACAACTCCCTAAATCTCAAACGACTGCAGTCCTGTAGGCTTTCGATTGACACCAAGACAAATATTAAAAATGGAGACCTGCTGTGCCCTTTGAATGTGTTGCTGTATCTGCACATTGCAGGCTTTGGAATGGAGTGCCAGTGTTCCCTGCAGTTGTGTTGTGACAATGCTGTGACAACCTATTGTTTGAGTGCTCATAACATTGTCACAATGTTAAAATGTAATTCCTTAAAAAGTTGACAATGTTGTGACAATTTATTTGCAACATTGTAAGTATGTTTTCTCAACCTCCTAGTAGGGCTGGGCGATAAAACGATAAAGATAATTATTGCAAAATATTGTGTCCTCGATAGAACTATAAGACGTAGTCGATAGAAAGTCGATAGAATTAAGTTCCGTCCATGTTTTGAGAGACAACACGAATAGCCAATGAGAATGAGAGTAGCGCCACCCCAAACCAATCAGGTGGCTGAACTAGATTTCTAGCCATTTCATGTTTGGTTGAAACACACAGTGCAGAGTGTGGAAAACGTTAACTACTACTAAAAGAAACAGGTTACATGGGTCAATAATCTTAAAATAATCTGCTAAGATAGGAACAACAGGTAAACAGGTGCTGTCTTGCTGCTGTGTTGACAAAGCGCTGTGGGATGTTTGTGCTTCAAGTGCTCGGGTATAGCAGTTTTACTGTTTGTTGTGATCATCTCCACTGTGCAGAGCTGACAGAGCGTTTCTGTGTAAAATTTTCCCACAACTAAATAAATAAAGGGCCAGCAACAGCCTGCTCTGTGTGTGAATACTGTTCATACTAATACTGCCCTATATATATATATATATATATATATATATATATATATATATATATATATATATATATATATATATATATTTATTTATTTATTTATTTATTTATTTATTTGTGTGTGTATGTTTAATTTATTTGAAATACAGTTGTGTAATATAGATAGATAGATAGATAGATAGATAGATACTTTATTGATCCCGAAGGAAATTTAGCAGCCAGTAGCAGTTACATAGTGCAAAACAAAGTACAAAACACAGTATAATTGTTCTATAGTACATCTTCTGATAGAAAATAAATCAGGATAAAAAACAATTTAACAAAATTTTTACATTTTGATATCTTCACTACTCATTTAAAGTAAAAAGGCAATAGTGATTTGATTTATGTTGTGATATATATCGATATCGACTGATATGAAAAAAATTATCGTGATAAGATTTTTTCCCATATCGCCCAGGCCTACCTCCTAGTATTCTTCATCTGTTCCATTATATCTGCATGGACTTTTGCAAAGTTGACAACAGGTAGAAATAATACCATAAACAACATTACTTACTAAGATGTGACAACCTTGTTCAGACGATGTAAAGGCACCACCTTTTGATGATTTCGTAGCAACGTAATAGACACGTACGAAATAAACAGCATTGTGGTGACGTTGTGTGTTTGCTGGCTTTGGCCTCCAGATTTTGTTTACTAGCTAGTTTAAACTGAAGCTATATGGCTAACAAACACTCATCATTAGTCACCTTAACCTATTCCAGATTTTGGTTAAGATCTTGTTGATTTGGTTAAAAGCACACTAAAACTTACTGTGAGCTATAAAGATGAACAAAAGTAGTTGATCCAGTGGAGGAACAATTGTGTATCACTACATATTACATTCACAGTGAGTGTTGTTGCCATTCATATATATATATATATATATATATATATATATATATATATATATATAATAAAAACAGAACTCCATTATGAGGCCTGTTGAAACTGTAGCTTTTAAGGTGCAACTTGTTTAAAGATGAACATCAATCTTGCCCAGTGACAGTCTGGTTCCTTGGGAAGGGTACGAAAAGTGCCATCCCCTTCACAACCTAGAACGGTACATTTCTGCAAATGGTCCATCATTTTTCATTGCTGTTGCTCTGTTGTCTCTGTATGTAAATTTTGGGGACGCAAATATTTATGAGCCAAGACAGTTATGTGACAGTAGGCTTTGTAATCGTCCTGTTTTACTGACCTCTTTTAGAAATACAGGATTTGTATTTGAAAGGGGGAGACAACAGTGTTGGAGGTTCTTGGTGGTTCTATGGCGTCTGTAACACTGTAGATTGGGCGAGGTTTGCGTGTGTATTTACAGAAAAGATTGACCATTGATCTAGTGTTTGTTAGCAATGTTAGCCATGTGTCTCAGTTTGAAAACTAAAGAAGCACACTTTGGATGCCACACATGCCTTAGTGTATCGAAAGCTTTTGGAAAAGTGGAAAACTGCACATGTTTTAAGGTTACTTAATTGGGCAGGAGTAGTGCTGATATGAAGCTGTTGCTGTAGATTTGAGACCATGTTCAGTCTGTCCACAATCTACCACCTGCTGTACACCAGAAAAGTGTTAAGGCAGTGACATCTGTCTATGTTTCCATCCACATTCCACCTTTCGCTCCAGATGTAGCCATATGTTTTGTCTTGTAGGAGCACACCATTCCCGTTAGACAGAGTTTGATAGAATGAAGTATGAGCCGAGAGTAAATTGACAGCCCCTTGTCCTCACCTTGAGCAGTGTTTGTGTGATGTTGGGATTCATCAGTAAGAATGGCAGATCAGAGACTGCTTGGCACTCTCAGTCAAATTTATTAGCATTTTACCGCCAGGCGGCTGTTTGTTGATGGCAAGAGCACGAAAGACAGGCTTGAGGCAAGGAGCCGTTTTGTTTTTTTCCCCTTTCTTTTTTTTTTCTCTAACTCAGACGATCTGACACGCAGAATGAGCAGGTGGAAGCTTTAAGGATGCTCTGAAGTGTAATCCTGTGGCTATGTGAGCAGCTTGCTCTTGAAATATGTTGTAACGCAATTAAGTTTTATATGTGTATGTAAAGATGCTCTATCATGATGTGTGAATCTATTTGTCTGTTTGTCTATTTTTCCATGACATCCTTGCATCGTTATTTGTTTATATTACATATAACTGGTGTTTGCTTCATCTGTCCATGTTTGCTGTAATGTGGGGGGATAACAGCTGGAATTTTGACGTTGTGTGACTGGAGGCCCTGAAGTATGCAAGACTATTTTAATTGTCTGCTGTAGCATACCTTGCATATCTAATTCAGTTCAATTAAGTGATATCTAATTGTACATCCTTCATTTACATTTATCAAGCATTTCAAAGTAACAACTCTAAGTTCTAAGTTCCTGTTTTACCAATTTATGTAATTCTGTGCGGGACTATACAAAAGCTGTAAGTTGACCTAAGATCATCATTCTTACACTGAGATGGTTAATAAATGTTTTCAGGCTATTTTCATTGTTATTACACTAAATATACTTTACAGCAAAGATGCAAAGCTGTGAATACCCCTAGTCAAATAACTTGGTTTGATATTTTTCTACACGAAAATACATTAACACCTCCTTTTCTCTCTGTGTGTTTGTGTGTATGTGTGGGTGGGTGGGTATGTGTGTATGTATGTATATGTGTCTATGTATGTGTGTGTGTGTGAGTGTGTGTGTGTGTGTGTGTGTGTGTGTGTGTGTATGTATGTGTATATATATATATATATATATATATATATATATATATATATATATATATATATATATATATATATATATATTGTATAATTAGGTTCAGTACTTGTAGGGATGAAACCATTAGCACGTCCACAGTAAACCACTGTAAAATAACTAATAGTACTGTACGTTACAAGTATCTTAAAACCGTTGATTTTTACAGAAAAAAACTGATGTTACATACAAAGTTAGCAACAGTCTCAAAGTTCTGAAGTTCTGTAAATAGCTGGACTATTACAAAGTGTCAGATATTCTAGATGCTGTAAGTAGGAAATGAAATTTTGAAAACACTGTTGTTTGATTTGCTGTCCTCAGCATTATAATCTTACTCTGATAGGACTTACAAATGAGCCTATATTATACCAAGACTTTTAGAAACATGCACAGACAGACTCGACTCTTTTCTTTGTACTTGATGTGCAGTGAATAACACCTTAGTATCCTCACAATTTCCTTACAAGCTCATTTGAACAACTGAAACATAAGGATGTTGGACCAGGTAGCTTAACTTTTAACATGTAAAGTTTGAAGTGGTTTCAGTTTGTGTATCAATATTTTTGAACATTTTAAGTTGATGTAGGCAATATGATGTTACTATGTTTTGATGCTATTGAGAGTATGTCATGGTTGTAGTCAGTACAACTAGATTGCTGAATGTATCATAAAGCAGATATAGGTAAATTATATAGGGTCTGTTAACAACAGGCAGTGTACTGTTACTACATGAAACAAACAGTTAATTGGACACAATTTTTTTCATTATGTCATTATCTTATGTGATTTAATGTACTTTTAACCATGGTGTGATTTTACTTTCTCTTGTTCCTGCTTAGATCATTCATTTTTGCCATAAATGTCTTATGAATCTGGAAGTGAATTTAAATTTGTCTGTTCAAAACTGTTCTCAAACCTCAGGAAAAAAATACACACAAATATCATTGTGTATTGTAAAAATGTGTTTAAATATTGTGATATTCTACTGTATATTGGCCGGACTGCAATACTTAGGGCGCTGTAAAGGTTAGGTTTACTGTAAATGTTCTATGATGACTAGCATCTGCAGTGGGTCTTAGAAATTCCTGCTTCAGTGTCACCCCATTTCCTGAAGCCCAGTGATACGGAAAGCTGATTTAAGGTCAGTGTTTATAGACTCTGCACTATGCTGTAGTGTTATTTCACCACTTACTCTGTCCTTTTTCTTCACTCCGAGAGAAACGCCTAAAGTTCAGGAAAGCGAAGCTGTTGAAACTAACCCAAGCAGAGTGTTTCTGCAAGCCAGCAGCTAAACACCCTGCTTTTCCTGCTACTTTCAAATGCCAATACCCCTTCTCTGTCATGTTTAATTATAGGGAAAGTGTGCAACAGAACTCTGCCTAGAGGGCAAGTAGCAGAAATTCTCTCTCATACCCACTGACCATTTGCAAGAGGTGACACATAACTGGCAGGCAGCCATTCTGGCTCAGAGCACTTCAATATCAGTGTCAGTAAGCTAATGAAGCAAAGAAAAAAAGAACATTTCTTAAAGCTGTCATACTTAATGAAGCTATAAAGGCCTAGAACATAACCCCTTTCTGCAGGCCCCCCAGTGACAATTTCAGCAGTGGAATTTAAATCGACTTGTGTTTTCAGTCTATAGAATCAAATAAAATGTTTTTTTTACCTGTAACTCTGTTATCAGATTCACTAGGACACTGTTGACTATCTAGGTTGTGTCTTTGTGTTGAGCTGCTAGCAAGCAATGAGGCGTGAATGTGTAATGTGGAGAGCTGTGAAAACAGTTTGCAGCTTTCCATAAAGGTGGCAGGAAAAGCTTTAGTTTAGCTGTTTTTTCTAGTAATGTTCTTTTTCAGTTTGGTAATGTGCTCGTCCACACATTAATAGAGACCTTGCAAATGTCTTTGTTCTTCAGTTTCAGAAATTTTTACTCTACTTTTTTTTTTTAAGATTTACAAATATGCTTTAAAAAATGTGTTCAGATATGATCACATTCCACTGTATATTGGCCGTACTGCCAGAACTTAACAGACATCTAACAAATCTCTTTGTTCTTCAGTTTGAAAAATGTTTAACAATGAACTCTTTTTACCTAACTCTTGGTATTGGGGATTTTTTTCAGATTTGCCAATAAGTTGCTGCACATTGTAAAGAGGGATCCCTGGCATACTCACTCATAGTGCTGGACGTTATGGCCAAAATGTATATTGCAATATATTCCTTAAATTCGGTCGATACAATATAATTCCGATATAGATATAAAAAAATTTAAGGCCCCAGAAAAACTGCCAAGAATCCCTACAATGGACGTCTGTATCTACTTTATCAACATAAATAACTTTGACTTTAAATTACAACAGAGGCCGAGTTTCTTATTCTTTTGTAAACAGATTGAGCAGATTAAAACAATTGTGTGTAAGCCTGGATAAAGGACATTAAAAAGCCTTTATATACATAAAAGAAACATGACATCGTCAAATGAGCAATTCTGTAGATCAGAGGGCCAGATTGGACAATATCAAAATACTAAAGGGCCGGTCTCGTTTCCAAAAGTATTATTCATACATGTATGTATTCAAAATATGAAAAAACACAAATGTACATAATAAAAAATAATTACTAATTAATAATAAACTAATTAATTTACTAATTAATTTAATTTAAGAAACGGTGGAACTTTTTGTGGTTGTGCGAGTTGGTTAGAAATTTAATCATGACGTATCTTCGTCGTGGAGCTGAGACAAACAGGCGTGTTTCCTCGTTTACAATGTAAATACAGAACTACGAGCTCATCCACCGCCGCCATGTTTGATTTATTCCGAACTGCAATCTACTCGAAGTGTTGCTCAGCAACCATGTCAACTGAGCTGACACAGACAAGTATGTGAGCAGTGACGGTCATATCACTTGAAACGCATGCAGGAGTATAAATGAGCCTTAAATCAGCCTTATATTTATTTAACTCCGCTATACTAACACAGCGGTAAAACGTACTAGATATTTATGTACTGCTGCCACCGTCAGGTGAAAGGAACAATTACAACATACTTACAGGCTATTAAGGGTGATTCAGTGGGCCAATAAAAATCTGGCTGCACCCCTACCGTAACTAATACATATCGAGATACCGCAAAAATTCTATCACTGTTATTGAAACATATCTTATCCCAGTAAATACCGATATCAAATTATTGTCCAGGCTTAGTTACATTTTTGGGCTATAAGGGACCAACTGGGTAAACAAGTTTGCTACAGCAGCAAACTGATGCAAACCAATGCTGCATCTTAGTTAATAGTATCAGTGGCAGAAGCTTGCTGATCATGGGTGAAGGCACTGAATTATATTTGAGCCCTAACTGACAGCATAACATCTAAGTTTACTTTTAGGCACCCCTTAGGATCTTGGCTATGAAACACACTTGGGTTAATTAGGGGTTCATGGACCCTTAGCCTGCTCTGTATTTTGCATCTTGATTACTGTGAAAAAGAGTTCATCTTGGCTAGAAGATGATATATGGCAGAGACCAACCATTTGGTAGTTACATCAAAGGAAAACACCATGGCAAAAAGAAACATATGCAAAATGTGATTAACACAATAGGCAATATATATATTTAACAAAACTATTGACCTACAAGTCTTAATTTAGTTCAGAATGTGTCTTTCTGAGGAGACAGTGCTGTCCTCCAGGCTAGTATCTCAAAGCTTTAAGCCACGGGGAGGTATTTGGAATGAAATCTGCAGAGCTAAATGAAATGGCTTGAAGATTTGTGCATTTATACATCATATGCAGCGGCCCTTATGACCTCTTCATAACACTGATATTGTTATTCTCAATGCTGGCCTGCCTGTTCGTATTTGCATACTCCATTTTCTGCCCCATTAAATCCAGTCGGAACTGCCCAGCCCGATGTACAACCCGTGGTTCGTCAGTGATGATACACAATCAGTTTCAATTCCATTTGGTATGTCAGGATATTCAACATGTTATGAGCCTATGGGGTGTCTGCAGACAGACAATTTAGAGCAAAAGCACTTTCAATAGTAAAATGGCCTCATGTTTTTTTTTTATGTTCTCTTATTTGTGGGTGTTTCTAAAGGAAGTACTAAATGTAACCCTCAACCACATGATGGTTCTGCCAAAAATCAATTGTACGCAAATGGTTGATCAGCCAAGACAGGTTTTGTGTGTAAATTTTCATTCTGCTTCTTTCATTCCATGCTAATGGGAATAGAGGCTTATAGTCAAAGGCCTATTCAGAGGTAGGGCCACAGTGGCATTACCCTCAGTAAAAATCTCTTCCCAGCACATTATTGATATTTTAGCCATTCAGTGAAATTTGCTTATTTGCATGATGAATGTGTCACTTAATCAAGCAGATTAAAAAGCAAATAGGTTTCTTTGGAGTCCAATCATAATGTCCCCTGTGGAGCAATTGTATATCTGTTAGCAGATATGAATGATTTAGAATATGACTGTTAGGGGCCTCTTGACATTGGTACAAGGTACGCAATAGGTTTTTAATTATATATCAGCACAATTTTCAGCATGACTAGTATTGCCATAACTCGATGAACTATTATACAGCAAGTACTTGTGTTTTTGTATAGTGCGCTAGAATGTGTTATACACGTGTGTAAAATCAAAGATTTTCTCCTGGGCGATCAAGCCTCTGGGCTCTTGAGTAGGAGGTTGGTTTCTGAACTTGTCACTGTTACAGCTTGTTACTTTCTACTGCTCATTATTTCGCATGTGAGAATATGGTGTCTGTTTTTGTGCAGTGTCTCCATAGCTTCAGAATCAAGTGCGTGTGCAGCTGCTGCTGTGGTCCTTTTTTTGCCACTGGTCTCAGCAATGCACCTGCAGCTCCGTGGCCTCCTCCTGGCACTGTTGTACTTCTCACAGCGTCAAGTTGCCACTGCCACTCAGGGTGGTGACAGTCGTTGATGCTGACGAGGGTGCTGCTTGTGTGCGCCTTCGCCCGCAGAGACCCTCTAACTGGTTCTGATGCTGCGTCTTCCACTATACACTGGAATCTTATGGCTTCATTGTCAACGTATTTGCGCTGACAGCATGGAGCATCTCCTTGTCCCGACTGTCAGCTTTAGCCCCCTTCTCCGCCATGACGTGGTGGTAGCTCACTGGTCACAGTGCACTGATGAACTGCGGTGTCTTACATCCCAAACCCAGCAGGTACCACCTCTAGCTGGGCCACTGTGCTGTTGACAGCATGTCCAGGAGTGTAATGTATGGAACTCCTTCAGTGTAGACGGGAATGTGATAGAAGTCTGATGTGGGCGTGGCTATGGGGGCCTACAGTGTCCCGTTCACTGCAACCTCCAATAGACAAACCCTAGCCAGAAGAGCATCTTCACATCTGATTTCCAATGGGTGAACTCTTTTGAAATGTCGTAGCTGGCTACATATCCAGCACCAGCAACTCTATGTCACTGTTTGTTTGGCCAGCCCTCAAATCAGTTCTGTCATCCCCCCCGGCCCACACCAGCTTTGGTGACACATTTGACAACTCCAGAGCTCGGACTGCAGGACTAGTAGCAGTTTTTACAACACAGTTTCTCTCTCCAGCATCTTCTCCAGGGCCTGTTTCAAGTGGGTGGGTGGGTTCTGTGTGAATACGTAGTTCAGTTGCCGTGATAATCTGATCTTGTTCAGATGGCGGCATATAAGCATAAGCCTGTCTAGCTGAAGTTTCAATATTGTATGCTATTGGCTTTTAATGGTTTGCCTGTCTGTCTTTGATGACTCTACAGTTCATACTGAAGGTGCTGTGGTCAGTAACACTGGTGCGGCTTCAAGTTCAAATTGTACATTGAAGGCCTTCCTGTTCACTTTAGCAGACTGTTTTTGAGCCATGGTGCTTACTGCTAAATACTATATAGGAATATTGCCATTTTTGTTTACATCTGCACCCACTAACAACTGCATTTTCTGCTAACTCCACAGAAGTCAGTAAAAGAGCACAATGTAGATTATCCTCTAAGCTAGCTGGGGCATCCAAGTGTGGGCACCTGGCCGACTCTTCATTCACTGCCACTGCTCTCTTGTGGTGGTTGTGACACTCCTAAAGATGCAAACTCATCATCATCCTTCTCTTTTGTTATACAAACAGAGTGCTCCATCTCTCACCGGTGTAGTGGCAGAATGAGACACAGCTTTAGCACAAATCATGGTGCTTTACTAACGAGCTGTTGTTGGCCACAGTTGTTGTACATAGGCAGAATTTCCTGTTCACTCTTAGCCTAAGCTATGCCTTGGGCTGACTCAGTTCTTCCTGCTCATATGTACAGACACCATGCTGCTTCTTGCCCCTGCACTTCAGAGTATAAATCCGTAGCTCAGTAACCCAATCTCTATAAAAGTGACTTGTTCCAAAGAAAATCTTGGTCTATTGTCAGAACATGAGAAATGAAATAATTTCTCACTCCTCAGAATTTGGAGAAAGTTACACATGCTCTCATTTAATCTCTCTTGGGGTACTGCAGTGGACTACACATTGGTCTCTATAAGACTTAATTTGCTGGTTTACAGAAATATCTGGTTTTAGCTTTTCTCCACTGGTTCACTATTCATTACTGGGTCGGTAGTCCCTACTGGCAAAATATGAATTGTTTGGGGGTCCTTATGAACAGGTTATGAAAACCACTGCCCAAAAGAACCATGCTTCAAAGAGCTTTTTGTGTGTGTGAGGACACCATTTAAGGGTTCTTACTAGAGTGTTTACATGTGGAGGTTGCTTAAGCTTTTAAAAGGTTCTTCACACAAACATTTAGACTTTTAGGGCCTGATTCCTGAAATTCAGTGGGAACAGCACTGTACCATGCAATACGTACAGCATGGTAAAGACAAATACTATGGCAGTGATTAGTGCACCAGTGTCTTTTAATGCTGATGTATTTTAACTAGTGTCCCAGGCAAGAACCAGTCAAAATCCACCTGTAAATGAGGTCATATCAATTACCCAAGACCCACCAAATAAAACTCCTACTGACATAAATTATTCCCTTGGAGGTCTACTCTTGGTGAAGAGAGGGACCAAAATGAAAGAAAAAAATTTTTGGGAGGGCTCTTTTAACACCTGGAGGCATGTGTTTCTGGGCATGGCCCTCTTTCTTCTTTGAGGGCCTGGTGGTGGTGAATAAGGGCTTGTATGAAGTATTTCTGGTAGTACTTGCACCTACTGATCGGCATGTTAAAACAAAATGCATTGGCTAATCAGTTGGATGAGTGTATGTTGATTGTATGTGGGACCAAACATGGTTTGAAAACATTGCAGAAACATTGTTTGACCCACGTCGGCTTCTTACTGGAAAAATTACCCTCAGACATGTTCAGGTGTTATTTTATGCTCTTAACATCACTGTAAGTCTGGCTGAGCATTTAAACAATCTGGCAGTTTAAAAGCTGTTAAAAACTTTTTTTATGGAGCCAAAAATAGTTCCTCTACAGCACAAAAAAACATTTTTGCACCAGAATTTTCAAAAGTGAATATAAACGTGTATGAAAAAAAGATCTACCTGTCTGTGTGAACCACTTACATTTATTCAACTGCTAGCTCCAGGATATGTAGAACCCAGAGCCCCAGCTGTGTGCTCCACTCTAAATCACACACCCTGTAGGTTTTCTAAAGCATTCCACAGGAGTTCTGCTGTCTGTATTAAGAGAAGAGGGCTGCTACCGGGGTGTGCTCTATCAAGCTAAAATGAGGGCATGCTCAGCTGCACCATGCATACCGAAGCTATGAACCTATGGCCTGAGTAAACCCACCCAGCACAGTGCTAGCCAAATGAATCAGAGCTAGACAGTAAGGCAGAGTGCTCTGTCTGTGTGTTCCACATGACTCTATATCCTCAGCACCAGCTGCTAGTACTCTGTCACAGAGACCCGAGAAATGGAAAAAGAAAGTGCCGGAAAGTGGGGAATAGGGATAAAGCACAGCAAAAGATTTATTGCAGGGCTGAGCAAGCAAACAAATAAATCCTTGCAGTCAGGTTTAGATACCGTTGTTTATAAACTAAATTAGGCAATCATTTTGTCCCCAGTTTTGTCCAGTCGTACCCCTTAGCTAGATCTCCACCATCACACAGTGTTACCAAGCTGGGAGGGTAAGGCTTACACATGCTTCCTCCGAGACGCATGAAGCCAGTCACCATCAACAACTTTGGACAGCTGAAAGAGCTTGGAGGAGAACGCTAACTGCCAGGTCTGTTAACGTCAGCTAAGGGACACGCGTGCTGGCTAGCATCACGCTGAGTAATGGGAGGAAAGGAAGGGGTTGGACTCCTGGCTACAGATGGTTATTGCATCACACTTGTCAAACCTGATCAAACCACTAATAAAAGAGACCCATTGGCTGATTTAAACTATTTAAAGGAGGAATTCTACCACTTTTTCAAAAGACAGTTGAGAATTAAGTAATGTCATTCAGAGTGGTCTGAGGTGAAATGTTTTGTTCTAGAGTAACTTGCCAACTCTGATTCTTTACAGTGGTCATGATGCGAACCAGGATCTCTTTGTTTACAGTGTAAATGTGACTTTTCAAAACCACCATTGAGCCTGATTGTCTTCTACGACACTATGTTTAGTAGAAATAAGTTTGCTTTTAGCCACTGTTTTGCCTTAAAAGTTCTGTGTGTACTTGTCTGCCACAAATGTATGTTTAAAAATAAAAAAAAACTTTAAAAAGAAAACTATTCAGAAAATAAGCTCTAAGGCACCAGCCAGCATGTTCATAACTCCTGCTTGTAAAACCTTTTTATGAATACATTTTTAAAGGCAGTAATTAATTGCTTAGATGTCTGGTTTACATCATCATCACTGTGGATATTTGACTTGGTGTGTGCGAGGAACAGACGAGAGTGGACACACGCGCAAGCTTTAACAGGATATTTAATAAACTTAAGCACAAAAACAACAACGAAGTACAAACACGATCACAAATTTCACAAAAAGAACCACAAGGGAGAGGGCAAAACAGCAAGACTAAATACAAGAGGGAAACAGCTGACAGGACTCATTACAAACTAGACACAGGTGAGGGAGGCGGAGCAAGGGTGGAGACACAGAGCACATGACAAACCAGGAACGTAAACAGAAGAACATGGGAAAGACAGGACGTAAACAAACAGGTGAGGGCAAGGGACACAGGGCAAAGTGTGACACTTGGTTAATTCTGTAGAAGGGAGGTCACCCTGAAAGACTTTGTTTACATTTTAACCATGTAGTGTAGCAAACATTCTAAGAAAACCCCCATTGTTACCTGTCAAGACTAGTACAAGTTACAAGTCTAGTACAAGTCTGTATACCATATTCAGTAATTATTAAAAAGTTTCATAACTGTGCCAATGTTAATCAACATCAAACAGCCCGGTCAGGTGTTCTTATCAAAATTAAATTGTTGCTCTAATATCAAAACCCCATGTTTAAATTTTGTGTGTACATTAATGTAACAAAACCTGTTGACCAGTTCTATCAGTCTGTTCATCATCCTGTAACGTTACAATGCTGGCATTTTTAACGACTGAAAACAAGAAAAGAATGAAAGAGAGAAAAGGATCTGTAATTGACACTTTAAAATGTCTCAAAGAGAGCTGGCCTTGATCTCAAAATAATGTCAGTTGATCTATAGCAATACCACAAATCCTAATGGTCCACAAGCTGTGTTAGCATAGGGATCAATTGGAAGGATTTGTTGCCTCTGATTATTTATCAGCAGCTAAATGAGCCAAAGTTGCTCTTTTTTTTATTCCGAGTGTGGCTGTGGCTGTCGGAGCCAGGAGAGCAGATGCCTGTTGAATTTTCATGAGTTGCTTCTCGGGTAGAGGCCGCGCTGACTTCTTCCCCATAATTATGCAGATCTGCGCACCTTAGGGGCTCCGCCGCTACACACTGAGCCTCGCTGGTTCTCTGCTGTCGCTGAAAAACAACTCACATGCACACAGACACACACCTAGGGGTGCGCACAGTGGAACCTGACGGCGCATTACCCTTAAACGATGGAGAATAGGCCCGATATTGAGGACATGGGCAAATTCCCAGAAGTCATGGCCCTGGGGAAAGAGCAGTGAAAGGGATTGGGGGTGGGTGGGGGGTGGGGGTGTGAAGATGAGAGGAGTAAATCCTTGTTACGTGTCTGCTAATAAAGAATTACCTGAGCGAAGCCCAACTTTTTATTGTGGTGAGGCCTTCATCTGTCAAACAGGAGGCCTCTTACACTAGCAAGCAGAGAATTACTTTTGAAATTACTTTCCCGTCCGACAGGCCTCCGGAGGGAAAGGAAGCTAAACAAAAAGAGGAAATGACACTGTGCTCTGTGTCAGCGGCCATCTTGGAATCCCAAGGGCTGAGTGTGCGTTTGAAGACCGCTCCGTACACCATCAGGGTAAAATAATGAGCATGCTAGGCACCGGAGGAAAGACGGAGAGAGAAAAAATATCACTGCACGGAAACAGCACAACCCTATTTTCAGTAGAGCTATTTTAGTGGGCGGCGGAAGAAAAAAGGAGCCCAGTGAATCATGTGCGGCGGACACGTTTTGGTGGACATGTGGAAGCTCTTACTCTGTGTGACAGGTTGAATTGTTTCTCCCCAGCTCGTGTGCCCAAAATGCAACAACTCGACAACCAATTATGCCTGGAGATAACTCTCCAGCTACCCCATTAGCAGACACTCCACTTTTTGCATCGCCCAATCAGTGGCTGCTGATGGTTCCACAGATCTCATATATTTCTACTTCACTTTTGGGAATTTACTCAATATGCATTGCCACAGTTATGCATGATTTACGCCAAGATCGGTAGCATGGCCTATGAGAACACAGTTCTATTTGAATTGGAGATAAATATTCATTTTTTTCTGGGTATGCTAAATGCTCTGATCTAAACAAACATCAGGGTGAAGGACAAGGGCCTCCGTGCTCCTTGTAATTGCCTGTAGTCTCTTGGGGATGCTGTCTGGAGTGCTCAGTAGAAATTCTGACTTTATTTGCTGACAACTGTGTGGGATGAGAGAGATGGCGGGAGTTCTGAATACGATCATTACTGCAAGGCTGTATTGTGTAGCAAGCTATAGTGGAGAGAGAAAGAGAGAGAGTAATATAAAGGAATGAAAACGTAAGGACGTAAGTAACATTAAGGTCAGGTGGAAAGGAATGGACTTGGGAAAAGTGAAAAGAGGAAGCTAGAGAAATCTTTCCAGCTCAACAATTACTTGGAAAATTCCTTCCTCAAAGTGATCTTGTGAAATTGTTTGGGGGCTAAAGTTTGCTTCTTTGTTTTTAATCTGAAGCTGTGAGGCTAATGTAAGAAATAGATTTATAGATAGAGATATTTATTGGTGCACACTCAGCTTGTATAATCTCCTTAAAAAAACGATAGAATGGGGTGCTCTGGAGCAGCTGCACATGAGCCATACCCCATGTTTGACCCCCCTCAGCATAGGATTGTGGAGCAGTTGAACTGTGTTTTCAGGAGGGATGGAGTGCCAGTATGTTTAGGAGAAGTCAGAGTGGTGTTTGTGATCCATAACTAATGAACCAGTATCACATAATTGCTTAATCACATCACTCCCATTCTCCGAAATCTCCACTGACTCCCTTATAAAGTACCATATACAATGCAAAATCCTGCTCCTCACTTGCGAAGTTCTTAACAACCTCACCTCATATCCATCTATTCACACTCTCAGACCCTGCTCAGCCTGGCTACTCACTATTCTTTCATCAAACCTTCATAACTCTGGTGATTTAGTGCTCTCTAGATTTGCTCATCGCTCCTGGAACTCTCTCTCTCCAAGTTCGACAGTCTATTTCTTCTCCCACATACAAATATACCCTCAAAACAAACCTTTATTTTCTCATCTATAACCTTCCCTAAGTACTCCTCCCTCCAGTCTCCCCCTACACGTCTTTATTAGCTTTATTAGCAATCAGATCCTCACTGCAATGTTCCAACATGTTAAGCCTTTTCGCATGAGTAGAGGGATTAATACGTGTTAACGCCCTGTTATTGTAGTTGTACTGCAAGCAATTAAGCATGACAACTTTTAATGACATTCCATGTCGTGAATATAATGCTGGTAATGTGTTACTGGACTGCATTTGTAAGTGTAGAATGTAGGACTACGATTAGAACGTAGAACTACGATTAGCCACATGTGTTTACACACAGCGGAATTTGACCTCCGCATTTAACCCATCCGTGCAGTGAAACACCCACATATACACACACTAGTGAACATACACACTAGGGGGCGGTGAGCACACGTGCCCGGAGCGGTGGGCAGCCCTTATCCACGGCGCCCGGGGAGCAGTTGGGGTTAGGTGCCTTGCTCAAGGGCACTACAGTCATGACTTGCCGGTCCCGGGGATCGAACCGGTGACCTTCCGGTCACAAGGCCGGATCCCTAACCTTCAGGCCCCCACTTGTAAGTGGATGTTAGAACGGTATCTGTCCAGTACATGCATCAGTTTTGCGTGCCTGGCAGCGATGTTAGATCATTTCTGAATGCTGTTGTATTTTTTTTTTCCAAGGCCGGTATGTCGAACAGGTTCCATTATGCTGTCCATCTTCATTCTTTATACAGCGCTAAAGTTTGAGTAATGTGAGACTAGAGTGTTATGCAGATTAATCACTTTGTAGCTGGTGAAGACCCTTATTATTCTCCAATTACTGCTTGTGATCGTGAAACACTATTATAACGTCTTTGTAAATGCTGAATGCTATGCCCGGCATTTAGAGGTATTTTGAAGAATGAGTTACTGGGTAACCTTTTTTTTACCAATGTGAGTAAGGCAGCAATAATGGTAATACTGTTCTGTTGTCCTGTTTATTTCAGTATGTCAACAGTATGATCCAAGACAGACAAGAAATTGTACAGTTGTTCATAAGACTACACAAGACCCATATAGATTTATCATGACAGCTCCCATAACCCTACATAAATGTTTATAAATATTTCTTCCAGTAGATGTCATTTGCTACATTTGTCTGTCCAAGTTGGTATTTTTTTCTGACAGACAGGAATAAACATTTATAGACATGTATGTATGGTAAATATTATTATGACAAACATACACTACCGCTCAAAAGTTTGGAATCACAGTGAAATTTTCTTGTTTTCAATGAAGTAGCCTTCCTTCCTTAACACAACAATGGACTGACGGGTCTCTAAAGAAAGTTGTTTCTTTCTGGTCATTTTGAGTCTGTCAGCAAGCCATTAACTGCTGATGCTTCAGATACTAAACTAACCTAGAATGTTGTTCTCCCTTTTATACTCACTTATTAGTAGAATGTTTTTCAGCTGTGCATCACAACTGAGCAAGAGTGTCCTAACAACCAATTAGCCCAATAACATCCTTAACTTGGATACAAAAATACAAAAATATATACAAAAATAGGCTTTAATACAAACATTTCTATTCTTTAAAAATCATCTTATACACTTAAATTAATTGTGAAAAATATTGTTTGTGAATTGCATGAAATTAAATTTGTAAGTGACCCTAAACCTTTGAGTGGTAGTGTATGTAGGAGTCATCTAGCCTTAATAACAGTATCCTACAATGAAGTGTTGCTACAGAAAACACACTTCTGCACAAAAATGTACCATTGTTGTTGTTTATTTGATTTATTTAACATATTGGGAGAAAACAACATAACATTTAAACAGTGCAAACTTGATGGTAATTTTAATGTCCTGAGTTTTAAAAAATGCACAGAAAAATGCCACATAAAAATTCTCTGGCCAGGACAGTAAAAATTTAAATCTATCCAACAAACATATCAATAGGAATACACAGCACCCTTCATTCATTATTGTATTGTCTTTTAATAAAGTCTTTTATTATTTGGATTCTGTTCTTACATGCAAATAATAGCAGTGCATCCAGCAATTAAAGCAATGTTGAACTTCTTTTACAAAGTGAATGCAAATACAGTCGTGTGCGGAAAGTTCCAGTTCCACATGCTGATACATTTTACTTTGCCAGAACTGAATATGCGTATACCTAAACTACTGTGACTGCAGGTTTCAAAGAATTAAAGGTGGCAAGACCGAAGTCTCTGAATGTATCCCACACAGTACATTATGTAGGATATAGTTGACAGTAATGGAGAAGAAAAATACCCTGCTTGCCACCAAGTGAAGCCTACTGGTCAGCGGTCAATCTGCTCAATAATTTACCCTTAAGAGTGTGTGTGCAGATGTTGTAAACACCCCTACATTAAAACATTACAGCTCATTTCACTAATGAGCTCATGTAGGAATAACCTAATTAGTTGAACAATGTACAGTAGGGCCTGTTTAGAATGCTCAGGGCGGATAGTATTGCCTGTTGTGGAATGTCTCTCAATGGCGTCTCATGGTTTTGTGGATTTTGTGAGTCTAACCAAAAAAAAAAGATAAAGATAAAATGTAATGGTGGGTGAAATGAAGATATAAGTTATCATGATAAACTTTGGGAGTATTACAGACGAGATGGCACCAACCCTGCACTGGAACACTATCAACAGGAAATGCTGGATTGAATATTGGAGGCAAATCATAATTGGATTGCGTGGTTTGAGCATAATAGTAGACTTTTGGATGTAAAGTGCTTGAATTAGAAGTAGCAGAGTTAAAGCTTAGGAATTAAGGACAAATTACAGTGTGCAGATGTGTGTTTTCTGTACAGTATTGTCCACAGCTACTAAAAGGTAACTCTTTGTTTCTCTCTCACAGACTCAGGCTGATTGCTGTCGGTATGCAGTGGGGAGTATCTTGAGCGAGGATGAGGAGAAGCCTGATGAAGAACTGCAGCGTCTGTATGAGAAGTTTGGGTTTAGGGTCATCTCCTTCCCGGAGGTCTCCTGTGCTGTGACTTCCTCTTTCCCTAACAGATGCCCGCTGTCCCCCATCTGCGGGGCTTACAGAGTCTTCCCTGAACTGAACGCCTACATAACGGTAAGTGCAGTATGTCCCAGATGTTGATTATTTTTTTGCCCACTTACCGTAAGTCTTCATTCATGTTTTAACTCGGTTTGCTGCAAAGTAAGCCAACAGATATATATGGGAGTACTGCAAATGAGAGATTGTGTCCTCGGGCATTGTCTCAGGACTGAGCTCCATTTTCAGGAGACTGCAGACTCCAGAAGGCTATTGACTTTTACTCCTAGCCTTTTACACACTCCGTCACACTCCTTCTCATTATACAGTGTGTAAGCTTTATAGTGTGTAATGGAGAGGAGAGAGTGTTTGTGATACAGGCAGAGACAGAAGGAGAAGCGTTGAACAGGCTTTGAATGGAATGATAAGTGGGCCTGAAGGATGGAGGAGAGATCGCTAATGAGGGCAGTTCATGCTCACTTATTGTTTTGCCTTGTTCACCGTGACTTCTCTCTTGAACTCAGCCGTGTGTTGGGGATGTGGTGCACCATATGGGCTGCTCAGACTTTCCGGGCTTTCTTTGCAGACTGTTTATGCTATAGCCTCTCGAGTGAAGAGTGGGATTAAATGAGAGGTTTTAATGATGCTCAAAAACAAACCAGGTGCTTCATACTGTCTCAAGGGCTTTCTCGTGTTCAAACATTTACCTACAGCATAAAACCAGTGAGGTATAATGCAGTAAAAGTAAACATTCTCTCTGGATTGGCCTCAAATTTAACTAGTAGGTTGGTATTCTCTGTACGGCCATTAGTGGGGTCCTTCGTTGGGCATTAGTGCGTTATCATAACGGTACTGACTATTGATCAGGCTCCATCCTAGATAGGTGTCAAATGCACTTGTTTGTTAAACCAGAACAGCATGTACAAATATTTCAACCATGCATTTACATATTTTCATACAGTGGTTGTTTTTTATAGATTATATACAATTTTTTAGATTGTTTCAGATTTATTTGGGGGGGCAGTACCATATTTTTCTTGGGTTTTGCTTTTTATCCCTCAGGTTGACTTAACATTTGTAGCTGTACATACTATATGAAAATTGTTTTTGTGATAAAAGTAAAAAAAGTTCAGTTATAAAACAGAACAACCTGAATAAACATTTTCCTCCAGTAAACTATCCAGACTGCTAGAGTTTAGCTTTGTGAAATGCATAATAATAATTGTTTATAAATATTGATTAGTTTATTTGATCATCAATTATATAAAACAGCCATGATACCTAATATGTACCGTTGGAATCTGCCAAAGGTGAAATCAGCAGATTCATTCCTAAAAACACAAAATTCTACAAACTTCCAGTGTATTGGTTTTATTTTCACAGATCTGTGTCGTGATTTTATGGCATAAGTATCATGAAGCAGGAAATTGCATGTACACTTTATCTGAATACAGCTGCTACACAGATACCAACACTTTGTAGCACAATTACAACTGAATTGCTTCATATTTTCAGTGTAGCGAATTTGCATTATTTAGATTTAAACATTTAAATGACAGTTTGCTCCATAAGAATGATTCATGTTGTTAATGTTCCAAATTTTGCTAATAAAAAACCCAGAAAATGTGCTAGTGTGCATCACAGTTTGGTATCCATTGTATAAAAACAGGCAAAAATGAAATTATCCAAAAAACAACCACATGATAACCGTAAAGAAATCTGAATGTAAACAGTGATCTGTACACTTCGACTAATACATTGTTATATTGGCTAAATTTGAGGAGGTACACACATTTCTTGGGATCCCCCACATTCTGTGTGTCAATATCTGGACATATTGCATATCCACACGAAGTACTCTTCCATATGTCTTTGTAAGCAGCTCAGGCAGTAGTGGGCCACTTTGAGTGAGCGGTTCGAGTCTGCGAGGTGGGTGAGGTCAGCTTGGCAGAGTTGGTATGCATGTGGTTTCTCCTGTGTGTGGGCATCACCATCTGTCTGAGGAAAGCGCGCAGTCAAGAGTGTAATCAGAGCCTCATATACGCACTCCAAGGAGGCTTTCTTTCTAAAAATGGCCAGTTATTTTCTGCATTGGATAACCCAGGGGCCCACGCTGATATTAATATGATTCCTGTGGCTAAGTTGTTAAAGAAAGAGGTAAGATGAATTAAAAATGTGCATGTTTTTTTTTCTTTGCTATTCTTCTTATCATTTAACCGTTTAACCCCATAAATCTATAAATCTCATGACTGCAATAATTGGTTGCAACAGTGTATACTAGTTACTGAATAATTAATAGTAGTTACTGAAACAATAAGCCTAGAGTTTAAGGTGGCCCAAGACTAAGAAACTGTGGGTGGAACTCTCCACTCCTATAATTAAATGACTTGTATTCATTGTATTAATTCCTTAATAGTAATATTTTCTAATACCTGAATAACAAGCCTTAAGACAAATAACTGACTGGAGTTAACTGATATTAGAGTGTAGCGCATTGTACTCTGATCCTCATTGTTTGAGTGGCAGATTGTAAAGGAAGTCGCAGCAGGCCACAGTCCAGTTACATAACCGTTCCCCAGACATCAACCAACCCACATGATGTAAGAGAGTGAAAAGCAACATGTTTTACCTCTCTCTCTCTCTCTCTTTTCCTGCCACTCCACATGCAGGTCATTCATGCTGACCTGGCCAGTTGGACTGCTCGTTAGGGGCAGTGCAATAGTTGCATGGTGGCAGTAGGAGAACGCAGCTCTGACCCAACGCGGAGGAGTTACGGATGCACAGTGTGTGTGGAGGTGTTACCGCTGTGCAGTAATCTTTAAAAGTGTGTTCGCATGTGTGTGAGGAGGGAATGAAGTGGATGAATAATGGAGCGAGGTGTGTGTGTGTGTGTGTGTGTGTGTGTGTGTGTGTGCGTGTGCGTGTGTGTGTGTGTGTGCGTGTGTGCGTGCGTGTGTGCGTGTGTGCGTGTGGTCAGGGATGTGTTTTTAGAATGATTTATGAAGTGGGTCTACTGGATGTTCAGCCTTAAAGGCTACCCTTGATGTAGACTGGCCTGTGGTGTCATTGCAGTAAAGTGTCCAGTCAAGAACCTGTTTACTATCCGCATGTGTCTCCCTGCATACACACTTCATTTACATTTAGAACACGCTGTCTTGCTGTCAACTCTAGTAAATTATGAGGGGGCTTGAGATGTCTTAAAGCATTAGAACCTCATTCAAGGTCATGAGGAAAAGTGGGGATCTTTTTTTATCTAACCCAGCCATTTGCAGCTGCAACTAATGACTGATCTTAATAATTGACTACTGTGATATGACCATTGTGCATTCTTCATCTCTTCTTTCTTTCTGTGATGACTACAGTTATATGCAAAGGTTTCCCAAATTGATTAGATTTTCTGCACATTTCTTCTCTGAGTGGAACACCTTGAATAAGAAATAAAACATAAAGTATATAACATGCCATAACTTTAGCACAGGCTGCATTTTAGTTTTATTATTTTGCAGTGAGTTAAATTCGACCAAGAAACAGTAATCGTGCATCAAAGCGTTGACTTAAAACATTAACAAAGCATGGCATTTTATTAGAGTGCCCAGTCTTTTGACTACGACTGTAAGTTTGAAATCATTTTTATCTTATATACAGAATTACAGTATACTAAGGGTATAAAACGATGTTGTGGCCTGAACTGCATTGACTGGTTGTTCTGTTCAGTAGCTGTCAAGCTGCGTGCTGAGATGTGAGCCTAGCAGTAAACAGAGTAGCCTAGCCAGGCAGTGGAAGCTAAGAGCCTGCTTGAGCCTGAGCACCAGTTTCCATTTGTTTTTGTAAGTTCATGATGCAGTAAAGTAGAGTTATAGACTGTTTATTGAATTCACCAATGCTATAATACTGTTTGATGACATTCCACACAGTCACACACAGTTGGTTTAATCATGTCAAGAAACTACTCATATAGTTTTACACACTCCACATCATCATCATTTATTGCAAATTTAATACACGTGAATACACAATGAAATATAAAATGAATTATAACTTTCACACAGAACCACATTGGGATAAATATAAAATAAAACATAAAATATGTTAAAATCACCAAATAACCTGCAGTTTATGTCCAACAATGTGTTCTCTGTAGAGAATGTGTGCTTACCAACAAATCATGTAGTTTGACCAGGAATACCCAAACATCTGAATATACCTGTATTATAGAAATGAATTAATAATAAAATTCTGAAGTTGTGAAGTTGCTATGAATTAGCAGATTACACCCATTTCGTACATGTATCAGATTGTTACAATCAGATTGTTTGTATTTTATTAAAAACATTGTTTCCAAACTTCCCAAACTGTATTGTATAATACACTGAGCTCCTATTTTAGAATTGTACTGTTCTGTGCTTGTATGCGGATGTGCGTGTTGGCAGTTGGCACAGGGAGGTGGCAGCTTAGCTGCAGGGTGATGGGTTAAACGGCACAGTGCCCTCCCACCAGCCCCTACAACCACCTGCCACCACTGCTGTCTCTCCATCACTTCTGCTTCCATCACTCTTTACTCCACTGTCCTCCTCCTCCTCACCCCCCCTCCCCCATTCGTAACTCTCTCTCCTGTACTCAGGGACATCACTCTCCCTCCTACCTGCCCTGTAATCTTCCCCTCTCTAATAAACACCACCTCATTCTTCTCCATCTGCTGAGAGACGAGGGGCGTACTGAAGATGATTAATATCAGTAACATTGAACAGACATGCACACACACACACACACACACACACACACACCGTCTCCTAGCAGGCAAGAAATCAGACCTGCTTGGTAGTACATACACCACATGCCCAAGGTTTGGGAACAGAATTCTGAGTAAAGTTGAATAATTGTATAGTTGAAAGCACATGCTGAAAATATATCATCCTAAAAAGTGCTTTAGAAGTGGCAGCAATAACAAACAGCATGTTATAATTTGACGTTAATTAACCCATTGCTTGGTGACACTTTGCAAGTTTTAGAATTTGACTCATAGTCACATTTGCGTGAGATTCAGTCATTTTTGGGTTTTTATTCTGGTTATTATGATAAAATGTCATTGTTGTACATACAACCTCGTTTCATAGAAAGAAACATCATCAGTTTAATTTCTGACACGTTTGTTATTATTTTTTAACATTGAAAAAAGTGGAAATGCAGAATAATAATGCAGAATGTAAACCGTTCAACAGAAAGTATAGTTCTGAACAGGGCTGGACTGGGACAAAAAACAACCAACAGCCAACAAGTAATTTATGTATGTGTTCCGCAAAAGAATGTATTTTACTGTTATCATATAATAATTATAGTATAATAAATATAGTAAAAATTTACAGTGAATCATTACTTTAGATGGAATTATCAAATAACCATTGTGGAAAGCAAATAAGTAAATTTACACATACTGTAGTTCCAGCACTTTTTTCTGCTCATATGTATTTTCTGAATTTCCCTGATATAGCAGCTCAGTTCTAATTTTATCAGGTTAAAAGATGCTCCCTCCTTTAAAAAGCTATAACCTGCATTTGTTTCAGGCTAAAAACAGACAGGGCTGCTTTGTGAACTCATGCAACACATCAGCATTTGTCACTGTCTTACTGCGGGCATATCTTTTGATAATAATACTTTTATACACTTACTTCAGTAAAGCTTAAATAGCTAATCTTTTACTTATCATTTAGCAGCTTTAAGATCTGTTATTTTACTTGTTTGAGTGTTTTCAAACTACTATGCAGCCTTTCAACACACCTTTAGCCTAAATAGCTAAAATGCTATGATATAGCCTAAAATGGACACTTGCTGCTCATCCAACACTTCTCAGCCTTGACCGTTTACTATTTTATCAGAACTAGGTGCCGTACGTGGCTGCCAGAATTTGGGAAGTATGCAAATATCAATAAATACTGATACTAATTAATCGCCGTTACTCGTCATTCTCAAGTAATAGAGCTAACGCCCTCCATCACCTCAAAGTCCCTGTGTTATCCTAACGTTACTACCTGCTACAGCAGCAAACATGTCTGTGATCTTATCACATTTTGAAGCATCTGTAGTGACACTCTTCAATCTCTTCTCCTAACTTCTCCGCAAAAATCCAATAGCATCGGCCCCTGAGGACTGTCGGCCAACCGGGAAAATGACCGGTACACCAGACTACCTGTCCAGCCCTGGTTCTGAGTAATCTTTTCACATTAGTGAATAAACTGCATTCATGACATGTATCTAACTGTACTCCTAAAAATATGTGCAAACTTATCAGTAATTTGATTTTTTTTTTGCGTCACTTCACATCCCCATGTGTCTAGATTCACCAATAATACCACAACTATTTCATATCATAGCTTGTTTGTTGTAGATTCCTCCTGTGAAGGTTAATTCACTATCATTATCACACATGATCACATTATTTTGGCATCAGTTTGGTAGTAGGCTGGAAAAGACTAGGCTGTAATGTTAGATCTATTTATTTAAACGACTGAGGCTATTTAGTATGGATTTCTGCAGATTGTTACAATCAGATTGTTTATATTTTATTGGAAGTTTTGTTTCCGAACTTCCCAAGCTGTATTGTGTAATAAACTGAACTCTGCTCCTATTTTAGAATTGTACTGTTGGGTGCTTGTATGCTGATGTGATTGTTTGGGGACAGTTGAGTGATAATACAGTTTTTAGAAAGCTATTGTTGAAAGCACAGGTTGAACCTATTGTCTTTAAGAAGTGGCAGTTATTGCAATAATAAACAGCGTTTGGTAATTTGACTTTAAATGTCTGAGCCTATTGCTCTGTGAAACAAGCTAAGATGCTCTGTTACAAGTTTCAGAATTTGAGTCAGTGCCACATTTGTGTTTTTGCATTTATGACATGTCTTAAACTGTACTCATAAAAATATGTTGGAACTCATCAGTAATGTGTTTATGTTTTTGCGTGTTCAGTGAGTTCACATCCTTGTGTGTCTAGGTTTGCCAGTAACACCACAGCTATTTTATATCATAGCTTGTTTTCTGTAGATTCCTCCTGTGATTCACTATCATTATCACACATTATCACATTGTAAGGCTTGGCATCAGTTTGGTAGTAGGCTGGAAAAGACTGTAATGGCTGTAATGTTAGAGCTATTTAGTTAAAAGACTGAGGCTTTCTGCAGTTTCTGTGTGGCTTAGATTTAACAAAGAAAAATGCAGAGTTACACTCTGTTTGACTTTATGTCCTGTTTTGCTGTCCTGTTTTCACTCTAAATAAATAAAAAAGATAAAGCATTATTTACACAAAGAAAAAACTGAAATGGCGAGGCTGACCTGTAGCAGCCATGTGTGTGTGCGAAGATGAGAAGGATCTCACCAGTTAGCCACTCGGCATACCTTTATTAAAAATGGTGGTCTCGAATGCTTGTTTGTTGCTTGTCCAATGCGTGGTTGTCTTAAAAGGTCTAAAGTACTTGGCACACTTTAAGTTGCTCTAAAATAGCATGTACCCTGCATGTTCATATTTGGTAGTGAGGTGTTGAGGCGTTGGTGGTACACCACCAAACCTGAGGGATACATTACTTTTTTCATTATGGTAAGAAATAAATCCATACTGTCACATATCTGCATTGGTGCATGTTTTCTGAGCTCTTACTGGGTAGTGTGGTTCTGAAACACATTCTTGAAGTATTTTTTCTTTAAATTAGCTTTTCTTTGCATTCAGACCTAAAATCTCAGCTTTAAGAACGACTGCATGTTCATTCCTAATCTTGTCCTGAAGGAGTTTACAGAGGGATTTCCTGAAATAGTGTTTATGGATTCATTGAACAATCTGGTTCTTTGGCTTTATGCTAGATTCTATACTCAAAATTAGCAGCAAAACATTTGACTTTATTTAATTAAACAACATGCGATGAGGTTTCAGTAAACTGTTTTGTAAAAACTGTATTCTGGGATGTGTCTTAATGATCAAATAAACATTTTAATACTAACATTATTAAAAGTTTAATGAAGTAGATATTGTGTCCCCTTCATGTTACAAACATGATAATGATAAAACATGATACATGATAAAACATGATAAAACATGATAAATAATTATATATATATTATATATATATATATAAAATTCAGCATTTACCTGTATAATTATAATTACATGTAATGAGGTGATAAAGTGTGTTGTCAGTATGCACATTTGTAACTTGACAAATAATTCTTGTTCATTGGTTTAAAAAACATGAAAAAAAGCAAAATCTTGCATCCAGACTACTGAGGGGCAGCGCAGGTGGTCACTCCAAAGAAACAGAAGGAAGCGGTGACTGCGAGGACCCGGTCCTGATTACCCAGACTAAACAAGGCTGAGGCTCGTGTGTGTGCATGAATGTAAAAGACCGGTGACAGCTTGTGGGGGTGTGGAACTGGATGGACGGCAGGCCATCAGGGGATAGTTGAAGAAGGGAAATGGCAAGGAAGACAGATATGAAGGCATAAAGGAAAGGAGAAGAGTATATTAAAGGATTTAAAGATTGTTATTGTGTACACTGGAGACCGACCAGACTTAATCAAAGCCCCTTCATAAAAGCTCACCTTCACACTCGGCTGAAAATAGACTAAAGAATAAAGTGATCAGTAATCCAATTAATGAAATCCCATTTTCAAGTGCAGTGCATGCTGGTATTTATTCAAGAAGTAGTAGTCGAGTATTGATTTGAGCACAGTAAACAGTATGTTTTTAAAGTCAAAGAAGTCATGAGGTCATGTAGTTTTATGTAGGGCAAGTCTTTACCTTGTCTGCCGGATAATCTTTATTGACATTCACATGTATTTATTTAGCAAATGAGACGAGAAGAGGTGGGTACAAGTGGGACACACTGGCACTTACTTACTTTCCATAAATGGTTTTATGCGACATAAAGTTTTAAGTGTTTCCACAATGGAATACAGTTATTTATATATAATTAAGTGTTCATACTGCTATACAAAAGTCTGAGACCACATGTCATTTGCTACATTTTCAGTTAAAACAAGTTATTCAGATTTCTGAAGAGACCATAAAAGGAAAATACATTTCCAAGTAAAATAAATATAAAAATAAGAATAAAAATAAAAATAACAAGACATTTATAAATCAAACAAAGAAACTGCTGGTGTTCTCAGAACAATAAACTGTCCACCCCAGAATCCAGACCTCAACATCACAGTTTAAGATTACTTGGATCATGAGAAGCAGAAAACACCACCAACCTCTAAGACTGAACTGTGGATTTGTGGAAAAATACCAGTGTATATATATAAAAGTACAAGCTAGTATAAGCAACCCTCCTGATAAGAATGAACTGTAATACAGTTAAAGGTTAGACTCACTAAATACTGAATATTTTTTATTGTATATATTTAGTGATTTTTTTTTTCATTTCTGTTAAATGTATGTTTTCTGTTTTGTTTTTTTGGTTTTTTTGCAGGCAATAAAAGACATATTTTCATCTTTTAGCATGTTTATTTTTAAAACATGCCATATTTGAATCAAACTAAGACAGTATTTCTAATAATTGAGAGCAAGTTTTACTAAACATTATTATAATCGTTTATTATAAGTTAATTAATTAATTGATTGTTTAATGCAACATAATACACTAATGCATTTTTACACTGCAGTGGCCATTTCTCCATAGTTCTGAGCACTGTTTTTGAAGATTGCTGCTTTACCTGCACCCCCTCTTCTCTGACCTTATTCACACTGGTCGTACTCGCTCAGCTCCGATCAGCTCTTGAATAATTCAGCTTCACCTTCCATATCCTTTGATCTTAACATTGGTTGTGGTTGCCTTGTTTAACGTTTTTCCATACACGCTTAGCCACAAGTGACTTCTTAACAAATTAATATATTGTCTAGAAACTTAAGACCTGGGTCGACTTTAAAACCAGGCTTTTTTAGTAGCATTGTACAGCAGTAAGGTGCTGCATTGTGTGTGTCTTATTATTTCTGCTACACGATTTTGTTGTTGTTATTGTTTTTGGGCCTTCTTGAGGCTTTATCCTGTATCTGCTTTTTGTGATGCATGCTCAGGTCTTGCAGTCTGATTGATCGTGAACACATATCAGGCTGACAGACCGCCAGGGAGAAAGCGAGCGAGCAGGAGAGAGAGAGAAAGAACAGGAGAGACAGAGAAAGACAGATATGCTCCCAGTGTCTTATCACGTTGAGGTGGAGTTTCTTTCAATTAGTATTCAGACCACACCTTTACCTCCATGATATGATATTAGTCCTGCCCATTGACCCAATTCCCTCTCTCTCCTTCTCTGTCTCTATCTCGCTCTGTCACACACACACGCATACATGCTTCTTCTTTTAGTCTCTCTGGCATTAATTCAGGATGGCTGGCAGATCAAAGGAAGGCAGGGTAAACACAAACACAACACATCAAGTAAACAGAATAGAGGAGACCATCAGAGGACCTGCTGCTTTCATTACGATAACCACACTCTACATTCACTGCATAGCAACACCGCATGTCTCTTTTTCACCAACACAACATCTCCGTGTCTGCATTCCGCATTACTTCACGCTCCCTGCTTTCTAGAGGCTTTATTATCTGCCTCGTATTGGACACGGTAGCTGAAGTTGTGTGTGCTACATAAACAATCAAAGAGCAGAGTCTAATTTGTGAAGCATGCTCTTGGATTATTAGTATTATTATGTATTTTTTATTCACTCATTAATTCTCTTTTCAGAGGGTGTTTTGGGAGTAGGCAAACACGCTGCTGCTGTACATGTTGTCTTTTTAAAGGTGTAGTTAAGTCAAAAATCTGATCTATACAATTTCGGAACAATTTTACCACCCCTCTCTCTCTCTTACTTTTTTTTTTTTTTGGTTGAAACACCAAAGAAAGCCTTACACAGTTTTACCAGAAACAAAAACACCTGTTAATCAGAAACAAAAACAAAAAAAATTAAATGAATTAAAATGAAAATATGGTTTTCTGCGTTGATTGGTCATAAAGTGTGATCTGATCTACGTCTCAGGTCCTAAGTATAGACAAACACAATGTGCTTAACCTAGCACATTGCTCAAAAAGGCAGATTTTCTTTTTTTCAAGCCATTCTGTAGTAGATTTACTTTGATGTTTGGGGTCATTGTCCTGTTTCATCACCCAACTTCTACTGAGCTTCAGCTGGTGGACAGCCACCCTGACATTATTCTGTAGGATACTTTGATAAACTTAAGAACTCAGCGGACCAGGCCCGAAGCAGCAAAGCAGCCCCAAACCATGATGCTCCCACCACTGTACTTCACCTTTGGGATGATGTTTTCAGGTTGATAGGCAGTGCCCTTTTTACTCCATACGTAGTGCTGCGTGTTCTTCCTGAACAATTCAACCTTGATTTCATCAGTCCACAAAACATTTTTCCAGTGGCACTGTGGAGTGTCAAGGTACTCTTTGTCAAACTACAGGCGTGCAGTGATGGTTTTTTTTGGAAAGCAGCGGCTTCATCCGTAGTGTCCTGCCATGGACAACATGCCTGTTCAATGAATTACAAATGGTAGTCTAATGAACAGAGATGTTAGCCCGTTCCAATGATTCCCTCAAGCCTTTAGCTGTTACTCTAGGGTTCTTCTTTTACCTAACTGAGCATTCTGCGATGTGTCTTTGAAGTCAACTTGGTGGTACGCCCACTTCTAGGAAGAGTAGCCATAGTACGATGTTGTCTCCTTTTGTAGACAAAGTAACTTTACACATTGTTCCACTTTGTGGACTTTGTGTTTGTCGAGACTTAGGACTTAGATCAGATTGCGCTTTACGACTAATTAATGCAGAAAACCAGGTCATTTCAAAGCGTTCACATACTTTTTGGACTTTTGGAGTAGTATGATGCATATATTGCAGTTAATCAGCACCTCCTGTATACCATAAGTAAAAAGGAAAAAGGAAAAAACAAGTTACTTGGCAAAAGTGAAAATGCTGCTGTATGTACATTATATTATAAATGAAAAACTCTATTATCTAGTTTGGCTGTAAACCTACAACTACCAGAAGATGTAACGACATCACATACCTGCTATGTGTACTGTTGCTGTATTTTGAGGGAAATTTTTCATGATATAGGCATTACGGATATACCTTCTGGCTAATTTTGTCTGTAAGAGCTCATGAATGGATGCCTGATTAACCACAGAGAAGGAAAAACGACATCAGAAACTTTGGTTGAAAGTACGTAGGTATTTTTATGTTGCAGCACTAAAATAAAAGGATAAGTTGGATAATAAAACGTATTATCTTCTACAGAATAAATTTAATTCTCGTTATGGAGGAGAACCTGGAGACAGACATTTAACAGGAAAAAGTTCTTAATTGAAACAATAACTGGTGGGAATGCAGCAACAGAGAAAGAAAACACAATGCCTTGCCATGCCTTGAAACATTATTAGTCTATTATTAGTTATTAGTTATTATTAGTTATTAGTCTATTTATTACGAAGGTCAGCTAGTATTTAAAAATTTGGAAAAAAACACCAAAAATTGTTGCTCTAGCAACAGTTCTTTTGGTTGCCTTCTCCTTGCTCCGTCGTTCATGATGTCAGCGATGCTGATGATGGTGCTGCCCCTGTGTGCTGCCTATGTCCCTGGGGATCCACCAACTCATGAAAAGACATGGTGAGGCCTGGAGTCCCTACTCTCTGCTTTAGCGCTGATGCTAACTGCCGCCCACAGCTTAACTTCCCCTACATAGGACCAGCATTTCCTTCCTGAGGTCAAGCACATGTTGTATGTTCTTAAAATACCATTTACTATTTACACTAGAAATTAAACCAAAGACTGTGTGTATCCCCTCTGATTAAATGTGCCACTTGCTGGGTGGATAACATCATATCTGCCAGTAACTGAGTGGAAAATGTCGGTAGAGCTAGGTAACTGGATGAAATCTGTCAGGGGCTTTGTAAATGGCTTTGAGTGTCTTAAAACTTTAGTCGTACATAAAGGAACAAGCACTTAAGCTTCAGACCAGTAAGAAAAAAGCTGGGAATGGAAGAAGAGGCAACGTCCAGATTATTTGCTTCACTTTTTGGGAGTATGCGTAGTCACAGACCATCAGCAAGGCTATTTTTTTATCATTATATAGTTGTTTGATGTTCCTCTGGAGTTGATAGAATTTCATGTGATTCAGTATAAAGTATGACAAGCATGAAAAACCCCCAATCTCTTTGAGCCCCTGCAGTGTGAGAATATTCAGCATGTCAAATTCTGTCAATATGGCGGAACAATTCCAAAATGCAGGAGTCCTATCAGTGACCTCTCCCTTTCATGTAGCTAATGTGTTGCAAGTAAGACTGAGTGAGTTTGATAATATTCAGTATCATGCTGTTCTCTATATGTCTTGTCTCGTTTAGCTTGTTTTGAATTGTGTTTGTTTGTTTGTTTGGTTGTTTTTTTTCCACTTAAAGAGAACCAGACACAGTAGCTTATTGTAAGTGTTAACTAGTGAAAAAAGAACATTCTCTGAAAGAATGACGGATTTTTATGTATTTTAAAGTCTGAAATGAAGCACTAATAAAACAATCAAATATGTAAAAACATAGTTAGGTCTTTATATCATAGATGCAATGCTCACTATTTATGAGATTGATCACTAAAAATATTGGGTGTGTGGGTAAAGACAGTATATCACCCAACTTGAGAACTGTGTCATTAAAGACTGATAGAGAAGATGAAGGAGGAATGTAAAGAGGGAAGATTCAGAATTCCTTGTTCACTTCTTGTTCTCCACTCATTCTAACACTCTGTTTTGTGTGCTCTCTCTCTCTCTCTCTCTCTCGCTCTCTCTTGCTCTCTCCCTCGGTATGTATGTGGGCTGGCAAGCTGTTTTGACCCTTTTAATCTTTACAGGTAGATTTACATTTTTAATGAGCTCCAGCCCTCCTGTATGCACCTCCCTCTCCCTCTTCTATCGAAACTGTGCTAGACATGGTACACCATCAAAAGTTTTTATATTTTATGTTTTCATTTTTATATGTTTTCATTCATATCATTGTGAATGTGTGCCAACCGGGGATCAAACTCAACAGCTCAACAATAGAGCCAACACATAGACAGGTACGCTACTCATAATTGGACTCTCACTGAAGGTTTCCTAATCTTAAATTCAATGTACAGATTATTTGTGGGGAAGTGAACACACCGTGCAATTTGTTCTCACTGGATTTAACTAATTTAGCTAATAAACCATTCAGCCACGTAGTCGCAGGAAGCAAGTGAAACACTCTCCCACTCTGTCTGTCTTTCTCACTCTCCCCCGCCCCTTTGTCCGCTTGAAGCTTATTTGAGGACACAAGCAGTGTTTACATACCCCGTTCACATCTGAGACCCCTACAAATGAATATAAATGATGCTTTTGTAAGCGTGTGTGTGCGTGACCATGCTCGTTTTGTGTGAGTGTGTCTTGCAGTGTCTGCCTGGCACGAGAACAGACACTGTTTATTTTGACAGACTTCTCCGTTTTTCAAAGACAGCTTCCATCTATCTGGTTGGGTTTGCTCTGGACGGACTATATCATAGAGCCCCACTTAACTCTCCCGCCTCTCGAAGAAGGCAGCTCAGCTCTGCTCACTTTCCTGGAAACGAAAAAAAGAACGTGTTCTTCATATGCATGCTGGCCCTGTACTCCTCTACTGCTCCACACTCATCTTGTTTTTCCTTCTTTCGGCTGTTCTGCTGCTTTGATTTGTACGTTTCCTTCAGAAAAAATATGGCTGTATTTTATTCTACTTTTTACCCCTGTTATTAACCGACGACTGAATAATGCAGAGAAGCACGCTGTGTCAAGAATCGTCATTATATTTCGTTCATGGAATATTAGATACGCCTGAATTATTGAAATGTGCTCCACTAGAGCAGGATGCCACAGAGGCATTGCTGGTTTTATAGAGCTAGGCTGATGGAGACACCTTTTTTAGATCTGACTTGGCTCATGGCTCACTTATTTTGACCCGTAGGTCACAACTAATTGGCTTTCTTTATTTAGCTGGGCTACGATGGGTAGATCTAAGAAGTCAGTGTGTAATCTAATTGATGTGCACTATGCCAGTGAAAGGCCGTAATGCCTTTAAATGTGGGTGAGCAAAGCTAAATATAGCTCTGGTCTTCCCCAAGGGATACACACAATGAAAGCATTGCGGCAGTAAGTCCCACCACTGGGATTTGGTTTGGAGGCTCGGGGCTTTGCGTGGCCATGGGTCTCTGCGTGTGAAGATAGGTCTGTTCTCACTGGGAGGGAAAAAAGAAAACAATGATTAGGGAAGGTTAGACTGAGAGGATCTCACAATTAGTAATCGCTTAGCTAACTGCTAACAGTTTGCATGGTCATCTAACAGAGCACTTCAACAGCATCAAGAACAATTCGCCTGGGCACATTTGCAACTCGTGCCCTGTCTATACAGCTCATATATAGATACCAAGCTGTAATATTATTATTTATTGCTTTGTATTGTCAGTGAAAGCCAGTGGGTTTCATTCATTTATATCTGCCCCATGCTTTCACATTGAAGTTATAAGGAGTGTTTCATTTTGGACTAGAGGTCTGAATCCCTCCTGTGGGACACCCCCTCGTGGGAGCGGGTAGTTTACCAGGAGCATGATAAAAATTGGAAGAATACATTTTCAGTAGGGGCAGGCTAAAATATTATAGGAGTGGGTGGGGTCTAGTTCCTCTGGCCTGGACAGCTTAGTACGATAGAAGATACAGCAAATGAAAACAGGCATTTACATATATTTGCCTTCCGTTGCTAAAACAGCCTTTGAACAAAAATCAGCCTTTGAAAGAACAAAAAAAGATAATGTCAACTGCAAAGTTTGGTAGAGGAATAGTAATAATCTATTTTTTTATAGTTTCAGTCCAGTGAAATGAGGAAATGAGGAAGGCCTCATGCACTCAGCGACGAAAAGGTTTGCCAAATTTTAGTGTGGAAGAACTTGATTGTCCTGCACAGACCCCTGATGTCAACCCTATTGAGGATCCTTGGTATGAATTAGGATCAGTGGGATTATCATCAGTGCCCAATTCTCAGTAAAGATGCTGTGCTATCTTAAAAGCCTCATTGCTCCTCAGTCGTGTGAGCTAGAGAGATATGTACTAAAATATGAGCACAGGTTTGTCACTGTGGGCCGTTTACTTCCTAACTAAACATTCTGCTTACAGTTATTGAAGACATGCATAGCCTTTCCATGCACTTGACAAGATGATTGTTCAGTTTGTGTCACTTGTCGGTGAGAGTTTCTTCTCCCTGCAGGGGTGCATTTCAGTTACACTGTGCTGTTTTTTGGTGTGGGCCTTGTAGCTGCTTTTCTATCTGTGTCTTTTTGCATTTTAGCCTGAAGATTATGTGTAAATTAGAGTAAGGCTGGGCTACTTCAGCAGCTTGACTTATTGAACTCAGCAGTGAACCAGTGCCTTGATCTGAGTATCATGAAAGATTCTGAATAGTGGTGGCTCACCTGAGGCAGGGAAGCGGATGGAAATGCTAAAGCAAGACTGTAATGAGCGCCCAGAGAATGAGTGTCGGACTTAGTTCTAGTACCATCAATTATACCATCTCCCGATCCTGCTCAATAGCAAAGGTGTTTAAAGACTTGAGTTGCCTTCTGCCTGTAACCCAACCACAGTCATTAAAAGCTAAAACACACTGCAGGCTGCCCTGCTAATGACAAAGCTGCTTATTCCCGTCTGGAGAGTGGCATGGCTGTGCTCTGGACCAGCACTCTGGCATTTTCAGCTGTAATTGTGCGCCACAGGGAGTCAGTCTTAGGGCCTGGTGTCCAGCGGAGAAGGTCGGAGGCAGAGAGAGGGACTGGCGGAAATCATAGGGCTCTGAGGCTTTAATTAAACACAGTTCACTTCCCCACCAGTCTTCCAAGTCAAATTCAAATCGCTCTAATGTCTGCAAGGTTCGTTTAGTAGCTACTTAATGGCCTTGTTTGACTTAGCTGGCATCACAAAAGAAAGCAAGAACATGTTTTTAAAAAATATGTTGCTTTTTTAAACGGGTCATCAGAGTTTTAACACATTCTGTGCTAGGCCACTAAACCATGCGTCTAGAACAGACTGCATATCTTTCGCACTGTTTGGATTGGATTACTATCTGGGGTTGCCTGTAATAAAAAGTGGTAAAAGACTTCAGTGGTAAAAACAGCTATAAAACTACAACAGAACAAGCTTGCCTCTAGTGGGCTGCACACAGGGTCATAAAATGAAATGTTGGTAATGATTTTTTTTTTTATATGAAGTAGTGCTTTAGTTCTGTAGCTGCCATTATAATCACCTCTATAATCATTCTGCAGGATCGCATTTTGAATGACTTTTCCTTACGTTTCATGCTGATGGTCTTTCCATGTAGAGAGGATAGAGACAATACCCACATCACGCCACTGGTTAGGAAGCTTTTCCAAAGCATCCACTGCTTCATGAGTAGCAAAATGTGTACGATGGATAAATGAGAATGAAAAGGAGAGTAGCAGTTGTCAGAAACCTTTTTTTCCCCTATGTGAAGTGAAATCTGCCTGGAAAATCCTGGAGATGTGTGTCTGAACAGGGCTGAAATGCTCAGACTGTCAAAGTTTGATAAAAAACGAAAAGGCAGTCTGGCCTGAACAGACAGCGTGCTAAGATAGAATCTAGTTTGTTTACAGTAACTCAAAATAAGTTATAGATATATTAAACATAATGCACTGTGATGTTTTGCACTCCTGGTGGGAAAATTATATACAGTATTGTACATGTGAGTCCGTTCTATTCGCAGAAGCCATAAAATGCAATTTTGTCTTCATTTAGCCTTAAATTTGTATGTTGTTAATGCAATTAGAAAGCTTATCGGCCACTAGGGGGCCTTAAAGAGGACCTATTAAGCTGTTAGGTTATGTAGATTCTTGCACATGTAAACGGTCTGCAGGGTTACATAGCTCAAAGTACACACCAGAGTGAGTAACCTTTCTTTTTCAGCTGCTTTAAATGGCTCTGTTACAAGGTTACATCATGTTGTGGCATGGTCCTTATTGCCCGCCTACATACAAGCTTGGCAAACCCTCGCACAATGCTGTTTTCAACCATTCTGTTGCTCTCAAGTCAGAACAGAACGGGCAAGCTGGCACACTGGGCTCACTGGCAGGGGATTGCCATTAATGTGATTAGAGAGTGTATATGTGTGTTTTCTGGAATGTAGGAGAATGGAGCGCTAGTGCGTGTGTGTACCTGTGCTTGTGTGCCGACTAGATGAATAGTGCTGATTAACAGACAGACCGCGTTACTCCCACTGTCTGCCTGCTACTGTGTGCCATCAGCTGCTTTTGTTCTTCTGCTCTAAACACAGAGCTTGGAGAGAGCACACAAGAGAGTGTGTGTGTGTCTGTGTCAGAGAGAGAGAGAGAAAATAGTCAATGTTTTGAGTCTCATTCTTGTGTGTGTGGGTGTATGTACTATATTTGAGTGCATTATGTGCGTTGTGAATTATGTACTATACTGGAGAATGAGAGTGTGCATTGCGAGTTCAGCTGTGTGACTACGTGTTCTTACACATGAGTGCTTTTTTTTAAATGTCTATGTGGGTTTATTCAAGATGTTCTTCATGGCCTGGAACGGCAACAGCGTGAGCAGCTAATTCACAGCCAGGCCCGATTAAATTACAAATCCCAATTGATTGTGAACATGCAGCGATCTCTGTTGGAAAGTGTTGGTGATTGCAGAGGCGGGGGGACGTGCCGGGCTATAATTCAATCACTCAGTGGCAAATGTAATCTGTGCTATGGCAATCAGAGGACAGTGGGATTAATGAGGATTCATGCGGAGAGAAGTCAGTGGCTCACGACTGAATATACTGTGTGGGGCTTTTAGCCTTTCTGTCTGATCAGGGCTTATTAGAGGGAACTTACAGCCACTCTTAAAGCTTTCTTTATATATATATATATATATATATATATATATATATATATATATATATATATATATATATATATATATATAGTGCCCAACAGAACTACTGACACTCTTTGGTCAAGATGAGATTTCAATGTAAGGATTTCAAAGATTTCAAAGCTAGGATTGTTTATCAATTCATCAAATGGGATCATTTATAATCATCAACGACAGTCATAAAATTAGTAAATACAATTCATCACTATTGCCCTGTGCACCATGGCATGAGCATCTGACTGGTCATCAGAAGCAGTAATTTAGTGCTTCAGTTTAGTTCAGTGTTTTGTTATGTGAGATCCATTTGTACAGCTTTTACACACTGAAACCTTCACGTTACGGGCACATTTTTAATATGACATGGAAAATGCGGGAAGCCAATGCAGGGGAAGAAGAATCCAGTGAGCAACAATTGCAACAAGATTATCTTTTTCTTGTAGCCTTTGTGACTCAAGGATGCAGACACCGCGCAAAAGCCTGTTCTGCTAAATAATTCTCAAACCGCACAAGGAGGCAGGCCAACACTGCAGTAGCACTGTTTGCATGGTGGAGTTGGAGGTCCTGCTACAGTTTGGAGCTGAAAGTATTTAAATAAGCAAATAAATTACTAGAGCAACTGTGAGCTCTGATTGAAAAGGTTTTCTTTTTTTTTTATTTCTTTTTCTTTTTTTTTTTTTTTTTGCATGTTCTGGTCCAAATGGAAGCAGTAATACTTATGGTTTTCAATAAAGAGAAAATGCATGTCCTGATAGTTTTGTTCAGACGTATAGTTTATCTCTGAATTGCATATCATCTCTAATTGAATTGATTGGTATGGTATTTTTAATTTTTTTCTCTTTTAATTATTAATCTTAAAATAGTTTCACTAGTCACATTGGTGTATTGTGTACATGGTATTTCTGAAAAGAATTAAAAAAATTTACCAAAATAATGTCATTAAATATGCACTTTTTGTTAATGCTTATCAAATTAAGTTGCAGAGTTAAAGATGATAGAATCCATTTTACTTTACAGATTACATACAGTTTCCCTTGTTTAGGGGATTTGACCTTGTTTCTAGTCTGCCTAGTTATTGAATTGGATTCAGATAATGAGCCAGTATTTAAACACTTTTCTAATACAGTATTAAAAAGGTTGCATTTTTCAAACTGTAAGAGAAATTTAATATCAACAGTATTACCATAACAGTGTGGTGTTGACACAGAGGAAGGCATTGGACGTATGGGCAAATGGCCTTTAACGGCATCAAGAAAATCCCAGCACAGAGCCTGAGAGGACATAACATAAGAGGAGTGTAGACAAACTCGCACACATAGCCGAGAGGGGGCCACATCCTACTCCTTGGTGCTGCAGAACTGTTCACATGGCGCATGCATGCTCAGCTACTGCAGCAGTACACTGTTCAATAAATGTACAAGCAACCAAGTCTTCTTGTACAGCGTTTTTGGATGCAGGGTATTCCTGTAGAACCAGTATGCTATTTTCCTGTACCAGCATGCTTATCCTTCCGTGCTACATAGATGCGTGCCATCTCTCGCTCCAGACGGGCTTCCCTGCCAAGCCTTGCCACACTGTTTTCTTTGACACCCTCTTTCTCCAAGCGATGTCTTCTATGCTGTCTGCCGATAAACAGGTATTTTAAAGCCAGCAAGAAATGCCTGCAGTACCACAGCATGAAGCATGGGGTATATGACGAGGGTAGTCAAACTCATAAGCAATGCCCGCCTTCCTCAGGCACAATTTGCAATACAACTGCACTGATAACATCAACAGTGACAACAACTTCTTCAAACATTCTGTTTTAGCCAGAGGCTTTGCATAGACACACTCCTGGCTACGCAGCCTGTGGTGGACACCACATGTTATAGGTGGGAAAGTGTAAGTGTCATAACTGCTGGTGATGGAGTTAGACCAATCATCAAACACCGTACATGACAAAACAAACACAACTAACTAGGAATCTGGCGCATTTAGTATTGATGCCTCAAGTTAGAATAGATATACATCTAGAAACAGGCTAAATACACAGAAAATAAACCCAATACTGGTCAGAAAAATTGCAAGTAGATATGTTCTCAACATCATTCAGCCCCATGCTGAACCAAGCTCCGGTCAGACTTTTGATTCTCTCAATTGTGGCTCGTTTTTCTGAATGTCTGATTTCATGGTTATTATTGAAGGTTAACACAGTGCAGTGGCATCTCAACTGTCTTGTCTATTTCTATTATATCATATCTGCCCTCAAATATCACATTAGCATCTCCCAAGGAGCCCATCTATTCTCCTCATGCCCGGCTCTCAGCATTACCATTCCGTCTCCAAACACCTGCAACTTTATGCTTCTCTCTTTCTGTCTTCCAAAGGAAATTAAGGGTTTGATTCAAGTTTCAGCAAGTTCCAGTCTGAATATGGCCATTTAGATTCTTCCCTCAAATTTTTTTCTTTTCAGCATAAGAAGTGGACTTGTAGAAGTAAAAGAGGTGCCACTTAAGTATGAATCAGACTTTATGTGAATCATGCGAAAACGGTGCCAGGTCAGTGCTTTTATGGTGTGAGAGAAAAGGTTTCCCACCATGTTGCTCTATTGTAAGTCTCAGAGTTTTTAAAGCATAAAAAGTGTAATATTTGAAGTTAATTGGAGTGACTTTTTTTGTCAAAAGGATTCAGTTGTTCAGGTGTTATGAACTGTGACTGACATTTTAAATCCGTTTTGAAATGATGAGGAGAGTTCCAGGAAAGGTTATGGGCACTGAAAAGAGAAGGTTTATACACAAAACTTTTTGTGATGCTGTAAATAGATGAGAGAACAAAAAGGGGTTAAATCTCTGATCTTGCTGCACTATATGTGTGATTATAAAAGACACCCTTACTCTGATTTCTTTCATATTTCTCAGTCCACACATGTGTGAAAACAAATTGTGACGCTGGACACAAGCGAGCAGCGTTTAACAAAGCAACAGCGAGATGACAACAAATACATGAAATCAACTACACACTGAAATCAAAGACATGCCTGATGAAATGAAACAAGAATGTATTCTTCATCTTCTAGATCAGAGGTCACTAATAGGTGGACCGCGGTCCGGGTCCGGACCCAAACGTTGTCCAATGTGGACCCAAACTGTTAAAACTATTAAGAAGGGTTTCATTTAAGTGGTGGAACTTTTCTTGTCTTTACGGTACACAAGCTTTTAGTCGCAGTAACCTCACAGACCAATCGGGTGTGTTGTAAAATCACCAAACGCGCTCCTCAGCCTCAGATCTGTGTAGATTCGGGAGGGTGGCGCGCACACTGGCGAGGTACGAAGTGAGAAGTGTAAGTCGCAGAGTAAAGCGAGTCGAAGAGAAAGGCGTATTCAGACGGCGTACTCTAAAAAAAGAAATGTCAACGGGGAAAATTGACTTTTCAACCAGGAATGGACAGAGACATGTACGTTTATTCTCCTACAGGCAGCTTCAAACCAACATGTCTCACAGGTTCTGAGACCATGGCGCTAACTAAAATCAGCCATGTATGTCTCATATCCATACATTCATCGTCTTACGCTTTTTATCATGCGGGGTGGGTAGCCCTTGTTTTTACTTGAAACATTTATTTGAAGTTTTAGAAATAATTCATTCACTTCAGCATTTAAAACAATGAATACTGGTGAAATAAACTGAATTGTATTTGTAATTGCTGATGACATGAAATGCTGACACTAGGCTACTTCAATATAAGAGATATAGCACTGAATCATAACACTGACCATAAGTTAATAATGATGACAGTCCGAACCTCGGCCTGAGGAAATTTCTCCTAACTGGACCTTACTGAATTCTAATTAAATACCCCTGGTCTAGATGATGCATAGTTCTTATTTTCAGGTAAGGTGATTTGTCGTTCAAAAAACAAGAAGCCACAACATGAAATCTGAGTTTTATGTTATGTTAATGTCACTTCTAAGTTTACGGGCCACTTTAAAGCAGAAATCTGATTATTTGCAAACTCATGTAGGCAAAGAGTTTCCCATTATCTGATTACTCGTACACATGTAAACATATTAAAGAGATTACTGAGGAAACCAGATTGAAATATTCTAGGTAGCGCCTTACTATAATACATTGGTCTGTAACAGTAATGCAACATGTTACTGTTCATTAAGTCAGTAATCACATTACATTACATCACAGCCTCCCTCTATTTGGAGTATTGCTAATATTTTTTTATTTAGTGATCAGTTTGTGAAGTTTGCAGCCTCTTTTAATGCCAAGTTGGAGAGTCGTGGGTTGGAATGTATGTACCATTCCGATGGGCTAAAATATTTTTTCTTAAACTAAAATTTCTATGAATTATTATTATTATTTTTTTTTTTATCTGCTTCAACCAACTTTTACAATAAATGAATGTTTATATTTGAATATTCTGTCAGTTATCATATGCCACATTTGAGAAGGAGACCTTTTCAGGACCACTGAGACTCTTTGAAGCAGCGCTGAAAGGAAGCTTTTGAAAGTGAAAGCTATTGAATTGTGGCACACTGAGCTCAGGGAGAGCAGTTTTCTTTGTTCCTGTGACGAATAGGATAGCCATGTGTCCCTTTTGACTTCTTACTGACTGTAATAGAATATTTAAGTGAAAGGACACATTTTTACAAAGCCACAGTTCATTGTTGGATTGTTGCTATTGATGGAGGTTTAGATATGGCCTCGAAGAGAGTTTTGGCTTAACTCTCTGATGGGGAAACGAGCGGTCAGTGAACAGATGGGCCGGCTGGTTGGTATGCAGAGACTCACACTGAGGAGGGCAGGACCTGATGCTCACGTTTAAACCTTCATACGTCTCATCACTCAAGCACGGTCCCACTGGTTTTTGTTGTGGCATTTTATGGGAATGTAAGTCTTTCGGTTCAGAGTTGTGCTTTAAAATACACTAAAGGCACAACAATGAACAGCCTTATTTTTGGTTATCATATTTGAAAATAGCCTGCGATCTCTCTGTCTTTCTCTCTTTCTCTCTTTCTCTTTAGCACTCTATTATATTAAAATCTTACCAGCCTCTAAACAGTCATACCAAGAGGTGAATATGAGAAGAAAAAAGAAGCAAGATCTAAAGAGAAGGAAGTGGATTCTTCTGACTTTTCAGAAATTAAATGCATAATTAAATGGTAAACAAAGTGTGCTCTGATTTTGAACATGCCCGTTTAGAGTAATTCATCGAGTCAGAATTATTCGCAGCTATGGTAATTGGGTACTGGATGTCCAAATCATTTAAAGCCTCTAGAAGCTCCTCATAGGAAGTTATTACATGAAATAATTGCAAATATTTTTTTCCTACAACCATTTCTTATGAGCCTTGTTCTAAGATTATAACCTGGAATATATGCCATTTTAGCTACATGGTGGACAAGTACATGTAGGGCATTCTAAGGGAAAATATCACCTCCATATATATTTTTTACAGGTGTATTATGTATATATAAGAGTTTTGTTAAAATTGAAAATGGCATTATTAAAAAGAAAAACATATTAAAATATGGTGTGCTGTCGCAAGTCATCCTGTAAAACCATGTAGATACATTTTCAACACAATCATCAGATTTGTTTGCTCGAGAAAGGGGTCTGAAATATCCATATGTTGCCGGCAATTGCATATTTCCACCACAAAACTCTCTATATCGTACTAAAGTATAGCTTTAATTTTTCATCATTTTACTGTTATCAGCATTGTATATAGCTTCTGTCCAAAAAAAGCATCCCCAAAATGGTAACTTGACAAGGGAGGGCAGGTTTAGAGCAATTCTATTAATCAGTTAATCATGAACCCACAGTACAAAAGACACTTAAAGGATTTAAATTATGCCAACATCTAAAAATTGGCCCAAAATATGGAGAGACTTATCTTTACATCGTTAATTTGATGTCAAATTATGTGAAATTGTCCATCGTAGACTTACTGAGTTGTCATATCAGTATTGTTTAGAAAAACAAAAGTCTGTACTGTAGACCCGGCTCCAGCCACCGCCGTCTTCTGAGCCTGCTGTTTCTCTACAATACACTGTTTCAATTTAATCCACTCTGAATGACTTCAAGACCTCAGTTACTGAGATATACATTTTTCTTATTTCCTTTTCAAAACTACAAGATTGAAAGGGGTTACAATAAAAAAAAGAAGTGAGAGTAAAAGGAAAGTAGGGCTATTTCTCCCTCTCTCTCCTCCTGTGTGTCTGAAAGTGTTTGGTTCTCTGAGCCCAGCATTAAAGCACTCCTCAGCTGTTTTATTAGTGAGCGGCAGTCCTGAGGTCAGGCAATTGGAGTGCACAAGGACTTTTCAGCTCAGAGGAGCGGAAGTGCTGTTTTAACACAGCCAGCTTCACTCGGCCGGGGGAGTATCGATTGACGCAGGCAATGGGAGGGCAATCAAACCCACGACTGACCATTCCTACTCCTCCGTTCGTGCTCCGAAAACACGTCCCTTTCCTCTTCCTTCTGAAGAAAATGCTGCTGTAAACCTGCCACCATCGACCTACAGACCCCCAGCCTTCGACACGTATTGGCTTCAGCGTCCCGTGGGAGTATGAAGTTGTGGTCCAGCCAGAGGAGGTGAATATGTGGGGAAAACGGACATTAAAAGAAGTATTTACACCCACCTCTTATGGTGGGCACATGAAATCAATAGCGATTATCTGGGATAAATTAGAACTATGGTGGCAGCAGGTTACCGTTAATTGATAATCTTAATCGATAGGTGCTTTTCATGACTTTATGGGGTTAATTTCGCCTACCACTGTGGATGTTCAGTACAGGTTAAATATTGACAGCATGTCAATTACAAAATATTGTACTGTGGTATACTCTTTTGCCATTACACTGCTTAACTGTGAAAAGCTTCAAGTTTCTATTTCACATATTTAATAAAATAGCAAAAGCATACATTCGAAGTGAAACTTCCAGTTTATATAAATGGACATAAAAACTATTTTTAGAGGTTTTGTTGTGTTATTGGCTTACAGATCTATACAACCTGGACTCTTAGACTAATGCTGAGGACAGGAAGATTTCAGTAGTTAAGATTAAAATCTGATTAAGTGAAGGAGAGTGACTGGTTCTGGACTGACAGTTAAAAAAGACATGTTCTGCTAATACAGTTGCTCCCAATCCTCATTCTAGATGAACCCTGCCCTGCACATTTTAGTATTTCCCTGCTGTAACACTTCTGATCAATTTCATTGCTTGTGTTACTTCAATAGAGCAACATTAATTACATGCAATGCCTTTAAAACACATGTCTCTCTATAGGTCACTAATGCATATTCTTTTATGTACCCGTGACAGCTGACTGTGTGAATTGTATTGTGAATATGAGTATTAGGTGGCACAGTGGGTAGCCTTACAGCAGCTTTTCTATGTGGCGTTTGCATGTTCTTTCTGTCTCTGTGTGGATTTTCTCCAGTTGCTCCAGTTTTCCTCCCACAGTTCAAATACATGCAGTCAGGCACGTTGGAGATACTAAGGTGCCCCTAGGTGTGAGTGTGAATGTCTATGTTGGTGTGTCTGCCCTGTGATGGACTGGTGATCTGTCCAGGGTGTTTCCTGCCTGCTGCCAAGTAAGCGCTGGGATAGGCTCCAGCAACCCCCTCTGTGACCCGGGAGGATAAATTTTCTATCCAATCTAATCTTGCTAGGGCAGATAAAGATCTTTGACTGGATATAAGTTAAGAAGAATCCTGCATTGTATTTTTTTGTTGGTACTAACTAACTAGTCTCTGTCACAGGTGCTCTGCCCACACGTAGACGAAGAGTCTGATATCATCAGTGTGTTAATCTGGCCATCCTGCCAGGATTCTGCCACTTGTGTTCTGATTGGTTGTCCACAACTCTGCGTGTGTTCACTTCCATGTATTGCATTGGCTTGATGTGAATAAAAGTCTAGTTGTTCCAGTTAAGTTCAGCCTAGTGAGCAGTATTCTCAGATGCCACAGACGCTCTAAACACTGTATACTTTCATGGTGTTCACTTTTCACGTGTGTGCTCATGCATGTGTTAGATTTGGAGAGAATGTGAAAATAAAATTCTAGCTTTGCGTGCTCGCTAAAATGTCATAAAGAGAGTAAAAGAAGGAAGTGAAAGAAAGGTAAGAAAGCAGCAGGATGGATGAGATCAAGCAAAGGTTGAGGACGAAAGATAGGAAATAGAGGGAGCAGGTGTGAGGACAAAGCCGAAAATAGAGGGGTGTAAAATGTGTTGGTAGAGTTCAGTTAAAGCAGTAGAATAAATAAATAAATAAATACACAAATAAATAAATAAATCAAAAACAAAGCAAGCCTGGCCTGTCAGTTTAGAGCTCTCTGACTCATACACATATTGCCTGCCTCTGAACTGAACTGGACAGCTCTGACTGGAACTTGCACCAATCAGTGGTCAGAGGAAGCAGGCAGGAAGGTGAAAAAGCAGCATTTATTTGCACTTGTCGGAGAGATGTCATTCATCAGCGGAGAAAGTCTCTCATTATAGGATTCGGACGCACACACATACACAGTGACATACATTTATGTTCAGTCCACTCAACTATTGTCTACATCCTTTTATTAGCTCCATGTGAAATTCTGTCACTCAGAATCTGTATATTTCACTTGCACAGTGCAGGTCAAGCGGTGAGAGCTGGCTGGAAGTTACTGAAGCGTTGAAAACATTCTGGGTATTTAGGGAGATCTGGCGTGAAAGGACCTGAAAAAATATGTCAGTGGAAAACCCTGACTCTGTGACCGCTGACCACTATGACTGTGTGCATTTTCATGGTAGATGTTGTTAGTGACTTGTCCAATCTTACAACATGCGCTCCAAAGTGTTTGTGTGCAGACCATGCAGAGATCAATTCTGGTCCAGTTTCATTAACTTGGTTTTTCATCTGTCCCCTTTGCTAGTAAAGTCAAGTCAAGTCAAGTCAAGTTTATTTATATAGCGCTTTTTACAACAATGTTGCCTCAAAGCAGCTTTACAGAGTTTTGAAAACAGACAGTTATAACATATATCCCCCAGTGAGCAAGCCAGAGGCAACAGTGGCAAGGAAAAACTCCCTCAACTGGAGGAAGAAACCTTGGGAGGAACCAGACTCACAAGGGGAGACCCATCCTCCTCTGGTCAAACAGTATTCACAGTTTGAACTAAATACCAAAGAAAGGAACCTCTGTTTGAAATCTGAATAGCAAAGCTTTAGAAGCTGCACAGATAGAGGCAGTGTATGACTGAGGCAGTCTCTGGCTGAGGCAGTCTATGACTGAGTCTTTATGTTAAGTGGGCGTGAGCTGAAACAGTCCCATCCTATCTCAGTGCTGGTGCATCTGGATGGCACAGTGATGTAACTGAGGGTGTAGCAGTAAATGGACAGGTGAGCTGGCTGGTGATGGTGGGGTGATGGGAACCACACTGAGAGCCACTGCTAATGCAGTGGTTCTCAGCACTGATCCTGAAGAACCCCTGCCCTGCAGATTTTAGTGTTTATTCTTGTTCTAATGCTTCTGATCAAGAGCAAATTGAAGTGAAGGTGTTGAAACATGGAGAACGCTAAAACATGCAGGTTAAAAATGGTGTGCTAATGCATACATTTGTAATAATGTCTTCAAATGTCAGCAGGTAAAGCCCTTGTTCTGCACTTAGACTGGATGAGTGGTGTAACACAGAAGATAAAAAAGGGTCTAATCAGATGTAATGGAAAAAAAATAGTTTTTCAAATTATATACAGGGTACTCTTGAAAAATCTTAGACACCTGGGAAAATTATATTTTTAAGGAGCTTTTTTTTGTCTGAAAGTGTCTGTTTGCATTGGTAAACATTAGTAATACAATAAACACAATGTTAATAAACATTTTATTTCTGTGTTGGTGCCTTAGCTTAGGCATTTCCAAACCTGTCTTTAGAAATGCCTGATATTAATTGTAGTCATATTCCATTGCCTAGTTTTATTAATCAGTGCTTCACGGAGTTCAGCCAGTTGTTAGATTCCTAAGCAAGTTTAGGTGAAACATCCTCAACACTTTTGCACATTTTAATGCACAATTGCTAAATTTGTTAATTTGCTAAAATAATAAAGTTTGTAATTGTAGCATTACTAAGTCATACGTATTACCATCACATATACAGACCTTCAAAAAGAATGTCAGGCTTGACCTGTTTAGGTCTCAGAGGTAAAATCGACATGCTGATATGATGACAGTAGTAAGTGATTCACTCACTAATGTTGTGTGCAATTGCACATTTCCACCAACAAAATGTTTAAACCTGTGTATGTTTACTTGTAAATACTTTAATATTGTATGCTTTTAATAATGTTTCACTGGAACACACTGCTGAGATGAATGATGGTTAACAGAGACTTGAGCACAGTGCTCTTTAAGAAATGTGGAGCAAGGGAAGGTCAGCTCCAGTCCATTCCAGAGTCTGTTGGTTTGGCCTCCAAATTGATTCTGATGGTAGTCAGATGCCAGACTTGCTTTATTCTCTTCCTCACTCTCTCTCACACCCACGCACATGCAAGCGGACAGTTTTAATAAGACAGTGGTAGTCTATGGCTGTGCTTGGTGCTGCTTTAATGATGTGGGATAACACTGTCAGCCAGCACAGAGCACTTCTCACTAAAGCTGTTGAGCTCCTCCTTCATCTCTTCTTCCTCTTTCTCATGTCACAACTCTTCTGGGACTGCTTAGAAAAATGATAAAATATGGATTTGATTCCTGCGTGGCTGGTAGGCAGCTTATTGTATTCTGTACACGTGCCTGTGCTAGCGCGACCCTGTCGCTGCTCTCGCTGTGATGTTGAAGGTTCATAGTTTTATGGTTTAATAGAATGTTTGTGTTGCTTCTATTCTGAATAGCTGTCATGCGTTCACTGAATCTTTCTTTCCTGGGTAGTGCGGGTGTTTGGTTTCCGATTAATTGGCCAGATGCTTAACCGTGAATTGTATTGTTTGTGTGTTTGTGTTTGTGTGCGTCTACGTGTCTGTGTTAGTGTAAAATTGTGCTACGTTTAGTTTATTCATCTGTGCGGTTGTGTGTTTGGACATGGAAAAGCACACTCACCCACCTCCTTTCCTTCAATCCCTCGCACTATCAAAGTATCCCGTCTCCATGGAAAAGTGAGAAGATGCTTGGTGGAGACAGTTGCCCTGGCAACAGGCTTACTTAAATCCACTGCCTGGTGAGGTAAAGGGAGTAAAGCAAACCTGACAAAACACAACAGCCAGAGTTTATTCTACACCTCTTTGTGGCACTGGAGATCACTCACTGCTTGTTGCATGGCACTGTGTGTGTGGTTGTGGTGTCTATGTGTGTATGTTTGTTGCTAGCTGTGGTCATGAGTAAAATTAACCTATGCTAAAGATTTTTTGATGTAATGTTTAATGTAAAAAGCCTACAAGCTAATGAAGACAACTCACTTATTATGGATAAAATTGGCTTTAAGTTGGACAAATCTGAGCTAGCCTAGTATCTAGGCTATTGTAAAGGCAAGGAAATTCAGTGTGCTTAACCACTGTTGGTTATCCAGAGACGTTCTTCATCTTTTAATTTGATTCTACAGAAGCCATTAGCTTGCTTTCTTTTTTTCTTCTGTTGTTTTGCTGTGTTCTGCATATCCAGCAGGTTGTCATGTTTTTGGTATGGAATTAAACCTGTAGTTAAGAAGGTCTTGCGTGTTGCTTCTCCTGTTTATTCTCAACATGGACAGGGACTATACATCTACATTTACATTCATGGCAGTTAGCAAATGTGGCTTACAAAAGTAATACTTTGTGTTCAGTCAAAGAATATATCTATAGTACAAACAGGTTCAAGTCCAAACTACCCTTGAGCTCAAACATTGGCAATTTCAGGGCCAGTGCTGAAAGAATACAGGGTTAAATATAGCATTAGTGCAGAACCTAACCTGAGCTAATTATCAGCGTAACAAATCTCTCGTCTAATGCCCTGCTCAGAAATTCAGTTTGAGTGAGTTCGATTTCTGGGCAAGTAATTTTATAGAAATGATTGAGTGACTGTTGCGTTGCAGTTTTTAGCCTCGATCCTCTAGTTCCAAAGTTTTGTGTCTTTGTGTTTTGGCTGATCAGCTACATCTTAGATAAGAGTAAAGTGGGTAAATTAGATCTTTTACCAAATTAAACTTTTAATACTCTTCTGCCATTATGGCTTCCATCAGCGCACTCGTCTGAGACTGTTTTTTCAGCCCTTTTTCACCATGTGGTGAAAAGCACAAGTGTTTCATAAAGCTTGTGAATATGGCTCCTCAGATGTTGCTGACCTATACTCACAGGACCAACACTCAGTCCCAGGTTGGTTGACCAATGTGTGTGATGGTGAAGTTGAAGAGGGCAGTCAGTTCATCCCTACCTCCCCACCCTTATGCTTTTGTCATGTCCTCAACACTCAGAGGACATGTCAACCTCGCAGACCTCTCTCTGACTGGATGCAGTGCATGCTATGATTGAGACAGTCTTCTCCTGTGGGCTGTCTTTGAACACTAATGTGATCCATAACACATACTGCAGAGGAAGAGTGGTTTTCACACATATACACCACCTGTCAAAACTTTGGGGACACTCAGTCTTGGTCGATTTGCAAAAATGTGAGACGTAAAGAAGACTAACCAGTTTTATCAAAATAGAGGTGCTGATCTCTCCGTCCCTCAGGGACTATGTCTGTTCTCTCTCCCTCAGGGACTATGGCTGCTCTCTCTCTCTCTCTCTCTCTCAGTGACTGTGGCTGCTCTCTCTCTCTTTCTTAGTGACTGGCTTCTCTCTCTCTCTCTCTCTCTCTCTCTCTTTTAGTGACTGTGGCTGCTCTCTCTCTCTCTCTCAGTGACTGTGGCTGCTCTCTCTCAGTGACTGTGGCTGCTCTCTCTCTCAGGGACTATGGCTGCTCTCTCTCTTAGGGACTATGGCTGCTCTCTCTCTCTCTCTCAGTGACTGTGACTGCTCTCTCTCTCTTAGTGACTGTGGTTGCTCTCTCTCTCTCTCTCAGTGACTGTGGCTGCTCTCTCTCTCTTTCTTAGTGACTGGCTTCTCTCTCTCTCTCTCTCTCAGTGACTGTGGCTGCTCTCTCTCAGTGACTGTGGCTGCTCTCTCTCTCAGGGACTATGGCTGCTCTCTCTCTCAGGGACTATGGCTGCTCTCTCTCTCTCTCAGTGACTGCGGCTGCTCTCTCTCCCTCAGGGACTATGGCTGTTCTCTCTCTTTTTCTCTTAGTGACTGCGGCTGCTCTCTCTCTCAGTGACTGCGGCTGCTCTCTCTCTCAGTGACTGTGGCTGCTCTCTCAGTGACTGTGGCTGCTCTCTCTCCCTCAGGGACTATGGCTGTTCTCTCTCTCTCTCAGTGACTGCGGCTGCTCTCTCAGTGACTGTGGCTGCTCTCTCAGTGACTGTGGCTGCTCTCTCTCTCTTAGTGACTGTGGCTGCTCTCTCTCTCTTAGTGACTGTGGCTGCTCTCTCTCTCTTAGTGACTGTGGCTGCTCTCTCTCTCTCTCTCAGTGACTGTGGCTGCTCTCTCTCTCAGGGACTATGGCTGCTCTCTCTCTCAGGGACTATGGCTGCTCTCTCTCTCTCTTAGTGACTGCGGCTGCTCTCTCTCCCTCAGGGACTATGGCTGTTCTCTCTCTTTTTCTCTTAGTGACTGTGGCTGCTCTCTCTCTCAGTGACTGCGGCTGCTCTCTCTCTCAGTGACTGTGGCTGCTCTCTCAGTGACTGTGGCTGCTCTCTCTCCCTCAGGGACTATGGCTGTTCTCTCTCTCTCTCAGTGACTGTGGCTGCTCTCTCAGTGACTGTGGCTGCTCTCTCTCTCAGTGACTGTGGCTGCTCTCTCTCTCTTAGTGACTGTGGCTGCTCTCTCTCTCTTAGTGACTGTGGCTGCGCTCTCTCTCTCTCTCAGTGACTGTGGCTGCTCTCTCTCAGTGACTGTGGCTGCTCTCTCAGGGACTATGGCTGCTCTCTCTCTCAGGGACTATGGCTGCTCTCTCTCTCTCTTAGTGACTGCGGCTGCTCTCTCTCCCTCAGGGACTATGGCTGTTCTCTCTCTTTTTCTCTTAGTGACTGTGGCTGCTCTCTCTCTCAGTGACTGCGGCTGCTCTCTCTCTCAGTGACTGTGGCTGCTCTCTCAGTGACTGTGGCTGCTCTCTCTCCCTCAGGGACTATGGCTGTTCTCTCTCTCTCTCAGTGACTGAGGCTGCTCTCTCAGTGACTGTGGCTGCTCTCTCAGTGACTGTGGCTGCTCTCTCCCTCAGTGACTGTGGCTGCTCTCTCTCTCAGTGACTGTGGCTGCTCTCTCTCTCTTAGTGACTGTGGCTGCTCTCTCTCTCTTAGTGACTGTGGCTGCTCTCCCTCCCTCAGGGACTGTGGCTGCTCTCTCTCTCAGTGACTGTGGCTGCTCTCTCAGGGACTATGGCTGCTCTCTCTCTCTCTCAGTGACTGTGGCTGCTCTCTCAGGGACTATGGCTGCTCTCTCTCTCTCTCAGTGACTGTGGCTGCTCTCTCTCAGGGACTATGGCTGCTCTCTCTCTCTCTCAGTGACTGTGGCTGCTCTCTCTCTCTCTTAGTGACTGTGGCTGCTCTCTCTCTCTTAGTGACTGTGGCTGCTTTCTCTCACTCAGTGACTGTGGCTGCTTTCTCTCCCTTAGTGACTGTGGCTGCTTTCTCTCCCTTAGTGACTGTGGCTGCTTTCTCTCACTCAGTGACTGTGGCTGCTTTCTCTCCCTTAGTGACTGTGGCTGCTTTCTCTCACTCTGTGACTGTGGCTGCTTTGGAACAAACAGTTTAGGTTTTACAGGTAAGCTGCTGTACTGAGGCTGAATTTTACTGGGTTATTATAACAGAAACACTGTCTGTTAAATGAACTAGTTTAAAAAATGGTTACTAAAAATCTTTAAAGGGTCCCCCATTCAGGCAGGGCCCTGGTTAGTCATTCGAGTAAAGCCCTGGTTAGTCCGGCCCATCATTACTGCTGGCCTGACTCCCTTGTAACTGTAGTCTTAGGATGTGATGACCTTGGAATTTTAAATGTTGATGTCATTGCAAACACAGAACGAAAACCTTCTGGAAAAACTAGGTGTCCTCGAATTTTTGATTGGCACTATATTTCATCAGTTGAAAATTCCACCAAAAAAATAACATGTGGGTGGTCTGATAATATTTGTGACCACCTTTCGGTCCACTCTTGACTGTTATTTCGCAGTACTTCCCTGTTGATTGACAGTACTCAGTGAGAGTGGCTGAATAGTGTTTGTGGCCCTTTTGGGTACTTAGCTTCCTCTGTCATTATTTCCTAGCTATTGTTCCTTTCTCCACCCCCAGGCAGTTCTGCTCATAACGAGACACATTCTCCCCGAGCCTCTAAATAGGAAGAAAAGTTGAGGGACTTTCTCTTTTACTTTTGTTCTGACCAGTACAGATTTTCTCTCCCTTCTCTGCTGACAAAGCTCTATACAGTCTCAACGGGCAACTCCGAACCCAATTAGTGATTTGTTGGCGAGTGGAGAATTTTAGATATGGAAAAAGAGGCCAAGCTGTATTGCTCCAACGTAAAATGCTATTACGCAACACAGAGGCAGCACCAGTTATACAGAATGTGCTGATTGTAGACATTCCTCTTTTCAGCATCTTCAGAAAAAATAGCACCGTGTCTACGTCCATTGTTCTAGAAGGCTTCTGACTGGAACAGCTGTCTTAGATGGTTCCATCCCATTGCTGGGAACTTCTAACGCTAAATAATAGTAGACCAAAATAGTACTCCATGAAAGCCAAATTACTATGCAAATGTAGTCACAAAATATTTTCTGGTGGGGCTCCTAAGTGGTGCTGCTCTCGAAGCATTGTTCTTATTCTTGGGAGATTGTGAGATACATTCCTTCACCCTCCCAGCTTGATGGCATCATGTGATGGTCATAACTATATTTTTCTAATTGACTAAAAAGTTAATCCAGATCAGTCTCGGGTTTAGTGTGTACAAGGCCAGTTAAGTATGAAACATGTTGCTCAAAAAAAGTTTTGTGCATACTTCTTTTTTTCCCAAGCTTTTGTGGAGCATTTGCTTTGGTACAATAACCATTAAATTTTTACACAGTGTAAACGGCAGCTGTCACATTCTGTCACGTAGAAAAATACAAATCGACCAAAATCAAGATAAATGTTTTGTCTTTGGATGTGTTCTTTCATTCATTAGCTTTCCAAGCTGCTTCTCCTTCTGAGTCGTGGAAAGTGCTGGAGCCTATCTCAGCACTCATTGGGCGGAAGACGAGAAATGCCCTGGACAGGCTGCCAATCCATTGTAGGGCAGACAAACATCCACGCTGTACAGATGTGTTGATTGGCTGTCCTTACTGCAGGTGAAACACATACCTTTTCTCTCCCAGACTGGTCAGTGCACAATCACTGCAGGAAAGAGAATTGATGATGTAAACTTTTCAGCATGTCCAGAGAGACTGTCAGACTGCTGGGACATTAGGAAGAAGACACCTGGACTGGATGACCTAGAATACACACTAACTAATCCCAAAGCTAAGAAGTGATGAAAGTTCAGACCTGCCAACCTTTACGCATTGTGTGCAGCAGATACGCATTTAGACATCAAACTACGCTGCTACGATTTGTCCCTTCAAAATACATGAAAAGACATTGATGGCTTGGAGTTTGACTGTCTGCCAACTCCTCTATGGGTGTAACCGCATTGGGCAAGGAAAAGAAGACCTCAACCAATCATAGCGCTAGTTTTAAACTCTTCAAATAGGCTACAAGCTGAGAGCGGGGTAGCCGCCAAAACGAAAGTCTTCATACTGTAACTGGTTTTACTAGAAAAAACTATGCTAAACACGTTTTAAAGGTAACGGCAGAGTATGGAAATTGGGAATTGGGTCCATTTTAATAAGCCCACTAACAAATAATATAGCGCCACATCAATGTCAGAAATAGGGGCTGTAAAAACACAAGATGCAAAATATAACTAGCAAGTTTTAACAACCCGCAAGCGTAAATGGAAAAGAAGTCCTCCGTGCATGTTTATTATATATTATATTAATATTCAATATTCAATAGCTTAATATACTTGTGCATACAAACAGGGATGTTATTTTGTTATATTTGTATTGTTTATTCTTTACTATTTTCTATGCCATGTGTGTGCACATTGTGCATGCAGACCTGTGGAGAAAGCCTTTAGTTCACAAATAAAATTCACAGCTTCATAAAATAGCAGTTTCTAATAGGTAGTCCATAAGCTTAACAGATATCAGTTCTAGTCTATAATACTATTTACGTAAGAGTTAGTGAAGTGATTCTACTGTACAGTTTTTAAGTAAATTGCATCCAAATTTCCCAGAATTATCACAGGTGTTCTTTAGTGATCAGGGAAATTTAACACATTATGAAATGGTGATTTTAAATAAGTAGTCCATAAAACCAACAGCCCAATACAATTTTCAAAAAAAGGGACATACTTTTGGGGATTTTCAGTTACCTAAAGCCAAGTGTCTTGATGGAATCACTGGAACATGGTACAACCAAAATTTGAAATGTATCAAAACACAGAAAACTAACATATATTGCCTTTTCATTAAATAAGTTCTTGTTTTCTTTAGAGTTTAGAGTTGAAAAACTAGATATGGTGGTAAGTGGGAACTATGTGCTTCGTAATAAGTTGTGATGAGTGAGCATGTGTACTCAATCAATACTGATCAGCGAATGTACCTGACCCTGTGCTGCACTGTGCCGCTGCAGTAAGTTGCTCTAAAATAAATAAAAAAATAAATAAATAAATTGGTCAGGCAGGTCTGAAAGTTATCCACCTGAGAATTTTAAATGCCTTTTGTTTTTAGTTCAAAATGGTTAAATGTCAAGAGATTTCACCAAAAGCAGTCCTGGAAGATATGTTTCTCAGCTGTTGTAAGTGAAAGATATTGAGGGTAGGCTGAAATCCTGAAGTCTCTATCCCAGCAAAGCAGTATTTAATGTAAAAGTTGGAAAAAAGTCAGCTTTGAATTTAAGTTCAGTCACACGATGAATTCACAAAATGCTGGACTGTTTAGACGCCTCTCTTTTTAATTACTATTAGTGAAGTCCATCGTCCTTTTTGGCACATGATAACACTAATGACTTAAAGGGGAAATCCACCTGAATATAGCCCTTTTATTTACATTCTAGTACAGTAGTGAACCTCTGTGTGTCTTCTGTGATTTTATATGACCAGCTAGAATTATGTGACTAGCTAAAGGTGTCAAGTGAGTCCACAACATCAGTCCAGATGTGTTTTGAAGACACAGTGTAACCCAGGGATTAAAAGCAGGGTGGATTATGGGTGTTAAATCGCACTACCAGGTGATGGGAATCTGTCTGATTTGTGTAGTCATTCAATTTACTTGATTGATGGCTACAGTGCAAACTGCATTTTTTTAGCCAGCCATAATATATGGCATATGATTGATAGCAGTCATCTCTATCTCTTCAGAACTCGAGCCCAGAGGTGTGTATAGGGTCTGACTGTTGGACTATAGCCACAGGTATTTTTTCTTTGCCAAAACATTTAATTTGGATTACGGACTCATACAGGCTCTTTTGTGGTGAACGTCTAGCTGCCTCAACCCGGTCTCAGCCACTGAACTGGGTGACTTTTGAAACCCTTTTCTTTATTTGTGACTATATATATTTTTATAAACCTTGTATTGTCCTTGGTTTTCATTTCAGAAATCTGGTCACCTTATAATAAATACACTATTTTAACTGAGAGGTAGCTTAGTAGTAAACTTCTAAAGTGCTGGATTTGAGAGACAGGGATGGTCTGTTGTGATGCATGTTGTTGACGGAGGGCTCTGTATGGACCTATACTTCTAAGTCACTTTAAATAAATGAATCTTCTTAGATAACCTGCCTATGCAAACGTTTCTACATATGTCCTCCTGTATATCTTATGTATATATCTTGTGTATGTTTTGTATATTCCCTTAAATATTTCAGTTATTACTATATGTATCTATTCTAGCTTATTTTTTTACTTATTGTCTGTTTATTGTATGTTTACACTGTTTTACTACTATATATATTGCTGCCCTGCTGTAGAGTTATTATCTGAGCTTCACCCCAAGCATGTTATGTCCTGACAAATACACATGAAACTTGGTTTGAGAGTTGAGGGCTTCAGACACTGTCTGTAATGGCCATATATCACTTTTGTGCCAAAATACGGTTGTGTTGTTGGTGAGTTTTCAAGACTTTTTTTTAGATACCTGACCTTTTTAGCCTGACATTTGTTGCCGAATTGCAAAATCGTGCATGCACTCGTAAACACACATGCGCACACACATAATTACATAAGATATTTTTTCCCTTGTGCTCCTTTGCACACTCCCCCTGTTTATCGGATCTCTGAGGGTGTCTGTTTTCCTCTCCCAAAATCACAGTCATTAGTGTGGGAACAGGGCTGTTTAGAGCTGATTAGAAGGCTTGTCAGCCAAAAGGACACTAAGTACAGATTGTTAGTGCTGTTCTCTGGCTCCACTCGGCTTCAAGAGCTGATGACCACACTTTAAGCATTGCCCAGGTGCAGAGGCCTCCTCAGGCCATGACATCAACTCACAGTCAGGCGCCACGGTCCAAAAATGTATGCACCAGAACCCAATTTGTACCTATTCGCTTAATAGGCTCTTAGGTATTGGACTAGTTACGGAGGTGCGTGTGCGGCTGGTTTAATTTTAGTGTTAGGGTGACGTAAAACACTGCTTTTGGAAGGGCTCAGGGCCATTGGATCTTAGACTGTGCAGTTCCATTTTAAGACTTAACAATGTACCAATTTCTCGTCCTACAACAGCAGACTTGTTCTTTTCAGTCTTTGCAGCATTATTGTATTGGTTGGGTCATGAATTTGAGTTTTCAGTTTGGTATTCATAAAATTCGATTGTCTTCCTGCTCAGTGAAGGTAAACTTTTTCAGTACAAAATTACAAATTGTGATGAATCCTTGGACATCTACAGTACATGTTAACCCTTACCCATGTTAGTGCTGCCGTTTTGCTGTTTTTACTTTAGCATTTAAGCATGTTAATATAAAAGTAAGTAAAAAGTAATTAGTGGGAAATGATACCATGTTAAACGCCACAATGGAATTACTCCATGGCTAAATGCCATGCAGTCGTGATGTCAGATGAGGACGACTGGACAGCTGGAGTAGTCAGGGCATCCGTAACATTTAGAAACGGCAGTGAGATGGCCAGCATCGCTTAGCTCTTCCAGTGTTGGCTCGTCAGCAGAGCAAAGACCTGAGCACAGCAGTGGGCCTTGTTAAGCCTCTGAAAGCTCTCAAACAGCTCTGACTGGCCACTTCCTCAGGCATGGCATTGACACGGCTGACATGCGAGTGAGGAGCTCAGTTTTAGAAAGGTCGGCTGAAGAGGTGAGGTGAAATAGAGGAGAGAGAACAGAATAACATCAAAATAACCGTCCAGTCCAAACAAGCATGGCACCCTGACAGCTCTAAGCTGGAGGTTGAACAACCTCTTGGAGCTCTGAGAGAGAGGAGCATGCACCCCGAGCCCTGAGAAAGCAGACTTTTAAAGACAGGCGTTACGGGTGTACTTGGACTGAATAAAACTGACCAATTGGGCAAAACATATTTACAAGAAAACTATCTGGCATCTTCTGGAGACATTACCATGGAGAAGTGTTCCTATATGATACTATTTATTATGCAAATGTAAGCAACATGCTGAGAGGGAAAGAAGTCATGTTAACAGAGTTGACTAGTGACATGCACTTAGATAACACTTTGATTGATTTGTACTTCTTCAGTTTTTTTTAGTTGCTAATTTAGTTGCTAACTTCTACTGAAGTATATTTGTTAGAATGATATCAATGTCTATATAATTTACTTGATAGCATTCATACTAATTTCTATTTTTTCCGTTGTACTGTTAGTGACCGCATCTAAACTATTTTGTGAATGGACTCACACCTCTGACACACACTTTAAACCGGTCGAGAAAAACAGAACTTCTGGTTCGTCTACTAGTGGATGACGGATGTACTAAGAAATTTCACTGCAGTTCTTTGAGTATAACTCAAAGTTGTTAAACCTATTATGTGTATTGATATGTTTTTAGGATCACGCAGTGCATCGGAGGAACCACATGTTAATGAAAATATGGTATTTCAAAATTATTTACTGATGTTTTTGTAGTTGAGCTATTTACAGCTTCTGTAAAAAAAGCTGAGTTTATATGTAATTTTTGTTTTTTTATTATTATTAAATAATAACACATTTACGTTTTTATGCTTGTCCTAGGGTCACACCAACTAGTATGGTGAAGTTAACCGTACTAAGCAGTAACTAAGCAAGCACATTTTTTAGTATTTGTGAAAGGGCTACTGGCCTTGGTATTGCACCATGAATGTCACTTGTGGTCTTGCCCACTCCTTCTTAAAGCCATGTCGTTTGTTGCTGGTTGTGCCACATGACATTTTGAGGAAATTTATGAACAGAGGTTTTGCAATTAGTATATCTTTTAAAGTGGCCCTGTTTTTGTAACATGATGGTTCAAACATTAAACCATGCCTGACTATACTATTTAGAATGTTATATAACATGTTCAGCCCTTGAGAGATATTTAATAGTGGATTGTATTTGGTGTATTCAACTGTATTCACATGCAGGATTGCAATGTAGAGCAATGGGATCTATTTATTAGATTGCTTTATAAGACTAGTGAACTTGGGTTATTATTTTACAGAAGTAACAGTACTTTTTTGGGGGGGCTAGGCTGCTCCACCCAGCCCTGCATGAAAGTGGTTCTTGTTTTATTTGCTGTCGTGGCACTGGAGTGGGTTACGAAAAAGAAAATAGACTCCACTGGGGGGAAAAAACAGCAAAGTATGTACTTCCTGCACAAAATGAAAAGACTCAGCCTGCCTTAGGAGTTGCTGATTCAGTCCTACCCAGTACTCATCACCACCTGATGCTCTACTACCAAATTTACAGCACATCACTTATTTCAGCTCCCCACTTCAAAGAGCTGCTTCTGTGTAATGAGAGTTAAACCAGTCAGACAGTAAAATGTCATCATGTCATTACACTAATGACCAACTAATGGACACACATATTGTTTCTGGTATTGCCATGTTGCACTACAGCTTGTAATTAAATTTTTAATTCAAACCTCATTTATCTACATTCTGAATACTGCACTTCTTGCAACATGCACTTATTCATTTTTTGCACACTCTTTTATGATTATGATTTGTATATATTTGCATGTCAGTGTGACTGTATGTGTAAAAGTGCATATATAAAAGTACGTCTATATGACTGTGTTTACTGTGTAGCTTTAGATGAATTCCTTGTTTTTGTCTTATATTCTTTTGCTTGAATCTGATTCTGATTAAAAATAGCATGCATGAGCAGTGAGTTAGCAGACACAATGCCTTTCTTCTTTGTCGGCCATGCTGGCCGTGTCCTGTTTTAATGATGCGCCGTGTGACCCACTGCAAATTAATGATCCAGTCCATCTGAAGCAGAGCTACCATTCTGTCAGAAAGGGTCTCAGTTGGTGAAGAATATGAAAGAAGATGAGCTTGAAACAGATTATAAGTCCCTAGTGTTCTGGTCAGTCCAAGGAGTTTAGAAATAATTACTGGCCTGCTCAGGGACGGGGACATTTTGTGTATCTGTAAGTGTGCATATAAGCCACAGCTTTGTGTAAAGTGATTAGGGCCTCCCTACCACTTGTGGTCATAAATGGACTTTTAATTAGCTGCTTTCAGAGCGCTGTGTGTCATGGAGAAAGTAAGTGAGTGTTCATGCCAGACGATGTTTTTGTGTCTTAATGGTGAAGAGAGAGCTGAGGCAGGTTACCGAGAAACAGGAGTTCAGTTATTCAGTAAAGCTCTGAGAAAATTATCATTATGGTGATGTGCTACTCTGTAGGGGTCTACATATATATTACAAGCATGTATACATGATATGCATTCTAGTAGGACAGTATGCATAATACAGGAAATATGGTAAAGGCCTGTGAAATATGAAATTATCATGACTGATAAAAATGACTACCCATTAAGACTGAAACGGTGACACGAGAAACTCAAGTAATTCCATTACTAAAAATCATTGATGCAAATTCTTAGCCGAAGCTTTGTTTAGTGTAACTATATACAGCTCACAGTGTTCCTCACATGTGATTTAAAACTCTGTGTGTCTAATATAAACTAAATTAGCCTACCACACACACCCCTTACTCCCCTTAAAGTGATTAATAAAACACCCCAGATAGCAGGTGGTCTCAGTCGCAGTTGGAGCCTAAACATTAAACGTGGAGGCAGACGTTACAGGAGTGTGAAGTCCAGGACCACAAGACTGACGAACAGTTTCTACTCACAGGCCATCAGGCTTGTGAACACCTCACAAACAAAAGTTTTTCAAATAATTTTGGACCATTTGTTTTGGTTTATTCAACATGAAATGTACATTCAATGTAAAGGGCTGCAAGAACGTGTAAATACTGTATGGGTGCATTTTCAAATTATACGTTTACTGGCTACTTTCTTATAAACCCCTACCTTTAACTCCACCTTACTGAAGTGTGAGACTGTAGCCAATTTCTTAATGCCACTATCTAGTCTTTCATCAGGGTTCAGTTTCTGACACTGACAAAAAATAAAAATCCACTGATACGCACACACCACCATACCACTACCATGTCAGTGTCACTGCTGTGCTGAGAATAGTCCATCAGGCACATAATATCTGATCAATAGATATCCTGGATGAGGTAGAGGGGGCCTGACAAAGTGATTATGACAATTTTATCTGTAACAGTACATGTACATTGTGGCCCCTATGAGGTAGGTGGTGCTTTAAATGGGGAGTGCGTGTCGAAACAGAAGTGCAGATCTATCCCAAGTACATGGAAAATTATGCAAAGTGAGTATCTGCATGAACATCTTTGCAGGTACTAAATGTGGATTTTATAAAAGGCAGGTATCATATTCATGTTTATTTTCTGGTCATATACTGGCACCTTTCTGCAGTAATTTAGACTCTTGTTCCATGTATCTTACTTGCTTGGGCTTCTATCATCATTTGCTGCTTGTTAGCTGATTTTAACACCCTTAATGAAGAATACTAATCATGCCCTCATGCTGGCCTAATGAGCTGCTGCTTAAAGCTAAGTGGTTGGACAGAATTGATTTCTCCCAGTGCTTTTCTGATGGAATGGTTTTCTCAAATGACAGTTTGAGTTCAAGTTTAAACTCTTTTTCTTCTTTGTGTCATTTAAGGGTTGTACAATAGTGAACAAAGGCGAAAACTTTGGGAGTGCTCCTGGCTAAAACGTGACTGCCAGACGAAGGCACTAACAAAGGGATGTGGGCCACGACTTACTCGCTAAAACTTATTTTGCCTATTTCTATGGTTATATTATAATTCTCTCTCAAACAAAAATGTCCATCCCCCTTGCCTAAACATGCAGCTACTTGTAGGTCCACATTAGAATTAGATTTTTAGGCAAAAATGCAATAATCCGGCCGGACAGGACCTGCCAGAGCCGGCAGAAAGCGGCAATAGCTGAGCTAAAACTTAAAGCAGAGCAAAGTAAGTCAGCGCTTTTTCATTTATGTTGTAGCATTATGCACTATTTAAGGGTTTGCTTCACATTCTCCGCTTTCCCCCCACAGTCCAATAACACAGGGGTGATGCCTGAGAATTTTTCCTTTGCTGGTGCTGTGGGTTTAGCTTGATTTTCAAACTTGGGTCCACAATTCAAAATTGTGGGCTTTCCATTAATGTCATAGTCACTGCAGCTTAACTTCTACTGCAACACACCTGATATATGCAGCTACACACATGCACACATATGCAGTACCTGCTCTGCGACAGGTGTGTCATGAGATGGAATATAAATGTAAGGTTCACAAGCCAGCCTATGTAAACACATGTATACCGCCGGTATACATGTGTTTACATAGGCTGGCTTGTGAACCTTACATTTATATTCTTTTGGTGCATTTATATTCTTTTGGTGCTTGTGCACAGATTCTGAGATCACAAACTCACACTGCCTGTTACCAACACCTGTTCTCGCCAAATACATTCAGTTCATAACAGACACAGAGGATAGTACTTACTGTTAGACATCTTCATAACAAAACAATGCACCCGTTGATGTGGTTTACTGTGAATGCATCAGTGATTTTGTTGCTGTCTAGGGCTTTTTTTCTCTCAGTGTTTATAGCCAACAGTACCAGGTTACTGGTTTGAGAGTCCCTATTGCTGTTCCTCTAGTAGTTTTTCAAATAACACAGATAAGAAAAACTGCATTCACAGCTTACTGATGCGACAGGAAGCACCAGAGATCTGCCTATCAGTTTGTACAAGTCTATAAATGCATCCTTGTCATCCTTGTACAGCCTCATGAGGGACAAGAACTCCTGAGCGCTGGTGTCACTGTTCTTCCTTTCATTGCAGTAGTAAATAAACCCTTACCATAACAGTGGTTTCCAGATGTGGACGTTTTAAGAAAATGTGCTGCACCCCCAAGCCTCTCGCTGGTTCTGCCCATTCACAAGCAGTTCAGTAGTGGGAGTGAGAAAATTAGTGTAACAAGTAAACAATGTTATATTAATTGTTTTGCCTGTACTAGGATATTAACACGCACTAAGACAAATTTAAGGCCAAGGTGTTTAAACATTGCACAAAAAGAATAGACATAATACACCAATACAGCACTGCCTCTGTAGAAAAAGTGGAAACCCCAGCTCAGCCAATCATATCAGATTTTCTAAGTTGTTAGCTAGTCATACCCAACCCACATCTCAGACTTTATTGCTCTGTTGGTGTCCCCTAAAAAAATTCCCCTAGGGGTCTAGGTCTGGATGCACGTTAACCCTGCTCTCTGAAAAACATCACACTCAGACTGTGAAACAAATATTCTAGTCCTCTAAAGCTGGAAGTTCAACACAACTCTTTCACACATAATAAAAAAGGTTATATCGTATCCTGCTGATGTCACAGGGGGGTGCTAGCGCCTATCCCAGCTCTCATTGGCCGGGAGGTACAAAACACCCTGGGCAGGCCACCAGTCCATTGCAGCGCAGACACATATACATTAACTCACTCACACATCAGTCTTTGCATGGGTGGCACCAGGAAGGAGCTAGGGGGTGCTGTAGCAGTATCTGCAATACTTCATAGTCAACCGATAGTGGAAATAATCATTACTAATAGAAATAATAAGTGGTTATAGCCTCAAATTGTTAGAGTTATCAGAGTTTAAACCAGTTTAGGAGAGACGTATGACGTGTGTAGTGTTTTTGGTTTGGATTCTGAGGAGATCAGCAACAGCAGTAATATCTGTGCATTGATCACTGGTTCACTTTCATGTCCCTCACTCGTATGCGTTCACCTGCTCACTGCTCATTGCTGGCTTCACTCCTGCAGTCCGATCCAATTTATAGCAGGTCTCCGGAGTGTAGATTTTTTAGTACAGATTGGACCCTCTGGGAAGCGCGTGTGGTTAGGGCATGCCCGTACGGACGCAGGCCGAGAATAAAGGCGTGATGATGAAAGATTAAAAATACATCACTCTTCTGGAGCCAGTGACAGTGAGGGACAGCCGCAATCGAACACCCTTGGAAGTGAGAAGTGGAGTTTGCTTCTGTTCTCACAGATCTGTGTGTGTTGGCAGGAGCGAGTGTGTGTGTGCGTTAGTGTGTGTGTGTGTGTGTGCAGGGGACGGCATATGGGAGTAAATAGGCTGGGGAGAAAGGGCTCGAGGGACCTTCAGCAACTGTCACTGCGAGCGCGTGTGTATTAATTCCTGCGTCCGCGTCTTGCCTGGGGATTCTGGTGAGAAATGGCCGCGCTAAGAATAGACGCCGATATCTTTTTGGTAGCTGGAGACGTGGCGTGTGAATGAGGATGAACAGAGCGTGTCTGAGGCCGCAGGGTAAAGGATTTCCACTCGCTGTTAAGATGCTCCTCAAGCAATCTTCTGTCATTCAGCCTCCTCACTCTATCCTTCACACACACACTCACTCTCTCTCTCTCTCTCTCTCTCTCTCTCTCTCTCTCTCTCTACTCTTACACTCTTGTCTGTCTCTCACCTTCAATCTATTTCTCTCTCCCTCTTTTCTCTCACTCTCTACCTTACTTTTTTTCTATTTCTCTCTCTGTCTCACTGTCTCTCACACTCTCTCGTTCGCCCTTTCGCTCGCACTTTCTCCTCTCCTTGACCCTATCATTCTTTTTCTCTTTCTGTCTTTTTTCTCTTGTTTCCTTTCATTTCTCTGGCTTTTGTTTTCGGCTTTTAGTAGCTTTGTCAGCAGTCTTTATTAGTAGTCTCTTTCTTTCTCCCTCAATCTATCTCTCTCCTTCTCTTCCTCTTTCCTCTCACTCTATCTACCTCACTTCACTGTCTCTTCATTTCTCTCTCCCTCTGACTGGCTTTCTCTCTTCCTGTCTTTTTCTTATTCACCCTTTCACTTTTTCCTCTCTCCCTGATCCATTCACTCTTCTTCTCTTTTTGTCTCTTTACTCTTACTTACCTACACTCATACACTCGCACACTCACACTTTGACCAATTCTGACCAATTTGCTGGCTTTTCTTTCCTCTTTCTCACTAACTCTCTGACTTTTTCTCTCCTGTGTCTGTTTGTCTCTCTCTCCCTCACGTCTTTTTCTCACCCTGCCCCTTCACTGTCTTTTTTTTTCTTGGTCTCTTTCCCTCTCTTTGTTTCTCATTCTCTCAATTCAATTCAATTCAATTCAAAGCTTTATATATTCACACTTGTATTGCCAAAGCTGTGTTCAACAATCTCTCTCACTCTCTCTGTTTCTCATATTCTCTCTCTCACTCTCTTTGTTTCTCATTCTCTCTCTCTCTCTGTTTTTCAATCTCTCTCACTCTCTCTGTTTCTCATATTCTCTCTCTCTCACTCTCTCTGTTTCTCATATTCTCTCTCACTCTCTGTTTCTCATTCTCTCTCTCTCTCTCTCTGTTTTTCATTCTCTCTCTCTCTGTCACTCTCTCTGTTTCTCATTCTCTCTCTCACTCTATTTGTTTCTCATTCTCTCTCTCTGTTTCTCATTTTCTCCCACTCTGATTCAGATTTAGGATTCAAGAGTTTTATTGTCATATGTACAGCAGAACAGACAATTACACTGTACAATGAAATTCTTACTTTGCTGTTCCTCCATTCACCAATAAAGATAACAACAAAAAAAGAAATAATAAAAAATATATACAAAATATACAAAGTATGATAATATAAGTTGAAGTAAATAAAAGTATTTTTATAGTTAAAGAATAAAAAAAAAGTTATGTGTGCTTTTATGTGCAAGTATAAAGAGCAGCAGCCATAAAGTGCAAGTTGCCAGTAACAAATGTAAACAATAATGTTTGTGTGAGTAGTGAATGTAAACAGCGGTACAGTGAGTGGAAGGTGCAGTTAAAATCAAACCAGTTAAAACCAGTTCAGATAGGAGAGGTTAGAGAGAGGAGTGTGTGAGGTGTCCACAAGCCTGATGGCCTGTGAGTAGAAACTGCCAACGCAGGTAACAGTAGTAGTGGTAGGGATCAGATGTCTGTAGCATTTAGTGCCTCCAAAAGCTCCATCATACAAAATGATAACAAACACTTTTCTTGATGCTTAACAGTGACATGACAGTGGTAGTATTGAAATAAGGTTTTAACATAAATTTATATTTAGTTTCAATACATCCATAACAGAGAGGTACATGCAGAATGTTGTAAATCTCAAATACTTTATTGCTTTTATGCTTTCTAACATTATGTGACATAATATGTATGTCTATGCTGTTATATGCCATGACATCTATATCTATGCTGTTTTAGCTGCGTAGCATTCTTTTTTCTTTATCATTTCACTCAGCCCCAGATGAAATGAATGTAGAAAGCGGTTGGAAAGTTGCAAAGCCAATGCAGCATTTACACTGTAATAGCAAGAAAATAGAAAATATAATATGTGCTCATAAAAAAAATGACTATTTTAATTATTTATTTCATCATCAGGAAAAATTTGGTGATGGTAGCAGGTCTGGTTGAAAGAGGCCTGAAAATTCTTCATAGCTGACCTTCAGGCAGCTGATAGGCCAGCTGTTTTGACCATCTCAGTCATTCTCTATTTATGATACTCATCTCTGGCTTCGAATGCTGTGGAGCAGGCTCAGTAATTTTTCAATATACAATATAGATCTGAACTGCAGTGTAATTGATTTTTCCGCATTGCGTCTCACAGGCAGTTCAACAGTGTTTTTTTTTTTCTTCCTTCATTTCTTTTTTTTAAATACACAATAAAGATCTCAATAACAACTTAATTGGTTTGTGTTGAGTTGTCTCTCGAAGGGCATGATTTCATCATAAGACATTTCTGGATTCAGCAGAGGGGTTCAGCAGGGCACACACATCTCTAGCAGCTGAAAATTAGAAATGGTTTTGCCCGATAGTCATTGTTATTGGTGCTTTGTGCAGTTTATCTCAGTGCTTGCCCATAATGATTATTTTTGCCATCCTGTTCACATTCAGATATCTCGCTGCTCGGAGCAGCAACTACTTCACATTATTTTGTTTAATATATACCTGTGTATTAGGGCTGTGTATTGGCAAGAACCTGTCGATACAGTACATATCGTGATACAGCGGTCACAATTCAATATATTGCGATATATTGTGATACTGCAAGCGAAGTGATATACTGTGATTTTTCAAATCCTACTATTAAAACACACCACTATATGAACAGGTTCACCAGTGTTTACAATAGCATTGCGCCCTTGTGCTGCTTGTTAATGTTGGAGTGGAGCTAAAAACGGATTACAACACTGCCGTCTAGTGGTCAGAGGATTAAACACAACACACGATGATTCACTGTCTGCCAGGAATCTGTGTATCGATACTGTGTTTTTGAGAAACGATACAATATCACTAAACAAAATATCCCGATATTCGATATTTTCAATATTTTCTTTCACCCCTACTGTATATGTAATGGGTTTAATAGAATAGACGTTACAAGCTGAAGCATCTTCTCTAAGTGTTCTATAGTGCAGTATGACATCATACAAGTATTATATGATGGTCCTATTGTCAGTGATAGGTGGTCATTTTCAATATCACACAGTTAGCGTATGTCACTTGTTTGTATTTGAAATCTTTGTCAGTCTTCATTATCTGGCTGTGCTAAATGAGGTGTGTATTATGTAATAAGTGGAGCTGAGGGGGTCTGGATGCTCTCCGGCTCTTACCTGGGTGTGTTCTCCTTCTGTTTGGAGGGAGGAGAGACATGCATGGAGCAGCTGCCAGAAAAAAAAAACAGTCACGACATGTCTCAGGAGACTCTCCTGCCTCTCTCTCTCTCTCTCTCTCTCTCTCTCTCTGTTTCTGTCTCTTGGTCATTTTGCCCTTCTCTCTCTTTACGTACCTCTTTTCTCTATCCCCCTTCCCCCTTAACCCCTCTTTGTCTTGATGTATCCTTCCCCCTCTCTGTCTTTCTCCTTCTCTTTCACTCTATCTGCATCTGCCTTTTTCTCTTGCCTTATCACCCCTGCTTGTCTTTTTCTCCTTCCTTCTTTCCTTTTCTTTCTCTCTCTCACTATCTTTGCATACATCCCTCTGTCCCTTCACACCCCCTCTGTCTTGCTCTCTCCCCCCCCTCTCCATCTTTCTTCCTTTCTTTGTCTGTCTGTCAGTCACCTTGTTTGATTCCTTTTCTCTTTGTTTTTGTTACACTCTTGTGCTGCTACTGCTACACTGTTATTGTTCTCAGGTAATCTGTCCATCTTTTTGTCTCTCTCTCTCTCTCAATCATTCTGAATCTTTCCTTCCGATTCAGTTTCTTGTTCCCTCTCTCTCGTTATAAAGGAATAAGAAGACTCGTTAATTTTCAGTGTATTTTACCAAACTCTCTGGCACTGCATGCTGGCTCTTAATGAACTTTCCAATTAACCAAATTGGCTTTAACTCTGCTAACTCGCTCTATAAAAGCTGTTTGCTATCCTGGAGAGAAAATCCAATTACGATTCTGAGAAAGCCGAGCACTGCTTTGCTTGCTAATTGATAAGGTGCAGTCAATTTGGGCTTGCTCTTCTAGTGTTCCTATTTTTTTTCCCCTCTCCTTCCTTTCTCCTGGTGCGTATGTCCATATGGTCATGTCAGGCTTTATTTGAAAGGAAATGTGAATATCAGTTATGTTGTTCACAACAGTGTGGCAGCGGTGATGGACTGATCTTACATTGACTGAAAATGTATACTGTATTAACAGCCAGCGAACATTGCTGTATGCGAACATTGCTTAAATGCTGTATTGCATGTATTTACTGTATTTTTACGAAACCATAATGAGTTTCAAATCATTTAAACCCTGTTTAATTGAAAATAGTACAAATACAAAATATCAAATGTTGAAACAGAAATTTTATTTTGGAAAAATATAAAGTTTTATAACATTTTTAAACATCAGCTACATGTTTCAAGCATTATTCACTCCCACCTGAGGGCCCAAATCAAGCACTACACAACTTTATCTATCTTTTTCTTGCCCATGTATTTTTTATTATTATTATTTGTTTAGCCAACTAGTTTTAACAATTGATATATGGTATGTGTACTGTTTTTGTTTGATTTGAACGTCATTGCATTGTGTTTTACATACATTTCACATTTGTGAACCATCTTTTTTAGAAGCTGGCTTGTACATTGGATTAGAATCTATGCTATCATGCTGGGGAGATTATTTTGCTTACTTGTATCTAACAAGCTTTGTATCTTCTTATCAATCAGTGATACCAAACAACTTCTGGCACTTTAGCAATTTAAGATATTGTAACAGTGGTCTGAAGAAGAGCCAGCTGAGGCCATGACTCTGATCACTCTTTATCGAGGGAACCAACAGGAAGGTACAGACTGTAGGTACCACTGTTTGCAGCATAGTTGTCCCCAGCTTTACCTGTGACTTGGAATGGTTAATTGAAAAAAAAATCAATGAACCATAAAATAATTATTAGATTTTGTTTCTTTCGGTCTTTAGTGTAAAGATAACAGAGGTGTACATACTCTGTACAGAGTGTAGAGTCTGAATAGCCTTCTGTTTCAGTAAAGTCATTAATGCATTCATGCTCAGTGAGTCTCTGAAAGTGTCCTTCAGGTTTGCACTACCAGGAAAGCTTCACCTTTACTCTCTATGGATTGTGAGTAGATGCTTATTTGGGGTTAGATTCAGGTCGCTTAGTTGGGGTTAGATCAAGTTCACTCAGTCCTGTTTCTCTAGCTTGACAGATGAGGGGATGGTATGCCTTCAAGGTAAGTCTTTTCTACTGTGGGCATCTTCTAGACTATGAAGTTGACAGCACTTGACTGCACTGCAAGATGCGTAACCTTAAGGTTGCTGTTATGTTTTTGGGAAGACGTTGTGGTCTCGGGGAGAAGATAACGTGATTGTCCTGACCATGACCTTGTGTGTAGTTCTTGATGGACCGGAGTTTTAGGGCCTGGGTAGATCTCCCTTCTGCATAGTGACGTGTAGGAAATCTGAGAAGGGCCCGTACGCCACTGTATGTACCCAACTCATATTGTATATTTGCTTATTTATTAAATGCTTATAAACTATATTGTGGTGTTTTTTGCCTGTAGGAATGCTGCAGCTGTAGTTCATTTATGGTTGTCCAGTTTATTTCACTATATTTTACGGTGCAAAATTTAACATTTGTTTAATGTCTAATCAAAATGGTTATTAAATACAAGCTATTTATTCTCAGGTAAAAATGGGAAAGTAGGTAAAATGCAAATAAAGACCGAATACAGATATTTGAGAATCTGCTTTTTGGAATGATGCCTGCAACATGGTCTAAGTAAGTTGAGACAGGATCAATTTAAGACTGGAAACATTGTGAAATGGTCAGAAATCAGATGATGTAATGATGCTTGAATATGATTGGAGCATTCTTTGAGTGAGGATTGGAGAATCACCACTTTACCACATCAGCAAAAAATCCAGCAGCATAAAAAACGTCCTCTGCTGTAGGATTGCAAGGATTTGAGGTATTTTACCTTCTACAGTGTATAGCAGGAGTAGTTAATTAAAATTCAGTAAGGTCCAGTTTGTGGAAATTTCTTGTGTTATGACTCGTATGACTCGTGTCGTATACTGAAGTAGCCTAGTATCAGCATTATATGTCAACAACTGAAAGACCAACACATCACACCATTCAATATATTTCAGTACATTTACTGTTTAAATGCTGAACTGAATTAATTATTTAACTTCAAATATTTTTTTTTCCTCACTTGAAGTAAACAAGGGCTGTATTAAAAAAAAAAACAGAATGCTATTTAAAAAAAAGAAAAAAAGAAATGGACGTCTTTGTCTATTCCTGGTTGAAAAGTCGTTTTTCGCTGCTGAGTTTCCTTTTTATAGCACACCGCTTGAATGAGTGTTTCTCCGACTGCTTCTTCCCGCTTCGTACTTCGCCTGGGTGTGCGCCCGAATCTGCACTGATCCGATTGGCTAAGGTGCGTCTTTGTTGATCTTACAACGCACACGATTGGTCAGGGAGTTTACTGCGCCCGTATACTGTAGAAAGACTTGAAACATTCCAGCGCTTAAAATAAACACTGTCGACACACTGTTTGGGTCCACATTGGACAACGTCTGGGTCCGGACCCGGACCGCGCTCCGCCTATTAGTGACCGCTGGTGTATAGTAACATCAAAAGATTTAGAGAATCGGGAGAAAGTAATGAACAGAATAAGATCGGCTATTGCATATTGTACTGTTGTCAGTGTAATACAGGTCCAACAGAATTGACTAATCACTGCTTTTATCAGCAGTTCACACACTGCCCCAACTGTTTTGGAATTGGGGTTTTATTTCTGATGATGTTAGAATTAAGCTATTTTCAGAAAAAGTGAAAACTAAGATAAGCAACAACTGAGAACATAAACTAAGGAAGAATTTCCAACCAAGATACTCTTCTCATCAAATAAACAGTACTTTACGCTTTTATCTTTGAGAGAGAGAGAGAGAGAGAGAGAAAGAGAGAGAGAGAGAGAGGGAGAGAAGAAAATCAAACTACTCTTCTGCTTCAGAACTGAACACATCCACAGTGGAAGGATGTTTCTATCCATCCTTCAGCTGTGAGAAGACACCTCCATGCTACTGTCAAGAAGGTTTTACTGAGGAAAGAAAATAAGCATAAATGAAGAAAAATTGCAAATCAGTCTCAGAAGCTGCTGGTGTTCACTGTTATAATCTGGAGCCTGAGGTTTAATAATAACTGCTGGAACATGAACGTTGGAGTAGAAGCTGACGAATGAGAAACTGAGTAGCTTCGTAGAAAATTGCACCTTCCTTTACGTTCTTTTTGTGACCAGAAGGCGAGGCTGGCAGCCAAAACAGTTAGATTTTATATCTAATCCTCAAGGCTGTGGCAAGAAAACGGTAGTATTTTCGGTGATGGCTGAATTGCAAGGAGAAGGAAAATTAACAGGAACCCATGGCAAGTGCATTTTCTTGTAATGTGGCATTTGGTAAATTGAATTCACTTTTTAGCCTAATGCTGGTCTGTATGTCTAATCAGCTGATGATGGTGGAGGTCGTGTTGTAAACGCATAAAGCTAGTGTAAAAGCATGCGCAGTGATGTTTTGATACAAACTATTTGGGGAAATGATATATTACATTATCAGACGTCTTCTGGTACAAATCTCGAGCTTGAATAAAGATAATAAAGACAAAGTTAATACTAAAACACCGAAAATGTACTTAAAATTATTTAAAATTATATTTGGCTGCTGAGGCTTCTATGTAATTTTCTGTTAAAGATATGTTGGTTCACTGGAAGTGACATAAATGAAGAGTGGCTTTTATATTTATTGCAATTTTTTTAGTCTTCATCTCGATCTTCTTAATCACATCTACTTGCTTGATATTGACTTTCGTATTTGTGTTGGCTTGTCTCTCAAACTAAGACCCATTTCAGTGACGAGGTGCAGTCACAGTCCCTCGCAGGTTTGAGTGAGAGGTAATGATACACAGCAAAGTCCGAGTTGTAATTACAGTGTAGTCTGCTTTTTCACACCACTGGAGTCTGTTATAGTAACAGTCTCTCTGTCTCTCTCTCACATTCTCTCTCAGTCTCTCTCTCCCTCTCTCCCTTCATCCCTCTGTCTCTGTCTTTTGCTGTCTCACACTGACTCACTTCCTCACTCACAGAAGACAGACTTTGGCTCACAGCCAAAGCAGCACTACCACCACAGCATCCTCCTGTTTTCAGAGACGACATCCTCCTGTTTTAGCCCACCTTTGTGTCTTTTCTTTCTCATTGTCAAGACAAACATACTGTTCCCTGCAGTAATGTAGACTCTGAAGCTGGTTTCTCTAGTAGAACATTTGAGAGACAATGATGACTGAGGCAGAACAGGTTTTCATTTTATCAGGTGTTGAAACATGGTTCTCAGAGGTGACCACCTTGAGCTCCATAATGCTTAAATTGCCTGGGATTGTCAGGGTGGTTTCAGAATGGATTACATTAAATGTTTTTTTTTGTTGTTATTTTCTTGAAGCTAAGCTAAAGAAGCCAAGTCCTGTCACATAGTAGATAACAGCATTTCAGTCTCCCTGCAGAAGATGTTCAACTTTTGGGTTCAGTGAATCTAGAGAACCAACTAATACCCACTAGAGCCAATATGGAAAGATCAGTTTTATCCACAAGTGGCAGCAAACAGATACTGAACTTGAGTACTACAACACTAAAACACTTATATCGGCAACCATGTTTCTGCAAAAGTTAGTCATTTAAACCTTGTGTTTAAGTAAAAATAGCAAAAAGACAACAGGTGAACTGTGTCAAATGTGAAAATCTTTAGTGTTTTTTTGGTTTACATCTGTAGTACAGAATATAATGAAAGAAATCAGGGAATCAAGAGACATCTGTGTATGCAAGGGAACCAATATTGGATGGCCATGATTAGAGATGGAAGGATCGTTCGGCTATGTATCGGTATCAGCCGATTTTTAATCAAAATATGTCATCTGTGATTGGCCGATATTTCTCCAATTTAGCCAATCCCGACAGCGAATCGATGACATTAAACAAATGAGCTTAATTTCTGTATTTACAGCTAGTGTTTCATCCAGGAAGAGGAGAACCCCCTTCCTGCAATTCCTATCTGAACCACTAGGTGGAATGCATACCTTTTCAGTTTCGACAGACTGACTAAAGCAGCGGAGTTGCGAGAAAAGCATGAGCTTATAGATAGCCATCTCGTGGGAACCAAAACAAAAACATTTAACCCTAATCTGATATGGCACTGCACACGACTGAACACAGTGAGTATCAGCAAACAGCAGAGCTAGCACGCGCAGCTAGCACAAAACAAACAACCCAGATTACCGTGCAGACCAGATCTGACCGGAACGAACAGAACAGCAGCAACAATTCAAGATCTACATTTAATGATTCCAGTTTCTTGTTTAAAATAACACAGAGTCTGCGTTTAATGACTGCAGTTTTGACTGCATTTATTTAATTAGCTTTTTTAAATTAAGGGTCTAAATGTAATGATTGCAGTTTTGGGGATATTTGTTTGATTTACTTTGTTTATTTACTGCTAATTTTCTTAAAAATATTATGCTGTTTCACATGAGCTGGATAAATGGTAATAAACCAGTTTAGAACATGTTTCATGACTTACTTGTGCTAATAACTACATGTTGCCCTGCTGTGGTGTATACCCCACCCTCTATTGGTATTGGCTATCGGCTGATCTCGCTGAAAAGTGATCGGCGATCGGAATCTGCCTCAAAAACGCTGATCGGTCCATCTCTAGCCATGATCTTTAGGTAACACAATTCTATAGTGGAAATCACTGCATTGGTTTCTAAAACCGATGTCTGTGAACAGTTCAGTGCTGCTAAAAGAAATGCAAGATAAACCTCTACCATAAACAGGATCCAGAAACTCTGCTGCCTAGGCTGGGTCCAAGCTTATTCAAAATGGACTGAGGTGAAGTAGAGATTTGTCCTGTAAGTCTGAAATCTGAAATTCTTTTTGGAAATCACAGATGCTACATCCTCTGGGCTGAAGGGGAGAGCAACGACCCAGCTTGTTACCTTCACCCAGCTCAAAAGCTGCCATCTGTGATGGTATGACATGCACCATTACCTATTAAGACAATATTAGTTCTGAACAATATATACAGGTTTTGGAGCAACATATGCTGCTATCCAAGTTCTGTCTTTTTCAAGGAGGACCACGCTCGTGCCAGCAGAACAGTGCCAAACCACATTCTGCACGTATTACAACAGCAGCCCCACAGTAAAGGACTCTGGGAGTTATACTGACCTGTCCAGACTTTTTATCCTTTGAAACCATTTGGCCCTGTATGACACACCTATTAAATACTATTGATGATTTGATGATTTATTTGATATTGAGGATTTGCACATAATTGCATTCTGTTTTTATTTAACTTTTGCACAGTGATCCAGCTTTTTGGAAACTGTGCTGCATATTAAACATTGAGTATAGGCAATGGAGTATATGTACACTACTGTTCTCACATATATCCCCCTGTGAGCAAGCCAGAGGCAACAGTGGCAAGAACAACTCCCTCAGACTGGAGGAAGAAACCTTGGGAGGAACCAGACTCACAAGGGGAGACCCATCCTCCTCTGGTCAAACAGTATTTACAGTTTAATAAACTAAACACCAAAGAAAAGAGTCTCTGTTTGAAATCTGGATAGCAAAGCTTTAGCAGCTGCACAGGTAGAGGCAGTCTCTGACTGAGGGAGTCTATGACTGAGTCGTAATGTAAAGTGGGCGTGAGCTGAAACGGTCCCATCCAATGCTGGTGCATCTGGATGGCACAGTGATGTAACTGAGGGTGTAGCAGTTGACACAAATGGACAGGTGAGCTGGCTGGTGACCACAGTTAAGCAAAGAGTGTCCTAACAACCAATTAGTCCAATAACATCCTTAACTTGGATTGGTGGCCGTACCAGGAGATTTAGACAGAGGACTGAGAATTGCTGATAATAGGACTATATGCAAAATAAGCCTCTATACAAAAAAAGGCTTTAATACAAACATTTTTATTCTTTAAAAATTATCTGATACACTTAAATTAATTGTGAAATGGACAATATTGTTTGTGAATTGCATGAAAATTGCATGAAATGAAATTTGCAAGTGATCCTAAACTTTTGAGTGGTTGTGTGTGTGTGTGTGTGTGTGTGTATATATATATATATATATATATATATATATTTTTTTTTTTTTTTTTTTTTTTTTATTTTAACGATTAACTAAACTGCTAAGCTATATAAGTCATCAGATAGATTGGATGATATATAGAGAATGACTTATGTAAGTTAGCCTCTTTAACACTGTCTTCATGACGTCACTAGAATCTAACCTACATATATTCATACATTTCAGTATTGATGCCATGTGTGTTCACTACAGTTAAATCTTATGGATCCCAGCTATAAACTGAGCTGTTTTCATGTAAAGCACTTCCCTTAAGATGAGCCTTTGAAAGTTAAACTACTCAATGAGTTCACTACCCCACAGGAAAGACCACACAGACAACATCCTTTTAACTAAAGCCATGAGAAATGTTAGACGTACACTGTGTCCTTTTAGAATAGCATGCTGTACAAATTCCAGTTCTGAGTATTGCTAATTGGTTTAATTGTATTTTGTTATGTTCCAAACAGCTAATCACTAAAGCACATCATCCGCAATCATCCATACATGGCCGCGATGACATTTCAGCTGGTAGTACAGAACGCGGCGTCATGCTGGCCCTGCTCACTGATGTGATGAGCACAAGCAGCCTCTCCTGGCTGCCCTCCACGCTGCTGTGTGTTTCATTATAGGCTGATTGCACTCTCTCCAGCGCTGGCTAAGTGGAGTCATGCCAACGCTTTGGGCTGGGTATAACGTGTTGCCCTGTAGCCATGACAGAGGGGTGAGGCTCTTCTAACGCAAAGGCCAACGAGGAAAATGAAGAATCCTCTAGCCATAATTAAAATCACTCATGCCAGGAGTACACTTTCAATTACGACAGGGCTGCTTAATCTAGTTGAGTTATTTATTTCTTTATCCTGGTGGGTGGAATATACAGGTAATGCACTTATGAAAGGCTTTTGGTAAATGCTGACAGCTGTCTGTCTGTAACGTAGGAGGCACATAGGTCAGGTGCAAGTGAGAAACGGCTTTATTAGAGGCAGTCCAGTACTCATTGTCAGAAAAGGGCTGAGGTCAAAACACAGGTAAGTATTATCAGGGGGAGGTTCACATTAAAGGACCTAAAGAAAAAGAAGGATTCAAACACAGGGATATAACACAAAGAAAATGTCTAGGAGCTCAGCAAACAACTGAACAACGCCGTATATAAAAGGCAGTTAATGAGTTGTATATCACTTGCAGGTATTTAGTGTGTTTTCAGTTTTTATTGTTGCAGCTTTCATTGTTTTTAAGAAATTGAAATTGAGAGATATTTTTACACACTCCCCAAGTTCAGTCTTTCCAGCTGGTTACGGTTTTCTAATCCTCACGATCCACATAATCCCAAACACCTGCTGAAGTTTGGACTCGCAGGTGGTCAATTGTTCTTTGTTTGATTTGCAAGTTCTCTTCTCTGAGGGCTTCTTGACAGCTACACATCCTTCCAAAGTTGTCTTCTCACAGTGAAAGAATGGACAGAAACTGTTATAAATGTTTTTAGATTTGAAGCGAGAGAGAAGCTTGACTTTATCCTTTCTCTTTAGGAATAAAGTTGTTTATCAGGTGTTAATGGGTTTAATAGTCAAACAGAACTCCTGTTCTTTTGCAAGTGAATTATTGTTTTCCTCAGAATTATCTTCTAAAAAACTAACTTAGTGACTGTTTTCTGGAAATGAAATTAATTGTAATTGATCTCCTGACAGTGGTGTAGTAGTTAGTACTGTCGCCTCACAGCAAGACAATCTGGGTTCGATTCTTGGTCCTCACTGTTCTGTGTGGAGTGTGCATGTTCTCCCCGTGCTTGACTGGGTTTCCTCCGGGCACTCGGGTTTCCTTCCACAGTCCAAACACATGCACTCTAAATTGCCTGTAGGTGTAAGTGTGTGTGCACGTGTGTGTTGGCCATGCGATGGACTGCCAACCTGTTCATGGTGTACCCTACCTTTGCCTTATGATGCTGGGGCTGGCTCCAGCCCCATCGTGACCCTGACTAGCGGGATAAAGCAGAAGGTAATAGATGGATGGATAATTGAGCTCTGTGCTGTGGCTTGATTCCATTCTTTAAATGTACGGCACTTCCCTTTTTAAAAATAGGGCTCTACACTGCATTGGTTGGAAGAGCATGACTTCCAAGTACTACACTGGACCCTAATTTCCCAGACTTAAACCCAACTGAGCTTCTGTGGGCCCACCTCGATAGTGGTGTTTACTCTATGGATCCTCGAACACTGCATCTTCCAGCAGATGTGGGATGCATGGCTTCAGATACCTGTGACAACCTACCAGGTTCTTATTGAGTCTCCCAGCCCGTCTAAGCTGCTCTCTGTCCTGCACACAGCGGTTATTCTGGATATAAGCTGGTGCTCATAATAGTGTGACCTGACTGTGTAAGAATGTGATGGTACTTGTCTGGATTAATGGATCGCAATCATTTGCAAGAAAATAATCAAACTTGATCTTTCAAGTACGAATAACATTAAGCCTTTCAGTATACGCTGTTGTACGCTGTTGACAAAGGGTCTTACATGATTCTGGGTAGATGGTAATGGCTTACATTATTAAATAAATAAATTATGTAAAATTTATATAGAACATTTTTGTGGTCCTTTAAGAACCATAAAGTGAAAGGTGTGTTAGGGACCCAAATCCTTTCTCTTTTACTCCATTGTTCTCAAGATCCCTGTATTTTGAAGAGTGTGCTTATTAATATACTAGGTAACAACATGGCTTAAACAGCTAATCCTTTAATGCTGTATTGTTTCCATTCATAGCATGCATACTCACTAAAGCATGAGATAAAAGGTGTTTTTTATGTGACATGTTTGAAAAGGTGCTGTAAAGTGTGTGTGATGTCCTTGTTTGAGCTTAATCTTTTCATTTTTGGAGTGTATATCATTTACCTGAGAAGCTCTCGTGCCTTAGAGCAAGTGTTGCTGTTACAATACATTATCCAACTGCAAGTTATACAAACACCAGTAAGTTTAGATCTATTCGAATTTCAAGCATCTGGAACGAAGCCTATAAGATTCTGGTCAAACATGTCATTGACCTGCAAATAAACTCTTCTCACTATCAAACTTTTAATTAAATGCACTCTGGGTATAGGCAGCGCTGATGTAATTGCCATGTAGAGGAAGGACTCATTGAATGAATTAACCTGAAACCTGAGCGAACGCACACTGAAATGTTTTCATCAGTGATTAGATTGGTTTCATTGTGCCTCAGGCGTGAGGTAGCATGGAGCAAAAACGTTGCTTGCAGATACATGTTTGCCATTCTCTTCTCTTCCCCTTTCCCCTCTCTCTCTGTCATATCATCGTCTTTTGACACCCTTTTAGGCGGAGACGTGAGTGTGGGATGCATTTCTTTGTCTTCTTCCCCCATTCTCTCTCTCTCTCTCTCTCTCTCCCCGGCTTGTTTTCTTTCTCTCTCTCTTACTCGCCCCCACTCATTATCTCTCCTGCTTGAAGGAGATGTGCTCTCATTTGCATGTGGGCCCCCGGGGGCCGCACTCTTTATGTGTATCAGGTGATTCATGCTGCTCACTACATAGCTCTTTCACACAGGATTAGATTAAAACCAATCAATCAGCCATAACTGTGAGAAAGAGAGAGAGAGAGAGAGAGCTGTGTATGACACCCAGCAGGAAAAGTGTTCCACCTCTATTCTCTCTCATTTTTTCCTCTTTTCAACCCTCCGTCGCTTAATATTACCTCGTCCTTCCATACCTGACCCTTTCTTTTTTTCTTCTGAACTCTTGCTTGCTAGAGCTCCTTTTCTCACTTTTTCCTTTCTCTTTTTTGTGTCTTTTTCTGCAGTGTACATCCATTCTCTCTCTGCTCTCTGTTCCTCCATTGCCCAGAGGATTTGCCAGGTATTAACAATGTGGCATTTTTGTAATATGTAAGGGGTTTTGTAGCCTTGCGGTTTCTACCTCACTGGCTCACCTGGGGGGAAATGCAGAGCTATAGGGGTGTATATACAGGTGTAAAACAGCAAAAGTAAAAAAAAATTAATTAAATAAATACATATATATATATATAATGTGTGTGTGTGTGTGTGTGTGTGTGTGTGTATGTATATATATATATATATTTAACAAAAATAAATTTTACCTCTACAGGGAAAGTTTACACTAAAAATGGTTTGAGTGCTCTTTTAATTAACACGCATTTAAAAGCATTTGAACGGTTCTTTGCATGCTCATGTGGTTCTTCACTATGATGCAGTGTTCATTGTAATACATTCTTTAAAACAGTATTTTGGTTCTATATAGCACCTAAAAGTGTTCTGCCATTGAGTATAGGAATGTTTTATATATATATACATATATATATATATATATATATATATATATACACACACACAGACAGAGGAGAACCCTCAGGGACTTTTAATCCTTGAGTGGAGCCCTACTGATTTCTAATAACAAAAAAAGGCATGTTTTAGGTAATTCTTTATTATTAGGTATGTATTTAAACTCTGCAGGTGTTCCAGGGCTACTCATGTTTCATTCTTAAGTTTTGAATGAGAAGAGGGATAAAGTGCAGTCAGAATTTTTTTTTTTTTCTGTGATATCCAGGTATATACAGCCAAGTGGACTCTTAAGATATACAGCTAAGATATCAGGAAGTCATAATATAATGTGAAGTTTCGATGATACTTGAGTAAAGTACAGATCTTCTAAAATAATACTGAAGTAGTAATAGTCATATAATAGGTTTATACATAATAATTCAGTTACTCAGTATTTAACATTTTAATATTTTGCCCCTTAAAATGTAACAAATAAACAAAGCAAAACATACTGTCACTGTCCAATGAAAAACAAGTATTTCCAAAATTTCAACTTTACAGGAGAGTCCAAAACATACTTTACTTTCAATGAAAGTCAATGGAACCAGACTTTTTTTTCCAAGCTATTTTGGAGCATTTCTATTGGTATTATTATTTTTTTCACAATGCAAACAAACATTTGTGTATTCAAATGATGTAGAAAACTCAAAATCGACAAAAATGGAGATTCATGGTTTTCATTGGACAGCGACAATATGTTTTACTGTAAAAGGTAATGAGCATAAAATTCCTAGTTTTAATGCTTCAAAAACATAGCAGCATTTTATATATTGCTTCTCAAAGCTGTGTTCAGCTGTCTCCGCAACCGTACATGTTTTTTTTAATAAACTTATTGTTTAAGAATGAACAATGCAGGACTAATTCATACATCGTTCATACAAGAGGTTCTAGAAGACTTCTCTGATGGAAGAGGTTTCAGACTGAAGAAGTGATCAGCTACTTTCTTTCCATCATTGTGGATGAAATGTCTTTGATCCAGTCCTGTATTAGAAATATTCATTGAGGTGGTTCAGTTGATTTTTAAGGGCTTTTATTTGTTACTTCAGTGATAATCATGCAGCTCAAGCTGTCTCATCACTTCCCTGTTTTCCAGCCCATTTGCCCATTTGTCTCCATTTTTAGCACAACCGGCCACTCCAGGACTGCCTGTTTGCTTGCTTATGCAAGAGTGTTTTATACAGCACTTCTCTCTGCGGACCTTAAGCTAACAAATTAAATATGCGTGTGCCTCACAATAGTGTTAGCAGCATTTCATGAGATGTTAATATTTTATGATGTATTATGTTTTTCTGAAGATGAAAATGATTCTGATTAATGCAACAATAAAATCCCACTGAAATGTCATAATACGAGCCTTGAAATTATAGTAGTAAGAATAATATGAGGGTAGGGATCATTATTAGAAGTATATGACAGCTTTAATCTCTTTGTATGGATGTAAACCCTTCAGGCATTCTTTTTTACTGGCCATGTTCCGCATAATATACTTACATAAGTGCTTTAAGGTGACTATAATGATACAATCCAGCAGACGCGTTTAGGTTCACTGTCTTTTTGTCAGCAGGCCAGTTGGCTGCCTGCTTTGCATTGCGCTCTCTGAATAAAGTTTGTGTCTGGTCTGGTCTCAAGCCTGACAAGACAGTGTTGTTAAGAATTGCCTAATTGGTGTCGAGTCTTGCCCAGTCCAGCTGTGGAATTGTCTTAAGGCCTGTGTATTTGCTCAGTAAAGTAGCTGCAGGGGGGGATGTTAATGAGCCAAAGCAACAAGAAAGGCCTTCTGCAAAGTGGCAGTGTATCAGCAACTGTTACGCTGTCACTTTATTATTAACAGAATTATTCAGTATTGAACTTATTGAACCTATTAACGTGCATATGATCAGGTGTGGCCAGTAATTTTTAAGTTTGTGGTTTAGTGTATCATGTCATTGTGTTACATATTGTTACCTACTGCCCACCATACGCATCAGTTCTACAAAACATCCAGAAATTTAATGTAGTTGCTTCTAATGACAGTGTTCAAACTGGTAGTTGTTGCCCAGCTGTGAGTTCCAGCACTGCGCAGTGTCATTGAACATCACCAATCTTCTCCTGTTGGCTTGCCATTGTTCCAGGAATTTCTCTAGATTTTTAGGGACGCTTTGAAGCTACTTGTATAGGTCCAAAGTAGTATTATGACATATTTTGAATACTGTGAACACTCTGTGTGTGTAAATACACTGATAAAGCAGTTCATTTTTATATAAAGAATTCATGTGTTAATGCTTTGCATGAGTAATAATTGCATATTGTCACTGTTGTATGCAAAGGTTTGTGTCCCCTGGTCAAATTTCATGTTCTCTGAATTCAACATATTGGGGGAAAAAATATAAAAAAAGGCTCAGCTGTGCATCACAATTCAGCTGTGCATCACAATTGAGCAAGGATGTCCTAACAACCAATTAGCTCAATAACATCCTTAACTTGGATTGGTGGCCGTACCAAGAAATTTAGACAGAGGACTGAGAATTGCTGATAATAGGACTATATGCAAAATAAGCCTCTATACAAAAATAGTCTTTAATACAAACATTTTTATTCTTTAAAAATCATCTGATACACTTACATTTATTGTGAAATGGACAATATTGTTTGTGAATTGCATGAAAATTGCATGAAATTAAATTCTAAAGTGATCCTAAACTTTTGAGCAGTAGTGTATATTGTGTGCATGTGTGGCCTGTCTGTCATCCTTATTTTTTATAATATAAAATTCAGCAAATTATTTCTGCATTCCCTGTAGTAGATGTATATACATATTTAACCAGCTTCAGTTCGTACAAAACTTATCACCCAGCATCTTTAGTTTTATTAAGCGCTTCACACATCACTCTAGTTCTCTCTCAGCTTCACTGGTTACCAAACTGCCTACAAACTTCACCTGCTAACTTTCAAAGCCGTTCATGGTCTATTATCTTTACTGTCCCTCTCGCTGCCTCTGATCTCCAGACACTGGACACTGGGTAGCAGGTCTTTTAGTGCTACTGCTCCTAAACTTTGGTTTCCTTCTCCCACTATCTCTTAGTGACTTCTCTACCCTCTCTTCCTTTAAAGCTCCTTAAGGTCTCCCTCTTTACTTAACACTGCTCTTTTCCTCCATGTCTTAGTTTTAGTTTTCCCCTCCTGATAAAGCGCTCTTGGGTTTGTGAACATGATGATGTATAAATCGAGCTTGTACATTTAAAGGATGTGTAAACATGTAATTTGACCACGAGTTCTTAAACTTTAGCATTAGACTGCACATGAAATAGTAACTTTACAGCAGAGGCTAAATGTGTTCCTAACGTACATTGCAAGCTAATGTAATTTCAATGCTTGGGCCATTTCTATTGATCCATTCATCGTGAAATGTTCACATGAATACAGAAATGCAAGAAAGCAAATTCATTTATTGAGACAACATAGGATTTGTCATGAAAAAAAAACCTTTTCTCTATTTTTAAGTGCTTTATGTTAAGGGCTGAACCGAGTAATGTTTGAGAATATGTAGATTTACATGCCTTTATTCGTAACTCTGTGTAACTGTAGACACTAGTGTGAGTGCACACAATGCTGATGTGACAGTTCAGCCAATGTTAGCAACAAAGTAAACATCTCTATCCAGTAAGGTGGCTAATCTCACTTTTATTTTTAATTTTATTTATTTATTTTTTAACTATAAAAAAGCAAAAAAAAAATTACTTATTATTACTTACTTATTATTAAAAAATTATTACTTTAATTGTATTTACTTCAACTTATATTATTATACTTTATCTATTTTGTATATATTTTTTATTATTTTTTTGTTATCTTTATCTATTGGTGAATGGAGGAACAGCAAAGTAAGAATTTCATTGTACAGTGTAACTGTCTGTTTCTGCTGCGCATTTGACAATAAAACTCTTGAATCTTAAATCAGCCAATCTGGCCACCCTGGATTAGTTTTTCAACCGTTACAAACAATTAACAGAAGATGACAATTAAATTATTATTTACAAATATTTTTATCATCATTTAATTCTCAGCCCTACACAAAAGCTTGATGTTGCTTCTTTGGCATAGTCCAGCATGCCTCTTCTACACACTGATGTATTAGTAATGGGATCTGCTCTTGTGGTCTGAATTTACTGCATCATTACATTTGAAAGCAGACTGAGATTTTTTTATTTGGTAAAAAAATCTACACAAAAACCAAACAAATATTAGCCCTGCTTATAAAACGCTAATGCCTGTATCTCATTTAAGCTAGGGGGCACAAGAGTATTGGAGCTTTAAGGGAAACCCAGCCTATAAAATGGCAAGAGAAACACTGCCTTATCATTAAACACAGAACAAGACCATAAAAAATATTATGGGTGACATTTGCACCCTTAGAAACAGTTTTAGTTCATTAAAAGTCGTTTAGTTGCTTTAGCAAGATTTTTTAGTCTAAACCCCCCTTTGTGGATAGTGTGCCACTGCTTTGCCCTCCACCTCTCGCTACTTCTATTTAACAAACAAGAAGCAGGTCTTACCAAAACCTTGTCCATTTTGCAATTACTGACCTACCCTTAGAGACAAGACCCTGTTCTATTACAATAGAGATAAGTGACTTGATGTGATTGTAAATTGTGACTGGTTGGCATAAAATTGTATTAATGTTCAATAACATTAACATTTTAATGGATATAACATATTAAAAAAGAATAAATCAAAACTTCCTAAATGGATAAATAACATCTAAGATTCAAGAACTGCTGGTTAAGTTAATGTATTCAATATATGTTTTGAGTTGCATTTTCAATATGTTGTCACTTGGAGAAGGCTGGGTCTGCACAACGTCATCCATTCATTAACTAAAGTTCAGTTAAGTTGAATTCAATTACATCAGTATCAGTAGACTGTAAAATGAGCTTGTCTACACTTACCCTTCCTGAATCTGATGAGTTTGAACTTGAGGTCACCCAAAGAACACCAATTCTCAGTGAACATCCTGTGATGTTCTCACAGCAGCTGTTTGGCTATTGTTCTTGTAAACTGTAAAATCTGATTGAGCATATATCAGGTGTATGAAATGTGAACAGCACTAAACATATCAGGTGGTTATCATAAAGGACCCTGATACAATCATCATGGCTATACTTAAATCACAATACGATATTATTTTGATTTTGCAATGGTTTAGTGTGATAATAAATAAATATATATTTATGTCACCAAAGCACAACTTTGTGCTATGATAGTGACTTTGAAATCCACTGGCCTTCCTTGACATCCACACATTGCAAATTAATAAAATACGTTCTGCTTTGCCCGAACCAATTGCTAATATTGTAGTAGTAAAAATTTCATTTTGCAATTCTTATAATTCATATCTATTAAAATATTGATACTTAATGTCCATTAATCAATATGATATTGTTGCACAAAATATTGTGATAATATGCTGTATTAATTTTTTCCCCCACCCCAACGCATACCCTACTACCAGCTCACCAAGAACTGCTGCAGCTAGCAGCTAGGCGTAGCATTACCATAATGCTCTTCCTTTTCCTTATTCTTTCAGGAAAGAAGACTGTCTGCTTATCCCTTCTTGGAAATCTTTAGGGGAGATTTGATCCACTACATGTGCCCACTGGAGAGCCAGGAGAGCTTTTTCGTACCTGAACTCCTGGAGAAGCAAACAGAGGCAGAGGAGAAACCCAAAGAGGAGGAGGAAGATGAAGGCGACAAAGGCAATGAAGTCCCAGTGACAGGTAGAACATTTTAAGGTCATGGTGGAACAATGGGTGCTGTTACAGCATACAGTGTCATTATGAAGTCACCAACACTGGTTTGATGTTGCTGGGAAGAGACTGCTACGCCATTGTGATATGCTGTACATTCAGTGATCTGGCATAATGATGTCACAGACATGGTAAAGAGTCCAGTGTCCCCTAAACATATAGGACACATGTACAAGTCACAGACTGGTAATGGCCATAAGAGGAATCCTTTCTGATCCTGAAACTTCTTTTCTCCTTCTTCCTCTCTCATTTCTCTCTCAATCTGTAGCCTGGCTGACCTTCTTTAAGTGTGTACTCTGTCTAGTTTCTCTTTCAGCTTGTTTCTTTCTCTACTGTAGCTTTTTAGAGTCTTTCCTTGAACAGATTAAAGTCTATCAGTAGCTTAATCACGACAGCAGCTTTTTCATAGTTTAGGTCAAAAGGTGTCATTTGGGCCAGTGGTCAGTATATATATGCTGTATGTCCAGAAGTATCCAGACAGCTATTCTCATAAGTAAATTCAGCTGCTGTACGGTGCACCCATAAACAGAAGTGATATCTAGAACCAGTAATATATTGCCACCAGTTCCTGACCGATGAGTACTAAGAAATTTGCAAGTTCCTGGACTAAGTGGTGCTATTGTTATTTATATGATGTGACTTTATTCTACAAAGCCGGCATTTTGATTGGTGCTCGTCGCTGCTGTATGTGACGAATGCATTCACAAAGCTCTCACTGCCTTAACCATTTTGAATGTCGAGTGTTAGTCTGTGCCCTCAAGTCATGACTGAAAAAGTAAGAGCAAAAGTCTGCTTACATTAACTTACTTAAAAATATATGTTATTTCCTTCACCTGTTTGTAAAGTCTCCCTGTTTGGGGAAACAAGTTTTTGGATGTGATATGTACAGCAGTAGTTGCATGTGAAGTGTTTATCACCAGCAACCTCATGAAACAATTGCAAATACAGCATTCCATAAATCTAAAGCAATGCAGCTGATTCGCCTGCTTCAGCAAAGCAGCAGCAGCACCTGTCCTCAGTGTAGCTTCCTGGTGTTGGGACGAATTGTACTTGTATCTTGTCAAAATGTCCTACCACTGCTCAGATTTATAGGTAGCTCCATACATAAAACTCTAGGTAAAATATTTTTGTTTTTTTAAACCACCTCATCATAAATACTACCAGAATTAAAACAGCCATGTTGAAGCCGCATCTGACAGCTTCTTGCTAGGATTTTACTGTCCTACCTTAACATGCTTCCACCCTAAAGAGTACATCCATCCCCAAATATCAGTAGGTCTTCCACCCACTCAGCACGAATGAGAAGTGCGTGTTAGGGTGTTGATACTGACTGTAGGCAGGGCTTAGTGAGGAGCGAGTAGGGAAGAAAGCAGCCAGTCAGAGGCTTGCCCTGTTTGTTTATCAAAGCGACCAACAATTTATAACCACTTGGGGGCAAACTCACTAGGTTTAGAACAACAAAAGTGTGATTTATCTGTGTAAAATGCTTTTTGTTGGAAAAATCACAAGAAGTATTTGCGTGAAAGTGATTACAGACGATAAAATGTTTACTTGCACTGCACCATTGGAAACATTTGAATAAAAACTTCAGTCTCATTTTAAAACTACCACTAGGATTAGCTTAATAGTCTAAATGTTCTATTAGAAAATGGCCTAAATCAGCTTTTCAGAGGGTGAAGCAGTAACACTAACTTAAGTCTGTACTTAATAAAAATATGTTAGCTAGCATAATATGACTTGCTACCTGTTTAATAGCTTAATTTGAACTTGGTGTGAGCTGTCTTGAAACCAGGGGTAGCTAATTTTGTATTAGCTATGTTGGAGATGACCACTGCCTTTTCACATTCTGTCATTCAGAAGCTTTTTTTAATCTTTTCGTTTCTTTTCATGTCATGTCTTTGTTTTTTTTGCACTACATTATGGAGTGTTGTACCACTAAGATTATCAGTAAGTGTTATCGGTATTTATACTGCTGTCTTTGAGATTCTGAAGATACTCATCCCTGTTACTATCACTGTTACTGGAGTTTTAATTTTACACACCCAACTCTTACAATCTCAATAGATCAACATTACCAATAGATGAGTACAGTTTGGTGCCGTACTTATAGAGCCCTTTGGGATAGGAGGTTGAAGTGATTATCATACATCAATACTTAATACGTAACACATAATGCTCTTAAATTGAATACAAAGGAATTCTCACAGCAATGTTTCAACGTTTAATAGTAATGAAGTCTATGAAGTAAAAGGAGTAGAGGCTGGTACTGCAGCAAAGAGGGAACAAACTCCCTATTTATACCCTTACTTTTGGACATGTAGTGTATTATGCACTGCGGGACCCTATTACTCTATCCCCTAATTAAAACTAGATAGAAAAAAAGCCAGCAGAGCTGATGGGAGTGGAGTCTCCACATAGGCTCCACATAGTTTTTAGTTCATTCATTCCTGTGGAGTCAGAGCAACAAATGGCCTTCAGGAAGATGATGTTCGTGGTGCTTTTACTCAGCACAACTCTTCACGATCATCATTCCATCTAACGACTGAGCTTCATGTGTGCCTGTGTGAGATTGAGTTTTGCTTGTCTGTGTGTGTGTGTGTATGTGCCTCTCTTAATTAGAGGCTGATCAATCACAGCTGCTCAGCTGGATCTGACAAGTGCAGGTTGTGAATCAAACTCCTTCATTTGGGAGATTGCAGAGCGCTCCGCTCAGGCCCCCTTCCTCCTTCGTCTCTGAGGAAACATGAACTGCAGAACATTCGATTCGCCCATTAAGCAATGCTTTACCTTCTGTTATGGTGCCAGGGACTGATAATAATGAGTTTCTCACAGCTACAGTAACAGACGTCACGGTCATTCTCCACAGCAGTGGCTTACAATTAGCACACAGTTTTGCAGCATGGTCAATACTTACTTCTTACATTAGTAGTTTGTATGACAGTAAACTTTAGGCTCTGCCACAATATCTGGGATATATCAGATGTTATTGTAAGGCGTAGTTCCTCTCAGTAAAATGTAGTCTACATGGTCAGTACATCCAGCAAAGTTTTTACATCTTGAAATCTAGTGGCCCGTTTTCTTACAGTAGTCATTAAATGCAGTTGTCTTATGTTTTAGAGGTCCTTCCTTTATGAGTGAGTGAGGTCGACATTATCAACAAATATTTTTTCATGTTAAAATGCTTTTTTTTCTTGTGGCAGTTGTATGAGATTTTTGGAAATTATAAGAGGTGTATATTGTTTTCACAGCTGGGGTTCCCCACCTTTCCCCTTTCTCCTCTCGTTGCTCACAAGTAATTCACAACAGAGAGTTACAACATTCCGCACATGGAGAACCAGCAGCATTCTTGTTCAATTCATAACAGCGTCCATGGGTAAAAAGAATGTATTTAATTATGTTAATGAAAAGTATGAGCGTCAATACTAGGGGACCTGCAGTAAAAGGTTCAACTGAAATAATTTTTCAGTTTTGACTGTAAAAACAAGAAGGAAAAAAAAATACAATTCTAAATATGATTCAGAATCTCTTACATTCTTTCACTTTTCATTTTACACTGTGGGTTAAAGTTTATTTGGCAATGACTCCCTAGCGTATTGAACTGATTGATCCAAATTAGTGTCTTAGCAGTGTCCAGTGGTTTGCTGTGAAATACTCTGTTGTAGAGGAACTTAACCTGAAAGCAGTGTTTACAGTGATGGTGAACTGAACTAAACACATCTTGATGCCTCTTAAAGCTACCTCACAGAAAGTTGTAAAACAAGTATGTAAGACAAAAAGCTTTACTACGATAATCATTCAATATAAAAACATTGAAGGTTTATGGACATATGTAGGTTCACTGGTCATTTTGAATCGCTAATAAAATGTCTATATTTATGACATAGTATTGCAGCCTTGGACCTTGCTTAGAAATTCATTCAGAAAATTCATAACCAATGCCTGTGCTGAAAGCACATCTGTGGCTTCAAGTGCTATTAAATCCCTGAGCCAGCTGCTTTCCTCGCAGAGCGCTGCCGTACTCACAGCATGGCTTCACTCTGTTTACCAGGTCCACTGGTCTTTTATTAGGGGTCTCTTATTAGGGGGCTAGGGGGTAATAGCACTGTGCATGCATGGGTTAACCAGCGCTTCACAGAGGTGGTCTAACTCAAGGTATGAAGGCCATTCATCAAGGCCATTCATTGAAGGCCATACATTATGGCAGGGGTTGTAAGTAGTTCCGTTGTTTACAGAGAAGAAATTTTATGTTCTATTTTAGGGTCATCCGCACAAGTGCTTTTATATTGAAGAGCCTGAATACGGGTGGAGTGGTGGGGTTTCCAGAGTGAAGTCAGACGACAGTGTTTTAAGCTGTTAGCACTGGAGAAGCTGTTTCTTCTTGCCATGTCTGGTGCTGTTTAAGCTGTGTTATGTACTGTAACCTTGAATTGTCACAATTTCTCCTGAAACCTCTGCACTTACAGTATTATGCAGTTCAGTTTAATTGATGGCTCAAAAGAACTGAATCACATAATCAAACACCTCCCATTGAAAAAAAAAATGCTAAATATTTGAGAACAAAAAACAAATTCTAGCTTCAAGATTTGACAGAATGATATAATAGCTTTGGAATACATACGTAACTTAGAATTGATGTACCATATCAGTGGTTAGTTACTGCAAATCTCTGGTTAATTCAAGTTTATACATAATTTAATACATCCTTTGCCCTCTGACCAACATTGACAGAAGCAGGATAGATATTCTGAAATACCTTTACTCTATTATAGTAGTTATATTACATACATATACACAAGTAGTATAATATTACTTATATATTAAATTACATCTACAGCATCTCTTGCACCTTAATCGTATTTCGGGTTGGCAGATAAAGTAGAAACAGTGTACAATAGGAGGACGAGGAGATGGCCATTGCTGTGAATGATGTGAAGTCCAAATGAATGAATGATGACAATTTCTTGAATTTGCAACAGATGAGCAGAAAAAAAAGATGATATAAAGTGTCTGCAGTCAGTTTGACAGGTTTTGAGTGTGATAGACAGCCAACACCCACGTTCTGACCTGCCTCTATTTTAGCTAACTGACCTCACTCACTCATTCACTCTCTCTTACTCCCTTTTGCTCCTCTTTTCCCTTCCATCTGTCTCTAATTACCCAGTGCTCTCCTTCAGAATTCCTCCTTTCGTCTCAAAGATTTTACTGAACAAAAATTCTGATGCTCTGTTAACAATCCCACTGGACCCAATTTAGAAACTAATTCAGGCAAATGTTATCTAAGAGGCTTTCCAGCGCAGGGTATGCTTCAGTTTAGCAGATTTGTCAAGACTTCCAGTCAGCTGGCTCAGTCGGCGTGCCTCAAAGTACTGCAGGTTCGTCAGAAAACTTGTCCTGGGGGACCCTGAGACTGTTTGTATTAAATACCAAAACATCCTCTAGAACCTCAGCTGTAAAATTATTAAATGATTATGTTAAGATGCATTGCTGCTTCTCTAATTGCTTTTCCTTGATTAGACCACAAACATTTTTATGTGTGTATGTGAATATAATGGGACATGCATGCAGTCCTGCCCCAAAGCTAGAGACCACCTTTAGTTGATTTCAGTTCCAGTCAAAGTTTAGTAAGTTACAGCCTCAACAAAGTATATAGATGTTCTGCCTCAGATGATTCAAGCAATCACAAACACATACAGTGATCTTAAGGTCTGGACTCTAGGCTGGTCAGTCCATTGTTTTGAGAACGTCAACAGCTTTTTTTTTGTCTGTTTGGCTTCTTGAAGGCTACACATCACTTCAGACCCATCTGCCAGCTCTTTTAGGGTTGTAAAGAATCCCCCTATCTCTATAGCTTTTGATATTGTTTTGAACTTCCTTATGCAAGCAGATTACATTTTATGTAATCTCACTGTAATCTCAACTTAAAATGGATAACTTAAATGGTTGGTTTTGACTAGAAATTAAATCAATAAAAGTGCAAATTATTAAGACCACTGAACACTGAAAGGGATAAACCAGGGCACTGGTGAAGTATGAGGTGGTGCTGTTGTAAGGAACAGCACAAAAAACAAGTGAGCGTGAAACAGTGTGAATATAGCTACACTCCTGTGTTTAGGCTGATGTATAGCAGTCATCGTTGGTAGGTATCGGGTAAGATCCTCTTGTAGCATTCTTAATTACATATCTGGGTCGATGTTCTGTTACGAATGTTAGGAAACCCTGTTCTGGATGATATCACTTTGCTGCAATGTGCATTCACCTTAACTAAGTTAAATTATATTTCATCTCATAAACAGAGTAATTGTGATTTATAATGATAAGAAGATTTTCTTTTGGGCTGCTGTATTTCTGTAATATTCTGTAGAAAGAATATCAACCCACTCATCTCATGACAAACTAACACTCAACTATTCTGTCATATTCTGTACATAGATGTCATTGCTCTCATATCTCATATCTCATATCTCTAAAAAGATATCTTTACAGAAAAGAGCCAAAACATATTTTTAATGTGATAGAACCAGACTTTTTCAAGCATGTTTTGGTCCGTTTATCATGAATCATCAGATTACATCAAATGATCTCAAAATTAAAAAAAAGACACAAAAATGGAGATACACATTTTTTCTGATGACAGTTGTCAGTGTTAGCCAACACTGAAAACTACAGCAAATATCAGACCTGAGTTTGATGCATGTATGAATGACTCAGTAATAGAGTAAATGAGTTCCTCTGTACTGCCTTCTAAATGGCACTGGATAATTAGCCTCACTTCTGTTTGATTACAGTGCATCTGATTTATTCAGTATAAATTCAGAATGTCTTGCAAGCCTAATTTGCTTCATCACGGATCTCAGAGTAAAGAGTAAACCAAGGCCAACAAAAGATCTCCAAATTTGCTTTGAATGTTGGCAAAAATCTAATTTAATCCAAAGTACAAAACTGTAGCAATTATTTAGACTGACTAAATGATGTTACATTTTCAGTTTGCATCAGGCATTAATGTGTATATGTTAAAACCTGGTTTGGTTTAAATTAAGAAGCTCAAATCTTAATACCTTAACTATTAAAACTAGGTTAGTCACCTTGGGAAGGTTGCTTCTTCATTAATATTTAGTTAGGCTTTAAATTGGAGTATTTATTAGGGACCTCTTAAGCTTTTCTGTTTTTTCCTTTCCTTTACTTTAGTATGTTATGTAACTTATTCTTCATGTAAATGGTTTGAAAATGTATAAAACCCAAAGTACATGCCAGAGGGAGAAACTCTGTCCAACAGAAACCCCTTTTTCCCCACTGTCTATAGCACCTTGCTGGAATTCCTACTCTTTGCTCTGTTACAAGGTGAAGAAACACAATTCTTATTGCCCACCTACCAGCTTCACACTCCATCACACAACGTGCAAGAACTGCTGTAAGCCAGGAAGTACTTTGGTGTTTGAGCAGTCAGAACAGGATAAGGAAGGTGACCAATCAGTGCACACTGAGCTCATCAAAAGGTGGGGCTTAAAGACACAGGAGCTCTAACCGCATTTCAGATAGAGGGTAACTATCGGGAAAATTCAGTTAAGAACAGTGGAAAATGTGCATAATAGGTCTTGGAATAGGCTTGGAATGCATGTGTTTTGGCCAATATTGTGACATTAATACTGGTTTTGCAAAATATAGACAGGTTCTTAAAAAAAAAAAAAAAAACAGTACTACAAATAGAGTAGAAAGGGAGGATACCCTTCAGCATGGCAACAATCATGAGCACTGTGGCAGAGCAAGTGGCTAAAAAGCTGAACATCCGAGAGCCACCCTGTCAAAGCTCTGACCTTAATCTGAATGAAAGCCTGTGGAGTGACTTGAAGAGCACAGTCCCCTGATAGTCCTCTTGCAGTCTGACTGAGCTCAAACAGTCCTGTCTTCTCAGGTGTGCCTCAGGTGTGCTACGTTGGTAGTCATTAGGGGTGTTGTGGGAGGAGCTGCAAATTACTACATACTGTGAATAAAACCATTAGATTTTATGTGTTAATGTTGTATTTGTGAAATCAGATCTACTGATATAAATGATTGAAAAGATTTTGTTCTATTGTCTATTAAAGCACTCCTCGTTGTTTACAAAAGATGCAAAATACATTTTATTTCTTTTTTAATCAAGTGTACTATATCATGGTGTAAAACCACAATCCACATTAAATACTGATATCTGTGTAGCTTTACACCCCTATCCGAAAGCTGCCAGTGATTCAGGGAAAAGGGTTGAATGAGTTTTTCACTTGGAGTTTGTGCAGGGCTCATTTCATTTGCATTTTTAATCTCGTTTAATTGATTTCAGCTTGTCAAACCAGAAAATGAGACAATTTTGGATTTAATGGCTCATAATCCTTGGTGTCCATGTCTCAGAGCTCATTCTACTGTATCTGAGGCAGGTCAGGAGCTGTCCAGTGCTGAAACTGATAATGAGAAAGAGGGTGAGTTATTAAAATGAGGGGAGGTGATTAGGCAAACTAAAGAGAGCCTGTGACTTGGGGACACTTTTTTCAGCATCACACCCCAATCCCAAGTGACCTTTTGCAGAAGTGACAATGATAGTTTGAGGGGGGGTGGAAGCCAAGCTGTGAACAAATGTGTCTGCAGTGCTCCGGTTCTCAAGAGAAGAAAGAATGCATCATACTCATCTGAGTGCAGAACAAGTTCGGGCAGATCACAAGGGCCAAGATGTCTCAGTCTTAGTCTAATTTAATCCCCTGTAGCTGGTTATAAGATTCCTCACAAACTTTGTTGTATTTATTTTTTTTTCCCCTGAGTGTTATGACATATGCACAAAGATTGGAACTTTTGGTGCACAATTTTTATTTATTTGCTGAGTTTAACATATTGAATATTTAGGGCCCTACATTTCACATATTATACCCCTTTTCCATAATCTAACACAAGGTCTTTGACATGCTTTGGTCATCTCTATTAATATAATAGATCAGCTGTTATTGTTAGCTAGTGCTCAATGTCCATAAACCACAGAGCATTACATTTCCCTCATCCGCAGTTTTACCACAGACAGTTGGTATTGATCCCTTGAGAAAAGTTTTGTTTCCAGTGCTGCACTGAACTGACGCAGGTTGGAAAAACAGTCTGGCACATGAAGCTGAGGTTTGTTATTTGCCAGCTACTTGCTTTACTTTTTTTGCTCCACCTTAAATGGTTTAGCAGTTAACAGCAGTTGACTGAGCTGCCAGAATTTAACTGCAGCACCGTTTAAGGTGGAAAACCTGAACAAGAAACTGGTGAATATCAAGCTGACTTCAGCTTCATGTATGTAGACACCTTAGTAACCGTACACACAAAGTGGTTAGCACACACATACAGGTTTCCGCCCACTGTAGTAGAACATTGCCATCAAAAACTTTTTCACTCAGTGAATGTATTATTCTAAAGAGCCCCCATCTGCAGCTTGTTAAATCCCTTATTTTCTGGTGACTATGTTGTCTTGCTTGTCGAACTCCATAAAAATATACAAATGAGCTCTGTTCTGAGCAGCTGCATTGTGTCTTCTCTTTCCATTTCCATAGCTGGACTGTATGGGGCGAGGAGTAAAAAGTATATATCTTTTTTTTTAATTATGGCTGTGCATTGTAAAAAACTTAACACATCCTGCAGTTTTTCAAATATCTATTCAAGATTGTCCAGTTCCAAGTCCAGATTGTCCAATCTGATGGTGTGATTCGGGCTTGTACGCAGCTTTTTGATCGGACTCACGGATTCAGGAAAACAACAGATTTCTCTGGAATTTTTCCCCTTAGAGAATGAATAGGATAGAAAAGTACACCCCAATCTGCTGAACTTCTGCTCAAACAACCATCCACTTCTCTAGTTTAAGATTGTGATTTAGCAGTACGGTGCCACATTTCTCAAAAACAAGGAAAAGCTGGTTCTTTAATTTAGTCAGTGCGTACATTGTAATTCTTTATTTCCTGAACACAGCAGCTGTCCTTTACATTGTGTGAACATTTCAGTATGAATGGACAGACAATCTTCCAAAATCACTTTCATTAAAAGTTGCCTTGTTCTGTAAAATTATGATTGAAGAGATACATGGTTTAGCTTTGGACAACAGTGATATGCAAATGATCTCAGGCCACGCTGAAACACTGCTTATAACTTCAGTGTCAATAGACAGAGCTAATGTGCTTTAGATTAAAGCAATGGATATAAGCATGGATAAAAAGGTGACATTATAAGAATGAATTACTGGAAAATGGGTATTTTTTTGCTGCTTAGTTACCATATATGGACCTTATGATCTGAATAGTAAGTTGTACATTTGGAATTTTAACATTGTTTACATAAAACAAACTGGTTTTGTTCTTAAAATGTTTGGATTTTTTACTTCCACCCCCAGACTTTAGAATGACTAATGCCGTTGTCCAGGCCATACGGCTGCTGGGCGAAGATAGGTAGGGGATAAATTTAGCGCTTCCTGAAAATGCTGTCTGAACATGTCTTCAGAATGATATTTAGATGAAAAGATGTGAAGGCCTCTGCAGTGGGAGTATGTCTTTTTTCTTTCTGCTCCTTTGGCACTCATTTCCTGATCTTTGGTCCACCTCACCTCTTACCATTACCAGAGGTTTCTTATTGCCATAAAAAAGGGCATCGATTCAGGCTCCTGCGTGATGATTCATTGCATGTGAATGACATTTAAGCCTGTTTAGATGGCGGGAAGACTCAAGGTGTGCTGTGGCTCTTTTTCTTAATCACTTTTGAAAAGGTCTCACCATGGCTGTGCTTATTTTCTCCCCATCCTCCTTTATGCACAATGAGGGGAGAGCTTTGGCTTAATTGAGATGCCATAACTGATTTGTCGAGAGGCACAGGATGAGTGAGGGTGAGGGATCAGTCCTCTCGTCGTGAAGCGATACTGACAGCGAGAGGCAAGAGGTCAAACCCAGTGCTCTCTATCAGAGGGGAGATGGATGTAGAATTAGGGGCCTTCCTATCTCAAACACACTCACACACAAGTTTGTTTTTATACAGTGTCAGGACATGAGGTCATACATCTGTCCTTTGTGTCATTGTTGTTGTAGTTGTTCTTCATTTAAAAAACATTTATCTGGACAAGAAACTGTATATTAATAAGTAAATGAGTTTTTTGTTTGTTAGTCTGCTCATTTAACTTGCAAAGCTTTCTTCTTGACAGGCAAGTATTATTTGTTGTTATCATTGAATACCTGGTTTGGCTGAGCAGTACTTTATTATGTTAAAGTAAGTCTGCTGGTGTCCTTGTCCTCTGAAATCCAACTCTGTTTCTCAAAGTAGTTAGAATACACAAGATATGAATTACTTTATCAGTAATAAATTCTTAGTACTTTTTGACTGTTATATTGCCAGCACAGTTATAATCAGTGGTCGTACTTACATGACTAAGAAATCCACAGGGATATATTTCAACACCTCCTAAGTTCTGTTTTAGTAGTTGGTTGCATTTTCTGCATTTCGATATCCAAATCAACCCAGTTACAAATTAAAACACATCAGTCCATCAAACCTAGTTAGGAGTGCAGTTTCAGTGCTTGAGTGCCAGTGTCAGTGACTTTTAGGAATGGCTTTTGTTGGGAGGACACAGTTATTGCATGCTAGTTTTATGTTTTGAAGAATGAAAGAGCTGAAGTGGAGCTAAGTAAAAGTAAATGATGGACAAATTTGATATTTCTTTTTTTCCTGACACTGAAATCAATATATAACTTGTATCTTTTAATGGCGATTAAATGAAAAGGTGATCTTTGAAAGGTTTTTGTACAATACACCATATCATACAAAAATAATGGTGCTATAGTGATTCCATAGAAGAACCACTTTTGGTTCATTACAGCCTTTAAGTGGATGCTTTTATTTGAACTCTAAGGTTTTTCTGCCTGCCCTGCAGAGTACAGTAAAAACCAGAAAACCCATTGATTTAAAACAGCTGGCCATTGACTTCCATTATAAGTGGGTTTAGAGTCAACAGATGGAGTCAACGTATTGAGAAACAGATCAGAATCTCTTTCTATAGTTGTCAGCCGTACTGATGTCACAGATCGAGATTGAACATGCAGTGAATGATTCTTTGGGAAACCAAAAATAGTTTTTCATTCCAAATGATGGGCATCATTCCAAAGAATGCTTTTGGTCCAATAATAATAATAATAATAATAATAATAATAATAATAATGAACATTAAAAAGATAAAATGTTTTTGGCCTCTTGAAAATGTATGAACAGACGCTTACTGAGTCTCTGACATCACTGTGCAGTAATTTGTTTTACCACCTCTCTCAGGTTTCTACACCAAAAAGAAAATATAGCCAATATAGCTCAGCCTCAGTAATTACAACACATACCCTAAATTGAGAGCACAGTAGAAGCCGCTGTTGTATAATGTAGCAGCAGCTGTAGTGAAGATAGATATGATGTGTCTTATTCGTCTAGTTTGATAACAAGTCATTGAAATCCTCACAATTTTTCTGCGAGGCCAGGTATGTGTGGTTTAATGGGACAGATTAAGGGAAACCTCAGTGAAGTGTGAAGAATTATATGAATCGCTGACTGGCTGCATCAGTAGGAAGTCACTGGGAAGTAAATGTCATACAGGGACGTGTAAATGGATGTCAAGTGGGAAAAAAAGTAATGACGAAAAAGCGCTGCTGAGGCTGCTGCTGCTGTTACTGAATAATATACTATACTCAATGAGAATAAACCAGTCGTGGTCCACGAACACAGCATATGAGGCCTGATCCTTTTTTTATGTTAATGATGCGCTGTTGTTCTACTTTTATTCTCCTGATCGACTCAAGAAATTAATGTTTTAGTGTTGAATTCTCCAGGTGAATCACAGGTGTTTAGCATGTGTCCCATCTCTATTACATCTCTGGCATCTGTTTCTATCTGATGAAACTTCCTTGGGGTCTTTTTTTGACAATATTCGGAATAGATATGGTCTCAGAGGGGTCTTCTGGCTCAATTAAGACAATGTTTGGCAATTACAGCTCTCACCTGATGTGTCTTCTACAGCAAAGCTTTTTCCGGTTGCGCCATCAGTTTTAGGTAAATGTAACTTACAGATGCTTGCTCCTGCACCAGACAGATCTGACCTATCAGAGGAAAAATGTTGGGGTGCATTTTGGTGCGTTTAGATTTTTGCCTGTGTGAACACAAACCGAACCGCTCCAGGTAAACAAACTCAATTACTGATCCGGACCAGTGAAACGAACCACAGGTGTGAAAGCTCCTTAAATAACATCATGCTCAAACTGTGAAACAAACAACACGACTCAAATGTAACTTTATACTCTCTGAGCTTTAAACAGTATATTCAACCACTTAAAATGAATGTGCATCTTCATGCAAAAGTTTAGTTCATATTGGCTTATAAACAGGGGTTGGACAATGAAACTGAAACACCTGTCATATTAGTATTAGTGTGGGAGGTTTCATGGCTAAATTGAACCAGTCTGGTGGCCAATCTTTATTAATTGCACATTGCACCAGTAAGAGCAGAGTGTGAAGTTCAGTTAGCAGGTAAGAGCACAGTTTAGCTCAAAATATTGCAATAACACAACATTATGGGACATACCAGAGTTCAAAAGAGGACAAATTGTTGGTGCATGTTTTGCTGGCGCATCTGTGACCAAGACAGCAAGTCTTTATGATGTATCAAGAGCCATAGTATCCAGGGTAATGTCAGTATACCACCAAGAAGGATGAACCACATCCAACAGGATTAACTGTGGACACAAGAGGAAGCTGTCTGGATCGGATGTTGGGGTGCTAACCCGGATTGTATCCAAAAAACATAAAACCACAGCTGCCCAAATCACCGCAGAATTAAATGTGCTCCTCAACTCTCCTGTTTCCACCAGAACTGTCCGTCGGGAGCTCCACAGGGTCAATATACATGGCCTGGCTGCTATATCCAAACCTTTGGTCACTCGTGCCAATGCCAAACACTGGTTTCAATGGTGGAAAGAGCGCAAATCTTGGGCTGTGGACAAAGAGAAACATGTATTGTTCTCTGATGAGTCCACCTTTACTGTTTTCCCCACATCCGGGAGAGTTACGGTGTGGAGAAGCCCCAAAGAAGCGTACCACCCAGACTGTTACATGCGCAGAGTGAAGCATGGGGGTGGATCAGTGATGGTTTGGGCTGCCATATCATGGCATTCCCTTGGCCCAATACTTGTGCTAGATGGACGCGTCACTGCCAAGGACTACCGAACCATTCTGGAGGACCATGTGCATCCAATAGTTCAAACATTGTGTTCTAAAGGCGGTGCCGTGTATCAGGATGACAATGCACCAATACACACAGCAAGACTGATGAAAGATTGGTTTGATGAACATGAAAGTAAAGTTGAACATCTCCCATGGCCTGCACAGTCACCTAAATATTATTGAGACACTTTGGGGTGTTTTGGAGGAGCGGGTCAGGAAACATTTTCCTCCACTAGCATCATGTAGTGACCTGACCACTATCCTGCAAGAAGAATGACTTAAAATCCCTCTGACCACTGTGCAGGACTTGTATATGTCAGTCCCAAGACGAATTGACGCTGTATTGGCCGCAAAAGGAGGCCCTACACCATACTAATAAATTATTATGGTCTAAAACCAGTTTCAGTTTCATTGTCCAGCCCCTGTATATTAACCATTCAATTATGTTGAATTTTTGACAAATCTAAAACTAAGTTGCCTTCTTTTGTAAACATATGAACATTTTACTTTGTTGTTTCCATTCAAAAGGAACAGGACACAAAAGTGAAAGGAGGGGTTGGTACTTTATAGCCTTTTTTTTTAAACTACTGCAGTTATAGCTGCTGTTTTACATTTCCATCATGCTGGTTAAAGAAATCTCATCTGTAATACCACTGATGATAACGTCAGTGTTCAGTATTTCCCGGTAGAGACGAACCAACAACCTATTAACTTATTACTGACGAATAGAAGCTGCTGAATACTGTGAATAAATATATTGTGACCAGGTTGTGACTGTGTAACGCACAAATACATTTGCAAACACTGTTGACTGAGGAATTCTGCAAAACATGTTTGCATAAATGTCTGTTTTACCTACATGTTTACTGAAGGATTTGAGCAAATGGAGATGACTTTGTAGACCAATATAAAAAAAGTAGCACTTTATTCAAACAGTGTCTGCATTCTGAACTCCATTAACTTGTGCCTTATCATATAATGGAATTTACAAGGCTGAAGGAAAAACACAGAGCTATGAAACAGGTATCACTTGTATTAGGTATCATAAGGCTACTCGACACCTACATGAGCTTGTCATAAGAACAGACATAACCCTACTTAAATGTTCATAAATGCTTATTACAGTAGTATCATGGATTCTTGAACAAGGTCTGTAATGCGTTTTGGAACAAAACCTGTTAAGTTTTCCATCTTTAGGTTGTTTGAATGCCAACAATACTGTGACCCTAAAACTTGTTAATCATTGGTGATATTTTCACTGATATCCATAAAACCTTAACTGTCAACTGTTATATCGGTCAGATAGAGTCAGCAGAGTTCTTATCTAAGAGACATGCTTGCCTGTGTTAATGCACCATATGCTCCAGATCCATCAGCTGGAGAACAGAGTGGAAAACATGTATTCCTTTAAAAATAGATGTTGTCCCTCAAGTGCGCCTTACGTTTTTGAGCCTAAGCATTTTCTCCTCAAGTGCAACCTGCTGGTTTTGTGTTGGCTGCTTGTCTTAAATTTGGTACGCTGTCTAACAGGCGCGTTTGATGTTGTTGCAGGCGAGAGCTGTCGGACTGAGAGTAGTGCAGCGATCCAGGAGGCAGGTGTTTTGAGCACTGAGAGCAGAGAGACCATGGTAGACCAACCAGTGGACCAGCAGAGTCCAGAACAGGACGAGGGGGACGGACAGAGTGAAGAAGCTGACCAGGCGGCCAAGAGCTCCAGCGAGTCTGTAGGCAGCGGCTCCTCCTTTGAAGAACTGGACATGGACATGGAGGAAGCAGAAAAGGAGAGGAAAGACGGAGAAGAGGATCATGTGGTGGACAATGAAGATAGAGCATAATGAAGGAGGGAGAAGGAAGGAATAGAGTATGTAAGAGATGACTGGTGTGTATGGATGTGTGTGTTTTAGGTAAATCTATGTTGTTCCTTAAAGGTGCAATAAGTAATATTTTTTAAAGTTAGTTTTCACTCATAAATAGTAAACAGGTAGAGCATACTTAAAATATCTATTAAATGCTCTTTACTTCCAGTAATAAAATGTCAACCATAGTTTCAGTCCTTTATTCGAAGTTTTAAAATGACCCAGCAGGTCTAGTCTTGGGATGCACATCGTGTTCTTGACTACTTATTAATTCTGATAATCTTTGATATCTAAAATACCAAATTAATTACCATTTTAATGGAATGCCTAAAAATACATAACTTCCTCACTACTGACACTGTATACACATTTATATATACTGTGTATACAGTACTCATCGATATCAAGACACCATGGTTGTTAACCATTTTCAGAAAAGAAAGCTTTTCCTTAGCTGACAAACTGAAACTTAGTTAAATATTTAATGTTCTGTAGCTACCAATGCTGAGTAATAATAATCTTTCATCAAATTGTATTAAACATTCTACTTATTGTATCTTTAATGCACCACAAAAGCTAAAAAAAAATTTGGAATAAAAGGAAAATGAAAACTAATTATTATGACAAATCACCCATTTGAGGGTCTTGGGATTCATGGATCAAAACACAAAGCATTTAGAGCTTTGTATCGTATTTCTATACAGTGTAACCAACACGTGCTGCTTTCTCTTAGTTAGTCTCATTTCTGCAGTAGAAAAGTAAAAAAAAAGAGAGAAAAAATGGAGTTCTGTGTGTGTTATGAAGGTAAAGGTTGCTAAAAACATTTTAATTATAATTCTTTATAAAACACTTTAATTTTTCTGCATGTGACAGATGTGTTTGTCGTTAACATCTTTAATGAAGTGTATGAACAAAAGAATTACAATAATAGTGTAATCTCCTGCTTTTATGCTTTGTTTCTGCTTTTTTGTTATAATCAATATATTGTATGTGCCACAAACAAGAGGGACAATGTATCGAATGACATTCAAGGCTTGCTGGCGTGCCGTTTACATGTCTGGGTTTCGTCTTAGCTCAAAGCTGTAAACGGTTGAAATCTCTATTTAACACGGTAGTTATTTCGTTATTTTGATACTGATAATTATTTTTTCTATCTCTTGTAACACTCTGACTGGAGGTCAGTATCTTCAATGTAATTCTAAAGGTATAAATCTATAAAGCTTGTGCAAGGAAAACATTGTGTGTGTGTGTGACTTCTGTCTTTAAACTAACCCTTATGACTTTACACTTACACTCTCGCCATGTACACCAACATTCATGACATTTACACCAATATGTATGTCTTTAGCCTAATATATATGACTGTCATTTATCTTCCTACTCTAACACATACACTATTATCATATACACTAACGTTCATAATCACGCTCCAACTTTTCTTTTCACTAACATTTATAACTTCACACTACAGTTCATGCTTTTACAGCATAATTTATCATATAACGTCTTTAACATGCTTGACTTCCTACCAGCATTCATCTCTTAACACTCTCGACTCTCATGTCTTTACGTCGATGTGCAGCTTCATATTATTCATATTAAATTCATATCATATTTATAACTATGATTTATCTTTTTACACCAGCAGTCATGACTTTACATTGTGTATAACTTCACACCATCTTTAATTTATTTACATTATCATTTATAATAAACAGTTGCCTTTACACAAATATTAACATTTATGGTTTTACTCCTACATTTGAAATACACTCCAAAATATTTGTGTTTACACCAACTTCTGTGACTGTACATTTAAGTTTTTGCACTCACACTTGTGTCTATACACCAATATGTATGTGTGTACAGTAATATTTATGGAACTTGTTCTCTAACTTTTGTAATAAAAATAATAGTGTAAAAGTAGACCTATCTCTTATTTTTACAAGAAATTAGAAGGAACTGGTCACAAATTTGGCTTTCTCTGCTCTACTACTTTTCACAGTAGTCCTTCACTGATTTCTGATCGTCATGGAGTAGTTCAATGTGAACAGGCCATTGATCAAAAGGCAGAATGTCTCAGTATGAGATCACACAGCTCAATGTCTCAGTACAGCTCACCTTCATTGTTAAGCAGTGGTTCACCCTGATCCTCCTAGTGGACAGCATGAGCGTTTACTGTTTACTGCGATAATCAATATTTACAGCGCTTTACAAGACCCAACCTCAGTGGGGCTCGGCTCTGTCCTTATGAATTTGTAATCAGGTGCTGCTCATAAGCTCAGAAAAGCGCACGACTGGAAGGACCCATTGCTTATGTGCGGCAGGGACTCTTGAGTTACCGCTTGGCCAGTAACGCTAACAACCTCTGACTGAAGGGCTGTAGGGTGAAGCGAAGGATGGTGGACATGCTTGCCCTGGAAGACTTAAGAATCTTCAATAAGCAGCTCCAGATTGTTTTATTAAGAGATGTTCATACAGAGTACACTTTTAGAAATAAATGTGCTTAAAATGGTCCATTTGGAATGATGCCATAGAAAAACCACATTGGGTTCCCTATAGAACCTGTCAATGGTTCTTCTTCAGTGGCTCTTTTGTAGGAGGAGCAATTTGTAAGATCAAACAACCTTTCAAATGAATATTCCAGACAATAGTGCGCAGCATACCAGAGAGGAGTGGTGTCTCTCCCTATTGTAAGATATGACTAGTCCCTTCTCAGTGTTAGCATTAACAGATGTTGACTTATCAGTCTAGGAGAAATGAGTTCAGATTCAAACTTGATCCCTTTACTCATCAAGAGCCTCAGTGGAAAGCAATGCACATGTTAACTCTTGATTTGCTTCTATTTTTATCATTTCTTTTGTTTGCTGCTGAAGCGGCAGTTACTACAGTGGTTGTTTGCCAACAGTTTCAGACATAGTTGAATTTACTCTCCTTTTCATTGGCTACCTGATATTAAATGATCTAACAGGCAGCAGCACCTTCAACATGATGGATTGGTCAGAATATGCTGTCGGAGCAGCGCTGTTTCCTTATCCTCTCATGTTGGACTGACTGGAAGACAATGCTAAAGTGACTCACTATCACTTCTTTAGTTTCGAAGTGGTATTACAAGACAGGACAGGCTGGGGCTAGCTGCTTTGAATGCTACTTCAGTATGTAGACGTCAACACTGGTATTTTTTCACAGTCAGTTGATGATTTTAGTCTTAATCTTACAAATTGAACTTCTAACAAGATGGTTTTAAATGAGAACCATGTGATTAATCCAAATGCATTTTAAAGGTGCAGAACACGTCCCGTTTTCCTTTGAGGAATGCAAATGAAGCAATGCAACCTGTGATATGAAGTGCTGAGTAATTGTTTGTTGAATTAGTTGACGATGGTATTGTTTTGGAACATTTAGTCTCGTCCGTATAGGCAATATACTTCCAGTCACTTCTAGTTAAAAAATCAGGAGTCGATCAAGAGTTATCAAAAAAGAGTAGCTCACTCTTGTCTATATAGTCTTTTAACTGATAACACAGCTTGACATGACACTGGAAAGTAGAGGCGCTGTCGGTGGAAAGTCTTAAGTAATAATATCTTGTGCTTAATATTTTATCAGCTTTTACTGGACCTCTGACGTATTAGACCTACACGGTCTGTCATTGGTTCCACTAAAATTGCGATTAGCAGGCGGAGGGTAAAGGTTAAAACACATGTAGTGTTCTTTCTCCATCCTCCTGGGACATCTCACCCTCCTTCACGCGCCCCCAATTGGCCTCAAGTCAAAACTTGTCCGTCGTCCCAAAGTGGAACGGCATCGATTATCTCTGCGTGTTTCTGACCAACCAGCCTCTATGAGCCCCGTGTCACAGCCCGGCGCGTGGCCAACTAACAAAATCCACGCAGCCTGCAGGGTTTGGACACATTTGCGGGCGTGCTGACTGACTGACAGACAGACAGACAGAGAGAGAGAGACAAACTGACAGACTGACGGGCAGAGAGAGAGAGACAAACTGACAGACTGACGGGCAGAGCAGTTTAGGAGAGAGAGAGAGAGAGCGCGCGCGCTGTTGTGGCCACTGGTAACGCGTCTGCTGCGTACGCGCGCGGCAGTAGAGTGCATTATCTCGCGCTCTGGGTGTAATAGCGAACTTTTAGTGCTGCTAAATGTCAGGAAACGCGTACGACACCCATCCACCAGGATAGCTCACTTTCCCGCAGCCGGAGATGCTCGCCGTTTGGAAGTCCTGCTTCATCTGAGCTTTTCAGAGCTCGAGCGCGCGCGGGCACGTTTAACATCGTCTTCGGGATCCTCGCGAGCAGCACGCGCTCGCACCAAAACCCGAGAGATTTAGTTCCAGACAGGTTAGATGTTGAGTTCGAGGGCATTCCTTTATTATTATTATTATTATTATTATTATTATTATTATTATTATTATTAATAATAATAAATCGTATTTGTACGTGTAAAGATGCACAGGAGAATCATTCAGACACTTTAGAACGTCAGCAGTCCTCCGTATGTCTTCAGTGCATCGCTGTAAAGTGAAGCTCATAGTAGAGTGAGTGATTTCAGAACCGCGGACAGCTCCACGCTAAAACTTCCCACTGACCGCAGCTCCGTCCATCATCAACCACAGCAGTGCAGCCTGAAGGACACGGCCAGTAAGGAGACGGAGAGGGCACGAGAAGCTGGACGACCCTCCACCTGGACCTCAGATGTGACTGGACAGATCAGGTAGGAGTCCTTTAACATCTCGTGTTATTGTTAATGAGCTGAATTAAATAGACTGTCCTGCACAACCTAAATCTCTAGTTCTGGTCAAACTGGACTTAAAAGAGTGTCTGTGGTATATTATTGTCAACCAGCGCGAGCAAGATCACTCCTCAGATAGATAAGATAGAAAAGATAAAAGAGTATAAAGTATTAATCATAAGCTCAGATTTGTTTTCGATCAGAATGTGTACTCGCAGTACACCCCCTAGTGTTGCCATAATAATACTCTACGAGCAGACCACCCAGAGATCAGCGCCGATGGCATTTTACACACTCATGAGCGGAGCTACATTCCCGCGCTTAGGGGTGTGTCAGTAAGCGGGAGATTCGGAGGAAGCATGCTGCTGTCAAATGACTCATATTGTGTGTGTGTATGTGTATATATATATATATATATATATATATAGTTTTCTAAAGCTAAACAAGCGTTTGGCGGGAGTGTTGAAGAGCCTTCAGTAAGTGAACAGCTGAAGCGAGCTGAGCTCATGTGCTGCTGAAACTGTCACTGAGCTGCTAAACCGAAGTGTTTTAACATACGCGCTTCACCTCTCAGAGATCCTCCAGCTGAGCTTCAGCAGAGCAGTAGGCGCTTCTGCTCCTTCTCCTGTGAATATTTCATGCTCGTGGCCGCGTGTGGCTTTCCCGCGTTTGTGTTACCTTTTTTTTCTGTTCATATTCTTTCATCTGGAACAAGTCACAAATAAAACCCGTGCACTTACTGAGAATGTTGATGATGAATTATTAATGATGTCATCTATGATGTTGATCATGTTTCTGATAATGCCATGTTGTTGCTAATAAAGCTATTAACATCACTGATGACGGTATTAATAATATCTCGTCTCCGTGTATCTCCAAGATGGTACCATAACAGGTGATGGAGAAAATGATGTTGAATGGAACTTTGAATGAAAGTTAACAAAAAAGACTAATTGTTTGCATTTTTTGGCAAGTTGGCATTTTCAAATTCTATATCAAAGACAAAATGAGATATAAAGTTTTGCTCTGACAGTAATGGTATGGATGTAATTGTTAGTATTATAAATTACAATGGTGAATAATAGTATTGATATGGCAAAAATACATAGTGAGACAAATATATAGCATATATACTACTATTATAACACTGTTACAACAGCTTTACTTACTATTATAACACTGTTACAACAGCTTTTCATAATAACAATGTCAGACATAATGTTAATGTTAGTGGTAATGTGTCATCGTGTATACAGAATAAGCCTTTGTGCTAGCATTGAAGCATAGAACGTGTACACACCTAAAAATTATATATATATATATATATATATATATATATATATATATATATATATATATATATATATATATATATATATTTATTTTTTTTTTTTTTTTTTTTTTTTTTTTTTTTGCATGACTAAAGTGTTTTTGCATCATTAACAGGTTCTTCAGAATGTGCTGTAGAAGGTTGTAATATAAAACCATTTCAAAAAGGGTTCTATCTATAGCATCAGTGAAGGGTTCTGCTATAGTTACAATGTCAAGCTTGTAACAATAGAAGAAACTGCTTTATAGAACCATATTATTACCTAGAGAACCCTTGAAGAACCCTTTTTAGCTGGGTACCTGAGAGTACGTAGAGGAAAGTTCAGACATTACCTAGGTGCTAACATTTGTCTGGGCTTATTTTGTAGCATTTCAATCCTGTTATTTCAGCACTCATAGCCTGAATAGCACCTGCAGAAGAAAGCCGTGTTGATAGTGCGGGAAGTGTAGGATGTGTTTAACATTAAGCACTGCAGCAGAAATAACGGAAAGCCCAGCAGCTGCAGCAAACAGCCGAGATTTCTGATTAGTGTGAATAATTGAAGCCTTGGTCAGCGCTCCACAACATGCTCTTATGCTCCTCTTTAGTTCCCTATACAAAAAGCCCTTCGTCCTAATGCAAAGTCACTTTACCTGCATACCATCCAGCCACCCTGAGCTGTGTGTGTATGTGTGTGAGGTGTAAGCTCGTCTCTGAGTGTGGCTAAAGTGCTTTATCACACATTGCGTGCGCGTTACTTCCTCCTTATCTAGAAGTAACACAACCATTCCGAGAAATGAGCCACACTGAAGCGTTATCAATGTGGAGGTGAGAGTCTCCTGATGGCGCCTTAACCTGGACCTCTAATTCCCTCTGGAGAAGGGGGGGGGGGTTTGAACAGGTCTGATGAAAGGAAAGCAGCTTTCTGCCCTGACAACTGTCTCGCAACAGAGGCCACAAAGCTTAAGCCACTGAGGCTCAAGGCATCCAGATAAGTGTCTGGCTGCTCTAAGAGCCCTCTGTGTGTGTGGCAGAACAGAGATTAACAGGACTTGAGTACAATCGGCAGCTTTGTGAGGCACTATTGTCTCACAAATCTATTGTCTTAATTTATTCTCATTTTGTTGCTTATTGATCCCCACATGGCACTCAGTTCTATTGATAATGAGGATTTCCTTGTATGTAAGCCAGAGTTCAAAATAAGAATGTGATGATGATGATTGTGGTTAAATGATCGTCTCAATAATAAGTGAAGTCACACACGCAAAATGAGTCATCTTGTGTTTTTTATAACTTTTAATTTAACCTGAACCAGGCAAGTCATTAAAAAAAAATACATATTTACTGTGGTGGCCTATCCAGTCAGAATCACTAGAACAGGTGGAGATATACCCTTAAAAATGAAGGTTCCTGTATGGTTCCTTGTTCAGAAGAACAATACTGGAAAACCTTCATTACAGAATCTTCATGTGGCAGTTTAAATCTAAATAGATCATTCAGACACATTCATCATTTACAAAAGTAGTTATTTAAGTGATTAAAAGTGATTCTTCTGTGGTTTCTCTCTAAAATACTATAAGAGTGAAGAACCTAGAACCATAAACAGCATTTAAACTATAATTATTTTCTCTTCTTCAAAGGAGCAAAGTGTAATATGACATGACCTGTTGAATTCATGCTCCAAACAAGAGGCAACATACTAGAAAGTTCTGATGTCCATCCCATCTTAAAAAACACACTCCTTCTCAATGTTAGCCTTAACAGCTGACTACTTACCAGTGTAGAAGAAACACAAGTTCAGCATCAAACTTCATCAGTTTTCTCACCAAGAGCGTCTCCAGTGCTTCTGTTATTATTGCTTTCTTTGTGTTATAATGCTGCTGAATGTGCTTTCTTAACACGGGTGGGTGGCAGCGACTGTTATAGTCATTATTATTGCTTGCCAAGAGCTTCAGCAATCGTTCCGTTTACTCTTCCTTTCATTGGATACCTGATCTTAAATAATCCAACAGGGAGCATTGACAAGCAGTTGAAAAACATGGTTGGGGTCGAGCGGCTTCTTTATTCTTATGTTGGATTCATTCAACTTTGACGCTACTGTAACTCGCTACCACCTCTGAAGTGGTATTATGAGACAGGACAGCTGGATAACTTGCTAACTTCAGTAGATATCTCTGTAGTGTGATAGATGTCTTGTTATACCATCAACACCTATTTCTTTACATGCTGTTGATTATTTTAACTGCTTTTGGGATGTTTTCAACTAAAAACCTTACATACTGGTCTTGTAACAGTCACTCTTACCAATAAAGGTGGCAAAAAATATTTACTTCCTACGAAAAATATTTTACTTCCTAGGAAACTGTACTGCTCTTTAAATGTATCAGTGTGTTTAGTTGATGTATTTGAGACACATTTGGGGAAAGTTTTACTTCAGTTACAACAAAACAGTTGCAACAAAGGGTTCTGTGTACAACGCCATGAAGAAATACTCTTCATTCCCTAAAGAACCTTTAAAATGAGTTCCTTAGTGAGTGGATTTTTGTAATTGTGGCGCATGAATGTGAAGAACCTTTGTAAAGAGCTAGACGGCTGACAGCTTTCTTTACCTGAATGAAAGCAAACCACTGTTTGATCCCCCCACTTCATCTAAAAGCTCGAAGGAAAATCTGGCCCTTTTAACCCCGCAAGTTAAAAACCTTGGGGCCTTTTCTGATACAGAATTCAGATTTTACAAGCAAATAAATGTTGTGGTCAAGGCCAGGTTCTTCCAGCTTAGAGCAACCTTCAGACTGAAATAATTTCTTCATGCTTTGGATCAGGAAAAAGCAATTCATGCCAATACAATTTCTTGAAGTTTTATGGATGCCATAGAATGCACACTGTATTTACAGTATCACAGTTGAATGAGCAGAATTTAATAAATTAAACTCGTACCATGAACCTCAGACCCTGTCATCTCCTCCCGCAAATACAAATCCCTTATTTATTAAATAGGACAGTCTAATGCGCCAATTCCAAAACTGACCAGTTCGTTACAAAACAATCCTGACTTCACCCAAAATTATGCCCCCAAAATTATGCCCCCAAAATTATGCCCCCAAAATTTACATACACCAGCTCACATTCCAGCCCAGCAGAAACACTCACAACAGAGCAACTGCAGTGGTGGACTGTACCAGCAGAAATGTTCATTTCCGGGCTGCAAAGGCAACATTGGCACTTTTCATATTATTTCCGGGAAACCAACCTGCTATGGGTTTTGTTCATTGTTAAACTAGGCTGAAAGTGGATTGCTATTTGCCAACTTCTTTATTGAATTCTGCAGCTTGTTCAGCCATTAGAATGTAGCTGAGACTGCTTAAGCAGAAAATTTTAAAATAAGCTGGCAAAAACAAGATGCTCTTACATCTTTACCAAGACCCTGGAAAATTATAAGTTGTTAGTTTCATTCCGGACAGGTTCTCAAACCTTGAACATTACTGAGGCTTCACTCAGCGTTTGACACTAAAGAGACTGAAAAGAGAAGCAGTTCCACCTTTATTAGCATCACTCCAGCAGAGCAACCTGTAAGAGACAGCCGTGATGTGTGAGTTTATCAGTTCGCCTGTTAAAGTTGCATAGCGAGTAACAACTTCAATATACTTTGTGTTTTAGTGTTTATTTTGACTAAGTTTAAAACCAGCAAATCAGAGCAGAGCTCCTTAAATTATTCATGATCTCACCCAAAAAAGAAAACTGCACGTTTCATTGTAGGGGCAAATCATAGGGTGTAAATTGGTGTGTAAAACTGCCCCTGGCATTTCTCACCCCAGGTACCTTGTAGACACCAGAGAACAATTTATAATACTGAATACATTCATTCTATGGCATCTTTAAATAGACTTGTGGCTGAATATGTTGTGTGCAACATCAAGATCTTTAAGGTCTATGTTCCCACCACTTTTAACTGTTCCACAGTTTCAAAAGAAGACTCTGGAAAGGTCTTTTAAGGGACATTAGACTTGCCTTATCTGTTTTTAAATCCATGCTTAAAATGCATGTTAACATGTAGCATTCAGCAGCTGTTAAATGGCTGAAGTGTGTATTGAGGACTGTACCTGCTGGAACTCTTTTGTCCTTCATTGTAAAACACTTGTTTTTAAAGTGCTATATAAATGAAATGCACTTGCTTATGTCCTTGGTTACTTTGTAAAGTAAAAACCCCCTTTCACGTCATGTAAAGGCTCAAAGAAGATCGCTTAACATTAGACTATATGAGGGTTTTTCGCCCTCGCAAAGTTGATTTCAAACATAGTTCTTCTGTGGCATTGCTCAAAAAACCCTTTGTGCTGGTGTTGATTTTGCAGTCAAGCTTTCCCAAATTCATCTCAGATAGGTGAAACAGCTCAGCTGCTTAAAAAGTGGTCTAACCTTTAGAACCCAAACATTTCACTAGATTATCACTTTAGGGCAAAAGTCACACCTTTCAGACAGATACTTTAGGAAGACTTAAAGGACTTTAAATGCGGCAATGATTTACAGAATTGGTATATTTATAGTGCAGTTGGCTGTTGGGCAATTGCAGTGGCATTTAGAGATTTTACATACAAAAATGCTTCTCAAGTCTAGCAAAGGCTTTTAAACCCATTAATTAGTAGCAGAGCTTTCCATATCTCCATCAAGCATTAAGAACTGAAAAGAAAGTGTTTAAACAAACACAGTAAATATGTATCTAACCATGATTTTGCACAGTTAGCCACTTTTGATTCATAATTGCTGTTACGTCAAACAAGCATCTTAAGTAGGGGAGGGGCTGATCTTACTTCGTATTTCATAGTCAGTGATGCTAAGTCATTCTTTTGCTTGTGGTGTATAACCAATGCTAATAGAGTTTATGGGGTCAAGTAATGTGCATCAGAAACAGCTATTTAATGACCATGTCAGTCCAGTGTTATAAATATCAACTGAAGTGTACCGAAAGATGAAACGTATTATAAAACAAATGTTTTCATTCGTCCCGTGGCCGTGTTCTGAGGTGCTAGCAGAGGACGCCGATCTTATCAGAATGCTTCTGGCACATTCAACGGCAGATGGTGTGTTTTCCTGCCACATTTCTGATGAAGAACTAATGGGAGAGCCCTGGGACTAAACAAGACCCCAGGGACAGCCTCGCTTAAGCATGGAAAAAGTGGTGGGGGGAGAAAGAAAAAAAAAAAGAGGATACGGAGATGTGCATAGAAAAAAAATAATTATAAAAAACTTTGCATCTCCAAAATCGTGACAATGTAGCAGGAGGGCAAAAAAACACTTAACTTTTATATATATATATATATATATATATATATATATATATATATATATATATAATTTAAGTGTATCAGATAATTTTTAAAGAATAAAAATGTTTGTATTAAAGCCTATTTTTGTATTGAGGCTTATTTTGCATATAGTCTTATTATCAGCAATTCTCAGTCCTCTGTCTAAATCTCCTGATACGGCCGCCAATCCAAGTTAAGGATGTTATTGGACTAATTGGTTGTTAGGACACTCTTGCTCAATTGTGATGCACAGCTGAAAAACATTCTACTAATAAGTGAGCATAAAAGGGAGAACAACATTCTAGGTTAGTTTAGTATCTGAAGCATCAGCAGTTGATGGCTTGCTGACAGACTCAAAATGGCCAGAAAGAAACAACTTTCTTTAGAGACTCCATTGAAAACAAGAAAATTTCACTGTGATCCCAAACTATATATATATATATATATATATATATATAGTTTGCTGTCAAGTGCTGATGCTATATATATATATATATATATATATATATATATATATATATATATATATATATATATATATATATATAAAGAATGAATATATATATATATATATATAAAGAATGATACATTTTCTTGTAAAATCATTGCAAGGTCTTGTTGTGACGCGAAAGACTTTTATTGAAAATATATGTCTATGCACTGTGTAAAAATTTCTGCGCTACGTATGTACATTATTATAAATTAGAAATACATGAGCAAGACTGACTGAGAGCACACATGCATAAATAAATCCATAATGGGGCGTATCAGGCTTGCTGTAATGTGTTTAAAGGCAGAGCGAAGGCCAGTGTTGAGCGGCTGGCGGCTCTCTGGTGATTGGGGTGTGAATAATGTATAGAGTTAGTGTGGGAGGGGAACAGCAGGAAAAAGCCCACAGCCTCAGAGCTCCTGCTCCGTTAAAGCATCCATCTCTCTGCCTGACACATCACACAACCACTAATAATGATAAAGAGAGAGAGAGAGAGAGAGAGAGAGAGAGAGAGAGATAGACCCATAGATAGATAAATAGAGAGAGAGCTTTGTTTAAAGGTGTGTTAAGACTCACAATTCTACGCAGCTGAACAGAGAGCTGTTATCATATGAATAAACTCAGTGATGTTTAAAAGTATCACACCGCATACAATAACTCTAATGGTGTCTGGGTTGTGGCTGGAAATATGAATGTTGCAGCCCTAAAGTCACGTCAGCGGAAAAAAAAAAACATATGTATGAATGTATTGCATATTATGTTAAAGTAGCAAAGTCTGTATATATGGAGTCTAACTGAATGGAAATACAGGGCACATTCAATGTATTCAACTATTAATTACTTATAACTTATCAGAGTGGTTTTTGATAAAACTCTTATTCTGAGAGAGAAAGAGAGACAGAGAAATCTGAGAAACCCATAAGTAGAGATAAAGAGTCTGAGGGACAGCCCGAACCCTACTGACCTGTTAACCCCACAAACCTCACTGTAAGTAGGTTAAATATATATATTGTCTATAATAATTTTTTATTGTTGTCATTTTGTCATTGTTGTATTTTTTAGTTGAATGCATGCTCTCATATTTAATTCAGTTACCTTATTTGTTTTTGATTATCCACTTTATTATTATTTAATTCTACCTTTGTATGTAGCTTGTTGCGTGTTTGGGGCAGTAGTGGCCTAAAGGTCAGGGATCCGGACTTGTGACCGGAAGGTGGCTGGTTTGATACCTGGGACTGGCAGGCCACGACTGAGGTGCCCTTGAGCAAGGCACCTAACCCCAACTGCTCCCCGGGCGCCGTGGATAGGGCTGCCCACAACTCCGGGCACGTGTGCTCATAGCCCCCTAGTGTGTATGTTCACTAGTGTGTGTATATGTGGGTGTTTACTGCACATATGGGTTAAATGCGGAGGTCAAATTCTGTGGTGTGCAAAACACATGTGGCTAATTCTAGTTCAAAATTCTAAAAAATCAAAAATTGACATGCTCTGGCAATATAGTTTTTAAGCCAGTTTATTTAATGGAACTGGGAGAGATAGACAGACAGCGGGAGAGAGAGACTGAAGAGAGAAAGGCCTATAGATAGATAGATAGATAGATAGATAGATAGATAGAAACAAAGAGAAAAGTGGGGGGTGTAAGCGAGAGACAGTGAGAGAAGAATAGAGAGAGAGAGACAGAGATGACTGACAGTCCTTTAATTGCTGCTCTGGCCTTCTCTCCACTGGGTGGATATCATTTAAATTTCAATTAACTCCATTCTCTTATTAACATCGTATAATAATAACCCCGTCAGAAAAGGTCAGCAGTCTAAATCTTTTACAATCTAGTTTTATCTGTCTTAAAAGTTTGGGCCTTTGCAGCTTTAGTGTCCCGACTCATATTTAATGTTTGTAAAGTGGGCAAAAGTGAAGAGAACACTGGCCTTAAACTCAGGTTTAACAACCTTGTTAGAAAAAAATTATTTATCTACCTACAACCCTTTACAAGGTACGAACAAACAACCACAGATCTTGTAGAAGTTAAAAGTAACTCAGCTGTTCATTGGAGATGTGCAAGTCTCTTTGTGATTCCAGTTACTGTTCCCACATTTCTGTTTGCCAGGTTAGCATGGACACAGAAAGATAGAAGTTACTGAAATGGATGGAACCTGTTTCTTAATTATAGTCATTTTTCTTTTTTTCATGTTTCATGAACAATATTCAATAATAATCACTGAAGATTTATAGATCCATTTATTTTTTACAATGTTTGAAAACATGAGCTGCTTATTAAACTATGTAAAAGTTCAATGATGAATGCAACAATAGAAATGCTCCAGAATTACTTGTAATAGACGTTTATTATATGAATGTACATTAAAAGTTAGGTTCCTGTGAAGTTTGTACTTTGCGAATACAAGCTTCTGTTCTGAAAGTGTATCACACAGCTCCCGTACGTCATCACATGGAATATTAGTGCTGTTGTGGAGTAAACTGCATGTAAAGTGGCTGTTGATTTGTAATACGGTAGCAGGCTGGTGCCAGTGGGGCAGGTTACAGCAGAGTGGCACTTTGATTGCATACTGAGTTTGATTTCAAATCACACACTTTTCAGCAGCCTCGCTGACGGGGGGGCTTCTACTTTGTCGACTGAAAAGCTGTTTGAAAAGGAGCCTGGCATTCATTTATTCATTTACATCTCCAACAGCCGTTCCTCCTCTCACCTTCGCTCTCTTTCTCTCTTTCCAGCTCACTCTGCATAGAGATGACCTCTCCTCTGAGAGGTTATTATCATGTAAATGTCGCACTCCCCACCGGACCGATGCTGAAAATACCCATAGAGATTAGCATCTCGGGCAGGCCACACTTGCTGCACCTGTCCCTTCTCTCATTCATTCCTCTCATCCCTCCATTCTCTGGCTCAAATTTGCCAGCTTCCCTCCCTCTGTCTACATCCTCACGTTACCTGGTCTGAGCAGTCTGGGTGGCTGGCACATGCGAGGCTGGTGAATTAAAAAGACCGCCTGCAGAAGCGGAAAACAAGGCAGAGAGAAAGAAAGCAGCCACAATTTGTGCAAAATTAGATCCTAATCACAGTTTCAAAATAATGTGACGCTGTGGGGGTGGTTTTATTGGATCCAGTTCAGATCATTTTAACAATCTATAGCCAAAAGTCAAACATAAACGTCTGTCCTACAGACAGATTAGAGTACACTGAGCAGTATTGCTGCTTCTTTACACTTGTATGGGGTCTTCCAGCTTCATCCTACCCTTTAACGTCATTCACAGATCTTAAAAGATTGTGAAGTCTTATAATGTGAGATCAACCGCTGTATACTTCAGTATGGAGGCATCTGCATAACACTTTGTCAAGAATGTAGAGGATCATGCTAAGGTATATATTAAACTCTTTAAACTTTAATGAATAGATTGTTAAAGAACCATGTTTGGAAATGTGAAGAACCTTAAAGGTTAATGGAGCAATGTGTAACTTGGCGCATCCTGTTCTATTTATATTTTAAACCAGAGGTCACTAATAGGTGGGCCGCGGTCTGGGTACGGACCCAGTCGTGGTTCAATTCGAACCCAAACTGATAAACTATTGAGAAGGAATTAATTTTGACAGTGTTTATTTTAAGTGCAGAACGTTTCTTGTGTTTACGGTATGTGGGCTTTGCGGAGCAGTAAACTCACAGACCAATCACGTGAGTTGTAAGATCACCAAAGGCGTTCCTCAGCCAATCAGATCTGGGCAGATTCAGGAGTGCAGCACACACACAGATTCTCAATGTGCCACATTGAGAATAAAGTGAGTCAGAGAATAAAGCAAGTTGGAAAATAAAGCGAGTTGGAGAATAAAGCGAGTCAGAGAAAAAAGCAAATTGAAGAATAAAGCGAGTCAGAGAATAAAGTGAGTTGGAAAATAAAGCGAGTCAGAGAATAAAGCGAGTCAGAGAAAAAAGCAAATTGAAGAATAAAGTGAGTCAGAGAATAGAGTGAGTTGGAAAATAAAGCGAGTCGGAGAATAAAGCGAGTCAGAGAAAAAAGCTAATTGAAGAATAAAGCGAGTCAGAGAATAAAGTTAGTTGGAAAATAAAGCGAGTCGGAGAATAAAGCGAGTCAGAGAAAAAAGCAAATTGAAGAATAAAGTGAGTCAGAGAATAGAGTGAGTTGGAAAATAAAACGAGTCAGAGAATAAAGCGAGTCGGAGAATAAAGCAAGTTGAAGAAAAAAGCGAGTCGAAAAATAAAGTGAGTCAGAGAATAAATCGAGTCGAAGAATAAAGCAAGTTGAAGAATAAAGCGAGTCGAAAAATAAAGTGAGTCGGAGAATAAATCGAGTTGGAGAATAAAGCAAGTTGAAGAATAAAGCGAGTCGGAAAATAAAGTGAGTCGGAGAATAAATCGAGTTGGAGAATAAAGCAAGTTGAAGAATAAAGCGAGTTGGAAAATAAAGTGAGTCGGAGAATAAAGCAAATTGAAGAATAAAGCGAGTCAGAGAATAAATCGAGTTGGAGAATAGAGCAAGTTGAAGAATAAAGCAATCAGAGAATAAAGCAAATTGAAGAATAAAGCGAGTTGGAAAATAAAGTGAGTCAGAGAATAAAGCGAGTTAGAAAGAATAACATGTTCTAAAAAAAGAAAAGTCGATGCCAAAAAGACTTTTTTAACCAGGAATGGACCGAAACATATGTTTTTTCTTCTCACAGGCAGCTCCAAACCAACATGTCAAGATGTGAAGTTGAGTTAACAAGAAAACTGTACGTTTTATTTTCTTTTTCCATAAATAAGCGCTTTATTCTGCACTTTCATAGCATTCTTGTTTTTACTTAAAGTATTATTTGAAGTTTTATGAATGTTTAATTCAGTTGAGCATTTAAATCAATAAATATTGTTGAAAAATACTGAACAGTATTTGTAATTGTTGTTTCAGTTGCTGATGGCATAAAGCTGATAGAACTACTCGGCTACTTCAGTATACAGGACATGGCACTGAATCATAACATAGAAATTATGACAGTCCAGACCTTGGCCTGAAGAAATCTCCTCTGACGGGACCTTACTGAATTCTAATTACATACATAAACAAATGCGGGGGGCAATATATCACCATAAAGTTGTGGTGTCCACCCCTATGGCAAGACCCAAGGAAATGCAAAGTCTCTGCCTCTTCACCAATCTAGAAGAAACATCGCACGTTCAGGATCAGACTTCATGTTTTACACATCTAAAGCTGTATCTAGTGCTAATAAAGCAACATCACTGCTTTGCTTCTGTTTACATTATTGGTTTTATTGCTGATTGTATTCTGCGAGAGCAGCCAGTGGAGGTGTCAGTGGTTATTCGCCAAGAGCTTCAGCCATCAATACAAAACTGTTCCTTTCATTGACTAACTGTCCTTAAATGATCGAGAGAGACAGCTTCAGCATAGTGCTACAGTGACTAACAATCATCTTTTGAGATATAAAGTGGTATTATGGGACAGTGCAGGCAAGGACTTGCTGGTCAGCATATAATTCCAGTCTAATTTTCATACCATCAAAACTGATATTTATTCACATAGTATTAATAACTTGATAGAACCTTTAAGTGAAAGCTCTAATGCTACATTCAGAAGTGGGAACTGAAAAGATTCTGACTTCTAAACAATTCATTTAAACAGCCATCCAACTAAAGTCAGGGTTTCTTAAGAGAAAACATGGTGGTGCCATGTAAGACAAGACATAATAGGATGTTTAAAGCTTTTTAAACAAATTGTTAAGTTTTTCTTTGTGCTATCTATGTGTGATATTGTCAAGGTGGGAAGTAGGAGGTTTAGAAAGTTCCCCGTTATCAAGACTTCAGCATATTACCAGTAAAACAAACATTTTGTGTACAACATAGACCCAAGCTAAGAACCATTTAGTAATCTATATATTAAGAGTCAGTATCTGTATGTAATGTACAGTATCTGTACTTTGGGATTATTTGGTTAAGGGCTTATTTATTTGTCATCTGTATTCTTGCCCTTAGTGTATATTATAATACAACAGCCAGTTACCAGATACAGCATGCTATAGTCTTTCAACAGAACATCCTTTAACATCGCAATTAATGCATCCCATTAAAGATTCCTCTCCCAGTATCCATAAAGGGCCTCCGCATCACTAAATAGGGTATTATCCAATAAGTCAATTGTGAAGGCACACTGGGCTCATATAGCGTTTAAAATTCCGAAGGGAAGCATGCATTAACCCTACAGAGAGGCAGTTCAGATTCACGCCGTAAAAAGATATAGCCAATTTTCACAAGGTACCCCACAATCCCCACTGGACTCTACTCCTAGGTTTGCAGGCCAGATTGGCCCTCTCATCCTCTGCTCAACTCCCCCCATCTCTCTTTCTCTCGCACCCTTCTTCTTGTCTGACAAGTTTCCATGGAAACAAAAGGGTAGGGAGAAGACCCTAATGAGTGCTAGGATGGGCCTCACAGAGATGAACGCGTACACTACATCTTATATATCTCACTTTTTCATTCTTGCTCTCTGTCTCTGGCTCAGACGCACGCACACTCTCACTCCTTCTGCTCATTTGGACTGATGCATGGTGGACTATATGTGGTGTAGTGGGATGCAGTGTCTTTGCCAGCATGGATGGATAACGGGGTGGAGTGGGCACAATGAACTTTGAGCAGTGAGATGCTTTACGCAGTACATTCTTTATCATTCCTAAATGGTTCCTAAATGGTTCCTGGCTTGGGGTACTATTTCAAAATATTAATTTTGGAATATTAACGTTTGGAATTCTTCTTGTACCTCTCATATAATATGTGATGTATACTCATTTTTAGCATGAATCATGTTACACAGAATTTGCTGTTAAACAGTTATTCTTATGTACTTTCAACACATTGAGTAACTAGAATTATATTGATAAACATGCGGAACATTTAATCTCACTATTTCTTAGTTCTTCAGCTCACTATTATTAATTTAATATATGAAACCATTAATCACCTTCAGCAATGGAAACTAGGATATGAGTACATGCTCTTTGCAGTAATTTATTATGCCAATAAGCTTGTTCCCCTATATATGAATAAAAGAGTGATGTACATTTCAGGATGCAAATAACTGATCTATACTGAACCTACATATGAAAGACTCTTTAACCCCTTTCTGTTAACCTTGAGGTAAAAAAAAGACAGTAAAAAGGGATGAATTCCCCCCGCTGTGAAAACAGTTCACACCTCTTCACACAGACAGCTGTGCTGAGATATAATGGACAGCAAAACTGCAGTTTTCACCATGTCAAAAGACGTGTATATAATGTGTATATACATTTAAACACAATAAAATCACTTTTATGCATTTTCTCACGTGATGACAAATAACAATTTGCACACAGCTTTGTAAATCATATGCATTCCTACTGAAATATGTATTCATCAGTGTAATTAAAGAAAAAAGGATATTAATTGAAATTGCACTTCTAAAAGGGTTTAAACTACTGAAGCACTTACAGTATATATTTAACTGCTGTTTCAGAACAATTGCTCACAATGTTTTCTACATAACTTGAGCTCAGGAGCTCTCCTATACATTTCTTCATTATTTATCTAAACCACTTGCGGGGTGCTGGAACCTGTCCCAGGCACTCTTGGGCAGAAGGCAAGAAAACACCCCAGAGATGCTGCTGGTCCAACACAGGGCACACACCCCCCTAGGGGCTTGTCTTAAGACTGTGGGATGAAACCCATACAGACACAGGGAGAACACACAAACTCCACACAGAAAGGACCCTGGTTTGCACGGCCAGTGAATCAAACCCAAGCTGTTCTTGCTGTAGGGTGACAGCACTACCCACGGCACCACTGTACAATACAAAAGAGCATCAAATAAAATCTCTTTACTTTAACAGGCATTGCAAGTACAGGTAGTTTTTGCCCTCTCCTGTGAAGTTATCATCAGTTAGATAATTGAAAGATGCTTGTTTTTCTTTAAACATCTACAGTATTAGATCAATCTAAGTTGGTGAACTAATAAATCTATGTGGTAAAACTAAGTCTGTCACAGGACTAAAAAGATTAATTGTGATTACTCACATGACTTTGTGCTCCTAATTGTGATAAACCACAATTTTTAAGTATTTGTGCAAATTTCATAGATTTACTTATTTTAAATGTTGCACTGCTTTGCTACAACCATAATATATTCTTTGCACACCTTAACAAGATGTGATTTATGATAGTAAAAGTGTGTGAATGCAGTTTACACAGTTCATTGACATAAAGGGCTGTAAACTAGCTATGATTCTTCAGTGATGTCCAGCAGTCACCGGTGTTTCTGTTAGCTCCAACTCTTTAGGTAGTTTTGCCCTCTTTGTTTCATAAAGGTCATATCCTTGTGATGACTGTGGCTTCAGTTGTTAAGACAAATTATGCCTTCGTCCTCCACTATGTAAATCCTCCTGCAAGCCGCGGTTACCCATTTAGCAATTGCTACCATTAATTTGATGGAGGTTGTTTGTTCATTGTCTTCTGAAGAACACTGGGCGTACTGAGTCACATATTACAAGGGATAATCTATCTTGGTGTTAAGTGTGTTTTTGGTTACCATGTGATATTATAGGCTGGATATTCTCGGTTACTAAATAAATTCAGCCTAACAGTAACTACTAACAGCCTTAATTCTGTCAAGCGAACGTTGTGGAAAAGTTTTGAAACTTTGAACTTCCTGTTCAAGAGGCCTTTTTCTATCACTCTCCCATTTGAAAAAGATAGAGAGAATGCAGTCTGGCACACATTCAATCTGCAATTTGAACTACTGGCTGGTTAAAACTCCTCCTTACACTCACAATTTTGCCGTTCACACAAAGAAAACATCTAATAACAGACCTCTAATCTCTCTATCTCAGATCAGTGTACATATCAGACAGCAGTGGACTAAAAAACACAATGACAAGACTAAAGCAGCACTTTAATTGATCAAATGTCTTTAGAGTGAGACATTTTTAATATCGGTTCGGTCCTTTAAGACAACTGGCAACCCCAGTTGGACATGCACAGGTGTTATGCAAACAAATGAATACATGTTTCTATAAACCTGCTATACATAATAAACTACCTAGCTAGCTATACCTAACAAACTAGGCTACAGCATTTGTGTTCATAATCCAGCAGAGTGCTACAGACTGCAGCATTATTCCAGGTAACCAACTTCACCTCACTGTTAAATATCCATGACACTGAATCAGTCTGCTACAGTAAAGGGACATGAAAGATGCTGACGGTCGGTGCACAGGAACATAAAGAAGGAAAATACGGATTTAAATGAAAGATTCAGTTGTTTAAAAATCATCCCCTTTAAAAAAGTAAATGAAACATTCACTTTTTTTGGCACCTTTATTTTTAAGAGGGATGCATGATTGCTAAACTGGGGGTTCTCAGAAGAAGCTTAGACTCCTCTGTCTGTCTGTTGTTCTTAACAGCTGCACATCCTTTCAGACCATCCTTTCAGTGAATTGTCTTCTCACAGTGGAAGGATGGACACAAACACCTGTGGATTCTTTCAGAATTTTTGCAAGAGTGACAGTTCTGTACTGACAGTTTTGACAGTCTTACGGGTTTCTAATGATCGTTAGGGGTCTCATTTTTTCTCCAAATCTTGTAATCATTTGTGAACTCCAGTTCCTCTTCGTTATGCGAGTGGATTATCTTATATGCAACTAGAGAAAATGGAAATGTTCTGGAAATGAAATAAATGAAAGATGCTTCTTTGCACTTTTGCAGAGCTCTGTACGTTGTAAAACATTAATATGGCTTTCACCCTGTGCTCCCAAACAGCTTCACTTGTGTTCACAGCAGACTTCATGTGCATTTCCTCTTGCTCTAGGCACACTGGGACACCTCAGTGCATTTAGAATCTCAAATGCTTGTTTGTAGTGTCAGGGTCACTTACATTGCACAAAACTCCTGCTGAGCAAACATCTGCCAAATCTGCATGCAACACATGGGAAACCTTTCGGAAACTAGAGTCTGATATCCTTCTGTCTTCCTTCTGTCTACCTCTAGTCCTTGCTGTGTGCTTTTGTCAATGCCATCAATGTTCCCTGTGCTCTAACGTCCCAGTGGTCAACAAACAGGACCATCAGTGCATTGACAGTGAAGAAATCCAATGAATGGGCTTACCAGGACATTGAGTGAAGCTGCCTTGTAATTGCCTTGGGTATCATGTGTTTAAGATGTGAACCTCTAGTCTTGAAGGGTGAGATGTGGGTGTTAACAGATCTTAGAGAATGTGCACTGCCTGACCAAAGAAGTTGCTGTTTAGATTTAAATAAGCAAATACTTAAAGAGCCTTTGGTTGAATAACTACAGCAGTGATTAATATCTTTCAGCAGGCAACAATTCTTTTAATTCTTTTAACCTCAACAGCCCTGTCACAAGAGGTATCCTATGGTCATGGAAAAGATGTAGCTGTACTTTAGAAGGGTGAAATTATTGACCTTTTCGAAAAGAAAACAATTAAGATGGATTGACTGGAATTAGAAATATTTAGTCTTAAAAATTGTTAATGACCGTGATTGGAGATCACTTTGTGAAGTCAAATTGTAAAAAATGGACAGTGGAACTCATGGCTGGTTTATAATATGGAAAGTAAAAGTATGTAAAGGATTTTAGGATTGGGACTAAACAGCTGTAAGAAAACCAGTTGTAAGTGAGGCTAGTTTAAAAAAAAGACTTCAGTTAGGTAAGGTACATTAAGATTGGACTATAGAGCCATGGATCCCCCTTCATGTGGTCTGATAAGTCTGAGTGATAAGCAAGTCAAGATAAGAAGAGAAGCATATGAAGTATAGTAATCATGCATAGTACCCATGATACTAGCTTCTAGTGGCAGTTTTATGATCTAGGCTTGCTTTAGTTGATCAGGTCCAGACTAGCTAAATGCACTAAATGACCAGGTTATCCCATCAATGGATTTTTTCTTTCCCTGCCAGCACGGACATATTCCTGGGCGACAATTCCAAAAATAATTTTGGCTCACATTGTGAGAGAGTGGTCCTGACCATAACCCATTGAAAGTATTTTGAATTTGTCATAAAAGACTTATGTTAAATTCTCCCGTTGTCAGTGCACGACCTTGCAAGATTCTCTGGATGGAAATAATGTGGAGATACTGCAGAAGACTGTCAAAACGCAATGAATGTATGCCATAAGCCAAGTGAAACATGGTCAAACAAAGTACTATCGTGTGCAACTTTTTGTTGGCCAGGCAGCCAAGAAGCTGCTGTTACAACTAAATGTAACAACTTTCCAATTTAAAAGAAAAAAGAACAGTTGTTTACAGCTGGAACATTAAAAAGCCATATTAAAATGATAAACAGGAAATTTCAGAATCAACAATTAAGTCAAAGTGCAGGATGCTTTTTAGCATTATACGATTAACTAAAGGCACATCTTAAATCTGCAATCCATCAACAATGTTTAACCATTTCCTTTTTCTTTCCTGTTATTTGACTAATAAACATCATTGGTGGACTGCATATACAGCTCAGGGGTACAGCGGCTCTGTATCTATTGCTGCAGGTCTTCAGGTTTGGGTCCCTGCATGGCGCACAGAAATAAGATTAAATGTCAGAGCTCTACAGATTCTATTATCTCTGCCTTTCCTCCATGCTCTGTTATTGCACTCTCAAATAAGGCAATAATCCTGAAGATGTGATGAAAAGATTATATGTCATTAAAGCTCCCTCTTCTAGATTAAGGTTAGCCTTTATTGTTGTGCTGAACCCTATACTCTGGTGATTCTTTTCAAAACCTCGATGAAAGTGTTCTATGTAATAGCAAAAATAATGTTCTCTGCAAGAACACATAGAGGACCCCCAAAATGATTCCATTCTGAGCTTCTTTCAGAGTTATTGCAACATGTTTGCAGAGATGAACATGAGCATAACAAAGTTAGTTATTTTAAAGTGCCTCATCGACTGATAAATGTTTATATGGCTGCTCCAGGAACATTTCTGTTCTTCTTGTGTATATCACATTCTCTCATATTCTCATTTAGTGTTTGCTTGGTTTAAAGCACCTGCAGGCTGAGTGCTTTTGCAATGGCTCCTAACAATGTCTGATTGTAAACACATCTGGTCTTCACCTATATATCTTCAGGTCTGATTGGAGTTCAGTATACCAGGACTATAGGCAAGGCCACCTTTGCCATGTGCAATGACTTTGACCAGTCAAGATCAAGTCCAGACTAAAAGAGGAAAGACTAATTGAAGACCAGGGCAACATTGTGGCTGAGCCTTAAGCAGTTTTTAACTGCTGTTCAAATTTCTTGGTCAAATTGTTTGGAGTCATTAAAAAGTGAGTTTTACTTCTACAGATTCATTCAAGACAACAAGATTTATGCTTGGAATTATTAATTCCATTTTGCTGTATTGTTGAAATGAAATTACATAATAAAAGACAGTTTTTAATTATGAATTACATTTGCATTGAGCTTACATTCTGTGTCTGAATCTGCACCTCATATATCATCTCTTATTATCAGGTATTAAATGTTTAGATTATAATTTTCCAATTTAGTCAGATGTGAGTAGGTTTTCTAAGTTTTTCAGAGAAGTATAGTTTGTACAGAGTTGCTTAGCCATGAGCCACTGTGTGTTGGTAGCATTTAAAAGGAAGTCATTCATTTAGGCGGTAGTTTGGTCGACACTTTTGGTAAGACTATTGACCAAGGACATATCACAGGTGTCCAAAGAAAACCAGGTTTCTCCTTTTTTATGATTTTTAGTTTTCTACATAATTTGAACTTGTGATGATCGGACCAATAAAAATGCTTCAAACTGCTTTAAACAAAACATCTTTCCATCAAAAGTGAGGAGTGTTTTTGCCCTCTGCTGTAAAGCTATAATTTTGTTGATACTTGATTTTCTTTGGATATACTGCATCCAAGTAAAAAGCTAAAGTCTGTATTTGAGTACTACACCACTACAGTGTGACATGCAAACAGTCATATATTATTTTATTCAATAAGATCAAGTTTTGTTAACTGGTTTTTCGGTTACATTAAACAAACATGCTCTGAATTTGAATTTAAGTGTGTCAGTCAGTCACACATAAGCCTACAGTTCTTGTAGTAATATATTATTATCTGCATGCATTTAAATCAGAATTTCTTACAGGGTAAACTCTGATGGAGCGATAATGTACATGATGAGACACATGTGCAGTCATGCTGGCAAAATTTGTTGCTGAAATATTTAATTAGTTGCTGTGAGGTTTTCACAGGAAACGCTCAGGTATAAACCAAAAGACCCATGATGTTTATGAAGCTGTGCACCAAGCAGCTCAATTTAATGAAATAATGTTTACAAAGTAACCTTCTACCTCCTAATTTTTATAAACATAATTTAAATGTTTATTTTGCTATAAAGAATTTGTAAGGGACTTGAACTGTACAGTAAGCTAACTGTAATAAACACAAATGGTCCCTCCTGCATTCTGCTCATTACGAGATCAGAGCACTGCATTTTGGTTGTCATTTCAGAAGGATATAGAAATAGTGTCTATGTGAATAAAGGAAGAAATATCTTACGCAAGGGGAATAAATACGTTAAGGATAGTTCTACACAGGAAGCATCAGGTGGATATGAGTTTACACTCTGTAATTACATCACTGACTACACCTCTAGGCTACTTTCGACACTTCCCCCAATGTGTGATATTAGAGTGTCTACCCTGTATGTGGGGGAAGAGGAGTGGGTAGGAGTGGTGGGGACATGGAGGGATGTGGGGAGGGCATGATGTGGGGATCTGACTTACATGAGGCGAAATCTGGATTCTCTTTTTGTATTTTTGAAAATACTCTCTCTTTCTCTCTATTCAATCTGTAGCTTGTAAGTCTTTGTGTGAGTGTGTGTGTGTGTGTGTGAGTGTGTGTTGAACTGTTTGTCTGTGCAGCAGCTGTTGGTTTGAAAACTATTGGATGATGAGGCTCTACATGAGTTCAGGCTGAAGTGAGCAGGCTTCACACTACAATAGTCACACTGTCCCCAGGGCATGGAGCCAGACACACACACATACACAGACTTGAACAAAACCCCTGATGAACTGGAAGGAAGCCCAGGGGAGAGAAGCTGTGGGGACCCAGCATACCGCCCCCGTCAGCCTTTTAATACAGTCCTGAATTATCTAGAACATTTAACTATTGCTCCTTTGCTTCATTTACAGCTTGTGTGAAACATCTTAAACTTTGTTAAAGACAATTCATATTCCCTGAAGCGATACAGTGAAAATCTATCTGTCTGTCTGTCTGTCTGTCTGTCTGTCTGTCTGTCTGTCTGTCTGTCTGTCTGTCTGTCTGTCTGTCTGTCTGTCTGTCTGTCTGTCTGTCTGTCTGTCTGTCTGTCTGTCTGTCTGTCTGTCTGTCTGTCTGTCTGTCTGTCTGTCTGTCTGTCTGTCTGTCTGTCTGTCTGTCTGTCTGTACTTCACACCAATATGAGCTTCTTGGTCTGACCAGCAATAGACATTTCAATTCATACTAAGTGGGTGTTCAGGGGGGATGAACTCAGGACTCTGTTTAGGCCAATGGAGTTCCTCCACATCAAGCTTACCGGACTGTTATGGATCTTAATTTGTGTGACGGGGCATGTTGGAACAGAAAAGGGGCTAGCATCAGACCATTATCCTTCATTCACCAAACTCTACTGTTGTCACAATGCACTCTGGCATTCATAGCATTCTCCTGGCGTCCCCCAAACCCACATCTGTAATCACTCTGCCAGATACTACACCAGAGAACATGTTTCTACTGCTCTAGAGTCTAGAGCCTAGTGGCAGCATGGCTCTGTAGACGTGTAAGACCTTAGGCTTGTGTTCATGAAGCTTTTTGTAGTGATCTTCCCTTCAGAAGCAAGTTTGATGCTCTGTAGAGAGTGATGCAACATATAATGGGTGATATTTACACAGCCACCTAATCTCTACAGGCCCACTCAGTGAGTTTCCATGGTCTACCACTTTGTGGCTGAGCTGTTCAATTTATAGTTATAGTACATGCACTTAATCTTGCGACCTTGCAATCTACCAATACTGATGTTCTCTCATCTTCTCTTCTACATAAAATACATAGTTCTTATGTGCTTCTGTATACAATTGCGTTGTTTAATGGATTTTGTGTGTCTATTTGTGGGAACAATTTACTGGGCTTTGCTCTGAAACTGAAGCAAATTTGCTGTTGATATGGCATACACTATAAATGTCATCTTTGCTTTGCATCGCTGTTTTCTAAGCTGAAAAAACACACGAGATTGCACGCATATTGCACGCAGCACTTGCACTGATTTGAATGAAACTGAATTGAATTGTTTATCAGTCTGGCTTAAGTTCACCTGCTCTTCCTTACTATACTCAAAACAAAGCTCTTCATATCAACCTTCAATTTTGTATGGTCACCCTTCAGCTAAATAATCAAAGCTCAACAGACTTTTCACTGGAATGGGGCTTAGACACTATGTCCCTGAGTGTGCTGTGTCCTCTTTGTGAGGGAAAAAAAAAACTATGTTAAGACAAAGCTTCTTTTGTGTTTCTACACTGTGGCCTCTGAATCTCTCTGTGTTTGATCCACAGGCTCTGATCTCGGCAATAACTCAACAAACTGAGGATGGCGCTGACGCTGGGTCTGGCCTGTGCCTGATCACAAACACTGAGTCCGTGCCATCTGCCCACACGTCGCCCTCAGCGCTGTCCCCAGCCCAGAAAGGAGAAAGCAGAAGACAGAAAGAGAGCAGCAGAGCTTGAGAGAGTCCTGCCCTCGTCTGCGGACGCCATGGCTGGGAGGTCGCCGCGGCAGCGGGGTCACGGACTCTCCTGGCCTGTCCGTCTCCTCCTCCTGCTGCTACTCCTGGCCAGAAGCCCTCAGGCTCTTGCTGTTCCTGGCTACAGCACCGACTCCTCCAAGAAGGAAATTACTATAGAGGGGGACTTGGTGATTGGAGGCCTGTTCCCCGTGCACCAGAAGGGCGACGGGATGGAGGACTGCGGCCGAATCAATGCCCAAAGGGGCATCCAGAGGCTAGAGGCCATGCTGCTGGCTCTGGACGAGATCAATCAGGACGACAGAATCCTGCCTGGTGTAACGCTCGGCGCCCACATTCTGGACACATGCTCAAAAGACACTTATGCTCTAGAGCAGTCACTAGAGTTTGTGCGGGCTTCGCTAACCAAGGTGGACGATAGCGAGTATACCTGCCCGGACGGATCCTACGCCATTCATGATGACGTCCCTCTCGCCATCTCTGGTGTGATTGGGGGGTCCTACAGTGATGTGTCAATACAGGTACAGCTTAAGTTCTCTAATAGTGCAAGCATGTTGTTGCATGTTATACTCATTCTGCATTACCCACTCTGTTTTACACTTGATCATATCAATCCATATGAAAAGAAAAACTGAAAGGGTTTAGCTAATGTTAAGCCTAAGATTATCAATTCACAATTCACAAGTTCTCTCCAGCTCCTATGGGTCTATGTGCAGGCTGATTAATACCATTATTCTACTTATTCCATGTCCCAGGATGAGTAGCTACACTGTAATTTCTCGTCCCCTAAAAGTACTCTCTGCCTTGTTGCCCCACAAGCTCCTGCTGCTGTCTTGTTTTTATCCAGTCTTATGTTTTAGGTCTAGCAAAGGAAAAGCACCATGTAATAGTGATGTATATGTATAGTTTATTCCATTTACATTTATGTCTGTATAAAGCTGTCCAGCACACAGTGTAGTACATAGTGTTAAAGAAATAATAGCAAAAAATGACTGTTTTACTCCAGATGCATTCAAGCGACCAAGATATGTCTGGTGTTTGAAGTATCTTCACGTTTGATTGTAGCTAAGAGGCTACTGTTACTAATAAGTTATAAGAAAGCTACCTTGATGGCCAGTGTTGTGTAAACCTCTCCAATGCTTTTGTGCATGTAACTTTTATCAGATTACACTGTTGGCTGTCAGTGTGCAAAATGCTTGACTGTGTTGAGCTGCTAGAGAGCAATGGAGGGGTAAAGGTGAAGGAGTGAGGACCACCCACTATAAAACTATCTAGATCTCTCTACAAAGATGGCTGTGCTGAGAACAGACGAAACAACTTTAGCATTCTTAATATAAAGAAATCTGGCTGTTGCAATGAAAAACAGCATTTAAAAACTAAAAACACATTTAGAGCTGTGAGCTCATATATGAAGTTCATAAATGAAGTCAAGAAGTCCAGTTTTCTACCTGTTTTGAAAATTAATTACATCTTTATTGAAAGATATTTATGTTATATTTTATATTTAATGTTATGAAAGGACACTTAATTTAGACATAATTGTAATCCCAGTGCTAACTAGAGAGTTATTAGCTTCCATAGCTTAGCTATATTAACTACATAAGACTTAAAGCTTCAGAGCAAAACTGAACATTAAAAGGTCCCTCCCTAGAACATGTTCCAGTTTAAGACTTTTGAAAATATGACTGATCAACTTTCACTTGTATTGGCTTAGCATTCGACCAGGAGCCTTAATATTTAAGTAATGGAGTCTGTCCATCTCTGAACATCAAAAGCCAAACATCTTGGTCAATTAAATGTACTTTGGGTAAAATTACATGTTTTGCCAAACTACTTTAACTACTAATATTTAATTTGATGATAAGCATTTTTTCTGATCTAGCTCATTAGAGATGTTTGGGAGGACTCATTAGCACGTAAGGCCCCAGTAGGGAATAGCTGCACCTAGAGGGCTGTAATAAAGACAGCTACAGCAACACTATACCCCGTTTCATGCTCAAATAATCACTTTTCAAGTCATATAATAAAAACTTCCATAATTGACTGTTATGTCTGTTAAATCCCAGGTTGCAAAGACATGCAAAGTAAATAGATTTAGTATACAAACACCATGCAAATAAGATAAAGCTATTTACATGGTGGAGACTGGATACCTGTTCACCATATGCTCAGCCCATCCAATTTATTGTCAGCCATGTGGCGAACCTCTGTCTTCTCTGACAACTCGTGGTGGTGAAGAGGCTGTCAGGAGCAGACGTGCTGCAGATGTTGGCTTTAAGGAGAAATGATTGGATAAATGCTGACAGCTTGATTACTCCCAGCTCTTCTTTCTTGGTGTGAGAGGAAAGAGAGAAACAGAGAGGTAGACTTGGAGAGCTGGAGACACTAATTATGTGACATTGTGTATTCTGAATGCACTCCAAGACAACTTCCTCAGACAGTAAGAAGGGTAACATCTTTCTCCACTCATTTGCTCTTTACAACATTGGTTCTGTATCCTTCAGTAATCCTCACATGTAATATTTGTGTTTGCTGTTTACTTAATCAAAAAGTGTCCCCACTTAATACTGGTCTACACTTAACTAATTATTTGACTATATTAGGCTAAAATAAACATTTCCACATGTTTGTCTGGGACGTATGGGCCTATGAGCCCAACCTGGGACCTGTAGACCTGGACTGTAAGAAATCCTTACTAAGGATATTTTATTTGGCCCATAAGAAAGATTCTTATTTTTCTTTGTAATTTTTATGTACATTTTATTTAAATATATTGTGTAATATAGAGTAAGAAAATTCTATGGCACCAGACATCCACCACTGACTCCGATGCAGATGGAACAACGCATATGTAGCTAGCAATTTCAAGATAATAGAGCATAACAGGTGGTAGAACTCCAGACATAAGATTTAGAGACCACTAGTGTAAATAATATTATTTCACTGAAGGCAAAGTGCACTGCATGTAAGGAAATCACTGTGATATTTAAAGTTTCTCCATGTATATCAATGAAAAGCTGATGTGTAGCTAACTAACTTCCTTCTTTTTAGCCCTCACCACAATTATTATAAAATGTTTGGTCACCCCTATTTCTTCCAAAATACTATTTTTTACTTTAGACATTTTCCACTGCCTATTTGGCACCAGATAACTGAAAGAGTGCTTTATCCATTGGTTCCACTCTTGTGGCTCCAGATTAGTACCAACAAGACCTAATGGTTCACAAAGGTGTTGTACTCTCTTGTCTTTGGCAATACTTGCAGCTACTGATGGGGAAGTGAACACTGGATGCTTTGGCTTTGAAGCATTTGGGAGTTACTGTTGTGTCAAAATACTTAGAGTTGACTCTTCAGATATGTGTTTGCCATTATTGGCACAGTTTGACAGATGTGTGTGTAATGTAGGTAACCAAAGAAAGAAGCCTACTACAAGCCTGCCTAACATTATCTAAAGTTCTAAAGATTTTTTAAAGATAATGTTTCAAATTAAAGTTCAAAGTTTAATTTAAAACATTATCTGTTTTTAATCTAAACTAAAGTTTCTATTATAAGGTTGTCAGGGCCACAGATTTCCATACATGATATTTTAGAGAATGTTATCGTGCCGTTAGAAGAACATGCTGGGAATAAAATATTAATAGAACATTCATAGAATGTTTTTAAAATCAAAAGTTTATAGCTGGGTGGCTGCTATGATGCCCCAGTTGTGCTAGCGCATTACAGCCCATAATTTGACTTCTGAAACTTTGTACATTTACAAATTTACATTATATCAACATGCTCTGTGTGATCTGCTTTAAATAAAGAGGGGTCGAAAAACAGTTTACAGTGGCAGAAGTTAGGAGCTGACTCCAGTAAACCTGGTGCAGCACTACTAGCAACTGAAACAATTTAGAGAATTCTTCACTCTTCCAGGTGAAGATAAAGTCACACTATTTCATGACCAGTAAGTGCACCACAGTGTAAACTAGGGTGAAGTGTTGATGTGCTGTTGGCTGTTTTTGAGATTATTACTTTGCAGGGTCAGTGCAAACATTTCTATTTATATCCAAGACATGTCCAGGCTTGAATCTTACTAATATATACCTCAGAAAGTCAGAGTATAAGGTAGCCCAATTTAGCTAAAAGGTATGTAATTTGATCTATTGTGTTAAGGGGGAATTCAACCCAATTTTCTTAATGAGATGTAAACAAACTCATTCAGACTGTTCTAATGCAAAGAAACATGCAGTCTTTGATTTCTTTACAGTGGTGTAAAGACCAGAACCTACATTTTAATGTAGAACACATCCTCCACCATTAATGGATTACAATATCACAAAACCACAGTGATACAATGTGCCAGAATGTATACATATATATGAATAACCATTTTACATCATAACTTTCTGTGAGGGAGCGTTCAGAGACATTAAACTCTCAGACGCCTGGTTCACCCGCAGTAAGGTTCTCTTAAATTAAGAATTTTACATGAAACCTCGCTAAAGGATTGTGTTGACATGTGTGTCTTGGTAGCTAGCCATATTACATGCTTTATAAAATAAACAAAAACACATTTAAGTATTTTTTCCAGTTATTATGATACTTAAATCTATATCACATATAAATTAAATATAAATAAGTTTGAATTGTAGGTTCAATTGGTTGCTGTTTGTGTTATATTTATACATGTATGTATGTATGTATGTATGTATGTATGTATGTATGTACGTATGTATAAGCACAATCATCAGTGCTGATGATAGTTGGCTACAGCAATGCTGATAAGACAGATCCTCACAGCGCTGTGTAGTTAGCTGCCTGGTATCGCTGTCTTCCACTGCGGTTCTGTGGGCTGAAAAATAGCAAAAAGATTGTTGTGTAAGCTTCAGTTAGACAATGGGGCAGTGTGTGTGTGTGTGTGTTTGTGTGTGTGTTTACACAGAGAGATCCATGGCATCTTTCTCTGGGCTTTAGGAGCATAATTACTGCAGAGCCTGAACACAGATGCAGGGGTGCATTAATAATGCAGACAGAGAGAGAGAGAGAGAGAGAGAGAGAGAGGGAGAGAGAGGATATCAGCGAAGTATCATTTAATGATTATACCGAGGTCCTTCCTAACTGTCTGTTCTCTTCTCCTTTGTCTTATTCGCTCGTCCGTTATCTGTTCCATCGTTTCTATCTCTACTGTCTTTCAGTCTCTTACAGAAGATCTCTCTCTCCATCTCCCGCCCTCTCTGTCATTAAGAGGCACTCGTACAGTGCTACTGGAGGATCATGCTGCTCACTTGTTGGCTGAAACTTAGTGAGCTGCAATAGCTCACTCCATTAAAGCACATCCCACATCACCGGGGATTTCCTGTTACTATGGCGATGCGTATCACTTAAAATCACAACATCATGCTCCTTAATCTTTTATGTCCACATACATACACGCGCGCAAGTTTATTCACTCTGTTATTAACCAAGCGGGGCCGACTTTTCTGAAGCTTCTGGCTTCTGCGGCTCCTTGCTGCTTTATTGCTTTATTTATGGATGAATGGGAACGAGGGGGTGTAGGGGGTGAGATTTAGAAAGTGCAATCAGTGCAAAAAAAAAGACAGTCACAGGGTGGGGGTTGATGAATGAGTTGTAATTTCAGATTAAGGATGGTCTGGGGCTTGTCTCATAAAAAGTACATGTCCTTGGGTAGCAGATAGTTTAGGACCTTCTCTGCCAAAGTGCTTGTCCAGTCACACTAGCCACTTCATTGGGTGTTCACAGAAGCTGGCCAGTGATGATGTACAATTTGTAGCACTGTGCAAAAGTAATCCACTTTTCTACAGTTGCAGACTGTAGTCCATCTGTTTCTCTGCATATTTTGTGAGGGCCCCATCACCCTGTTCCTCTTTACTGGTCATGACCCCTATAGGACCTACACAGGGCAGACATTATTAGGTTAATGGATCATTCCCAGCATGTGGTGGTGTTGCGTTGAGTTTTTAAACATAGTGCCCATTTATTACACACTCCCACATTGTTGGTCCACAGTGTAGATGTAAAGTCAGAGACAGTAGCTCATCTGTTGCTGCATCGTTTGTGCTATCAGAGGACACTGCCCACAGGACACTGCCCTCAGGACACTGATGGGCAATTCACAGTCCAGCAAGAACACAGGTGTTTAAAAACTCCAGCAGTACTGCTGTGACTGATCTGCTCATACCAGCACAACACACACTAACCCACCACCAAGATGTTAGTGTTACTGCAGTGCAGAGAATGATCCACCATCCGAAGAATACCTGCTCTATGGTGGCCTTGTAGGAATTCTAGCCACTGAAGAACAGGGTGAATGGGAGCTAACGAAGTACACAGAGAAACAGATGGACTACAGTCTGTCATTGTAGGACTACAAAGTGCAGCTAAAAGGTCAGTAGAGCAGATAAAATGCAGAATGAGTGAAGACAGAAAGAACTTATACCTAATAAAGTGACCAGTGAGTATAAATACAATGTCATGGTGTGTCCACCCTCGCTTTCATTTTTTCAAAAATCTCCAACAACCTCCACCTTTAATCTATTTAATCATGCTGATGTCTTTTGTTTATTTTTTTCTTTTCTCATTAACAACTTCTTGACAGCTACACATTCTTTCAGACTCTTTTGTCACTGGGGTGGTCTCCTGGATATCTGTAGATAGTTACCGTACCATAACCTATTGTAATTGTACTTTTTAAGCTGGTTCGACTCTGTACACATTTTCTCTTTTCCTGCCTTTTTGTTTTATTGTTCTGTTTTTAAATATCTGGTAATGAAAAGGTACAGGTATGTAACATGCCACCGGGAAATACTTATGTAAGCTTTGGGAGCTTAAAATCATTATTATGCCTTTGAGGGAACATTTACATTGTTTGTATACTGCTTAACAAAAAATGATATATTTTTTTTCAATTTTAAATACTGCAGTTAAAGTGATGGTATAAATAGTAAATAAAATATTTAATCAAATATAAATAATCAAATAAATAAATTATCCGCTGTACTCTAAATGCGGTACCTAAGACTTTGGTTATGGCGAGTTCTTTTTTAATTTTGTACTGAAGCTACGAGATTAATGTAACTAAAACCTCAGTACAAACAGCATTGTGCAAACGGCATACCTTAATCAATACACTCTTTCCTCGAACTAAGTGAAGCTGACTTGCTTATTCCTTATAATAGATTGCAAACTATTAACTATATAAATACACTATAAATAAACTTGACTGACTGTTGTATTCCACTGAGCAATTTATAATGTAATAGATTTGTTTTTATTTGAAGGACTACACCTACATACATTTTCACATTTGCTTTCTCTCTCTCTCTTTATAGTATAGTATGCATACAACAAAACGAAAAAAGGTATTTATGTGGAAACGTTAGGAAAGGGTCATTTACATCTGACAACAACACACTGGCACAGTTAAAAGCTTGTGATAGATTATTTTGAGCTATGTTAGCAAGAAGACTGGCACGTCATCTCTTCAGCAACACATTACAGTGAATGTAGTCATTTTAGCTTTCATATAAGCTGTGAGTCCACGATTCCATGATTAGTTGGCCATTTGTGTCCCACTGATGTTACATTTACAAATATGTGAGTAAAGGTATTTTAAACTTAGACCAAATGTCCTGCTTGACCACGTATGTACTTGTTTCAGATAAAGAAATTAAAATATTAATAAAACTAAGTACCCAAAAAATCTTTTCCCACCGTACCTAAACTTTACTCTACTCTACTCTAGATCAGTGTTTTACCACACGGTCCACATTTTTGCTCCAACCTAACACATGGACCGTATACAGGGACCAAAGGACCAATACGAGAATTCACTGCCTTATGTAATCACTCACATATTTGAATGTGTGAATTTCTTATGAGTTGTGTGTTGTGTCTAGATTGTAAAAACAGGTTAGGGTTTTAACTTAACCTAATTAGTATCTGTGCTGCCTTAACATTTTGACTTATATGAACATGAAATAAAAAGTTTCTGGGCATCAAATCACAAATCCTGATTCAGTCATGTACTTTTTGAAATTTAATTAACTCAAAATTTAAAGGCAGCATGGACACTAACTTTTTAAAGTTAAGCCAACTTTCTTTTTTGTAGGTAATTTGAGTTTCCCACAAAATTTAATCATTCATAATACCTAAACACATTCACTCATCTCAAATATCTGTCTTATCCATCTCTGTTAGTGCAGGGGTTAAGTCTGCTGGTACGAGTCCGGCTGCAGAGGCAGGTCAGGTTTGGGCCTGAATTTCATACCCAGGCAGAAATCAAAAATAGTCTGTGTTTGCTTTATTACACTTCTTGCTTGGCTCCAGTGCTAGGCTAGTGTTAACATGTGTCTGAGCATTCGGTCCACATTGCTTAATCAGCCGTGTTCAGAATTGTGTTAAAGGTTATTCTGTCTGGTCTCCTTCTGAGAGAACACACCAGGAGGTCGTGTCTGTCCGTGGGTGAGAAGAATTATCGCTGTCCTCCCTAGAGAAACGTCCGAAGCGAAATGTTCCACCTCTTTATTGCCATAGAGACTTGACGGTACCCTGACTGGCCTTTTATTGGATGTGCATGAGTCTGAGCTGTTGTTGACCATGTGTTCCAGCTGGAGATAGAGCCAAACATAGACAAGGGATGATGATGTTGTGTGGCGTGTTTGTGTATGTGTGTGTTAGCAGGGTTCATGACGTTAGCAAAGGCTCTGTTCTGTCACTCCCATCTGCAGGGGTACAGGGGATCTGTCACACATCCAGACAGAAGCTCCATCTCGTTCTCTTGAACAAAGGTTTTAGCACTGTTGAGGCCGTCACTCTGCTCAGACCAACACTAAGAGGCTTATAGCTACAGAAAGCTGACAACAGAGAGCGTGTAAGGTAGTAACTTGGTGTAACACATTACTTGATGTTGCTCATCTAAAGGTCATTCCAAAATTCTGCATCACATGATTGTGCATATGCAATACGCCATTAGCAAAATATCACACCATCTGCAGCTATGATCTGTGAGGATCAAGGACATTAGGCAGATAGCACAGATGAACTTCTAATAAATCAACACCAGATTTCAGAAGTAAATCAACTTCTGCTTTCAGTTCCCATCAATAAGTTCAGTCTGACAATTTCTGTTAATCAGGTTTAGGATGCTGTGCTACCCAGGTGTGTGGATTTAAAAGGATTATATCAAATAGCAGGCGTTATGCTGGTGTAGTGGTTAGCACTGTCGTCAAATCCCGGGCCATTCTGTGTGGAGTTAGGATGTTCTCCCAGTGCTTGAGTGGGTTTCCTCTAGGTACCGTCCAAAGACCTGCATGTTAGGTTGATCGGTCACTCTAAATTGCACGTAGGTGTGAGTGTGTGTTGGCCATGTGGTGTACTTTGGCTCCATCCCCCCATGTGACCCTGATAAAGTGGAAGATAATGGATTGATGAATATATTAAATATCAAAATGTAGATGCATAGTGATTTTGGAATCATACTGGCATCAGCAAAAAACTGCATAGTCTTTTTTCTGCAGGACGCATGACATTTTTCTCTGCAACTCTCTGGACTCTCTGTTGAGCTGCTAGTGAGCAGTGGGGGTTGAAAGAGTAAGGAGTAAAACCATCACAATTTCCCGCATCACACCTCTCCACTGCAGAACTGCAGTTTTCTTGATGTTTGGAAAAAGACCACAATAACAGATAACATTTAAACACAAATTGTAAACCAATAAAAGGGACACTTGCTTGCCCACCTGTGAGGACATTAAAGTTACTGCAAAACGTTATAGCATAGTTCAATCTAGGGACCTTAAATAATCTGAGGGTTTAAAGAAATTGGACACATTCAATTTGTTTTAGATTTTACAATATTTTAAACAGATATTAAATTATGTATTTATTGTAAATCAAAAAGCAGAGCAATTATGTGATGCCGAGTTACTATTCCTGCATGCCTGTATTTGATTTATTTGATTTATTTTACTGCATCTGCAATCATATAGAAATAAAAGTTAAATTTTACTATAATGCTGATCCAGGTATAGTGCTAATCCTGCAACCAAGCTCTTTATTTTGATGCAATTTACCATCTTGATTTTGGTTACTTTTGGCCTGTAAGTAAAACATTTATGTATTTTTTTAATAAATTAAATATTTATTACAGGTTTGCTATTAGCAGGATGCAGAGGAGACCCAGATATATCCCTCATTAATAAATTAATAAAGTGTGAGTATCGTCTACTTCTGTACTATTGTATATTGTACAACATCTTAATATCAATCTTGGGATTTATTAGTTTTTTATTTGACTAAAGGAAAGAGCTATTCAAAGCAACTATAACTTCTTAATGTAGGAATTGTGCTGGTTGTCTTTTGTGTTAGGCACACATTGTTTCTATGACTGGCTATTACACTGGCTATTAGGCTGGCTGTTCTGCTAGCATAAATATTTCTGTGTTGTCTATGTTAAAATATTTCTGCCAGAAATCAATTCTATGCTCAGTTTTTGTTTTGAGTGAGAGACATGCAGTATTTTCTCATGAAGTTAGAGATACAGAACTAACGTGCCAGGTTTGGCACCCATTTACTATTTCACATCATAAAACTACTGCACAAAGCTGAAGAAGGTAAAAGCTTCTGGTGTGTTTGAACCTGAAAAGAGACACTGCTGTGCTGAATCTTCACTCCAACAATGATAAGAATCTCAAAAATCAATGACAAGTATCTCCAAAATGACAACTTTTCAGTAGAGGGGAACAACCTAAATTATTTTTAATAGAAATTATTTTGGAGCGCTCGCTTTGGCCCATTCACCATAAAATTGTCACACCATGTAAACAGCAGCTATTAAATGATGATAATGGACAAAAATGAAAATATGTGTTTTTTTTTGGACAGTGACTAAATGTATGCAATGGTCTGATGACAGAAAGTGGTCCACATGGAGCAACAATTAGTTATTTAGTATCAAGTAGTTATTTAGAGTCAAAAATAAATAAATAAATAAATAAGTACAGTTTCTACCCAAGGCTATACTAAGTGTCTATAAGGTATGATTAGCAGTTCCATTACAAAAATCAATTTTCAATTTTTATTTTTAATTTTTACTCAATGTGTTTCAGCTTCTGACTCTTAGTGTGACTCTCACTGATGAAAGCTTATTGTGAAATGTTTTGAGAAAAGTGCCATGCAACTTCTTTTTTGCTAGATTTGCAAAAGATTTGTGAATTCATAAGGTAGCTTTGTCGATCTTACACCCCAGGTGCAGTCTTTTGCTCTCTTTTTGCTATTTCGTATTGTTGTTGTTGGCGGTAAACTCTTCAGGGGTCCAAGATTCATTATTATTAATTCATTACATAACTTTGTTCTCTATATATTTCCCGTTTGAACACATTGTAAACTCGCTGATGAAACTAGGATGAAAGGTATTTATCAAAAGAGCTGAAACGAATGCTACAAAATACACTTCTATATATTTAATAGTCTTTCATCTTAATCCCTTCTAAAGACCATTTGAAGTCATTTAAGCCCCAAAGCAGCACACACACTTCTCTTAAGAATGAAGAAAGTGTTTGCATTGTGGAACATAATTATTATTTATGATTACTAAGCACAAACAAACAAAAAATGTGGTTATTAATGTTTAATCAAACCACATGCTTCTTGTAACACATGCCATCCTCTGAAAAGTCAACAAACAATATTGCTCAAGTGTCTGTCTAATGTCTGACTCAAATCTGTGATCGATGTGTAAAAAACATTTAATGCGCATCTAACATTAAACATGTTGTTTGATGTGTAATGAGGTAGTCATTCTAAGCATAGTACCTGCAGAGGTTTATGTAGTGGATGACCTCAGGCTTTACATCGATCCACAAAATTATTCTATGCTGGTCTTATTGGATTCTGTTGATCACAAGATTCTAATTCACTTAAATACTGGGTCAGCCTCTCAGGCACAGTTCTAGAATGGTTTTAATCATATTTAATAAATAGACAGTTCTTGGTTTTGCTGGGAAATCATTCATCAAAGAATGTAACATACCATGAGAGTTCCACAAGGTTCAGTTTTAGGGCCTTTTCTCCATGTACATGATACCTCTGAGCAGGGCTGGACTGGTAATCTGGCATACTGGGCATTTGCCCAGTGGGCCGACAGTCCTCAGGGGCCAATGCTGTTGTATTTTTTTTTCTTCCCCTTTTTCTAAGAGACCGGCCCACAATTTAGAGGGGGCAGCCCATTGGCCCATCTTTAATATAGACAGTGGACTGAACCAATCAGGATATAGGATGAAAGCGGCCTCACCCTTTCTCTGCATGGTTCGCTGTAACTCCGGCTAGTTTCAGTGTTGAGCGTGTGTGTTCAAGGAGGGGCAACATGGAGAAACCTAAGCGGCAGAAAGAGGGTGTGGAGAAGTTACATGTGAAGAGATTGAAGAGTGTCGCTGTAGATGCTGGAAAATGTGCTAAGATCACAGACATGTTCACTGCTGTAGCCTCCATGTCCTCTGTGACAGCAGTGCTCCAGCAACAGCAGGTTGTAGGTGAAGACAGCAGTAGTGGGCAGAGAGAGGAGCAGCCGGAGACACAGGCTTTTGACAGAGAACCCGAGGGACAGACTGAGCGGGAAAGTGTAGTACGTAAGCAGGTAGTAACGTTAGGATAACACAGCGACTTTGAGGTGATGGAGGTAACGTTAAAATAGCAAACGCTCAAGGCTGAGAAGTGTTGAATGAGCAGCAAGTGTCCATTTTAGGCTACATCATACATTTTAGATATATAGGCTAAAGGTGTGTTGAAAAGCTGCATAGTAGTTTGAATTTGTAGCCTCTATGCTGCAGTTCAACATGTTTTAAAAACACTCAAACAAGTGAAATAACAGATCTTCAAACTGCTAAATGAAGTATTATTATTAGCATGCCCACATCGAATAAGAGTAAAACAAATCAAATGCTGATGTGTTGAATGAGTTCACAAAGCAGCCCTGTCTGTTTATAGCCTGAAACAAATGCATGTTATGGCTTTTTAAAGGAGGGAGCATCTTTTAACCTGAAGAATTAGAACTGAGCTGCTATATCAGGGAAATTCAGAAAATACATATGAGTAGACAAAAGTGCTAAAACTACAGTATGTATAAATTTACTTATTTGCTTTCCACAATGGTTATTTGATAGGCTTCTAAAGTAATGATTCACTGTAAAATATGATGCTGTTTTTATTTGATAATTATTATATGATAATAGTAAAATACATTACATCGCAGAACACATACATAAATTACTGGTCGGCTGGGCTCTGCTAATTATGACGGGCTGGTCTAAGCCAAAAATGCCAGGGCCGATTTTCTGTCCCAGTCCAGCCCTGCCTCTGAGTGATTAGGAGGCATGATGTTAATTTCGTAGCTGTGTTGATGTCATGCTATTGTTATACATATCCATATCCTCTGATAATCAAGTGTGTTATGAGTGTTAAAAAAAAGGCCAAGCAACCAACAAACTCCATAAATGTAAGTATTACAAATTACAGTAACTGTTGGATTATATCAGATTAATGTCGCTTTGATATTTTATGGTCCTTTTCTTCATAACAAGCATAAAAATGTTTAGTAGCTGGTGTCTCCATAGTTAAAACTGATTTGTGCACTACAATCCCTTAAAGGCATATGATACCATACATGTAACAAAGCCAATGTTTAGCTAATTTAATTTTATTAAGGGTGAAATTAACTTCTTATTAGCCAAATAGTTGAATTTTTCAATTCCAGTTCAGAGGATAGAATGTAAAATTCTGCACTAATTAAGGTGGAATGTGAAAACGTACCTCTCCTGTAAAATCACTGTAGATTGGCAGGTTTTACTTACAGAGCACAGCTAGTAACGTGGTAGCTAATGGAGCAGTGTTCTTTTTTATTTTTCTGATGACGTACTGGATTCTTGAAGGACTGTCAAATTTTGTAGGAGAAGGTTCCAACCACTACCTCTTTTAACTCTGTTCCAAGGGGGAAGGTGATATTGAAAACAAAGAGGAGGGGAAAAATGGACCTTAAACTTTTTTTAAAGCTCTGACAGACCTTAAAACACCTGCTTACATTACAGAATGTCTCTGTGTTTATGTTCCAACCCATTATATTAGATTTGTAGGTACTGCAAACATCTTCTGCAATATACAGAAAACTTGGGGGGACTTCTTTCACTTTTTCTAAACTGTGAAACTAAATTCCACAATTTATTACACAGTCAAGTTCAGCACTCACATTTTATAAACATTCTAAAACACTTTTAATTAATTTTATTTAATAAATGTTCTACATCTTTGTGGTATTTATCTTATTAGCGTCTTATCTGTGTTATTCTCTTATATGGTTTGAGATTAATTCTCGGGTTAGGGTTACGGTTAGGGTTAGTTTCTTCTAAAACTATCAAGGTTTATCACCTGTCTGTAAAGCACTTTGAGCTGCTACTGGTATAGAAAACTCTATATAACAAACAGTTTTAGTTTTGTGGATATGTATAGAGAACGAGCTAGCATGTGTAGAAGCTTCTGGAAGGTATGAAGACAAATCTTTCATATGGAAATGCACAATGACATCAGAGGGTGGTAGAGAAAGAGTGTGAGTAAAGTAATCCAACTCTGTAATTCAGTAAGAGTAGTATATTGTCGCAGCCTTCTCCACATCATTGGAAGGCAGCAGCTGCCCTTTACGCTGCATGAAAACCTCCCGATGAATGGAGCAATAGAAATGCCTCACAATTGCTTGGAATGAAATATGGAATAAAAAATGAAGAAATTTGCTCCTTTCTGTATCACGGGAGCCGTTGTTTCTCTGTGGACAGCAATGATATTCAGTATGGATGGATCATATTCTGTGCATGGTGGATGATTGATTTTCAGGTTGGGATTTGTTTATACAGCATCATTACAGCTCTTAATCATAGACATAATAAAGCATGACATTGCATGACATTCTGTAACAGATTCCAGAAATAGCTTTCTGTAACAGTTTCTAGCAAGAGCTTTCTGTAACAGTTTCCAGAAATATTTTTCTGTAACAGTTTCTAGTAATAGCTTTCTGTAACAGTTTCTAGTAATAGCTTTCTGTGACAGTTTCTGGTAATAGCTTTCTGTAACAGTTTCTGGTGATAGCTTTTTGTAACAGTTTTTTAGTAATAGCTTTCTGTAACAGTTTCCGGTAATAGCTTTTTGTAACAGTTTCCAGAAATAGCTTTCTGTGACAGTTGCCGGTAAAAGCTTTTTGTAATAGTTTCTAGTAATAGCTTTCTTTAACAGTTTCCGGTAAAAGCTTTTTGTAACAGTTTCTAGCAATAGCTTTCTGTAACAGTTTCCAGAAATAGCTTTCTGTAACAGTTTCTAGCAATAGCTTTCTGTAACAGTTTCCAGAAATATTTTTCTGTAACAGTTTCTAGTAATAGCTTTCTGTAACAGTTTCTGGTAATAGCTTTCCGTAACAGTTTCCAGAAATATTTTTCTGTAACAGTTTCTAGAAATAGCCTTCTGTAACAGTTTCCGTCATGTGACAACTATTAAACTATTAAACAACTGTTACAGAAAGCTATTACTAGAAACTGTTACAGAAAGCTATTGCTAGAAACTGTTACAGAAAGCTATTTCTGGAATCTGTTACAGAAAGCTATTGCTAGAAACTGTTACAAAAAGCTTTTACTGGAAACTGTTAAAGAAAGCTATTACTAGAAACTGTTACAAAAAGCTATCACCGGAAACTGTCACAGAAAGCTATTACCAGAAACTGTTACAGAAAGCTATTACTAGAAACTGTTACAGAAAGCTATTGCTAGAAACTGTTACAGAAAGCTATTTCTGGAAACTGTTACAGAAAGCTATTACTGGAAACTGTTACAGAAAGCTATTACTAAAACTGTTACAGAAAGCTATTACCGGAAATTGTTACTAAAAAAGCTATTACCGGAAACTGTTACAGAAAGCTATTACCAGAAACTGTCACCGAAAGCTATTGCTAGAAACTGTTACAGAAAGCTATTACCAGAAACTGTTACTGAAAGCTATTACCGAAACTGTTACAGAAAGCTATTACCAGAAACTGTCACCGAAAGCTATTGCTAGAAACTGTTACAGAAAGCTATTACCGGAAACTGTTACAGAAAGCTATTGCTAGAAACTGTTACAAAAAGCTTTTACCGGAAACTGTTAAAGAAAGCTATTACCGGAAACTGTTACAGAAAGCTATTACCGAAACTGTTACAGAAAGCTATTACCAGAAACTGTCACCGAAAGCTATTGCTAGAAACTGTTACAGAAAGCTATTACCGGAAACTGTTACAGAAAGCTATTACCAGAAACTGTCACCGAAAGCTATTGCTAGAAACTGTTACAGAAAGCTATTACCGGAAACTGTTACAGAAAGCTATCACCAGAAAGCTATTACTGAAAAGTGTTATACAAAGCTTTTACTGAAAAGTGTTATACAAAGCTATTACTGGAAAATGTTGCAAATACACATGATACTTTTTTTCTGTTGTAAAACATATTTATATATGTTTATTTTTAAAACATATATAATCCATTTATAGTGGAAACGTTCATGGAGGCTGTTACATGGTAAAAAAAAAAAACAGATCGACCACCATAATTTCATGAATATGTTGGTTCCCTGATCATATATGCTTCTCTATAGTGTATCATTATATTTACATATATATAATTTTTCTGCTTTATAATTAATTAATTAATTATTAATTAATTATAATTAGTTGCTGGATTTATAGCGTGTACGTCTGCACTGGTCTGCCAAAACCTACACAAGGTGTCCATAAACATTACCAAGAAAAGCAATGCATTAGGCTCCATGTCAGACAGAGAGAGAAGGAGAGAAAAGGGAGGCACAGTGCTGGAGTTTTATTAGAGAGATCCTCTTTTTTCTGTCTAAGCGGGTCATTTCCACCTGGCCGAACATATCCACTGCCGTTGCCAGGCAACCAAACTCTTCACACCCTGATGTGGTGAATCCTGCTTCACTGATAGGACACAAAGCTCACAGCACTGAAGGATTCTCTTCTATAGGATCAGCATCAGTGTCACACACGCTTCTGTGCATGGCGTCATTATTATCGCTGGAGCTGTTGGTCTCTGTGTTTTTGTCACTAAATCCACCACACAATAAAGAAATGCTGGGTTTCCTGTTTTCCTGTTTTTTCAGTTTTCTGAAATATATCTTGGACATACAGATCCAGGAGAAAATACTTTAATTGTTATAAAACTGTTGTGGTGGTGTGGTGTACTAATACATTTGTAAGTATCTTTGGCACTATATAAATATATTATTATTATTATTACTACCTTATCATTATCCTTATTGGTAGGGACCTGAACTTTATAAATATTCTTTATATCTCATTTACAATAATGGTTCTTTAATGATTCTTAAAAATCACAACATTACTAAAATTATCAACAGAATATGAAGAGTTGAAAAGACTAGGAAAACTGCCTTCTGATGAAGTGTTTTGAAGGTGGGAGGAACTTTGAAAAGCTGCAACTGTTTTGATGTGGGTACTTGAGGGCAGACTGTGCGAAATGTTTTTTTTTTTCTACTAACTAGTGAATTCACATGGAAGCCAGAGAGCTAGCACTACTCCTAGGCAGCCTAATATCACATCTGTGTGTATTAGCCTCTACATCAGTGACTATATACTATCAACATTTCATTATCACAGCAGGGGTGGGGCGGGTTACATGTTCCCAATTGTTGTTGTGTGATGTACTTGCCTAATGGGATGCAATGCTGTGCTACACAATGTTACTTAACATGTAATATATTAATCATATATATTAAAATATATTAAACATTTATGTTTATTAATATACTAATGTCTCTTTTCTAATGTTTTCATTTTACAGTACAAGGTAGTTTTGTACAGCTTTGTCACTGGAGTGGTGGCTGAATCCACATTAGTGTCAGTGGAACAGTGCAGATAAGACCACCCTGCCTTTTACTCCCCTACTGCCAAATTCACAGGCAGAATGTTTCGCTCTTTTAAAAATGATTAAATATCTTGTGCTTTGTGTGTTTTTTGCTTTCTGATCAGACATCATTCCTGTCATCACTCACTTTATATATCATTTAATGTGTGTTTTTGGTATTTTGGTGTGTTCAGACTTCATATGTGTGTGTGTTTAAGCATGTGTTTGTACGTGTGCTGTTGGTTGTGTCTCGTCCTGCAGTGGGATTAGAGAGCTGCTGCAGTAGGGAAAGTCAGAGACGGTCCACAGGGACGAGCAGATGGGCTTTTCATGTTGAAAAAAATCATGACATCACCAAGACACACAGCAGCCACAGCACAGTCTGACTGAGACTCTCTCTCGCTGTCTGTCTTCCCTCTCTCTCTCTCTCTCTCTCTCTCTTACTGCTCTTTCTCTCTCCCCTCATTCTGGCAATCTCTCTCTTCCCTATCTATCACTTCCCTTACTGTCTCTGTCTTCCATATGTCTCTTCCCTCTCTGTCTCTGTCTGTCTCTCTTATTCTGTCTCTTCCCCATCTGTCTCTGTCTGTCTGTCTTCCCTATCTGTCTCTTCCCTATTTGTCTGTCTCTTCCCTCTCTCTCTCTGTCTGTCTCTCTTCCCTATCTGTCTCTCTATCTTACCCCTCTCTCTTTCCCACCTTCTCTCTCACTGTCCCTACATCTCTTTCTTCCATCTGTCCCTTGCTCTCTGTCTCTTTTTGACCTTTCTCTCTCCCTCTTTCCATTTTTTCCATTTCTTTTAGTTTCTGTCTTTTTCCCTTATTCTCTCTCTTTCTTTGTCTCACTGCCACCGCCTCTTTTTTCTCTCTGTCTCAAATCTTTCTTCACCCTTCCTGTCTTTCATTAACACCCTCCCACCCTCTCTCTTTTCTTCTCAGTAAGACAACTATTAACTCTAATCAACTCAATGTAATTACTCCAGATTTCACTGACCGCCTTATTTACTCTTACTCAATCATTTCTTTAACACTTTTACTTGTACACAAGTGAATTATCACAGTAGTAGATGTGATTCAGTCTGCTCTCCTGTCCATTAGTTTTTTTTCCATTTACGTCCCTCATATTCTCTTGCATCTCCTTCAATGTGCAGCTTGCAGCTTTTCCTTCTCCAGCATCTCATTCTTTTCACTTTGCCCTCACCTTCACTGCTCCATTAACCTTTTCAGCCTTTCCTGCCTTCCTTACTTCTGCAGTCTCAGAGCAGGTGAATTCCCTGCTGCTATCACAGACGCACTGTTAACACAAACCTGCAGTGTAGAACGATAGCAGGGTGAAATGCATTTATATTCTGCTACAAAACCCATTCAGGTGCACTGTATCACTACCTAGCCTAGCAAAAACATAGAGGATAGAGGATATGACAGAGAATCCTGCTTTTCTTAGCCTACAGTTTGGGGATTGGAGGTGGAGGGGCGTTAAAAAGTAAAGACTGTGAATGGAAGGATGAATATGTCACTCCTTAGACATTTAGTAAATAATAAGGTTATACACAATGAACTAAGTCACTAATAAAACAAACTCAAAAGATGGAATAAAATACCTCAAACAAAGTTTAAAAAGATTTCAGAAGAATCACTGGAATAGTACAGCAGGTCCTTTGTTCTTCTTTGCAGGAGGAGAATGTTTTCCAGAGAAGACACTCACACATTGGGACAAAAGATGCTTACATTTTATAGTTAATTATGAAATAAATATCAAACTATCTAGGAAAATAGGCCCGCAGTCTGCTATCAACAGGAGGAGATGCTTATGAAAAAGCTTGATGGCCACAGCTGTATAAGTTGTGAGGTGTTATGTTGTGACTGAGGCTGAACACTGGCCTGCGTGTTGGCCATGGCAATGAATTATCGGTGCTTGAACAAGGCATAATAGTGGCTGCCAGATGGATGGGGATGCCCGCACAATTATAGTTGTGCGGGCATTTAACATTACCACCTACAGTGGACAGTGCAGTGGTTGCCTATGAGTGCTGAATGATCTTGACCAGTGGTGTTTGGCTAGAATTGTCCATGTGAGCAGACAAGCAGAAATCACATCCACATTAAATACAGGAGGCCCCACATGCATGGGTATGAACGCTGGTTGGGTATTAGTAGGTATTGCACGTATGCAGTATGTAACCCTGTATTTGTTGTCTTCTCTATAGGTATTTCTGTCTTGCTAGGTTTTCCTAGGTATAGCACTTGTACCGTATCTAACCTTGTATTTTGTACCTATAACCAGAAACATACTCAACATACTCAACGAATGACAATGCCTGGCCAATGCATTGCAAGCACATGGCCCTTACGTAAAGACTCACCAAAGTGCCCCCTAACAAGTCTAACGAGTCCAAGATGCTCGAGTACGGAGGGAAAAATGCAACTGGTTAACTATATATTTGGGCATCTCAACATTGGTAGGGACAAAGCAACTCAAATGCTCAGATGTTGGTCAATTCCATCCTTCTAAAATATTGGTAGGGACACGCACTAATAGAGTTCTAGACAGGGTTGCTTTTTACATAAGTACCTGGGGTGATTGACAGAACATGTCATGCCGTGATAAGGTTATTTAACACTAACAGTAATACACTAACAGTTTTTAGTATCAGTATATTTTTGTGGAATTACTGGTCTTACCTGCCAAAGAACAGCATCCTCTGATTAACTGCTGGCATCACTTTGCTAAAGTTCCTGTAGATCTCGCTGATACTTCTGAAAATGTGATAATTTGCTGTTTTATTGGATTTTAGGCTTTTCCATTCTTACCATGCTTTTTCAAAAGATGGTGGATGAAAAATCCACTATAGAGAGAGCTAAGGAAAGAAATTTATGCAGGAGTACTCCTTCAAGTTAAAAATCACTCATAAGAAAACAAACCGAGCCTGATGTTGAATGTAACAAATTGGTCCAAAACCACATTTTGTCAGGCCTTGTCAGTTTAGGGCTGGGCAGCAGGCCTCTAGTTACTGCCCACATCTTGCCAGTGTTTTGTCAGCTCTCTCCCTCGCTCTCTCTCTCCCACCCTTGTCTGTCTGTATTCTCCACCACTGTGTATGTGTCTGTTTCTCTCTTAGTAAAGTGTCAGTGTGATGGCGGTGCATCGCTGAGGAGCTGGAGTAGGTGACAGCATGTCACTCTATGACTGCTGAGTGTATGAACGAGACACGAGTAGACTGTCAAACTTCTTTTCACTGCCTTGTTGCTCTTTGCCCATTTGCTTTCAGGGGGATCGCTTTCCTTCATGAAGGAAGTGTGGCCCTGCATGTGCATGTAAATGTGAAATACATACTATATTCATTTTCATATGTCAAGAGTATCTCCTTCAGTTTAAGAGTCATCCTCTTTCCTGGAATAATCCACTCAACTTTCCACCCACAAATCCGCGTAACGCTCTTGTGCTAATTTACTTGATTGAATATGAGGCTGTCAGCTAGACGCAGAGTCTATTAGAGGAGGTATGAGCTCCATATCTAATGTGTTTAAGCCACTCAGCGCCATACAGCACAATGGAGAAGCGGCCCAAAACTAATCAGCATTAATCAATTGGACTGAATTGCGTCTCTAAGTGTGATTAAAATTCTTCTTGAGCTTATATTGTAGTGTTACAGTGTTCATAGTTGCGAGTCTTTGAGCGCCACAGAAGATTCAAAGAACTCAGCGTTCAGAAGCACAGCATCTTTGTTGTGTTCAAAATGTTCCACTAATCACTGTTCTTAAAAAAAATTGCTATAAAAAAAACATTTGCTTCATTGTGTGTGAGTGTAAAGAGCCTTTACAGAACCTCCACATATTTTAGGTTCTAAAGAAATGAATATAGAACCATGTTTCTATGGCAAACGGTTAATAAAAATGATATGGGAATAAAGAGAATGCCATATTTTTCTGTTGACTCATGTTTAAAAACAGCAACAATAACATCAATACATTAATCATGTAAACAATGTAAATAATGTACCGCAAACAACAAATGCTGTAAATCTGTACTATAATTCCAATGAAAAAGAATTACAATCACTATTGTGAACACATGGTTCATGTATATCTACACTGGTACTGTACAGCTAAAGAGTAGAGAAAATGTAAATTCAAAGCAAACCAGACATAGAACTGAACACATATTAGTAATTGCTGTGAAAGTCCCTTCAGTTGCCAGTACTTTACTGTACACAATTATAGGTGACGTTCAGTCACTGAAAAATCATGGCACCATCGACCCACTTATATCAGGACCTGCTCATCTGTAAACCCTGGCAAAGCAACATTACTTACTGACAAACAAACTAACAAACATTACTTACTGATTCGCCAACACCACCTCCCACATAAACATCCTCAAAGTCATGCATGTACTTTCCATTATGTTTCATGCATTTGAACTTTCCATAGATATAACAATTTCTTTTTATGAAATGTGGAATTTAAAACAAATATTTTTATTGAGATGTTTGTATTTTACAGGAATTTACTGAAAATGATATAGCAAAGTGTTAAAAGTTGAGCAACATCTTCCTATTCAAAATATTCAAAATACATCAACATGCTGTAATACGAAAAAAACAATATGTTTTTGTAACGGTTCTGGAAGTAGTTATTTATTAAAGGTCTATAGAAGGCAGTGAACACCATCACTGAACATATAAGACGCTGTGATTTCAGGCAGCACTACCTGTGCTTGGGCAAGACTTGTCACATTAAACTTCTGCTTTTAAATTTTTTCTGTATCATTTCAACACAACAGCTGCCCTTTATATCCTGTATACATTTAATCAGGAACGGAACAATAGAAATGGAACAAAATCACTTGAAATAAAACCTCTTTACATTAACTAAACAATGTTTTTCCTCTCCTGTAAAGATACTATTTTGGAGATGCATGTTTGTTTTACTATCATCTACAGACACACAGTAGTATGCTAAAGTCTGGGAGGTTTTATTTGGGAAAAAATAATAAGTGTGGCTTGTGTAGAAGTTGTAGAACATGTAGAATATGTTTACTCAATATGTAATGTTTCTTTGGCTGTTGCAACTTTTGAACATGACGGTATGTGTGTATTTAGTACAGAATCCATCTCTGCACTCCAGTGAAAACTATGGCGTCCCCTTAGTGTCAAAACTCGGCTGCAAAAACGTGAGGTGAAAAATATAACTTGCACGTTTTAACATTTTGCGCATGTGAATATTTCACTCGCGAGCGCAAATGTGAAACTCGCGAGCACAAAAAAAAGAACTACACGACAAATTTTCACATACTTTTTTCCATCCTTTCATTTTTCATTCTCTTACAATTTTATATTGTTCCTCGTCTGCGACTCTCTGCGTGAGAGTGAAAGTTTTGCGCTCGAGTGTTTACAGGGGGCGGTTTTGACAGTTTGTGTGGCGGGACATGGACTGCGTGCTTTGACTGATGTTACCTGGTTTCGTCACTAACCGCTCACTACGAAGAGCCTCTCAGACTACAACAAACATGGTGGACGAAGAAGAGCCGACAGTTGAGTTAGATTTAAACTTTGGTTTATCTCACTTACCACTTCTTTCAGCACGCATTCACTCGTTCCCGCTACAGCTTGTATGAACAGCTCGGCAAGTTCGGCAGATATCCGCGTTTCAACGCTGCTGTAACTCACAAACAAACAGCCTCCTAAAGTCTCTGAAATGACATTTTGTGTGGTGGTGGTGGTGAGCCAGAGAACAAATGCACTACATCTCCTCACAGTTCCTGATCTTTCCTTTTTTCTCAGTATCTTCTATTAAAATAGCTTGAGTCGACACAGCGTTGCTAAAGACGGCAAGGGACCGTCTGTAAAGTGCAGCACAGTTCACTTTACAAGACGGTATTGCACATTGCGCACGAGGAAAAAATTAAGTACGTTTGAATGTGTTTTATGAAAATCTCGCATGCAGTTCTTCTTTCTCTGCAGTTCTTACACTAATGTGACGCCATAGTAAACACCATTACAAGTAGGCTGCTGAAGCCTGCCACTACCACAGGATCAACAAGTAACCAAATGAGTGGTTATTTATAAACACTGTCAAAACTAAAGGTGTAACTACTGGTGTCAGGTAGATCTACTCTGTGGACTAGCTGTGTGTTTGTAAGGGTTGATTTAAGCTGATTTCACATTATCAGAGGACAGCCTTAGGACTGTGTTTTTCATTATTATTGGATATTACTTAGTGTGCCGAGAACAACAAGATATTTAGAGCCCATGTCTCCCAAATAAAAAGACATCTAGTTAATGACACCACCATTAACTAGATGGACTGGTCTTAAGAGCACCAGCTCGTTTGAGACATAACAATAGCAGTAAACAAGCAAATTACGTTTATTAATTACAGACGCATTCTTTATAGTGCATGGGGCTTCATAAGATCCCAGTTATGGCACTGAAGACAGTATATATATATGTACATATGTTATGCTCTTTGTTGATATTTAGTGAATAGTTTTAACTTTTAACCCTCCCAGCACTGACTATCTGTGATTCGCCCCGAGCTGTTTGTGTACTGGGACACATTTTTCACATTAGTTGTTGTGATTGAGGTAGATTGTTATCTGAGTCATGTGCGTGCCTCTTGGGTACAGAACACACTCTTTTAGAAACGCCTGGCGTTGTTATGTAAGGCCACTTTTTGCTACAGCACTCACGAGAGTTCTGTGGAGAACAAGAGATGGAGATTAGCTATCCATCAGCCTGTAGTTCTCCAGACACCAGACTCACAAGCAGTTTTTTTTCACCTGTATTTGACACAAACATCCAATTTTCCTCTGCTCATGTATTGCTGAACATAAGAGCAAGTTGTAGCAGATTTTATTCAATTGATTTATTTATTGATTCATTTTATTAGATTATACATCATGTGACTGGATGAGCTGTTTATGTAGTAGTGGAATAAAGACAAACATTACATTTTATTTTATATTGTATACTTTTATTTTGGCCCCAATGTGAGCACATACTTTACTGAAAATGCTTGTAATCATCTAACCTAAGGCCTAACGCTATCCTAACAATGCAGTCGGACTGACTTCTTCAGATCTATACATTATTACATCACTATTATTTACAATGTCTGTAAAGACACTAGCAGACACTAGGAAAACAGCTATATCATTTTTTACCTTGTATGTACATACAACATTATCTTGTATGTATATGCTTCATACCTAATGCAACCTGGAGGTGTAGATTATATGTAGACAATCTGGTCCTAGTGGTTTGTAAACTTGGTGGTTTACGTTCAAACAAGGCAAAGACCAAAATTAGCTTGTGCAACTGGCTACAGGATAATACCGAGGATATAGTTGTAGAGATATTTGGTGAGTCAGAATGCATTACAGTGGTGATAGAAAACAGGGGTAACAATGTCTAAAATGTATTTTCTGTCCAAAACAATCAATGAACCCACATGTGTCATTACATGTAATGTTGAAAATGATAAAATAGTGGTAGATCTGAAAACTATCATTGAACAAGGTCTGCATATGGCAGCATATTCCCAATCAGGTAATGCAATAGTTTCATGTAAGGGGTAGCTGGAAACTTTAAAGGGTGTACAACTATAAAAGAACAAAAAACAATGGCATTACAACATTTTGTTGTAGCCGCAACAATTTCTTTTTTTTCAAACATGTATAAACAAAACACATACCTTTTTGTTGATATTTCCTTTTATTATTGTTTGAGCATGGCAGCTGTACTTTACATAGTGTGTCTCACATTGAAAGTAATTAACACGTTTGTCTTCTCCTATTAAGTTACTTCTTTGGAAATACTTATTTTTCTTTGGTCAGTAATGATATGCTAAAGCTTCTTATATAATTGTGTATAGATGACTTTATATAATCATGTATAGATTACTTTAAATTGACTTTAGACTAAACATTACTTTAGTTATGTTTACTTTAAACATGACTGAACAATTCATTTTATCACTAACACATCTATACCATGTTTTAGTAACAATTTTAGCTATTTTGAGCATAACTCAGAAACACTAGTACATGACCAGAAAATTTAGCTTGTTTTTCCAGGAAATATGTGTTTTGGTTTTGACAACTCTTGATATTACACACTGATTTTCAGACAATGAAATCTAACTGCTCACAGTGTAACCAAACAGATAGGGATGCAGTCTCACCTCACCTCACCTCACCTCACCTCAGGGATGCACTCTCATCATTATTGTAATAATTTCCTAATAATGTTATAACACCCAGGAATATAATATAATTTTTCCCTTCTCTTCTTCAACATTGCAATAAAACAACAGCGTATCTAGTGATCTAATGTCCAACCTGATAATGTATTAATATATTTTTTTTAATTATTATCAATCATTATTTCATTATAGGGAATGTATTAAATTTTTCAGTTTGACCATTTAATGACATGTAATAGCTATTCTATTTTTGGGAATTAATTGTATTTACAAAAATTTTCATCTGTTTTTTAAGGGCCCTTATTCTCGTTTATTCATGTTGTATTCTAAAAAGACACAGGTGCTAACACACATTTGTATAGACTTTGTTCCCCGAAATGCACTGTGGGCCAATCTCTCAGTGTCACTGAACTTTAGACTAAACACAAAAACAACCAACAAAAATAAATCAAAGTATTAAACCAGTAAAAATCAAGCAAATTAAAACTGATAAACTGATTACGTTTGAAATGATTCTTGACTGAAAAAGCTGGTATAATGCACAAGAGGATTACCTGGGGAACTAACTCACTGGGCTTTAATCAGGTCACACAAGACAAGACAAGTTTGTTTATATGTTTCGTACACTGTGGTCATTCAAAATGAGAAAATATGATTATAATTCAATTTTAAAGATGTAGGATAATATAAATAAAACATGATTAATAAATGATTTAAATAATATTATTTCAAGGAAATTACCATTCATCATTTACCATTTATAAACCAGTACTAGTATCTGAAAGTCTATTCTGTAACATACAAATATCTAGTGTAAGGATTAAGAATGGAGTGAAAACTCAGAAAAACTCAGGCAGATGTGTTTTGAATGCACTGATTGATTCTTCAACTTCCTTTTTGGAAGTCTATTTAGGAGACCATCACAGTAATCAATTCTGATAGAAATAAAGCTGTGGATGAGTTTGTATAGGTCTAGTGTAGTCATAAAATCTCTAATCTTGTTGATGTTCTTATGGTGATAAAATACCGGTTTAATAACTGCTTTGACGTGACTAAGTCCATTAGTACATCAAGTGTATGTGACAGTTTATATAAATTTTAGGGCTCTCGAGTTCAGATTCTCATTGCTACTTCAGAATAAAATGATCTCTGTTTCATCTTTATTCAGCTGCAGAAAGTTATGTCTCATCCACCTAATATTGTGTTTTGGGACCACTCAAAATACGTCAAGGGGACCAAGTAGATCTGAGTGTCAACTGGATAGCTGTGATAAGAGTGGTGGTCTTGTAGAATTTTACTAAGAGAAAGCATGTAGAAAACAGATGTGATGGAAACCATGTTTTGTGCCGAGACATGCTTTTCATCTAAATTGTTGTTGTAAAGCAATCAGTCAAATGTATTACTTATACGTAGTGACCCATGAGCATTTCATTCCACTGGTAAATCACAGAGAGAACGGAGTGGAGAATTGGAATGGAACATGAACATGAATGGCTGTGCACATCTGAAAAGAGCTGGTGCTGAAAATAGCCAAGAGGGTTGTGGGCTATGTAGGTTTATAATTGCATAATTGCTATACTTCTGTGATTTTACAAATGCACATACTGTCTTGCTCTGTGCCATCAACAGCTTTCAACATCTGCTTTGAAATGAAAAGGAATAAAAACACGACCAAAAGACCAATAATGAGAAAAGACTAAATATCATGCTAGAAATAAGCAAACATCCAAAGACTGCGTGACAGAAAACTGGAACATGACTGTTTTGTATGAGCTGCTTTCAAACTGCACATTTGCAAGTCTTAATACTGTGTAATTTCTATATTACATGGTAAATACATGTGCTAATTCTGAATACCCAATGCTAAGTACAAACCGAAAAGTGCAATATGGACCAGAATGACCATACTGTTATATTACCAGACACACTATTACATCATTCATATAAAATAAAGTCATCACCTTGTAAATGTAATTTATTTCCTAGTAATGAAATAAGGAATTACATATGGTCAGCTTGAAAATGTAATAGATTTTGAGTTGTTCACATTTCTGGGTATTATTACAGTATTTGGAAATGATTATAATAAAATATATATAATAAATTATTATAATGTTATTGTATAATTGTATAATGTATAATTATTATAATGTTTTTATAATATTTTTTGTAATTTAACCTTGAATTTAGACAAGTTATAGACAGTCATTAACACATTCTTATTTACAAGGATGGGCCTGGCAAACAGCAGATCCACTTGGGGATGGCAGAATAATGGGCATAGAGGTATTAATAAAAATGTCCATTGTATGATTCCTAAACTTAGAAACTGGGATAAAAGAATCCAGTTGTAATGTTTTTTTGTGGTGTGTTCCAATCATGTGCAGCAGCAGACTGAAATAAAGAAGAGCCATAGGAAGTGTGACCTGAAGTTGAATGTGGAGAGAAGACTTGGTGCTATATTTAGAAGAAACAGGCTGTATAATGGGCTGTAAATAGGAAGCCGCTTGTTGTATAAGAGTCTTGTTAATGAATGTTAACCAGTAAGTATTGTGAGGAGTGTGTGAGGAAGGTCAGTTAACCAGAGAGTGAAAGAAGCGGTGATGTGTTCTGAAAGGTGCGTTTGTAACGAAACAGATAACAGAACGATAAAGAACATCCAGCTTCTGAGGAGCACCTTTACATGCCAGTCTGTAAACTACATCACTGTAATCCAGCAGAAGAAGAGTAGTCATCTGAACCGGAGGGATTGTGGCAGCACGGGTAGACTAGGAACAATTTCTACAAAGATAACCAAGCTTGGCCTTGACCTTTGATTGTAGCATGTCTATATGGTAAGAATAAGAATAATGAACTGTCCAACCAAATGCCTAGATATTTATAGGCTCTGTCATTTGTGGTGAATTTATGAGAGGTTGTGGTACTTTTCTGACCACATCACATGAGCTTGGTCTTTGAAGTGTTTAAAGACAATTTAAGAGCTGTACAGGCTTTTTGAACTTGGGGGAAGCTGTCCTAGAGCGTTGACAGCACAGATTCAGCGGAACAGCCAGTGGCGTATAGGACAGTGTCATCAGCATATAAATGAATTACCAGCAGCATGGAGAAAATTAATAATATATAGAGAGAACAATGTAGGGAATGAAAATTAACTAATGACGAATAACCTATGAACTTAAACTCTTTGTGTTTTGGTAGTGACATTAAAAACAAGGACTGGCTGCTTTTAAATTTATTTTTTATTTTGAATTTAATAATAGAACTTATAGATAAATTTACATTGTTCAACATCACTTTAAAATATATATAAAAAAGAAAAAAAACTTAAATTTATTACATTTTGTTACTTTTAACATTTTGGGCTTATGGTTTGAAACCATCTCTCAATAAAAAATACCCTATATACAATGATTTTATATACATTTAGTGTATTACTATTTCAATAAATGCATTGGGCTTAAATAGATCACAACACAATCTGACCAATCCCACACAGTACTTAACTCTCTTTTAACTGGTAGAAGGGTCTATATATAATTGATGATAATATGCAGTACCTCTAGGTTATGTGGACCATTTTGAACAGGCATACACCAACCTGGAAACAAGCATTATCTTTTTAAAAACTCATTGCATGCAGCCCCTTTTTCCTGAGCTCCTTGTCTGGCATCATGTAAAGTGTTTCTGGTTTTGTAGATGGGCGTGAAGGAAAACAACTCTCATTCACTCTCAGAAAGCTGCCCTGGCAGCTGTCTCCAAACATAGACTATTCAAATAGGGGCTGTCAGCAGTGCTTAAGCAGGGGAGATTTTTAGGATAATGCTGTGTGACAATAAACTCGCTGTAAAGCTGATCTCTACAGAGACGAGGAACCTCCAGGGAAGCCAACTTTTTCAACATTAACCTCTCTGTTTCTCGAAGACAACCTTTCATTCCTTTCCTTGCCGTTTCTATAGCAACACTTATAAAAAATGTATGCTGAACTCTTCATGTCGGTCTGTCCGTAAGAAGCGTAGAAAGCAGGTAGTGGAAAAGCAGAACACGATGCAGCTGTATGGGTGGTGTAGCGCCGGGAGAGTTAATGAGGATTTTAATGGGTTTATTAAACCTTAAATGGTTCCATGTGATATTTTATGCTTGAGTTTTATGACGGGTACGGATCATGAACTATTCAAACATATTCTTCTTGGTCAATTAGCTGTCAAATGTCTGATATTGCTGTAAAATTTGTAGAGTGGTAATGTGAACGCTGCATTAGGCTTGTTCCTATGTCTGTTTATGTAATATTAACAAGCTCAGAACTGATTTATGATGTATACATCAGCTACACCCTAAAAATGTGTAGGACCTTCCTCTCAAAACAGCTTCTATACTGTGTGGCATGGATGTCCATGTTGACATGATTGCATCATGCAGTACCTGCCGATTTTCAGGTGCACTTAATCTGTATCTACGTGATTGTAGTACTGCACTACTGCTACATGATTAGCTGGTTAGATTACTGTATCAATGAGTGGGTGTACAGAGGTTCGTAATGAAGTGCTTGGTGAGTGTAGAAACACTGACATCCGCTCAGAGATATATATACACATATATATATGGACGATCTGTGAGTGTGAGTATATATAGATCTATATTATATAGCACCTTTGTTGTAAGTGGTTTTATTATTATGGGCAAACTGTGTATATATATATATATACTTCAAACTTTGTTAGGCTATTTCATTCTGTTCTTCACTGGTTAGGACCCCCACAGAGCAGGCATCATATGGGAGGTGGATCATTTTCAGCATTGCGTGATGTTGATGTAGAGGTGGAGTGTTAATGTGTGTTGCGCTGGTATGCACGGACCACACACAGCAATGTTGCTGGAGTTTTTAAATACTGTGTCTACTCACTGTCCACTCCTACCTTGTGGACTCCTACATTAGACACTCCTACCTTGTTGGTCTACCCTGTAGATGCATAGCCAGAGATGATAGCTCATCTGTTGCTACCAATTTTGTGTTGGTCATCCTCTTGACAGGACACTGTTGGCTGGATAGTTTTGGTTGGTGGGCTATTTTTAGTCCAGCAGTGAAACTGAGGTGTTTATAACCTCCAGCAGCTATGCTGTGTCTGATCCACTCGCATCAGCATAACACACACTAACATACCACTACCACAATAGTGTCACTAAGAATGATCAATCACCCATATAATACCTGCCCTGTGGGCCCTGTGGGCGTCCAGACCACTAAGGAAGAGGGTGACAGGGGATAACACATTATACAAAGAACCAGATGGACTTTAATTGTAGAACTACAAAGTGCATCTATATGGTCTAGGTGTAGATACAAAGAGGTATAAAGGTTTAAGTATTTTTTTCATCTAATGGTGACAGTTTTGGTGGTCTACCAGGTTTTGCACGGTTGTTAGGCGCCCATTTTATTTACAGGACCAGAGTCCACCAGAGTTTGTTAATTGTGAAGTTTAGTGGATGTATTTTAATAGAGAACAATGCTGGACAACAGCCCTCCATGATCTGGAGTTGTACACCCCTTCAAACAACCACCTCCCGACCCACATCCCCCTCAGACCACCTGATCTCATCAAAAATATCTTAAAAAGCCTGTCCTTAGTGGCTTTTTTTGACTGGAAACTAAAACAATGAAAAGTGGTCTCTGACATTTGGTTAGTACTGTGCATGCTGGTCTGATGTTTATAGAGTAAAAAGTATTTTTTTACTCCAAAAAAAAAAAAACTACTTCAAAGCTATAATCACTTGGAAAATAAGATGAAAGGTCAAAAAGCACTGACGTTTCAATTACTTCTTTTTGTATTCGTCTCTTTTTCCTGAACATCATCATTAAATTCTGCTGCCTTCTCTGCGTCTCCTGTGTCTAATTAAAGTCTTTTGTCTGAGAGCGCAGTCAGTGACCGGTAAAGAAATGCAGAGGAGCGCCGTGAAAGAAGTGCTAAGGGCCAAAAGCAGAACATGTTCTTTTTCCTCCTTTCTATGGCGTTATTATACGGCCTTCCCCTTAGGCTTCTGAAGAAGTGCCTGAGGCAAAGCCCACTCAGAAAACTCCACTGCAGAACACAGTCACACACAGTTGGCACTCTGATTTTCACTTAATGCGCTCTCAGAACAGGGTACTGTAGAGCTGGCTTTTAGTAGCATTGTCTCTGAAAGACCTACGTATCAGGCATGGTTTTATCTGAACTTTGAACTAAACGGTAGAAACAATAGTAGAAACTAGTTCTTCTGCCAACTGCAGTATAACATTAGGCACTTGGTTTTTAATGAAGACAGAAGAAGTTAAGGAATTGGAACCACATTTAGGAAAGGCACAGTAACAAAATTGACCTGTTTAATTCGAAGAGATAAAGAGATCATTAATAAACTTTAGGGAACACAATTATGCAACTATATGCTATATAATTTAATAGAGTCTTAGTTCTGTTACTTGATTGCAAGCTGGCCAGGACCAACCTCATGACTGTAGGGCTGTTTTTAGCTACTTCATAATAAAAAGTAAGCAAATCCGTTGAAATTACTAATACAAATGTGGTGTGATGGTTATCTAACTTACAATTATAGGAAAACACCATCTAACAAAACTAATAATATACAACTAGTCTTTCATGGAGTACAGTGAGTATCATCCACAGTGCAGACTAGACTGAATAACCTGTAAATGCCTCTTTAACAGTATCACCTCCACCAAATGTTTCCTGTAGCTGCATATAAGATTTACACAATGTTAGAAAGAAATGTTAGAAGAAACTTTCGACCATTACTTCCAGCAAATGTCTTTCAGTTCAATTTTATCTCACATTAATTTTTTTCATTTGAAGACAATTTGTCTAACCGTGGATTGATGTTCATGCAAGTCTTAAGCAATACTTATGTAGTCTTTACCAGCTTCATGCGTCTTTAAAACATGTCTTCTTGGGGCTCTTCTGAAAGTTTTTTGCATTGAGTTATGGTTCACAGTAATCTTGCTTGAAAAGAACAGACTATTCAGTAACCAGGCTTTGAGTGCTGCCTTTAATGAGCAGAACACCTGTGCAACACACACATCCAATATCATGTCCTGAGTTGAAACATCTTTTGTCAATTAGCTCCTGGAGAAGTCATTAACACAGAGGTACACTTGTGGAAGTGGAAGTTACTAAATGTGCTGAATAAAAGATTGAACAATATTTTTGTGTGTGTTTAGTTATATTGTGTTTGTTTGTAATTGTGACTTAGATAACAGCCAGATAACATTTTATTAGAAATCAATGCAAAGGATGCAGGTAAGTGTAAAGGGCTCTCTTTTTTGAAGCTGTATGTGAGCTGTGAAAAATGATCTTTCACGCTAAAGTCTTCACACAACTGAAAGTCTGATGAAAATGTGTTTTGCTAAAGACGCAAAAGCACTGCAAGTCATGATGTGAATCCTTTTGTATAAGAATCATACCGAACATAATCTACTTATGTTTTTTTGTTTACTGTTTTACAGAGTGAATCATTTCTGCAATCAACGCTTATCCATAAATAGCATGTATAATCTCGCAGACATTCAGGTTTTATGCTGCAAGGAGACTTCCTTTAATGCATCTGTCTCATGAATTCTTCTGTATGCTCTTGCAGGTGGCCAATCTGCTGAGACTTTTCCAGATTCCTCAGATCAGCTATGCCTCGACTAGTGCCAAGCTCAGCGATAAGTCACGCTACGACTACTTCGCTCGAACAGTACCACCAGACTTCTACCAGGCTAAGGCCATGGCTGAGATCCTGCGCTACTTCAACTGGACCTACGTCTCGACCGTAGCTTCAGAAGGAGACTACGGAGAGACTGGCATTGATGCTTTTCAGCAGGAGGCCAGGGCGTTGCAAATCTGTATCGCAACATCCGCCAAAGTCAGCCGCTCCATGGACCGCTACAGTTACGAAGCGGTTATCAGGTCTCTTTTGCAGAAATCAAACGCAAAAGTCGTGATCCTCTTCACTAGAAGCGAGGATGCCAGGGAGCTCCTGGTTGCGGCAAACCGCATGAATGTCTCCTTCATCTGGGTGGCCAGTGATGGCTGGGGGGCACAGGAGAGTGTGGTGAAAGGGAGTGAATTGGTGGCGGATGGAGCTTTCACTATTGAGCTTGCTTCGTACCCAATCCGTGAGTTTGCTGACTACTTCACAAACCTAAATCCTTATAACAACACGCGCAACCCCTGGTTCCGAGAGTTCTGGGAGAACCGCTTCCAATGTAGCCTGCACGACATCAACTGTGGCAAGCATTCGCTTCGGGATGGCAAGTTTGAGCAAGAATCCAAGATCATGTTTGTGGTAAATGCTGTGTACGCGATGGCCCACGCTCTGCACCACATGAAGCAAGCAGTGTGTCCCAACACCACCAAAATCTGCAGTGCCATGAAACCACTAAATGGAAAGAGGTTCTATAAAGACTACATCTTGAGGACAAAGTTTGATGGTACGTGCTGTTAATCTCTAACCTGATGCACGGTTTCCAGGGTCTGTGTCAATTACCTTTAGGAATTATCATTATTACTTCACTACATCATGGTAAACATATATAGTATGTGAATATACAGTGCAATTCCTGTGAGGCTAAAGTACAGTATTAGTAGAGTATAGTAGAGAATTGGCTTCAATTTGAAGGTATTTGTATGTATACTGGGTAAATCATATGATAGTCGCAGCCAGTAAAACAGGCCAGAAATGTAAAACCAGAAAAAGATGTGGGGAAACTGAGGGTTTAGATGCACCTTTTCTCTGTTGCTTTTAATTGGAGGGATCTTTTTTGCACGCCCACATTTTATGCACACTGCATGGAGGTCTTTTATGCCAGGCCCTCCAGGTACTCTCGAAATGGCCATGTATCAGTCAGATCAAAGGTAAGGCAGGCTTTCAGTGACAATCATAATGAAGGGGTGATTTGTGGCTGCAGCATTCACGGATTGAAATCATGACATGAACAAAAAGCAAAAGCAACATTTTAAAAAATGCAGTGTCGACCCCCCAAGAAAACCATAGAAAACCATAAAAGAGGCTGTGAAATAAGAATAAACCAAAAATTATACAAAAGTACAGGCTTAATTTACTGTGAGCGGAACATCGGTGATTTTAACAATGGTCTAGCTAGGCCTGACATTGTCCATTAAGAACACTGAGATTACATAAAACCATAGAGAAATTTGGTTTAATATGAGATAGTAGGTGTTCTAACAGTGGACACTGAGATTGAGATTTCTAAACCATTCCCAATACCTCCTGAAAGTGTACCGATGGCATGCTTATCAACATTGACTGCCTGACAGCAAATCTGTTGTTATTGCCATGGATATGAGCCAGTATGGCTAAAATGTCCCTTAATACACTGCCTGCCACACACTCTAATATTTTGTTGGACTGCCTTTAGCTTTGCTTATGCCACACATTTGCTGTGACATTGTTTCAACGAAGTTATACAACATCACACGATTTATTTCCATCCGGAGTTGCACACATTTTTTTGGCAAAGATCTTGCATTGACGAAGGTAGAGTCGAACCACTCAATAACGTCTTCTGCAGCACATCCCAAAGACTTTCAATGGGGTTAAAGTCAGGACGTGTTGTGATTAATGCATGTATGAAATTAATTCATCATGCTCCCTGAACCACTTTTTCACAGTCCAATGAATCTCTGCATTGTCATCCTGGAATATGACTGTGCCATCAGGGAGGAAAATAAAAAAAACAATGAGATGATAACTTAGTTATTCAGTGCATTAGGGTGGTCTTAGTATCTGGTATCTTAGTATCTTTTACAGCCTCATAATGTGACTAAACCCAGACCTGACCAAATGAAGCAATCCCAGATCTGAAGTTGATGGTTCACCACTGTCCTTCCCAGTTTTTGTACTGCGCTAAACAGTTTATAACCCAATCATTTCAACTTCTTCTTAGTTGTTTGTTTGCTTTTTTTTTTGTTTGATGCAGGCCAATAATTTAAATGTTACAAAAAAAACATGTTTTCCATCACTACAGGATACAAGTTCCCAAGTGGTAATTTAATAAGTAAGAAGCTACTTACTGCATCAATTAGAGTTAAAAGAATTGCTGCCAGCTGAAACATAATAATCACTCAGTAATTATCCAATCAAAGTCTCTTAAGTATTTGCTCATTTTAAACCAAACAGCGACTTTTCTTGGCCTGGCAGAATAATATTGTAATTAAGCATGTAGAGTTTCACATGAAAACCTTATATAATCCCTCATGTTTAGTTAAACCTCAGGATACAGCAGGAGTAAATGTGATGTGCAGAGAATTGACTATGATCACAAGGCACTGTTTTGCTAGCTAGTATATTGTGGATCATACTGTAAACATTAAAAGTTCACAAACTGAGATGTCAGAGAAATTTGGCAGATAACCAAATTAGTGCAAAAGAGCTTAATTAGCATAATCTTATGTTAATGAATTAATTAGTTAGTTAACATAATCTAAGCTCATGGGGCACATGTACATCAGGTTGCATGAATCTGTACCAGATGCACGCATTTAAACGGAGTGGCTTAAAGATGTCTTGCCCTATACGCCACAAACACAGTTGATATCCTCCAACCAAGGACTTGGAGGAGGTCCGCAGGGGACAGATAGATGCACTACCATTTTTTTCTCCTCTTACAAGATTATGTCTTGCTTCCAGTTTATCAATAGCAAACAACCAGGCAGCCCACAGAGAGTCCAGGATAGGATGGCCAAAGATTACTTTCTGTCAAAAACAAAAAGTGAACAAATAAAGAACACTATTGAGATGTCAAAGCCTACCATAAAAAGAACAAATCAGCATGAGCTCAGAGGATTCACCATAAGAAGCAAACCACCGACAAGCCTTAAGCTCAGGTTCAAACTGCATGATGGCACATACATGTAATAGTACAGTGACCAAAGCTGAAGCCCACTGTGAGAAACATGCAGAAAGCCTCCCAAAATAAGCAGGAACTGGAAATGACTGAATTACAGACCAACATTTCCTAAGGTTATGGGTCTTGGACCTCCAGCAGTCATGAACTGTAAAGGATCTGCAATAAGTACGAAACATGACAACCTCACGTTCATTTGTTCAATTACTTATGGTCTCCTGAGATGGAGAGACTATATAGAAAAGCTCTGTAATTCCTACATAATTCAAGCAACGTCGAGTAAATTTGCTCAAATGAAAGATGACAGTCTACACTTTAATCTCATGGCTATTTCAAATGCAGTGTTCTGCAGCACGGAACGACAATAAAAGCTTGTCACTACCCGGTTACTAACACACAGTACTATGCACACTGCAGGAAACACCTTCCTTTGTGTAAAATCCACTCCAAATAGCTATTAAGTACAAATTGTTTATCTTTGAGAAGATATTTCCACAGAGGTTAGATATAAGATAATACACTTGCACCACAAAGGGAAATATCAAAAGTTTCCAAAACTGGAGAACTAAATAGGAGAAATTCAAGCTCCAGTCTTGCTTAAGATTGGAAACGATTGGTATTTCTGTCCATCCTTCCACCATAAGAACTCGACAGTATGGGACGTGTAGCTGCCAATAATAAGCACTTACTGAGAAAAGGAAACAGACGAAAATAAAGAAAAATTGCAAATCAAACAAAGAAGCTGCTGGTGTTCTTAGAGTCCAGACCTCAACATTACTGAATGGGGTGAGGAAGACCTCACAGTGTGATATTATCATGATACAGTATTATCTAGATGTATGCTGAGGATTGCAACAGCATGTATTGCAATATATTGCGATTTATTACCTTTTCCAGCTGCATTCACAACCACCAGACTATTGTCCAACGCCACGCATTCATGTTCAGGAGCTCTGCAGTGTTTGTCCCAGCGTGGCTGTTTTCTTCTGTAAGTTTGTAGAACATGAGACAGCAGTCTCCAGTTCTTTGTGAGATCATACACTGTCATAGTCACATAGGAACCTACTGCACCTGAATTCCCTGCATCACAAGCTGCTGCCATCCTTACTGCTGCAGTCAAAGATTCCGCCACTGTAAGCTTCCCTTCTCTGTAGAGCTTGGCTGCGGCTGGCTCGGTGAACAAAAATATTATAGTCTCTTACCTGGGTTTCAGTGTTTTGAGCACGAAACGCTATATGGACGCAGGTCTGTGCACATGAAGTAGGTGATGGATTGTGTTATTGTGTAATTCTTAGCTGGCTCAGAATTGAGAGAAAGCTTTGTCAGCCTAATGCTGGCCTTACACCAAGTGATTTCCAAGCGAGTTTACTGTCGTAGACACATTTCCAATGTCGGAATAAAATTATGAGAGTCTTGCTAGAGTTGAGCCACGGTCGCGTCATTGATCGTTTAGTGTTATGTAGTCAAGACTGCAGATTTAAGTCAGTCTTTTTCTCGTCCTAGCGTTCCGATAAAATCAACTGTTTAATATTATCATAAGTCTTGGCTCGCGCAAATAGTGATTGAATATTGTTGACAACCAGTAGGAGAGCTCTGTTCACCACCAAACGGGAAGCCGCGAGGCAAGTACAGGCATGTCTGGCGGGTAAAGAAGTTAGACATGGAGGGGAGTCCGGCGAGGGTTCGCAAACTGCGGTTCTCCTGGACTGTACAAAAGGAGGAGAAACTGGTGGAGCGTTTGGAGTGAGCAAACTCTTGCTCACTCCAAACGCTCCACCAAAAATGAAAAAAGTGGACAGAAATCGCTGAAGCCCTCGAAATGCCAGCTGAACAGGGCTAGTGTTTACAATTAGCCTTGCAGCGAACCGTACCTTTTAGCTGGGTATTGCTAGCTTCAATCATATAAATGGGAAATAATCTCAAAAGGAATTTAGTTGCAGTCTTGTAAATGGTGATTCTGAAAGACCCCCAGCCGTTGAAAAATCACAACATGTGACCAGTCTTTTAAAAGTCTTCTAGTATATGGTCAGCAAAAGCGTGTCTAGGAGTTCGGGTTTTCAGTGAAGCGGATTTAATTGTATTTGACCTTAAATTGTACAGCCGCAAAAAATAACTGCGACACCATTCAAGCTGACTTTATGTGTCTGATTCAGTTTGCTCTTAAATTCATTCTTCCCCTCATAATAACATGGGTTGATGTTTTAATGGTCCAGATGACTGATTTACAAGCAGATGGCAGATTTCTGATTTCTTTCTCTGAATTGCCACCCAGTGGACTGAGAAAACAATAGATTCTGTTATTTAAAGACATTACATATTTTTATTATTTATATAGGCCTAATAAAATATTCATACTTATATGTATCAACATAATTTTGCCATACATAGCATCGCAATACTATAGTATAAACTAATAGTATCGATTTTGGATTGCATGGATCATGAGAAGCAGAAAATGCCTATGGCTAAAATTTAGAAGTGTGGGAAAACATCCCTGCAGATTTCTCTGAAGAGCTGAGAGCAAAATTAATATTTAGTTGCCTTCTGTGTAATTGTCTGTTAAATAGGTTTCAGACACTGAAAAATGAATAACTCGCACTTAATAGGTGCTTTGACTGAAACTGAAATGAATGGTGGGTGGTCTCTGAGCTGCATAGAATTACAGATGATTAAATATTATGTGTGACTGACATGGTCACCCGAGTAGTCAAATGATCTGCAGTAAATCGCAGCATAATTTTATTAATTTGTTCTCGAGCTCCTCTACAGGAGTGAGGGAGGCAGGCAAGTGCGCTAAACATAAAGAGGTTTAAAAAGATTACTCATATGCAAACATTCAGCGTGCAGAGTATTGAGCTTTATTTAGACTGTTTTCATTTTCCTGCAGAAGATAAGGAGTGCTGTTGCGGCACTGAGACGTTAATTATCAGCTCCACGCTCTGAGAATGCTTTTGTCACCCCTTTGGCAGCGGAGGAGAATTTTTATCCACACTGTAAATAAAACAATGAGAACCTCCTGGTATTCTGTGTAACATATGCAGAGCTTACTAAGATCTAATCTTCACCAAGCACAGAATACTTTTCCGCCGCTCCTTTGTATGTTGCACAGTATACATAATCTTATGTGTCGTGCCACATCATTGCTTAGTGAATTGCACCAGAGAGCTGGAGTATGTGCTGTGAATCTCGTCATGGCGTACTGATGCAGTCAGAGCCTCGGTTGTTATTTCCTGGTGGCTGCTCTGTTAAAGCAGCCTAATCTAAAAGATCAATGGACCTCTAAAAGTGTCCTTTTGGGAAAACTGTTAGTAGTGAAATGGATTGGAGTCAAGGCAGCAATCCAGTCCACTCCATTTGTAGGTCATCTTTTTAATTATGACTTGTTTATTAGCTAAATGTAGTCTTGTTTGCACTACACTATGGACATTTTCCATAGCCATTCCTATAACCAACCAAACCCATAAAACAGTCATATGTTGACAATGTTTTAGAGTGTGTTCTATTTATATGTTGTAATAAACTGGCAACATATAACAATATGTTTCATTTTCATAGGGGAAGGCTGTACTGCCATACTGAGCAGTCAATATCTCCACACAGCTGTGTGCACTCTTGCCAGCATTGAGACCTCAGAAGAAATAAAGGTTTTCTGAAATGAAGTGAAGACTCTGGAGGTCTAAAAACAGTTAAACTTCAGAGAATTCAATCTCTGCTGACATTTTATGTATGAAAATGACAAAACAGTAAGCCAAAAATGTAAAAAAGTAAGTACACTGGTGGTCAAAATCATCAATATATATATTTTTTATTAAAATATTAAAAGTTTAGTTAATTGCAGGAAACGTGTTTCAATAGTGACATTTGTTAATGTTACACACCAATTTTCAGACTTTCGGACACATTTACTTTTAAATGGCATTTAGCTGCTCACCATGTGGCCATGAGAGATGTCTCTTGCTTTAAATGCATGAGCGACAACCTGTAGTGATATAAAAACGTGGACATTTTTTGGATTAAAGTCTAATCAAGTATAAACAGCTTTACATCAAAACAGTAATATTTTAGTTGGGTTCGTATACATTAAGCTCATTACTCATTATCTCAATGAATGCCTTGAGTTTTAACTGAATATGCAGTAAAATCAAATATTTAAAAGGAGACCTATTATACTTCTTCAGTTTTCTCTCACATTTAGTGTGTTGTAGTTTTTATTTTATTTTATTATAAACGCTCTGCAAAGTTATAAAGGCCAAAGTACATGCCAGAGGGAGAAACTTTCTCCCACAGAAACCACTTTTCTCAGCTGTCTGAATGCCACCCTTTTTCCTTTATGCAATCTCGTAACACAATCCGGCTTTGCACACCTTTACACAATGCACAGCAACTACTGGACCAATCAGAACAGAGTGTGTGAGCTGACCAATCTGAGCATATTAGGTTCGTTGGGAGGGTGAGTCTTCAGACAGAGATGTGAATATGAGAAAAACAATGTATTTTTAAAAACACTGAGGCATGTAAATATTCTATTATACCCCCAAAATAAAATTATGAACACTGAAAATGAGCATGACAGATCAACTATTATATATATATATTACTATATCTGTCTATCTATCTGTCTATCTATCTATCTATAGATAGATAGATAGATAGATAGATAGATAGATATACACTGGAGGATCTTGAATGATGTGCGACTGGAAACAGTACTACAGAGGAAAAATTCTGTCGGCGTCTAAAAAACAAATTCAATTCCAACAACTCTTTCCATGTGAAGTGATCTATTTTTCATGTTCTTTCAAGAACTGTGAAATCACATCAAAGAAACAAGGCAGACTTGTAAATCAACCTCCTGGCCTCAATTATGTAAATGCACTGTTTGCACCTGTGTCCGTTGCATCTACAAACCCGACAAGTGTGGCTTTTGAGATTGTATGAGGAGCAAGGGACTGTTACATAAAGATGTGCCTGTGGGTCGGATATTTCCTCTCTTAGCATGAAATATCTGGAGCTCTCTGATGATGCTAAGTGCTTATTTTGTTTCTTTTACCTTCAAGGCATGCTTTTTGTCTTTTGTCTTTGCAGCACCTTTCCGTCCAGCTGATACAGACAATATTGTTCTATTCGATGCTTATGGAGACAGCCTGGGCCGCTACAACATCTTCCATTACCACAAAGAAGACGGCATGTATGTTTACCGCAAAGTGGGCTATTGGGCCCAAAGTCTGAGCCTGAACACTAGTCTGATTCCTTGGGAGAACCAAGTACCTACCTCTCAGTGCAGTGACCCCTGCAGAAAGAACGAGATTAAGAGCATGCAGCCCGGTGACGTCTGCTGTTGGATCTGCATCCCCTGTCAGCCGTACCAGTACCTCCTTGACGAATTTACTTGCGCAGACTGTAGCTTTGGGCAGTGGCCTCTTGCCAACCTGACTGGCTGCTATGACTTGCCTGAGGAGTACATCCACTGGGAGGATGCGTGGGCCATTGGACCAGTCACCATTGCCTGTTTAGGGATGCTCTGCACACTCTTCGTGATTGGACTTTTCTTGAAGAACAACGAGACGCCAGTGGTAAAAGCTAGCGGGCGAGAACTTTCATACATTTTACTGCTGGGAGTGCTCCTCTGTTACTTCATGACCTTCATCTACATCGCCAAACCTTCAGCAGTAGTATGTACGTTGCGTCGTCTTGGGCTGGGTACCTCCTTTGCAGTTTGCTACTCAGCGCTTCTGACCAAGACCAACCGCATTGCTCGTATCTTCAATGGCGTCAAAGATGGAGCTCAAAGGCCGAGGTTCATTAGTCCAGCTTCACAAGTAGCTATATGCGCTGCCCTCATTTCCTGTCAGCTGTTGGTGGTGGTGGTCTGGCTCTTGGTAGAGGCACCAGGCGTGAGGAAGGAGGTCAGCCCAGAAAGAAGAGATATAGTCAGGCTGAAGTGCAACAGCAAGGACTCCAGCATGCTGATGTCCCTGACCTACAACTGTGTCCTGATTATTCTCTGTACCTTCTACGCCTTCAAGACCAGGAAGTGCCCAGAGAATTTCAATGAGGCAAAATTTATTGGCTTCACCATGTACACCACCTGCATCATCTGGCTGGCCTTCCAACCCATCTTCTATGTCACAGCCAGTGACTACAGGGTAAGCAGATTTGTGTTGTACTTCTGATTTATGATACTGACTTTTTATACTAATTATTATACTGATTAACACAGTCACAGTGTTGTTTGGAATTTCCCAACAAAGGCATGAATTAAGAGCACAACAAAAGTGCTCTCAAAGCAACTTTAAGGTAAACAAGAGCTATGTTTAGATCAATGGGCTAATTAGATTTTCCTATCTACAGTGCCCTCCTTATGTATTGGCATGTTTGGTAAAGATCAGCAAAATAATAAAATGGGTATAAGACTTAGACTGGGTCTTAGACTAAAAGTATAAGAAATCTGGTAATAAATAGTTATATATAAAGTTTTGGATCACAGTGAAATTTTCCTTAACACAACAATGGACTGACGGGTCTCTAAAGAAAGTTGTTTCTTTTTGGCCATTTGGAGCCTGTCAGCAAGCCATCAACTGCTGATACAGTACCAACCTAGAATGTTGTGCTCCCTTTTATACTCACCTATTAGTATAATGTTTTTCAGCTGTGCATCACAATTGAGCAAGAGTGTCCTAACAACCAATTAGCCCAATAACATCCTTAACTTGGATTGGCAGCCATACCAGGAGATTTAGGCAGAGGACTGAGAATTGCTGATAATAGGGCTATATGAAAAATAAGCCTCTATACAAAAATAGGCTTTAATACAAACATTTTTACTCTTTAAAAATCATCTGATACACTTACAACAATTGTGAAATGGACAATATTGTTTGTGAATTGCATGAAAATTGTATGAAATGATATTCTAAAGTGATCCTAAACTTTTGAGCGGTAGTATATATATATATATATATATATATATATATATATATATATATATATATATATATATATACAACAAAACATCTGTTGGTACTCTAGTCCAGTAGTTTGTTCACTTTTCTTTGACCAAAGTAACAGCACCAGATGTTCTCTTGTAACGCTGAACGATTGCACAGTTCTTTCCTTCAGACAAATCTCTCTAAATCCTTCAAAATCCTTGGTCCTCACTTGTGTACTCCTTTCTACAGCTCACCTCAAATCTTATTCACTGAACTATTTTTGTTCCTCTGTCCATATATAAATACATGTTAGTACCTAATGCCATTTTGTTCAACATTCTCAGGACTTTCGGATAAACAACAACTTGACAACAAAACAGATTCACCAGATCCAGTTGTTCAGAATATGTAGATATATGTAATGATCAATGCACTGACTATTCTGTTACAACGTGAAAAGGTAACATTCAGCGGTCAGCCGTCTCCTTGTTTTTACATGCATTGTTAATTTTATTAGCTTCATTAAACGTTTTATAACACCTCCGTGTCACTGCTGGACACTGCTGATCCACCAACCAGAAATATTTACCCAACAACATCCTGCAGGCCGCATCCTGCTGTTTTACTCCCACCTACAGTCCTATACATGGGTAAATGACATTCAACATATCCAATAAGTACTTTATTCAGAAAGAAATATTTTTCTGTTTCTGAAGTAATCATGACATGTCAGAATTGCCTTTAGTTGGCTTAACTAGGGCGTATTTATATATAAAATTATTACTTATTAATTTTTCTACATGTATTTGTCGTCACGCTCTAGCATGCATAAGACTGGATAACCCACCACTCCCACACAACAGTGAAATATAGTCTTGCACTGAAAGATATTGTTAAGTCCTGTAGGACTGCTCTACTGTGAGGGTTCCAACCACTGAAGAAGAGGCTAAAAAACGATTAAAAGGAATACATAGAAACAAATGGACTACAGCCTGTAATTGTACAACCACAAAATGCACCTATATAATAAGTAAAGCTGATAAAATTAACAATGATGTGTTGTGACTGTTCTGTGTATGTAGGGAACATTTAAGATACATCTTGGTGAGACACATTGGGGAAAAATCTTATTTGAATCACACTGTTGCTTGATATGCTTATAATTTGAAAGAAGTGACAGAATTCTTAAAGTTTTTTTCTTTCTGGTCTCATCACCTGCAACACTCTTTCAAGCCCAAATTCTGTGAGACAATAATGATATGTTTTGTCTCTTGTATCGAGAGGAGATAAATATGGTGAAATACAGACATTTATTAGACTTTGGGAAGTCTCTCATACATACACAGTCGAGTTACATTATAATGACCACTTCCTACTTTCGACGGCAGCAGTGTGTAGGCGACAGCATTATGGTCAGGAAATGTTTTTAGGGCATTTTCTTGGCCCACTCATTCATCTAAAAGGCACTCTCAACCAATTTGGGTATGAATCCATCCTTGCACATCACGTACACCAATACCTACTGATTGTCTTCCCTGGCGCCGATGGGATCTTCCAGCAAGACAATGTGACACATCACACAGCTGGAAAATGTCAACATTGGTTGGAAGAGCATGACCAGTACTTCCAAGAACTTCCCTGGACCCCTAATTTCCCAGACCTGAACCCAGTTGAGCATGGGTCATTGTAGCTGGATCATCGTATTCGCTCTATGGATCCGCCCCGACACGTCCTCCAGCAGTTGTGGGATGCACTGCAATCAGCATGGTTCCACATACCCGTGACAACCTAGCAGGAACTTACTGAGTCACTCCCAGTCCATCTAGCTGCTGTCCGTGCTGCACACAGCAGTTACTCTGGATATTAGCTGAAGCTCATAATAACGTGATTTGACTGTGTACTTTGTACAAGTCTATTGTGGCCCAGAGCAACAAGACTAACTTCATTTGAAAGATTCAGGTTTACTGGGGCTTTAAAATCTAAACACAGATAAAATGTATTTTAAAGTGTACTTTATAAATACTACATTCATATATAACTTCACATCACTGCTTAAACTGTGATTTTGAGCTGCAATCACATACTAAGAATTTGTAAACACATCTAACTGATAAGGAATATTGCAGCCTGCCTAAACATGCCCTGCGATTTATGATTCATTAATGGATTTTTAATGGCTTTTACTATATGCTTGTTGCTGCCTGATGCCTACTAGTTAAACGGAATAAGCCCCCAATCATCTCCTTTGCCTGAGATGACCTGGATTGGAGGCATGCCAGTATTTAAACGAGTTCCCACGCAGCAATGTTTAATGAGCCATGTCCTAATGAGATGTAGTACCTCAAAGCGGTAGGAGAAACGCATGCTTCATCATCGTGGATGTATTCCTAAAATTCTCCAGATTAGATCTGTTGAATACCTTTATTATTAGGATAATGGTTTCTATGCTACAATGTGGTTGATTTAAATATTTTTAGCATTGCAAGCCATTCATCAGTGCAGATCAGTTCGAGCGAAATCGCAATCTCCTGAGCTATTGTTAATGAACCCTTTTGCTCAGATCTCTGGTATGACACATTCTCATATTCGTATTTTCATTTCTTTGAGAACAATACCATGAGCTTTCCGGAGAGCCTGCTCTGAGAATTGCTTTCATGGCGAAGCAAATCCCCCTCCAGACAAAGACTGCATGAAACATCTCATTTCTAATTGAAGTAATGAGTTTACGTGATACATACCTCTCGCAGATTCTTGAACGGAGTCCTTCTTATATCTGCTGCCTCTGTCGGAGCGTGATTCAGTGACTTTGGCTTATCGCTACTACCTGCCGATTCAGATGCTAGATAGAAAAATCTCTTTGATCGACTGTCTATAGTGATGATAAAAGGAGCAGCTCTCGTTTCATGTGTCTGAAATGCTGCTCAATAGAGAAGAAAGGGAGCAGGAGATGATATCCTGGCAAATGATTGCACTGTGAAAACACTGAATGGGCTCTTTCTCAAGCGCCTTCCATCAAGTGCTTAATGACAATGGTTATATAATCTTCTAGGGCTTTTTCGCCCATGAGTATGCATGTTTGCGTTTTACATTGACCACAGTCAATTTGTGTGTGTGTGTGTGTGTTTCAGGACAAAAATATCCTACAATTGTTGTAAAACCAGAGAAACCAGGGCTAACCTTCAACATCAGGACCAAGAAAGTGATTCTGACTTTGTAAAAGGGAGAGCCCAATAAAACTTTCAGCACAGACACTTATACACAACAACAGCCTAGACTTTTTTTTTTAAATCATTTTTGAACAAAGTGATGCAACATTAAATGTCTTTTGTTGCTTTCAGAAACTGATGTGACCCCCTTAAGCAGAATTCTTCAAAAATTCTTCAACTAATCAGTTCTGCACACTGAAACAGAAAAATGCTCTTATAACTACTTTAACTCAGTAGTGTTGGTGGGCTGTCTTACATGAGTTTAATCCTTCAGGCCACAATATTCCTTTAGATGTAGGTCTAGACTTTGACTAAGCAAACCTAAAAAGTTTCCTTTAGGACATTTCATGGGACATTTTGGCAAACGCAATAAACACAAGATTCCGTGGCTTTTAACCATAAAAAAATATTTTTAATGTTTTCAGTGACCAATTTAATTGTGTTGTGTGTTCTGTTTTAAATGTGAGGGTGAAGATCTAATCGCGTATTTGATCAGTTGTATTCAGAAATGCATATACTTCTAAAGGGTTCAAACACTTTGCATTATGTGTTAAATTTTAAATTTTAAGAAGTCCCCCTTGAGGATCATCTACAAAAATTCCATCTTTGAAGAACTGTTTGTTTAAAGGTTGAAACCAAACATTGCTCTTCTAAGGCCTCCAAAGAACTCTTTTTTGGCGCCTTTATTTTTAGAACGTATGTATAAGCCTACCTCCTGATACTATATAAGACTTGCGTGTGTGTGTGGGTGAAACACAGATAAAAAGAGACAAAGTGTCCTGTTATAATCATATAGATGCATCTGTAATAGTATAATGGAAGGAAGTGCATTTAGATGTTTGATAGATAAGAAAGGAAGATAGGCCTAAGTGTAAGGAAGTAAGGGTGACAAAACCCTTCCCTTAAAGAAGAGATTGCTGTTGGGGTTTGCAGAGCAGGCTAGATAGAATTGAGAATACAGGACTGGTACAAATTGTCCTAACCCTATGTGCTGGATTATGATGAAGCCGCCACAATCAAGGGTATATCCCTCTAAAGCCATCCCTCTAAATTTCCTTGATCCATGCTCTTTTAAGGCACAAAGTAATCAATAGCTTTTGAAATCAATAAATATCAGATGGTCCATGAAGGTCCAAGGTAAGCACCTAGAACAAGAATGAGTAGAACAGAGAAAGGTGAGGGTGAGGGTGTGTTCAGGAGGTAGAAAATCACTGCAGAAACAGATCAGCCAGCTACTACTGAGTCTAACAGCCTATAGGAACATGCTGTCAACACACCGTGCACTGCTGGTCATACTTGTGTGTGGCTGGTGTGGTTGGATGCACTTTGATCTGTAAGTAAGATCTGTAGCTGTAGGGGGGGTTCTCGTGAGTTCACAGGAAGAAGAGACAGAAGCAGATACAATAAAATAGAAAAAAGGTGATCGACGGTGTGAGGGGATTCCCTGAGTCGGTAGCAAAAAGTGTGCAGACAGGAGTGTGAGAAGAGAGAGCATAAAAGAACAAGGTGTCCCTGTGTTTGTGTGTGTGCGCATGTGTGTGTGTGTGTGTGTGTGTGTGTGTGTGTGTGTGTGTGTGGTGGAGTGTTAAGGAATGGACATCTGAATCCCAGCTGAGGCCCATGCTTGGGGGAGCAAGGTGTGCTTAAGAGACCTAAAAACACACACAAACACGCAAACATTTGTTTCTGTGTATTGTGTTATTGCTAACCCATATTTTAACCAGAACTACTGCTTAGCCTAACCTTTACCCTGACATTACCCAGAACTTCACCTTCACCTTAACCCTAATCAAAACCTTACCTCTACCCTAACCTTAACCCTAGCCTTACCCTCAACTTCGTCAGCCTGACCTTTATAATACCATAAACTTCACCTTTACCCTAATCCTAACCTTAACCATAACCATACCCTTATGTTTATCTTTACCTTAACCATACCCTTGCCTTAATTTTAACCCTTAAACTAACCTTAATCCTACACTGACCTTAATATTACTCTTAATTTTCCCCTTACCTTAACTTTACCCTGGCCCTTACACCTACCCTTATCCTGACCCTAATAATAACCTAAACTTCACCTTCACCCTAACCCTTACCCTAAACCAAACCTTACCCATACCCTTAACCTTAACCTTACCATTACCCTAATAGTACCCTAGACTTTACCCTCATTCTAATCTTACCCTTACTTTCACTTAACTTTAATCTTACCCTTGCCCTAACCTTAACATAAGCCAAACCTTAACATTAACCTTAATCTTGCCCTAACTTTACCCTAACCCAAACCCTGAAACTAACACTAACCCTAATCTTACCCAGCTTGTATTCCCCGCAAAGGCAACAGGTCCCCACAATGTGAGTATATGACCATGTTTTGGTCTCTCTAATGTGGCAAAAACCTGGTACACACACACACACACACACACACACACACACACACACACACACACACACACACACACACACACACACGAATATAGACACTGTCCAGTTCTCAAAATTTCTCTCTCCCTCTCTCTCTTCCCCCTTTTACTACCCATTTCTTTCTTTATTGCTGTCATTTTTCTCCCTCTTTGTCCCCTTCTTTTTATCTGATTCTCTCTCTCCCTTTCACTATCTATGTCTTCCTATTTCTTTGTCTTACTTTTTCATTTAATCTTTCTGGCTCTTTTTGTCCAGATATCTTTCTCCTCTTTGTCTGCATGTCTCTGTTATTCTCTTATTTGTCTCTTTCTCTTCCTCTCTGTTTTTCTCACATTGTGTATGTCTTTATCACTGTCACATTCTCTCTCGGTCTTTCTGTTCTCTCTATTTCTCTCTGTTTCTCTCTCTCTCTCTCTCTCTCTCTCTTCCTCTGTTTTTTTTCTTGGCTTTTTTCTGCTGATTATCCAAAATGGTTAATATGTGCTTCTCTCATTAACAGTTAATACAAAGGCTACATATATGTCCTGTTAATGAGAGAATGCATACTTTGAGATGTATTTATAGCAGTTTGGTAATCATTGATCAAAGGTATGTTCAACAGATTTCACCACGTTATCAGCCCGTCAGAAAAGGTTGTATGGTGTGCTTTCATCCACAAAAGAACCAGTGAGCGAGAATCAGTTATTTTCCCTACAAATGCCTTTAATACACAAAGCAGTCTGATTGTTGAAATCTGTGGAAAGAGGAACAAGATGTTTCCATGTACTTCTCTGTGCCCAACTGTGTGTTGCATTATTTAAAGCACTTTGGTTTATTGTTATGCAATGTTTCTCTTTCAGAAACTCTCCCAAACCTATTTTTGGCAAATAAAAAGCAATGCTGTACTCTTTGTAGATCTTAGGCAGGCGGTGTAAAGACATGCAGTTTGCAAAAAGGATAAAGAACAAAACACTGGTTCAGTAACACTTTATGTAATGCAGCTCTTACAGTATACATGTTTTAACCTCCTGATGCTTATTACTAAGAATATTATTTAAAATAATGATTTAATTAAGCATGTCATCTCTTTTAAAACACAGAATTCTTATTTCTCTATAATCTTTCATCAAGGCCTATTTGGAGTCCAAATTTGGCATCTCTAGTTTAGAACTGGAGCGTGGAAGCTAATATTGCTAACAAACGCATAAACTCCAAAATCATCCAAATATTTACATTTCTATAACCAAACACAAATAAACCACTTTGGCAGTAGGGGTGCTGATCTAGAATTAGTAATTGTGTCATTGACTATAGTAATAATTATAGAGGAATATGATCCAAGATCAGTCCTGCTTTGTGAATACCAGACATATTGTCGGACAAATCTGCCTGTGGCGTTAAAGTTGTGTTCATTTTTATAGTTTACAGCAAGTCATATTGTGCTGTAAACAACATCAGCAGCCTTAATCAAGACTTGGACGTTCAGGGGATGTGTTTTTGGCAGAAAGGTTTCAGACTTTTTGGGTGACTATTGAGTTTTACTGTTTGTTAGCAGTATTAGCTTCATAGCTCATTTATATATATATATATATATATATATATATATATATATATATATATATATATATATATATATATATATATATATATATATATATAAGGGTAGTAGTCCCAATTGTGCTTTAATAGTTGCAATTCCTTCTTTCAAAAACAGTTATAGAATCATAAAACTGCTGCAATATCAGCTTTTTTTTAGCTTTATCAGCATTTACCAGAATAGCCTGTATGCTGTTGCACCAAGTCAGTAAAGTACTAATGAGATTGTTTCTGCGGAAACAACGCCACGGGCGGACATATTTCTTAATTTTTTTTTTTTTTTTTAAATAAAATGTTACATTCCTGTGGAGGTTAAAACGCTCAGTACTGAAGAGGGAGACAGAAGACAATTCAGAGCTTGCAAAATCTACTGTTATTGCAGCTCAACAGCTAAGCGTGAACAGTAGAGGAGAGCGATGTGTTCAGTTGGAATCAAACGGAGATTATCATTTATGTTAGTTTATTTAAATGAGTTAGACTCAATTGTTTATCTGCTCTGGCAGTTGAGAAAGCATGCTGGCAGTATAAGACTTGGCCAGGCTTGGCCATTGTTATAGCGCCCCCTTGCTGTAATGCTCAGAATGCAGTTTGCACTTATGACATATTTTTGAATGCAACAATGCACAAAACCATGTCTGCGTAGCACAAAGTGTCTATGTTCATGTCCTTGCGTGAAGTATGTTTCTGATCTGATGATGTAGGTGTGCGTGAGTGTGTGTTGGCCATGTGATGGACTGGCAATCTGTTAATTGGATGGATGGATGGATGGATGGATGGATGGATTAAAAATGTAAACATTGTTAACTGCAGAAATATATGCAGTTGCCATTATTATTGTGAACCATGTAGAAGGATTACATATCTATAATACAGGAAACTCAGTAATGAATTACAATGTGATGGGATGATATGATCAAGTGCTCTATTATAGAAGAGCTCTATTATAGAAGAGCTCTATTGCTTCAGCTGAACTTTGCAGTCACTTCTCTGAAAAAAGTGAAATTTGGCAGCACTAACATTAGTATGCAGGGAAACATCTTTACACACTTCACACACATTCTTTATACACAACGCCTGAACTCCAACCTCTGCAAGATGCACTTGAGAGACTTTGGAAGAGATGCAATGGAAAATCAGTCTGTGAGAGATGCTTACACTCTTAAAATAAGGGTGCCCAAGTAAGAGTTATACCACAAAACAACCCCTAATATTCCCCAGTGGCTGGAATGGTTTAAAGAGCCATTGTGAAGTTTAAAGAACCTCCACATACCTCCATATAATATAAAGGTGTTTCCTAGAACTGTGTTCAAGCCAAGGAACTGAGCTTGTCTATACAGGAAAAAACAATTTGAACCTGAACCTGAACCTGAGTTTTATTCTATAATTTAACAGCTCTCTCACTCAGCTTATTCAGTAATGTAAAGTTTATTATCTGTTCTCTCAGGTTCAGACCACCACCATGTGTATCTCAGTGAGTCTGAGTGGGTCGGTGGTTCTGGGCTGCCTCTTCGCTCCCAAGATCCACATCATCCTGTTCCAGCCGCAGAAGAACATCACTACGCTCAGAGTGGCCACCACCCGCTTCAGTGTCACCACCGGCCCTGGCTCAAGCTTCTCCCAAGGTACAGTAAAACATTAAGATAACCAGTACCACTAACCAGTACCACTAACAACTGATATTATTGATCACTGACCACAAGGCCGGTCATGTTTGGGCCTGTAGATTATACACCAGATCATTTAGACGCGCTTACATTTCATTACTGTCACTCCAAACTGGTGATTTCAAAAGAGAAAGAAAAGCATTCTTAACTTCATTATGTGTTCAAGAAATGCCAAAAAAATCTCTTTTATACAACCCACAACCTTCTCCCAAACATACTCAATCTACTGAGACATATTCAGTGTCTAAAGTTTGCTTCTTCAGTTCTTCACTGGAGCTAGTGGCTAATGTATTTTTTAAGGTTTACAGCCATGAGTTAGTTAGTCATTATAGGCTTTATTATTGTTCATAATAATAATAATAGTAATAATAATAATAATAATTGCCCATTATATTTCTTATGTTAGTTTTAGATAAATTAAAAGCTGAACATAAAACAGATTCTTTGTATTTTAACTACACTTCAGGATATGGCAGTAAATCTGTTTAAGACACATAGGCTTATGTCACTAATGATATTTTTCTGCCCTGTAGCTTCAGCCTCCAACATCGTGCCGACAGTGTGTAACGGAAGAGAAGTAGTGGACTCGACAACATCATCTCTCTGAAAGACAAGAGTTCCGTCCATCTGCCAAACGTGGTATACAGATAAATCTTATCACTAGTCAATAAAACAGGTGTTTGCTGATATTAAGGAGGCCACTCTCAGTAAAGAGGGCCACTTATGTTGTTCTCAACGTGCTGTGAGTACAATTTCCCAATTCTTTCTTTCTTTCTTTCTTTCTTTCTTTCTTTCTTTCTCTCTCTCTCTCTCTCTCTCTCTCTCTCTGAGGCTAGTTAGAAATTATCAATGGGATGCCAATTGAAACTCTGTATACCCCTTCTTTTTATGGAACATATGATAAAGTATTATTTGAGACTTGGAGTAAAATAATAGTAAATCTGTTTAATGTATTATATACAGGATGTTTTTAATGTAGATTTTTGGTGATTCAGGTTTGTGCTTTCTTGTAATTTATGTAAATAAAATGTGTTTTATATGAATATTGGAATCAGTGGTTCATTCAATATATTTGCCATGTCACAATGTGGATCGTATCTTTACAATGCTGGGTTTTAATTATTGTTTATATGCATTACATTACATTCAGTTACAAATCAGTCAAATATTCGGACAAACCTTATTGAATATAAGTTATAATTCTAAACATTTTGATCAAAATAGTTTATATTGGTCTTAATATATTGAAAGACCAGTTTAAATAGTGAAGTTGGTGCCTATGTACAAAAATATTTCTAAAACAAAGATTTTACACTTAAATAACAAAAAATGACAAAAATGCATATTTTTATGACACTTATAATAACCCAAAAACTGTCCTTTAGAAACAAGATCTCAGCATGTATGCTACTTCTTCAGTTCTACTAGAAAAGCAGCTCATGTGGCTCCTTATAAAGCTGTTGGTGAGAATGTTAAAAGTATGTAAAACTGCATGAGGCCTAATTCCTAAAGCAAACTATAAACATACTTTAAAACAGGAATAATTCAGTAATATTTGATAGTTTAATATTTGATATCAGTGGTATTTGATAGTTTTAATATCTTCACAATTATTCACTATTATTATTACTATTGACTGACGGCTTGTCCATGGTGTACCCCGCCTTCGCCCAATGACACTAGGACTGGCTCCATCCTCCCGTGACCCTGACTAGTGGAATAAATCGGAAGATAATGGATGGATGGATATGATTACTACTAAAATAGCAAAATAAGAAAAACCCTGGTATGTGTGTCCAAACTTTTGACTGATGGCATAGTCCGGGACATGTTTTAATTTTCATTGTAATTTTCATGTTCACAAGACCACTTTGTAAATTATATCAGTGGTCAGAGCATCACAAATACTTAAACTCACTAGCATCAAATCTGTCTGCTTAGACTTCTTTTAAAGGCTTATTTTAGCGGGACCAAGTTATAAATCCTATAACTTCTGTAAGTAATAAACATTAGTGTACAAAATAGTTTGATCATATTCAGGTTACTTTTCTGTGCTGTTTTGGGCCAATAATGGAGCTGGAGCTGAGCTGCATGTTAAACTATAAGCTTCCATGCAGACTTAGTGTTTCCACACCATCTGCTGTACATCCTGATCAAACACACTAACGTTGCCTCATGAATATAAGAAACATTAACACAAGACTGAAAAGACTCTACATCAGTTACCAGAGGAAGCCAAAAGACAAACACAGTAAGAGACCGGACAGCAGGAGAATGCATGCCCACAGTATTTTTGCTGCTGTGTGTTATTTCCATCTAGTGGACGCAGGTCAGCACAGCAAACGAAGTCTGCTGTGGCTATCAAAGGGGTATTCCACTGATTTCTTTTACAAAATTCTGCATAATTCAACTGTTGAAATGTAAACAGCCATTCGGAGGTTAATTGAAGAGACGCTTACTGACTCTTTATTTCTTTACAGTGGTTGTAATGGGATTGGGTTGTAATAAGAATGGGTTGTAATGGGATTGTTTTTTAAAAGCTTTTCAAAACCACTAGAGTTTTATATATAATGTTGATGATAAAATAGTGAAAATTTTGCCTTACAATGCTCTTTATGCCCAGTCATGAAAGAATTTAAAAACCACAGATCAGCCATAACATTAAAACTACCTCCTTGTATTTACACGGATTGTTCATTTAATCAGCTCCATTTATCATATAGGATCACTCTGTAGTTCTGCACTTACACACTGTAGTCCATCTGCATACTTTGTTATCCCCCTTTCACCATGTTCTTCTGATCAGGACCACAAAGCAGATATCGTCTGGGTGGTGGGTCATTCTCAGAACAGTACTGATGTGGTGGTGGTGTGTTGTGCTGGTACGAGTGAATACATTTCAGACCAAAATCTTATATCACATAGTTCTTATCAAAAAACATATAAACAGTAAACATTAAGATACATATCATTTTCTTTGGGGACTACTTTGCCTCACCAATGCCTCCCTGTATGTACCACTTTATCAAAATTCAAAATTCTATTATAAAAATTTTGTAAAACAACGCACCGGGTATCAGGAAATGCTTTTATAACTATGTTATTTCATAGCATTTTGCACATGCATTAAATCCTTCAGACGTTGGGTTTCTATCGCCACTGTGAACAATTCTGTACCTGTAATTTTCTCTGGAATGGATCTTTTCACGTCTAACCACTCAGAATCAATTTGTTTACATGTGTAAAGCCTTTAATCTTTTCAAAGAACTGGACAGAACAGCCAAGATGTACACTACCGCTTAAAAGTTTGGGATCACAGTGAAATTTTCTTGTTTTCAGTGGAGTAGCCTTCCTTCCTTAACACAACAATGGACTGACGGGTCTCTAAAGAAAGTTGTTTCTTTCTGGACATTTTGAGTCTGTCAGCAAGCCATCAACTGCTGATGCTTCAGATACTAAACTAACCTAGAATGTTGTTCTCCCTTTTATACTCACTTATTAGTAGAATGTTTTTCAGTTGTGCATCACAATTGAGGAAGGGTGTCCTAACAACCAAATAGCCCAACAACATCCTTAACTTGGATTGGTGGCCGTACCAAGAGATTTAGGCAGAGGACTGAGAATTGCTGATAATATGACTATATGCAAAATAAGCCTCTGTACAAAAATAGGCTTTAATACAAACATTTTTATTCTTTAAAATCATCTAATACACTTGATGCATTGTGAAATGGACAATATTGTTTGTGAATTGCATGAAAATTGCACGAATTGCATGAAATAAAATTCGAAAGTGATCCTAAACTTTTGAGTGGTAGTGTATATTGTATCTAAATTTAGCTTTTTCTTTAGTTTTGCACTGGACTTATAAGGCTAATGAAGAAGTTTCTGGTTACATAGATTCTCATGACATAAAAACATTTTTTGCTATAAATTAGCAGGAGGCTGTAGGCACCAATTCATTCTGAAATTTAAGAATCACTCAATCATTTTGCACATTGAATTCCTTTTGAATTACTTTAGTCTCAGGATGGGATTTTAAGGGGTAAACACAAATAATGCAGGCTGCTCAACGATATTGTTATGTAAGAGCACAGTGATTAATGTCCTGATGAGATCACTGCAGGCCTACTTTATTGTTCATTAAATCACTAATACATATCCTGTACTAATGGAGACCTAGTTGATTAGTCTTCTTTCCAGCGTGCGGTCTGTGGGAATCCAAACCTCACACTGGAAGCAAATTTCAAAGTAAATGACACTATAAATTGTAGTTGACAGATTCCCAGCGACAGACTGCAGTGATTTGTTCACAGACGGTGCCCATTCAAGTACCTGAATAATCAGTGGACAGATGTACTGGAGTCCTTCATGTAGACATATTCTAGACAATATTAAGCAATCTTTTCTGTACTGAAATGATCATAGCTAAGTTACATGCTTTGATAAAATATGCTATCCCAAATAATATTTTTATATGGTTACAGTCACATATCTCTATACACATTCCAGAGCTTTATCAGAGGACAAAAAGAAAACATTCCTCTGCTGTGTTCTGACCAATGATCTATCACAGAGTCTAGCATTAAGCATTTATTATAGAACATCATAGTACAGTTTCCACAATCAAATGTCATGAAGGATGTTTTCCTTTCAAGCTTGTAAACCGTTCTGTGTTACAGAGAATTATTTGGCCATAGTCTGATGATCAGTTTTCTGCAGCTATTAATAATTCTCTACCCTATGAACATCAAAAGTAAAAAAGCTGCTCAGTATGCTGTAGCATCCATATTTTAATAAACAGTAAGAGATGCTAGATGTTACTTTTTATGTCATGTAAATGAATCTAATCAAGAACCTGAAATCAGGCCTAAACAGTCATATGCAAAAGTTTAATTTTTAAAAAAAATAAGGACATGTCCTTAACAGAAAACACACTTCAGCACTTTTTCCTTTGGTCTGTGCTACATTTTAAAACTTATATATCATAATTTTTTATATGTGGACCTAAAAGTGGGGAAAGTTAAACTTTTGCATACAACTGTAGCTTTATTGACTAATCCTTCTACAATGTTGAAACAATATACTGTATGTAAATCTGTATTTTGCAATAACAAAATAATAGCTGGTATTATTCTATTGTTTACTGTCTTAGCAACTTTAGAAACGGATCAAAGTGTTTAACTGAATAACAGATATGCTGAAACTTCGTGTTAGATTTGTAACTTTATAATGAACTTTTATTTTGCTCAAATTTTTTAGTAGTAAAATCGGGCAGTTATCTGGTGGTATGACTTTAACTAAGTAATCTATTGTTCCTGTTTATGGCAGCTGCTATCTATAAAATGTGGAACAGGATAAGGTGCTGTACATAATACACAAGCAGAGCAGCTGCTGTACGTTACTTCCATCTAGTAGACACAGGTCAGCATGTTAAAAAGCTCATATTCCAGATTTGTCTGGTATTTCTTAGTTTCCCCTTGAGGCCCACCTTTGATGTGTGTGTAGTTTTATACATAAAACAGTAATACCTTGAAATCTCTTTGACGTAAACAAGATATTTTAATGTGCTTGTAAGTGGACATTCCCCTGATTTTTATACATTAAATAAAAAAAATTATAAAATTGAATTAAAAAAAAAACAAAAAACAAACAAACAAAAAAAAAAAATATATATATATATATATATATATATATATATATATATATATATATATATATATATAGGAGAGAGTAGTATTTCACAGTATAAGTTTAACAGTTTTTTAAGAGTTTTTTGTTTCCACTTATGGCAGCTGCTTATCTATAAAACGTGCAAGGTGCAAGGTGCGTATATGTATAATATAAAAACAACATTATTGTCATGCTGGCATCCAAAACGCAACATATGCTGGTTTTGGTGTTGACCAGTAAAGCAGCATCCAACCCACAACATATGCTGGTTTTGGTGGTGAGCTTTACTGATCTATGCTGTTTTTTCTAGCACAATAATGATTTCTTGGGATTCTGGATTAGTAAGTAAGATTAGTAAGTTTATTAGAATACAACATTAAAAAGTGAATAAGACCACAAAGAACAGACTGATGCAAATGGCGTCACTCACGTTATGTACAGACTTGTTAAATCTGGCCAAAATAGAAATTGGATATTGTTAAAATAGGACAAAATATCATTACATGTTACAATTTTGAAAATTAGTTATTATTCCCAAGTAATCTTGAGAAAAAAATCCACCTTCTAAAAAAATAATTTATTATTTTGACATAATAAGTCAATATTTCAGAACAAACCAAGTCTAGTATATTTTTCTGGGCTTAAATTAACAGGGTAATATCCACTATTCTATTTTAATTTTATTATGATTTGCATAAAAGATTAAGATTTCAACAAAGTCGTTTAGGGTGGTATGGTGTAAAATACTTCATTCTAGACATTCTTGAGTCAGTTTACAGTGGTGGTGATAAGAACCAGATGTCTGAGGAGTTAATGCCTCTAAAAGCTCACACACATAAAACTATTGCATGGAATAATAAAGGTAGTTTTGGTCTAAAATGTGTTTTAATCTGTTTTCAGTTCATTCGTGGTGAAGGGATACATGAAGGATGTTCAAAGGCAAAATAGTTCCCAAATACTTTTTTCTGAGTTTCTACTACTTAACCACCATCATCTTTGCATATGAAAATTTAGAAAACGCATGTAGGTTCACTGGTGGATTTGGATAGTAAATAGAATTGCTATATTTGCACTGCAGGCATGTGGACCTCTGGTTCTTATAAGCACCACTGTAAACCGCAAATGAGCCATTTCACATCAAAACCATCTGAATCACTTTGTTTACCACTGATTTATACAGAAGTTTTTGGGAAAAATCAGCGGAGTTCCCCTTTAAGAGAGCGGGCGTGTGCGCACAACACACAGTGCGGAACAGGGACTCCCCCGGAGCGGAATGACTGACAGGGTGAAAGAGTGAAAGCGAGAGCTGAGCTACTTCTGTGTTGTTAGCGCGGTGAATTTGGCATCTATTACAGGTTAGTCACCCTGACATACCTAGATAATAACTAATAGGTGTCTGAATAACGTTAGTTCATAACAAACGTAATATGGCGAACGCGAAACGAATAGCTGCGTGTTGCTCTTAGGGCTCGTGATTTACTGGAATTACTGGTTAATTGGCTTCAGATGCGATTGGCATGTTGTAACTACGCTTACGTCTGTCTAGCTACACCGCTAACAGCAGATGATGTGATAACTTTAAATGTGTGTTTTCATGGTATGTGGTTATTTAGACATGAACTTGCTTGTAATGGAAACTCTCCGTGCTGCTGCTGTAGCTAGTGAAACTCACTCGCTATCAGTTTGCTGGGAAAGCTAAAGTCCTTGCTTTCTGGAGTTACCTTCTTATTCGAATTTCCCGTTCCACCTTAAATGGTACAGCAGGTTATATTCTGGTGTCTGATGCTGCTGCACCATTTAAAGTGAAACGGCAAATTCGAATAGGAAGCGAACTTCAGCCACGTCTTTCTTCAGGTTACGGGTCCATTTTTACACACTAGTGTCGAAGTTAGCCGGGTTTGTCCTCCATGACAGTTAGTTAACATTAGCAGGGGAGGTTTAAAGCTACACAGGCTGATGTTAAATCCCATAAATGGCTAGTTGACGACTATGTTTTGAGCTTCCTATAAACAGTTGCCGGGGCATCTCTTAAACACCATTGGGACCTGCACCTGAAGGGAAGATGTACTTCTCTTCAGTAGCCGCGAGAGGCGCTGTGTGCTACAGGCCACTACTGTAAACCCAAACATGTCCGGGCAGGCCTGTGAAGTTGACTCGTATTACTGGAAGTGACCACTGCAGCCAGATCCAGATCTAGGTCCAGATTCATGCCCACCCTACATCAGAACGGCTCGGACCTTTTACTGCTTACCGCCCTTATACCTCACGTAGCTGTGCTTGACTTCAGCTATTCAAGAGTTGTTGACTTTGTATACAAACGTGTCCAGACGGACCTTCTAATCTTTAGACTTTAAAGGGGAATTAAACAGATTTTTCAAAATGTCTGAATTATTTTATCACTGAGAAAAAAGCGAAGTTGTTTAGATTATTTTGGTGAAAAAACACCAACACCTCCGTTCTAGAGAAGCTTAGTGAGACAGAATAGAGACACAGTAACAGTGATGGGAACCAGGGCTCCAAAGTAAAAGCTACCTCCTCAAAAATCATGTAAATGTAAAGAAAAGTAATACCTTAAGAAAACTCTTCGTAGTTTTAACACCACTTTAGAATTCTTAGCCTTTGGGTACCTACAAGGGGTAGCAGAGTATTGTGATATTTGCATGGCAGTATAGTATTGATACGAATGCCAAGTGTTGATATTTTAGTTCAGAAATGTGAAGTTGAGGTTTAAGAGGTTGTAAGGTGTAGCTCTATTTAAACAGGATTAGTTGAATGCAAATTCTAGTTGAATCCTGGCTATTCAATTTATGCACTGCAGATCATAATGCATATATAGGCTATAGGCTATGTTACACAGTGACTTACCTAAATTTTTCATCAAAATGCTGCGTGACTTATGGCACTAAAATTTATATTCTTTTCTATTACTATTAGTCAAACATTAGTCAATGAATGCATGAGCCTTGTAATCTGGCCAAATGAGCACTGAAATGACTACTATGCTGCTATATCACTGCTATAGCTGTTTCAGGAAAAGAAGAGAGGATGGCGCCAAAAAGAAAGGCAGCATCTACAACTAAAGCAGGAGGGAAGAAGATAAAGGAGGAGCCTAAAACCCCAGCAAAAGACAAGTTTGCCTCTGCTAAAGAGGCTCTGAAAGCCACAGGACCTCAGACTAAGGCCAAGAGGAAACCAGACAGCTTTTGTCACCTATCAGATCCTGAGGTTAACGTTTTTCCATATCTGCTTTTATTTTCATATTGGGTTACAGTTTAAAGACGACATCCACTTGCACACGACTTACATTGGTATCCATCAGCTAATGCCATACAAATAATTGTTTGTATTTTTATTCTGAGTATAAATCTGTAAACATCTTGCACTGAAAGATCTAAAAGATCTTTCTGTTGTTAATATGTAACTTATACAGGTGTTATTATCTCAGACATACCTGTTTCTCTGTGAAAAGTCTCATACCAATTATTTGGTCCTACAGGTGCATGAAGACTACGACTGTATGCTTAACCAAACCAACATAGGAAATAACAACAACAAATTCTATGTGATTCAAGTCTTGGAGGTCAGAGGAAAGTTCTATTGCTGGACAAGATGGGGCAGAGTGGTAAGTTACATATTTGTCTTAATATAACATTTTTTTTTCTTTTTAACCTCTGACTGGGCTAAATGCTTAATTTTGTAAGTGCCAGTGCTTGTGTTATAAGGCTAAAGAGTTAGGTACCCAAAGAGAAATTTTCTAGTGCACAGTGAAGACATTTTAAAATGTTCATTATTTATTTAAACATTTTAAAATCAACTTTTATGTATTTTTATGTAACATAAATTGCCTTCACAAACATTTTGCTTCATGCACAAATAATTAGAAATCCAGGCTTGTCCTTGACATTGTTTTCTGCTCCATTAAGTTTTCCTATCACCCTAACACCTAGCTTACGTAGAGAAACACCCACACTCCCTCAGGCACCTCCTTGACAACGCGTCTGTGCCTGTGTTACTGAGCTACAGCAAAGGCTCTCATGCTGTGAACACTGCATCCCCCTCCCACGTGCCGGGTATACCTTGTCTCAGCCCTGACGACTTGAAAGGCCTGCTGGTGCGGTGAGATAACTCCTCACAGCACCATCTTTATCGCTCATCCTTGCTGTGCTGCCTCTTCTTCCTCAGTCTTCGGCCGGGTTTGTTCTTATTTTGCTGCTCATCTTTGAGTTTAAGCGTGATCTCACACTTCACACCAAATGTAGAGTCAGCATAGAAGACAGCAGGAAACATAGCGCTTTAAACCACCACCAGCCTCCCAGCACTCACTGAACAGTCGGATAGCAGGCAGGTCACCTCCAAGCAAATCTGCATGACGGTGGATAACAACGTCTCCCACAGCCCAGCACAGAACAGCACATGCAACACATGTACGTGTCCTCCAGCTAACTACAACAATTTACAATTTATAGTCTCTCTTACTGCCAGTCCAGCACTTCCTATCAGTCCCTGCGCATTCACAGTTGAACAAGCAGTAGCAGGACACTACAGTAATTCAGTCACACCGTACAGCTCTGCACAGAGGTATCACCTGACTCTGTAGTGGTGTTTGCTCATTGTCACTTCTAGCTTTTCTTTTAAAAACAAAAATAATTAATTTCCAACTACTGTTGTGGGGAAAAATGTTTTGCACAAACAAATGTGGGGCTGTGTTGAAAATATTGATGCAGCAGTATGTCGGAAATGAGGCACAGTGGCAAAGTTTATGAATCTACTTACGCTGCACATTAATGTGAGAGTCTGAGAGATTTTATATTTTTTTCTTTGTTTCAGTATACTTTAAAATTTATTTCAGACACTCCGGTCCCTAGCTCAGACTGTAGCATGAGTGTTCATGAGTGTTCTCTGCTATTTGCATTGGTACTATATGTTTAACAGATTGCTGTTATAACATGTTTGTTAACCAGTCACCACTTAAGATATTGGAAAAAGAAGATAATTACCTTACTGACGCTGACAGGCCTGACTGCCTGGGTATTAAAGTATTTAGTGACAAGATTTTGATATGGTGTTGTATTAAAGTCATATGGTTGGTGCTATTCAAGTTTTGAATTTCAGTGCCCAGCCCTAGAGGTGGGCGATATGACAAAAGTATAATATTGTGATTTTATTGTGATTGTATGTGAAAATGTTTATTTTTTCTGACATCTGAGCAGTTAGAACAAAGAAATAAGAACCAGTCATGCTACATTTTACAAAATACTGTTAATACAATGTATGACTTGGCATACTGTGCTGCATTGAATCCTTTTTTTTATCCTCTTTTTTATGAAACATGCAGTTGGTCTACAAGTACTGATGATTTTCATGACAGGTTCAGACAAGCGTATTGTATTTTATTGTGGCAGCATTAATTAAGCTAACGTTATATTTTGTCACATTGCACAGCGCTCACCACTTACCACTGTTTTTGTTTTTTGTCTCTCACCAGGGAGAATCAGGACAGAATAAATTAGCTGGCCCTTTAGGTGCTGACGCCGCCATTAAGGATTTTGAAAAGAAATTCAAAGACAAGACAAAGAACAATTGGAGCGATCGGGAAAACTTTGTCTCTCATCCTGGGAAGTACACTCTGATAGAAGTGGATGGGGACCAAGATGCTGAAGTAAAAGTAAATAAAGAAATTTGAAAGTTCATTAGTTAAATACTGCTATTTCAACAATAACACCAAATATTACATAAATGTTCTGCAGTTACTTGTCATAAACTCTTAAAAAGGAAATATTCTACGTTTTTCTGGGAAGGTTGTTAAGCATTCGACTGGAATAGAACTATGTTATGTGTAATAAATCTTATTTATTTAGGAACAATGTAGTGACTGATTTCTGCTTTAGCTCCAACAAGAGGGACTGTGGTGTCCATTGTTTGTGCCTGTGTATTTTGGGGTTTAATCATAATAAATAGATTGCATTAAAACTGTTTGGGTAACTCATCTGGTTTTATGTGTTCCTCAGGTTGATGCTGTAGATGGCAGAGCTGTGACCGTGAATAAAAACGTTCTGGCTTGCACACTGGACACTCCCACTCAAAGACTTATAAAGTTCATCTTTAACAATGACATGTTTAAAGAAGCCATGGAGAACATGAATTTGGGTGTGACTTCAGTTCAACCTGTTTATCTGTTTTAGATCTCAAGAAGGCCAGTTGTTATTAATTGACGGACAGTATTGCAGCGACTGGCTGCTTATTAGTCAGGCCTGAAAATAGTCCTCTTAAGCTTAATTGGAACTATTGGACTGTTTTAGCCAGTTCATCTACACAGAGCAGGGCATGTTTAAAAAAGACAGATCTTGTATTTCTAACTGTAATTCTTACACAGATATCAAGAAGATGCCGCTTGGGAAGCTAAGTAAGCCGCAGATTGCTAAAGGCTTTGAGGCATTAGAGGAGATTGAGGAGGCCATACAGAAGAAAAGTAATGTAACAAAGTTAGAAGAGCTCACTTCTAAGTTTTTCACCATTATCCCACATAACTTTGGCCGCAACAGACCCCCCGTCATCAATGATGCTTCTGTCCTTCAGAGCAAGAAGGAGATGCTTCTGGTAAAATACCTCCCCACATTTTTACTTTTTTATTCAGTTTTCTGTATTTTCCTAGTTTGGCCTTTAAGTCGTCCTGAAGCCCGACTGCTTGTGTCAGCTGTAGCTATTATGCATATGTGTGTGTGTATGTATGGGTAATATATTTATATTCACAACCCACAAATTATGTTCACGTATGTTTCATATATTTTTAGGTAAAGTTGTTTTATTGAAGGTATGATGTGCATTCTGATGAAGCATATTTAGTCCACTCAATAGAAAAATTTACATTTTAAATAAAACAAATATTTAAATATATATATATATACATATTAAAGATGCACAAAAACAGTTTGCACTTATTGGATCTTAGAACAACTTTTGGTACTGTTGACCACAAGATTCTAATCCACCTTCATTAATCGACCACTCAGGCACAGTTCTAAAATTATTAAAATCATATTTAGCAAATAGACAGTTCTTGGTTTTACTAGAAAACTGAAACAGTTCTTGTTGAGTCTCAGAAGTTTAGTTACATAGACATTGCCTTTTCTCTTTAAACATGTTACTTCAAAGTGCCGTCGTAAGAAAACCTGTACATTTTCATATCCATGCTGATTATATGCAGGTTTACTTCCATTTCCATTTCTTCTGATAATCAAGACTGTGTGGATATGCTGAGTTTCAGATATTTCTTACTGATTGTCACAAAACATCTACAAATAAATCAAACAAAAGATTCATTATTAAAGTTCTGCTGCTTGTTTATTAAGCTCTAAAAGAATTAAAGCACCCTCTTACATCACAGTCTTTCTGCAAGTACCTTCTGAAATGTACAGGAAATATAGTGGCCTGAACTCAGATCCATCTTTTATTAGTTTTACTAGCTGTTATTATGTTCTTACCTTTGCAATTTAATCTGTTGTATTATTTATCTTTTTAATGTGATCTATTTAATTGGCTTGTATGACATTAAATTAATGACAATTACTAGACAAACTATTGCAAATGATCCCTACTAATCATTTGAATCTTTTGACAGTCCTAACTCACATATATGTAAACAGCGTGTGTTCTCTTTTGCTGTCACCTCTGGTAGGTCTTGGCAGACATAGAGATAGCCCAAAGCCTTAAAGCTGAGTCAGAAAAGGCTAAGGAGGAGATGGTAGAGACTGTGCCTCATCCAATAGACCAGGACTACCAGTCTCTCAAATGCAAGCTCACCTTACTGGATAAGAAATCCAAGGAATTTAAGGTACTCTGGCCTGCTCATGTCAAAGTTAATACAATAGCAAATACTTTATAAACCTAAAAAAAGTATGTTAAGGTTTGTACTGTTGTAGGAAACGCTCTAATGTGTGTATAAAAACCCACAGCATATTTACTAAGTCGGGTGACCATTTGATATTTATTTCATTTCAAGATTATCGAGAAGTACTTGCGCACAACCGGCCGTGGACTTACCTTAGTGGATGTGTGGGAAGTAGACAGAGATAAAGAGGTGAGATTATGTTGAATTGTGTGTACAGTATATATGTATTATGTGTTTGTGCAGTGTGACTGTTGGACTTTTATATTCAAATGCTCTGTTTGTAGATTTTGTTGTAGCTCACAGTCACAGCATCTAACAGTTAAATAGGACAATGACTGTCTGAGCGGATACGTGTGTGTGTGTGTGTGTGTGTAGGCAGAGCGCTTCAGTGAGAACAATGCTTTGGAGCACCGGAAGCTGCTATGGCACGGTACAAATGTGGCAGTGGTCGCGGCCATTTTGAAGAGTGGCCTTCGCATCATGCCACACTCTGGCGGACGGGTGGGCAGGGGGATCTACTTTGCCTCTGAAAATGAAAAATCTGCTAGTTATGGTAAGGGCTGATGTCTTCCTCTTGAAGTATCGACACAGGAATTTTAGAGAAACTAGAAAACATTTCAGATTGTAATAAAACTTGGCCACAGTTTTATAGTGTGGCATTTCGATCACCACTAGCGTGTTCCGCTTGTTGTTTTCACTTGGCCTGTCCAACAGGAAGCCTGGATAATGATGATAATTGATAAATAACCTCATTGTAATGGCAATAATCTCTAGATAACAGAACATTCTGCTGGTCTTGCAAGGCTGTGGTAGAACACTTGTCTCTGTGGCAAATTTCCCAAAGCACGACTGTCTGAGAAAAATTCAGAGGCTGGATAATGGTTTAAGTTTTGTATGAGAGGCAGAGGAGGCTAGGAGTGTTGAACAGACAGCTATCAATCAAGCTGTTGCCCACACAGTTCTCAGACAGGTCTGATCAGCGTTCTCTTTTTTTTTTTAGACATGCTTTATAATTTCATTCCCAAGTGGTGCTGTTACTCAATAATATTGATATCACAATGTATTTTTTATGAAATTGATAATACAGATGAAGAAAATATCATGCTGATCTCTTTTTAGATATATTCCAAGCCTTTTTTTGCACATAATGTTTGAAGTTAACAGAAATATGCCATATGAATGTCTTTTTTTATTATTTGATATGCTTTTTTTGTTTTTGCAGTCTACCCATCCAACAATATTGGGATCATGTTTCTGAACGAAGTCGCTCTGGGAAAGGAGTACACCATCACTGCAGATGACTGTAGCCTAAGAAAATCTCCTGTTGGCTATAACAGTGTGGTAGCACGTGGACAACAAGAGCCAGGTTGGATGACATGTTTTTCTGTTTCCTCACATGTACTGAAATGCTGAAATGTGGTGAAAGTGGTAATCTACTGTTGTAATAGCTGGTAAGATGATGTAGTATCTACAGACATTTGAACAGGTTTTGTGTATGATATTTAATTTTGTAAAGATTTGTTTCTTATTTGTCTTCAGTCACTTTTTTATTAATCTCACAGATCCCTCCAAAGATGTCTTCATTGAGTTGGATGGGAAGAAGGTGGCAGTGCCTCAGGGAAAAGCCATAAAGCAACCTCAGTACAATAACAGCCATTTCTATAACAGCGAGTATCTCATTTATAAAGAGAGTCAGTGTCGCATCCGATACTTGCTGGAGCTCCGCTTCAACTGAGGCTTTTAAGCAGACGGATTAAGGAAAAAATATTTAAGTAGCACTTTACAGAGCAAAAGACATCTGAATGATAAAATAGCCGTTACCCAAATTCTGTTTTGCTGAGATGCTAAACTTTTTGTGTGTGTAAATGACACAGATTCATATTATGACATCACTTGGAAACCAAAACGTGATTTCTATACGTTTTCATGCAACAAACAGCCTGGTAAATGTTTTTGTTGCTTTATAAGCAGCGGTAATCCATCATGTCTGCCCTTTCTTCTCCTTTATTTTAGAATCTTTGTGAATGTTGGAATATATGAAGGTACTTAATGTTTTTCCTAAATCTCTTAAACTGTCAGTTATAACAGTCACTGAACATACATTTGAAAATAACCCCATATAGCTCTGAAATGTTTTGCACTATGTATGTATCAAGTGAGGATGGTAGTAAAATTTTCTCTCGAGATTTTGACATTTTCAGGCTTGGCTTTTCTGTTTAAAAGAGTTCATGTTCGTGTTAGTTATATTTCTTGGTTAAAATCCTGGACTTTCTGTAAGGTACTTGGTACCACTATAGTCGCCCGCTTAAGCCTTGCATGGGTAAATAGACTCATTATACTCTTGAACAGCTGTGAGAATTACTTATATAATTTGTTGTTGCCTTTGCTTGTATTATCTATTTGATGTAGATATAAAGCAATAGTCCCCGATTGTTTTTAGTGTTCCTTTACAAGTTTCAGTTTTAATTTTACATGTGTGTAAAGTTTGTCAGATTATTTGATGGCATATCAGGTTGCTTAAAACAGGCTTTCATTCTAAATTCTTCAATATACAGAATAATGTGATTGCTAATGTTTTCAGCATTGCTGATGTGATTGCTAAGCACAGCCTTTTGGAGTACTTATTCAAGATACTGTCATGGACACAACTTTGAAGCCCCATTTAATCTTACATGCTGACTACTTTAAATGTTTGTGCTCGCTTAATCATTACTCCTTCTGATGATCATGCTACATTACTTATGCTATTTGTTATGCAGAGATTAAATTCTGTTTGATTATTCCATGACATATCAGTAATAGTGGCTACTGATGTTTGTTTTTTGTGTATTACATATTGACACTTGTTGATGTATGCCTTTATATTGCACTACAGTAAGTACTTTAAATAAAGACAGCATTTAGGCAAAGACATGTTATGGACCTAGTACTTGCTGTACGAACTCAAATCACGCAAAAATAAAAGTTTGTTTTAACCCTTCAAGAACTTATTGGACTTGGCATTATTGGTAGTGTAGCCAGTAGGTGTCACTGTTGACAGTAATGGAGAATTGACTCCACATCTGTCTATGTGCATTTGCTGTTGTATGAATGTTGAGTTTTAAATATTAATTGAGTTCACTTTTAGGATTTTCATTAACCCCCTTTTTAGCTGTGAATAGGCTTAGAACCTTTAGTATTCAGCTGGAATGCTTTTCCAGCAGTACTGCACACGCTGTGATCTTGTTTGGTAATAAAAAAGTACTAATTGTGAATGGGAAAATACATGTTTACTTAGACATTTCGTTCACAGTTTTCTCACCTGTTTGTTTAATTCTACCCACAAGCTAGGTATCCCCCTCTAACAAAACATAATCTTATTGGACAGCACAGCACCCTTAAGAGAACACTGATTGGAAATATTATTACAAGAGCTAACATACAGTGCTTTCGGAAAGTATTTACAGCGCTTCACTTTTTTTCACATACTGTTATGTTACAGCCATATTCCAAAATAATACCAATTATTATTATCAATAGATAATACCCTATTGAAAAAGTTTTGTTTGAATTTGTTGCACATTTATTAAAAATTACATATATATTTATATATATTTATTTTGAATGTCATGGCAAAGGCTGTGAATACTTATGTACATGTGATTTTTTTATTTATTTATTTATTTTTTTATCTGTAATAAATTTTTTCACTTTGTTATTATGAGCTATTGTGTGTAGAATTTCGAGGGAAAAAGAATGTAATGCATTTTGGAATGAGGCTGTAACATAACAACATGGAAAAAGAGAAGCGCTGTGATTACTTTCCAGATGCACTGCATGCTTGTGTAGCATAGTATAGTGTTAGGCATACTAGGCTATGCAGTTTGCGCTCTTGGGCTGTGGCATCACCTAGGACCAAACTTAATTGGTTATCCCACCTGCGTGCCCCATAATAAACCCATATTTATATGTTGCTATTACTCAAACTGGCTTAAAACACATCAATCTTTTAGTGTTTCTGTACAGCAAATTAATTAAGAAGTTACAGACGTTTCCAGTCATGTGGACACCATGCATTAAGCATCAGCTCATTAGTTGCCTATTGTCCAAGCATGTGGTCAGTAAAAAAGAAAAACAGTTTTTAAGATTATAAAAAACATTAATTCAGCAATGTAAGTGCAAACTTTGTACATTATCAAACTGCTTTTTAAGCTTTGTTGTGTAAGTAGATTTAGTTGGGGTTTTTTTTACCTAGTAATATAACATAATGGAGGTGTACATCTCTGATATTAAACCAGTTCTGAAGGAAATCTGAAATTTTACCACAAGTGATTTGATTTTGTTATTTCAGTGTAATTTAGATTAACAGTGTCATTGCACCAGGTGGCTTGAATGTTTGGAAATTCTAAAAACGTTATACCCAAACAAAATTTAATTGTGAATAGAATACAAATGAATCACAATCTTTATCAATTCCACTGAATTGCTAATTACATCAGTGCATTGCACTGTATTTGTACACCTGACAGAGAAACATAATAAGATTACACCCATCCAGTAAAATATATTTGGATACAGAATTTCACATCACAGTCACTAAGTCACATTACAGCTGAGCACCTCGCTGCATACCTTTTAAAGCAAGGTAGAACGGATTTCCCCTCTCGCTGCCTGTGAGCCAGTGTATACTAGGACCCAGGGGAGCACTGACTTTCCTGAGGACAGAGGAGCATGTGTCTGTTTCAAAGAGGAAGAGAGAGGAAAAAAACCTACAGGGAATACAATGTGTGACAGTCACAGCCCTACACAGCACTAGAGACAGAGAGCAAGAGCACAGAGAGCATCCTGATAAGACACCAACCTAAGTGGTGCAAAATATTTATCAACACCAGTGGAAGCTGACCGAAGAGGTGGCATCCTCTCCTCTCACCTGGGCCTGGAAGAACACCACAGGACACCTGTTCCACTTCTGAGCTTCGCCAGGAATTGCTGATAGGGATCCCTCCCCTAGGGATCCCCAAACTGGATGTTAACACACTGGACATTGTTGTTGACAGCATTAACTTGTCTTACCTGACAAGTAATGTAGGTTGTGATGCAGACCACCTGAGGAGAGCAGAGGGTTGCACTGCTTTCTGTGGGTGAAGAAACACTACAATGTTCTGGAACGTGCAGGTACAGCATTCCTTGCTAAAATTTCTCAGTACTATATACTTCTATGTACTTCTATATATTCACCACATTAAAGAAATCTCCTGAGCAAAATAGTTCTGATCTGATGGAAAAGTTGAAGAACACACAGAAACTAAATGAGCTGGAAAAAAAAACCCACTTACTCTTAAGAAAACAGTCGCTCTAATCAATAAATACAGCTGATTAAAAAAAAGCGTTCAATAATGCAAAAAAATATTTAATGAATCCTTTTTTTTATTTGAAATATGCTCTTTAGGGGAATCAACGGTGGCTGATGTACAAAAAAGTAAATTGGTTTTCCGTATTAGAGTAAAATGTGATGCTTGTGTACTATTATGCATCAGTGCATCATTGAAAGGAAGTGGGGGATGCAGCCATCACTGTTGTTTTGGGGGAGGGGGCACAACACAATCAAGTATGACTTATATGTGATTTATATGTGATTTATATGTGAACAGTTGTTTCTGTGTGTGTATATATATATATATATATATATATATATATATATATATATATATATATATATATATATATATATATATATATACACACACACTATCAATAATTAGGATACGTTTCTTATCCGTTGTACTTTTCAGGCAAGCGCAAACCTTTAAGCTGATATACTGACTGCTTCATCTTCATATATATATATATAAGTAGTCATCTAGAATTTCACCACTCCAGAGAAACTTATCAAGTCCAATTTGCTCACAGCGGTGGTGATAGGAACCAGACGTCAAACGTCTTTAATTCTTCAAGAAGCCTCACAAAAAACTGGTTCCAAAAAAAAAAAAATGTGTCCAAATGTGTTGCATGCCTAAGATACTGATTCATTGTCCCAAAGATTTTGGTCTAAATAATTTTTTTGTGTATTTGTTTGTTTTCGTGAAACTGTTTATGGTGGATTTGTGCATACGGGTGTTGTAAGGCACAATATCACCCCTTTTATTAATTTCTGTATTTATTTATTTCTTTTCTTACATTTACAACAGTTTTATTATGTATACATATAGAAACTTAGAAGCTGTATAGATTTAATAGTTATTTTGGACAGTAGATTTGTGTTGTAAGTGCTGATTCTGCTGATTGTCTTTGTTGACATCAATAATTATATGAATTATACAGAATTTTTGAAACTTCTGTGGAATTCCCCTTTTAGTGAAGCAGTAGTAGAAATGGTGGAATATGTGTTACATTTAACAAAGTATTTCTCTCCTTTTAGTGATGGTCTGGAAAAGTGGACAGACTTATCATCACATTATCTGTTTAAAATCCTTTAGCTGGACATTTGTACTATGAATATCTTTTAATATTATATATTAATACTGTTCTATTCATTTGTTATTCTGCAGAGGTCGCTTAGTAAAGAATGGTGTATAATTTATTCATAATTAAATAAGGCTGCTTAATTTAGAAGAATGTGAATAGCAAATATATGACTAACATAAAGGAAGCTTTACAATACAAACAGAAATTCTATTAAATATCATTTTCTTATCTAACAAAGAAAATGTGTTTATAAAGTATATTTCATTTCAGATCATTGTGGCACAGCATGACTGCAATACAATATTCTCACTTTTCTTTTTGTTTTAGAAACACATCTGAAACTTGGATGGAAATATATTGGGGCATGGGGGATCCTGACTCGTTGTCTGGACTCTGAACTATGGAGAAAGCTCGGTCAGGCCTTTTGCTGGGTCTGCTGACCAATCAAACAAGTCCAAATGACACATCCAACAAATGGGGACCCACCAAGCCTACCCCACCAAGCATGGAGGAGGTCATCCACTCCGAGTCCCAGATTAAGGATCTGGTGGGGTTGTTCTGCATGGTGACCCTTAACCTTGCTGCCCTCTTAGGCAACACTGGAGTTATGGTGGCCATTGCCCGAGCCCCACATATGAAAAAGTATGCGTTTGTGTGTCATCTTTGTGCAGTGGATCTGCTTTCTGCAATATTGCTGATGCCTCTTGGGATAATATCAAGTTCGCCCCTCTTCAGTACGGTGGCGTTTACGGTTCTGGAGTGCCAGGTCTACATCTTTCTCAACGTGTTCCTGGTCTGCGCCTCTATTCTCACTGTGACCGCTATTAGCGTGGAGCGCTACTATTACATCGTCCATCCCATGCGCTATGAGGTGAAGATGACTATCCATCTGGCCGTTGGGGTCATGGTGTTTATTTGGGTGAAGTCCATCCTTTTAGCTCTCGTCACCTTACTAGGTTGGCCAGCGTATGGCAACCAAAGCTCCATCGCGGCCGCCCACTGCTCTCTGCACTGGAGCCACAGTCGTCTCAGGAAAGTCTTCGCTGTCCTCTTCAGCGTGGTGTGCTTCCTGGTCCCTGCCGTCGTGATCTTCTCTGTCTACTGTAATGTCTACAAGGTGGCACGGACGGCCGCCCTACAGCATGTTCCCGCACCCACCTGGGCGGCTAATCAAGCTAAGTGTCGCTCGGACTCCATCAACAGCCAGACCACCATCATCACCACCACCCGCAGCCTGCCCCAGAGACTGTCCCCCGAGAGAGTGTTTGGAGGTGGCAAAGCTGCCTTAACCCTGGTGGTCATCGTGGGCCAGTTTCTGCTGTGTTGGCTTCCCTACTTCAGCTTCCACCTCCACATGTCCATCACAGCTCCTCTCCAAAGCCCAGGAGACATCGAGGAGGCCGTAACCTGGCTGGCGTACTCCTCGTTCGCGGTCAACCCCTTCTTCTATGGCCTGCTCAACAGGCAGATCCGAGAGGAGCTTATAAAGCTGAGGCGGTGCTGCGCTCCCAGCAGGCCCGTGGAACTCGGAGCCTCCAGCCATGAGGGATCCATCCAGGAGAACTTCTTGCAGTTCCTGCAGAGGACCAACAACACGGCCGAGACCACAAGGTCCAGTTGTGTCAACTCCAGTCCCAGGAACACTCTGGATCATGGTGTGCGGATACCTGGGCAGATACCTGAGGAGTGAAAATATGTTATTTTTTATTCTTGGATCAAAAACTGGGACTTTGTTGGGTGTTGTTTTGTGTTTCGTTCTCAAAATGTAAAAGAATAGGAACTGTGGGGTGAATTTAAAAGCTAAGCCATATTAATACTGATGGACTGACCAATCTATGAAAATATAATGTACTATGGACGACTAAGAATTATGCACATTAAGAAAGAATATCTTTTTTCTTTTTTAATATATCTAACGACAAAACAGACTGTGATCTGATAAAATACATGTTGATGAATATACTGTAACCATCATCGTTACTACAATAATTCTAGGCAACAGCCTTCAATGTTCTGTTCTATAACTGGTGAGAGTTGACCATGATGACCGAAAGAAACTTCTCAAGAACAAACGAACAATACAGCTTTTAAACAGAAACGCTGCGGCTCTTGTCATTTTTAGCCCCCCACAGCTGTGACGTTGACTGAGCTAAGGCTAAGTGGACAGGCAGCCGACTTTCCTCGAGAAGCAGACGAAGCTCTGATGTAGCTAATTCCATCTGCCTGTCGCCATGGAAATGCTGTGAGTCTGGGCCTTGCATAGCAACAGGGCTCTTGTGAGCTTGTTTCTTAGGTTTGCTGGTTAAGGGGTCAAATTATAGGAACTGCTTTAAATTTTCCTCCAAACTGAGCTGCCCTGTTACACCCTACAGGTGGGCATTCATTCGCATGTCACCTTACTGCATGTGGATGTTTCAGATCTTCTTTCTGGGTTTATGTGCATTTAATACTCAGCGACACGGAAACATGCTGGTCAGCAGCGCTGAAAATCATTACGCTGCAATGAAAGTGCTCAGGCTGAGATAACACAGTCTGTCTTTATGGGCTTTTCACTACTTATGTTGGACCATTACAAATAGAGAGCACAAATCAGGTGCCGGGTAGTTTGTCCACAGCAAACAGTGACGATGGTCATATTACAGGTTTGTGTCCTGAAACAGCTCTTCTGTTTACTGCTGTTATGTAACTAAGGCTGTGTACTCTGCATTCACACTGTGGATAACGTGTTTGCAAGAGAGCTTAAACGACAATTTAGTAAAGACACTGAATGCATGCAAATATACACAGACAGGCAGGTCCGCTCACATGTGTAGAGATGACTGACTGCTCTGCAGAGTTTCTCTCCAAAGGCATGAAATGAGAGAAAAACACTGTGCGGTCCTGAAAAATACAGCTCTCTCTCTTCCTCCTCTCATTTTCTCTACTTTATCTCTCTCGACTTCCTTGACTTTTTCTTCATCTCTGTCTTCCTTTTGGTGTTCCACTTTTTTATTCTTATTTCTTTTTTTCTCTTTCTTTTACTTTCTCATACTGTCCCTCTCCTGCCTTTCTCTCTCTCTCTCCCTTTGTTTCTTCATCTTTGTATTTTTTGTCTGTCTTTCTTTCATTCACTCTGTAGCTTTCTCTTTCTAAGCTTTCTCTCTTTTTTCATTTTTTGTTCTTTTTCTTCATCTCTGTCTTTATTTCGGTGTTCCACTTTTTTATTCTTGTTTAGTTTTTTCTCTTTCTTTTTCTTTTTCTCTCTCTCTCTCTCTCCCTTTGTTTCTGCATCTTTGTCTTTTTCTGTCTGTCTTTCTTTCATTCACTCTGTAGCTTTCTCTTTCTAAGCTTTCTCTTTTTTCGTTTTTACTTCTTTTTCTTCCACTGTATTGCTATCTATTCCTCTCTATTCCTATTCCCTTTTTCCTCTCACTGTTCCCTTCAAGTTTTTTTTTTCTGCTCCCTCTGTCTCTTCGTATATTTTTCTTTTTTAGCTCTCATTTTCTCTCTCTGTAGCTCTCTCTCTCTCTTTGTAGCTTTTTCTCTCTCCCTCTCTTTGTAGCATACTCTCTCTCACTCACTCTAAAGCTTTTCTCTCTCCCTCTTCTTTTTTCTGTATCTTTTTCTCTTTCTCGCTCTTTTTCTTCTCTTTCCTTCATTGCTATTCGTTTTTATCTCTTTCCCTCTCTTTGTCCCTTTCCCTTTTTCTCTCGTTCATTCACCTCATCTCTCTCTCACTCTGTTTCTCTCCCTCTTTCTTCTTTTCTTTTTCTGTATCTTTTTCTCTTTCTCACTCTTTTTCTTCTTTTTTTCATTGCTTTTCATTTTTATCTCTTTCCCTCTCTTTGTCCCTTTCCCTTTTTCTCTCTTTCATTCACCTCATCTCTCTAACTCTCACTCTGTTTCTCACTCACTCTTCACTTTGTCTTTTTTTTTTGTTCTTTTCTTTACTCTTTCTATGTCCCTTTTTTCCCAATTTTTATATCCTTCTTATGATTTCTTTCTCTTGTATTTCTATTTTTTGTTTCTGTACCACTCTCTTTTTCTTTAAGGCACTAAACGCTGCGTGGAGACACTAATACACAGCATGGCAGGTCATGTCGTGGTTTGTAGGCGTTGTGGCGACATCTTGAAAAAAGCTCTGACTACATGATAACATGCTTCCCCATCAGTGACTCAATACACAGTGACCTGGTCTGGCTCCTCGAACAATAAGCCAACCGTGAGGGCTGACAGAGAGAGAGAGAGAGAGAGAGAGAGAGAGAGAGAGAGAGAGAGAGAGAGAGAGAGAGAGAGAGAGAGAGAGAGAGAGAGAGAGAGAGAGAGAGAGAGAGAGAGAGAGAGAGAGAGAGAGAGAGAGAGCAAGTGAGCAAGAGAGAGATGTACATGTGGCATGATTAGAGATTCATAAACTTGAGTGTCCCTGTCATGATCAAAACAAGGCCGGACCGAAATAGAACCTGAAAGGATTTAGAGATGTTGAGGTGAAGATTAAAGGAAAATGATTAAAGAGAGGGGGGTTGGGGTGGGATGGGGTGGATGCTGCAGCCAGCATCCGTTTGTATCTGTCTTGATGGTGGTGGTGGTGATGGTTGTGGTGAGATGGATGCAGAAAGACACCTGGTTTAACCTGTGTTAGAATCCCATATAGACCTCATTGGTCACTTACTGGGCATCTGGTCGAGAACAATAAACAATATGTGACCCACCTGTGTCTGTGAAACGCTGCTGTCCAAAGACAAATATCTCCAAAATGCAGCTTTCCATGACAGGGCAACATCATACTCTACTTTTAGTATAATTTAATGGAACCAGAATTGATTCCCAGCTATTTTGAAGCATTTCTATTGGTTCATTCAGCAGAACGTTTCACTCAATGTAAATGAGATGTAGAAAAATCTAAATGAACGGAATGAAGATACCTTTGCACAGCAATGAAAAAATATAGAACATAAAACATAAGACCTTGATTATTGTAACCATTTTTGATCATCTACAGCTCTGTTCATCATTTGGGATTTGTCTAAAAATAACTTTTCCTTCATCAAACAAACATCATTTTACAGTCATATCTATGTATCTCTAAACAAATAACTTCTCAGGAATAGGAAGCAATGTTAAATCCAATGCGCATTAATATAGTAAGATTTTATTTGGAAGAATTCTGGAGTATTTCACAGCTCGGTCCATCAAGAAATGTTCACACATTAAAGATAAGCGGGTGTAAATGTTAATAAAAAATAAATAAAGAAGTGAATAAATAAATGAAATTAAGTAATGAGGTTTTAATTTCATGGCAACAGTATGTGGCCTTAACAAAAACGGTTGTACGGAAATCAACCACTCATTACAGCATAAATGAATTTAAAGCACTTCCTCAACTCTGCATTAAATTCATATGAGTATGATCTTGTTTTCAGAAATCTGTGGCAGCAGTTTAAGCTGTGACAGGTTTGATTGACGCTGGCAGCAAATGGTATTTCAGTCAGTCAGAGACTCTGGGGTAAATCCAGCCATCTGATGGGACAGATCACCGTCTGTCTAACAAAATTCCATAATTATAGCAACAGCTGGAGGGGCAGGTGTGAGCGTCGGAACATGGTGCTCCGAATCCGACCACGCAAACAAGTTTAAGCTCGAACCTTCATTACATCAATATGGGGTTGAGAGAGCTTTTGTTATTCCTGATCATCAAATGAATGTATTTTTGCACACAGAGTATTGCTGGAGTACATGTGATTGTATAAACCATTGCCCTGTTTCATTTGGTTGATTGCGATGGCCCAGAGTATACTATATGGACACACTGCAGACCACCCAGCTTGTACAGGTCTTGTTAACAGGAACATGCTCTTAAATACGTAGATAATCATGGTGTTTTTAAATCTTGCAGTACATCTAAGATCAGAATCAGAATCAGAAATACTTTATTGATCCCAGGGGGAAATTGCAATTTCCCCCTGGATCACAATTTCAGTACTTTCAGTACGTATTTTCAGTACTGTTTTTTAGATAGCAATGACAGTTTTCTGTAGTAAGATTTAGATAAAATATAGGACCAACACCAGCACATGGTACATGACATATGATTACAACATCATATATTATATTTTTGTGTTCTCTTGTTTGTGTTTTCGCTGATGTTTACATATGACATTTGTGCTCATAATTATTTTTTACATGCTTTATGATTCTACAAGCTGTTGTTATGTTGACTTCAAGATGGATATATGTAAATGAGCTATGTTTTGTACTGACCTATATTCAAAAAGCAGTCCAGGCTGAAACATTACAAATAACTTCAGTGTGACTGGGTGGGGATTGTACATGATTGAATATATAAATGCATTGTTTTTTGTGAAATCACAGTAACACTATAGGGTTGCAGCTTTAATTAGTTAATGATTATTCTACCTTTTATTTCAATTAATCAATTAATTGAGTAATTGGATAAGAACTTTGGGGAATGGTGGTGGGTGTAGGTGGACTATGAGCTGGGGAGTGACCAGTAGTCTACATTTAGAGAGTTTAAATATGTTCATGATCTACATCAAAAAAGTGATATGAACTTTTGTTCTCAGGAGCCAGATGTTTTCAGGGGAGAGCAGTTGGGTGCATTAGTGTGTAGTTACACAACCATGTGGAGCACACTGGGGGAAAGGGTTCAGATCTCTGCCTGACAACAGCTCTGAGCATGGGGGGAGGGAAGCAGATCAGGAAGGTGGTGGAAGGAACAGTGGAGTGTGGAGGAGGGTGGATGAGTGTGGAGGGCTGGAGAGATAAATGAATCCTGTCTGGTTCATGTGCTGAATGCAATCAGAGGATGTTATGAAGGACCTGGCTCACATTTGTAAGGGAGTGTGTGACCTCATCAGGGAAATCTTGCGTGCCATACTTAACTTGAGGGCATGCCATGACGCATGTAGGAACGCAAAGCTTTTAAAAGCAAAAAAGCCATATATGTAAAGTGCTGGGCTGAAGATGGGCCTACACAGTGCTAGACATTTATTAGCTGCACTACTGAAAAAAAACTACAAAGTAATATAAGTGGGGCTTACCAACAAGTTAATTGGCTGTTTTATCTGTTTTTTCTGTAGATTTCTATATATTTCCCATTTATACTTTAACCAGTGTCTGGTCTCCTTATTTATTCTGGCTCTAGTATTACTTATGATGAACTACGAAAATGACCAAACCTTCACTGTGCATCTGAATCCTGAAGGCATTATTTTGAAAACTGAATGTTCTGTTTCGCAGGCAGAAGGTTGGCAGCACATTCGTGATCTTTTAATAAATAATTGAAGAAAAAGGAGAACACAACATCTGTTATCTTAAATAGCTGATAATCTGATAAATATTTCTGTGAGTAGTGTGGTTGCCATAAGAGAGTTAATTAATTTCTAGTGAATTGTCTTAAGTAAAATAAATGTTATTGTCCAACTGTGACCTATCAGGCAAGACATGGTCGTAATAAACACTGTTTATTTTGCAGGTTTATTTTATTAGAGTGTGATTAATTAAAAAAATGTAACTCAGTTAAAAGATTGGCTGAAATGCAACTCAATTCACATTCACTGATACATTTCTAAGCAGATTTAACTCAGCTTGTGAATTAAATGTGTGGCCTGAATTAACCCTCGATTAATGGATCTAGCTTGCAACTATGCAAAGCTGGTAAAAGTGTTTGTTAGGGAGCAGCCATGGGCCATCTAAGCACTAATGACATCTGGGAGTTATGTTATAATTTTATATGAAGAAAGTTGTGTTGGTGTTATATGGCGACACCAAAGGTTGTAATTTATGCTTGTAAGAATAGAATATTTTAGGAATATGTAACAGTTTTTCAGTTTATTTGGAGTGTTTACCTCATACCTACACTCAAAATGTCCATTGCCGCTGTCTTTGTTTTGATAAACTACTAGAATCCCACAGGGGTGCTAACTTAAATGAGGATTATTTGGATATTTTCCCTCATTTTATGAACAGATTTTGACATTTATGGCTTGAACTGAAGGCCCAGCTATAATATTTAGGGTTTACCACATACAGGTATAATATATGTACTAACACAACATATATCAACTATTAGCAACTTGTGTTTCTGTTGTGCTGAGAATAGTCCCTCACCAACAGCCGTAGTCCTGTGGTGGTCCTGTGTATGGAGTTATGGGTTAGACTGATGACTGACAAATTGTATAGCAACAGATGGGCTTCAATCAATAACTGTAAACCTATAAAGTGGACTTGGGTGTTTCCTGTGGCCAATGTGCAAGTTGGGTAGGCTCTACCTCAAAGGTAGCTAATATACTGGCAATGTGTACATATGCACAAGTACAAGTATATTTTATTCATAATTCCATGTAAAGTCCCTCTCTTTTGTGTTATTTACAGTTTCTTTATAAAGCAGACTAATTTGCCATTCATTTTGTGCAGTACAGTAAAACCAGATTACTATAACAGAGCAGCACCTGCCATGGCCCACACAGTCTACCTGGGACAGGTCAGTCCAGGAGGATTAGCCTTGTCCTAACACACTGGAAAAAAGCCCCTCTGCTGCAGACATTTAAGGCTGACAATGGTTATTAATAGGTAGCTGTGGAAGATGATCTCTTAATGGGTCCAAAGGTTGGCGAATGATGTGAAATCCTTTGAGCTAGTGCGTATGACAGAGGCTGCTGTCATCACCAAGATGACAGGGATTTTCCACATGCGTTTGCTGTGAAAGCGTGGTCTACAGTCCAATTCACCACAATAATTGTTTTGCTTTCCTTTTGCTTTGTCTCTTTTGCTTTCCTTTTGCTTTTTCCCATTTATACGGAGACCTAGCTAGCTATACTAACACTGGTTGTCAGGTTTCAAAGTATTACACTCAGTTAAAGTTTCAGTTCAGTGTGTAAAATAAATTCAGTGTGTCTCCTGAATTAACCCCGATTTGATAAACCTGACTTACAGATATGTGCTGGTAAAACATTTGTTAGCTATCAACCCCTGTCCAACTCTGCACTAATAACATCATCATTAAATTCTTATTGACACTATGTGTCATGGCAATAATCTATGAGGATTTAACACACTATTTTACATAATAACAAAAAACTTTGTTTTGTCTACATTAGCAGTGCTCAGTAGACTAAACCAAACCCATACTTAGGTCAATGTTTTGGAATCTTGGCAAAATAATGACTCAAGTAGAAGTAAAAGTATCTCTTTCCCAAAATGCATAAAGTAATGTACAAAAGTAGCTACTGAAATACCGCTTAAGTACTGAGTAACTTCAGCATCTGTCAGCATCTGTCCGCTCAGTCTGACTCAATTCTTCCGGTTTTTGCATCTGTTTGACCTGAAATATTGCAATAAACCCCAAAAGTCAGATGTGAGCAAAGGCCAAACCGACCAACTTAACATAAAGCAATTAAATATGAAGAGAATTAAAGGTTCAATTTCCAATACACTACATCTTTTATTCTGGGTTTTCCCCTGAGGACAGATCCAGACAGAGTCTTCTGAATTCATGCAAATTCTCTAAATTATAGGGACAGTGTAGCCAATAGTTGAACGAGACATGAAACCAGTTTTTTTTCATTGGTAATATTGAGAAATTCATAGATCATCACCAGCTGGATCTTTCATCTCTTTTGTCATAGGTATATTATTACAGAATTCTCCAGTATTGTTTTGTTCAGGTGTTACTAAACATCCATGTCAGCCTTGGCCCTAGGCAAATGAAATTTTGTATCTTTTTTGTGGCCCGGTTACCTAAATTGTTTTGTAAAAAAAAAAAATCTTTTTAAACTTTTTGAAATGTTTAACTCAGGACATAAATAGAAATGGTGAGATTATATTTTAGGTTTGTTTCTTATTTTCAGTTAAAAATGAAAAAAATAACAAACAAAAAAAAACTAATATGTAATTTGACCAGGTGGGTTATTTATGCAACCTAGTGTCCATTTAAGGACTGTATGTACTGAAGAGTGACTGGTATGTTTTGAGACTTTAACAATGTTTGCATACTGCATCAAGCTCAGGTCAGTTTGGTATGGCACAATGCAGCTCATATAGCTAACCAATTGACCCAGACGTCTGAGTTGTAACACTGCAGCTGGGTCAGCTTCCTGTGGACTTACTGTTAAAGTCAGTAATGTGTTTCTTGCGTGCTGTGATCATATCCCATTATACATATTGAAGTCATCATCCTAAAACAAACCTCATTGCTATAAACATAATAATGACACATATCATCACTGTCCAAAGAAAAACATGTATCTCTATGATTGTCCCAAAATCACTCAAAATAAAACCTCTTTACATTGACTTACATTAAAAGTTAATAACATTTTCAGCCTGTACTATAAATATACTTTTTTTCATTGACAACATATATGCAGTGTCTAACAGCATACATATATCCAACACTTGACCACATGTCTGCAAGAGCAAACTTATAGGCCACTACAAATACTTTGCTGTTGTTTCCAGACGGGTGGTTTAGAAAGAAGCAAAGACCCGTATTATTGGCTCTAACTGCTCATCGGTCAGCAGATAAATGCCCTCCTAGATTGCTTTGGCACTGAATGTGACTCTTTGGCACTGGCATAGACCTTGCCTCTGGCACGAACGACCCATGTTCGATTTCTACTGATTAAACTTCTATAGCCTGGTGACGCATCACGACTCTAATTCCACTGCTCGCTCCATCATATATTCCCTGAAACACTGTTAGGCAGTGGCTGTGATATAAAAAGGAAGGACCTTTGTCCAAAATAAATCAACAAAGTGATCATCTCTAGCTCATCTGAGCATCAAGGCCTTGAAAGTGCTTATTTATGAGTATTTATTTCCTTCTTTATGAGTATCTATTTCCTACTCTTTACTTTTCTTTCGTTACACTGAGAGCCATTTGGTGCTATTGGACTGGGTCTTGAAAAATAAATGCAAGTTTAGAACTTGCACTGTTGTATGATGTTTCCTCCTATAATAAAAACGGGCTGACCCCACTTTATATAGTGTTCTTGCTAACAAAAGTAATGTATCTTCAGTCATTTGCTTTAGAAGAAAATGCCTCTTATCTTTTTGAATGATGACCAGAAAGTCTTTGCATATTGAAAGGTTCCTATTATGCAGCTCATTATATAAGCTAGATTGACAATCATTCTTCTACCAGGAATCAGTCTTGACTCTTACAGCCTAATGCATTTCATCTGTCTTCTTGTTTCTTATCTCTACATTGTCTTATCTGTTGTTCTAAAGACAGGCAAGGACAAAGGCAAAATCAGCAGTCATTTACAATATATCCACTTCCACTGTATCTCAACGATAAAGGCTATTAAGCAGAGTGTTGAAGTATATTTTTAGATGTAAAAACAATTGAAAGTTTTACCTACTAAACAACTCATTGTTGGTTGGTTCTTTGGTGAATCAGACTTTTGGGTACAGAACACAAGGACAAAGTGGTCTCATGTCTGGCCAACAGGGAGTGCCATAGAGCCACAAATATAACACTGGTTATAAAAGCGAAAGAATCCATTGACAAGTACTAACCAAAAGCTTAGAACTGGATATTTCTTTATGAATTCCAGTTTTATATTGCAGTCACTAAGGGATCAGATTGACAATGGCCATCCACAATAATAAACCATAGTTAATTTTATAGCAAGTTTTAAACCTGAACAGTAAAAAAACACAGAGGTTTTAATATGTGGACTTTGCAAACAAGGCTAATGAGTCATTTGTTGGCCTATTTACTAGTAATGTCATTTTTTTTAAGTAAGCAGCAAACAGTAGTGTTTACTTTCTCCTCACTGAAAGCTCAAACTTTGAGGGTTAAATATGAAACACATAAGCTGGTAGGCAGCTGGTATTTAGTTGTTTTTCATTACGTCTGTCTTAAAACACATAATACAGATGAGCCAAAATAACAATAAATAAATTGCTGAAAGCTGATTATATGTATAGAGGGAATGCTGTCAACAAATCTAGGTGGACTTGTATTATAATGATCTATAACAGCCTTGCTATTGTTACAAGAAAATGAAAGTGAATCCTTTTAATCCTTTTCTGGATTTCTGCATTGAAAACTCATAAAATTTGGTCTGATCATTTTCTAAGCAAAACTAAATGAATAACATTAAAACAGTTGTTCTTCAAGTCTTTAATTCAGCATATTAAGTAGAATCCACAGTGCAGGCTACAGAATGTAAGTGTACCTCTGTGTTAATGACTGCTCCAATTCAGATGATATTAAAACAGTGTTTTGTCCAGTTGTTTTGTTCATTATTCAAAGACAGCACACAAAGTCTGGACAATCTGTTCTTCTCAAGAAAGGTTAGTGCAAACCTACTTTCCGAAGACCTCAGAAGACATGTTTTCAAGCTGTACAAATCTGTAAAAAGCTATAAAGGCTTTGCTAAATCCCTGGGTGTACATTAGTCCACAGTGAGACAAAAATACAGGACTGTTGCTTCTCTCCCTAGGAGTGGGTGTCCTGATACAATCCTTCCAAAAACACAAGCAATATAATCTTTGCTTAACAGCAAAAGACACACAGAAAACTCAACTGTTCACATGTTTATGAAAGAACAAGATGAAGCAAACACCAAACCTAACTGCAACTGTGAAGCATGGTGGAGGGAGCATTGTGGTTTGGTACTGTTTTTCTTTTTGGTACTGGTTTGGTACTGTTTTTCTTTTGTCTCAGGGCCTGCACGCCTTATAGTCATTAAGGGAACAGTGAATTCAATGGTGTATCAAAACATTTTACAGTAAAATGCAAGGTGAAGATGAATGCTTGTAGGCAGTAAAGCCAAAGAGACATTGGGTAATGCAACAAGACAACGACAAAAAGGGCACAAGTAATACAACAAAAGAATGATTTGACCTTTGTCAAAGTCCTGACCTGAACCATACTGAGATGCTGAGGTATGACCTGAAGAGGGCTGTTCAAAAAATGCATCCCAGAAATGTTGAGGAACTGAAACACATTTGCAAGAAGGAATGGTCCAAAATGCCCACGCTGTGGATCTTACTCAGTACTCAAGTCCTACTGCTTGTGTGATGTTAGGTTGGTTGAATTGTGTTTGTCTATAACTGTGACGCAGATATCGATCAGACTGATTTTTTTAGGAATCGATCCAGAAATTGAGGTAATTCCAAAGGGTTTACTTACTTCGTCTTGCCCCTGTAATTGGCTTACTACTGCTACACAATTTATTGACCTGGATGACAAAAAAACCCTCCACAGACATACAAGAGAACATTGTTCCAACAGCAATTATCCACACTCTCCCAGTGTACATTACTACAGTAGGTCAAGAACTGATGCTTACCCACAAACAATTCTCACTGAGGTGCTGATGGTGTTTCTGCCGGAGTGGTGGGCAGCAGAGGCTTGTAGGCCTTATTGGCCGGGATGCCGGAGAAATGGAGTGCTGTCATGCTCTAACTATGTCCCACATTAGTGCGACTGACTTAGGTTCCTCCTCAAGAATCAGCCCTTCCTCTATTATGGGCCACAGTGAGGTGCTGACTCCGGTAGCAATGCATGCTATGGACAGAGACGGCTCATCAGAGGAGATAAGGATAGAGCTGGAGGACTCTGTAGAACAACAGGAGATTTCTGTCCTGGACCAACATGGAATTAGTCTCAAAAGTATTTCTGGGATCATAATGGAGGAGCATTCAGACATAGAGGGGCTTATGGAGGACAGGGACCCCAAGGGAGTAAATAAGTCTCTTAAGGTAGGCTAATGCATTGTCATTCTTCTTGCTTCCATAGCCTACAATCACAGACAAAACTGAGAATCTGGACAAGGATCAGGGGCGTAATTAGCTTACAGCTGCCCTGCAGGCATATGCATTTTTAGACTTATCATTTATGGGTAGATGTGTTAAGTAATAAGTTAACTATATGCTTTAGCCATTAGCACTGCTTTGACATAGCCATAGTGACTGAACAAACAAGTAGATTATCTATTTTTATTCATTCAAATACTCATTTTGAAACTACATTTTTATTTATGCATTTCCATGAAAGTTTCATGATGAATAGACCAATGAAATGCTCCACAATTACTTAGAATAAAATGTTTTGCCATTAACTTATATTAAAAGAACATTTTGCCATTTCGGAGATACTTATTAAGTTATTGTCAAGCCTTGGGGTCATGTAAAAACAAGGTCATGATGTTATACTGCCCTCTCCAGTTATATAATGGTATCACAGGATTTCTATATTTGAACCCATTAAATCCTCTTAGTTGAATTGTGTTGCTGCTCTCATTTAACCTCTGCGTAAGTGCATTTTGATTTAAACTAAATGTTCTCTGGTGCACATCGGGGTTTATGTAATGCTCAATAAATGCTTACGCTTTCATGATCAGTCTCAAAAGCACACAATTGTTAAATAATCCTTCATTACGCATAAAAAGCAATTTGGTTAGTGGTTAATGTCAATTCATTAGCAGAGAGATTCCCGGTTCACTGGTAGAAATAAAAACCACACTGTACTGGTAAACCACTATTACAGACCTCAGTCACAGGAAAATTTATTAAACCACCTCACAATGATGATTGACATGCCTTCATTATCGCTACTGTGACTGTGAATTAATCTTAATAGTATGTTAAGCAAGACTATTGGTTCTTCCACAACAGCTCTAATCAGAAACAGCCCCGATTAACAGCCCCACAGTTACCTGATGTAAAAGTGCATATTGTGATATTTAGGCACTTAAAACGTGTCATTGCAGTGCTACAAATTGTCCCCCTAGTTGGAGTGATTTCTAACAGGAGCGCTGAGAGTCAGTCAAAGCACTCATCAATTTGTCTAGCTGAAAGCAATAAGCCAGGCCTTCGACCCACAATCTTCCCAATAAGCCTGCCAAAAAAGAGTTCTTTATAGTGATAGAACAGTGGTTTTCAGCTCCAGTCTGGTGAGCCTGCCCTAACATCCCTGAGTTTGATGATGACATCCCATCTTATCAAAAATAATGACCCCAACTTACTAAGGCGTGAGATCAAGATCTGAAAACATGGCCACAGCTCAGTAAGGTTTGGGAACGAGATAGGTAAGTCATGGTCACTATGTAGTAGGAATGAGTCTGTTGTGTCGCAATCACTTTGTAAAGCATGAGAATGAGGTTCATACGTTTAGGCCTTAACTTCCTAAAATATGTGGCAATGAGATAATTAAGTTGTGGCCACAACTTTTAAATATCATTCCCACACATTAGTAAGTCATGGCCTAAACTTATATCATTCCCATGCTTTACAAAGAGATTTATAAATTTAGGCCATGGCTTACTAATGTGTGTGAATGAGGTTTAAAAGTTAAGTTGTGGCCACAACACAACAAGGTATAGAGATGAGACTATTATGTTGCAGACATAACTTTGTAAAGCACAGGAATGAGATAATTAAGTTGTGGCTATGGTTTGGTAAGGTGTGCGATTGAGATAACCAATTAACCAATGAGAGTTAATGAGATAACCAATGAGAGAACTAGTTTTGAGAATGAGTTACATTTAATAAAGAGAAAGTAAAGTCATGGTCTCTACCTAGTATGGTATTGGGAATAAGATAACTCATGTTCACTGCTTAGTAATGTACGGGAATGGCATTGTTAAGTTGTTTATGTGGCTTACTTAGTTATGATAGTTGTTGTGGTCATGTATTAAGATCCTATTTAACCTAAGTAAGTTGTGGCTACACATTATTTTATTAACTATGGATGTTGACATCAAGGCTCTGCATTGAACAGAAGGTTCCTCAAGAATATTTCTGAAAATGAGAAATACTAAATGTGGCAAACCTATTTTAAATTTAAAGCAACCATTTTTCAAAATCTCAGAATTATTGTACTGCCTCACACTATGACATTTACTGCCTGTGATCACTCAGGTGAGCTTTGAGGATGTGATAGCAGAGCCTGCGTCAGTGCGCAGCTTAGACAAGGTGTGGCTGTGGAGTCATGCACTGTTTGAGGTGTCCAAGCACTGGTTCTATCGGCTCATCTCTCTGCTGCTGGCTGTCCCCGTGGCTCTGGTCTTAGGCCTGCTGTTCGCCTTCCTCAGCTGCCTGCACATCTGGTGAGTTCGGCTGTTCTGAGAATGCTAAAAAAAAAAAAAAACACTGCAAAGCTGGTCACGCAGAGGGTGCCCTCATCACAGCCACTGACTAATGGACCCTCTAAATCTGTATATCTATGCACTCCAATTTGGAGTCACTTGGCAAATTGATTTAGGAGTATGATATATCATAAACTAGTGCCAGAAATGTTCTATTTTACTCAACATCCATTATTTATAATAAAAATGAAATTTATTTAAATATAAGGCATTCTGAAATTATATATATATAAAGAATGACAATTATTTTTATCTGTTTTTATTTACTTGAAACATGCATAAATACATTGTACACATTCAAGCGCAATCATTTTTTTATTATATTATGGAAAATACTGATTTTACACCTTTGAAATGTATATATAGGATTACTTTTGTATGTAAAAGTTTGGGCATGGCACCCCTGATAAAATGATTTTGATAATGTTCTAAGCAGAAACAATTTAATACACCCTGTTCAGAGAACACATTTCCACTAATTTAATACACTTCTACTGTTCATTAGCTTAAGATATTGAAAGAAAAAAATTGAAAGTGAAAGTGACCTGTGCAATAGCAAAAATGGGACTGGAGCAATTTAAGCAGGTGTTTTAAATATGACTGCACATGAACATGTGCCACAGTACACTGTTAATAAGGTTGGCTTTATTAGTTATTAGTTAGAAAGAGATGAACATTTCTGCAAGAATCTACTGCCTCTTTTCAGTCTGTTTAGTATGATGTCTAGTAAACATAGTGTTTAATCTCTCCTCTCAGGTTGATAATGCCCAGTGTGCAGCTGCTGCTGATAAACATGAACTGGGTGAAGGTGGTATGGGCCAGTGTGTTGGACGTCACCATCTCTCCCTTCTTCAGGAGTCTAGGACGATGCTTTGGAGCCATAAATATTCACTGGGGAAAGGAGTAGCTCAATCAATTACCACGTTCAGCAACACAGGACTTTAAGTTAAAAGATAAAATATATAATAACGTATATAATGAGATATCTCCACCATCCCTATATATCACAGTTATAAATGTGGCACAGTTAGCAATGGAATTGCACTTTAACTCTGGATAAAGCCCATGTAGTATACTGAACGTGAGTCTGTGAACCCTGTCTGGTGTATGTATGGAATCACTACACAATTGTCATACTTGTCAAAAGAAGGAATGTCATGCCATCCTAACCTGCCTTAGGTAAATGAGTAGAACGCAATGTTAGAGCCTGCAGATTTCTAACATGCCATTAGTCACAATCTTCTGACCGTTTTTTTTTTTTTATTTAAAAATAAAAGTGCCAGATAATGAACCTTTTAATGTGTGGCTTCAAGTGTGTGAATTGCCTTTTTTCCAATAAGACGTTCAAACAATCTTCTTATAAAGCTAACAGCGGCCTAGAATACATTTGATTAGCTTTTTATTATGTTCTTTACATAGAAGGTATGTGAATTTGGTCAGGGTGAAAAAGGGCTTTTATAGCCATTTTTCCTTTGGACACATTGATTCTCACACAAAAGCAATATGTTGAATAGAAACAGGAAAATGAAATTAACCTCCATCATATGTCATACTACCATGTAGTAGCTACTTACCTTTGAGCTTGACGTCAATACAAAGTGAATTATATCTGCTAGTCACCATGAAATGTTCCATTTAAGATGATCTGCTTCAACTATCAAAAAGTGGATAATATCACACAGTATAGCTGCTACTTACAGGTTGCTGTTGGGATTGCTCCTCTCTTCCAGTCTCTTTGCTGTGAAAAGCCTGGATATTTACATTTACGGCATTTAGCAGATGCTCTTATCCAGGGCAACTTACAAAAGTGCTTAGTGTTCAGTTAGAGTATGAATCTCTATCTAGTACAAACAGGTTTAAGTCCAAACCACTCTTATACTCAAACACTGCCATAAACACAGGGCCAGTGCTGATACCTAGAAACAAGACAACGCAATACCTAGCAAGACAGGAACACCTACAGAGAAGAGAACAAATACAAGACTACATACAGTACAAGTGTAGTACTTAGCCAGTGCTCCTAGAAGATAAAGTGCAATTACAGTTTATAACAGTACTTTAGTATATAGTGTTTATAAGTACTTTACAAAGAGATAGGTCTTCAGTCTGCGTTTGAAGACCGTGAGAGAGTTCGCTGTTCAGACAGCCAGTGGAAGTTCGTTCCACTATCTGGGTGCCAGGACAGAGAAGCGTTTTGTTGCGTGTCTGCCATGAATCTTGAGTGATGGCGGGTCAAGCCGAGCCGTACTTCAAGCGCGAAGGGCTCGAGGTGCGGTTCGACTTTTGACCATTGCCATAAGGTAAGGAGGAGCTGGTCCATTCTTGGCTTTGTAGGCAAGCATCAGAACTTTAAACTGAATGCGAGCAGCTACAGGAAGCCAGTGAAGGGAACGCAGCAGTGGAGTGACATGAGTGAACTTGGGAAGATTGAAGACGAGCCATGCTGCTGCATTCTGGATCAGTTGTAAGGGCCTGATGGCCTGCAGAGGAAGAGTGGGGAGTGAGTTGCAGTAGTCCAGCCTTGAAATGACAAGAGACTGGACGAGCACCTGGGAGGCCTCCTGAGAGAGGAAGGGTCGGATGCGTCTGACGTTGTGGAGAATGTACCTGCATGACCGAGTCAGGTTCGTAATATGGGCTGAGAACGATAACTGGTCATCCAGAGTCACCCCAAGGTTTCTTGCATCTTTAGACGGAACAATCAAAGAGTTCTCGAATGAGATGGCAAGATCCTGCTGAGGACCTGTAGTTCCAGGGATGAACAGCAGCTCAGTCTTGCTGGGATTGAGCTTCAGATGATGAGCTGTCATCCATGAAGCGATGTCGGTCAGACATGCAGAGATAAGACTGCAAACCTGAATATCAGATGGTGGGAAGGAAAGCATTAGTTGAGTGTCATCAGCATAGCAGTGGTAAGAAAAACCATGAAAGGTAATTACATCACCAAGAGAACGGGTGTAGAGTGAAAAGAGGAGAGGACCTAGCACTGAGCCTTGAGGGACACCAGTAAGGAGCCTGCAAGGAGCAGATGTAGACCCTCTCCATGTTACCTGGTAGACCGCCCCTCTAGATAGGACTCAAACCACTTCCATGCAGAGCCCACGATTCCCAGGTCAGCGAGGACGGATAGAAGGATCTTGTGGTTCACCGTGTCGAAAACTGCAGAGAGGTCCAGAAGGATCAGAACCGATGACAGTTTGGATGATCTTGCAGTCTGGAGCTTCTCAGTCACCGCTATGAGGGCTGTTTCTGTTGAGTGTGCTGGTTTGAAGCCGGACTGGTTGGGGTCCTGGAGCAGGTTCTGGGTGAGAAAGAGAGAAAGTTGGTTATAAACAGCATGCTCAAGAATTTTTGATAGAAAAGAAAGGAGTGATACCGGCCGGTAGTTGCAGACATCTGAGCTGTCCAGTGTGGGCTTCTTCAGAATTGGAACCACTCTGGCAGTCTTGAATGTGGCTGCGACCCGTCCTGACCTTGTCCAAGGTTTGAGAAACTGGAGTGAAATGTAACAGCTTGGAGTTGAAGTTGTCCAGGATCTTGTGGGAGCTGAAATTCGCCAGCTTGTTTTATATGTTTTTAGTTCCCCCTGAAAACTCCTGGTGCTGCAGTGGCATTAAGGCACCTGTACAAGCTGCAGCATTTAAAGTGGAACAGAACACCTGAATAAGAAAATGGTGAACAGGAAGCCAGCTTCAGCCTCGATTAAAGATGAACGTCAACCACACACTGACATTTTAGTTTTCTGAGATATAAATGTGTAAAACGTTTCCACATCATCTTCACGGTCTGTAGCGGTACATTTCTCCACATATAATCCACTGTTCCTGATGCTCTGTTGTATTACTTGGATGAAGCTTAATTTTGGAGTATTAAATAATGAGTCAAGACTGTTACATCACAGTTTAGGGTTCTGTTTTACTGACCTCTTACCATAACTGGATTTCTGATAGAGGAACAACAGTGTTTGAGTTCAGTGTATCAGTTTTATGCACCAAATTCTCCTTATAATGTAATTATGTTACTAATGTATCTCTCCTTCCATGTAACCATGCAAAGTAAAGTTTTACATTATATGGCATCTGCAACAGTCTATACAGAGGAAGCTGTTTAAGGTTCTATACAAATCAAGTCATTTGTTAGACCACAATGTCTAAAACAAGAAACATTGAAAAAGAAAGCTTTCTCAATTTTTAAGACTAATCTTCTCAGTTTAATGCCACAGCTTCCCAGAATTGTTTCATTATTTTTATATTATTTACTATAACTACTATTTGCTATGCTGGCATAGGTTTTTTAAACCTTAATAGCAAAGAATAAGAATTTCGCAACCGTGTCCTATAACAACATTAACATTAAGGCATGTATAAATTAAAGCAGTTAAATGGTTTCTGGACAGAATTTGCAGAGGTGAGTAGAGCAGATATGTCTAATTACCAAATAAACAAAGAAGACAAACTAGGCATAGACAATGAAAGACAAAAAGTCTGAGTTAACAGAGGAGCATAAGTACCATTAAGATGAATGAGAAACACCCGGTAGGAAGAGCTTCAGATTAAACACAGGTGATACCAATAAGATGGCAGGACAGGGGAGGAGATACAGCACATGGCTGGGAAAGGGTGACAGATTAGATGGGCAGAAAGAGAAAATTGCACAGACAGAGCAGAGAAAACATGACGATCCAGTTCCCTCATTAGACAACCGGCCTCTTTATTTCCTGATAACAACTTTTGCCATTAAAATCTGCTTCATGCAGTAATGTTCATTATAAGATTTGCTATTGACGAAGTAGCTTTTTATGGGAAAACAAAATATGAAAGAAAAGAAAAAACATGTAATAGATACCTCAGGGACATGAGCGGATTTCCCTGCCAGCGCTTGATTAAATGAAAGCCGCAGCTTAGAATACTAAAAATACTTGTTTGTCTGACGACACTAAATCAGACAGAGGAAATGCTCAGCAATTAGCAAGCATATCAATATACTCACAGATTACAGAGTGCTGTGTCTATTTTCCAGCCATTATTTCAATTTTCATAATTAGATGGATGACCTAATTTCTGTCTGATTCCTCTGTACATGATCACACAAATCTATGTAACATAAGACAAACTGAATGATGATGATAATAATAATGGGTAGATATCTAAATCTAGACATATAAATATCTATGTAATCATTTCTTCACTTCAATCAAAAGAGGAAAGATATAGGAAGACCAAGCAGTTCAATAGAGAGCTCAACAGTGTAACAGAACCGGTCACACACTCACCACATTAAAGTCTATGTACCATCAAAGTGGGCAGTAAAAAAGATTTAATTATTGGGGTTATATTCACTCCTCTGTGGGCTGTAAGGTTTACTGCTTTGTATTTTTACTAGGACTCGTCAGGGTATCATTTACTGCCCCAATTCTGATAGCCTGATTTAGATATGGATTCTAGAACACTTCATAAAATTTGGTTACAGACTGGAGGTCAGTGTTAAAAGCAAAAACGAGTGGGAGGCCAGTATATTTAACTAATATAGGCACTGACATTAATAACATACTTACAGAATGTAATTATGTAATTCTCACTCCCATCACTCCATCTCTCACTCCCTTACTAAATCCCTCCCTTCCTTACTCCCTCTACCTCATTCGCTCACTCCCTCTCTCCATCCCTCCTGTGCTCCTTCACTCCCTCCCTCACACCATCACTCCCTCCCTCCCTTCCTTACTCCCTCATTCCATCACTCCCTCTTTCACTCCACTCACTTCCTTATTTCCTCACTCGCTCACTCCATCCCTTCTGTACTCCTTCCCTGTCCCTCCCTCCCCCTTTCTCTCACTCCCTTACTAAATCCCTCTCTTCCTTACTCCCTCTCCCCCTCATTCGCTCACTCCTATACTCCATCCCTCCTGTGTTCCTTCCCTCCCTCCCTTCCGCCATTACTCCCTCTCACCCTCCCCCTCCCTCTCCCTCCCCGTTTCTCTCCCTCCCTCCTTTATAAATTCCCTCTATCCCTCACTAATTCTCTACCTTCCTTATTTTCTCTCTCCCTCACTTGCTCACTCCCTCCCTTTCTTCCTTACTCCCTCCCTCCCTCCCTCCCTTACTCCCTCCCTCCCTTACTCCCTTACTCCCTCCCTCCCTTACTCCCTCCCTTTCTTCCTTACTCCCTTACTCCCTCTCCCTCCCTTTCTTCCTTACTCCCTCCCTCCCTTTCTTCCTTACTCCCTCCCTCCCTTTCTTCCTTACTCCCTCCCTCCCTTTCTCCCTCTCCATCTTTCTTACTCCCTTCCTTACTCCCTCCCTCCCTTCCTTACTCCCTCCCTCCCTTACTCCCTTACTCCCTCCCTCCCTTTCTTCCTTACTCCCTTACTCCCTCCCTTTCTTCCTTACTCCCTCCCTTTCTTCCTTACTCCCTCCCTCCCTTTCTTCCTTACTCCCTCCCTCCCTTTCTTCCTTACTCCCTCCCTCCCTTTCTTACTCCCTCCCTCCCTTCCTTACTCTCCTCTCCCTCCCTTACTCCCTCCCTCCCTTACTCCCTCCCTCCCTTACTCCCTCCCTCCCTTACTCCCTCCCTTTCTTCCTTACTCCCTCCCTTTCTTCCTTACTCCCTCCCTCCCTTTCTTCCTTACTCCCTCCCTCCCTTTCTTCCTTACTCCCTCCCTCCCTTTCTTCCTTACTCCCTCCCTCCCTTTCTTCCTTACTCCCTCCCTCCCTTTCTCCCTCTCCATCTTTCTTACTCCCTTCCTTCCTCTCTCACTCCCTCTTTCAAAGGGGCACTATTGGAACATAAAACCAACCTGGTGTTAGTTGAGGGGGCTAAGACTATAGTTTGGGGTACTACAGGCTGGTGTATCTCACATTTGGTATACAAATACAAAAAACCTGTATATTAGATGTTCTGCTGTGAACAGTCTGAGATTGTATTTGAATTATTCTCAGATGTGTTTCTGCCATATGTATTTATTTTAAATAATTTCTTATTCTATTCTAACAGAATACATCCAATTAAGGAATACCTCAGACTATACAGTGCCATGGGTCACCAGGGTTCAGATTAAAAAACACTGGATTTGCTTTTGTAAAGTAAAAAAATATACCAGTGTTCTCCCAAAGACATCCTTTGTTTTTTCCCAGAACCTAATCAATTACACAATCCACAACAGTCACTTCCTCCTGTTGGTATAAACAGTAGACTCAGGCATGTCTGGCCTGCTACTATATGGGGTATTTTTGTAGCTCTTTCCGCTGGGACACCAACCCCACCCAAGCTCACAGAACACTGCAAATATTTCCGTAATTAGAAGAGCGGCAGAGCCGTGTATCTCTGCAGAATTCCTCTTCTGCTCCCCTCACTTTAGTGCTAGGGAAGAATGAGGGAGACATAAATATCTTTACTGTGATAATCACTCTGCATGCTTTTGCAGTGAAGTACAAAATGATATGCTGCTAATGTCGCCAGTTGGAATGGGACAGATCTGCACAGAGTAAAGTTGTAAATGTGTTTTATGCAGTAGATTTGGCAGCACAACTTAAATATCAATGTTGTTATTACTCAATGTTGTTATTGCTACTTTAATGGGTCGTTAACGGATTCTGTCTGAATCTCCTCAGGATTCCCATAAACATTGTGACTTATAGTGGGAATCACTGCGGGCTTTATTTTGGACAGGGTATTAAGTTTTACAAGGTTCATAGGTGGCTTTGGAAAGTTCATGCTGTAAATCAGCGAGTGCTGTGTATTCAAGGGGAGTAGACAGCAAAGAAATTTTAAAGATGTTTTCAGCTTATGTCCCCAACATATTTAAATCAACTGCAACAGCAACTCAAATGAGTAAAGATCTTACGCGTAAGTCATGGGAGCATACTGTCCCGCCCTGCCCTTTTCTGTCTGTCTATGTCTTTTGTTTACGTTCCTAGCCATGTGCAAAAGTTTTGGTCACATGTCTGTCCTTGTCTCTGCCCTCACCTGTTCGTAGTCTGTGTCTCCTGTTTGCAGGTGTCCCTTGTTACATGTTCCTATTAATACCCTGTTTTCTGTCTTTCCTTGTCGTTCTTTGTATCAGTCCTGTCTCGCTACATGGTTTTGGAGTTAAATCAGTGTCACCAGAACCTGAAATCAGGTTTTTGGAAAAAAAATAAACTAAATAAAAATTGTGAATTGTGAAATTTGGTGTTATTGAAAATTTGACCTGCAAAATCTTTGGAATTTCAAATTTAGGTCTTGAAATTTCAGGTAAAAAATAATTCAGTTGCAAAAGATTCAGGTTGTGAAATTTAGGGAAACATCTGCGCTTGTTTGCTCTTCCTGAGTCCCCTAGATGTTTCCCTGAATTTTCTCAACCTGAAATTTTCCTTGGTCTGTTTCCCTGTCTTGTTTTGCTTCATGTCTGTTTAATTTATTACTTTGTTTAGTTTAGTATTGCTTGTTTAGTATTGCTTGTTTCTTTAGTTTCTCTTTATTTTAGACTCTTTTTAAGACCTACTTCCCTTGTCTCGTCACCACCACCACCACTCACGACACAATGCTATTTCAGCTTAAGCATCTGTTTTTCATGATTTCTTTGCTGATGGTGTTGAAAGATATCTTCAATAAATTTTATCCTTTTTTTTCAAATCTTCATAATGTCTTTATTCATCTTGTTTCAGTCAACTGACCACAAACTCTCCCCTGGAATGAAAACCTATAACCACAATGGCATTGTGCAGATAAGACAACACACAATATACATAATTATATACTTTTTAAGCCGTCAAACAAGAAAGCACCAGTTGTGCCACTTCTAAAGAAACCCTATCAAATAAACTCTGATATAAATGTTTTTGTTGAAAATTTCAGACACCACATCGGTCAGCGTGTTTTAAGTAATGAAATTATCCACAATACACTATATGAGCAAATGGTTTTATACAAAATTGCAAGCACTCCTGATGTAAAAGAAAGCTATTTAACACAGTCTATGCCACAATTAAATATATTTTACTGCAAATGATAATGCTCAGCTAATTTATGTTTTATCAACCTAAAAGAAAAAAATTCTAAGCATTTGTGAAATCTGCATAAGGATGCACAGTATCTGCTTCTAAATTCTCAGGGCTTAATTAACTTCTAAAGCCTTAACTGACTCATTAGGGCTGGCTTGACTTGTCAGTTGAGGACAATTCCAGTGTGAAAAATTCTCTGACTCTTTTAACCTTCCACTAACACTCAACAGTTATGGACTTCTCTAAGCAGCTGGTTGAGGATCTGAAAATGAATGTAATTTGATGCCTACAAAGTAGAGAAAGGCTATAAAAGGAGCACTTCCAGCGTGCAATTTCCACAGTCTGACAGAATCATTTAGAAACGCCTGTTAAGAGGAACTGTCAAATCCACAAAGATCTGAAAGATCTAAAATACCAAGAAAGAACTGGCGGGGAGGTGTAGCTGACAGAGTGGTGGTGCACTATTTCACTAGATACAGGTTCAATGGCCTGATGACGTAAAAATGGAATAACTAAAAGCACGTTTGTAGAGAAAATGAGAAGCATTTAATGAAAAACACTACAAAGCAGGGGTTGAATCTTATGTGCTGGGGTTGTATGCCAGCAAGTGGCAGAGCAAACACTGCACAGGTAGAGGAATGGAATAGATAAAATAATGGATTCCAACTAATATCAGCAAATACCAGAAGCAAATGTGACACAGCCAGTCAAGAAATCTCAACGGGAATGGGTCTGGATTCTACAACAGGATGGGGAGCCAAAAACTTCAAAATCCACCATGAAGTACTTTGAGAAACACAAGCTGATGCTTTTGGAATGACTCTGGGTAGATCTCAAATATGCCATGTCAAGACAGTCCAAGAAAATCACAGAACTAGATCTGCAAGTAAGAGTTGGTGATAATTCCTAAATTAAGAATAGAAAGACTATTAGCTGGGCACACTGTGACTTAATGTGGCAGTACATCATTTTTATGGTGTGATTTTGTGGTGTGGCTTGTTGGAAAATAAATGTCAGGGAAACCAATATTGTATGATTTGTATTAAATTTAATGAGCCTCATTTACCAACTACTCATGCACTTTTTACAAGTATTCTGATGCTCACCAATGTTTTTTCATTTGAGATTTATTCTTAGGCATGAACAGAATCTACACACACTCGAGAGCACAAAAGGGCTTTCTACAGTTTAAGAACATAAATATACTTTTTCTTGCCCCAGAAAACATCTAGGAAATAAATGAAGAAAATGTAAGAAGTTTAGAAAGATTGCAGTTAGTATGGTTTGTATTAATGTAGAAACAGATATACAATTGAGCATAGTGGAGTTTATATGTTAATTCAAATCTTATGTAGTAATATTTAAAATTTGAACTTCAAATTTTATTTTTTGCCTGTGTTAATGATGTTCATGATGAAGGTTAAATAAACATACTTAAGCTTGAAAAGTACTCAGGATATGTTTTCCCCTTATATATTGCATCGTATGCTCAGTTTTCAGATGGCTCTCTTTTGATGGAATGGCAAATGAATCAAAATGACAGAAAGAAGCTGTTCAATGAGGGAATTTGCACTGACAAGATCCGTGATGAGTTCAAACAAGCTACAATTTCAAGAGTTCCAAGAAAAAAAGAAAGTGGTTTGATTCTTTCATGCAGGTATCGCAGCAATGATCTTGTGTAAATCCTTCCGGACATCTCGTTCAAAGCATACACTGACAAAGTTCTAAAGAAAATCAAAAATATTTGATTACACCATTCAGCTCACATCAGTTGAAAGGCACTGCATTCTATGAAATGTCAAGCGCCAACCTCACTTTCATGAGCATGAGTGACAAATAGAATTGCCGGAGTCTTCCGCTGATAAGTGTGCTAACAATTATGGCTGGATCTTAATGGAAGATGATGTTTTTCGAAAAATTCATAATCCTTCATGCACAGCCAAAAAAAAACGTGGACGCGACTATAAAACTGAGAAGAATCTGTAATGAAATGCAATGGAATGGAAAATTTAATTGAACTTTCTTAAAAAAAGGTTCAAACATGTCAAGATGCTTCAATTGGTACAGGCTGCCTTGAATATGCGTGAGTGAGCACTGAAGAGGAGCTTTTGTATATCAGTGATAGCAAGGTCTCTCCTACCTTGGCTGCAGCCTTCACTTTGAGACAAAGATTTAAACAAGTGACGTTCGACTGGCCTCTTCGGCTGAGCTGTCACTCTGGAGGGAAAAAAAGTTTATTTTAATGTTGTGGCTGCATTAACACATGCATAAACCAATAATTGCTAAAGTTAGACCAAATTAAATCGTCATATGATGCAAACTTTTATTGCTTTTTGAAAGACATGTCTAGAGTCAAGAAAACAAAGTAATGCTAGGCTCCTGTCATATGACACTTGTGTGAGTTGAAGAAACTGTGGAATTGATAAATGACAAATTATAAAATCAATAGGATTTCTTGTGAATACCCATCTGCATATGCTTAGCAAGTAATTCTCTCACACCCGTGCATTACCAACCTCTTATGTACCTGTCTGATGTGTCTCCTGATACTCAGTTTGCATATTGTCTTTCACTGTTTCTCACTCTCTGGCCTGGGGTCTCGTGGCTGGACCTGACATTAAATTATTTGAATCAGAATTAAAAAATAAAAACCTACTATTTAAAATACCTGTGCAGTCATAAACATACATACATACAGTGTGCAGTGTTTAAACTATGAATCTATAAAAAACTTTAAACTATTTACTAAACTAGGTATAAAATATGATCATTTAACTAACCTTATTGATTTGAGGTTAATAAAATGATCATATTTTACACCTTTCAGGTACAAGCTGATTGGTGATACCTAAAACCAGGGGGCTGAGTATGTTGCACTTTTTTCAGGTTAGAGTAACAGCCCCTCAAAATGTCTGTACACGATCCAGACATATGCCATATGATAGTCAGAGCCATACTATCCCTAGCGGCTAGCGTAACCTAATCCTGCATCAGGCCAAAATTCTTCTCACTGTGACAACCAAAACTTCCGTTAACGCCTGCACATGGTGAAATTCTAAAAAAAAAAGTTTTCAACCTCTAAATTGTAAAGATTTTATTTTGGATATTCAAGTACATTTGAACTACTCATCAAAAAAATATTAACATAATAAAAAAGGGCAGCTGGGTTTCCAGTAATAAACTTTGGATTGATAGAAGCAACAAGTAGTCTAGTGCTACTCATAAACCTTTGGAACTTAAGACCTTAGTTTAACCACTTAAGATTATTGTACATACACATGCTGAGGCTTATAATTGAATATATTCATAGAATACAATGCAAACATGACTGAGTATTTAGAAGTTATAGAAATTATATGTGAAAGTCAGGCCCCACCAACAGGTCTGTGAAGTTTAGGGGACTAAAAGAATGAGGGTCTGCAGCAGCTGCAAGACTAAGCAACGTTACTTTTCTCTAAACAAATCATTTGTAGCACTGGCCACTCACCATCCCACCAGTTCAATATGTCCAGTGCCACTTCTGGGTGGAAATTCATACTAGTGTGTGACTCCTGCCTGGCTGACCCCTCAGTTAGGTGTGAAATCTGACACAGGCCCTGGAATCTCCTTTAAGCACTGCCTTTACAAAGTGTGTGCATGATATGGAGTGTAGTCTTTGGGATGTGTAGAGCAAGAGAGGGTAAAGGGCTCTACAGAGAGAAACAGAGGGAGAGAGAAGAAGAGAGGGAAAGAGAGAGAGAGGGGGCAAGAGAGAGGGGACAGGGACCCACTGTAGGGTTGAGGCCAGGCTAGCGCAGCTGTCCTCTAACATTCCAGACGTGTCGTCAGATCAGTGCCGGGAGCTTCAGGGGCAACTGCAGAAGCATTCGCACGCTCTATACGTTAGCCTCTCACTCGCTGGGCGCCACCCCACATTCGGACCCTTCCTCGCTTCTCCACTCCGGTCTCATTCCGACCAGCAGCTGGGCCTAAAGCTCCAACCATGGCAGATCAGTACAACACCAACGAGGAGAAGATCCTGAAGGACAGACACGCCAAAGAGATCGACCTGATTAACAGGGACCCCAAGCAGATCAATGAAGATGTTGTGAAGGTATGTGGGTGCTTCAGCTAAACACCACCCTTTTGATTCACTGCATTCTGATATGCAGGGAATGGAAAAGATGGGCCTTGTTTAGCTTTCTTTGAGGCTACACTTAAAGGTCCAGAGAAGGTTTATAACTTTTTGTTCAGTGAAGAACCTTTTCAAAGCTTGAAGACCCATCGCAGAAAGTAGGTTGCATAGAAATTCAAGGTTTTGAACGATTATATTATAATGTATTTTCATTATACGAGTTATAATTAGACTAATGCACAGGAATTGTCTTTTTACTAACATATAGTTCTTAAGTGTGCGAACATGGGTTGAATTAATGACTCTAAAATGATGAGTTTTATGTTGACTTGACTGATAGTGCTCCCTAGAAACAGCTCTGTTTGCATGTAGCGTGCAGAGCTCTATGTACTGCTGCAAGGCATGACCCAAAAATAGCCAACAGGCATACTTATGCCAGGCCAGACTGACATTATTTATGGAAGGGGTATAAGGGTGTGTCAGTTGGATCAGAGATATTCTATCGATATCTAAATGTCTAATCGATTCTTTATCTGTCATTAGTGTATATTTAAAAGGAGTTTAGTGTGTGACAGCATATGCGTCCATCGATAGACAGTAATACAGCAGTACTCGGTAGACTAGCTACAATAAGATTTCATTAATGGAGCTGAATGAGTCATGGCTTATGCATGATGTGTACTCGTGGTGATGGCAACCCCCATGTTGCATTCATATGCATGAAGTAATAGTGCACTGCTTTTGGATCATTACATTTCTCCAGAGTTAATGCTGTATTGTAGTCAGGAAACAACTGGAAACAGAATGAATTTTATTAGCTAATTTTCTCTAAAAAGCCAGAATCTCATTAGTTCTGCATCAAAGCTTTTTCTTCTTCTTGGGTACTTGTTAAAACTGATTTTTACAGGATTATGTTTTGTTTTGATACTTCAGTTTCTTTGTTTGTTTTGTGTTAAACATGTCCACCTATACTAAACATTGTTGGCTACATTTAAAGGGCTCATATTCTATGAGGTTTAAATACCAAAAACAGACCATTTTACAGCATCTACTGCAATAGACTGCATTGTGCCTCATCCTAAATGCAGCCCAAAGACCTACAGAGCTCTCTCTCTACATATATGATATGTATTGGGCATATATTTAGGATATATCTCCAAAAACCCTTGAATTTCCAAAGCCTTTGTATCTCCAAACCTCTTTCGAACAATTTGGGGCCACTTATTTTGGTCTATGCATCATGAAATTTTACACACAATATAAAGGCATTTTAAACAGCTTACATAGGTTCCTCATTTACACAGAATATGTTTGAACTAGCATCCTAGTATGTTGTCTAGTGGGACTAGATTTGTAAGGGGATTCTAAAAGGATCTTAAAAGGAATGTACTTATTAAGTTGTCAAAGAAAGTGGCAGGATTATAGTATGGATGTCTAGTCTTGCTGGGCCAGATGTAATCTTGAAGATGAGAATACACTTCTTGTAAGTTAACAAGAGTATGTCCTCTTCAAAACCTGCCCCCCAAATCCTCCGCTCATGCTCTATTAACATTCAGAAAACAATGATAGCATGAGCAAAAAATCTATTCTTATCCAACAGACCTGCTTTCTATTCTATTCTCATCACATAAAACACATATTTAGAATCTTAATTAGAATCGTTTGGAGGGTCTTATAGCAGTGTTAAGTTATGCTACATTAAAGGGGCTAGGTTTTTGTCTATTGGACAATGTTAAGAAGCATGCCATCATCCCCTCTACTTGCTTTTACAGGGTGTTGGACTGTTTGATTTGGTTATACGTCAAGACTAGTAGGTCTATGTCTCCACCCACATTTAGCCCCAGATTTTTCATAGGCCGCCTGCTAGCATACCACCATATTATACATGCTACGCTAATGAATGCACTGGTCATATGCAGTTTGAGCTGCAGCCATGGTTGTCTCCAGATGTTTTCATTAGGAGATCACATCTAGCCCTGCAAAACTAGGGGATGCCCATGCCTGCTGAGATCTACTGGTCTCTTTCCTTTGGCCCTCTTTACGGCGATACATAATGCAATACATTTAATTCTGTAGATCATATTCATAGACTTTTTTTGTTTGTGATTTTATTCTAGCTGAGCTTGTGAAACGTGTGGTCTGATTTGGGTAAACTTTGTTTCCGTTGATGAGAGGATACCATAAAGGCCAGAGGTTCATGTGCTTCTGTTTACTGTATTTGCTTCCTTTTGTTTAGTGTAGCTGTGTGATCAGTACAGCTCAAATTATAGAGATATACACTAGTCTTGGGCTCAGATGCTGTGTACATGTGTAGACCTATAGAGAAAAAGCTGCCCACAACTATCATTTCCCCAGTTGCATTCTATTTATCCGTACATTAAACCTTCCATGCAGTTTTACTCATTCCAGTAGGAAACAATGGCCGCGTTTTTCAGAGGAAAATATTGTAGGTAGATTGAGGAAAGTTATCATTATTCATAAATCGCCTCTACATGCCGCATTCAAACACCAGTCCGTTGTTGCATGCCAGTCAGACAGCCTTTTCCTCTGAAAACAGTCAGCTGTTATCCAGATTAGAGGACAAAACATGTTGATAGATAAGTAGAAGTCAGGTTTCAGTGACCAGATCAAGCCAGGCATGCAAACTGTTCCCTAAATTAACTGATGTGTATTAAGATCTAGAAGTCTATTCAGAGGTAGACATGTGCGATCACAAATATAGCCACTGTTTACAGACAGACAGAGTGGAATAGACCGAAATAGTCTCTCTTAATGGTCACCGGTATTCCTGAGTACACAGCACAAATACATAGTATCTGAAACATTAGTGGAAGGATTTGCGTATCAAATGTCTTCAGGGAATTAATCATCAACCATTTAGGGAGTAAAAATAGCTGCAAGTCTCATGCCAGGCCAAAAGACCTGCATCGTTTGAACAGATTCCACTGAAAATGCAGCATTAGAAACTATTAGAAAGTGTCAAACCTCATTGAGCTTCTTCTATTCTATCTACTCATAAATAACCGCTGGCATTCATATTTTTACATTAGTCATGGACAGACTAATAGAAATGATCCAAAATGACTAAATTACAATTTCTCATTAAGACAACATTGTATGCACAGTATATAAATTGAGTCATCACTATATCTGTTGCCTTTTACAGTGGTGTCACGAACAAACATCCTGATGTAAAGACTAGAAAAAAGCCTTTCTGACGATGTATCCATGTCCACAGTTATCTTCATTAGCCTTGAATTCAGTGGCTTGCCATGGGATTCTCAATGTCTGTATGTGTATTTGTATCTGTGTAATGGCGTTTGTAGTGAGAGACCCAACATGCTCTTAAATTCTTGAAAACGATGAGGCTTAGGAGTGCTGCACACAACAACAAAAAAAATACACAACAAAACTGCACTATGTAAGAGTCAGGAAAGGGTTAAAAACATGCACAGCTGTGTGTCTGTAAAGCCTGAACTAACCATTTAAAAGGCAAAAGATTGGGTTTTGTGAGAATTTTTAAACATCATTCATCTGTATGTACTGTCACACGCGCAGGCTAAAAAAATAGGTCTGGGCACTGTTGCCAACTCCTCAGTGAAGAAAGTAGCTATTGGCTGTCCTGAAAGTCGCTAGAGACTACTAAATGACAATCGCCTAATTTGCATAATGTCTATATGCGTGTATTTGAAGGAATAACTTTGTGGGAGAAACAAAAAGTAAGTACAAACACCCTAAATGTTATAACTACAAATAAATAATAAATTTACTTCTTCTGTGGATTCTTTTTTGTTGCCTTTGAAATAGGCCGTGTAACACTGAAGAATTTCCCTCTGGCATCAATAAAGTATATATCTATCGAAGACGCATTTATATTTACAACCTGCTCTGTAGATAGGGGGCGGGGGTCAGTGGCGGCTTTGGGCATGCGCAGTGAGCGTAGTGGGTCGTGGAGTGGTGTGTGCTTGCTGGGGACAGTAACTAAAGATCATGTGTGTTCACCTCAGAGTCTCCAAAAGTCCCCAAGAACACCAGAAACAGTTGCTAGATTTGTTGCTAGTGGCTTTAAAAAAAAAGGCGCTAGAGGGTCTGAAAAAAGCTAAAAATAGCAACAAAGTCACTAAGTTGGCAACACACGGTCTGCGTCAATGTTTAGACATGCTCATTGCATGCAACTACATATTACCACCAGAGAGGGCTCCAAATCCCTAACTCTTTTATAGTGTGCTTTTAAGCCGAAATGCCCTTTGGGTCAATGCCATGGCTCTTATCTCAGAGTAGTTTAATTTCTACTAAGAGGCTCTCAGACATAAGATGAATATGAATTCAAAATAGTCTGAACTGTGCTCCAGATAATGACATTAACATGTGTAAATTTACCTGTAATCCAGGTGGATTTCGAGGACGTGATAGCCGAGCCTGATGGCACACACAGCCTGGACGGAGTGTGGAAAGCCAGCTACACCACCTTCACTGTCTCCAAGTACTGGTGCTACCGCGTGCTGTCAGCCGTCTTTGGCATCCCCGTGGCTTTGTTGTGGGGCTTCTGCTTCGCCTGCATCTCCTTCTGCCACATCTGGGCCGTCATGCCCTGCATCAAGAGCTACCTGATCGAGACCCAGTGTCTGAGCCGAATCTACTCACTCTGCATCCACACGTTCTGCGACCCGCTGTTCGAGGCGCTGGGAAAAATCTTCAGCAGTGTACGGGTGGCACTTCGCAAAGAGGTGTAGAGATCACGGGAGGAGCCGCTGTTTACAAAAGTCTGCCAGGGAAAATTGAGGTTTTACTTTGCCTTTGTTTTATTTTTGTCAAAAGAGGTCAGGTCTTGATGGGCGTAATCCTGATCCCCATCACCTTTCTGTGACGAAAACCTGGATAGATGTTAGCAACCAAGCGACGCCTGCTGAATGCTGAGCTGAATTGCTTACGCCTATGCAGGGTTTTTCTAGATTTTATGGCATGCGGAAAGGGGTTTAGTGGGCAAGTCGGGTTGAGCTGCTCAAGTGTTCCAAGAAATATTTATGATGGATTTGAGTGCTGGCACAGGAGAACGAGTCTTATTCCTTCACATGACAAGGCCTTCCCCCTGTATGCTCAATAAACATGCTCTTTGGGTGCTAGTCTAGCAGTTTTATGTAATTTCACAAAATACGAGAAATAAGAGGAAATGGCTTGTAGAATAACTAATTTCCCAGCGTCCTGTGTTTTAGGTGAATGAGTCTAAGATGTCTTGATTTTGTTTTTCTTTATCACCATGACTGCGTCTACTGTATACTGTGCACATAATAAACACATTCGAAAATGGGTTGACCTGTTGTACTGTTTACATCGTTCAATACTGTGTCAGAGACCCCTCAGTAAGTTATTGCAGAAAGCATTTAACATATGTATATCTTTTTCACTTCATCACCTTTCAGTGCGTCCACTCTTTGCCTTTATTACAGCTTCTACTCTTTTTAAGAGACTCAATTCCAGTTTTTTAAAGAAAACCGCAGGGCTAATTTCTCAAATTTCCTTAGATCAGACTTCGAAGTTAATTTGGGATTGCCACTTTGATCCAAGTAATCCCATTCCGTGATGTTGAGGTATGGACTGTGAGGGATGGTGTTTCTTGTATTTCTTGTCTGTTTCCTCTTCTCAGTGAGGAACTTATTGACAGCTGTACATACTTTCAGACCCGTAGCGTTGAGGTGTCTTCTGACAGTGGAAGGACAGACAGATCTGATGCAAGAGTGGAGATCGATTTTCTCCTCTATTTCACAGATAAAAGGGCTAAGCTAGAGGTGTGCGATATATATTGTCTACGATAATATCTTAATTATTGTGTTAATAGTGCGTGAGCTGACGTTATCGAGTCTGCTACTGACTGTTAAAAAAAAACCAATCAAAACACTTCGACTCCACGCTCAATGCTTCATGCTTTAGTACAGGCTGCTGTGAGTGCGCATTGACAGTGCCCATACTGTGAGCTAGCATAGATGCCTAAACAACAAACCGTAAGCTGAAAATGAGTGAACACACTGCACCAGGGGAAGAAACTCAGACACCACCAGCCTTGACGAGGATCATCTTCACTCGCGTGGAGCTGGTTTGGATTTGAAAAGACTGGTGTTGCTCAAAAGACAGCAGTTTGCAGACATTGTAAGAAAGCAGTCGTTAAAGATCGCTCAACAGCTAACCTGTTCCATAATCTCCAAACAACCCACCGCACAGTGTATGAGGAGCTTCGGGAACGTGTTGTCCAAGACAAACCTAATCCAGCAAAACACACTCAGCAAACTTCAGCTCATTCACTGAAAAAGCACCTTCTGCTGATGACGCAGGGAATGCCCCCCCCCCCCCCCTCCGTGACCACAACTAGCGGGATAAAGTGGAAGATAATGGATGGATATTAATATCCTTGCAAGCAAGCTAGTAAAATATAAGCCTTTTACAAACACATTTAAATAATGCAAAATATAATTTATCATTAGGCTATCCACAAAATTACAGAAAATATTGAGACATCATTTGTTGTCAATATCGCACAGCCCTAGTCTAAGTGCTGTTTTTCTGATGGTGATAGTGATGGTTGTCTACACACTTAATGTCTGTATATGACTGAGTTTGTAAACGTCTGTTATTTCACTTATTTTCATTTGATCTTATGCAGGTTAATTGACTTTCATATACACCTTATTCTATATTGTACCTAATCTCATCGGAATATCTCCTGCAAAATACATAACCTGTACCTAAAGAATGTGACTGGACCTGAAAGAACCTAAATGGTGGTCTTGGACTGTTCAGTAGTACTGTATATATGTACATGAAAGAGACAGTTAATCATTGGACAAAAATGTTTTCTGACTCCTGACAGATAATAGTTTAATGCACAGATGCCCAGTCCTTGTCCTGAAGATCTACCACCCTGCAGACATTGGCTCTAACCCTAATCTAACACAGGTGTTCCACGTAATCAAGGCCTTCAGGGCCATCTGAACATTAGAGCCAGATGTGCTGGATCTGAAATCTCCAAGGTGGTAGGATTCAGGGCCAAGACTGAGCACCCCTGGTTTAATGCATCGTATCAGAAAAGGAATAACTGTCATCACAGTAGAGTGACATGCTTAGAATGTTTCGCTTCAGGAAAGGCTTAAACTATAAGGATGCAGGTCCAGAACTAATCATCCAACATCAGTAGCTGGGTGGTAGATGGCAAAACCATCTACCACCCAGCTAGTGGAATGGCAAAACCACCATCTCAAAACACTTTCAGAATCGTTTCAGCATCATCATGGCTATGTACACATGCACAACAGTCAAATCACAGGACGTGCAATGTCAAGTAAGACAAATTAAACTAAACACATCATGCTAGAACTTTTTACTGCTGGATACATGCTGGAAATTTTACAGTTCTCATATGTCATAACTCTGCTACAAGGCAAGTCTGTCTGATTATTTATCTACAGTTAGGAAGTCTTAAACTACTTGATCAAAGACAGCAATCAACTGTTATGGCTGTTATCAAGCAACCACCATGTGTGCACAGCTGAAATGTAAACATGATTCAAATTAGCATTAAAAAGGTAACTGCTTTTGTGTTTGCATTAACACTGAAAACCAGAGGTCACTAATAAGCAGACCACGGTCCAGTCCAGACCCAGATGTTGTCCAATGCGGAGCCAAAAGTGAGAGGGATTTAACTTTGACAGTGTTTAAGCGCTGGAACATTTCTTGTCTTTACGGTATACAGGCTTTGCACAGTAAACTCACAGACCAATAGTGTGCATTGTAAGATCATCAAAAGTTCTCCTCAGCCAATCAGATCTGTGCAGATTCAGGAGTGCGGCGCACACACAGGCGAGGCGCAGCAGCAGTCAGAGAATAAAGTGAGTTGAAGAATAAAACAAGTCAGGGAATAAAGCGAGTTGGAGAAAGAATAACGTGCTCTAAAAAAAGAAAGGTCGATGGTGAAGGCAGGAATGGACCGAGAATGTTTTCTTCCCACTGGCAGCTCCAAACCAACACCTGAAGATATGAAGTTGAGTTAACAAGACTGTTTTATTTACTATTTCTATAAATATTTTTATTTTTTTTACTATTTCTATAAGCAAATATGCACCTTTTTTATTTGCAGTTTTATAAATAACTACTTCAGTTCAGCATTTAGTAAATATTGTTGAAATATACTGAATGGTATTTGTAATTTGTTTGTCTTTCAGTTGCTGATATTATAAAATGCTGATACTAGGCTACTGCAGTATACAGGATATGGCATTAAATCATAACACAAGTTAGAAAAGATGATGGTCCGGACCTTGGCCTGGAGAAATTTCCTCTGACTGGACCTTAGGGAATTCTAATTAAATACACCTGCTCCAAACTGTAAAGTTCAGGAAAGAATGGGTTGAAACCAGAGAATGTCTGTGACAGAACAAACAAACTAGTTAAATCCATGCCTTTCCATTTCCTCCCTTTATTCAGTCCTGTTCTGTCCCTGCTCTAGTTTACAGTGGTTCATGCACTCTTCCTCACCATTTTAGCAGCTATCGCAGCTGTTTTACTCCTCATATTGCAATATTTACGTTGGCTAGCTCAGTACATAATCTCAACTTTTTACAGTTAAAACACGAACCTTTCATCTTTAAAGTAGTAGCAGGTAGAATTTTCATACTTACATGAGCTGTATTTTAGTGTCCTGGTCTGGGAAAAGGCCCAGGCCATGTTTGAGCTGTCCTTAAATATGCCTGGGCAAATTCAGACATGCCCAGTAGGATCCTGTTGGAGTGTTCCATTTGGAAGGGGGTTCATGGGGTTTATGCAGTCTGAAATGTTTTTGTTGTTATGTAAATTGTTTTTTTTTATTTATGCAACTTTGAAATTTGTCATTAGATTGTCCATTTAAAACCAGTATTTCCTGGATTCTGTATTTTAATTAATCAGTAATTTTCTTTTATCATTATTGTCTCCCCTGCAGAGGAGAATAAGTGGTATGTGCTGATTTAAGAAACCTGTGGAAGGTATTTAAGGGCTCATTCCAGTCACAGTGGGAGACTGTTTGGTAGTTTAACCAATGTGTATGGATGGGAAAAATTGTTGTTTTTCAGAAGTTGCATACTTGCCTTGTAAATAGATTTTTGTTTGTTTGTTGTTTTCTAATTTTTTGGACTTTTTCTCACCTTCACTAAATAAACACCCTTACACTGAATGTGCTTTTGTGGTTTTGCCATTGTTTTGATTTTAACTCGCAACCTTCGTGGAGCATATCTACCCTCACCTGCAAGCGAGGTGTGACAGTCAGAATAAAAAGTAATTTGTGGTATAAACTGCAGAACAAAAAAATATTGTAGTGTCAGCTTTTTCCAAGCTTATGCAGTGCTAATATATAAATTACATAATAATAAATCAGTTTTTAGAATGCTAACTTTACAGGAAGAGGAAATTACATACTCTTTTAATATACTTTACATATACTTTTAATGCAAGTCAAAGCAACCAGTGTTTTCCAAGGAAGTTTGGGTAATTTCTTTTGTTCATACAATGTCAAGAGCAACAAGCATTTTGAAATTATGTCAAAAACTGAAAAATGGAATAACAAGGTTTTATTAACACCTTTGATTTCTGAAGAAATGTGGAATAAAAAGGAGTCTGTACTTTTGCGAGATAGTATGAACTACATTTACATTTTGTCTTTTAGTTCACTCTCTTCTAGCAGCAGTCGCACTGATGTTTTTGTTCATATGGAAGTCATGTATGCAATTAAATGATGAAAGATAAATGCAAGCTTTTTTCAGTGTGTACATTTCACACAAGCTCTTCCAAACAATAACACAATCCTGATAAGCTTGAAATGGCAATTATCCAAACTACACATGGTTCCCCCCATTCTGTGCATCATATCACAAACGTAATGACTTCTCTCCCAATACGGTAACAAGTTAGAATGTTTTAAAAATGATACAAGGCTAAGAAACTAGTATGTCTTGCCTAATGGAAAAAACTCTGTACCCACTGGTGACTGATATTGCATTGATATTCTTCTATTGCTCATAATATTCCTCTAAAACTATTTTACAAGAGAAAACATAATTTGTGCAAAAGACTTCCTTACTCTGTTTAGAGACACCTGAGCTCTGACATTACTAAAACAATTACCCACAATGCCTGATACGATTTCTTTTGGCTTATTTCACTTAAACCTCTCAAGGGTAAGCACCATTTATGAGCTCATGCTTTTGAGGTTTTCTTTGTAATCTATTCATTCTCAGGAATTCCCCTGGTAAAAGATGATTATGTTTTGAAGGCAATGCGAGAAAGGTGAAGAGAAAAGTGGAACTCTTTGGAGAAATGCCTGAAAAGAATGGGCTGTGCTAGTCTACTTTTTCTCACAGCAGGCCAGCCTTTCCTCTAGACTTCCAGACATAGTACTAAGCCACCACGGAAAAATAGCTGTATAATGTAACACTATGATTCATTGGAATACATATCATCTTAATTTCCAGTAAAACCATTAAATAAGATTCACTGTCAATGAATAAACATTATAAAAGATTTTCATTAATTTGTCAAAAAAGAGGACATAGCTAAATGACATGCAGCATCAAAAATAACTGGTTAAGCACTGAATTTGAATTTAATGATGTATATCGTTTACGCAATTAAAAATATTTGTCCAAAAGCATACAGGCTTCTTAAAAGTGAATCAGCTACTTTGTGTGTTCTCTGGAGTGATGGAGCTCCAACCAGTAACTCTTTGAAGTGAAGTTTGCAATTCAGAACTGACCATTCAACATCAGTACCTGACCTCACTAATGCTCTTTCAGACAAACACAGTCAAATGCTCACAGAAATTGTACTGTAAAAACACCTAGAGTAAAAGTAGAACAGGGAAAGGGAATGTAACAGTCAAAAATATATCAGGCTTTGCAAAACAAGCAACTGTCTCTTGACATCAGTTAAACAAGAAGCTGGAGGAAAGCTACAGTGGACACAGGCCCACTGACCCAGACAGATCTGTCGTCGGATTCATTCTGGAGTACAAAGTTTAGCTAGTTTCTTTACTACTGACCTAAAACTTACTGAACACAATCAAATCCCTATAGATATGTTCCAACACCTAGTGTTAAGCCTTCCCAGAAGTGTAGCTGTTACTACAGCAAAGAGAGGACAATACCTGTGATTTCAGAACAAATGTTAGATGAATACGCAGGTGTCTGCTAGCGTTAGCCAAAGCCGAAGTCTGACATCTATTGTGCTTTAACCTGGCCACACAATCAGGATTCTACCTGGTGCATTCTGATTGGCTATTCCACTCTTCCACATATTCTGTGTATGGCATTGCACTGACCTGACGAAAATTAAACTCGTTTCAGCCTAGAAAACAGAAGTCACAGCTACAGACCCATCCCATACTTCTGTCTTTTCCGAGGGAGTGTTGATGTTGTAACTTTGTTACAGGTGGACTACAGTCTGTAAGTGTAGAACTACAAAGTGTTTTAAACACAGTCTACACTGCATACTTTTTATAATATACTACACTATACTTTGGTTGTACTTTGGCTGTATACATTTCCAGGTTTATATACATCAGTTTACAACAAATCATCCAGAAATGCAATGATGCAACATACGACTAGAAGCTTGGAGGATTCAGTTCCTGCAAACCTATTTCATCACCTGTTATTTACAGCAGTTACAATCGTCTCCTTTGCAGCAGAAGTGCTGCTCATCTAATAAATAGGGGTTGGGTTGGTTGGGTTTCCTTTCAAATGAACCCAAAGTATGTGTGAACAGCACCACTTTCATATTTTGTGCACATACTTGAATAATAAATACATTTAAAGCGCATCACTTTTTTCAGTTGAGACGGCACCATTCTAATAACAGTGATCCCGAATAGCAAAACACAGAACTGACAAATTAGAGCGATCTTCAGGCTGGAGAGACGAGAGCGACTGCTGTTTCCGTTTTACTTTGCTCTTTCACATTTCTCAGAAAATATACACAAGCAAGGGTGTACTGCACTGACACTTGTACTGACACTGTCAGGGTTTACTGCACTGACACTTTTACGACACCAGTCACTTTAATACACTCTGCTGCTACCTTCTCCATTCCTGTTTATTTTATTTTCATATATTTTATATATTTATGTTTATTTTATTTATTTAAGTACTGCTGTCTGGGTAAAACTGGGTCCTTGGGTACCACAATTTCGTTCCACCCCATGTACCACATGTGATGCGAATGACAATAAAGTCTCCTTGAATCCTTGAATCCTTGAATCCTTGTGTAGGAGCGGGTTTGACACTGGGGTGATATAAGAATAATATACCTTTACGTTTCAGAGTACTTGCTGACAAAAGTTAATATAAACGTTAGCTAACCCAAAGCCTCCTAGTCTGTTACCATAAAAACATATCATACAAAACCCGTTTTTATATATGATCATCGTTGCTATTTATTGCTTTTATCACTGACCTCGCAGTTTAAAGTTGCCGCAAGCTACCCGCCGCTCCAGCGAGGCGAGAGCTCGAGTCAGTGAAGCTGCTGACTGTAAGATATTTCTGAACAGGCATCTCAACACAAGCCTTAATAAAGTTAAAGACCACCTAACAACCAGAGGCCGTTACTAACAACAAACACAGCGCGTGAATTGCGAATGCTGCTTTTAAAATAAAGTGTTTTTAAACAGTTCCCGCTTTTTCTGTAGTTTAATTTTTGGGTAGGACAAATCTACCTGTTTCTGATATTGGGTGGGACATGTCCCCCCCATTCTCCCAGATTCCTATGCAAATGCACACAAGTGTACCTGTAAACATCCAGTCGCAGTCACATGTTTTAAGCACGTACACTTTATTTTCAATAAATAATGTCATGTTCTGACTTATATTAACTGTAAATGGGCATAACTATGTTTCAAAGTTCAGTAGCCTTTTAAATGAGACCAAAACAAAAACGTCACTCGAGAATATGATCAAACACTGTGAAAGATGTACCATCCATCAGATTGTCTCAGGTAGCACATCCATATTACCATCAGTAGGATGTGAACCCGTAAGCTATGGCTATTAGGGTAATACCATACCCTCCATTTACTGCAAAGCTGAATTTTTTACCAAAGATAGGTTTTTTTTCTCAGAGCATGCAATCAATGTAAAATAATGTGGTTTCTTCATTGTTGGTCATGTAAACACACAAAGCTCTTTGCTTTTGAATATCTTTTGAAGATGCACAACAAACACAAGATTCACGTTTAGTTCTTTTAGTTTGGTAACATTCTTTGCAGTTTTGCATTTTAAAAACAAGAGAAAATTGTGATACTGTACAAAACACTGAATCAGATCAAAGATAAGAAAATGGAAGATTTAAAGGAATATGTTGGCAATGTACAAGAACAGTGAGCAGGGAAAGGGAAAGTAATGCCAAGCTCTTAATGGTCCAAAGCAACTCTCTTTGCAAAACAAATTACTGTCTGCTGACATCAGCTAAAAAAAGAAGCTGGAAGAAAGCGACAGTGGACACAGGCCCACTGACCCAGACAGATCTGTCGTCAAATTCATTCTGGAGCTTATATGTTTAGCTCATGTCTTCATTACTGACCTGCAACGTCCACCTAAAATATGTATGCAAATCCACAAAATATAGGCAGCTTCTGGATGTGACCTTAAAAACCATGTGAACAGAGATACGCAGGCTTCCGATTTCTTTCTTTTTTGTGGAAAATTACATTCATGTTATGAAATTCCACAACAACCCACAGAAACAGAAGCAAGCACCCTTCAAGATGGCCTCTTTTCTCGCAGCTCAAACTCAAAGCAGTTCTAATGGAGCCAGGCATTTTGTTGGCTTCATTCAAGGTTGTGTGGCATCTGCTAAAGCATCACAGTCTCTGCCCATTTGTCTGGCACTCAGAAGTAAAAGAATGGTCTTTTGTGTTGTCTAGGAGCATGAAGCTAAAGTACAGAATGTTCTAAACTTCTCCAGGAGGTAATCACAGTGATCACAAAACCAAAGCTCCTGCTCGTTCCAATAGTGCCCAGAGATTGAGTCCCATTAGGCTCCTGTCCAAGTTTTCATAGCCTTCTGGGGCATCGCTGTCCTGTTATTTCTGTGATGTTTTCAGGTCCTAGAGTGTGATTACAGTCAGTTTGGGCTGGATTAGCTCTTATGTGGTGGACGTTTGGGTGATGCTCCGCTGGCTGCTGGTGCTCTTGATAACATAAGTGGAGGAGTTGCTCTTGCGGCTGGAGTTGTGCTCCAGATCGCAACGGCACTGAGAGGATTTTAGGTAGAGCGCCGGACAGCAGAGCAAATTCTGCTTCAGATCTTGGAAGAGGTGTCCCGCGAAGCACATGTAGATCCAGGGGTTACAGCAGCTGTTCAGACTGGCCAAGAGCATGGAGATTATAAAGGGCATGGCTGAGAAGAGACAGACAAACAGAGACAATGTTAAGTATAATGTTCACATCTCAAAACCTTTACTACTTTATCAACTGCCAAAACTCCAGTTACACTAAATGACCAGGCATACATGTCTACCTTGCTGCTGTACAGTTAGGGACTGCTGCTATAGCTGTTGATCCATAATTCATTTTAGCCATCAGTGGTCAGCTTCTGACCAAACATCCACCCTCAATATGATACAAAACATTGGTATTATATTGGCATTGGCAGATAATTGTATAAAATAAAATATTGACACCAGGCATATGTTTAAACTAATATGGAAGATGTATGTATTGTACTCTAGAGGAAGCTTAAGGTAATGCTGAGATACTGTGCTAGCTCTGCATAAACACTATTTATCTCCACGCTGCTAATCCAAGTAGATTCAGACCAAGTAAAATGTTTGTTGATATATTGGCATTGGTAACATCATCAGCAGATGTAAAGCGGAAAAACTGGCATCAGCCTATAATTCCCATATAGGTGCATCCCAAAAATGTATGGTGAGTGTTTACCTTCAACCTGTACAAATTTGAACCTTAATAAACACACACACACACATACACACACATACACACCCTGGGTTATACTAACTAATATTCACATAGTCACCATAGACACTTACATTTCAGCATTAGAGAATTTTACATAGACCACAGTACTGACATTTACCAATTTATACTGGGGTCAATAGGGAAAGCTCATGTTCTCTTTTGAAACTCTCACTGAGCCAAAGTGACCACCTTCTCACCTGCGATATTAGCACTGCACAAAATCTAAACCAGCAGGGACAATCAGCGGACAAGAAATTACAGGGTTTTATTTCTGCGTACTTAACAGTCATTTGCCAGCATTTTGATTTATGAGGGTTGAAGAACTTTGGAACAGCGGTCTTCACACTGTTGATCTGTGAAAGTGCCGGCAGGAAAGCCAGGAAAAAAACTTCCATTTCAATCAGCAATGTGCCCTAGTGTTTTCAGTCTGCCGCGCCTGAAGATATCCATACATGGTGTGTCATGAAAAATGAACTTGTCTCAAGAATCTAAAGCATTCAGCCACTTCTAAAGTCTCTGTTTCCCTCTGTATTGTATTTTCCCTTTATGTCAGGTTCATAAAACACAGTATATTTTCTCTGGACACTCACTAAAAGCAAGAAGTAAGCTGAGGTGCAGCCAGTTGAATCAACATGATTAAGTTTCTTTAGTCTAAAAGTCTTTTGAAGATATATTGAATGGAAGTACTGAGTACTAAACCTGCCAGTCTGTCTTTAGAGATAATAAATGTTTATATTCTGGTAAACGCTGAATCTGGTGTCGCTCAGGAAGCAATAAAATCTACCAATAACAATACTGTTACTGTGATTGTTTAGAGGTGACAGCACATGTATTCAATTGTTTTTGTCTTTCTTTAAATATTACAGTACCTGCAGCATGTCTTTGCATGTAAACCTCTTCAATTCTCAGCAATTAGTACATTCAATGTGTTTATTAAAAAAAAGCATGAATATAGCAAAATTTGCAAAATAGCAATAAACTTGTGGCTTGTGAAGTGAAACTCTGTGTCACAAACCTGACACCAGTGAGCCTATTAAGGCTGAAGATTTCTAAAAAAAAATTGAGTTGGCAATGGGGCTGAAGGAATTCAGGCTGGTTTTGCTTTTCAGACAGCAGTGCAAAGATGAGGAGGTCTCAAAACATTAACTTTTAAACATCAATCCGAATGTGAACATTTCTGGAGCACATCCACAGCAATCTGACTAACTATAACGATGTATACATTTTCTGGCCAGATTGAGCCTCATCCTGGACTGAACTGCAATAGCAAATTATTTTTTCCATGCTGGACCCGGCTTGAATGTGTCTGGAAAATCTCAGGCATTTTTTATCTTTGACTGAACTGCAACTTACAAGCTAGTTGGCAGACAGCGTTCCTTACAAAATTCCAGTTACCTTATGTTAAACTATACATGTAGCCCTCATCAATTAAGTTATATATTAGTATATCATTGCTGCCCAATGAAAAACATCTCCATTTGATTTCTGTTGTTCTGCATCAATTAAATAAACATTTTATGAAAAATGAACTAATAGAAATGCTCCAAAATAGCTTGGGAAAAATTCTGGTTCCATTAACTTACATTCAAAGTAAAGACTGTTTTTGTTCTCGTCTGCAAAGTTGCCATTTTGGAGATACTTGTCTTTCATTGGACAGTGACAGTATATAAGTATTGATATATAAGTCATAATAGATGATGCCTATTAAATGAACAAGACAGCTAAACAAACAAAAAAAAAAAATCAAGGATGCGTGGAATCTGCTAAAATATCACAGTCTCTGCCCATTTTTCTGGTACTCAGAAGTAAAAGAATCTTTTGTCTTGTCTAGAAGGATGAAGCTAAATGACAGAATGTTCTAAACTTCTCCGGGACGTAATAACAGTGATCACAAACCCAAAGCTCCTGCTCGTTCCAATAGTGCCCAGAGATTGAGTTCCATTAGGCTCCTGTCCACGTTTTCATAGCCTTCTGTGGCATCGCTACAAATGTCTTCAAAAGTCTTCTTCTGCTTTGGTAAAGATGGATGGTTTCATTATGTGCAAAAAAAAAATTTGCAATAGCCAAAAACAATAACCTTCACAGCCTGAAACACGGGATCAACTGAAGATACATACATGCTGACTGACTAATGAGAGACAGGGGTCAAGAATTTTGGGAAAAAAACAATCAGCCATGGAAACTAAGAGGTCCTGTAAGGAGGATGTGCATGATCACTGCACTGTTAAAAATGAAGGTGTTTCTTTGGGAAAAAAAAAATCTTTGAAGTGATGCCTTAAAAAAACACTGCTGGTTCTATAGAAAGGCTTTTGGTGGATGGTTGGCTGTTATATTAAAAGAACAATATGTAATAAGTTCACTTAATTTTCAAATTCATACTGGACACAGCCTCGCCTTCTTCTTCCTCACTCCTCTTCTCATTTGCGTTCCAGTCTGAAGAACTTCAAAACTTTCTGTTTTAATCTGTTTATAGAGCTGCCTCTGGCAGAGAAAGCAATGCCAATGGTTTGCTGCTATTATGTCACATTTTCTTTGCTTTTGAATGTGTTTTCTTGCTGAAAGCTGACAAGCTTCATATTCATCCGCTCATGTGTGGACTAAACAGACTTAATGCTGTAGTGCAGGGGTAGTTAATTAAAATTTAGTAAGGTCCAGTTGGTGGAAATTTCTTCAGGCCAAGGTCCGGACCATCATAACTTGTAACTTGTGTTTTGATTCAGTGTCGTATACTGAAGTAGCCTAGTATCAGCATTATATGTCAGCAACTGAAAGACCAACACATCACACATACCGTTCAATATATTTCAGTACATTTACTGTTTAAATGCTGAACTGAATTAATTATTTATAAAACTTCAAATAAATGTTTTTTTTCCTTTACTAAACAAGGTAGTAAACAAGTAAACAAGAGCTGTATGAAAAAAAACAGAATGCTATTTTTAAAAAAGTGAGAAAAAGTAAATAAAACAGGCGTCTTCTTGTTAACTCGACTTAACATCTTAACCGTTTTATTTCTCTCTTGTTTTCTTCTCTCACACTTTCTCTTGTTCAGTGAGAGAAATGAGCTCTTGGTTGTCCAGCCAGGACTTTAAACCTGGGCTGAATTTGTGTCAGGTCCATTCTCACACACATAAGAGATATACGTGACTATTTTTAATTCTCCACGGTTTCAGAACATTTGAGACATGTTGGTTTGGAGCTGCATGTGGGAAGAATAAACATCTCTCGGTCCATTCCTGGTTAAAAAGTAGTTTTTCACTGCCGGATCTGCACAGATCTGATTGGCTGAGGAGTGTCTTTGTTGATCTTACATAAACACGATTGGTCAGTGAGTTTACTGCGCCCGTATACCGTATAAAGACTTGAAACGTTCCGCCGCTTAAAATAAACACTGTCGACACACTGTTTGGGTCGGCATTGGACAACGTCTGGGTCCAGACCCGGACTGTAGTGACTCACTGTCGCCTCTTGAGGTTTTAAAGTGGTATTAGAGACAGGGTGGGCTGGGGTTAGCTGGTTAACATGTTAATTCCCTTGACTTAGTGTTCAAACTGTTATTCTGTTGATACTTTTAGTATTTTTTAAAAGTCTTACATACTGATTACATATTTTTTGACATATTGTTTATTTAAACATTCAACATAGTTTAAGCCAAAAAGCAAGATTAAAATATAATGAAATATTATGATTGAAACCACTAATCTGAGAAATGAGCACTGCTATGGTTCTAAACAGTGTGCAAAATACCCCCCGGTGAGGCTCCTATATTGGCTGGTTACTAACCCCTAAGCTGTAGCTTCAATGACAACAACATGTGGGTTTAACAGTTCTTCTAAAAATGCCTTTGTCTAGTTGGTAAATCTCAACACACTATCTGAGATCTTACACATCTTCTATTTTACCTTCAGTTTTGAGGACAAGTAACAAATTTGTTCTTTCCACCAAACTTTTGGAGAATTGATTTTCAGATTCTCAGGCATGCTGTGGCACAGTTGCAGGCAGCAAGGGTTCAGTCAGGGACCAACTGTGCGAACCAATTTGCTACATCCCTGCATCCCCGAGGCAGACAAGAGCTGCATCACTGGTTAGTGAGGAATCTCGAAGACAGAAGCCCACTGATTCAAGGGTGCAGCAGCTAAACAATTACCTTTTCCTGGATTCATATACTACTTGTCTACTTTTTCTAATGGACAACATAACATCATAACAGGTTTATTTTCATGGACCTCCCACAATTTGGATTTTGAGACTTTCAGGGTGTCCAGTATATTAATTAGGGCATCCTGGACCCCTAGGACCACTGTACTTCACACCTTGCTCGTAAAATTTTAATTAGCAGTCCAACACACCCAGTCAGCTATGGCACTGAGGCAAAACTAACACTAACAGCAGCTCGAGCCACAGTAATGAGGGAAATGGGCGCTGTACATACAGGTGGTGTTATAGACTTCACTGTATCTATGGCTCAGTAAAAACATTATCCAGCTTTATCCATGCATTCAAAGAGAATATTTTTAAAATATTTAAATAGTATTAATGCAGTAAATATTAAAAGCTGTAATAATAATTAGCATTAATACAATAGGTTTTACATTTGTCAGTGTATTTATTTAATCTTTCCAGGCTTTTCCTTTGGCAACCCAGTATTACTTGCAGTTATCATCTAATACCAGCTCTGACCACATTAAGCTAAATCAAAACTGCTGGTAAAGGAATTTAGTAAATCCCTACAATGGGCAATGGTGTGGAATGTCTAGTAGAAATCTGGAACTTAACTTTGTTCTTCAAACTGGCCCACAAGACATTATCTACTTCTTCCAAAATAAGAAATTAATTCTACTTTGTATTGTATTTATGTTTATTTTCATCTGTTCTAATGATATCTTGTGTTCCTACTGGTGACAATACACTCATATAAAACAATGAGCTTAGGTGCTTTAGGTGCATAAGACTTTTCCACAGTAGTGTATACCGATTAATGATTTTTCCTAGAACAGTACATCTAAGCCAAGAACCATTTTGGAACCTTTCTTTGTAAGCGTGAAGGCTGTAAATCATTAGGAGCTGAGGGAGTGGAGTTCAGCAGTAGAGGGCGGAAGCTACAAACCCACATGGAGCTTCAATCAACTGGATTGCTTTGAGTAGCTACTTCTTGTTTGTTCTTAATTCACAGCAAGTAATGGAGAGCAGAATGAGGTTTTCTGTTGCACCCACAGTTTGATTAATGTTGGGGAAGAAGGAAAAAAAAAACATATATCTGCTTTCATTTGGGATTCTGCACACATGATGAGATTCCAAGGTGCAAACAAAACTACAACTTAATTTATGACCAGTATCTTTAGGACAGGGAATAGAGGAATACAGATTAGGTAGAAAAGCGGGAATGACATAAGGAATTAGAGGGCTTCCATAATTTCAAGAATGCTTCAAGAATCAAGTTGCTACTCTCTTTTAACTCAACTTAAATTGAATGCATTTCTTTTAGCATGTCAAGCGTTGTGTTCTTAGAGAGCCGAGAAAAGCCTGGCCACATCTGCAAGAAATTTAAGCACGAAGCCAAGTTGATGAGAACTGGAAGCTAAACGCCCTGTGACGCAGCCAAATTCAACATGGTCATTCATCGCCAAGCTAGATAACGACCACATTTCAGTCAGTGCAATTCAATTGCAGGACAGTGTGCTGCAGTCATATAGTGCAGCCTTATTAGAAAATCAGTCAAGGTTTGGGCAACATCACCTTTGAAGCTGTCTTATCCATCCAAGCAGCTCATATTTTGTGAACGTAGCATTCTTCCGCAGCAATGTCAGCAAACGGTAGAACATAATTCAGTTAATTGCTTTCTTAATACGAAGCACAATGAAAGGTCAGCATGAACTTTCATAGAATGTGTTTGGTACAGATTGCAATACAGTGGGACGTACTGGCTCTCTCTTTTCCAGTTCTGTTCCTTTGAAACGTCTGCTGTATGCCCCTGACACCAAGCGCAGAGCTTTCAAGCTACCCTTTTATCTCCATTAAACACAGAAGGTCCGATGTACATATGAGCACAGCTGCAGCACAGAATGTGCCTGAATACGTCCTCACGATGTGCCTGAATTTGAAGGGGGGCTATTACAATCATTTTCTATGTCCATCATTTATTTTTGGGGTCTTTTTGAAAATTCTACAATATTCTGCTATATTTTACTCATACTGTACGTCTGTATTCACACTCCATGTGACACGCTCTGGCAGACCTGATCCACCTTCAGAAGCTAGACTGGAGTAGGACGTTTCAGAGTGGTTCAAAGTTTTTACTGTTACATGCGTTGTGTGAAGTTGTGCCAAGCTTGCCAATAGGCAGTCAATAGAAACTGTGTTACGAGATGATGTAATTTCAGTATTTCAATAGTATACTTTCTTTCTTTCCTTTTTGCATATATAAATGTTCTTAATCACAAAGAAGTTAGAATTAGACAGAATAATGTGTGATATTTTTAAGCATTTTTGTAGCTAATTGTAATTAAAACATTCAAATAAATAAGAATTTGCAATAATAATAATAATAATAATAATAATGAAAAATTGAGGATTTCATGATTAACAAAGGTAAATGCTTCAATAAATTAATCTATCATGTTGATTCAATAGCACAAAATTACTTTACACCAAAATGTTGTTCCTAGTGTTATTTTAACTAGAAGCTAAGACTGGAAAAATCTATGAACAATTACAACATTATATCTAGTACAAGGACATTAGCAGTTTTCAGGGACATCCTTAACATTAACGGCCAGGCCTAACCCAAAGCCTACATATCATATTTCCATTTCCAATCCCATAGTAACCATCTCCTAATAAACATATCCACACATACAAATTCTAAAGATTTTTTCTTGCGATTCACAGATTTATGAAAAAAGTACTAGGTACAATAGTAAAAAAGTATATTTTCAAATAATTTCTATTTTGTGATCATATTGTCAGAGTCTGATGCTGTCTATTTTCTATTAATCCTAATCTTGATGAGCATATTTAATTAATAATTGTGTTGGCATCGGGTTGCAGTTGGGGTCATTCATAATTGTACTCTTGTCACTTTCAGTAAAGACAGAGCTGGAAACAGAGTTTACATTTTCAGTTTGCAGCCGAGATGTGTAGCTCGCTTTTCTAAACATTACTAATCTTGCTGAGACGTTCAACAATAATATTTGCCAAAATCCAAAATGTGTTAGAGTGTCAGAAGCTGCTTTTTCCTTATGTTCCCAAACAAAACAAACATTTTCGACCTGCTAGCGGGAATACCACATGGCCACCTGATCCTGAGAGTTTAAATAAAGTGATTGTGTTGGTAAATACTGTAGCAGGTTCCAGAAATGTTTTGGCAGGTTAGTTTTAGGTTATGCGATCTCCAGCACTTATTGGAGAGTGTGGCTAGGAACTACCTTGGTGGTGTGTGATATGTGTGTGTGTGAGTGTGTAAGCGAGAGAGTGGTAGAGAGAGATGGAGAATGAGCTGTTAGAGAGAGAAAAGCTTTGCTTATGTATGGCATGGCTGTGGCCATTCTCTGTTGTCCGTTCTCAGTAACACATCATGTAAAACACTAATGCTAGTGCACGTCTCGGTTTAAATGGTGGCAGCAGAAGAAAAATGCACCAAATCAGCTTCTGCAGACTGAGACTGAGACCGAGTGACATATGTAATCAGCAGCACTTTCTATATCTCCATCATTTTCTGTATTTTTCCACGTGCCAAGCAGAAAAACTACATGCATAGACTTAAGCACAAGTTTCCTACATAACATGTGAAGAGCATGCAATGTGCAACTAGTGCAAAAGGCCCAGTACATCAGGCTGAGAGTGATTGAGAGAAGGCACTAAACCTCTCCAATTCACAGCGAATGTCCAATAATCACTCCACGCAGTTCTTAAGTGATGCAGGGCTATTACAGTTAATGACTACCCTGCTCTCAGAATTGAATTATATGCATTGCATGAAGGAGTTATGACATAATGGGGTGAAAAAGGACATTATTCCCATTCCTGTCACGGCTGTTAATCACACCGATTCAGACCAAGACGTTCTACGATAACAGACGCAAAACTGACGTGGGAACACAGACACATTAATATCAAAGTCTTGCTTTACTGGCCCACCGAGTGACCATTTATCAAAGGGAACTTTTCCAGGTTTGAGATTTGTTGGTGTTCTCAGACAACCTGTCGTCCAATTTCTGCATCTGTCTGCCTGAAATTTTCATCACAGTATTTCTCCTCAGATATTAAAATGACTCCTACAGTGGGCAAGACATTATGGTGAAATTTACACCCGTAGGATGTTTTAGGCATATTAAGTAGTAGACCTTAAGGTGTTCCCTTACAGAAGCTTATAGATTATGCTGTAAAAACAGGAAAACATCCACAGCTGACATGAGAAAATGAGGTCATGTTGTGTAATGTTCTTGTATTGTGTTATATTTTTATTTATTTGTACATGACTATTTTCTTTAGAATTAAAAAGTAGCTTTAGTTACTGTGCCTTTAAGATGGGTAGGTGTAAATTCACTGATATAGGAATTCTGGGTAAATGCTTATGTCCAGTGTTTTATAGACTGTGCATTAGAGTTCCAGATAAATAGTATGTCTATTTCTATAGGGTTACAAATGCAGTAACTTCAGTAACATACAGTATCACTCAAATGATCTGCTCTTTCACTTTACAATACATCACAAAATGTCAGCTTACATAATAATCAAATCTAAAGATCTGTCCAATGTAGATATTCTCTTTTAGCACATATCTGTTTATATCAATATGATTCAGATATCATCATGCATCCATACATATGTGGCTATGATTGGCTATCTTGTATGAAAACAAATGGACATTGGAAATAATAATATTTACTTTGGATTCTTTGGAAGACTGCAATTAAACATTTGCTTCTTAAAAGCCATGAAGAACATACTGTTTTATTTCATTCTTCCACATCGTCTGCTGTAATTACTCTGAGGCAGACTGCCTGCAGTATCAACACTTTATCACTTCAGTGTGAACGGGTGGGCAGTCACATGTAAATGAGTTCCTTTTGGTGAAATGATGGACTGAAAAGAGGCCGCACTATAAAAAATGGTTTTGCTGAATGTCACACAAGAAATTGGGATGTGGGATATGATCGCAGAATCTTATCAGTTCCAGCAGATCATTTTTAATAAAAACAAAAACAGATTTGCAAGAGACAGATGTCTTGATTTGCCTGATAAATGAATATTTACTGATGTTTTATTGAAGAGTTGCAGAAAGTTAAGGTGGCGCTGGACTACTACAATTATTTCACTACATTTGTAACCTCATTTGAATGTTAGAAATGACATTGATATTATATTGATAATCCAGACCCAGTTTCTACGTTTCCTAAATATTCATTGGCATAAACAGATTGGCATATGAAAGATTTTGGATATCGGCACAATTTTCATATCAATACATCTCCACTTATGAGGTAATGTAACACATTGATTACAATTCTGTTAACTTATTATTAGAGGTTCAGTGAGCTCAGAATTGTAGTAACCTTTCATTAAAGCCTTATTACCATGTGTTCTGAAAGCTCAGTCTCCAGTTATGGACATGTTTATATGGTACATCAATTCTTATATCAGTTCTTATTTCAGCTTTTCAAGATATCACCACTTCAAATCTTTAAATGCTTAGATTTACATCACCCTCAATGACAAAGTCTTCAGAAACTGCCCAATCGAGTGATTAGGTTGTAAGTCCGATCTGTTCTGACAAACATTTACCGCAATGTTCTCTGCTTTGCAGTTGGTCGCTACGTGCATCGTGACTGAGTCAGAGTGCTGCAATCCTCTGAGACAATAGCTGTTCACAGTTTATCATTTGATCTTTCTAACAGGCTTATTTAGATAGCGGATAAGGCTGTTGTGAGTATGCTGTGGGAGAGAACTGCACCAGTAGACGCTGGAGCTATGCCTGATGCAATAGGCAGTGGTCTCATACCCCCTCCTACCTCTGACCGATGACTATCTTTGACTTTCTCCGTATCATGCACCTCACAGTTGTTCTCACTGCGTCTACAGAATCACAGAAGATTGCACTCTATGGCTGGAGCACACACCTGATCTATTAATACCGAAAACATAGAGATCAGCAGAAATCTAAATCTAATATCTGATCATACACTGAAATTTCCATAGGCAGTGTATATGTTTCAAACATACATACAAAAAAACAAACCGTGAACATAAAATTAATGTTATTTGGCTGGTTATAATGCTCTGAAATGTTGGTTTCAGAAACACTGGAATATATATATATATATATATATATATATATATATATATATATATATATATAGAGAGAGAGAGAGAGAGAGAGAGAGAGAGAGAGAGAAGGGGGGGGGTAACAAATTATAGAATATTTGCCATTGTTTTCTTTCTGTCTGAGATGATATATTATAATGTTCCTCTAAGCTAAAATTATAAACCTATGACTGAGAACATCAATTCCCAATGTTTTTCTAAGTAGCAGCTCCACATTCAAAACATGTTAGATGTGCATTGCTGCTTGTGTGTCACCAGCCAGAGCTCGAATGGTTTCTAATAGCTTCCTTTGCAAAACATTGGCACTGTTTGTTAGAACAAGCCACATCCAAAATGCTCTCCATCATTGGTCAAGCCTGTCATTGGGCAAATATAGTCCTTATCAGCCAGTAGTCTACCTTTTGCCCTCTAGTTTGTTTGGAAGGATCGAGATACCGTAGGACATGAATAATTTCTCATGCTGTAGACAGTCATTTTTAATGGGCACACTTCTGATAAATATTAATATGTTCCCCTAAGACTGTCCAGCCGCTGTACAGAACAGTGATTTCAATGTATAATACTCATACATACTATCCAATTGACTGTCTGAACCCAACCTTATTCTGGGAAAACTACTGTAGCAGCTTCCTAAAAAGATAACAGAAAACAAAACAGTGTGGAGGAAAATATGTTGGATCTCTTTACATTCATAATGCCATATAGGTGCTTATAGATACAAAATTAATGGAAAGGCTCCACATATGATGTTTGGTTGCATGCATGAATGCAATCTGCGCAACTATGTGCACCTGCATTCATCCCATAGATTGATGTGAATTCAGGAACAGTGATTTGTAATCTGTGGGTCTCTGCTGTGCTTATTACAGTTTGAATATCCATAATTGAGTTTCATATAATTACTATATATAAAATTTATATAGTGGCTGTTTTTCAGTATTTTGTTGTGACAGGAATGTACCACCTTTTATTTACGTATAACGTTTGAAGCATACAAAAACATAACATAACTCTTAAAAAGATAAAGAAATAAAGAAATAAATCCACAGGTACCCACAATCCCACCCCTATCAAAACCCACCCGTTCTCCGGCTGGAACTCACCCTCCCTGGGCGCCGCCGGGTCCCACGCGGACCACATCTGCACCACGAAGAAGGGCGTCCAGCACACGATGTAGGCGAGCACGATGACGAACGTCATCTTGACCGTGGTGATCTTGGCGCGCGAGATGAGCGCCACGCTGCTGACGTGCCGCTCGCGCTCGCGCCCGCGCCGCGTCTTCAGGCGCACGTTCTGCCAGATCTTGAAGCTGATGAGACCGTAGCACGCGCTCAGGATGCCCACGGGCACCACGTACACGGTCAGGCTGATCCACGTGATGTACGCCTTGGCGCCCCACGGCTGCACGAAGTCGCCCCAGCAGTCGTAGACGCCCGCGCCCACCTCGCGCAGCGAGAAGATGCCCACCTGCGGGATGCTGAAGATCAGGCTGAGCAGCCAGGAGCACAGCACGTACAGGCGGTCGGTGCGCCGGCGCAGGGAGCGCAGCGGCTGGCACACGGCCAGGCAGCGGTCCACGGACATCAGCACGAGCATGTAGGTGGACGCGAACATGCCCACGATCTGCAGGTACTTCACGAGCCGGCACAGCAGGTCGGGCCCGTAGAAGCGGAAGGTGATGTCCCAGATGAGCTGCGGCAGCACCTGGAACACGGCCACCACCAGGTCCGCGATGCTCAGGTGCTTCATGAAGTAGTACATGCGCGAGGGGCCGTGCTTGGTGGTGCGCAAAGCGAGCAGCACGCACAGGTTGCCCGCCAGGGCGAAGAACAGCACGAGCGCCAGCACGGCCACCTCCACTTTGGCCACCTCCTCGTTGCGCTTGAGCGGGTTCACGGTGTGGTTGGCCGCGGCGCTCGCGTTCATGAGGCTCGACAAGTTCTTCCACGACTCGTTAAAAGCCCAGAAAGGCTGCTCCAGGGACACGTCCTCCATGGCGCCAAAGCTGCATCCACAGCTGACGTTTCCAGCGCTTTGAACGTGTCCAGGGCGCGCGCGGATCAGCCGGCGCGGACGGTCTCCTCGCGCGCGCTGGCTGGAAGCAACGAGCCCTGCAAGACTGCGCGCGATCAATGAAACGACAAAACAAAAAGAGTGGAAAAAAAACTTATTGCAACTTTTAAATTTATATAAGAAACTCGAGCTTTGACGGCTACTCAGAATTTAAAAAATAACAAAGAACAATAATAGAATAATATTATGATAATAATAATATTAGATATTTGTTATTGGTTATATTTGTAGGTAAATGGGTGAATATACTTACAGCGGTTGTGCATTTTCCAGTCAGTTCTGTAAGTAACGCCAATCTAAGCGAAAGTCCTCGAAGAGGAGCCTCAAACCTCTCTTCTCTTCTCTCTTCTGCTCGCTCTCAGTGCCCCCATCCCCTTCTCTCTCCCCCACTCTCTCTCTCTCTCTCTCTCTCTCTCTCTCTCTCTCCCTCTCAGCGCGAGCTGAATGAACAACGTCAATGTTTTTTTTTCTTCCTCCAGATCTCCTCGATAGAAACTTTACCCGTGACTTCCACTAGATGTCCGTATGAACCATATAGAGACGGACCACGGGTCCATTCATACATCCCCTCATGGGAAATATAGAATAAGTCATTCAGATTTTTTGAGGAGATCCATAAAGATATAAGACAATCCACTTGCATGTAAAATAAGGAACTTCTAACAGCTGGGCTTGACCTGGCAGACCACCAAAACAGCCCCCGTCACAGAAACAGCACTGAGGACGCTTTTATCTTTGAGAGAGAGGAGAAAATCAACGTCCACTCATGCTTCAGATCTGAAAACCTCCACAGGTGTTTCTGTCCATCTATACGCTTTAGAAGTCTGTCCATCCTAACGCTGTGGGTCTGAAAGGATGTGTAGCTGTCAAATAGCTGTTACTAAGAAAATAAATAGACAAGAACGTCTGCGAAACAAACAAAGACAGTTCTGGTGCTTTCAGAACAATGGACTGATCACCCAAAGACCACAGCTCAGCATCACTGAATGGTTAGCTAGATTGGTGATTGGTAGATTGGTGTTTTGCAGGCACATGAAATATACAGAGATTTTATCCACACACATTTCATACCCTGTTCATTAGAATTAATCTATAATTTGCAAAACTGACAATGTCATGTGTTATATCTTGGCAAGAGATGACATTATACACATATAAGTTTATGCAAAAAAGTTAAACGTGCAGTAGCCAATTCTGTCATGCCTACAGTCAGACTCAATACACAAACGCAGAGATGTAGTGCATATAATAATGTGTTGATGCATTAAGATAGAATATAGTTGAATTAGTTCATTGTTTACATTTCTTTGGTATTTGGTGTTATGCCACTCAAGTACTCAGTATCTGCACATGTTTTAACTCTGGACTTCTAAACTTTTGGGGAAAACACACCCTTCCAAAGCGTCCAAGAGCTGGTGAGGGAAATGATTTAGCGAAATGATTTAGCTTGCTGTAATGAAAGTGTAATAGTGAAGGAGTACTGCTCCTAAATAATACAAACACACACACACACACACACACACACACACACACACACACACACACACACATATATATATATATATATATATATATATATATATATATATATATATATATATATATATTGAAAGTTCAAATTTTATTAACAGTTGAAGTAAAGCAGCTCTGAAATCTTTGTTGGTTTGTGAGAAGCAGAAAAAAATAAATAAATGAATGAATGAATGAATGAATATATGAATAAATGTCTGTAAAAACCTGAGCTCTGTGAAGCGTGGCGAAATGTCCAGAAGATCTGCAGGTCACGTTCTGGCCTTGTGTGCGTGTGCAAGGCTGGTTAGTATGCAGTGAAAGAGCCGCACCATGCTCATTCAGCTCAACACCCCGACTCCCATTCCCGGACCGCAGCCTGGGGGGCAGGACATTTTCTGCAAGTCAATACACTCTAAATATAGCACAGACCTAAATAAAGCAGGCAAGCGATATACACCACAGTGCTTAGTCTGTCCAGATGTTTCCTAAGCACGGAACTAAACCTGGCTATGGTGAGGAAATGGCTGTTTAAAGAGGCTATTAGCATAACACACACCAATGTGAATGGGGTCGAGGGGCTTTTATGATAATCGTTCACCTTGACTTAACAGTCGTAATATAACTTGTCTGCCATCATGCTGGTAGTTATGTGTTCTTATAAGCGACCATAATAGAGAAACTTAGACAGATGGAGGGAAAAGGGCATCATGGCTGGGTCTCACGCTGGCATGACCTGACCGACATAACAAAAAAAAAAAAACAGACACAAAGCAGTGACCTGACTTATCAGACCTGACCTGGGCTCACCTCATCAAATGAGCTAAAAACATTTGAAAATGCCCTGAATTATTGATGCAACAGCTACTCAAGTGTTATTCTTTATAAAAGGTGCTAAAATCAGATATAGATATAGAACAAATACAAACATTTTTAATTCAATTCTTTATGTTTTTTATTGTCTAAATGAAAATAATGGACATCATGCAATATAAATTCCAGAAATCATGATATTTAAATTTGTTCTCTTATTTTCATAACATAAAAAATAACAAAGAATATAAAAAGTGCCATAATTTTTATACAGACATTTCATATTTTTCCAGTATGTTAAATTAAGCAAACAAACAGAGACGGGTGTTGGAATCTGCAGGAGCATGTTCTCTGTAAAGGATGACTTAACATGTTTTCACTTCTAAAAGAAATAAAATGTTTTACTTTTGCGTAATTGGTCACTGAGCCCCGAGCCCATAGCACTGGACTGTAAAATCCTCACTTCATCGCAATGTGTCACAAGGGCAACATGAAGTGCACTCAACTATGCAGAATAAATCACTCTGCGCCACTGACACTCCTGTGATAGCCAATGCCAAGACACTTCCATCCAATCTCAATCACTCACCATTCAGACACTCTCTGTGAATTCTGTCCTAGCTCAATAGATGATTTAGTCTTTTAATGTGTCCATTATGTAGCTCCAAAAAGGGGACAGCACTTTATCTAGAATCTGTCCCAGACACTCTCTGGACCTACTTTGCTACTTTAAAGCCATTTTCGTCTGCAGTTCGTTCTCCTGCTGCAGTAAAAAGCCCACCTAGACGCTCCACAAACTTTACCGAGTGGTACTCTCACATCCCTCTCAGATGTTGGTAATATATATGGTAGTTATGTCCATCAAGCCCTGAACTCTGAACTCTTCTTATATTTTAAGCTTGCAAGCTCATATTAAACTTACTGGTTCCTTTTTGTATATGTCCAACACCAACTAGAAGCTCACCAGATCTTTGATTTCACAGAAAACTTTTTGATTATATACAGATCCATTTTTAAAAGGTTCTTTGTAAAACATATGCAAATCATCATAGAGAAGAACTTCATCAATTGTATATATATATATATATATATATATATATATATATATATATATATATATATATATATATATATATATATTTATATGTGTGTGTGTGTGTGTGTGTGTGTGTGTTATTCTTCATAAAAGGTGGTAAAATCAGATATAGATATAGAACAAACACGGACATTTGTAATTCAATTCTTTATGTTTTTTTGACTGTCTAAATGAAAATAAGAGAACAAATCTAATTATCATGATTTCTGAAAGTTTCTATAACTGTTGATCAGCCTTGCACATTGACTTGTAAGACATTCCTTCTTACAGAACTGTTTTAGGTCTGTTATGTTAGTATGTTTTCTTGCATGCTTAGGTTCTATCCTAACATCTCTGTTTGCCTAGGGTCTGGATTTGCCAAAGACATTCCAAAATGCATCAGTTTCTCTGCTTTAACCATTCTATATTAACGAGTGGTTCTATGGCGGATGTACTTCTGCAGGGCCGAATCTTTCTGTTGAGGTGCAGTTTAGGAATGGATGCCCCAACATTCTCCTGTAGGATTTCTTGAAACAGTCCAGAATTCCTAACTTCATCAAATGATGACAAACTATCCTTGCACAAAAACAGCATAGCCAACTTTAACTGTGATACTGCCACCACCATGTTTCAAGTGTAGAATGAGGTTTTTATGCTGAAATCGGTGTAGAAAAGCTTAAATCAATACTCATGTAAAATAATTGTTAGTATTGTAATTGTTAGTCAGGTAAAAGTGCCTTTAAATAAAACAACTAATAAGCTCAAAAACCACTGAGCGGTGTCCCCTTTATTAAATCCAGCATCTATAAGAGTAGCAGCTGAAGGTTGTAAGGCTAGAATTTTCCATTTGTATTATTTTAGTCTAAAATAAAATGCTAAACCTGCAAAATTAGGAATGTGACCAATCACAAAGCAATAAGTAGATTCCTGTTCCCACTAATATACTTTAGTTAGTAATCTATCAGTATTTTATTTAAGCACATGTACTTGAGTAAATCTAACTAGTTCCTACCCACTTCTGGCTGAAATGCACTGTTCGGCTTTGCCAAACACAACATCTTTCATTTACACCACAAGAATCTCTTTTTGCCTTTTCTGTAACTTTATTTCTGTATTCCTCCTGTTTTATTTATTTATTTTTTTGTTGGAAACTTTAAACAGGCAGAAATGTTCTTTCTTAGAGTTTCCTCTACACTTTCATTCCATACATACTATTCTTGTTCAGTGTTTGCCTGATGGTGGTGAACACTGACATTGGCCAGAGCGAGAACGGCCTGCAGATCTTTAGATGTTACTCTGTTGTTCTTTGTGATCTTCCAGAATGTTCCATGTCTTAGTCTTGGAGTAATTTTTTTGGATGACCTTTCCAGAAATGGGTAACAATGGTGTTGAATTTCCTTTATTTGTACATGATCTGCCTGACAGAGGATCAGTGAAGTCCACAATCTCCAAATGTTTTGGAACCTCTTCCAGCTTATGAGCATTGGCAAATAATTTGCTGGAGTCCTAAGAAGTCTTGTTTTGACTTTGTTTTCATAGTGTAGTTTGTAATTGCACTAAAATGCCACAGGATTATATGTATAAAGAAATTGGATTACTGGATTACATTTGTTCAAATAATGCTAATGTAAAGATTATAAAAAATGGAGAAGTTTTGATATCTTTGCTTGCTTAGCCTTTCAGGGTCAACACATTTCTGCTATACTTGATCCTATCACCTGAAACGTTCAGGCAAAGCTGACCCCAGGTCATCTGAACTATTGCTGTTCACTGCATCATCACCTCCCCATCAACAAACTAGTCGGACATGTTGAAGTGGTGTCTTTACATGTAGCACTTAATGTTATGTAACTGTACTAATCCACACTCTGATACAGAGAATACTAATATTACAGACTTTTACACATTATGAATGGAAGCAAACCCAGACGATCCTCTTTCTTTTGTAAATAATACCCTCCTGAGATCTGTAGCTATTTGTGAGCTCCTTCTTTGTGGTTTTAGATGACACTTTTTCTGCCCCCACTGTTCTTTATTATCCAGCTAAAGCAAAGTTAACAGAGGAACTAACACACACTCTTTCATAGAGCAGCCTTAGCAAGCTGGTTTAAAGAATTTGCCTCACCATCCAGAGAAAACCCTCACTCTGACCACACCTGGCTGTAAATTACACCTGTCAGAGATGAACCAAAGTATGACACTTCAGCTAAAACCTCAAAGTACGCCGTATGTCCAAATACAGACAGCTTTCAGACGGCCCTTCTAATTAGTGAAGTCAGTACTCAGTGTTTTTATAATGCTGAGTGCTGGGCTGTGGCATAATGTAGCTTCATTCTCTGAAGTGATAGAGCCCCATCCAATACCTTTGAGATGAGTTGGAGTGGTATTTGTGTTCTGGAACAAATGATCCAACATCAGAAGATGACCTCGCTTAAGCTTTTGTGGCTAAGTGCAATCAAATCCTCGAAGCTTTGTTCCAACATCTAGTGCAAAGCCTTTTTGGAAGAATTGTGGCTGTTACTGCAGCATAGAAAAACAAACTTCCTGTCAATACATCTGATTTCAGAAGAAAAGCTTAATGAGCAGGTGTCTACAAACATTTGGACGTATAAAATACATAGACCCCTGTGGTGGCTGACCCTTTCTAAAGGGTCTCTAAATGGTAAGAAAGACACTTTTAGTCTTCAGCTATTCATTTGGTATCAGTGAAGCTCCTCATGAATGAACCACACTAGGCCATCCCACGATGGCAGAAACCATCCGACAGTAACACATCTCTCTGGCACCAGTGAGGGGTCCTCACTTTGATCTATATAAACTAATCTCATGATCTATTCTGACAGCCATCCTGTTTTGAGGAGCACAAAAAGCTATCACCACTCCCTCAGACAACAACATGACATTCCTGTCTGTTTAGGTGCTTCATCACACTGAAAAAAACGTTTGAGTCCTTCAGAGTTCTCAAAAATAAACACACTTTGAGATGCAGGACACAGATTCAGCTTGGAATTTCTGAAAACATTCATCAACACAAATATTCAAATTCTTAATTTGGCTGCCTAGTTATTTAATCTTATTTAATTACCTATATTTGTACTTTATATTAATATTGCAACCTCTTGGCAAATAAGGAGATAAGGTGTAATAAGCTATAAGTGAATGCTCTTTATTGAACCACAGCTGCAGAGAAGTCATTGCTTAGCACTGCCAGAACAACTAAGGAAGTAGGCAGGTCATTAATAACCACATGCTTCTTGTACATGGTAGATACACATATCCACTATTCAGCCCCACAGTCTGACACAATGAAGCCCAATAAACACACATACCTAGCTTTATGCCAACATGACCAACTATTTACAACTTGTTAAGTCACTTACCAGTGAGACTCTGCGCGTTCACTCTCACGCAAGCCAGTAGCAGGACCTGGTGACCCCACAAAGTCTGGGCACAGTCTGAGTAGAGTCCCTGGGGTGCACTTGGGACCACTGCAGGGTCACGTCCTCTTCCTCAGAGTTCTGAATTAGAGAGACAGAGCACTGCATCCTCTTCCCCCAAGCAACAGCACTCCTAGTAAACATATATACCCAGCTTTCTGCTAACAATACCAACATTTATTTACATTTCAGTTGATATTTAGACATTTATTATTGCATTTCCTCAATTAACACATTTTTAATTTGTTTTTTAAACATGTGGGAAATGACAGGATTCAATAATCTCTCATTAAATATCAGGTGTGAGTTCTTATCTTGTTTATGTTCACTGGTTCAGAAAAGTAAACTTTGTCTCCAAAGGTTGTTAGATGAGCATCACCTTGTAGTCAGGCAATCATGTCTACAGTCATTAAAAAACACAAACACATCTGTCACAATAGGTAATGTTGGTCATTGCTCCAGTAACAAAAGGATCTTCTTATGTTCGAAAACATTTATTTGAAAATATTTTGTTTTTTTGCAAATCTCAGTTGATCGTAAATACCCAGTCATAACTGTGTACAATGCCGCAGCTTGTTAGGAAATGTTATTAGGAAATTGTGCAGGCTGCAGATAATTAGAACTCAGGTCTGTTATGGTTCATTTGGAGCTTGTTCAAACAGTTTACTCCGAAGCCTAAATCAGAACTGAGACATCACATGAAGGGAAATGTCATTGTTCTATACCAGCTGGGTTCAAAGTCAACACACTGATCTCCTGGAAACCAGTTCACGTTTTATGAGCTGGTGCCCTTTCATGCTTCATTGATGTCCTGTTGATATCTACTCATGCGCTAGTCATTTGTGAGACTGTCTGTGTACCTATGGGACATCAGGATAAGCCCATACAGAGTGCATACACACAGCAGATCATGGAGTTCCTCTGTGTTGTTACTGTGTTGACCTTGCTGAACCACTCAATGCTCAAAAATAATTGTTCCAGGAATTCTCTGCGAATGTGACAAAAACATCCATTCTTTACTGCCGTACTTTCTTTCTTTTTTATCTGAAGGACACAGCTTATAAGTCAATATACAAACTAAAATGAATTAACAGCAAGATAAAGAGATACAGACAAGGGAGGGGGCAAAATAAAGGTAATTACATATTCATTACATACAATTACATATAATTAGACATTAATACAAAAAGAAATACATTGAACATCATGAACTATAAATAATATAACATGCAATGATATATATGTATATCCCACATAACACTCATTTTTAATTATTTATTTATTTAATATGAATCAAGAATGTTTGGCCAAAATGTTTTATTTATACTTAATTTTAAGCAACTATAATTGTTCAATAATGCAAACTAGTTGACTAGTTTTCTGGCATGATTTTTTAAGATCTATTGTATGCAAGGCCAATGTTTTTCCACTACAGACAGTGGCGTACACTGGAGACCACTTTGAACTGGACACCTTCCCTAATTTACCCTGATTCAGCTTAAAATCATAAAGCAAAACCAAAAAAGTAATCTCTGTTGAATAATTAATTGTCCAGTACACTACGTATTATTGTTATGCTTAACTTACCTAGGGGCATCCTGAAACCGCCACACTCATTAAGAATACGAAGAGCTATGAAAATGCTTGATTATGCAAATTCTAAATATCCCCTTGCTGCCCTGTTTCTAAATGCCCAACTTCCCTCCACTACCCTACACATGAGGAGGAGCAGAAACAAAGAGCTCATTGTAATGTTAATAATCAGAAAGATTCTGTCTGTCACTCCAGCCTTCATGCTAAGCTAATGTTATGCCTCTGGTGTGTTAACGAGGGTAGGAATTAAAAGTAGTTTAAGCTGACACCTACACACACCAAAGTGACCTCTGGAAGTCTGGGCAGAGTCTGAGTAGAGTCCCTGGGGTGCACTTGGGAGCACTACAGGGTCACATCCTTTTCCACAGTTCTGAATTAGACTGAGGTACTGAGCACTGCGTCCTGCACAGGTTGCTCACTCAGATTTAGTTCCATCTGTCTTACATCAAATAAAAATTTGAAGTGGTATGTAAACATGAGTCAGGTTTCACAGCATCCATATGTAGGAACTAAACTACAAAAAAGCCTGTTGTAAATTGTTGTTTCTGTCACATCATGAAAACCAACCGTTTTACATACATCTAGCCTCAAGTTTAGTTCTGCCCATTTAAATTGATGTTATAAGGAGTGTTTCAGCTTGGATTGCCTTTTAAATAAGACATAATACTGGACAGTCAATCATAACACAGCTAGTGTAAATATTTCAGACATAATAAAAAAAACAGCCTCTTTAAGTATATATATATATATATATATATATATATATATATATATATATATATATATATATATATATATATATATAAATATAGATAGATAGATAGATAGATAGACTGTTTACATATATACTTTTAGTATATAAAACCACATACATAATTGGAACAGTAAAACACAAGGACATTCAGGGTGGTTCTCTGAAGTACCATTGCAGCATCATGTTGAGTAACACTTTATATTAAGGCTGTAGATTCAGGAGGTGAATCCAGTAAGATAAATGAAAGAAACACGTTAGTAAATAGGTGGTGGAAGCTACTCACTGTGTCTTATCGCAAAGTGCTTGACTTTAGCATGTTAAAGCAGAGGACGGTGCTTGCTCTCAGTCACTCTTTTCACCTGTAATGGGCAAATTTGTCTGCAAAACTGGGGCAGTCATTTTCAGTTATTTAGCAAACAATTTATTTCTTTTTCCAGCTCTCAAAATTGTTTAGTGAACACACTTCGCTGAAGTAAAACACATAAACAAGCATAATCGTCATCAAACTTAATCAATCAGCATTCTTTCATCAGAAACAAGCATTTTCTTTTTCACCCCGGTAGTCATACTCAAAGAGAACAATCGTTTAATCAGATTCTTTATTCTACATACCAACCAATCACGTATGCTAATTATCTCAATCAAGTACCTTAAAAGAAACATATTTTTAAGTGCTCCTATGCTGTGTTTCCCTTTTCCTTTCCTTTGCTCTTCTCCTGACTGGCTAAGATTCAGAGCAATTTTGTTCTAATAAATGATAAAGATCATGTGTTCGCTGCAAGCCTCTAGAGCTGTAGTGCTCTGCCTGATGTGGCCAACAACAGATTTGAGCCAGATTTAAATCAGAATCTTTCCTGCAGTACTACAGCTCTTATCAAAGTATGTTTGTGTGCAATGGGAACGGACCAGCAAAAAAAAAGGAAAAAAAACAACCAGAAGAATTGCTTCAGCTCTGGAAACGAGACCTCGCTTTGCAATTCTACACGTACAGCATGCTCACAACTGCATTTAAAAACTGCATAGTGCTATCTGTTTGCAGAAAGTCTGACAATTTATTATATAAGCATGCAAAATTATGAAGCATGTGCCCGGTGCACAAAATAATTTACACCCGAAAACTGGCAAGTCAATAAGAAAATGAGAAAAAATATAGCTGGGCAGTTAGTCAGTCCATCTTTTCTTTTGCCTTCTGTACTAAACAGAATGGAGGATAAACTTTGTCTTTATTTGTTACAATGTTATTTCTTTCACTTGAGCTGGATTAGTTTTTATCAGCCAAGTTCCTCTAATGCAATTCATGCATAATTTGACTGCCCGAGTCATATGGGATAAAGGATCTGTGTCATTTCCTCATTTTCCTTTGTTGTTTGTCCATCACCAAAAGAGTCATGGACTACTCCAGTCTTAGCACAAACAAGGAATTGAATCAAATTAGGCACCATTTTTGCTGCTGGCCTTGTCATCACATGTTAGAAAAAGAAAATAAAGGCTTTGTCATTATTTTACATGAGTTGTTGAAATAAATTGGACTACTATGGTTAGTTTGCTAAATTATAGAAAATAATTAATCATTATTATTATTATTATTATTATTATTTTTATTTATAACTTTGTAAAAAATTCTGAACATGGCAGATGTTCATGGATTTCAATCACAGATTCCCTCAGTAATCACTTACAGTAATCAATTACAGTGATCACCATGTAATACTAATCCAGCTTGAGTAGGGTTTTATTGTCTTAACTTAAACAGTGCTATAGGGAACAGCTGGAGATATACTACTAATGAGTCAGGTTAGGAGAGTTGAGCCGTATGTTGGACTAAATCAGTCAAGATTTGCCGCATGTGTTGTAGCTGCTTAATAATATCCACCACTAGAAGTTGCTTTGAGGAAAGTGCACTGTAGTGGTGGAGTAGTAGAAAGGCAGCGGGTGCCTCAGGCTGAGTGTGTCAGTGATATGGAGTGGAAAAAAATTTAAAACTGTCCTCATTCTGATCATAAGCCCAGACATAAGCCCAGGCTTGTACAATATATTTCTATCTTTTTATCTAGCTTTCAAGGTCTGCAGTGAACCGGATGCTTAGGTCTGTTACGTTGCTAGTGGATCTATTTTTGAACAGTGGAGGTTTTAAACACTCTCTGTCTTTTGTTTTCTCTATCTATCTATCTATCGATCTATCTATCTATCTATCTATCTATCTATCTATCTATCTATCTATCTATCTATCTATCTATCTATCTATCTATCTATCTAGAGAGAGAGAGAAAGTGAGAAGAAGCATATAAAAGTGACAAACAATAGAACTGTGTTTATAGTATGCATAAAAATAAAGATCGGCAAAAATTGTTTTTTTATAGATAACGATGATATATTTAACTGTAAAAAAGACTTAAGCTCATTGTTTAAAACTCTTTATCTTGTTAATAAGTGTATTTTCACCAGTGTGTAACACCAGATATCATTAGAACAGATGTAAATAAGCATACATACAATATATAGTAGCATAAATATCTTTGAAAGAAGTAGATAATATCTTATCGTATATTATCGTAGATAATAAGTCAGTTTATAGACTTATAATAATAATAATAATAATAATAATAATAATAATAATAATAATAATAATTATATACCGGGGCAACAATGGCAACCAGATTTAAAAACCCATCCTCCTCAGCTCAACACCAGATAGCAAAACAAGCACAAAAGCTACAAAAAAGATAAGACTTTTATTTATATGCAATATGCAAAAAGTAAGAAGCAGGTTGGAGTTCATCAGAGTAGCTATGAGAAACAGCTCAGTGTTTGTGAGGCAGGAGAGGAAGCGACTGATTAGTTTATGAAGGCAGGAGAAGAAAACATCTGTGATTAAATAAGCAAGCAGGATTTTCGGGAGAGCCACACAACGTAGGCAAAACATTTTGGCTGGCATTGGACAGCAGAACAGGAGCACCCGGTTAAGGCAGGTGAAGCAACAGACCGCACAGAATGGGCAGTTGTTCCACATCACACTTAAAGAAAGGAAAAAAATAGGTAAGTATAATATGTCACTGTACAACATCCTTACATCCTTTCATTTCACTTAGAAAATCAACAAAACACGTAATTTGGCTGGAGGGGTTCAAACCTTTGCCTATGACTGCACGAGAATGGACTTCAGGAGAAGCTCTTTAACCCTTACAGCACTCATCATCCTTAACAGTACTGTAACGGCTGTGGACTCCTACAAGTTTCTGAGCACAATAATCTCTAAGGACTTGAAATGGGACTGCAACATCAGCACCATCATCAAGAGAGCTCAGCAGAGGCTGTACTTCCTGCATCATCTGAGGAAGTTCAACATGCCCAAGGAGCTGATGGTGCAGTTGTGAAGTTACCCTCCCTTCCGGACCTGCACACGGCCAGAACCAGGAAGCAGAGGACATCGTCTGTGATCTGTCACACCCTGGACATCACCTGCTCCAGTATCTTCCCTCAGGTCAGCGTTTTAGCCAGTTGAGGATCAAGACCTCCAGACTTCAGAGAAGCTTCTTCCCACACGCCATCCCACTCATGAACAGCTGAATATTAATAACACTACCTTCTGGATACAGTCTACTACATACATACATCCATATCCGGACAGGAGGGACCTAGCAGTCCGCAGGTATTACCGATTACGAAATGCAACAGGCTCTTTTCAACAAGACGTACTGTGTCGTGGCATGTCAGTCATCTGGGGTGGCACCTGGGGTGTCCAATCAGATTTCAGGGGGGTCCGACGTTTCCGCTTTCACCATTGTTTTTGTCTGCTTTGAATTCATCCGTGTCTCCAGGTGAATCATGGGATAGCGCAGTGTGCTGTGTTCGCCTACATAAAAATGGCTGCTGATTCAGTAGGTTATTCGGGTAACGTTCGCCTATTACTCGATGCCTACTAAGTATTCGGACATACTAGCTGCGCTCGCCTACTCATTTGGCAAGTAGGCGATTTCGGATGCACCTATTGTTATTTAAATAAACTATTTATTTAAACAGTTCACTTTTTCTTCACTGTTGGTCCAGATCAGTAAGTCCACCTCCAGACACATCCAATACAAGCAACATGTATAAAAATTCACTTAAGGGCTTAGAGATATGAAGTCAATATCTAAAACAAAAATATTTTGACTCAGCTACAAATGTTCAGGATTGCGTTCAGATTACAGCAATAAATGAAATGAACACTGTCTTTACTTTTTAAGGCCAGTTCAGTTTTTGGTAACAGGTCCAAAGCTCGGTGGGATGTAGAAATGCATAACGATTGTGACAACATCACTCCTCTACCTCTCTCTTTACCCCTCCCCTAGGCTCTTTTTTACCCTTTTGTTTTGACAAGAGTGAGATAAGATGAAAACAGCCCCGGGGCCATTCATAAATGTCAGATATGGAGCCTTATTCAGAATCAGAAATTTGATACGCCCATATTTGACATTTTTTTCCCACAATATGAGGGATAAAGTGAAATAAGACTGAGACCAATCCCACCTCATGTAAAAGGAATTGAATTCTGAAGTAATCTGTTGAGATAAGGCCTTTTTTAAAGGGGGGGGTATTTTAGAAAGATCTTCACATGTGGTGTGCAATGTGGCAAATATTAAATACACGATATGCATCATGATTTTCAGTTTCGAAACAGCTGAACAGACAAAATAGAGCCTGCAGGCCGCATACAAAAATATTATAATACAGCTAATAAAAATACATCTTCAACCTTGTTTCCAAAAAAAGTTGGCACACTTTTGAACTGTGTGCTGATAACAAGCCCCTCATGGCTCTTTTCCTCTTTAGCCTGGAGGAAGCTGTGTCCATATTTCCCAATAGGAATTTCACATTTTGATTCATAGGGCCACAGGACACTTTACCACTTCGCCCCAGTCCAGCTTGAACAAGCTTTGGCTGCAGCTTCTCCCCCTGAATTCTTTTTAATGATTTTGTGGTGTCGACAGAGAGCAAGACATACAGGAGGCTACGATTCTACCACAAGACGTGCTGAAAGAAAGACTGATGCAGAGCACTGAACTAAAGAGGGAGGTCAACACTGCCCAGAGACCTGCCAACACAAATACAACCCCACAAGAACCCACTCACCAACATAAAACGACACAGAAAACATTCAGCCATAACACAATTTGCATGAGCCATACCTCCAGAGTCTCAGAGCCGGAGCCAGCCAGTAGCGGGGCACTACAATATTACATCTCCTAGATGATGAAATCTCGAAGTTCTGTGCTATTTGGTGTTGCGAAAAATTTAACTCCAGAATTGTTGAACTGCTCTGCTAAAACCCTCCTCATCTTTACTTCTAAAAAAATTATTTTATACCCCGTTAGGTAACTCACCTGCTGCCAATTAACCTAATTAGTTGTGAGAGGTTTTATTGCATTACACAACTTCATCAGTCAACATTTGGAAACATGTGGTGGCATCATTTAAAATGGGCATATATTAAAAAAAAATAAAATTTCAGCATTTGGTATGTTTTATTTGTATTAGTTTCAATTAAATGTAGGGTTTAATTGATTTGCACATCATTGCATTCTGTTTTAATTTACATTTTTTTAGAAACAAACTTTTACTACATTCCTCTATAAGCTATAAAAAACTCTACTTTACACAGCAGTCCATGTAGTTACTGAATGATAAACCTTAGTACGTAACACCTGGGACTTTAAGGCATTAATGTTTTATAAACTGCACTGCCCTATTCCAGTGGAACAGGTCTAATTACACTCTCCTTGTAATGAAGCATATAGTAAGCCAGTGTTCTTAAAGTACTGACAATATCAACAATATACTACAACACCATCATATTGCCCACCCTTAGCTACACATTCACACTACACTTTCACTTATCATGCTCTCTCTCTCAAGATAAGTGAACAAGAAAAGAGGAATGAAGTTCTGTGAGAAATTGAGGAGTGTTTAATGATGTTTCTGTTGGAGGGGGTCTGGGAATTATGGCAATGTGACCTTTTGTCTCATCCCATACAAAGAGCAGTAAATCCCAGCCTGCTCGAGCTCATTCGCTTGAAACAAATCCTCTAAGTAGATGAAATTTAGCTTATTACTCATGACCTGGGAAAGGAGGGGAATGCTGCCTTTTTTCCTTTTTTCCATTATGAGAGTAAAGCACATCATTCTCCACTTCATGTGATAATTCACCCCCAACACAGCAGTAGCTGCAAAGGCGTGAGACATTACAGCAGCTCAGCAAATAAAATACAGCTAATTTTCAGGTACTTATCAATCCAGGTGTTCTAGATCTCAGGCTCAGTGCAGAGCAGCCGTGAAGTGTATGTGATTCAAAAGGCACCCACCAATGTCATGGGCAAGTACACACGTTATTATATTATAGGCAGCTAAACGGCCTTATGGAATTTTGTAAAATATATATATAAATATATATGCCAATCCATGTGGGCATGGACCGGGCTACAGTGGTCAGTAGTCGATTGCTTTCTTTTAAAGTCTGCTAATTGCGTTTTCTGAGCAGCGTCAGTCTTTTTAAATCAAACCAGCTTCACACGAGTGAAGATGATCCTTGCCTAGGATTTAAAGCTAAATCCTAAGCAAGCCCTTGTGCAGTGTGTTCACTCATTTTCTGCTTAAGGTGTGTTGTTAGGCAGCTGTGCTAGCTTTAGCCTATGGTAGCAAACAGTAGGGACACTCTATGTGCACTCGCAGCAGCCTGTACTAAAGCACGACGTAGTGAGCATGTGGAGTCGAGGTCTTTTGATTGTTGTTTATCCAGTCAGTAGCATACTCGATAATTAAGATATTATATATACTATATATATCACAAGTATTTCCAAAATAGCACCTTTACAGGAGGGAACACAAAAACATACCTTAATTTCTGCAACGATATATATATATATATATATATAAATCATTTTCTTAAGGCCACACAGCTGTTTAGACCCAGTCCTGTAGAAATGCTTTTACTTTCACTATTAAACACAGTCGTGAGTTTTACTGTCCATTTTTCATAATTCAGCTTTATCAATGATCTCTGATCTCAGTCGTTTAAGATGTTTTCCTGATCTCACTTCTTTCACAAAGCTGACGTTTCCCACTGTTCTTCCAGGTTTACTAATGTGCTTCACAGTTCATAACCCAATTCCAGTCATATCAGCTGCTTCTTAATGGTTTACTTTGCTTAATAAGGACCAACAATGTATTTATTTATTTGTTTGGGTAAGAGCTTCTTGACAGTTGCACATCCTTTCAGACCCATAGTGTTTAGTTGTATTCTCACAGTGGGAGGATAAACAGAAGCACCTGTGTGTGTGTTTCCAAACATAAGTGGAGCCTGATTCACTCCTCTTCCTCAAAGATGAAAGCTTAAAGCGCAGTTTATCTGATGGTGTGAGTTTTGGTGGTGTTCCGGTCTTGAGCAGTTTTCAGGAGTGCCATTTTCTCGATATCTTTGATGTATATCTTTGATCATGCTGTGGGCCCCATTTTTTTCCCCACTCATTTTCCATATACTTTTTCTTTCCTTATGCAAGTGTATAATGACATATCTAATCTGCGTGCTTTTACTTCTGCACACTGCTATATAAACTGGAGGAGCAAAACTACAGTGCACAATCACAAAAAAGCATCACTCATCATTTCAAAACTTCAAAACAGTACCCTACATTGTGTGAATGTTTCTTGATGAATGGACCAATAGAAATGGACTGTTCATCATGAAATGCATTCAATTAACTTACATTAAAAATCAGCACTGCAGCTATATGACATAATGTTGTTTGGTAAACAGAAGAATCTACTCAGTCCAGTAACACTGGCTATATAACATGGGCATTGCTAGGCTAATTGTAATTGCAGGGTGCGACCTGGGGGATGTGCTGCTTTTGCAGTGCTACCAGAGATTAACTGATGTAATGTGAACAGTTGAATCCCAGGCTCATCCAATTATATCAATCTTTAGACCTGAGGGAGAGTCTCTGGTTTAATTCACTCTGCAAATATTACCAGCTCACCAGCTAAAGCTGTAGCCAGGATTTAGGCTAAAAGCTCACTGAGCATTGAACCTTCTTCAAGATCTATAATATACAGAATGAAGATTCTCACCTACTACAGAGATTTGTGACATATTATGGTCAGTATATCTGGCTACTGGATGTTGCTTGTTAGCTAGTTAATTTTGGTTTTATAAGGCAAAGAAAAAGGATTAGACTAATGCCAACATTAGAAAAATGAATGAACTAGTTTTACATCACACTGACAGTGTGAGAATGAACGACAGAGATAGATATAATGTTACTGACAGCTCTTTATATTCTTTTTATATTGTTTTTATATTTTATCTTACTATTTGAAAACATTGACATTAGTATTTGCCATGTATTGTTGTTTACAGTGAGTTATTCTCAGTGAAATTGTCATAAAGAGTTAATCATAACACAGTTTTATAATCCTTTTCTCAGCCTGTATTAGGATATTAAGAGGTGGCTGCTCTGTCTAAAGGCCAGTCAGATGAGAAATTTTCAGCACTTGCAAAAACTAATATCTGAGTTTAATAAATGAATGTATTAGATAAATCTGTGAAACAAATACATAACATGATACAGTCTAGTAACTGCTGACTGATGTAGGGGTCCAGAGTATAACAGTGTTACAGGATTATTTTTTTTTTACTGTGCTGGGATGAGTTAAACTGATGGCCTGGAGGACAAAATACTTCCTGAAACTATCTGTGGAGCAGGACTAGGAATGAGCTCCTCTGCCTGGTGATGGCACTGTGCAGAGGGTGGTCAACATTGTCCATGATGTAAGACACTCCCAGCACAGAACCAGCTTTCCTCACCAGCCTGTCTAGCCGATCGGCGTCCCTCTTTTTAATGCTGCTTCCCAACACACTACAAAGAGGACGCTGGCTACCACAGACTGCTAGAACATTCTCAGGAGTTTTCAGCAGACCCTTAAGGACCCAAGCCTGAACAGGAGGAGAAAGAAGCTGAAGCAGACTGACAGGTCTGAAGTAGCAGATCTGAAACTACACTCTAAAAAGTGATTTTGTGTTTTGGTTAGATGGACTGCTATTATCATGTTGATTGAACTGACTGTCCTTTACAACGAAATAAAATGTGTCCTAAGAATCTATTGTTTGACTAACCCGAAAAAATTATTTCCAGACAACTTTTAATAGACTACATATGCAACGAGCGTCTGACATCAGCGCTTGCTCATCTAAAGTTAGTAAAAGTGACTGGAATCCAAACATTTCCATTCAAAAAAAGGTTGATGGCACACAAACATATTTTTAACTCTGACATTATCTAGTTCTCACCATTGCGCTAGCTAGCTAGTGTTAGCTGTCTTAGCTGAAAGCTAGCCGTTAGCTAACTGACTGTTGCACGGCTTTTTGCACCCAATAGGCGTTCTAGTTATAGTTACTAACCTCCACAAGGCATTTTATAGTTCAAGTTTAAGTAAGTCAACATTGAGTTTTGGAGTTAAAACATGTAGCCACAAATAAGGTTAAAACAGGTCTGCCAATTTGATTCAAGTTAATAAAATTAATTTCTTTAAGCCCACTTTACTTGAAATTATTACTTGAGTATTTTTCTAGGTTGTGGAGTGAACAAAACTTAGTTAAGTTCATTAAACTTAACAGGTTATGTCTTTACAACTTAACTGAGTCGAAGTAAAAAGATGACTGAGTAAAGTTGAGTCAACAAATATTTTTTTACAGTGTATTAAACTTATTATTACTGAATTAATTAAACTTTAACTGAGAAAATCTCTGTAAATATGACCATGTAATTCTGTCACCCAGCTTATTAAACATGCCAACAAAGCAAAATCACACCATCTGCATATTTGAATATGCTATATCTTAATTATATAGTCACTGTCCAAAATACATATCTCCATTTTTATAGATTTTCATTTTTCTTTACCAATAAAACACGACAGCTGCTCTTTATATCCTGTGATGAATGCACCAATAGAAATGCTCCAAAATTACCTCTTTACATTAACATACGCTGAAAGTAAAGAAAGTTTTTGTTATGTCCTGTAAACATACTGTTTTGGAGAGATTTGCTTTTTGTTGGACAGCGACAATATACTTGCAGCTTATGTAAAAAAGAATATATAGCATTGCTTGACTGAGGTATCTTTGCCTGATCTGTGCCACATATCTATTGTGTGACCAAAGTCTGACCAAATTTTTGATGCCTCTCCCCAGCTAAAGGTGGAATCATCCACTTCCACAGCAACAGCAACCATTTAAGGAAATGAAACAAATTGAAAATGAAAGTTTATTGAGCTGCAGCAGAGAGGCTAGAGGACCACAAAGAAAAACGGAATGAAAATAAGCATTTGCGCTGGCACAACAGAGAATGTGTTGGAAATGAGGCTCATTAAAGGTGAAGAATATGGCACAAACATGACAACCCTGGCCAAATAAGGTATAATGTCCTCACCGCGCTGTCTCAGCCCTTCGTAACTTTATATAGCGTATCTAAACTACTTAAACAGTAACTATCAGACACGTTTCAGCGGATTTTACTATAACAAAGTCTAATCTCAGAAAAGCCTTTAAATGGTAATATTATGGAAGAGCTTGTCTCCTGATCATCGCGTAGCTAATCGGATAGAAATTGATTTACTACACAAACACGGTAATGAAATCTGCTACAAATGAGATAGGTGCTTGTTTACAATCATGTTTAATGTGATATGTATAGTACCTTAGGGCATACAGAGAATCATCTGATCTGCTGAAGCTGATTTAGTTGGAAAAGCTTGATGCTGTTTCTCAGAGAGCCGTTCTCTCCATTGGCGGTGTTAAGGTGAAGGAGTGGCTGGTATTTGAGTTGTTTTGAGGAGAAACATATGGTCGCGTGTTAATGCATGGCATGCTGAGGATTGATGGCAGCTATATTTAGTGGGTGATCAGCGTCGAGCCTGAGGCTGTGTGATAAGCCAGATGTTGACGGATGCCATATTTGATTAAGGTAGCACTCGCTGTGCTTTGTCACATCTCGACCTGGACACTGGCTCCATTAACATTAGTCTCGTGTTCAGTGCCACGTGTTAACTCCATGCCCTGCGTACATCACAGAGTCAATAAAGAGCACAGTTTCACACCCCTTCATTCGCAAACCTGCATGTGTCTCTGTGCGTCCCAGAGAGGAAAAAAAAGACAGAGACATAAGAAGCTGTCCCTGTCAGATCAAAACCTTATAACTGATAACTATTAGTTTAATAGCTTTATTTACATTATTTTAAAACAGCATTTAAACCAATACTAACTAAAACTGCCCAGGATTATTACGAGCAATCGAGAGTGAGAGACAGATAAAAGATGAGAGCAAGAAAGTGAATGACAATTGTGAGAGAGAGCAAGCAAGTGAGAAAGAGAGAGGAAAAAGAATAAGCAAACAAGGGAGAGTGAAGGTGAATAGGAATGAGAGAGCCGAATGAGCGAACAAGACAGAAAGAGAGCAAGCAAACGAGAGAGAACAGAAAAAGAGCGGGCGAGCAAGTGAGAGAGACAAAGAGAGAGCAAAGAGATGAAGAAATAAAGCAAGTGAGAAAGAGTGAGCCAATGAGAAGGAGTGAGCATGCTAGAGAACGAGAGAGAAGGAAAATGTGTTAGCCAGTGAGACCGAGAGAGAAGATGGGTAAGAGAATGAGGGCAAAAAAGAGAGAGCGGATTAAAAGAAAGGGGGTAAATGAGACTGAGAGACAGCAAGAAAGAAAAGAAGAGTGAAAACAGAGTGAGAACAAGGGAGAGAGAAAAAGAGAGCGTTCAAGAGAGCAAGAAAGCAAGTAAGAACAGAATTAGAGAGAGAGAGAGCGTGAGAGCGGGTGAGAAATAAAACGAGCAAGTCAGGGAAAGAGAGAAATGATGGGTTAAATGAGAGTTAAAGACAGCAAGAGAGAAAGGAGAGAGAAAGGAGAGGGAAAGAGAGTAAGCAAGCGAGAATGCAAGAGAAAGAGAGGAGTGAGGAAGCAAGTCAGATAGAAGAAGAAAGAGCGAGCGATTGAGTTTGTCTGGGTTATAAGAACTCATTTCCTCATTTTAGTTATTAGAATAATGGGGTCTCCAGAGAGAGAGAGGATGGAGTTTAGAGGGGACGACAGCCATTTAAACCTGTAAAAAAAGCCACCTCAAGTTCCACAGTGCTCTCCAGATCAGCAGAGCAGCAAAGAAGCTGTAGCTCTAAAGGAGAATGATATTCCTCAGATATGATTTTTCTTAAGATCATTAGAAATGCTAGAGTGCTGCAGCTACTGGCAGTCACGTCTTCATCAGTCAAGCCAAGACATGCCCATCACAGCAGAGACGGAATATTTCAAATCATGAGTGGATCTTTTCCCCCCCACATTTCTCCTCATTCCATCTGGTACTAACATCATCTTTATCTCATCTTTATCTCATGCTTCTATGTACCTCTCAGCAAACTCTACCCTGATCTTTCCATTTTCAAGGCTTATCAGTGGTAACCTCTCTGAGATCATACAGTGCATCCAGAAAGTATTCACAGCGCTTCACTTTTTTCACATTTTATGTTACAGCCTTATTCCAAAATGGATTAAACTCATTTTCTCCATTGAAATTCTACATAATCACAAAGTAAAACAAAAATTCTTTGAATGTTTCGCAAATTTATAAAAAAAAAACAACACATGTACATAAGTATTCACAGCCTTTGCCATGGCACTCAAAATTGAGCTCAGTTGCTCCTGTTTCCACTGATCATCCCTCAGTTGTCCCAATGACTTAATTGGAGTCCACTTGTGGAAAATCCAGTTGATTGGACATGATTTGGAAAGACAAAAACCTGTCTATATTAGGTCCCATAATTGACAGTACATGTCAGAGCACAAACCAAGTCATGAAGTCTAAGGAATTGTCTGTAGACCCCTGAGACAGGATTGAATGAAAGCACAGATCTGGGGAAGGCACAGAAACATTTCTTCAGCATTGAAGGTTCCAATGAGCACAATGGGCTCCATCATCCATACATGGAAGAAGTTTGGGACCACCAGGACTGTTCCTAGAGCTGGCCGCCCGGCCAAGGGTCATGCTGACAGAGGTTTAGCATTGATCTGTGGAGAAAGGAGAACCTTACAGAAGGACAACCATTTCCACAGCACTCCACCAATTAGCCCTGTATGGTCGAGTGGCTAGACGGAAGCCACACCTCAGTAAAAGGTACAAGACAGCCCGCTTCGAGTTTTTCCAAAAGGCACCTGAAGCACTCTCAGACCATGAGCAACAAAATTCTCTAGTCTGATGAAACAAAGATTTAACTCTGGAAACCAGGCACCACTCATCACCTGGCCAACGCCATCCCTACAGTAAAGCATGGTGGTGGCAGCATCATGCTGTGGGGTTGTTTTTCAGTGGCAGGACTGGGAGAATAGTCAGCGTTGAGGGAAAGATGAATGCAGCAATGTACAGAGACATCCTTGATTAAAACCTGCTCTAGAGCGCTCTGGATCTCAGACTGGGGTGAAGATTCATCTAAAAAAAAAAGAAGTGGCTTTGGAACAACTCTGTGAATGTTCTTGAGTGGCCCAGCCAGAGCCCAGACTTGAACCCAATTGAACATCTCTAGAAAGATCAGAAAGTGGCTGTGCACCAACGCTCCCTATCCAACCTGATGGAGCTTGAAAGGTTCTACAAGGAAGAATAGGAGAAACAAAAATAGGTCTGCCAAGCTTGTAGCTTCATATTAAAAATGACTTGAGGTGCTTCAACAAAGTATTGAGCAAAAGCTGTGAATACTTATATACATGTGATTTTTTTTTTTTTTTTTATAAATTAGCAAAAACATCAAACTAACTTTTTTCACTTTGACATTATGGGGTATTGTGTGTAGAATCCTGAGGTAAAATTTGAATTGAATACATATAACATAACAAAACGTGGAAAAAGTGAAGTGCAGTGAATACTTTCCAGACGCACTGTATTCTCCTTCACATGGTGGTCTCTGACACATCTACACCTGCTCGAGGAGTGCCATTAAGGTTTGAAACAGTTTTTATTTTTCACCCAGTATTCTTCTGTCATCCGATGCTGTTGTCTTCAATCTTGTGGTAGGTTGTTTGTTATTGCTAAGCTCACCAGCGTGTCTAAACGTAACAAACAGTTGATTTTTACAGATCTTCGTGTTTGGACTATGTCTCTGACGGATTTATTCCAACGTTGTCATGATGGATTGCTTTACCGGCATAGACACTCTTTGGTCTTCATTTCGAGAAACAAGAAAAACACACTCCAGATGCGAATGCCACATCTAGAAGCAGCGTCAGACCTTGTGTTTGCTCTCTTGTACCGAACTAAGGATGTAACTACACGCAGCTGGCAGAAACAACTGAGCAGCCAATTAGCCTACTTAGGGTACCCTAAAAATAGAACCACTGTGTAGGAAAAGAGACATAATTCATGCTAGACTCACCCAGTAAGACATAAATATCCCAAATTAATTCTAACTGTCTGCACCTTAGCCTCACAGCCATAGTCTTATTTCAGATCCAGACATCTAGAGCATAGAGCCTGGGCTAGAAGACAAATGCCAGAGCAGACATTAAAGAGTGTCTCCTCCATATTAAAACATAGGTCTCTATTTTTATTTCCACTTTTAATTTTCTCAGTCATTGGCATACAGTAGCTGTATAGCAGTTTCTTATCCTGTAAACTCACTATTTAGGAGATTTTTAGACTTTTTATAATTAATTTTTATGCTGCTGTTGTTTTTTGGAAAGCAATAATATCCACCCTGCATGCACTGATATTAAAGCACATGCACACATCTAAACAAATGCAACAGTGACTCTGGAAGAAACACTGTGCATATACTTTGAACCTTTTACGAAAGTTTGGAAACTGGATTTCTACCTTCATCTCTCTGCAGAGACCCGGAGGCTCCTCTTGTTAAAGAATAGTCCTGTGTTTTACTGCAGGCAGCCTGGTTGTATTATGGTATACGGTTCTGTGTAAAAGTCTAAGGCAGTTTAAAAATGTTTAAAACTTTTTAGCTTGAAGCCACAAAGTTAACACAGCTGACAGTCTGAAAATGGTTTATGGGGAATTGCACTAATGTTGAAAAATTGCTGCATAATTAAATCGCTAATATGCAAACAAGTCAAGTAAAAAAAGTCATTCAGAGTGACTTGATGTGAAATGTTCTCGTCTTCTTCTCTTCTGAAACTAAATTGATTCACAGTGCTTAACCAGATGTCTGAATCTTTGATGTCAGTAAGAGCGCCATCTCAGAAAGTTATGATATGAAATGGTTGTGAATTCGCTCTATGATGTCTGAGACTTGTTTTATGATTGTTTTGGAGTGCTACATGCAGGACGTGCTGCAGGAAAACAGCAAATTTGAACCCACATTATTTCACCAATAACAGCATCACACGTGTAGCCACATGTAGGTTGACTATTTCATATTTTATTTTTGTGCTATCAGAACTGCCATCTACTCAACTCCTGACTGTGCCTACAGTTCCAACCTAACTCTCAAAACTCGCTCAGAAAAAAATAGACAACTTAGTGATAATGCTAATGCTAACAGTATTTCACACTAATGTTTTTAAGCTGTTTGTGTAAAAGACAGTCCATGTTTTATTTGAAGCTTGTAAAGTTCAGCACTGGAATTTAATATTCATAAACAAACAAAACTAAAAATATTTTCTTTGATTACATTAATAAAAGTATCTGATAAATCTATTTCTGTTACATCAGTGGAATGGCTGCTTTTAAGCTTACAGAAAGAGATTAACATATTTTATTTTAACATATAGTCAGTCCTTCAGAGTTCTGGCATTAAGCAGCTGCTGTGACTGAAATGCGCTTGTGAGGCTACCACTCATTTTTCAGTTACATTTACAGCATTCGGCAGGTGCTCTTATCCAGAGCCACTTACAGTGTACATTTACACAGGTAGGCGAGTAGGCAGTGTTAGGAGCAGGGCCGGAGTGGGTCCCTTTTTCAGGCCGGGAGTTTCATGCCCAAATCAGGCCCACTTTTTCCATGGAGGAGAAATTTGAATAAATTAAATAGCAGCTAACTCTAATAAAGCGTCTTTTTATTGAGTATAAGTTTAGGTATATGTTAGTAAGTTAACAGAAAGCACTTTTTTAAACATGTTTAATTCAAATTTAAATCAGACAAAGATTTAAAAGTGGAAAAATGTGTTAAAGATGAAAACGTAGTTACATTTGTATAAAAGCAATTTTAAATTGAAATTATTTGAAATTAAAATTGCATTTTTCTTCCCTATAGAGAGGAGCTCTATTATTAGATTTACACTAAACTCCTAGCATGTTTAGTATGTTTAGTAGCTACCTACAGCATCAAAAGCCTCCTAAGCAGTGCACTGGCTTTTGCAACTTTATTAATAACGGGGTCTATAAAAAATAAATAAATAAATAAAATAAGAGTCTATAGACATGAGAATTTCCTTCTCTGTCTACATTAACTTTAACACAATTTAACATATATCCCATCTATTCTATAACTTATATTTTGCATTACAAATAACTATCTTAGTTATTATACAGAGTTTAAATAACTCTGTTAGACTATCCTCTACCTGTCCGTTCAGCAAACATGGCCTCCTCGAGATCATCAGTAGCTGGTTGGAAGAGGTTTGCTGCACCTACGCTACAAAAACATTCCATTAATGAGTTCGGCTATTAATATACTACACTTCTAAATTATGTTTATTTTTTTTAATTATTTATGTTACTTATTATTTTCAGTTTGAAACTGGATATTTGTAATTAATAGTGTGTATTGGCCACTATAAAACAAACGACGTAAAGTTGACGTTGCAAATGTTGCGCAATAGCCTTGAACTGACAATACAAACTTATAGCGGCTGTAACTGGGGTCTGTTCTCCGGAAAAAAAAACAGCTCTGTTAATTTAACACATTTAGCTGCATCTTCTTCCAACGCCTTTCTTTTTTTAAACCTAGCCTTTTCAGCTCCACCTGGCCTCTTTCTGCCCTCCATCCCTACTGACTGGCCCATCAGGAATCCTCCCGAATCTCCCGGTTAGGAGCTCGAAGACTCTGGTATAAACCACTGGTATAAACCTGCACTGGAATAAACATAGGGTGCTTGCCCAGGTGGGGTATGGTGGACAGATGAGTTGCCCACTATACCATTTAAGAACTTTAGGAGGACTTCGTTTCAGCTCCTGAAGCCCTTCTCAATAGGAAAGCTCATTTTGGCTGTATCTATCTAGAAACAGTGAAGAGAAAAAAAAACTGCCCATTGAAACTTTTAGTTTCCACCAAACCTAACAAGAATTGCAGACTGTATACATATATCAAGGTCAGGTTCAGTCAAGTGGTCTGTGTTGTCATTCTTCAATGTAACAATTCAATAATAATGTCATTCTTCGGGCCCCATGGTGCAACACACAACAGCAGCACATACCACAGGACCACACAGGGTGCAGATATACAACCAGACAATAAATATACAGAGCCCACTCCTGCCTCTTAGCCTTCACTATCCTAGGCAGTGTTTTCTGAAAATACTGGAGTCAGACTTGCATTTGTGAGGTGAGACATTGATGTTGGATATAAAGATCTAACTTGCAGTCCACATTCCAATTTATCTAAAAAACATTATGTAACGAATCAGACTCGGACATGACGTTAAGATTCATATGCAGGGCTTTATTAACTCAAACAAGGGCTGAAAATGTGAACACAAAGCGCAGTGCTGAGCCCACAGATGGGAAAGTCCCGGGAGACCAGGTGAGCTGGCGTCTGGGGCAGCCAGGAGAAGCAACAACTGGAGCAGGTGAGATGGTGAATGTTGGGGTAGCTGCTGTTGTTAGCTACAGAGCCTCAAGGACCCCAGGCGTGGTTCTCCAGTCTGAGCAGTGGATGACAGGATAGCTTCCTGAAAGCTGGGGAGAAAACCAGAAGCTAGGCCTGTCTGAACAGTTCAAACAAACAAAGGTTAGTCTTTGCATTGTTACGAAGCTCGCCAGGAGAGGATCCCTGTGGGGGTTTACGCCATTCCCTCCATTCCCGTGGGGAGCGTAAGAACACAGTTTATTTTCGTTAGTTTCAAGAGTCACTTGAGAACCGGCAGGAGCCAGGTACGCTCGCTTTAAGGAGCGAGCCACACACAATGTCCAGTAGCCACACCAACCTCACTTTCGTGGAGATCCGTGGGGTAGAGACACCAGGGGGAGAGCTCAGACGACAGGAGGTGAGTGCTCAGGCAGGTCTGCGAATCTGCAGGCTTCGAGGGCTCCAGGGAGTATGAAAGGACCCCGCTGTGGAAATGAAAGGCTTAGGCTGGACAGACGCTGGCCTGTGACCACGGAACCGGTAAGGTCTTGTTATAAACAATGCCATGCATGGCTAGGTTTTAAGGGGTGCGCTAATGAGCTACTGCCGTTAGCGCTAATGACTGTCAGGTGTGTGTAATGAATGGGTGAGTGAGCACGTGCAAGAGGTTTGTGACAAACCCTGATTCATCCAGAGAGTGCCAGATAGCGAAGAGTCACTCCAGAGAATATGTTTCCAGCGCTCAGTCCAGAGTCCAGTGGTGGCAAGCTTTACACCACTCCAGCCTACATTCGGCACTGCACATAGCGATCTTAAGCCTTCTCTCCCCAGCGAGGCCCTGCTGTGTTTCCTGGTGTCTTTGAGGCTGCTGAACCGATCCACCTGATCTTAACCCTTCGTCTGAGCCCCTGGCGTCTATCCCCCAGGGTCTCCTCACAGAGAGGTTTGTTTGGACCATCGGAGCTTCCCCCCAGCGCCTGCTGACTTGTATTAACAGTGAACTTAGTGCTCTACTAACTGTGTTCTTACGCTCCCCCAAAACGGGGCGAGTGGTTAACTCCTCTCAGGGAACCTCTCCTGGCATGCTCTTAATGTTGCAGTGTTCAGACAGGATCTAGATCCTGGTATTCCCAGCACTCAGAGGGCCTACGCCAACCACTGTCCAGACAGGAAATCAGCACCTGGTGTCACCAGGGCCCACTGGCTTCCATTAGTGGCTGCCCCTCGACCATCATACCCACCTGCTCCAGCAGCCGCCTCCCCAGGCTGCCCTGACCTCCAGCTAGCCTGCTGTCCTGGGATTTTCACACCTGGCTGCCTGTTTCCACTCCTTATTTCCCGTTTGACTTTCCCGATTGTGTTAATTGAGTAAAGCCTTGCGTATGGATCTAATGACCATGTCTGAGCCTACTGGTTCCTTATAGATTGAGGCTGAATTCAAAGAATTTAAAGTACAGGTGAGCTGTGATGGTAATGGGGAGAGTGATCAGTCTATGGTAGATGTTAGAAAGGGTGTAGATTAATCCAGTTGGTTGTTGCTGGGGGGCACAGTGCATTCAGTAGAACGATTTTATGAACTAAAAACAGAACAGAAATAAGGCATCGTTAGGCCCAGAAGGACCTAAATGTGTTCCACATTGTACATACTCATAGAATCTAAATTACATATCAAGTTAGTGCAAGTAAGCTGTTCTTAAAAATTAAAGCGTGACTGAATTCGTTTAGTTCAGGTATGACTAAAGGGACCAGAACATGTAAACACAGTATCAAATCTCTCTTCAGTCAGAGACATGAGCCTAATGGTCCTTTGGACGTTACAAGCCATATATTCCAGCATGACATGACGAATGAAAAGAGGAAATGATGAAGAAAATGAAAACCTTATCCATACATCATCTCTCTATGGTCATAGCCTCCTTTTATTAACTTGTCATTTCTCCTTGAACCATTCAAAAGGTGATGAGCTGGTGAAGGAATGTATTTAACAGACTAAAAGAGCTTTAACTGTGTTGGAAACTAATCTTTCCGGCAAAGTGAGCACAGGATAACTTGCAGTGAACCAGAGTCTCTGGAGAAACCACAGTACAATGCCTTTAGGACAAAGTGTGAAGAAAATGCTCTCTGCAGACTCATTTAAGCTGCCCTGAAGATCAGAATAAACAGTGTAATGAAACTTTACCACAAAGTGCTGATGAGTTCATTTTCTCCCTCGTCCTATTATGCTCATTTTTACAATCCCTGCCTTAATCAGTGAAGTACTGTACAAGCCCATCGACATTTAACAGCCCACCGGCAAGGCCTTCAACACTGTCTGACAGTGAGGCATGTACTGAATGATAAAATATAAGAGGTTCTGCTTTGTTATGTTCAGACGATGTAGCAAGGACGTCTCTGAAGAGATGCAGGCTGAAGATTTCTCTGGGACAGTATTGTTGATCAAAAAGAATACATTCACACTTGACTCTGAAAAAGGTGGAGTCCTTTTGCAGGAACATTAGGAAAACCATGATTCCACAAACCTTATACCATCCTAGTCTAGTCACAGTTCTTTGCAAAATGCCAGTAGGCCAACTTATTTATTGTATAAAGAAAAGTTACAGTAACCAGATTTAATTAACACAACTCACCATAATATTAAGCAACGAACAAAAGGGTTTTTTTTAAATTTAGCTTTTTTTTCTTAGCAATATTACCGTCCATATATTTTACCATATATTTCCATCCACATGTGCAAAGCCATTTACTATACAAACAAATTTTACTTACTGCTGCCCTAAAAAGGTGTTATTAACAAACATGAAATAAACAAATATTACTAACTGCCCCTATAAACATGCTATTAACAAACATCAAATTAACTAACATTACTCACCGCCGCCATCTAAAGGTGTTATTAACAAACATCAAATTAACTAACATTACTCACCGCCGCTGTCTAAAGGTGTTATTAACAAATGTAAAATAAACTAACATTACTCACTGCTGCCCTCCAAAGGTGTCATTAACAAATATCAAATATATAACTTGCATCAAATAAACTAACATTACTCTTCGCTGCCTTCTAAAGGTGTTATTAACATCAAATAAACCAACATTACTCACCGCTGCCTTCTAAAGGTGTTATTAATATCAAATAAACTAACATTACTCACTGCTGCCCTATAAAGGTGTTATTAACATCAAATAAACTAACATTACTCACTGCTGCCCTCTAAAGGTGTTATTAACATCAAATAAACTAACATTACTCACTGCTGCCCTATAACGGTGTTATTAACTAGTACCAAATAAACTAACATTACTCACTGCTGCCCTATAAAGGTGTATTAACTAGCATCAAATAAACCAACATTACTCACTGCTGCCCTTTAAAGACATTATTAACATCAAATAAACTAATATTACTCACTGCTGCCCTATAAAGAGAGTATTTACATCAAATAAACTAACATTTCTCACTGCTGCCCTCTAAAGGTGTTATTAACTAGTATCAAATAAACTAACATTACTCACAGCTGCCCTCTAATGGTGTTATTAACTAGTATCAAATAAAGATTAATCACTGCTGCCCTATAAAGAGAGTATTTACATCAAATAAACTAACATTACTCACCGCTGCCCTCTAAAGGTATTATTAATTAGTATCAAATAAACAAACATTACACACCGCTGCCCTCTACAGGTGTTATTAACTAGCATCAAATAAACTAACATTACTCACCGCTGCCCTCTACAGGTGTTATTAACTAGCATCAAATAAACATTAATCACTGCTGCCCTATAAAGAGAGTATTTACATCAAATAAACTAACATTACTCACCGCTGCCCTCTAAAGGTGTTATTAATTAGTGTCAAATAAACTAACATTACTCACCGCTGCCCTCTACAGGTGTTATTAACTAGCATCAAATAAACATTAATCACTGCTGCCCTATAAAGAGAGTATTTACATCAAATAAACTAACATTACTCACCGCTGCCCTCTAAAGGTATTATTAATTAGTATCAAATAAACTAACATTACTCACCTCTGCCCTCTACAGGTGTTATTAACTAGCAGCAAATAAACTAACATTACTTACTGCTGTTCTTTTCAGATGTGATTGAGATATAGCTTTAAAATACTATTTAAAGTGTCAGAGGATTCTTCTGAATATGTTAAAGTAGTTAGCTGTACCGTTGATCCCTCCAAACCCCTCACAAAAAACATCTAAAGTATCTACACATCCCTAATAGATTCGTTCTCTCTGTTTTAAAATAGAGTGTATTCTCTGCTTGCTGCTGCTGTGTCATTATGAATAGGAAGCTATTAAAAGCAGTCCATTAAGAGCACTATTAGGCTAAAAATAACCCAGTGGGGTTATAAACTCCACATTTCTGTCTCAGGGGAACAGCAGTGAATGTTTCCCCCCTCTTACATATAGCCTGGTTCTAAAAATGTAAAAAGGTATATACATTAATTATAAACAGAGTGATTATGAACAGTTTTTCCGAGCGATACTTCACCCTCTTCTGTGTAATTAAATCAATAATTAAATGCACTATAGCCCAGTGTATCTAGCTGCTCTGCACTGAGACTCATGAAATTCTGTTTAAATGAATAACACATGTACACAATGCTTTATTAAAATAAAGAACAGTTTAGTACAGATATTCTGGTGTAAACAGTATAAAGAGGGAAGCATCAGCAGTAGGTGTTGTGTTTTGCTCCAGTGCAGGTATGGCAGGTGCAGACTGTGAATGCAAATGAAGCTTGTTAATGTGCCGCAAATGTCGTCCTGATAATGATGTCGCGGTGATGCAGGAGGGCAGTGTTCAAAGAGCTGAAATGTGACGTTTGCATCATGTGATTGCCATTTCTCTTTTCTGAGCTCAGACCTGTCACTTTCATTCTTCTTATACAACACAGCCTAACTTTCTATTTTAGGAACACTGTTCACTGACACACATTCACGCTATACTAACAGCCTAGCAGGAACTCAAAAATGGTTCAGGTTTCCAAACATGTTGCATGTCATGAATAAGAAGCAGGGATACATAAATATTCAACTGTAAACTGTTATCAAGATACACAACAGAATTTAACACTCAAGAACTACAGAAACTGTTATGTGGAAACTGAAATCAAATGAAATCTATGTATATTTCTTATGTTGAGATAAATATAATAAGATTGTTCTATAGGTTTACAGATATTTGTACTTGTTTTATTTCATTTAGAGGATGTTAGGTTATTATTTCTATGTATCTGTCAATACAATAATTAATGTGATACAATCATTTCACTTCACAAAATTAGTAAAGATACATAGAAAGATTTAAAAATGTGCTGAACAATCTTATAATATTCTTACATTAATATGAAAAATTTAACACATTAAGTTACATTTAAATAATAAATAATAATAAATGTAATTTTTGCAGAAATTTAAACATTACTACAGTGTAAAAGCAGATTTTCATGTATGCACACGTAATAAATCTGAAGAGGTTTTCCTCTTTTTCCAGGAACTTGCAATACTTTCAATACGTAATGGTTCAGTAACAATTTATAATATTGCACTGATAATGTTAATTAGTTATAAGATACTCATAAGCATTTTCTCTGGTTACATAACATGTATAATAAATACACATCCTGCGCAGAGGACACTCTGTTACACATATGAAGGCATTATTGTGGTTTATTTGCTGAATTTACCATATCAGGGAAAAACAATAATAAAATACATCCTAAGCAAAAGGCACATTTAATATTTTAGGTTACCTTTATGTTAAAACAGCATATACATAGAAATTGTGCATTAAAGTGTATAGGAGTCTGTTCCCTGCAGATAACATGTGATTTGATTTGGTGTTTAAACTTCCATACAGCTGTATTAACTTTCTGCGTCTTGTTTTGATAAGTAGTTGCCGCTGTGATGCCTAATGTGTTACCTAATGCTTAGTTACTCCTTAATAATGGTTGTCAATAATTTGATGCCCATTATGAATTTATGAATATATGTATCAATGCTTTTCAAAGAAAAATGTGTCTCTCCATCTATGTCATTTTTTATTTTTGTCTATTATTTGTCCTTTATATCATGCAAAATTTCATGATGAGTGGAACAATAGAAATGCTCCAAAATCACTTGAATGAAACATCTTTACATTAACTACATTTTTTGCCGTCTCCTGTAAAGTCACAATTTTGGAGATGTATGTTTTCTTTGAACAGCAACAACATATATATATATATATATATATATATATATATATATATATATATATATATATATATACTGGATATATTTAAAGTTAATGTAGAGAGCCATTTTGGAGCATTTCAGTTGGTCAATTCATATCTTTACACAATATAAAGCACAGCCTCCATGTTCAAATGGCATAGAAGAATAAAAATCAACAAGTTTTTTTTGGACATCAACTTCAGAGCAGGATATACGGATAGCATTAGACTCATGGACTTCATGGCCGCAACTAACCATCATGCAAATCTCCATCTCCAACGTCCTCTCAAAGTCCTCTCAGCACCCCCTTATTGGATTAACCAAATGGCAAGGACATGATTTGAATAAAATATGTAGGCAACATCAGACGAACACATGTCCTGTCCTCTGTGCTTGCTCTGTTCCTGAACAGATTGCAGAAAGAACTTAGCATCTGAGAGGAGTTAAACAGAGGTCCCAGAGTAAATGGTAGATAAATAGAACCATGGCCCAGACTTTAAAACACAGGATAAAGCTAGTTAAGATCTGCTTTCATGTTCACAAAAGACACATTATGATGTGCCAAAGGAACCTGGATGAAACAAGATGCGCCTCCTTCAGGGAAAATACATACCTTTATTTTGGAATAAAGGAGTCGCTATTTAGCTTCTTCAACTTTGCTCAGTAGCAATGGCTGCACAGCATGAGGCTATTTTCCCAAGTGGCTAAATATTAATTATTATGTATTTATTTACTACTTAGCATTTTAGGGGCAACATGCATATTTTTCTTCTAGCCTTCATAACTTCAGTTTAAGCTACAGAGATCATTCAGCGGACCCTCACCAGCCAGAGTGGCATAATCAAGCTTTGATGTCAGCAAGAAATCCGGCTCGAATAAACACCCAAAATCCAGACTTAGCTCTCTGCTTTTAGCCTAAAACAAAGGATTGAATACAGTGATATGATTCATGGATCTAAACACTCAGCAACCCCCCCCCCCCAACACCTCTGACCACCCACCAGACAGCAATCCAGCTTCAGAAACCACCCAAAACCCATTCACTACCATTATATCAGCATTCTGATTTCAACCTTCATATTATAAACAAAGGGTTAAAATAACAACACAATTCACACTCATCAGACCCTCACCTCCCACTTCCGATCAGTTTTCAGCCACTAATTCAGCTCCAAATCCAGACAAAAACCTCCTATTAGCTCCCTCCTTTCGCCTTCCTCTGGCAACAAAGGGGTTTAAACTGCAATGTGATTCGCACATCAGGGCACTCAGCAGCTCTTAAAGCCTGAGTCAAGAGTGATTTCATCCAGCTTTAGCCAGTATCCAGAGAGTAATCCAGCTTGAGAAACACCATTAAAATCCTGCCCTTAAATCCCCAGCTGCACATGTTGAGGCTGGATCTTCCCCAAGTGTCTCAAACACCCTCCAACTGACTCTGATTCTGATAATCAGGCACTTACAGCTAAAACAGTGGAGTCATTCTTTAACTCAGTCTTTCACTCAGAATCAGAAACATGGCAATAAAACCTATGTTAACAAATAAATATTAATAAATATGATGTGGGGGAAAAAGTAATAGTAATGATGTAACCCAAGTTTTGCTGTGTATTACAGTTTTAGGTTCTAGCACTCCTGCATTTTTAACTCACAGATACCATATAAATATGTACAGTATCTCACAGAGGTCAGTACACCCCTCACATCTTTTCATGGGACAACACTGAAGATATGAAACTTTGATATAAAATAGTCAGTGTACAGCTTGTATAACAGTGTAAAGTTGCTGTGCCCTTACAATAACTAAACACCCAGCCATTAACTGCTGGCAACAAAAGTGAGTACACCCCTGAGGGAAAATGGCCAAATTGTGCCAAAGTGTCAATATTTTGCGTGGCCACCATTATTTTCCAGCACTGCCTTAACTCTCTGCCTTGGGAGTGTCTCTTTCATTCCTCCATGACAACATCAGGGAGCTGGTGGATGTTAAAGACCTTGTGCTCCTCCACCTTGCATTTGAGGATGCCCCTCAGATGCTCAATAGGGTTTAGGTCTGGAGACATGCTTGACCAGTCCAGCACCTTGTCTTGGAGGTGTGTTTGGGGTCGTTATCATGTTGGAATACTGCCCTGCGGCTCAGTTTCTGAATGAGGGGATCATGCTCTGCTTCAGTATGTCACAATACATGTTGGCATTCATGGTTCCCCTTAATAAACTGTAGCTCCACACAGCATGTTTGACTGTACATAAGACACACCTGTCTTTGTACTTCTCACCTGGTTGCCGCCACACACCCATGACACCATCTGAACCAAAATCTTGGTTGCAGTAATCCATGTCCTAAGTCTTCTTGTCTTCAGCAAACTGTTTGAGGGCTCTCTTGTGCATCATCTTTAAAAGAGGCTTCCTTCTAGGACCTTCTAGACCAATGTGATACAGTGTGCAGCGTATGGTCAGAGCACTGACCACAGTGCACAGAGCACCCCCCCCCACCCCCCCCCCCACCCCACTCATACCTCTATTTTCAAAAGCCAAGTTCTGGATGTGACGCTGAGCATGTGCACTCAACTACGTTGGTCGACCATGGCAAGGCCTGTTCTGAGTGGAACCTGTCCTGTTACATTGCTGTATGGTTTTGGCCGCCGTGCTGCAGCTCAGTTTCAGGGTGTTGGCAATCTTCTTCTAGCCTAGGCCATCTTTATGTAGAGCAACAGTTCTTTCTTTGTAGATCCTCAAAAAGTTCTTTGCCATCAGGTGCCATGTTGAACTTACAGTGACCAGTATGAGTGACCAAATTTAACACACCTGCTCCCCCCTTTACACCTGAGACCTAGTAACACTAACAAGTCACACTACACTAGGGAGCAAAAATAGCTAATTGGGCACAATTTGGCCATTAAGTGTGTACTCACTTTTGTTGCCAGCGGTTTAGACATTAATGGCTGTTTGTTGAGTTATTTTGAGGGTTATATTATATGAGACATCAGGAATAGTCTCTCTGCACAAAGGAAAACTCTAAAGCACAAAGGAAACTTTGGTAATGATTCTACAGAAAATAAGCTTTTCAGACATAATTTGGTCAGAGCTAAACCTTAAAATGCTGCCTTTTAAAAGAAACCACCCAAAACTAAACACTGTTAACTAATATGTTATGGACTAAACTAACTCAGGATGCAATTATAATATTTAGGCTTTCAGACATGATTATAAACCTTCCTATTACAGATCTCCTGGTGTTCAACTGAACAAACCAAACATATCTGTGAGAGCAGAGGCACACTAACCTAAAGCCCATACGAGACACCAGGAGGCAAATCAAATCTGACAGATCCAAGGACACTGAGTGCAGCAGCATTAAAAAGAACAATAACAGTTTCATCAAATACAGCATTGCAAGCCCAAGCTTCCCTGATTGAATGAGAATAAGACAGCAAGGTGTTCAGAACATAAGCTGTATCTGTTTCCCCACAAATTAGGTTTAAAAAAATTACTCAGTTAGTACAATGTGTTGAGAAGAGCAGAGCACAGGAGATTGGAGGCATGGTTTAATCACAGGGGCTGTGATGGGTTTCTTTGCACATCAAACATCTGGAACATCCTGTACCACCAGCAGCTTTCCCCAGTCTTTTCAAATTAAACCTCTGCTCTCTGCAAAGGCTGAACAGGCAGGTTGCTCTCCTTCTACACACGCTACTAAACATGGGAGAAGTGGTTGCGGATGCCCTTCCGTTCTGACACATTGATGTAGTGGACAGAAGAGCAGAGAAGTTTACATCACGGGCTACATTATGTGTCCAGCAAGCAACATACATTCAGCCCAAGATTACATTTGGGAACTGGGGCTTTTATACTGATATTAGAGATAGGGGGGGTAGGATGCTAAAGGCTCTCTCTCCTTCAGATTTCCCATTTCCTAACTATCCTGATAAAACCTTATCAACACCTTATTCTAAAAAAAATCTATGTTGGATAAACCAACCTAAACACCCTTCAAAACCAACATACAATAAACATTTACACAGTGCGTTACTACAATGTCTGCTATTACAGTAGACCAACATTAGACCAACGTTACACTGTTGGTCTAATGTGTAATTCTTCAACAAGGAGCCAAAGAACACTTTGTGCTTTCCTTTCACCTACGACTAGATTTTATTATGATTCCTGCTATTATAAGTGCATTGGTTAAACAACTTCTACCACTGTTTCCTATACCACCTGTTGTTGTTGGGCTTTTGTTTAAACTTATCAGCACCTGGCAGGTGGTGGAACAGACAGTAAAGCAGATAACGAGATAAGGAGCAGAAAATCAATGTTAACGTTGCTTATATTTGCTGCCACGCACAGCGCTCGCTCCAACGCCGCATCAGATCACGTACAGAAACACTGCTTTCCTATTATGGTAATGTGATTCTTAGATGTTGACTCAAAGCCACTTTGAAATTCATGAAGCCAAGTGATTTATTTCATGAGTTGCAACATAAACTAAAGGGTGCCTTAAAATGCAAACAAGGTCTGTTTTACACTCTGCTGTCTAAGCCTGAAGCTGAAGAAGACTTCGACATAGAATCAGTCATGAAAAAATACATAGCAGTAAATAAAGGCATTTATTACAGTACAGGACCTTTACAGTGAGATAAGCTAGCTTTGATTTATAGAAGATGGTAGTGCCTGGTCTACCTGGTTTTAGGGTAATAGAAGGTCATTTCAAAGGTAAGTTGTTCATCCTTTTAGTGAATCAATAACCATCCAGCTGTTACTCATAACACTTTAGAACACAGCGTTGTAGAATCCTGAGATACACAATACTTACAGCTATGCTGTAATATGATAGTTGCAGCCAGCAGTTTGGATAATATCAAGAAATCACTGTAGAAAACTTGGTACAGAATAGAACCAAGCTGTGAACAGGGCCATCGCCTACAGAAGCTAATGCATTCTTTTCATGCTGCTCTTGTGGACCTTGGTGGACCTCGCCTCAAAAATGGTAAGCAAGAAAAGTAGGGAGGAATAAAGCAAGTAGAAAAACTGAAGTAGGAGTACATTTAAGCCCAAGTCTGTTTAAGAGTAGGCTATAGGCTATAAACACGATTCGAGCCTGAAAAGTACAGGTGGGTAGTAGGACTAGTTTCAAGCCCTAATTTACTGTAGTGTTCTGCTATCATTCAGTCATATGTGCAGTAGCAGTAGGAGAGATTATTATTATTATTATTATTATTATTATTATTATTATTATTATTATTAGTAGTAGTAGTAGTAGTAGTAGTAGTAGTAGTATCATGTACTGGGCTGTGGGGCTGTCAAGTGGGGTACTGCTGCAGTGTTGTGTCTGCAAATCAACTGTATGGCTTTTGATGACCTCCCTGCTTTGCTAGCTGTTAAGTGGTGATGGGTAGTAGTCTCCATTGCTGCCATGTTCATTAAAGGAGTTTTCATCTAAATTGTTTCCTGCACAATCCTACTCTACAGCAAGCCCACAATATGCACATAGGTAGCATGTTCAACAGAGAGCCTACAACTGGGAAGCCCAACCCCAGGAATTTCAGCTGGTACTGGCTTTCTGTTAGAGAGAGCTTAGCGTTTGACCATTATTCTATGCCATTTTTACTGATTGGCTATTGAAGTCACAATTTAGTTCCACCCTTTACCTCACCAGAGGCGTTTTCACTCATAACTAAGGCTTGGAATAAGACCGCTTAAACCACTTCAGGTCTATTGCAATACTTAGTCCTTCCATTTGGGCTTAATGGAGACCCAGCAACTTTTCAGTTTCAGTTGACAGTTACATCACACCAGTGGTTCGCTGCCAAGTTCCAAGATGACATTATCCATTTGGACATCTTGGCCACATGTATGGAATAGCTCCAAGAGTCCAAAAGCTCCAGAAAATAGCTGGAAATAGTCAGGACCTTCCTGATATATGTTTATGTGACTGGAGGAACACTGCTGCAAATTTGTTTAAAAAGGCACTAAGTACAGTGGTGACCTGTGGTAAATCCAGCTTTTACATCCCAACTTCACTATGACATTCATAGTTGTACTCAAAGACCAACTCTGCCTTCCAAAAAGGAAGAGGGCAAAAATCATCCCATCATCTTTATTAGCAATAAGCAGATTCCCATATTTTTCTGCAGAGAGGGCCTTCAAAGAGTGGCCATCAAGTCAGCCACAGAGGACGTACAGACTGTCTTGTGGTTGGGTTGATGCTGTGGGATCAGCAGTCGGAATAGGGCTGTTTATTGGCTAGAACCTGGTGATACAATGTCATGATTCAATGTATTGTGATATGCTGCTATACTCTAAATTAAGGCAATATGGAAAAAAATTGGGATAGTATAAAACGCATGCCACCATATTCATAGGCTTGCTTATAATAATGTTAGCGGTGCGTCCTTATGCTACTTTGGAGTGGAAGTGGGGGGAGGTGGTCACAAAATAAAACACTGTGACCAATCTCTAAATTTAATCTATTAATTAAAAATCAATTAAGTTTTAGAGAGTCAATACACAAAACATAGTATTGTGATAAGTGTATTGATATTTTCTTAAATACCTAGTCAGAAACCATCCTACTGGCACCACCTCCATACTGGACAGAGGCCACTACGGCTACTGTTGATTTGCAGGTCTAACACCACTTAGGCCGCACAAAGCATCTTAAATGCTACCCAGAGTAGAAAGGAAGTAGCCACCAGAGAGGATTTAGAGGTCTCTGCATCTCTTTTTATCACAGATTTACCAGAAGAACCTGCTCAGCACTGACATTGAATGTGCCACACACTGCCCACATGCAAGCATGATAAGTCCTTTAATCATCTTTCATCGTCACAGTGTAAGTAAATCATAATTTGGGGGAGTCGGAAGCTGTTCAGGCTGTGATATGATGCTTTCTTTTCTGTTAAAGAGGAAACAAAAATACCAGACAACATGAATATGTGTATGTCTGTGAAGTTTTCATTCTGATTTAACAAAGAAAATATTGTTTCCTGTTTTTGCCTAAATAGTCTATTTAGCTGAGCTTGTTCATGAGTTGCTCATTATGTACTGTTGTCAGGTTCCTCATTGTTTCTTTGCAGGAACGAGTTAGGTACATCATTGTATGATGTAAATATACAGGGCCTTTTCATCCGATCTCCTCTGAACCACCTGGAGACATAATAATGATACATCTGAAAACTCAGATCACTGTTGCTCCCCTTGTAATTATTGCATGGCTTCTGTTGAGATTAGGCCATTTTTCAAAATATGTCACTCTCATTTTTGACTGTCATCACTTGTGTCTATGTTTACCGCCTAAGTTAGATAACCTGTGGGTCACTGGACCAAACCTCATCAAGAGGAAATGCTGGGCAATCAGATAGCCAACATGACTTCTCCCCGCAGTTGTGTGTACCGATAAAACATTGTGAGAACAGAAACAGCAATATCCAAAACACCACTGGAGTTTGTCTTCAAGCAAAATGGTTGTGAGGAAACCAGGCAATTTATCACTCAGCACAGCCAATAATGAGACCTCCTCACCAGAGAGCCTCTCTTGGAAGAGACATTCACTTTTGAAAACTGCAAGTGGAGGACGAAACGGTTCCGACCCAGTTCCTTTACATAACTTAATACCCGAGAATGAACGTGCAATTTGCTTCCGGTTTTGTTAAAAGCAGCAGAGCAAAGTATAAACCGTGTGACCGTAACCACGTCAGCCATTAAATTCCACAACAAAACCTCTCGGTTTGACATGAATATACTGCTAGAACTTTGAGAACTGCATCTGTTTCCTATATTTACAATATGCTGACTGGCTGTTTTTGTGGTTTATTATATTACTACAACATGGCAAAACGCGTAGCAGCCATGTGCAACATCTAAAGCTAGCAACAGCCATTTACTTTGGATGAATATTTTATGTTGAATTGACCAATAGAAGTGCTCCAAATTGCATAGACTATATTGTCCCTACACAGACTTACACTGAACATAAAGAAAGTTCTGTCTTCTGAAAGCCAAGTGATAAGCACGGACAGGAACTTTCTTGTTAATTCTCTTATACGGAGTCAAAACACAGTTGCACTGCATCTCACAGCTCAAAACATACAACACGGTTGAGGAAGTTTGGACAGTACAGCAATTTGCCAGAACAAGTGTCCAGTGAGAGTTTCTGTCAAAGCCATTAGCACTTACTTTACAAACACAAAGCTTTCCAAAATAAAGAGCAAAAGAAAAAAAATGCATTAATGACTGTTGATGATGTCTCCTATTAATCATTCTACACAACCCTCATACCATGCTAGCACTTTACTGTAGGACAGTGTTCATAAAGCTTCATGACACTTACATAACACTGCTTTTTGTTGTTATGTGCATCCTGAAATATTTATTAAACTGATGGAGTATGTGCTATAGATGGACATCTTGGCCACATGTATGGAATAGCTCCAAGAGTCCAAAAGCTCCAGAAAATGTCTGGAAATAGTCTGGACCTTCCTGATATATGTTTTTGTGACTGGAGGAACACTGTTGATTTATCTGTGGTAAATCCAGCTTTTGCAGCCCAACTGTTCTATGACATTCCTAGTTAGACCAACTCTGCCTTCCAAAAAGGAAGAGGGTAAAGATCATCCCATCATCTTGATTAGCAATAAGCAGATTCCGATATGTTTCTGCAGAGAGGGCCTTCAAAGAGTGGCCATCAAGTCAGCCACAGAGGACCTACAGACTATCTTGTGGTCGGGTTTATGCTTGGGGATCAGCAGTCTGTTTATTGGCTAGAACCTGGTGATACGATATGCCATGATTCGATGTACTGTGATATGCTGCTATACTCTAAAAGCAAGGCAATATGAAAAAAAGCCATTAGCACTTTCTTTACAAACACAAAGCTTTCCAAAATAAAGAGCAGAAGAAAAAATGCATTAATGACTGTTGATGTCTACTAATAACCATTCTACACAATCCTCACACCATGCTGGCACTTAGGACAGTGTTCATAAAGCCTCATGACACTTACATAACAAGGCTTTTTGTTGTTTTGTGCATCATGAAATGTTCATTAAACTGATGGAGTATGTGCTGTAGATGGTTCTTTATGCAACCTTTTTGAAAAGGGTTCTAAGTAACACCAAAAAGGGTTCTATTATTGATGAACTGATCAATAGAAATGTTTTAAACTGCATAGACTATATTCTCCTTACACTGATGTACACTGAACATGAAGAAGGTTTTTGCCTTCTGTTGTAAAGCTACAATTTAGGTGTATGGTTATATTTTTGCTTGAACTGTGAAGATATATAAACCAATTGCCTTCAACCAATTCTGTGTCAGCACTGCTATGGAGTGAGTATTACTGTAATCATTATAACCCATGGACCATAACTTTTGTTCAAATCAGAAATGAAGAAGGGTCAGAACGTTTCTGCTGTGAGAGAAGGCCTTTATGACTTTTGTCTCTTATGAAATAATTAACCTTTGGCTCTGCTCATCCACGATCCACTTACGTTCGTCACTGCTTTGCCACTGTATACTGACACAACAGACAATTAGAAGAAGATTAGTATGCACAGCACTCTTTCCTAGCTAGAGAAACAGAGGGTCTTTGCATGTTATCCTATAGGCACATTTTTAGGGTACATATGTAGGTACATAAGGTACCTGTATAAATGTATTAATGTGATATGATGTTAATGCGCTTCATCTTCCCAGGTTTCCGGTAAAAGAAAGCTTTTTTTAACTGCATCCAGAATGATATATGGATATGGATATATAGATCAGTGGTCACCAGCCTTGCTCCTGGAGATCTACTTTCCTACAGACTTCAGCTCCAACCCTAATGGACCCTACATCATCCACATAATTATTGCCTTCAGACGTCCTTGATTAGCTGAATGAGACTAGTGTTAGATGTGGGTTGGAGGTGAAACCTGCAGGAAGGTAGATGTGCAGGAGAGGGGTGGTGAGCACTTCTGTAGATTAATCCATAGTGACTGAGAAAACTGTAAAAGAGAATGAGAATTAAATTATACCGAAAACAACTAGAATGCCTCACATATTTAAAGAATGATTTGTAAAATCTCCAAGAAGACAACATATTATTATTATTATTATTATTATTATTATTATTATTATTATTATTATTATTATTATTATTATTATTATTATTATTATATAATGTTTACCTACATCTATTTCACTATGTCAAAGCAATTATCAGAAGATTTGCCGATATGTTTAAAATAAGACAAGATAATCCTTTATTAGTCCCACAGTGGGAATACATCATCAAAGGGATAGCACGACACTCAATACAAAAAAATATATTAATAAACAGTACAGTATATACAATATAATTAATAAAAAGTCAAGAACTTTTATATATATTTACAAATAATTGCTCGTTGCCTCTTAATTGCACAAGGTAATGAATAAATATTGCACATTATGTTACACTGAAGTGTGAAGAGTTTATGTGTGTGTATGCAGTCTGCTGGGAGTAGGGCTGGTTGAACAGTCTGAGACCTGAGATTCCGCTCCTGCAGCCTGTCGCTGAAGGAGCTGCCCAGTGCTGCCAAAGTTTTATGCATGGGGTGGGAGTCATTCTTTAACATGGATGCCAGCTTAGCTACCATCCTCCTGTCTTTTACCACCTGCACTGTTTAAATGATTGCAGTAATTCAGTCATACCTGAAAAACAATAAATAGAGTAATAAAAGAACCAGGATGAGGATCATGTCTGAAACCCCTCTACCTTCCATCTAATGTCCTATAAATTCCCACCCATACCTCCTATTTCCTGTGACAAAGTTTTCACAATCCCCACCACCCTGTCTCCTCCTAGTTCCTCAGTCCTTTATCAGTCATACCAGAGTTTATATAAAGGGACGGTCAGGCCTTTTAACTCCAGGACAAAGCTGCCCAGAACTCTGGCCCAGGATTTCTCCGTTTTCTCAATCGAACTTGCCTCACACCGCTGTACATTAAAAGCATTTTCTGAACTCGCAATAACAATGGCAATTGCTGTGTAGTGTTTATTCTTGCATGCTCATGGTACCAAAATAAACACAGCCATAAGTCTCGTTTTATCTGGTAGGTTTTACGTCTGAGCAGCACTTTCATTTTGTTTTAGACTTCTGTCCTTTGAAAGCCAAGCTATGAGCTCGGACAGGAACTTTCTTGTTAATTCTCTTATACAGGGTCAAAATGCAGTTGCACTGCATCTTACAGCTCATACAAGACAGTTGAGGAAGTTTGGACAGTGCAGCAATTTGCCAAAAACAAGTGTCCAGTGAGAGTTTCTGTCAAAGCCATCAACACTTTCTATACAAACACAAAGCTTTTCAAAATAAAGAGCAAAAGATAACAAATGCATTAATGACTCTTGATGACGACTATTAACCGTTCTACACAATCCTCATACCATGCTAGCACTTTACTGTAGAACAGTGTTTATAAAGCTTCATGACACTACACTTTGTTTTACAGAATTTGAAAACGCCATATGCTCATTACACTGTGGGTTTTTTGCATCTTAAAAGCTTCATTAGATTGATTGAGAATGTTCTGTAGATGGTTCTTTATGCAACCTTTCTGAAAAAAAAGCTCTAAATAACACCAAAAATGTTAATTTTCATCAAACAAGAAAGATGAATATGTTTTATTTTAGTCTCAGCTGTGCCTGTAAATAGTAAAAGGCAAAACTGGGTCGAGGTGTATTTTTTTAATTTTGGTGGCACGGCGGTGTAGTGGTTAGCACTGTTACCTTACAGCAAGACAATCTGGGTACAATTCCTGGTCCAGATCGTTCTGTGTGGAGTTTACTCCAGGTACTCTGGTTTCCTCCCACACTCCAAACACATGCATGTTAGCTTGATCGGTCACTCTAAATTGCCTGTAGGTGTGTGTTGGCTATGAGATAGACTGGTGAAAAAAATGTTGCTGCTGTTCTAGTAAGAAAGATCAGGATTGCAAATGTACAAGCTTACCATCTGAGAATTTGTGACCAATTCGCTTAGCCGTTTTGCCTGCCTGAGGCTGTTTGAAGCCACCTGTTTTGCCTATTGAATGCAAGCTGATACATGTTTTTACTTATGTGTTTATCCAGACACCAACATTTCTCTGTAGGAAACCTGACATAGGTGTAAAAAAGTCCTAAAACATACACTGTAGCCTCATACCCATATAGCTTTACAGCCAGCCTCATAGCCAGCCTCATAGCCAGCCTCATAGCCAGCCTCAACTTAATCAGGCACACAGCCAAACAAGAAGCAGGGGGGAAACATTGAATCTTTGAGAAAACATCAGAACTGACTTTTCTAAAAGACAAATCAATAGAGCAGTCTTCCCAAAGCCAATACTACAATTACAGATGTAATCTCCCGTACTGTTCTAGTAGGCCGAAACATGTTTTGTGACCTTTAAACAGAAGTCCAGATGATTAAATTTTCGCTTTAGATTTGCTTCAAACACACAAACGCATGCTGGAATAAAACGGAACCTCGCGCAAAGCAGGAACATAAGTTGCCAATCAGAAAAGAACTCCATTAGCAGAGTGCATCACGCACACAATACACTTTCAGAGAATACAAATGCACCAGCTACAGAAAATCTATAGTTATTATCCATCAGACATGCACACACACACACACAGGCCCATCTGCTCTCTCTCTCGCTCTGTCGCTGTCTTACACACACACACAGACACAATGTCACGCAACGGTCAGTCTCCTCTAATGACTCTGACCTTTCGCTGTCGTGTCCTAGCAGACCAAACACGACTCACAAGCACAACAGAGCAGCAGAATCAGACCCAGTGTCACTCATTACAAATGAACCTTACAACTTCCACTACTAGCACTGGCAATGAAGCATGTCTGATAATTACTATCATCATCAACAACATCATCATCATCACATTGTGCGAACCCCAGTATCACCAGTAATCACAAAATGCTCTCCAGGACTTTTTTTTTATTATTTTCTGATCAAAGCAGCAAGGAAAATTGTGATGCTTTGAAAGAACACAATAGAGGTCAGAAGCTCTGGAGAAGTGCAGGACGGTGGGTTTGTGGCGAATGCTCCAGGTATTTAGATGATAACTCTATCTCAACCAATGAATGAGCATACATGCACTTAATAACCCAATCATAATCAGAGCTCTGCAGGTTTCTGATTATTCAAATGATCCATGTAAAGTATAGCCTGATTTCCCAGACTGGATTAAAGCCTAGAAACCTGATTATGAAGGCTGGGTTTTAGCTCAGCAGTCGGATTTGTCAGCAGATGCATATTCTTTCTCAGATTTCTCAGACTCTGTATTCAGATTTCTCAGTCTGTGCATGTGAAAACAAACCGCGGTGCCAGAAATAAGCAAGAAATTACATGACAACACAAAGCTTTTGGAACGACAATGAAACCAACGACATGCTTGATAAAATAAAGGCTATAAATCATCTAGATGATGTATGTTCTCATTTCAGCTAAAGTCACTAAAAAAACCAAACAAACCAAAACCAAACTTGGCATGACATTTGACTATTAGGTTACATTTACATCACATATTCTGTAATTTACCAGCTGGTTGCAAAGCAGAAATCTGATTATTGCCTAACTCATGTAGACCCAGAGTTTCCTATTATCTGATTACGTGAGTGAGTGTACACTTGTTGATTGGATTACTAACCAAATCTTACTAACTTTCTGCTGTTATCAGGTTATTAGGTGCATGTAAACAAATTTGATGATGCCAGACCAATGGGAACAATTGTGGAATGATAAGCACTCTTGTGGTAATTATACATAATAGTTATGTTGGATTGGCTCCTCTCACTCCAAATGCAATACAGCATACTGAACCAACTTCTCCTAAAGTTTCATATTTACACAGCCCTAAAGTGGGCTTGCAGGATAATGTCCAGCCTTTTCCTCACTTATTACAGATCACTTTCAGTTTTTCAAAGAAACCTGCAAGAATAATTTCCCACAAATTCAAAGTTTAGCCTTTGAAGTTGGTTGCATGCTTTCCACAATCCCAGTAATCCCAAACACATTGAGTGATGTTTTATTTATTTATTTATTTTTTTGTGAAGGTACTTTTCTTGAGTTTAGGTTTAGTATACTCTTTTAACCTCTGCATATATACAGTTCACAGATATAATACATATGAAATGTGATAAGAAACAATTATTCTTTACACAGTGGATGGAAACTAATCATGTCTACACATGTTTATTTGTTATTTCACATATTTGTTCCTGTTTCCCCCTTTTTTCGGTCTCTCAGACTGTGTTTTCTGTCAAAATACCCTCGTACAGACATGAGGAGAACATTTCAATGTACACATGGTTGTGCTGAAGCAGGAGAAGGTCATGGCAAGTTGTGGAGGTCATTTAGCAAGGACGCAGTAGAAAGTCCCAGACGCTTCTTAGCGAGCAGTGCCCAGATAAAGCATGTTTATTTGTGGGAGGGAAATGAGTGTGTGCGTTTGTGCGGTCTACAGGCTCCTAGAGGATCAAGGTATGTGTGTGCGTGTTGTTGAGGCAATATATACAGACGTCAGTCTGTAAGAACGTAGGAGCACTCTGAGGAGAACTGGAGGAGCATAAAACCTAAATAGTCTTCTCTCCACACTTTCCAAACCTAGTAACTTGCATAAGACCCTGTATCAGTCTGAGTCATAAAGTTCTAACATCACATAAGCTGTCAACATGTCTTCTGTAGCATCTGCATTAAAAACAAAGCAACATACTTTTTTAAAAATTACAATAATAATCTTTATTTATAGCGCGCTGTTCATACCAGTGTCAGCTTTACACACAGTTGTTATCAGACGATTAAGATGAAGTGCAACCAATGCAAACTATTAAGAAGAATAATAAACACATGGAAATACACTTCCACTGTTTATGAAATAGCCTTTAAAGGACCCCTTTCTTACATATTTATCGTTTTCACCAAGGTCTGCTCAAAACATGTCATAAATCACTTCTCCATTAGCTGTTTTTGTTACTGTCTAGTAGAATCTCATGCTTTAATTATCTCAAAACACAGTCTTTTTCTCATGCTGTGAAGTTGCATTCATACTCTGAAGCGCTCTGTTAGAGCTCCTGTGTCTTTAGGCCCCACCTCCCCATGAGTCCCGTGTGCTCTTATTGATTAACTTACCTGCTCTGTTCTGATTGGTCAACAGCAAAAGTCATCTCTCCTGTACATTCCAACCTTGCTTACAGTATGTGGCCACTGAGGCTGTTCTTACGATGCTGTCGGATGAGTTCTTAAACACGATTTAACCTTCACAAGCCAAACTGGAGCAGCTCTGCACAAAATTTACTCAGTAAAATGTTCAGAGCAGTGAAGAAATTAATTTCCATAACTGACTTCTTTGTGGTTCTACCCTTACACCTACACCTAGACTACACCTACAGCTTAGAGACCATTAAGACGTAGGTACATCACGGTAATGAACTACATTGCCCACATAATTCAAGAACATTAAATTCCCCCATGAAACAAAACAGACCAGATACTTACCTGACCAACCGAAAAATCACAACCTTTGCGTCTCTTTCCAGGCCCCCTCAGGTTTCGCCTCCATTCGAATGCTCTCTTGCTTTATCAGACCTCTTTCTGTTGGAAGGCTTTTTACTTCTCTTTTTCATTTCTTTTTTCTTCCTGGAGCAGTGCTAAAGTCTTCTAGGCAGTGCAGGTATCTGTGTAACTATTTCTACCATTCTTGTGAGCCTGGCTCACTCCTTTTCTTCTCCTTTTTTGTGGGCGTAGAGCCATATGACTGACTGTGAAGTAGGTAGGCAGACAGGCAGGTAGGCCATCCAATCATTTAGTCCAGTCCAATCAGAAATACCATTGACATCTGTAGATGCTGCCAACAAAGACTCACAGCCATCCGTAAACTGAAACATCTGCCTGTTCAACTCCATCTTCTCCTTCTCTTGTACCACAGTGTCATTGAGCCAGTTCTGCTGTATGGTGCCATCTGTTTTTTCAATGTGCTTACTGCTTCCAATAAAAATACATTCAAAAAGAGAATGACTAGCCGGCATACTCGTGAACTCATTACTATTCCACACCCCAACAATCCGAGTGCATCACCTCATCCGTGACCCGCAAGACACTTATAATCACGCATGATCCAGACCACCCACTTAACCCATACTCTATTCTGCCTCCTTCAGGTCATAGAATCTATTTACTACCCAAATGGCCGTAAGAGACAGATCTCTCAACACAAGGTTAATTTGTACCTGTTATAAAATCCATATAATCCATAATTTAGCATTTATTCTATTTAGTCTTGTTTTTTCTTTTTGTTGGGTGAACCTGTAACCCTATATGTATATCTTGCATGTTCATGTTAAGTATGGACTTAAATGTACCCTGTACATGTTCATGTTACCTGAATGTACCTACTGTGAAGAAGGATTTCCTCCTTAGAGACAATCTGGAAATCATTTATTGACTGAGATGTAAAGAGTACTTTGAGAAATCTAAAAATCAATAAATAATCAATAATAAATCACCTACTTAGGACATTAGGACAGCTTCTTAATAGGACATTAGGAAGCTGTAATACAAAATAAAAGCATGTTGTTATAATAAAATGTATATTATTCATCATAATTCATATGTGGAGACCAAAATTCAAAATGGTATGCCAAAAAAAAATTGCAGTATATTATTTTATCATTTCATTCACTGTATACACACAGAATTGTCAAATATAAAACAATACCCCCTTTGCTGAATAGTTTGTAACATTTAAATACACACTGCTATTTGGAATTATTTAATTTTGGTTATTTTATATATTATTATATATAAAATAACCAAAATTGAATCATTTCAAACAGCAGTGTAATTTCACATCATTCCATTTCCAACACTATGCTACTTTAAAGATGTGTTTTAATGATATACATTGTTGGCAAATATCAATGCTAAATTTAATTAATGATTTATGATTCATACTTTACCTTAAGTGCTTTCCTTTTGTTACAATGTTACATTGTTCTTCTTTTCAAAACTTGTTGTATTGAAAAATAGTTGTACAAAAATGCTTCTAAAACCAGAACAAAACTTTTTGGCAATAGACGCCAGAGGTGAATTTGGCGTACACACAAAGAGAGCCATGCTGAGAAGTAGTTCATCTCCACTGTGAAGTACGGTGTCATGTTGTTGGACTGTTTTTCTTCCAAGAACCTGGGCAATGTATAGAGATACATGGTATCACAGACTCCAAGTACCAGCAGAACTCAAAACCTGACTGTCTCAGTCAGAAAGCTTAACTGGGCTCTGACTGGACCTTCCAGAATAGCGGTGCCACAAATCACTCACTGACCACAGAACCACTGTTGCCATGGTCATCCTAGTCCTCTGACCTAAACCCCATTGAGAACCTGTAGGAAGAGCTAAAGAGGAAAGTGAACAAGTGTGGACCTTCTGGAGGATCTACTGATCCTGTATGGAGGAATGTTCTCAGGTGGCTTGTCATGTGTTCTCCAGTCTCATTAAGCATTACAGGAGAAAACTCAGAGCTGCTGTGTTTGCAATTGGAGGAATACAAAGTATTAAATGAAGAGGTGCAAACAACCTTTTTTCAGAACAAAACTCAGTTTATAAGAGGATTTGTTTTTTCTCCAGTATTTTGAATGAAAGATCAAAAGGATAAGCAATAAAGAATGTTTTATTTACAGACCGGTTTTCTCATGTTTATCAGAAGTGCCCATATTTGTGGTGGCGCTGTACAGCACTGTGGAACACAACTCAGCAATTAGTAACTTACTCACCTGTTCCTGTAGAGTGTAAATATAAAATTAATTAATTAATAAAGTTTTTAGTCACATTCCATCACATTGTAAAATTAGTTATGTTAAGTCTTGCCCCAAAAACTATGGAACACATTATCTTAGTCTCTTTATGACTGTCTTTCACTCTCCTGCTTCAAAGCTCAACTGAAAACGTACCTCTTTTCTCAATACTTTCTCTCTGCTGCACACTGAAGCCCCCACCCCACCTGAAGTAAAGCTTCCTTGTGTATGAGAAAGGCACTATATAAATTGAAACATTATTATTATCATTATGATTATTATCATTATTATTAAAGTCATATTATTATTTTGCTGTTGTTTGTTTTGCCAAAAAGCCTGAATGTCCTAAATGAGCTTTGGACATCTAATACAGCTGAGCCAGCTGCAGCGGTGTGCTGAACTGCTGACCGCTTTCATTGTTTACTGTGCTGTCCCTTCCTAATACTGTCTACTGCAAAGAAGCCACATTTGCATTATGGCTAATTAGCAATGCATAAAAGTAACGTACAAAGAAAGGGATTTAAACTAATCCATAATCCAGCCTGCGTGAACCTTAAGAGTGGGTGTTTGCATACGGCCTGCCCCCGTGACGAGCCGCTGAATGTCTTTCAGTGTGGGTGAAGAAGATAGAGAGGGCATAGGTTACAGCACAAGCAAAGAATGAGACTGAAAAAGTGTGCTCTGTTGCCATGACAAGGTATGAGGTGTGTGTGTGTGTGTGTGTGTGTGTCTGTCTGTCTTCGTAGGCCCACGTGCGTGCACCTTGATTTTTTGGCTCTAGCGATAAGCTCCTATATGCCTCGGTTGCTTCCAAACCCATGGCTCAGAGAGCGCTCAGCTCTCTCCTGCGCCTACTGCTGTGGATGACAAGAACAGAGAGAGAGAGAGAGAGAGAGAGAGAGAGAGAGAGAGAGAGAGAGAGAGAGAGAGAGAGAGAGAGAGAGAGAGAGAGAGAGAGAGAGAGAGAGAGAGAGAGAGAGAGAGAGAGAGAGAGAGAGACTGTGCAAGGTTGAGAGGGATAGAAAAAACAGGAGGCGGGAAAGAGAAAGAGAGGGGGAGAGAAAGGTGAAGGCTGTCAGTGAGATATCAAGGAAAAAGAGAAAGTGAGAGAGAGGAGAGAAAAGTGTCTGAAAGGACTGACATGAACTCTGACAGCTAAAGCCGAGAAAGAGCACTAGAGAAGAAGGGATAAAGAAATTCAATATTCAAGATTGTTCATCGCCACACAATGAGGCTGCTAGTGTTTGGATTCAGAACAGCTGTGTGTGCACAAGTGTGCAACAAACAATAAACAATATGCTAAACAATCAGTTGCAAGACTACACAAGTGCAGAACGTTACAGCAGCGATGGTGTCAGCAGGCCTGTCATATTAAATTAGGATTAGATATATTTAGAATGAACAAGCCCTCCTGTAATACACCACTGAGACATTGCTACAGGTGTGGGGGGCAAGGATCAGTGCTGGGGGTCCAAACGCAGCACAGCTTAAATTTTTGTAATCACATTACAGCAGAGGTGAACAGAACAAAGTATAAACACTGCCAGTCATATATTTTTCCAGTACAAGTGAAATTTGTTCAGTTTTTAATTAAATAAGAAATTGGAATGTACAGTACTGTGCTTACCTTTTATGCATTTGAGGACATTATATAAAAAGGCAATTTATTTGCTTTTATTTGCTTAGCAAAATACTTTTCTTTTACATTTATATAGTATCAATACAGTAAGTAGTGGTTTTAAATGTCAGTGTGTTTGTTTAACCCTTTCCAGGCTTTTCCTTGTGGTAACGCTGTTATCATCTAATACCTGCTTCGACTACTCAGTACTTCATTAAGTTAAATCAAGATTGCTGCTGAAGGAACTGAATAAATTCATTCAATGTCTGGAGCATCCAGGAGAAACCTGGAACTAAACTTTCTCCTTCAAACTGGCGCAAAACATTATCTTGTCTTTCAAAAAAAGGTATTTATGGTACTTTGTATCTTATTGCTAAGATGAAGGCTTTTAAACACTGAGCTTAGGTGCCCAAGACTTCTGCACAGTAGTGTACATTTTGGGAAATACATCCTTTGCTTTGATTTTTCCAGGTTACACCCAAGTCCTGGAGATTAGTATGTTCTGTTTACAACATACTCCTCACCAACACTCCCCAAACACTTTGGAATCCTGTAGAGTTGGACCCATGACCTAGCTTTGACGACTCACATCCGGATTGACATTTGAACTGGAGGAATATGTTATTTAGAGCTCTATTTATTTCCTGATCAGCTGATCATTTATTCACGTTTTCTGGCAATGCCCCCCAAGTGAAGCATCTTTGGGAAACAACAGCTTCCTTCGCTCTCCTCTCTTTTAGTAGTAGATCTGTTTTTATGCCCCGCTTTGTTTCTGCTTGGAGATGATTCAATACTTAACTTGAAACTCCATCATAAGACAATAGTAATGGCTTCTTTGACACCAGTGAAGAATGGATGTCTAGGTACTGGAGCGGGCCGCTGCCAGATTGAATTGATGTGACCGCTTGGACTGTGCTACTGACTTGGTCTATAAAAAAAATATGAACTTACTGAACTTACTTTAGTATTGTTGTGCCCGTCTATTGGGCTGTTAGTTATTTCTGGACTGACCATGTTTAATGAAAATTAAAGAACATTAAATTCCCTGCAGAGTAAGCTTAGTAATATTACAATGTATAAATATTTATGTATCTAAATATACACTGCTCAAAAAAATAAAGGGAACACTCAAATAACAAACAAAATCACAAAAATCATCAATGGAAATCAAATTAATTATACTTTGTATAACCTCCCTACAACGCCTGGGCATGCTCCTGAGGGGTCTCCTCCCAGACCTGGACTAAAGCATTCACCAACTCCTGGACAGTCTGTGGTGCTACGAGAACGTTGGTGGATTGAGCGAGACATGGTGTCCCAGATGTGCTCAATCAGATTCAGGTCTGGGGAACAGGCAGGCCAGTCCATACTTTCAATTATTTCCTCTTGCAGGGACCGCTGACACACTCCAGCCACATGAGGTCTAGCATTGTCCTGCATTAGGAGGAACCCAGGGCCAACCGCACCAGCATATGGTCTCACAAGGGGTCTGAGGATCTCATCTCAGTACCTAATGGCAGTCAGGCTACCTCTGGCAAGCACATGGAGGGCTGTGCGGCCTTCCAAAGAAATGCCACCCCTCACCGTTACTGACCCACTGCCTAACCGGTCATATTGAAGCAGGCACCAGATCGCTCTCCACTGCGTCTCCAGACTCTGTCACATCTGTTACATGTGCTCAGTGTGAACCTGCTTTCATCTGTGAAGAGCACAGGGCGCCAGTGGCAAATGCCAAGCGTCCTGCACGGTGTTGGGCTTTAAGCACAACCCCATCTGTGGACGTCGGGCCCTCATACCATCCTCATGGAGGTTTCTAACCATTTGTGCAGACACATGCACAGTTGAGGTCTGCTGGAGGTCATTCTGCAGGGCTCCTCCTGTTCCTCCTTGCACATAGTTCAGAGGCCTTGTTCATAAGACTTGCATGCAGAGATGTAATCTTAAAATGACCACATATGAAAACTGACATTTGAGTAACAACTGTATTTTGAAAACGTGTGTAGATTGTTGTGTGTTTCCAACCCGGCCATCAGTCTCCGCCATAGGATAAGTTGATCTGGCGGGGGCATCCGCAGAGGTCCTGGGGCAGTAGGCTTCAGTGGTTTTTCAGAAGAACTGCTAGGGAACCACATATAATTGAGGAGAGAATCAACAGCAGAGTCACATTCACCACAAGTCTACTCTTTTAGGAAATCTGAAGATTTATCTTCCCACAACTTCCCTATAATGCAGCCAAAGAAAAGTGATGCACTCAAACCCTACAATGGTAATCGATGAAGACTAGTATATGTACATGCTTCTATGGCTGGCAGTGGCAAAGCAATCAAGGTCAAACTAAACTTTGTGTGCGCTGCCTCTGCTTTGGTTTCACTCTGATTGCTTTTGCTGCTCATTGCTATAGAGGCATTTACAAACAGTGGGGCCACCCCGACGCCAGGCCTGTCAAACCTATTTCACTAGACTTCCCTCAGAAAAAAATCTGGTATTCTCCATCAAAATCGTGCATGTTTTTAATTTAAACACTAATTCTGTACACTGTAACACTAATTTGTAACAGTACATAATCTTACCATCAGACAATATAACTAGAGCACAGCAGCCAATGTCCCTTCACATGAAAAGCTTATTCACATCCACTCATTCCCACCACTATTTGTGATTTATAACTAATTTATAACAATTATATACTCAGTAGCACTTCAAAGATGTGTCAGCATTTGCACACAATCTTGTTTATTAGTTTTTCTAATGAAGTATGTTTTATAAATACGGCACCAGGCTTTCCCCAATTATTATTATTATTATTATTATTATTATTATTAATTATTTTTATTTTTATTATTATTGTTAGTAGTAGAAATAGTATTTCTTTCATGTTTAACCTTAAACACTGTGTGGTTTTAACACATTTTATAAGACAAGAATTAGTTACATATAATATGTACAAGTGTAAAACAGTGATACTGTCTGAGTTGCACAGTATAAAAAAAAATAAAATAAATAAAAATCAAAAGTACCGCAATGCCACTTAGCAGGACTTTTGTGTCTTTGACACCAGGACTGACCTGGACTACAGCGTGACCTGTACTGGCTGTCCTTTTGGCTTTGTGACACTGTCCAAACACCTGCTCAGCTGTTTTCAGCTGTATCTCTGCCACACTCCTCGTCTCTTCTGCCTTTCTTCTCTGTGGGCCATCTTCCTTAAACCTTGAAAAGATTGAATTTATCCCAGCCGTATGCTTTCAAACAAACGCACAATCCATCTGAAGGCTGTTTACAGCGAGCACCATGTACGCCGATAGCAAATGACAGGCAGATTCAACAGCTCTTAGGCTCACCAGGCAGAAGCTTCTAAACAAAGGGGGAAAAAGACATATAGTCACCGTTCAACCTGAGAGATGTTTCGGAGAAAGGCAGCTGGGAACGCCATTAAGAACGGCCAAACAAGCAGCCTTTCACTGTAGGGATGGGTAAAGGGCAAGAGGCGAGTGCCATATAGGAGAATGCCCTCCTCGCGCTTGCATGCTGTAGAATGATGTTTCAGGTTACCCGGGTTGTACATCCGCATAGCACTGATGTTCCAGCGGTTTCCAAACATAACATATACAATTCCAAAAAGTCAGTCCAGCCCTCAAGCAGGAATACTTTAATATGAGCGAAAACAGACGACCAAAAATCAGATGAACAAATACTTACATCAAATGCATACTTACCACTTAAGAACCCGAAAAGCATGCACGATCTTCAATAGCAAAGATAAACAGTCAAACATGTTAAAGATCTACAAAGTTGGCTCGCTGGTAATAGCACAGCTGGAGGACATGTACACTGATTTAAATGGTAAAAAGGAAAGGCAGGTCAAATGAAGTAGCTCTGGACCCTTTGCTGCTTTTCTCTATTTGTACCTCAAGGCCTATCATATGGCTTTAATAAGGATCTTAGAATTAGAACCACAGGTCAACCTGTAACCCAAGCAATGAGGGGCCTGGAGTAGGTACCACAGCACTATGTTCAACAAATCAAACACCTTCAGCTCAATATTAGATTCTCCTTTCCAGTCGGTCATCTTTAGATGTTTACCTAAATGCACGTCCAGAGCCAAGAATTTTCTTTAACTCTCCACAGATGTGAAACGCTAACTAAAATATGATTCTGTAACACAGGCGCTCTTTACAGATGGAATGACTCAAGCAAGAAAACACGCGTTCACCAAGAATCCGCATATCGCCCTTTCAAACACAAACTTTTGAATCCATGAATGGCTCAACTACATGCAAGCCTGAGGCCAATCTGAAGACTTGTCTCTTCTCTTACGCAAGGAAGCGTGCGAATAATCAATTTGTGCTTTCGAGCCAATAAACGCACTGCTAATTCTTTTTGCAGAAGGGGAACACAAGTGTGCATCAAGTGGAAAAGGCCTATGGTCCTTTAATTGAGGACACATTGAAAGGAAAAAAAAAGGGGGGGGGGGCGGCAGGGGGGCTTTGCATGCTAAGCTTCAATTAGGCATATACCATATAGTATGCACATGCATGCTGTGCGAATTAATGAAACCTCTTTCAGATGTTGAAATCCAAATCCTCATAGTTTCAAGTGCATAAAGAGGGCACTAGTCAGATAACGGGTTACAATTCTGAAATTAGACTTCTAATTAACCGATTGGATTTGCATTTAGACAAGCTGTCAGACGTCATGATCCAAAAACGAACCACAAACATATTGTTCAGGGTTTCTTGAAGCTTTAAAGAATGAAGTTCAGGAGAAATAATGGATGAATGAAAAAAGGGTTAATGATGGCCTGAATTAAAGGTTTTAGCTGTGTTTCATATTGGGAGGCATGATGACATCATCCTCATATTGGTACTGACAGATTACTGCTCAAAACAAATTACAGGCATTGGGGAGATGTTTACATTTTAAAAATATGAAAAAAAGCACCTGACTATCAGCCCTATATAAGCTTGTTGCACATCCCATTCTAAAACCACGGGCATTAATAAGGAGCTGGAATTTGGAGAGCATCGATCTGAATGTGTGCCCATTAAGTGAGGTCAGGCACTGGCGTTGGACGAGAAGGCACGTTGAGCAATTCATCTTAAATGTATGGTTGGGGTCAGGGCTCTGTAGCTCCTACGTCTTTACGTCTTTGTAGTACGTCTTTAAAGCATGAAGCTCACTTTGTGCACAGCAGCAGTTAAGCTGGAACAGGACCGGGCCAAACCGTTGCCACAAAGTTGGAAGCATAGAATTGTCTAAAATGTCTTCGATGCTGCCACATTAACACACCACTCACTGAAACAGGGCTGAGCCCAAACCATGAAAAGCAGCCCCAGACCATTATTCCCCTTCCTCCTCTAAATTTCGCTGTTGTCACTACACATTTGGGTAGGCAGCCGTCTATTGGCATGAGACTGCCAGAGTGTGAAGCGTGATTCTTGACTCTAGAATCCAGACAGCAGGCTTTAGACCACTTTAGTTGATGCTTGGCATTGTGCATGGTGATCTTGTGTGCAGGTGCTCGTCCACAGAAACCCGTTTCAAGAAGCTCTCGACGCAGTTTTTGTGTGATTGTTACTTTCATTGACAGACTGGAACTCTTTAGTGAGTGATGCAACAGAAGAGGATGATTTTACGTGCTTAAGCACTTAGTGGCACCACCACAAGTTTGCCTGGCGTACCAATTCATGACTGAGCCGCTGCTGTTGTTCCAATACATAATAATAGCATTACAGTTGACCGGGGCCCAACAAGCAGATGAATCTGATGACAGTTAAAAAATTCCTAAACCTAAAAGTACCTAAAACTAAACTAAAACCTAAAACTGTTTGTGAGACATTAACAATAAAAGACATATGACACAGTCAGACCACTCTGTGTTCTGATTTTATACACTTGTTAGCAATGGATGTAGCTGAAACACCTAAACTCAATAATTAGTACAGGAATCCACTCCCTGGCCACATTGTATGTTTATGATAATAGCAAAATGCATTTCATTTATTTTAACCCTATAGAAAACCCTATAGTCTCTGTAAGGCTAATCTAGGTAGAGTTTGTCCCAAATTCTACATCTTAGAAATCTTAATGCTTTGGCACCAGTATGGTCCTCAACAGATGTGTGCATAAAATCTGGATATCAGATCTAAGATCACGAGCTGGAATATAAACAGAGAGACATTGTGTGATGTAAGCAGATGTGTTAAGGTCAGTCAGAGCTTTAAAAACTAGTAGTAGTTCTATAATATCTACCCTAAACGATACAGGTAGTTGGGGTAGTTCTTTTAAAACAGGAGTGATATGAGCTCTCTGTTTAGTTCTTGTTAGAATCAGTGCTGCTGTGTTTTCTTAGTAATCCCCAGTAAAAGGAGCATTGCAGTTATGAACTCAGCCTGAACATATGATCAAGTTTCTCTGCGTTGCTCGGAGATAAAAAAAAAACTTCAGTGTTTAGATGTCGGATAAAACAGAGCTCAATGTCTGAGTTTTGTACTTTGATATTTGTAGCTAAAGAACCTTGTCTGTCATAAAGCGTTTCTCTCAGAGTTACAGTTCCAATAAACAGTATTTCAGTTTTAGTCTTGATTCAGTTGTTTTTGTAGATTTTGTGACATGTACTGAAACATATCTGACACGCAGCTAGTAAGCCTGTCTGCCAAGTCTTGATTATCAGAAGGAATGGAAATGTATAATAGCATGACATCAGCATAGATATGAAAATTTATATCATGTTTCTTAATGACATCACCTTTGTAGAGGTAACATCTACAAAGAGAAAAGAAAACCCCCTAAAACTGAACCCTGTGGTATTCCACAGGAAATATTACATTTCTTTAATGAATGTTTTCCCAGTGAAACCAAGATCTGTCTATTTTTCAAATATGATTAAAACCATTCTAGAACTGTGTTCATGATGGTAGATTAGATCTGTGTGATCAACAGTATCAAAAAGCTGCACTGAGACCCAAGACCAGAATAGATGGATTTTGTACTTCAGCGTTAAGCCCATGAACCAATACTGTCTCAGTACTATGGTTAAAGGTGTTATGATATACTGTCAGTTATTACAATCAGGCAACCAAACAAATAAACAATATATTTATATATATATATATATATATATATATATATATATATATATATATATATATATATATATATCTCTAGAGAGAGAGAGAGAGAGAGAGAGAGAGAGAGAGAGAGAGAGAGAGAGAGAGAGAGAGAGAGAGAGAGAGAGAGAGAGAGAGAGAGAGAGAGAATGAGAATATTCTACTTACTGGGACACAGCAGGAATAGTTTATCAGGACATTTTTATTTAAAAATTAACTATGTACAAAACCCATAATGAAAACAGACAATACATGATGGTATAAAAGCTTCAACATTGACTTTAAATTGAGTCCAGGAGCCACAATGGTTCTTTCCACCAACCTCAGCTTTGAGTGAGTGTATTTCACCTGCAGGTAGTGTCGATTACTCCCCAGAGCCTGTGGCTGTGCGTTAGCCTCTTGGACCATTCTCCAGAACTCTGTGGAGAGAAATTCAAAGAAATGACCTGTCTGCTCTAACAGTAATGCTCAGGTTAATTGAGCGAAAGGAAAGATAACCAAAGAAAAAACAAGCGTTAAGCAACAGCACATGGACATCAAAAGCCTGGTCTGAACAATGAGCTTAATCACACGTTCACCAGCAGATTGACGTATAATTGCCATAATCAAAGTAAGTTATCGTGCGGTGGGGCCGATTTCATTATACCAGCTTTCTCTAATTGTATTCGCTTTTCCAAAGTACTTCCAATCTTTCCAGTGTTAGCGCAAAAGGCCGATTTCTACACATGGGGGAAAGCAGGAGTACACAGCCTAATGATAATTAAACTGTATTACTAGGCTAAATAGCAGGGTTTCCACAGAGACCACTAACTGGGGTGGATTAATGCTGATCATACACACTCTCACTTCAAGTTCTTTTCAAGTTCTTTAGACCTGAACTAAGTTCACATTCTTTTGGCTTAACATAGCTCTCTAGTTATGAAAGTACATGGCAGCATCTTCACAGGCAAAGAAAAGTTCTTCCTTTTTTTTTCTAGAAAATCAGTTACAGCTCACTTGTCTCTTGCCCTTCGGCCTCCTCTCTATTCAACTGCTTCTCAGAGCTGCTAGAATACTGAGACAAACCGTATGACAGTCCTTAGAAAAAACGCTTCAAATTAATTAACACCCAGGCTAAGCTGCTTCTGGGTCAATAACCTGCTAACTTCATTTCCTGCCTCCGTCTCAAGCGAGGTTAAAAAGGAATTAGCAGAGAATGCATAGGAAGGTAAGATACAGGATGTTACTATTACACAACCGCACAGTTGTTTTCTCTTTTATGCTTTGAGGGATTACTCTTTAGCCATCACTGTAAATATGAAGTGCATTAATACATTTCATATTCTCCACTCCTACTTGTTGGGGAAGCTTTCAATATTTATGACTACTTAGATGAGGCTGTCTTTCATGTTGCTGCCCCAGATGTTGCACTGGGTCGTTTGAAGTGAGCCTCCATGCTTCTAATACTCCTGCTTGTCTGTTCAAGCCAGCTTTGGTTCTTTTCTGCATCATTATCTCATACTAGTCCTTTTTTCTGTATTTGATGATGTCTGATATTTGATATTTGTTGACATCTCATTTCATCAGCTCAGATACTGAGTACTTCATCTAACCTTGAGCCGGCTCGTCAGCACTTCTTCCCTGTCTTCCTTCATCACAAAAAATATTACATCTCATACGGCAATACGGAGTTTTGCGAAGGGCAAAAACAGAAAAGCACATCTAAAAACTGGAGTAGCTTCTTCATTTGCCAGTTGTTTTATAAACACTTCACCTTCTGTCAGCGGAGACACTTAGATATAACTTAGAGATAAAAGCCGAAAAGAGGAAAAACATGGATTAAAGTAATGTGGGCTGTTCCAAACAACTGATTCAGTAATTTAATAATCCATCAGTAATTGAGTAATGGAACATTTAGAAACCTCGCACAGCCTTTCAAAATCCTTTACAAATAGCTTGTGAAATAGACGACCAAAGACGTCTTTCAAAATAACACGTGTGTCAAACTAGCAAACACATTGCACTGAAGTCTGCAGAAAAAGGCAATATTTAATAAATGTGTTCTCTGTAGAGGATGTTTTTAATAGATTTTCATTTATAAAATCAATAAAACATGTCATCTAACCGGCTGTGTTCAGAAAGGACAGTTTATATATAAACCTGTACTGATATAACATTCTTTACATGAAAATGAAATAATTGTACTGTACAAAAAAAAAGGTATGAAACATTCACTGGGGTGAGTACCTTTAGTAGGAAAACATAATTGTAGTATGCTCCACTGAAATTCTATTTTATGTTTAAGTTGCACTGCCTCATACACCTTGTCTTGTTTCCAGACTTTCTATTTTTTCTATTTTGTTCTGGTTTAAACTGGTTATGAAAAGGTGCAAGTATGTACCATGGGAGAAACTTATTTAAGGTAACTTTTGTTCCTAAAAACATACTTTGGGTTTAGTTTGGGGTTCAAACTGTAAGTAACAGCTTCATAATGACTATTATTTGAAAGCTCTAACAGACAGCATTCTCACATCCAGCTAACTGCATGTATTAGTCTACTGTACATATCAATCCTTGCCTGTAGCCCTCGTTCATACAGCTTTGGTGCTGCGTTAAAGTTTGTTGCTTGCTAGTTTCTCCATAGGTCTTCCACAAGTACAGTCCAGCGCTGTCTGTCAAAAGTATTGCTTGTTAAAGCTATTTAAATAATTAATCTTAAATTAAACTAACTTATATTTATTTATAAAATGTAAAGGCTGTGTCTCCATCAGGGAGAATGAATTTAAACAAATGCAGCATCATGTAGGCTTCTAACTTATCATCACCTACTCATCAACAAAGTCAAAAAGTCAAAGTTAAATATAAGAGTTAAATATTAAATATTAAAGAAACCCTATAAAAGTGTTCTGGTAAAATACTTCACAGCTCCTCCACGGCTGACTTACACTAAAGCATAATCATTTTAGAGGAAGAAAATGTACCTTTGTACTACAACCACGCAACAAAACTGGACATTAGGCAAAAAGAAGCACAAGTTGAACTTGAACAGGGCTGAAAATAGATGCTGGTCACACAGGGAGATGAGGCGGCAGGCAGCTCGCTTGCTGCTACGGTCAACAAGTTGGCAGTGATGGCACGCACAAACCCCCCAAAACCCACAGTGTGAAGGTGACACCTCCTCTGCACGATCACCTGCTGCACTCACGGATTGATGACGCACACATTTCATTACAAGGGCTTTAGCGCTGGGAAGCATAGTGGCTCTGCCATATGTTTTCATTACACTCGAGCAGCTAGAGACGACTGAAAACCATTCCTCAGGGGGAAACTGGACACAGAGACCATTAATCTCAGTCGCAACCAGCTAGTGGGGGGACAATGTGATCATTTGAAATACCACGATAATAACACTCCTTTGCAGGTCTGGACAATTCGTTCAACATTATTTGCGGGGCATTTGCAACGGTTTAGCCAAGTCCAGTGATCCTAATATTTTCCAGCTCAGGTCCTATTAAGTGGAACGAATCAGTTGGTTCCGTCTAAGATGGAGGAGCTTTGAGGTGGCTTCACAGCCTGAGCAGGAGTCATCATGGGCCAAGGACTTCTGTCAAGCGAGATGGCAGAGTTAGGGACACAGCACATCAAAATGTACATGCATAAACAGTGTTTGTCCTTGGGCTCTCCAATCCAAGCCTTTCTCAGACAAGGACACAAACAGAATGATGCAAAAATCATGGCGGATTGGACCAAGCATAATAAGTCACTGAATAATGAGAACTTTTTAACGCAATAAATAATTAAAGCAACAACTTGATTTATTCATTTGGTTATGTCTGTGTCTGTTTTCTGGTGTTCTATGTGCTATAAGCAACTTCAGGTCTTTAAAAGCACTTTATAAATATAATGAATCATCATTATTATTTTTATTATAATTTATAAATTATTTTTATTATTATTATTATTATTATTATTATTATTATTATTATAGCATCTGCATGTTCCCCCAGTGTCTATGTTGGTTTCCAGCCTCTTCCCACAGTCCAAAGACACACAATCAGAAGAGTTGGACCTACTAAATGTTTGTGTGTGTGTGTGTGTGTGTGTGTGTGTGTGTGTGTGTGTGTGTGTGTGTGTGTGTGTGTGTGTGTGTGTGTGTGTGTGTGTGTGTGTGTGTGTGTGTGTGTGTGTGTGTGTGTGTGCGCGTGCGTGTTGGGTTTACTTTTATCATTATTATTATTATTATTGCGTCGGCATGTTTCCCCAATGTCCATGTTGGTTTCCTTCCTCTTCCACAGTTGGAGATACTAAATGTGTGTGTGTGTGTGGTGGGTTTACTTTTATTATTATTATTATTATTATTATTATTATTATTATTATTATTATTATCATCATCATCAGAGGATACATTTAAGTTACTCTTCATATTTGCATTAAGCTTACATTTTTCTGGGTTATGTCCAATGAGGAAAGTCATTGTGGACAAAGCTTTACTAAATTGCTGCTTGAGCATGAGTAAAAGAGTGGACTAAAATGATGCAACCTCTCCAACAGCAAGCAGGAGGGTCACTGTATATTCTCTCTAGTGGACAGAGTGTTTTCCACTCACGGCTGGGACTTTTACAGTCCCCTCACCACCAAACAGTCTCCCATATGGAATCAGTTACTTTTACATGAAGAGGCTCCTATAATATAGTTTACTCTCCAGAGGTACTCTTTCACACACAGTCAGAGAGCAAGCCCTGGACGTCTTGTCTATACTGACAAGGAAAACAAAATTCCACCACTGGAATTTAAGTCACATGTTCATATACATAGGAGGCGAGTTGGGAAAACTGTTTGTATGTGTGTGACATGTTATGATCCACTCATAAACTGGTGCATGATCGTTTCCCTCCACCATCATTGCACTTCGTGTTGTCACAGTTAACAACAAAACAGTTGCTAACACTTGACAAAGTTATAAAATACTCTACACAAATGCATTCAAAGAATTTGTTCTAAAACATCAACATACAAATTATGGAATGCATTACTTGAACATCATCTTTAATAGTTGAGGTTTCATATGTAGCATTAGGCCCAGTGTGGAAAATGAAGGCTGCCACTATTAGCCTGGCACAAAGAAATAATTGTGATAGTCAGATAAACAAAGGCTACCGATAGAGGTTTCTTCATAATACACTGCTTTATTATTAACAGCTGGCGCATACTAATATTTATATGACATAAAAAGCTCATGAAATGACTGGAATATATAAAGAGTGTGTACTGAAATTCAACATGAATAGGTCACCATTCTGTGGCAACTGTTGCCTGGCAATAATTCTTGGAAGAATTGCTTATTACAATTATTATTCATAATAAATTAATGTATTCAACATTGGCGTGTTTTATCTTATTGTATGTTGTTTCTCTCAGGGATGATTACTTCATTATGACCTAGGCTGAATGTTGCAGATAAGCCTTTTAATGGATGGAAAACTCACCAATGTGCAAAAAAAAAAACCACAAAAAATAAAAACGAACACAAAAACAAATTATACCTTCTTCCAATCTGTCACACAAAGCTCTTCAGCACCAGCAGCCGACACCAAGCTTTTCTGCCTACTCCCAGAGCAGTCGGTTCCAAAGCAAAATAAATGACATTGCCTGGTATATCATGACAGCTGTAAGTCTCACGGGTAGTTTAACTAAACAAAAATGGAGTAGGGGGGCTTTCTGCTTCATAAACACAATGACAAAGCGAATAATAGGCAGGTCTATTCTCAAAGCAAATCACATTGTTCAACTTCCCTTTGTATTACAGAACAAGCTCTCAGAAGTGGCCGAGACATTTGGCATTTCACTCTCAGAACAAAAACTAAACAGCTGGGACTTTGGGGGGGGTCTTACTGCATTGACCTAACTCATGCCATCCTAATTTTAAATGAAAAATTAAATTTAAGGTTAAGTGTACTTTCAAACCGTAATCATTCCATACTAACTTAGTCATTTACACTAAATCATGCTAGTAGAAGTCTACAAAGATGATTCATTCAAGTTCACCAAGTCAAAGCATTCCACAGCAGGCTTGTGTATCTGGTAATTTGGTATAATGCAAGGTTAAACCCATACAGTCACATCACTTCAGAGTACTGTCACGTCAAGCTGGTCAAACAGCTTTCAGTTACACCTGAGATTTCTTAGATATTCCAAGCAGCTCCGCTTTCACAACCCCCTACTGCACCCTCAGGCTCTGATCTTGTGATATAATCCCTCCTCTGAGGCCAGCTTGTAAACAGTCAGAGCAGGGTAGAATGAGGAACATACAGATAACTTTCCTCGTTCTACTGTGCTCTGACTGTTTACAAGCTGTGCTTGTAACATGCCTCAGCCAGCATGGGGAAGAAAAAACATGCTCAGTCTCATGAATAAATGCATGTTTGCAGTCACAACGGTATGCCTAAGATCAAAACCTTACTTAATACAGCAATTTGTAAGATTATAACTTAAAATAAATGAATACTTTAAACAACAGCGGCCAACGGATCACTATAAGATAAAGTGCAGCATCAAATTTCATTTATCGTCCCCAGTGATGCAAAGCAGCTCCAGGGTATTTCTATTACTTCTTTTGTTTCCTGCCAAACGTCAGACAGACAGTAGCAGTCATTATAAAAGAGCTTTTGGCTATAGTCACTCTTCCATTTATTTTCTACCTGTCCTTAAATGATGGAACCAGGAGCCGCACCTTCAACATGATTGATATGACTTTAGAACTTAATCCTCTCACGTTGGACTGATTTCACTCGATGCTACAGTGACTTACTATCGCCTTATAGATACAAAGTAGTGCTACGAGACGGGAGAGGCGGGGCGAGCTGGTTAGCACTGTCAATAAAAACTGACACGGTCAATAAAAACTTTTACTTACTTTGTTTTTAAATTTAGAATTGTAAAGCTACAGCTGGCATATTGCTTCTTTAAGAGGCCAATTCAACAAACAGTACTGCAACGTGGCTAAAAGGCAAATTTTCTTATATTCAGAGCAAGACTTTAAGTTAAAGTATGTGGTAAATAAGTCACAGTAGAAGTGGAACATATGAAGACGCTACCCAAGCATCTGTTACAAGTTTTGTTTTTGCCTAATTTGTAAACTCATCATATAATGGTAAATCTCATATGCCCCCAGCAGAATTCCAAAATCTTTGGGGTGACTGTTAAATCAACAGTGCCTACTAATAGAGTATGTTATATCATCATGTTATATAATGACTGGTGTGGCATGTACATGGTGATTATATGCGGTATATGATATTTTTATATTTACATTTTCATTTATGGCATTTCTCTTATGCTGAGAAAACTACAATTTAAGCATTTTCTACAAACATAAGCATTGGGAGGTCAAACACCAGTCTGCAGTATGGACAGCAGATATACAGCTAGACTGAAAGCCAACAACCATTTTAAACCCCAAGTTTGACAATAATGATCATTATACTCCATATGGAGGCCCTAGGGGTCTTTAACTTGCAGGCTGACAAGCTGCACCAGAAAAAGAGAGGAGAAAAAAATTCAATCATTCTGGAACCTTGTGATGATTCATCTTTAAAGCCATCACGATGGAGCAAAGGGACTCGTTATGCTCCACTCGGTCGGCTTGAGGTCACATGACGACAGGAAAAAATTAAGCAGATGATGCACTGACTTACTATAATGAATGTAATATCCTTTGTGGTCATGTTCTAGAAAGTGGCAGAATTGAGAGCAGACAGTTAGAGAACAGCTGTTTACAGTACACTGGTTCCAAAAGAAGAATAATGGATATTCTTAAGGGTGATGTCTACACACTGATAAACAGATTTGCCAGAGATCAAGGTGCTGCTTCATACACCTGATAACAGCCACCATAAATGTTGGTCTGACTGCAAGGTCTTATCTGACATATACTATAAAATGAGATCCATTTTTATGCCCTGACAACAGGATTCCTGTCCTGCCTTGGCCAGAGCTCCCAGGCCCTATTTTCACAACAGCACAACAATTTAAACCTTGACTGGACACCAGCTGCTGAAGCTGGGTGTGAATGAGAAGCCTAAAGTGAAATTGCACTCTTTTTCGACAGAGATATAACCACTTCTGGCTTGATAACATTAATGAAAATTGTTGACATCCATTACAGCATCCTGCAACATTCGACAGCTATGGAAGAAAATCTACTTTTGGGAAAAAATGTTTTTGAGATTAAGGCATTTTGGTAGTTTCATCAAAATATTTCAGTTTGCAAAGAAACAGTGTTACCAATTTATATGCCTATATCACAAGGAATGCTCTAAAAAGGCCAAGACATATAAACAGTAAGCCATTTAAGATACGGAGTGACAGGATTTCTGACCTTAAGTGCAGTTTAACATGTACACATATTAGCAAAGACAATTAATACATATCCTCTAGGGCAGGGGTGTTTAATTAGAATTAGGTAAGGTTCAGTTAAAGGACATTTGCCCAGGCCAAGGTCCGGACCGTGATCATTTCTAATATGTGTTATGATTCAGTGGTGTATCCTGTTTACTGAAGTAGTCTAGTATCAGCATCGTATACCATCGGCTACTGAAAGGCAATTCAAGTTTCCTCAATTCAAGTAAAAACAAGGGCTACATTAAAAAAACAGAATGAAAAAAGTGCATATTAATGTGTTAATTTGTAGAGAAAGTAAATAAAACGTGCGTCTTCTTGTTGGTTTTACAGAGCGGTATTCTCCAAAACCAGACGAGCAAATCCGTTCCATAACCGTTCCTGGTTAAACAGTCAGTTTTTGCTTTTGACTTTTCTGTTTTTAGAGCATGTTATTCTTTCTGACTCGCTTTAGTCTCCGGCTGCTGCTCCTTGAATCTGATTGGCTGAGGAGCGCATTCGGTGACCTTACAGCGCATGTGATTGGTGTGTGTGTTTACTGCGGCGTAAAGCCTGTATACTGTAAAGCCAAGAAAAGCGCTGCTGCTTAAAATAAACACTGTCAACATTAAATCCTTCTCAGTATCAGTTTGAGTCCGCATTGGACAACGTCTGGGTCCGGACCGCGGTCCGCCTATTAGTGACCCCTGCTCTAAGGAGCACATACTTACTGTTTATTTATGATAAATGTATCATATTAGACAAATAAAATATATAATATGACCTTTGCAAAAAATAAAAATAAAAATGGGGGGCACACGTGGCACTTTGTTTAAACCTAATGTCAAATAATTTCACAATGTGAACTGAACTTCCTCGGGTAGCAGTCTGGTTTGCAGTACAACCAGCATTATACTTTCAGACATTACTTTATTTCAGCCGTAACTTTACGTTCTTCCGCTATCTGCTCACACAGGTATAACACCATGATTAAATTGCTGCGCTCTTCAGGTTACATCTCTAACTCACATTGAATATCACATTGAAAATGTACAAAACGGATATACCTTTTGAAGGTCCTGTTAGCCCCAACTTTCCCTTCGCCTACAAAGTTTTCAATGAGATTCTGTTACGACTGCAAGCTAGAACTTGTTGCTGTTCATTAACCACTGACTTCTTACAGGAATGTTCAACTCACAACTCGTGGGACATTCTTGTCATTGTAGCATCGCTCACAAGAAAAACGTTGAGGTCCCCCAAAGGAAATACATGCAAGTTATGTCCTAAACTGCTGCCTCCCTAGTGACCTGAGTGGGAGCGTTTCCTCCATCAAAAAGACAGCAATTTCTTTCCACCTGCACAGACTGCAAGCAGGCCATACTTACTTCACATGTGGTGGAAAACACATAAACAGCTTGGGCTAACCACCAGATAAACACACAGGTTTCATTGGATAACTCTGGAGGGAGGGGGTTCAGGAGTCAAAAACTTTTCATTCCAGCATAAAGGAAACAAGCTATGTGAAAACTGGCAAGCATAAACTACAGTGCATTAATGGGAACGACAGTGTGCATGTGTTTGGATCGAGAGCACAGGTGATTTCTGTAGTTTCGAGACAGATCCACTGTTCTAAACACAACAGTGACAATTTATTCAAAGTTCTGTTCTTCTTTAACAGGTAATACACCTTGCAACAGAAATTAAATCTAATACACATGCATTTAAACGTGTTACAAAGATATTATTGTTGTGTTAGCAATGTTTTTTTGTATAATGCTCAGTAGCAGGCAAAAGCTTACTTACTCCGAAAGCTTTTCCAAGGTCCTCAGTTGAAAACATCAGAAACGGAGCTAAAACACAAAACCAAAAGACTTTATTTAGAATTTTATATAAAAGCACAAATAGATTGGTTGAGGAAGAATGTTATTTAGACTTTGAGAGCTCTACAGACAAAACAGAGGACAAACACGTCATCATGTGAAATAGGCCTGTGCAGACCTTATTATCTGATGGCACTTAATCACAGAGGTGGGTGTATTCAAACATCTGGTTGATGTCAAATGTATTTGCCGTGCAGCCTTCTGCTTAGCTTACTGTGTCTCAATTGTTTGTCTGTTCTTTTAATGGTATTTCTTGCCAAGGCAGACAAGGTATTTTCCAAACCACTCTGAGCCAACCACTAAGACAAAGCTACACTTGCATCTGCCTTACATCTACAGTCAATGTCTATTTTCTCAAATCCACTTACCATGAAGGTATAGTTTGTAGTTCCACAATTACAGACTGTAGCCCATCTGTTTCTCTGCATAACACGTTACCCCCGCAATTCACCCACTGGTCGGGACCACCACAGAGCAGGTATTATGTGAGTGGTGGTTTGTTGCTGGCGTCAAGCTCACTGTCCACTCTATAAAACACTCTTACTTTGTTGGTCCACCTCAAAGATATAAAGTCAGAGATGATAGCTCATCTGTGGTTACACGGTTTGTTTGTGTTGGTCATGCTCTAATTCTTTGTCACAGGATGCAGTTGGCTGAATAGTTGCGGTTGGTGGACTATTCTCAGTCCAGCAGTGACACTGGGGTGTTTAAAAACTTCAACAGCACTGCTGTGTCTGATCCACTTGTACCAACGCAACACACACCACCACCACATCAATGTCATGGCAGTGTTGAGAATGATCAACAACCCAAATAATACTTGCTCTGTGGTGGTCCTGACCTAACCACGGACCTGACAGAATAAATAATGAGTTCTGATACAAAGTAGGTTTACTTAATGAAATGTTCAGTGAGTGCATGTTTAAAAATGCAATTCTTCATACATTTCTGTTCAAGAGAAACAAACAACAAGCATTTTTACATTATTCTGTTATACAATAATAAAAAGAGATAGAAAAGATATACAATGAAGCTTAATTGCATTTATTAGTAAAACATGCAGCGCTTTCCATCCAAACTATTCAGAACACTCAGAGATAGGGAGTGGAAGAGCAAGGGAGAGCAAGAGAGAGAGAGAGAAAGAGAGAGGGTGAGAGCGAGAGAAAGACAGACAGAAAGAGCAAGAGTGCGATAGAAAGACAGCGAGCGAGCAGCGCTTGAGTCCGGGGCTGCTGGTGAGATGATTATAGGACGGTGTTCCACTAATGAAAAGCACATGGATACAATAAGCCACCAGTCAGCCATGGACAAAGTGAGGAAATTGCGAAGCTGGAGGCAGTGAGGTGAGCGGGAGCCATCGACACCGGGTGATGAAGAGGTGGTGCGGTAGGAAAGCAGAAAAAAAAAAAAAAAAAAAGGGAAAGGAAAAATGAAAAAATTCATTCCTCCGTCTCCCTTAAGGTCAAAAAGACAAGTGAAGCACGCGAGCACTTCAAGGTAGTAGATATGATTTTTTTTTTAAATAAAGAAGAGTAAAAGAAAAAATAAATAAATAACTGGCAGGCACTGTCATGGTAGCTTCCCACTGGAGGCACACACGCACACCATGACCATCTGCACAAAACACATCTTCACTTGTTGAATGACGCAGGTTTGAACTCTTTAGAGAACCTGTTTAAAAGGCCAAGGAAAAAGGTTGAGGCTAGAATTCAACAAATGGAGTCTGTACTGATGTTACTGATGGGGAAACAACACTAATGGAATGTAATGAAAAGAGTGTTTAATAAATAATTTATCTGGTCAGAAGTGCATATGTACTGATATAAAAGACTTTACTCCCACAGAAAGGCATATATTTTATATGAACCACTAGAGATAGAAGGATCGATCGGCTATGTGTCGGTATCGATGTGTGTTCGGCGCGTGCTAGCTTTAGACTGTTGTTATTTTGGTGAAGTATTTTGGCAATCCAGCAATACTGGGGGTAAAAATAAAGCGACAACTGTTCATTCCAAAGCCTTTTTTTGTCCATCCTTCAACACGTCCAGTCGGACGTTACAATATCATCCGTCTGGCAGTGTTTACCGTATGTGACTCAGACATTTAACACTACTAATCTGATACGCCACTTAAAAGTACACCACGCGGGTTTCAGCAAACAGCAGAGCTAGCACGCGCAGCTAGCTCAAAACAAATAACCCAGAACACCGCGCAGATCAGATCTGACCGGTACTAACAGTACAGCAACAACAATTCAAGATCTACATTTAATGATTGCAGATTTTTGTTTAAAATAACCAGAGTCTGCGTTTAATGACTGCAGTTTTTACTGCATTTATTTAATTAAGGGTCTAAATTGAATGATTACAGTTTTGGGGATATTTATTTGATTTACTTTGTTAATTTACTGCTAATTTTGTTAAAAATATTATGCAGTTTCATATGAGCTTGTTAAAAATGGTAATAAACCAGTTTTACCATGTTTCATGACTTGCTTGCGCTAATAATATGTAGCCCTGCTGTGGCATATAGCCCCGCCCTCGATCGCTATCGCCCATCAGCTGATCGCGCTGAAAGGTGATTTCTAAATTCAATACCTGTCTTTGCTTCCCACCACAAAACAAAGGTGGTGACACAATGCTAGTGCTAGCAGTAAACACACTGAACAGGTAGGGAGCATTTAGTTTACATTTATAACACAGTTTGTACTGTATTGTGTTGTATTGTATCGTACGTCCTGCTTTTCAAGGTCCTTTTTCTGGCTTTATATGTTTGGCAAGAAAAGTGTTGTCAAACTCAACAAGGTTACTCAGGTCAGTTATGATTCATATCGGAGTGTACGTTATGAGACAATGTGTAATAACTGTTTTTTCTAAATGCACGGCTCGTGAAATTATAAGACTATGATAAAAACTACAGGAATGCTGTTTTCCAAAGCTAAAAGAGGACTGGTCACGCTGCAAAATAGGCCTGATCTATTTTCCAGCCCTCTGTCATGACACTTTGCAGTGTGATTCTAGAGATATTGAGCTGTTTTTTCTCCAAGAACCTCTAAAGCTTGATTGCTATAACTGAGCTGAGGTAGACTGTCTGTAATAACCGAGCTGACACTGCTTTAGCTCCTAGAAAGAGTGCTCGCTTCAGAACATTACAAAACGTTTGTCCCAGTTCAGAAAAAAAGATCCGTACATCCGTATTGCAATTATATGCTGTCTTCAAAGACTGTACTGTGTAATGTAAAACTATGCAAATATTATATAAATTTATAGCCACTTCTTAACCATCTACGAAAGTAAGTCCTTTCACTGTTTGATAAATTACCAAAAATCTCTTTTCTCTGAATAGTATGGATATTAAAACAGCTCTGACATCCCACCCGACACTCTGAAGTCCCACCTGACACTTAAAAATACTGTATTATTCATCTTAACACTCTTCAGTAATGCATGAACTGTACTTGTGTTTTATTATATTTTTGTACTACTACTGCTGTTACTACTACTACTACTACTACTACTACTACTACTAATACCACTACTGCTGCTGCTACTACTACTACTACTACTACTACTACTAATACCACTACTGCTACAACTACAATTGCTGCTGCTACTACTACTGCTGCTTCTATTGCTGCTACTACTACTACTGCTGCTGCTGCTGCTACTACTACTACTAATACCACTACTGCTGCTGCTACTACTACTACTACTACTACTACTACTACTACTACTACTGCTACAGCTACAATTGCTGCTGCTACTACTACTGCTGCTGCTATTGCTGCTACTACTACTACTGCTGCTGCTGCTGCTACTACTACTACTGCTGCTGCTACTACTACTACTACTAATACCACTACTGCTGCTACTACTACTACTACTACTACTAAAACCACTACTGCTACAGCTACAATTGCTGCTGCTACTACTACTGCTGCTGCTGCTATTGCTGCTACTACTACTACTGCTGCTGCTATTGCTGCTACTACTACTACTGCTGCTGCTACTACTATTACTACTACTACTAATATTACTACCACCACATTTGCTTAAGGACAAACTTCAAACGCATTAATACACTTCAGATCATCTCCACCCTTTTTTCCGACTGAAGGGGGTGAGTGAGAGAGGGATGAATAAATGTGTGTAATTCAATTTAAGAAAGAGCAATAAATATCCATTTGAAACGTTTTTGGTGCAGATAACAAAGCTCATGCTAATACATGCCCTCAGAGACTTTTTCCATTTTGGATGGACAGAGCAAAGAACCGTTTCTAAGATCAAATCATGAGGGCAATTACTCAGATTTGGCCCAGCTCAATGTGCCTGTGTGTGTACACGTGTGGTGCAGTGTGGAGATTTTGGCTGTTCAGCAGACGAGGACGGCTGCTTTGCACCAATCAATTCAGCAAAAGCCTTTCCTTGTTTACGAGGAGCGCTAAACCGAGCGCTAAGGATGTGAGTGAATTACCTACTATGGTCATCAAATCTTCATCATTATACATCAATTTTGCATTTGAGGCCTGAACGACAAACCATGTCTTCTTTACTTAAATGTTGACTTTATTTTCAAGCTTAAACATGTAAACTCATCATAATCAGAGTAATAACATTCTGTATTTAATCAATCAGGTTAAACTCTGAGAGGTTATATAGTTGTATTAGTTATTAGCCGGAAAGATTATTATTATTATTACTTTTTATTGGATAATGTACATTAATCAATATTCAACATTCAGATAAATGTAAACAGACCTGAGTTAGTCAAAGGCTGACTGTCATCGGTAGTCTTTTCGGCTGGCGTTATATGGCAACACAGATAATTAATTAATGTAATATACTAAATTATATAATACATTATATCATATAACCATTTATTGTTATTATTATTATGAACTACTGCAGAACTATTATTAATTAAGCTTTCCAGTAAATATTAAAACTATAAAGAATTAAATTACTGATATATTTACATGCTAAAACAGTTCCTACTCAATCTAGTAACATTAAACAGCAGGTCCAGGTTCTTTAGAGGGCTGTTTTTGTAAATGTTAACATGTTAAATCTCTATATGAGTCTCTAGACTGACAAAGGTTTGTTTTAGAACAGTACAATCCTTTCTAACTTAAATTTTTACAGAACGTGAGATGTTATTGTGGCTGATAGCACAGATATCACAGTTTAGAGTTACATCCTCAGGAAACCAGGCCAGAGTTATGTCCACAAGACGTACAGCCCATAAATATTTACTGGACGTAATTGCAAGAGAAGATCACAGTTCAAATACACTGCACTGGGGGTGAAACAAGGAGGGCCAGCAGTAGAGGCTCTTCAGACAGCAGCGATGAATGTTGAGTGATGTTACATAAAAAATAATGTTCTGAATAGTCGTTTTCTGAATAGGCTTGTACAGTAAGCCAACAGGATCTGGCAGATAGTAACACAGACAAAGGCATTCAATGTCAGACAATCCCACCACACACATTTATAAAAATAGCATTTTTTGACAAGTGCCAGAGTTTCTGTCATCAGTGGATTCCCTCACAGCACAGCAACGAAAATGATCTAAGCCACTTGTTTTTGTTTAGTTTTTTTTACCGTGTTTTTTTTGCCTGGAGGAGCAGACACTGAAATGTAGCGTGAAGATCCATAAAACACCTGCTTCATGGAGTAGTAAAACAGAAATGTGTTTAAAAATTATGACTCGAAGAGAAAGCTGCAGCATATAAAAATCATTAAAGTAGCAGACACAATCATAAACCAGCGACGACTGAAACCAGACAAAGCAGATATGATAGGGAAGGAAGAATTTTCAAAATACTTACATTTCTATCTATCTATCTATCTATCTATCTATCTATCTATCTATCTATCTATCTATCTACACATATACAGTACATCCCTGATTTCTGTCAAAACAGCAATAATTTAAAGGATGTTGTTCTAAGCTCTACTTCTGCTTCAAGTCTGCTGCTGTGTCCCCGAGCTTATAAATCAGAAGCCCTGCCCTTAATTGGGCCTGGACAAAACCAATGTCACAAGCTGTAGAGTAATTCAATTAATCAAACCTTACACAATAAATCAGTGTCCTAATTCTATACATGGCAATTTTCTAATCTTATTTTCACTGTAAGTATTATTCCTCCACTAGGTCAGCATGGATCTGGCCAGCTCCCAGAAGCGAGTGCGCTCTATGCTGGTACCACACCTTCAGGAGTCAAGGTACGTATGTACATTTCTTTCTTTGCAACACATTTATTTTGTTACATGTAATTTGGTTGTGTTACACTAAAACAGTCTAGGGGATGAGTCAGGTTTCTCTGACATCACAGAATGTGTCAGTTCACAATGATTTCTGGACAGGTTCACTCTGTGAAGATGCATGTTCTGCCTTCTAAATAGTGTCTTTTTGAGGAGCGCTCATGCTTATTCCACCATGACAATTCCAAGCCATGTCACAACAGCATGACTGCAATCAAACAGTGCAGGTGATCACCTGCAGTCCTCACCTGCCTGAAACCACATGGCACATTATGAAGCACAAACATGTCAACAAAGCGCCCAGTACAGCTGCTCAGCTTAAGACTTCCGTCTTCCATCTGTGAATTCTGTATGCTCCTGTTATAACTTTCTTTTAACGCAGATAAATGCATCCTATTTTACCTACAGATTATTATTATGTCTAATTCCCGTCAAACATAAAGGCTATACATTCACACGCAGCTATAGTTAGATGGTCTTTATATATTTCTGATGTGGGAAAACTGTTTCCAAAAACTTGTATTTTTTTTACATTAAGGCACATCAGGTAGTGCATGAACAGCTGTTTAACACTAATAAGGCTTATATCTTTCAGAAGATATAAATATGTTAAAAGACACAGTGCAATTTAGTTTTTAAACCCCAGTGAAGTCTTAATTAATGTTTTTACTGCTTACTTTTATTTACATTTATTTAACACAAGACAACAAACTCATTCGTTGCTTGTGGCCAAAATGTAACAACTGTGAAAAAGTTATTGAAACTATTGCAAGTTCATTTTTATACCTACATAATGAAACTGAAACATACATTCTGAAACTGATGCCGGCAATATGTCCTCGTCACCTGGATGGTGAGGATACAGTATAATGAAACATAATATCCCAATATTTGATATTATGTTTCTTGTTACTGTATCAATTCTCAAAAACACAGTATCGATGCACAAATTCCTGGCAGACAGTGAATCATTGTGTGTTGCATTTAAACCCCTGACCACTGGATGGCAGTGTTGTAATCCATCTTCAGCTCCACTCCGACATAAACAAGTAGCACAAGGGTGCAATACTATTGTAACTATTAAGAACTGCAATATTTTTGCTTGCAATATCGCAGTATATCTCAATATATTAAATCGTGACCGCTGTATCACAATACGCATTGTATTGCCATGTTCTTGCCAATACACAGCCCAACTGGAGGCCCACTGTCCTGCTCATACTAGCATTGTCTTTGCTTTAATGTACTCATTATAACAAATCAAATGGCTGTTATTGAGCTGATTCGTTGGACCAGGCACACTGAAAGCAGGGAAAACATCAATGCAGGACAGTGAGCTTTCAGGACCGGGGCTGATAAACATCGATAAGATTTTAAGGAAACAAAAATGTCTTCGTATGGAGTTAAACTATGACGAAAAATAGTAACTGATTTACATTTTATTGTGAAAACGAGACAAGCACTACATAAATATACCAGCTAAAAATACATGAATCCAAACTTATTTCAACCAGTCAATGGTCAGATCATTTACTCAGCACTAGCAGCACCTCACTATATCTATGAAAGGTATAAGCAGTACCTTTCCCTCATCCAGCTAAAAACAACCGCCAACTTGTGAAGTTACAGCACACAGCATTGCATGCAGTGGTCTTTGTTTATGGCTGCCTTTATTGGACATCTCCCATAGAAATCCTCAGCTACCACAGAAAAGTGCAAAACACGTGACATAAAAAAACATTTGAGAACCTGCCAAATTTCTAACAAGGTAAGCTAGAGCTAGCTTTATGTTTATCAGGGTTTATCATATACAATAACCATCTTACCTTTCACTTCAGTTCTATGTTTCATGCTTAGTTTTTTAGCAGTGTTTAATGTCAATAAGGGACATGTGTAGCCCATTATCATTAGCTTAAGTGTTCAGGTCTCACCGGACATTTGAACTGGAAGTTTAACTGTGTTCACGTTTGCCTCGAGCCTTAATCACAGAGACAGTATTTGCCACAGCCTTCGCAGCATTTCAAACACTGCTGAATTATTCATTTAACAAAACTAATGGGCAAAGCACATTAGCCATGTGAAGCCACTTAAAGCGCGAGTTAACGTTAAGTCAAGCAAGAACGAGTAAAGCATTAGCACTGTTAATAGCACACGGGAGAATTCTGCCTTTAGGGTTTTCTGCCAAAAAGTCTTTAAAGCGAAGCCCGAGCCTTTTCCCATTATGCTAACTCTAACCATTTTCGTCAACAAGCCCTGAAGGCAATATTTTAAGCAATGCGATTAAAGTTGTACTTACAATAAACAAAATATGGTTCAGTTAAAGTGACTCCATACTGTATGAACACACTGCTCTGTATCTGTTTAAACAGACGAGTGTCTGTTTTTAAGGTTAAATAAATGCAAAATGTATGAAGAAGAACCTGGCCATACTCCTTCCACAAAGGTCGATGTTAATGTGTTAATAAATGTGACTTAGACCAAACTTAGACTCAATATTTTGGAAATAAAATAAACCAATCAAAATATGTTGTTTATCTTTAGATGTCAGTATGAACACAGAACATGTCTTTGCAAAGGAGGTAGCAATAATCCCTACGGATGCCCTGCCTATAACAGAGCTGCCAAAGATCTCCAGTAGGACTGTTACATTTATGGGGATTAAACATTCAAACCTAATCCCACATATGACAGCTTTGCACCAGCTCTCACATCAGTCCTTCTGTGATGAAGAGGATTATTAACGCTACTTCATTATAATATCTGGAATCAACTCTTTTGCTGTAAGTCTTGATCAAAAGCCTTTAAATATCACTTAAATAGAAGTAACTAGTAACTAACACTGAATCAGACCCTGCACATGGAAAGAAATCACATTCAAAGCTTTACAAGACTAAAAAGCAGTCCATAGAACTTTTTTTCAACTTGTCATGTTCCTTCTAGAAAAAGTACCTTGCAAATTAGAAACTTAGACAATGTCTCTTCACAAACAGTGCTTGAAAGCCAAAACAACTCACACAACTAAAAAGTTCAGCAGATATACATACACAGCATTCATACTCTAAACTATAATGACCTTGCACAGTAAACAAAAGTAAAAACAAGTTGGATTAACTGTTATAGCTCAAATAAATCCATATTAATTACATCCTAAAGCTTATATAACACTCCAGCGCTGCAGCTGCATTCAAGGTTTTGGTGGTCAGCATTCTTCTTTAATGGGAAAACACAAACAATAATAATTAGCTGTGAGGGTTAATTTGGCTCTAGGACATACGAATATTGTCTAGCCATCAGCGTAATTGGACATGACCCCCTAATCCTCTTTAAATCCAGTGTGATCAGAGTCAGTGACCAATGAGAGAACCTAACAGTAAGACAAAGAGATAAATCTTCAACTCCAAGTTATTGAGAAAATATTAATGATCAAATATTTGCAAAGAATTAGCTCAGAGGAAAAACAGCACTGACCTTAATAAACATAATACCAGAGGATTATTTCAATTTAACATTTGGCTTGAGTACATAAGAAACTAAGAGAAGGCTAAATTAGAGGTACACACTGAGAGCACTCGGGATTCGCCAAGGTTGCACAAAGAAAGCTCTTATAGAGAATAACAGCAATTTGATGTTTGTGAAATATCTATGTGAACACTTATGGGGGGTGGAGGGGGGGATGTGTTTGGTTCTGTAGTTTGGTTCCCTCAGGCATCTAAAACCAAAAGCGATCATATGGGGAAAGAGTCCCAACCAATTGAGCAGATTTTAGGATGTACATTTGGAAATCTTTTGGAGTCATGCTGTACTCTGGCCTGACTGAGCTTGCAGATTCTTTGTATGTCTTGTTTTGTCTTTGTCTCATCTTCTAAAGTTTTAGTTTTCCATAGATGCTGTATCCATACAAATTTAGAGCTCAGTTGAGCAAAAACGGGGACCATCTGGGGGGCCCGAGGGCCGGTTTAAAAACAGTTTTTCTAAAGCATTAAGCCACTGCAATACATTACAACAGTTTTCTCGTGACAAAGACAAGCAAATGGTAAGCCTGAGTTTCCTCATTGTTAGTCTGAGAGAAATCCTGCATGGTACACAGAGCCAGGCACCTGGACTTGCATGAATTTTATGAGGAAAAAGTCACAACTGATCAAGCAGATTTCAGGACATATATTTGGCAATGTTTCAGAGTCCTGCTTCCCTCTGCACCGACTGAGCTCACAGATTATACAAACGTCTCTTCATGTCTGATGCTACAGTGTCGGTTCTCATAGATGCTGTATCCGTATGTGTTGAGACCTGCATGGAGCAATGCGTTACCATGGTTTTCCCACAACATAAGGCTGAGCAAACTCACTCGAACAAAACCCTGAGTGCTTCACTGCATGTATATCAGAAACCTGGTTCATTTATACAGCCAAGGCAATTCTTTTTTTTTTATATATTTTTTAATTATTATTTAGCATGCTTTCAGCTGTACAAACTTGTACATGTACAAACTGCTGATCTTGTACCTATAAATGTAAACAAAAAAGTATATATTCATAAATAAACTTAATTCTAGGACATACAGCCAGAAAATTAATTGTTTACTGAAAAAGGGTTAATGTGCTTGTATGTTCAGGGGATTGTTCTCTTGTTTAAACACTCATCTTCTCCCCTTTATTGGCTGATGAGATTAAAATCTCTAATGACTCCTGGCCGGTACATGACTTCCTGGTTCTTTTTCTTTCATGTAATGCCCAATACTGGTTATACAGAAGCAGCCCCATATCATGATGCTCCCACCTCTGTACTACAATACCTGTATGGTGTTCTTATAATCGTGTACAACTCTTTTCTTCAGTACACTGGTCACACCAGACAGAACTCAGCTTCACATGAGTACACGGCTCCAAAAGAGTTCTGATTTATCTGAATGTTTAAGTACAAATTTTACACATGCATCTAGAAGTAATTTAGTTTAGTAATCTTTCTGTTAGGGCTGGGCGATATGGGAAAAAATCTCATCACGATAACGTTTTTCATATCAGTCGATATCGATATATATCACAATATAAATCAAATCACTATTTCCTTTTTACTTTAAGTGAGATGATCACAACAAACAGTAAAACTGCTATAACACAGCAGCGAGTCAGCACCTGTTCTTATCTTAGCAGATTATTTTAAGAGTATTAACATGTTTAACATGTTTCTTTCAGTAGTAGTTATCTGTTTTCTGTCGTCATTTTTTCTTATTTTGTTCTCTCTGCTCGACTATGACGCCTGCAGTAACTTATTACTAGCATGTGGGTTAAGCTGCCGCTACGCCTACTCTCTGTGCTGTGTGCTTCAACCAAACATGAAATGTCTGGAACTCTAGTTCAGCCATCTGATTGGTTTGGGGCGACGCTATTCTCGTTCTCATTGGCTATTCGTGTTGTCTCTCAAAATATGGACGGAACTTAATTCTATCGACTTTCTATCGACTACGTCTTATAGTTCTATCGAGGAAACGTTATTTCGCGATAATTATCGCTATCTTTTAACGCCCAGCCCTACTTTCTGTCATATTTGTTTGCACACAGAGGAATTTAACAAACACATTTAACCCACACATGCAGCGAATCACCCACAAACACAACAGACACTAGGGGGCAGTGAGCATACTTGCTTGGAGCAGTGGGCAGCCTTATCCACAGGGGGTTTGGGTGCTCTGCTCAAGGGTACAGTCATGTCCTGTTCTTTCAGGGGATTGAACCAGCGTCCTGGTTGCCTAACCTCCAGTCCACGACTGCCCATCACAGTTGTACAGAAATGAAGACGGCTGCGGTTCATTATCTATTGTTGTCCGTGTAACTGTTCCTGCTGTGTTCAGGTTTGTCCTGCAATGCTTTAAGTGACTGCCAGCTACTCTCTTACCATCCACATTGTTAGTGTGAGAGAAACTATGAATGGAACACCTGTTCTTTGCAGATGTGCCACTCTGATGCAGCAACTTCAGCAGCTGTAAGCTTTTAGCAAGCATTTCCTGTGTCCCTAATGTCGACTGAATAAAAAAAAAAAAAAAGAAGAGTTTTCAACATGATGGTTAAGTCCTTTATGATTTACTGGTCAATTTCTTAGAAAATGTAGACAAACACATGACCCCACCAATTATGCACAAGGAGAGGCAGATGACATGTAAAAACCCCTCTTCATAACCTCATAACTCCAGAAAGGGAGTCTCTCGACAGGACTGAATCAAAAGGGCAGAACCATTATTCAGGAAATGTCTGAAGATACAGAAGTATACACAGATACAACAAGAAACACTGAATTTGACAGGCAAGTGTGTTTGTCCAACCCACAGGTCTAAGCATTTCTTATGATGACTATGAATTATTATAGATTTTTTAATTAATGAGTATAAACAAGAACAAACGTGTCCAAATGCTCGTTTCCCTTCACTGCACATAACAGCAAAATGCAATTCCAAGCAAAATCTCTCTTCTGGGAGACAAATAAAGGAACTATGACTATGACTATGATGACAGAATTGAGGTGTGCTGTCATCTGTATATACAGAGTATGCCAAAGCAGCTTCAAACATGTCTCTCATAAAACTGAAATAACCTTTTTTTTAGAATTACTAATTCAGAGCTCATGAAGAGATGATAACACTAATCCCCACGTCTGCGATAAAAGGTGCTTGAACCTACTTTATTAGGGGACATAAGGACCGTGTTAAGGTTTGTAGCTTTGTAAACTCTGCAGGACACTCAGGCCAAAAAATCTCCATAAGACAATAATCCCAGCAAAATAAACCGAAACTGCAGACGGCAAACAAAGCAACGGATATAAACACAAGTCCACACTGATCGAAAAAGTCAAAGATATGGAAAGATACTGTGTGGATAAATGATCTGAGATCTGTTTCAGTGTGTTTCCAAATGACAAATAGTTTAGTGCTTTTATAGTTTTCAAAGAAGTATAACCAAGCACCAAAAATAGATTTCTGGAAAATAGGACCGTCTGTTTGGAAACCTTCACAACAAAATGTATCAGAACAAACTCCACTGCTAGCACAGTTAGAAAAAGATGCTGCATCTCCAGCCCAAAACCTAAATTTCATTAAAGTTACAATAAAGTACATTAAAAAGGAACAGACCTCGCTGAGCAGCTACATCCTTTCATATGGGGAGAGAGTCCCAACTGACTGGGCAGATTTTAGGATGTACATTTGGAAATCTTTCAGCGTTATGCTGTACTCTGGCTTGACTGGGGTTTTTATTATTTTGTTATGGATTTGTAACCAATGGATGGTTTTGTGTGTGTATATAAGGTAGCCTTTAATACAATAAGTCTAGAATGGCCATGCAATTTCCTCGTGATGGATTCTAGACTTAACATAATAAAGGCTACCATAAATGCACCTGATCTATAAAAGTTAAAAAGACAAAGTCTTTAGAGACACAAATGACACAAAAATCTACACACCTCACAGAAAGAAATCGGACAGTTTGTGGACTATATATGCTGCAAAGAGTAATTTGAGAAGCAGCTACGTGTGTTTTAAAGCACTCGTGGTATCGAGAACAGTCTTGGTTATCTACAGTTATGCTTAAGAAACGGTTAGCAATGCAACTACGGTTAGGAGTGTAAGTGACTACTACTTGTAAAAAAACATGTTACGTGTGTTAATCTTAAAATAATCTGCTAAGATAAGATAAACAAGTAAACAGGTGCTGTCTTGCTGCTGTGTTGACGAAGCCCTACGGGATGTTTGCACTTCAAGTGCTTGTGTATAGCAGTTGTACTGTTGTGATCATCTCCACTGTGCGGAGCTGACAGAGCACCACACTGTAGTATTTCTGTATGAAACAGTCACACAACTTTAGATTCACTCAAGCGATTGTTTGTAACTGCAGCTTGCGCTCAGGATAAATACATGGTTTCAGTAGTCGCGGCAATCTTTGCAACGCTCGACACATGTTATGTTAATCAACATAATTTTGTAATCGATTACGTTGACGGGTCGCCCTAGCTGTATCCATACAAATACAGAGCTGAACTGAGCAAAAATGGGGACCAACTGAGGGGGCCCTAAGGGCCGGTTTAAAAAAGTCTCCGCTGTTAGCACAGTTTCAAAAACTGTTTGCACACCCTCCAGCCCGATACCTACATTTCAGACACTAAAGTACATCGAGGAACAGATCTCACTGATCACACACATTCTTGCTCTCTGGGGACATGTACCTTTATGCACCTTGTCCTTGCCAACTTTGTAGCAAAAGGCTTTAGGCTAGCATCAAGATGGTGAAGAGATCAGTTTCTGTTTCTCTGTTGGACCCTCTGTGGCTTTTCTGGAGGAAAACAGAATTGTCTTAAAAACATCCGGAGCATATATTTTCATGTGTATGCTAAAGCAGTACACATTACTAGACAGCCAAACGAGCTGCCAAGAATACAGAAAAAAGGCTTTCCCCTGTTCACCTTGGCTCAGTCAGTCCACTTATTTATGAATTGTGCACTGGCAACATATAAAAGGAATCCATAAAAACAAATTAAGCGTCCTAGTGTCCCCCAGCACAAGACATCTAACAAAGTCAAATGGATGTTTTGAAATTCCTCCATTTCCGTGATAATGAAGAAAAAGGTAGAACATAAATCGAAAACTGATTCCACTTTAAATCTTCTCTCAAAGTACAAACAGCAGCATATTTTTAGCAGAATATATGAGGCTGGATTAAGGATGTGCACTCAGTAGAACCTTTCTAACCATTAAATCATGGCTAAACCTCATTTTGTCTCCAAACTGAAACACTTCTCTGTCCTTAAAAAATCTCTGCTTTGGCATCTGTGCTAATCACACAAGCAAAGTTAATTGCTGATTTGGAAGCCCTGCCTAAGAGTATTGGTCCAGAATGGTCTGGATATAAACTGGTTCTTCTTTACTATCCTGACTTACTTTTATTTACAGTCATCAAGCTTTGTGGCAAGACACCAACACAGCACTAAACAGTGCTAAAATGGACCCAACGGTACAACACCTTCAGAAAATGACACTGATTTGATTTGCTGGAGAGACAGGAGTAGGCTTCACCGTGTCTCAGGGCTGTCATGGAGAGAAGCCACAAGGAAATCTATTTCAGGAGGCAAGCAGAGAAATAATAGACACTAGGGGTGCAACAATTTTTAAAAATCTGAAGAATGAATGCTCAAGACAGTCTATCAAAATATAAAACCTCCTCTTGTTTTTGGTTTTCTGCAAAGGACGAGAGACTTATACACACAAGTTCAAAAGACTGCACCTGTTACTGAAATCAGTAATAAAATTCTAGTCTAATCTGTGCTGCATGTAATTAGAGCTCTTTTAAATCAAGACGTTCTCAATACACAAAATAAGAAAAACATCTGAACTTCAAAAATCAGACTGAACCTGAAAATGTGTGTATTGCTTACGGGTATATTTTCAAGATGAACTTGATCAGTGGTCGACATTGCCAGCCCTTTCACCACTTATCCTTCCTATTCAACCCATCTCCTTCTACAGCTATTTCATTATCAAGCTGCTTTCTATTCAGAGACTCACTGGAACTGTTATACAATACAATACAATACAAATATATGTATATAACTTTTACACAACATCTGGTGTTTTGGACCTACTGATTTGTTTTTGGAGTTTTGCTTAAGCTACAGTCTTCTACTTGTCTGACTTTCAGCTGTTTCCTGGTTACGTGCTTTTGAATATATTGGCTCGCCTAATTACAACTACCCTATGCATGTATCCTGTTGTCTGGAACACTGGAAGAGAGTTGTAGTGACATGTCAAGGTTATATGTGCAGTTGAATGCAAAAGTGTGGGCAACCTCAAGTCAAATCACATGTTTTGTTGATTTTTCTAAGTGGGGAAAAAAATTCAACACATCCACAGCGGGAAACAAACGTAAATACGGCACTTTACTGAAAATTGTAGTGCATAAATTAGAGATTAATATTAAAAAAAGCTGAACATATAACATGCATGATAACGTTTCCACATGCCACATCGTAGGTTTTATTTGTTAACCTATATGTTAAATTGAACAAATTAACAGTAATTGTGTGCGGTCTGTGTATGTGTCTCAGGTCTCACCATAGGTGCAAAATGAATGATTTAGAAAGTAATTACTATTAACAGTTATCTAGCTTAATAGCAGAAATAAAAGGACTACAGAACAATGAAATGCAGAAGTATGCAGTCATACTTCATCAAGGGTTTATAGATTTCGCTAATTAAGCAAAGGTGGACTCCAGCATACAATCTTTGCTGGCCTTATACCGAGCGATTTTCGAGCGATTTTCGAGCAATTTTACAAAATGTCCAATGTCTGATTAAAATCATGAGAGTCTTGCTAGAGTTGAGTCATGCTCGCGTCATCCCAATCGTTTAGTGTGAGGTAGTCAAGACTGCAGGTTTAAGCCAGTCTTTTTCTCGTCCTAGAGTTCAGATAAAATCAACTGTGTTTAATATTATCATTAGCCTTTAGTCTTGGCTCACGCAAATAGTGATGTCAACCAATAGGAGAGCTCTTTTCACCACTAAACGGGAAGCCAAGAGGCAAGGACAGGAATGTCTGGTGGGTAAAGAAGTTAGACGGGTTCGGACACTGTGGTTCTCCTGGAATGTACAAAAGGAGGAGAAACAGTGAGCAAGAGTGTCTCTTTGACATGTCTTCACATTTATACCACGACAGAGTGGAAAATGAATAAAGGTGGACAGAAATCGCTGAAGCCCTCGGAATCCGATCTGAACAGGGCTATAGTGTTTACAATTAGCCTAGCAGTGAACCGTAGATTTTAGCTGAATATTGCTTCAATCATATAAATAGGAAATAATCTCAAAAGGAATCGAGTTGCAGGCTTGTAAATATTAACTCTAAAAAACCCCAAATCTTTGCAAAACCATAGCCTGTGATTAGTCTGTGACTAAAAGTCTGTAACTAGTCTAGAGGTGTGAAACTTTAGTCTATTAAACAACCTTTCAGAGTCTTTTAAAAGTCTTCTAGTGTATGGTCAGCATTAGATGTGGGCATGATATAAGTCTCACATCTACAAACACTCTTAAACAAGAGTCTTTAGTAGGGACAATGGTTCTAAATAGAACAACAAACACTCAAAAAAACCATTTTCATGCCTAAATGCTTATTTACATGGTGAAATGGTTCTTCAGCTACCTAAGAAGGGCTTTATTAGGGGCCACAGAACAAGAAGATTGCGTTAAATGCAAATTAGCATGCCACAATAAGCACTGAGAAGTGCTTAGAGTCTGAATTTAAATGGAACACAAAGCCTTGTTTGCCCAGAATCTATATTTTCATGTTGTATTACACAGAAATAAGAAAACAGTGTGTGCAGAGACTTACAGAGTTCTACAATACAATGCTTCATCTAGTTCAAGAAGCATTACAGGGAAAAGAAGGCAAAGTAGGCAAATCTAGTAAAGTCATGCCTATAATCCTCCCCAAACAAAACCTTGAAAATGAATCTAAACCGAGTGCTTCTTATTATGTATTAAATGCAATGTAATAGTCTTGCTAAGAACATTATTCACAATGGAACTGTGCGCAAACACTGCCACAACAAACCAACAATCCTACTCAAATAACAGATTAAATCCTTCGACATTAGGCAAAGGGCTGATGCCCCATCTGGAGTAAGTGCTTCTTCTTATGTATCTAATGTAATGTAAAACAGCAGGAGAATGGGCACTGGCCCTATGCAAGAAATAATGCTATGTGGCAGCCATTTGAATAAACTGGCATGAAGTAATACAAGTAAACAGAAGGAAGGCAAACCCTGAAAATGTGTCTCACAGAGGAGAGTACCAATATCCACCCAGATAAAAAAATAAAAAAATACAGCTACAGAAGACGTGAGCCACTTTCAGTCATGGAAATTTTCAGCAATATAACTCATTTGCTCTTTGGCGGTCGTAGTTCAAGGTAACTGCAGCGTTTTAATACAGCTGTGAAAGTCATTTAATACTCCTGGTGCAGTAATACGTAAGAATTCCTCCGAGTAAAGCTGATAATTAACAACTGTCTCCACTCGCCAATACCACTGCACAAACAGCTATTTCAGATTTATGACACAGAAGCGTATAAACACGGCAGGCGCGCTCAACCACAGTTTTACTTGGTGTGGCACTGTTTTAAACTGACCTCTCAAGCGCTGCAAGCAATTATTATACGTGTGCCCAATCAATCACGTTCTGTCCTATATACTACTATACTGGATTATAATGTTTGGGTCGATACTGGCACTAATAAGTGAAAGGCCATAACACTGGCTAATCTAATCCATAGCGCCACAAATATACTATGTGAGCCTAACAGAGTCTTAGCATTTAGCTTGAATTTCCCCTGATGGTAATGTAATTACCATGCAACACTGCTGAATAATTTATAATGATAACTATGTTCAGCACAGAGGGCACGGATGTTAATATTCAATGGTTCTGAACATTTGTTTGTTGCCAAACTGGCAGGTTAGCACCCTTCTTCTGAACAAATTTATTCCTGTTACCCCCTTTTGGATAGCAGCTCTCATTTACTGCACTTTGATTGTTTCAGCCTTGCTTCCCAGCATTATTGGCCAGACAGAAATCTATATTATAATCTTTTTATGTTCAGCATATGTATGTACATAGTTAATTGGTTGGTGATAATCTGTTTGTGCAGTCTGTAATTAGGTGCAGACTCTTTTGTTGTACACATAATAACCATAGATTGGATTGACTGAACAAAGAAAATAGTTCCAAAGAGGTCAACAAAAAAAACAACAAGCAGCACATAAGAGAGAACATAAAAGTGTTTTTTTTTTTTTAATATCTGCATTTATATAAAGGATGGCTATATTTGACAGCATGTGTGTTATATGTTGATAATGATACACTAACGCTCAAAAGTTTAGGATCACTAGAATTTTATTTCATGCAATTTTCATGCCATTCACAAACAATATTGTCTATTTCACAATTGATGTAAGTGTATCAGATCATTAAAGAATAAAAATGTTTGTATTAAAGCCTATTTTTGTATAGAGGCTTATTTTGCATATAGTTCTATTACCAGCTATTCTCAGTCCTCTGTCTAAATCTCCTGGTACGGCCGCCAATCCAAGTTAAGGATGTTATTGGGCTAATTGGTTGTTAGGACACTCTTGCTCAATTGTGATGCACAGCTGAAAAACCTTCTACTAATAAGTGAGTATAAAAGGGAGAAGAACATTCTAGGTTAGTTTAGTATCTGAAGCATCAGCAGTTGATGGCTTGCTGACCGGCTCAAAATATCCAGAAAAAAACAACTTTCTTTAGAGACCTGTCAGTCCATTGTTGTGTTAAGGAAGGAAGATACTCCGTTGAAAACTAGAAAATTTCACTGTGATCCCAAACTTTTAAGCTGTGGTGTATGTTACCAACTCAGATATTGCGGTCTCTACAGACACATATATTACAGTTGCTAAAGAAATTATTCAGCACATGTAATCTATACTTTTATACTCGAATTTATTTATATTTGAACTGTTTTAAAATACACTGAAGCAACTAATGTGACTGGATGAATGATTTAAACAGTAATAAAATTTAGACGAAACAAAACAACTGTATAACCAACCTTATGTGCATTTTAATGCTTTATGTATGAAAATAGTCAGATTTTATTTGAGTGAAAATGAGACTATACAGTACTGTACAAAAGGTCAGAAGACCACCATTCCTTTATGTAATTTTCAATAAAACTGTTCTTGTATAATAAAATTGGTCATTAGGAAAAATCTATTCATTTTAGCAACAGGAAAAAAACAGAAGATAAATATTTAACAGAATATCATACAGAAACCTCCTTGCCTTGACTACAGCTTTCCCTCTTTTTATTTGCCTTTGCATTTCCTTATGCAAGAGGATTATTTCATATCTAACCAGAAATTAATTATTTACTACTGACTTAATAGCATACTTAACAACTGTTTTTCCCGTTTGGACTGGAAATTAAATAAATGATGGGTGTTGTCTGACTTTTACACGGGCTATAGTTAACTGAATTCATTTATAATCCATTACAATCTTCTAGAACTGACGCAGCTAAACAACTTACCCGTGAATTTTACACCACTTTTATTACCTATATTTTATATAACAAAGCAACACAATTAAGATCCATATGCACTCAAGGTTCAGGACTGTCAGACCTGAGGATGAACGTTTGTATGCATGTCGGGGTTTGGAGAAGACCCTGACAGGGCCTGGACTGATTATAGAAGTAAAGGACGTCAATATTTAAATACAGAAGAAATGGCTCCTCAGTGAAGAGAGAGCAAGTCTGAGTGAAGGAAAGAGAGTGTCACAGTTGAAGAGACAGACAGTACCTCTCACTCCACTCATTTGAGGGAAGACTCTTATCAGTGTGACGAGTGACAGAGCACGGAGCGCTGGGAATGTAATTAATCAGATTTCTTCCACACCTGAACAAGTCCTCACCCACACAACTGAAGCGCTGTGGATATTTAGCACAAGGCAGAGAGGCATGCTGGGCAATGCACTACATGCAATGTGAAAAAACAAACGCTAATAAAAAAAGAGCAGGACAAGCACAACGAAAGCTCAGTAACAGATACAAGTTCCATTACGTTTTCTACACTGTTGTGATATATCATGTCTTGTATTACCTATAGAAATAAAATGCTGTCCTTTTAATTAACAGTGCGGTGGTCACTTAATTACCGCTAGTTTACTACAATATTTCCCCCTAAAATTAAATCAAAACACTGTTACGTCACCACTTCCCTAACACTTTAAAGCTGTGGAAAGAAAACTTCTGAACTCATGCAGGTGTGAAAATCATATTAAACACATGGTTTCAGGTGTGACTGGGGAAATTTCAAGGATTCAGGAGATTCAACTCAATTTATTTTTTGGTTTATGCAGATCATCCTCCAGCTATCATGAATTCCATAACAGCCAAGTATGCATCAATATGGAGTTTCTGGGTCGATAGTGATACCCAATATTTCACATACATATCAGTTGATGTAGAAGCTGATGCTGACGCGCACACACACACACCCTTCTATATAACTGGGATATAACTGGTATATAAAATATACTAGGAGTACAGCAACCTGAATTAATATTAGTGAAAATTATTTCAGTTAAGTGGGAGAAAACGGGAGGAAAAAAAATAAACAAACTTATAGAACATATAAAACAAAAAAACAAAGAGAAAAGAAAACAGAAATTATCATTTTACCCTCAAAGAACGAATTGAGCTACAGCCATTTATAATACCTGACATATATATTTATTTGTGAGTGTGTTAATATGTAACCAGGAACATTCCTGTAGAGGCACCACAGGTAGGTATAAAAACCAATGGAAGCTAAGGTGTTTCTAGAATGTTGTTAATTGTTGACCATGTTTTGTTGTATTCATGAGATTTGTTTTTGATGGATGCTAAGATTTTTTCCATTGCATTCTATTAGGAAATTTGTCTATTCCTAAAAATGTCTTAATTTGGTGTTGTGTGTCACTAGTTATATAAATTAATTTCTCTATCTAAACAAATTGCTTGTCTTATATACAAACCATGTTGTGCCTGAATAGCACTGCTGTATTACATCAACACCACTAAAAACAACTGCATTCTGAAAAATACTATGGCACTTTTCACTTTAACATTATGTGATAAAACAACAAACACTGCTATAAACAAAAAGGTATTTGTCCACATTGATAATGTTTTCAACAAATGTGGTATAAAAAAATTTACTACAATTCATATGTGGAGTAACTGTATAGGGCCTTTCTCCCCCCTAAAGTTTAACGTAAAGCTACACTATGTAAGATTTGGGGATTCAGAGACCTCTCTGGTGTAAATGTGTAACTGCATGCAACATTCCCTGAACAGAAAGCTAATGAATGTTCAAAGAGAACAAGACAAAACTAGTCGAAGGACGTGTCTTTTAAGGTCATAAGCGACTGATCTCTACTGTCATCATATCTATCATCAGTATAATCTAAATATGGAGCAGGACCTTATTTTTGTTCAAGTAACATCAACATGCAAAAGCGTATGATGTGGTCCAAGAAACACAAAATACAACCCGAAATCTCTGACCTTTAAATTATTTCAAGCTTCACACTGCAACACAGCAGTGCAAAATTGCATGTAAAACTTTGTACAGCGCTTTGTATCCAACACAAATTTGGAAATCTTCTCTTACGTTTTTTGCTTCTTTATGTTTTCACTTACAGAGAAACATTTACAAACTAGATTACAATTTTCTAATTTTCAGTATTTGTTTAGCTTGTGCAGTACGGGTCCACTCCCAGAAGATAAAGTTGTTTATTTTGCATTGTGTCTTAGGGCAAAAAGCAAACTGCTGGAGGACAACTTCCTCTGTTTAGTGCTTGTCAAAAACGCCATAATGAGGAGAGAGATTATGAGAAACGATGGTTTATGCAGACAGATCTCACCCACCAGCTCCCTCAATTATAAAGAATTGAAGAGACAACTACAGCTTAAAAGTGAATACTTCATCTCTACAGTGTTTACAAGTCGTTTCAAGTTTAGTTTTTAAAGCAAGATATAATGAAGACATCACAAATACTGTTACTGCATGCTTCTTTTTGTAGCTAGAATAAGCACAACTTAAACTTAAAGGAAACAGCTCGCCCAAACACAGTGTTGCTTATTTCTCCCTTTATCCGTAGTGATACCCTGTTTAGACTGTTTTGGTGGAAAAAGGCAGAAACTCACGTAGGCTTTTCAATGACATACACAACAGCAGCCTACAAACACACTTCTGCCTACTACCGCACAGCACTCTCAAACAGCTCAAGCTGCTACAAAGAGTACACGTCCTACCACACAAACAGATCAAATGTTGGTTTATGAAACTATGACATCCTTCTCACTCACCTGAACACCCAGACTTGCTGTATTGAACTACTGGGGAATCTGGCATGAACCAGCTCACCTACATGGAGCCTTAGTGGCCACAAAAACAAACTTCAAAATTGGAATTTACCTGCTGACTGACACTTCACTGAGGGTGGGGCTTGATGATCTTGATGTAATTGCTATTACTGAAGTCTTCTCATGATTAGCCACTTCCAGGACTGTGGAATCAGGTGCTTGGGCAGAGCTCTGGACTGTTGTACGATCAACTGTATAAATAAAAAAAAAAAAATCAATTCAATATAGGACAATTTACTGACCCGTAAACATGTTTCTCATCTAAAAAGTAGCCTTTAAGTTCACCTCAAAGGCCTTTCACAGGTATGCATGAATAAGTTATTCAAGCTTTAGTGTCAGGGGAAAAAAATGCAAAGCAGAAAATTACACAGAAGCCTCAGCAACTAAATATAATCTCACATATGTCTATTCAATTTGAGCACTACTGCCATCGTTACAAACTTGCATAAGAAGGGGAAAAGTCAAAGGAAACCTTTAAAAGACAAACCAAAAACAAAAAAAAAGCCCTGATCATGTACAAGATGCAGAGAAAATAGGACTCTGAGCAACTGTGCACCAAAATCAAGTTCTATTCTCGTTTTAGATCTCAACAAATCCAGAGGTGTCTCTGTCCATCGATCCACTGTGAGAAGACAACACCTGAAGGATGCGTAGCTGTCAAGAAGTGAAGCAGTTACTGTGAAAAATGAAAAGATGAACATTTGCATCATGGATCATGGGAGACAAAAAGAATTTGCTGGTGGAGAAAAATATCTTTTTTTTCTCAATTTATTTGAAAAACCTGAAAACTGGAGGCAGTAATGACGGCCAAGAGCAGTCACACCAAATACTGGAAAAACTGCTGATGTATCTAGATGTTGTAGCTTCTGTGTAATTTCTGTTAAATAGGTTTTCCTTTTCTCCTTCAGTAACTTGTACTTAATGGCTTTTGCCTGCAAAGTAAATCAATGAACGAGCATCTCTGACTTTTGCACAGTTTTGTAGAAGGAAGAACATTCCCCACTTCTTTTTGATTCACTTCTTCAAACATAACTTCACACTTAATGGTGATAAATTCAGAACTAGTGGTTCTAAAAGGTGAGCAAAGAAACTCAATGCCCTTCCGCAGGAACAAATGAATATGAACTTACTGCTCAGGACTAATGTTTCACATTAATCAGATTCATTCCTTCATTTAAAGGAGGTTTACAGCCTAAGCGACTGTCTGAAACTGATCCAATATATAGACACACATTTCTTAATCACTAAAATGGCCCCGGCAGCGGGGTAGAGCTGAGAAACCACGAAGCCACAGGGCTGTAACTCACATTTTTCAGCATTAATAACTGTAAGAAAAGGATTCCATTTAAATCTTAATTGCGTTTTAAGCTTGAGACGTTTCCCTCTTTCCTCAATATGAAAAAATCCCAATTACAGTAACTGTCCTAAAGGCCGTCTCTCTGGCGCTTTGTTTGATCTCTACAACAATATGAGACTGCTAATATTATTTAACTGCTAATATTAACTTTCTTTTAACCTAAATTATTCATTGTTGGTTTAAGAGGTGCTTTTCAAAAAGAAGAAGTGCTCTTGATTTGCCGCATCTGAAAGTTTCAAGTAGATAAGTCTAGTGTTTATGTCTTGATCTACTAAGCGTTCCAATAGTGGCATGAGGAACCCTGGAGAAGCAACTGCCTCCCACTCACAGGTGGCTCTTAATTACACTAAGCACCTGCTGCTGCCTTCTCAGTTTAACTGCATCCACTTGAGAAATTGATACAAGTAGGGCGGCACGATGTACCAGTGGCTGATTTACTACTCACTAACAAATTAGAACATTAGCCCATGTACCCCATAAACTCACTTTTACTGCAAGATTTAAAGATGTCCAATGTGACAACCATTTCAAATGAATTATGGCCATTTGGGCAAATCTGATATTAAAATCTGTGAGGCGTCAATTAAAAAATCTAATTAATTAATACTAAATTTAAAAAAAAAAGTCCAAACAAGCCTCCCAACCCACTCTGCCTAGCACCCTCATCGGTGGGCATTCTAACGCTCTAGCATGGTGTTTTCCAGAGACAGCATGCTGCTTATGATAAGCAACAGAAAAACATCTCTAGCTTCATGCTTAGGTTTTAAAGGCCACACTCAAAACAGAAGACAGATACTGACTGACACTGAAGCTGTAGATATAACATGGTTTAAGCTTCTTTATTAAAATGGCTCAACACTGCAGACATCTAAACTGTTTTGTTCAATGTGCACCACTTCTGCTTTTTGTAAAAAATGTAAACTTATGGTGCCTTTACAACAAAGAATCTGAATTATTTATAAGAATTATTTTAACCATTACTTAACCTATTAAAATTATGCATATGAGGACAGAGAGCCTTCAACTGAATACATAAATAAGACGTTTTTTAGATATTTTATGACCATTAATCTTCAGAACGTATGTTTAAGACTTTATAAGACTTAAAAGATTCACAGGAACCTTGTGGTACATCAGAATGTGATGTCAACAGACTGGCGGATGCACATTTCTATATCAAACATTTTTCCTGAAAGTGCTCAAATAATTAATTTTGTATCTTTCTGGCTCCAAAATCTTCTGGCGATTTGACACAGAATTGCTTTGTGCTTTGACTGTGACTTCCCTGAAGGGGAAAGATGGCCAAAGTCCAAGCAGCTAACAAATAACCATTCCAAGCACACATACAAACACAGCCATCATAAGAGCTGGGGCCTATTTCTGCACTGGAAATTGCTTATTGACTTGAGTCCACCTGGACCAGCAAAGAGCCTTTCCAGTTCCCCTTATTTTGAAACAATGGCCTATCTCTGATAGGAGATAATGGAGTTGTTGCTACCTCCTGAACACGACGCCTCCACTGACTTCCCTTCCTCTTGCTTTATCTGTGTCCTTCTAGAAGTCTCCAAACGACCTCTGACCTGGGCGATGAGACGAGAGAATTCGCTGCTGTGCTGTTTCCCTATGAAATCAAGAAACAGATGGGAAATGAAAACCAGATTTGAGTGATATGAATATATTTAAAGCAATATAATTACATTAAATATTAAAAAACACTCAAATAATCGTAACTGATTGAGGACCTATACAGAAAACATACCAGCAATTTAGAAAAATGCTTTAACTGATGCAGCACTTAAGATGAGGAAATTAAAAACACTTGCATAAAACACATGTTTAAAGTCAAAGCAATACGATCAGTTCAAAGAAATCACATCAACATTACCAGAAGCAGATGGAGTAACCTACAACAAAATTCAAAACCCAGGCATTGTTTGTAAATAAACAAACTTTTCTTCCCCCGTAAGTACGTCATATTCATCCTGTTTTGTTTGTGTTCACGCTCAAATACCAAGAGAACATCAGTTTACAAACAAAAACATTAAGCCATAATAAAACAGATGCATAAACAGCACATATTGAGTTTTGTGTAAAACGATCAGGCAGCCGGGAAAGTGGTTTAAAACCTTGTTTTTGGTGCTGTAAATGTGTTTTGCCTGTAAACATTAGAACAGTTACAAATATACATGAATACAGTACAACATGACAAGAACATTTCATTTTAAAGAAGTTATTAATATTGTAGTTTGAAGAATACACTAGATGGTAGAAGATGGTAGAATACAGTAGAAGGCAGCTGGGAAAGTGGTTTAAAACCTTGTTTTTTGGTGCTGTAAATGTGTTTTGCCAGTAATAACACACTAAACATTAGAACAGTTGCAAATATACATGAATACAGTACAACATAACAAGAACATTTCATTTTAAAGAAGTTATTAATATTGTAGTTTGAAGAATACACTAGATGGTAAGTGTAAATACCATGAGAACTGTCCTTCCCCAAGGGTGAAGACAAAATGGTGAACACACACACAAACACACACACACACACACAATATAAATATATATATATATATATATATATATATATATATATATATATATATATATATATATATATATATATATATATATATATATATATTATACACACACACACACACTTTACTGTTTATTTATTACTGTTAAATTATATTGACTGAAAACTGAAAATATGGAAGTGATTTTTTTCTGCAAAATATTTGCAAGCTCAATGAGAAAGAAACTAAATTCCATTTCAGGATGCAAACAGACCGCTTATCTCAAATTACAAACGAATAATCAAAGCTGCCAAAAGCAGATGAAATATTGCTCCAGAGGGTACATTCTGGAGAAGTACTTGCCAAAGTCTTAGAAAGAGATCACTTAAGATCTCAAACACGCCCTAGAGAAAAGATTCAGCAATAGAACACACAGCCTTCCAACAGAGCCCTAAACACTCACACAGCACAGAAATTCACTGTTAAGAGTCGAAAGTAACTACTACACTGTAGTAAAGCACCTAAAAACATGTAGAAACAACAAAAACATTTTTTCCTTCTTTATAAAAATTGTTGGTGAAACGCACTAATGTACACTTAGGTGCAGATTTAATGATGCTCTGTGTCCAGCATGATTTACTTAGGTTGATTTACTGACAAATATTTAACAAGATAAATAGGGTGGTCACTGATCCCTTGCACTTTATCCTAATTACACTCAGTTTTATATAAACAAGCATGCATGAAACAGTACAGACTAACGTAACATAGGACAGTAATGTAATGTAATTATTACATTTAGCACATATTAGCTGTAGTTAATGAACATATATGGCCTAACCGGGGCTGGCTTAAAGATCATATGTCAGTTTAAACAATCATTCAAATCAGTAGCTCTCTTTTTTTGGTCACTGGACTAAGTTCATAGACTAATTGTTGGTTATCATCTTTAGGCTATCTCTTAAAGATACCCTGAACAGAGGTGACACAACACTAAAGGCTACCTTAGCACTGTGTCATGTGACAGAGTATCCTAGCTGCCACAGGGCTGTAAACTACATTTAGAGTCTAATCTGTTTATCCCTATATCAACTACGGTGCCACTACTCGTTTAAATTAAGTGAAGTGAGGACACCATCAACACCATCAATCTTGCGCCAGGGCTACAGAAACAGGCTGTACCTTCCTGAGCAAAAAATGGTCTTCATATTGAATAAAGAATGTTCCTATTCAAATTCTTGGTGTTCATCAGAAGTTAGATCAACTTTTCAACCGAAAGCATTGGCCGAACTTTTGTGTATTGGACACTTAATCTATTAATCACTAACATCCTACTGTGGTGTGAAAGTCGTAGGCCATGCACGTAGTTGATGCCCTGCACGTAGCAAAGAGGCTATGCTCACAAGTTCAAGATCAGTTCCCAAACAACCAGGCTATGCTCAGTGAAATTAAACAAGAGTTCAAATGAGTTCTTATTATCTCACATCATCCTTTGGCCATTAATTATGTTGCAGTGGTTACCTATACACTGCATGAGCAAATGCAAAAGTGAGAATAATTTATTATTTTATAATTATAATTTTATAATATAATATTTTAATCTAAATTTTAACTAGAAGGAGGATAAACTTTATTCTCCTACCTGAGCCAAACGGTGTCTTCACATGCTGGTCATATGTTAATCACAAAGTTATTAATAGGCATGAGCAGATAATCTCCTAGATTGGCAAATCTTTACACAATCTTAGCATAATTGACACGCATATATATATATATATAACTGATATGCATGAGTAATTTAATCGGATGAATCAAAAGCTGGCATCAGAATAGAGACAAAGAAAACAGCACTGAGAACATAAACTATTAAGTCATGCAAATACGTATGTATGTGGATGGCACTTTTTATATTTATACTTTTTCTACTGAATAACTTGAAAGCGTATAAAAGATTCTCCAGGTTTGCCTGGTTATCATGACCAGCCACTCCCAATAAATCCTCAAAATGAATGTCTGGTGTGCCTCGATTGTGTGCACAAACTGCCTAGCTGAAAACAATACGACAGAATGTCACCACAGCTTTCTTTTTTTCTCTGCAGGAAGGTAATACAGGGAAATGTCATGTGTCAGGTCAATCAAAAGTGCTCTAATACACAGGATCGTCTGACTGGCCCAACAGAGAGGCGCAGGGTAGCGCCCAAATGTCACTTCACATACAAGCCCACTGATGAAATGTCACATTCTGCTTCTGCTGTACGACACTTCACATCTCTTCAACGCATTTAGGTAAACGGCTCTGCTCTAGAGTGAAGACTGCTTCACGATGACCAAAAATGGGATTCAAGAACTGGAAGATAATAACGAATGAGCAAAACCTGTCTTCCTAAACACAGCCAAAGTAAGAAGAGATGTTAATAGCATTACAGGCTATAAAAGCCAGGAGACCTATTGAATAAATGTCTTACACTAGAGTCTGACATCACACAATCCATACTTAATGGATTCACTTGCTTTGCTTTTATCAGAAAACTAATAAAAAGTCTAAAAACGGCTGACAGTTTGATAATGAACTCTCCTCTGAAAGAAGCTTTCTGGAAATTATCAGTATGTATTCCATGTCAGCGCAACGTCTCAGGCTTGAGAGTTCCAGAGCAACTGTACTGAAAATATTCAGCGTCAGCCAGTTTAGTAGGAGCAAAAAATAAATAAATAAATAAATAAATAAATAAAGGTATTATATGTATTATTTTAACTGAGTCTACTTCAGGCTACTGCTTGCTCGCTTCTCTTGTAGGCCTGCACAATATATTGTTTGTTAATCACTACTGCTATACTGTCCCTGGCAATACCAATTCTACAGAAGGCTGCATTAGAAAAATGAGCCCTGCAGTGATAAGAATCCAGATCAATCAAAAATGTTCCACGTAAGTTGTTTTGGTGAGGGTTCAACAAAGAATTCATTTCACCAATGTAGTGCAGGCCTCTTAGCCATGTTTTAGCCATTTAGTCACTTACTCAGTGACTCAGAGACTCTGACTCTACTCTGATTCGCTGGTTTACAGAACGGCAGGACTCAAAATAAACATAAACAAAGGCAGGAAAATAAAATGAACCTCTCTGTGAATAAGTTCATCATACTATCTCGTAGAGATGGACCGATCAGCGTTTTTGAGGCCAATTTCGATCGGCCGATAGCCGATACCGATAGAGGGCGGGGTTTACGCAGGGCTACACGTAGTTATTTTAGCGCAAGCAAGTCATGACACAGGGTTGAAACTGCTTTATTACCATTTTTAACGAGCTCATGTGAAACAGCATAATATTTTTAACAAAATTAGCAGTAAATAAACAAAGCAAATTAAACAAATATCCCCAAAACTGCAATCATTACATTTAGACGATTGATTTAAAACCAAAAAAAGCAAATTAAATAAATGCAGTCATTAAACGCAGACTCTGGTTATTTTAAACGACAATATGCAATCATTAAATGTAGATCTTGAATTGTTGCTGCTGTACTGTTCGTACCTGTCAGATCTGGTCTGCACGGTGTTCTGCGCGTGCTAGCTCTGCTGTTTGCTGATACTCACAGCTGCGTGCAGTGCCGTATCAGATTAGTAGTGGTAAATGTCTTGGTTCCTCAATGAGACAGACGGACCTGTTTAATTTCAGCACATTGTTTTCTGCAAAGCCGCTGCTGTAGTCAGTCTGTGGAAAATGTAAGGGTATGTATTTCCACCTAGCGGTTCAGATAGGAATTGCAGGAAGGGAGTTCTCCACTTCCTGGATGAAACGCTAGCTGGAAATACAGAAATTAGGCTCATTTAACGCCATCGATCTGTTCTAAATTGGAAAAATATCGACCGATCGCATATTTTGATTAAAAATCGGCCGCTACCGATACATAGCCGATCAATCCTTCCATCTCTACTATCTAGTTAGCTATGCTGCTTACAGGTTGTGGTTGAGGTTGTGATGCTAATAAAGGTGGAACTGTGCCTCTCCAGTTTCTTCAGCATCAAGTGTCAAACCTGCCTGACACTGTCCAAGGAAACTGTACAGAGTAAAATGTGGAAGCTGAATTTTATTTGGCTAATAGTTTGTTCCACCTTAAGTGTTCTGTTCCATCACAGTTACATTCTGGCCTCTGTACAAGCTGTAGCATTTAAGGTGGAACGGAAGATTCAATTAAGAAGGTGGAGAACAGGAAGCCAACTTGTTTAAAGATGAACATCAAACATGCCTGCTGACAGTTCCTTGGGAAAAAGTGCATCCCCTGCCACGACAGCGAAACAGCTTTTAGTGTTTGGCATCAATGACACTGAGTGTTCTTGTACCTTTGATATTCTGTAATCATAACATGGTGCGATATGATCACAAAACATGATAGTGTGTCTGTGTTGCGCACGCCATTCTCTCATTCACAAAACAGGAAAACAAAAATCTCATTCATGTATGTGTGGTCTTAAAAGAAGTGTACGGATGACATGATAACGCACAAGCGAGACAACAACACGTTCGGGCTTATGTATACTGACAGTCTTTCAAACATATAAACAACACTGAACAGTCCCCGCTGGCAGCTGTTGTGTGTAATCCAAAGAGTTCTGAGCACAAATAGAGGCTGTTCCTATGTAACACATGTCTCAAACACAAAACACGCATGCAGGAAAACAAAAGCAGTTTTCTTCGTTTCTATTCTATTCTTCTTCCAGCCATGCCAAGAAGACCGACCCCGCCGCTCTAACGGGTCAGGAAAGGTAGAATTTTCTGTGCCGCATGCATGTTTTGGCAAAGAATTCAATTTCAAACAGACCTAAAGGTGATTAAACCCATATCCATCCCGGCGCTGAAGACACTCAAGCTTTCACTTGAGGAATAATGAAATCAATGGAAAAAATTAAGGTTTGTAAATATCCTTGACAGATGTCTAGTTCATGTTCCATGTTGGACTGGATCTAATATCTTACTGGGCTCATAGCCGTCCTCAAATCTGTTTATGTAACGAATAGCTTGGTTTACTTCAGCTCTAAGCATGCACAACGAAAGCGCTAAGGAGACAACAGGTAGACACGACAGCTCATTATTTGGTTTGACCACTAAAGAACTACCGAGTTTTTGTATCTTTTTCATTCACTATCTCCCCATGCCATTTCCCCATTCATCAGCAGCTCGAGCAGGCCAGTGACTCATCAAGGCTTTCTTTGATTAATCAAGAGGTTATCTCAGCATGGCAGCTATTTATAGAGACCCCTGTGCACCACGCATCAATATTTCAACATCCTCTTTCTAGCGTAAATGTCTGACGGAGCTATTTTCATACTGACTTTCATCCTCCTCCAGCCAGGTCGATTATATATGGCAAATATCAACCTAGTCCCCCCCCCCCGCTCCGCTCCTCTCTCTGACAAGCAGTGCCAGAGAGAGGAGCGGAAGAGAACTCGACTGAGAGCTGCGGTCTAAACGGACAGAGCTGGGCTTACTGACTGTCTCTTCCTAAAACACTCACATGCACAAAATACAATCTTCTTCAATACACAGTCCGAGCGCACAACACTGTTAGCATGAGGTCCTTCAGTTTAAAAGTGAGTGACTATTGATTATACAGACCCATCCCTGACACTTCCACAACAACAAATCATTGCTGTACAAAGAAAAACATTTTTTTTTTTTTTTTGATATTTAGACACAGCAGCTGTCCGAAACATTGCGTAGGCATTTCATGATGAACGGACCAATAGAAATGCTCCAGAACTGCTTGGAATAAAACCTCTTTATACACGTTGAAAGTGAAGCATGTTTTGCCATCCCCTGTAAAGCTGCTATGTTAGATGTTTTTCTTTGGATAGCAACGAAATACAAGTACTCCTCTGACGCCTTGACTTACTAGATAAAAAAAACAAACTTTTAATGAAAAATTTGAATAAAACCACATATTAAATAACATAAAACCAAGCAATCCAACATCATCTGAAAACTACTTCACCTGTCTTTTTATAGATGATACTGCAAACACACACTGCATTCATGAGCTCTTGTGGTGTAGATATGCTACAAGCTCGCAAGCCAATGTATTTTTACATATTTTTAAATACAAACAGCAAGGTGTTGTGCAAGATTAGAATAGTGTCTATATAATTTAACCAATCAAGAGGACATCTCAGCTGGACTGAAGATGTAGCAAATATTAAACTCAGTGGGGAGTGTACTTGACTTTAGCCTTTTTTAAAAGACCCCATTAAAACTCTGCTTGAACAGTAATAAAGACAAACACTGTGTGTAAAAATGAGTTACTGTGAATTATTATCTTTTACTAATCTCATTTCTCGGCCGTAGACTGGCATCGGTGGAGCTTTTTCCTCTGGTCTGGCACAAGCTGCTGCAAGGGAATAATACCCAGTCAGTTTAGCCTAGTTGTTCTACTGCAGTTAGTCACATGTCCTTTGAAGCAAGTTCCAAAGCTCATTTGCATTTGTTTTCAGTTCCATTCACTCCAGCTTAACTTCAAAAATAAAGTATGACGAATAGAAGTTTTTCCTTTTACACATCACTGTCGGGTCAACTGTCAATCATCAGAGATATCCTACTACAAAAAGACAGAAAGCATGCAAAAGGCCAAATGCCTTACCGAACCGGTTTCTGGAGCTCTGCTACCTGACCTAAGCCTGATGCGGAAAGAAAAATATTCTTTTCTAATTAGGGAATATATGAAAATATGCACCTTTCTAAATTTGAGAAACTGTCAGATTCAGTCTAAGCTTCTTTTATCATAAACACTGGAGGCTCTGAGTCAAAATTCTTAGAATCTGTTAAATCTGGACATGTCAAGGCTCAGTGTTGGGTCCAGGTTAGGTTTGTGCTTCACACGTAATGCAAGTGCAGACCACTTTTTTCCATTTACATTCAAAGGCTCCTCATATATCTAATCAAATCTAATCTAAACGTATTAGTTCACTCACATTCCACTTCTCCCCAATATACGGAACAAACACAGCATTAACTAATTTTCTCTCTATATATAAATTAACAAATAATATTACTACTGTACATATTACATAACCAATACATTTGTCAACAAATTGTATGCTAAGATTTTTATTTTCTTAGATCATTTCAGCCAAGTTTTCAACACACTGTGGTTCAGAAGTTGTCGGTCATCATCAGCCTAAACGGAAAATGCTGATAATGCACGTAAAAGCACGGACTATGTTTTTTTGAAAATAACTAATATTAGCCTTTATTATTGACCACTCCTATCGAACACTAGACATGGGTAAAGTACATCTGCACAGACAAGCTTCTTTTGTGAATTCGATGCGTAGCTGCTCAGCAAAATTTACTCTGTTTTTTTCCTTTTTTGAATAAGTGCTGTGTACAGGCTTGTTTAGAAAGATCAGAACACTGAATGAGACAGGATTGATCGCAGGGGCTCATCGCAGCTCTCATCGTATTGATTTATCTCCTTAAAGAATCTGACACGGTCTTACACACGCACATCCTGGCAACACTGCAACTTATTTCAAAGCTTTTCGTTTGGGGGACTTTCTGGGGAAAAAAGCTTAACGGAACCGCTGAAGAAAAAAAACGTCTGCGCTTTTTCAGTGAAACCACCAAATGATGGAAAATTCGCGAAGGCAAGTTCTCCCTGTCCAGTCTGTGTTCCCTTCATCCCTGCTACTTAAAAGCAATGCACCTTCACTGTTCAAGTCCAAATTGCATATGAAAACATGTCAGACTGTAAATTAGAGGACAAGCAGCCTAACGAAGGAAGAAAGCACATGATTTTGGTGAACGCAAGAACAAATTAGAGGTAACAAACTAGAAAATTAACAATGACACGTTTGCCTATTTAGACTGGCCAACTCAAAATGAACACCTAGCCTACTTCTTTCTAATCATGGAGCTACTGCGGTTTACTGTGATTAGTAAGGTTTCAATAAACAAGACTTCCCGTTCAATGTCTAAGACACCAAGGTAAAATAAACCAGCGGAGACGTTTACTGTTTTGGCATTCGTGCTGAATTTAGAGAAAATCAGGGTAAATCTGGCACCATCGGTAGTTACTCATGTTGAAGTGCGTCAGTGTAAAAACAGTCCCCACTCTCAATCTTTATTTGGTCCCTCAAGCCACGTTAGCTTCAGGGCAATATGCCAACTGTACATGGTAGACTGAAAATCATTCAGACTAATGAACACTCAGATATAAAGCAGTAGAGCTCTTCTTACGGTCACACATGATTAGTATGTGTAGCACATTTAAGGTGTCTTAGTAAAACGTGTCTGGAAAATCTACTACACCAAATTACAGAAATGTCATTTACTGATTAGATGGGAGATGACTAATAAATAAATAAATAAATATTCTTGTAAATAAATAGTTTCGTGCCGTAATATTAAAGAACACAATTCATTGGCATGAAAATTTGTGCTAAAATCTTGATTCTGCTATGTCCAGGTCTAGGGTCAGGCCATAACTCAGGACTCTCCACTGCTCTCCGTTTTCACTTCACTTGTAACGTTACTGAAAGCTTTGTAAGATTTTATAAAACCTCTATGAAAAGTAGGGGATGAGCTAACTTGCTTCTCCTGTTTTCAGGGATAGCTTCTCTGTATTGTTGTTTCTTTTTGTTTTAGGGTTTAGTTGCTGTAAACTTTATTTGTTCTGTTTATTATTTTGGTGTTTGCCCCTCCCTGAAGACACATCTGCAGTTTACAGGTTTTGAACAGTGTGCAGTGTTTGATCTGGCAGTGGTCCGGGGAGACAAGCCACTCTCCCTTTTCTGATATGACCTGACCATGTACCGGATTTGGTGTCAGAAGTGGGATGAGGAAAGTGCACTGATGATACTGTGCGACTGTATGTGAATGTAAAGTGATTTAGAAATGCTGCAGCCATGATAAACTGTCCTTTTAATCCGCTTCCCTGCTCGTTTTCCTACTGCACTTCACTTTGTTTCTCCTGCTGCTAATGCTCTCCGTTGAAATATTGAAAGACTTCCACAGCATCCACCAAGGTTGAAGCGGGACTTGTTTCCAGACAGGGAATCGAATGATACAGACCAGCCCACCCCAAACTTTCCCCTAATTTCAAAATCTGCTAATGATCCACAATGGCATTACATCACGCCACAGCCTATTTCTAACCGCAGTGCTGTAAACACCTTACATATTCCAACACTGGATTCATATAAACACAAAGAATCAGCGCCTTCAGTATACAGCATGTGTCTGCTCACCACAAACACCACTTCTGCCCAGAGAAGGTCAAATCAGACAGCTAAGACAAGGAAAAACAACACAGCAAACCTAGAAACTTCAATCAGCACAGGCAAAAGAATACGGCGAAGACACGCATGAAACATGTTTATAGTCCATGACTTACCTGTAAAAACTCGATGCACTTAGGTGCTTGCTTTAACATTTGCATAAAATGTTGAAATAACATTCTGTGCAACCAATGTGCAGAAAACAGATGATATTTTAAAATTTGTTTTCAGTTTTGGGCAGATAGAAAACTACATACTTGAAAGATATGCCCTGAATTTGTTGGGCTCTCTTAAAGCTGATGTTAGCTCTACCTTAAATACTGCAGTAGCTATACATGTCCATACTGGTATCTGAACATTACTGCTTATCATTTAATGTGGAACAGAAAATGAGAATAAGAAGCTTTCAGTTATATGAATCTGTTTTTCAACTTTGCTTCCTTCGTGTCAATTTAATCTTATTATTTGTTTCTGTTACATGATACTGAATCCAGAGAGTTAACGAAGGAGCACTTGATAGACCAACAGACAGATGTGCTAGTTAGCCACAAACCAGCCGCGCTCCTTGTTTTTCTTTTCCTCAGATTTTGTGGTACTGCTGTGTTCCACACTTTTAGTCCTTATTTCAGATGCAAAGCGTGGGGACGGGGTGAGAAGCAGGCTGAGCAGTGACTGACACATACATTAGCCACTCACAGAGAGCTTAGAAAATGCTGTACTCTGAGATCAAGTTCCTGTGAACTTAATCAAGCAGGTAACATATTAATTATTTGGGATATTATGTCTCCCTTGCTGAAGTGCAGCTGTAGGCAACTGCTTAATTTGTCTATATGGATGCGCTGGCCCTGCTTGTACGTAGAATTAATATCTTGTCTAAATGTTTTAGGCTTACACATGTGAGTTAATTCATTAGCTCACAGTAAGCAGCTGTCTGCCCACCGGAATTTTCCCGACTCTCCTGATTACTCCTGATCCGCCGCTTTTACTCCAATGTAATGTCATCTAATTTGAAAGTACACCACTATCACACAACGATATGTATTAAATGTAAATAAACGACCACCGAAACTGACATATCTAGACAAAAGTAAAATCACTGGGCAGCACCTGTAACAGAGGAAATAAACCCCAGCACGCCATGCAAAAATTTTATTTCTTTAGAAGAAGGTTTAAGCGTTTTTATTAATGTGCCAACTTACGGTAGTTTGAGTGCAACTGTTCAATTTCCTCAGGCGTCTGTTTCTTTGTGATGGCTATTGCCTGCAACAAATAAACGAAATAACAGATTTCAAACAGCTTGTTAAAGAAAGTGGCCAAGTTTTTGGGATGACAGTAGATTAAATAATAATTTAAGATGTTACTAATTGACAATTTTCTTTAAACAAGCAGGTTACAACACAGACTAGACTGGTACACACAGGCTTATTTTTACTCTCTAGTTGATTCCTCGTCTTCTCATTGTTTTCCACCTCTCTAGCGATGTCCTCACCTGTCAGCGAGAGAATAGAGTATTCAATTTAAGGCATTTGACCCTAAAAACAATAACTTTTTGTTTTCTATATATTTCTCCAAACCCTAAAGCTTAATTCTGTTTTTTTCTTTAGTATTTCTGAAATGCAAAATCAGTTTCTTTGAAATGTAAGCATTACACCAACGGATAACATTTACAGGATGTTCAAATATCAAACAATATGCAAAAATGTCATGAAACCAAAACCACCTATATAATATGTACCTCAAAAAACATTCTTCTAAGTTACTTCATGCTACTTTCAAACACTAAAACAAGGTTAGCTAGTCATCACTGATGTAAGTCAGTACAACAGTCTGTTCAGGTTTGACTACAAATACTTAGAAGTCACAAAACCATAAAAAGAGACTGCTGTTATTATTTTAGATGTTCTTGAAGTTTACATTTAGGTCTGTTTATCCTCTTGTCAAGAAGACAGAGACTTTTAATAAATTTGCCATTAGGCTACAACGCAATTTAAATACAAATAATATTTGTGGCATGTGCAAACTATGCCTACAACTATTACGTCAGCAGATACCACAGCCTGCAGATATCTTCTCCTATTTGAATTTTAGGCATTTACAGCCACCCTTCCCGGCAGAAGGCTTTCGGTTCTATAACATCCTTGGACTGTTTTGCACGCACAGCATGTTTAGGATCTACCCACAGACTTGCAGTTAGGAGTCAGAGGGCAATACAAAAGCTAGCTCATGGTGGATGTTGATGTACTTTTTGAATTACTGCAGTCCTGCAGTAAAAGTCAGCATCTTTTCAGCTTCCGTTTCTTCACTGACTGTCACATTTGCTTCCAGAATTTGCTGATGTTTAGTGGAAAACATTTCTCCATCTACCCACGCAGACTCGGCTGTACCACTGGCTGCCCAGCAATGCGCAGCAGAGACACTCCTATGCTCAACAGTAGGTGAAGAGTTCTGTTTATCAAATGCTGCTCTTTTTTGGATTGTGCACAAGGGGTCTTTAGCAGTCCACCTCTGGAAGGTCTCAAGGTTGTTTTGCATAGCTTACTTCACAGGTTGATTTTTGTGTAGAGGTTGCAGGTAAAGTCGCTCTCTTATGAATCTTCCATGTAGATCAAGTTTGTGCACGCAGCTCTGCACAGTGGTGCACCACCACTGACCCCTCCTGCAGTCCCTATTGCTCTCATATATGAGTGTTGTTCTGCAATGCTGGTCTTTATTTCAGCAGGTCTGTCTGAGTTTCCTTGGTCTTGCAGACCTTATCCTGACTTTCACAGTTCTCCATAACTGCTAGCTCTTAGTGACATTTCAAACAGCGGAAACTGTGAGTTGAAGGTGCTTTGATATCTTTCTACTGCCTTTCCCTCCTTTTGCAAACTTTTGCATACAACTGTACTTTATCTCTAGGACAAAATACGGTGACCCATTTTAGCCTAACAGAATGTTTATCCCTGCATGGGAGTCTGCTGCCAAGCTCATCACATCCAACTCCATTTACGCCAGAGCACCTCGATAGATGATACAATCCAGCATTTTCAGTGTTGTCACTTTGTAACTGACCTTCTTTCTTCTGTTTGCACAGGATAACTGAATCCTTTCTTTGCTTGTTTTTGATAACAGGACTCCAAAGATGTGTGCCAAGTTTCTAACAGCCTGACCTTTACTGAGGAAATTCTTTGGAATATGCAATGGCATTTCACAGATGACCATAATATCTACATTTCTGCTAAGAGCTGGACTTTTGGTGTTGTTTGAATAAAATAATTCTATCATTAGACATACATTGATTGTCTTTTTTACAGTGAACAATATTTATTTACAATTACTAATCTGAACTTAAGCATCAACTTAGGTCAAATATATATATATATATATATATATATATATATATATATATATATATATATATATATACATACATACATACATACATACATACACACACACACACACACAGCAGTGGTGGGTCCAAAAGTGAAGAAATGAAGCACCAGCTGTTTGTTTAACATATGATGATCATGTAGGCAGCTATTTCAACGTCAGGGCATATTTCAAGTGAATGAAATGCCTGGGACTAGTTTAGCAGTGTTGTTTTTGGCAGACTTTTAGAAATTGCAGAAGAAAGAACACATAACAGCAAGACATTTTACACAGGCTGAATTCACAATATATAATAAAATATAAGAAGTGTCTTCTGCAAAACCTCAGGGGTCAGGCTGACAGTAAGTCAAAACAAACTTTTCAGGGGCACAACAAGGCTGACGGTATTTCTCTAAAAAAAAGAGTCACTGCCCTGCCTCTGAGAATAATTCCACATATTGTTACTGCCAAAAAAAATGTCAATTTTTGTCGATTTTCATTTTTCTATATCTTTTCAACGAGACAGCTGTTCTTTATGTCCTCTGAAAGTTTAATGACAAATGGCTCAGTAGAAATGCTCCAAAATCACTTGGAAAATGTTCTGGTTTCATTGACTTACATTAACAAGTCTACTGTAAAAGCTGTCATTTTGAGCTTGTTAGAGAAGCGCAAGATTAACCCTACAGGTTGCCATTTCAACTACTCATTAATAACTTTCATGAAGAACAGAAAGTTTTCTCAAAGGCTTCCAATCTCAATCTTAGGTCTTATATGGAATCGGACAGCCGTACTTGATCTGGGGTTGAGGGCATCACACTGTGCATTATAGATATGGGTGAACTCCTGGTGTCTTCTGATGAGCTGATCTCTGGAGCCCTGGGTGGACAGGTGGCACTCTCGGAGTCTTCTCTTGAGCTCAGCCATAGTCAGCAGCGTGTACACCACCTTAGCCATTGGCTTACGCTTTCCAGAGCTGCAATTTCAGAACAAAACAAGTGCCAGGATTTATACAAATAATACAACTAATAAATGATCTGTAATACAATAATACAACTATTAATTGACCTGGTCATTGATCAGCAGTTAACTCTTGTCATTATTTAAGTTGTGCTACTGTTTCTTTGGCTTAAACTTTATCACTGACTAAATTTTGCTCAAACACTAATTGTGGGTGTTAACGGGACATAATGCAACTTTTGAAAACCAAAGCAACTTATAATTAGCTACATGTTTATTCGCTGATCCCGTGTGCCTTAAACTGAACCTAGTTTGAGGTTAACAATGGTCTTGTAGAGTCGCAAGGCAGAAAAGAACTAATTGACATCATACGTTTAGGTTATCGTGTGGATTACAGATGAGTATTTTTTAGCAAATTCACTGAAACATTAGGCATAAAAAACATGTACTATGTTCTCATTGGTTATTCATACCAGAGAGGAAAGAAATGTAGAGAAAACTGCAACTAACAGTAATAAATTGCACTTGTCGCATTTGTTTTAAAGAGAACTTTAAAGAGAATTTTCTGTAAGTGTATTTGTATTAATCAACAAAAGTTAACTTAGAATGCATTTATTGCATTTTAAAAAGATGAACAGTTTCCGATTCTCACTGCTGACGTCGACCAAAAGCATTTATAGATTTATTTATAGTCCCATAAGCACACTTCCAACACAGCCCTCCAAATAACTGATGCTGCAGGCAGGCAGCTTTGAACAAATTTACAGCATTGCAGTAGCTAAAAATAACACTGCAAGCTTTTCATCACCTGAATTTGCCACTTTAAGGGCCCACAGTGTGAAAAACCAGCTTTCTCTTTTTTAAAATGAGGGTCATTTAAGTTTCAAAACACACTGTCCTACAGTCCACATATGAAACTGTGCAGTTTGTTTTAAAGGCACTTTTTCTTTGATGTTACAAAACAACATATTTACATACATTAGCCAGGACTGCTTTCTGAATAAAGCACAATATAAAGCCAGCCAATCTGTGGAGAGCTAATTTACATGTTGCTGCTGCAATTGACCTTTAGTTATTAATCTAAAGTTACCTTCACACCACAGTTTGCTCACAATTTATTTCATTCACATGTGTACAATGGTTCTACATCATTTAATATCCTTTTAATTCTACATCAACATAATTTCTTTGTAGCTACTTAACCGACTTTATATTAATTAAACACATTTCTTTTGTGCGGGATCGATCTACATATTTTAATCATGTACAATCAGAAACATATATTTTCCTAAATTTGTTAATACATAACACAGTATTGCTACTCAACTGAGCTCAACTCAACTAAACGGATACTCCAAACCAATATTTGGTGATTTATTTATTACACTCACTGACAGTGAAACATTTAGGCAAAAACTGGATTACTGTGCTCAAATATCTGCATTTTAATTAAAAAAGCATTTATTTCACTGTAATGTACTCTGAATGGATGCAGTCTCAACTGGTCCATTTGAAATAAAAGCACAATAAACATAAATAAATAAACAAATACATAAGCATCTGTGCATCTCTATAAATAACAGCCTTATATTATGTTATATCATGCATTGCTGCCATTGCTGTATTAGAGCTGCTAAATGCAATTGTGTGGTCATATTTCGTGCCCTATGGAAATACATATGGTGAAAAAACTACACAACTGGCACTAACAGTTTTCTACTGGAGGCGAAGGGAGAGATGTAATACTTCAAAGCTCCATTAATTCACTCATCAGTTCCCACTTACCCTCTCTGCCCAAAAACACCCAGGACTAAAAAGGTGAACTCATGCATCATGTTTTTAATTTGCCATCACTCTCTGTGGCTATGCGCAAGTGTGGAGGGGTGGGATGCGCTTAAGGCCAGCAGAATGCTGAAGCACACGCTCATTCATCAGTCTTTTCTCAAGGTCCCCCGTGCAAACCGAATCAGCCTGTCTGCCAATCAAAGTCTGCACAAAACGGCTGCCCTTCAAACATGCTCCCGGGGGATTTCGGCTGAGAGGGAGAATAGTTGGGTTTAATAGAACCGCAAACACAGTCAAGCTAGGAGTCATGATAAGCATTTAAACGGAGGGCACATTTTGGAGTTGAGGAATGAAGCAAAGAGATAACTAAATGGTTCAAGTCTGGCTAAGGTTTGGAACACAATGCTCAGACTGCTCAGACGAAGGAAAAAAAAAAAGGCAGTCCAGGGAGATAAAAAGGCGGCATCTACAGATGTAGCACAGCGGTGTTTAGTGACAACACAAAGACACTGGACTGCAGGATCAAATGCATTTTCATTACAAGACATGAATCAAAAAGAAAACACTCATCTTCGAAGAACTGTTATTTATGTGGTTTCCTCCATCGTTATAAGCACTCTCTGTTTATCATCTGGCCAATTATGCATGATTGCTTCTGTCAGCGTGTACTACTCTCAGATATACTTCAGCCTCCTCAAAAGCCTCCTACATGAATGCATATAACTGCTTTGTCTCACACTCTGATAAATTATGCACAGCCTCACGGAAAAACCCAAGTGAGCCTTTGTGTGCAAAGTGGATATCTTCTACTAGGTAGCTTTCTGCACTGTTCTTTTTTCCACAGCAGCGGGCAACAGTGTGTAGGTTAGCTTAGCAACAAACACGTTATCACATTATCAGAACATAGAAGAACAACAGGAAAGCTGGGCCAGGATGTTATATGGTGTAAACAGAACCATCCAATCAAATCACTTCAAGATAATCTTGGGAACTCACTTGGGCACTACACATGCAGAACTGGGAGAGCCTAGCTGGTCAGACCTATGGAGAAGATAATAATTCGTAAGACACAACACAGCTTCTCTACTGAAAGGCCAAAAATTACGTAGCTTGCAATCCATTCACAGAACATTAAACCTATACTACATGGCCAAAAGTATGTGGACATTTTTCCTTGAAATGGAGTTATACGATTTTTTTCCCCCGCAAGATTTTGAGGTGTGTCTGTGGGAATTTGCCCCTATTCAGTCAAAAGAGCATTTGAGAGGTCAGGTGCTGGGATTGGACGAGAGGACTGGGCTCGCCTCGCAATCAACATTCCAATTCATCCCAAAGTGTTCATAAACAGTGGGGTGAACGCTCTGCGCAGACCACGGAAGTTCCTACACAATGAAAATGTCAAACCATGTTTTTATGGAGCTCACTTTGTGCACAGGGCCACAGTCATGCATATAATTGTCTAAAACATCTTTATATGCTGCAGCACTGACATTACCCTTCATTGGAACTAAGGGGCCTAACCCAAACCCTGAAACATAGCCCCAGTACCAGAACGCCTCCTTCGCCACACTTGGCTGCTGGCACTACGCCGATTTCAAACAGCAGCTTTCTCTTGGCACCCGGTTTCTTCCATCAGACAGTGAAGCGTGATTCATCTTCGGCTTGTGTGCAGCTGCTCAGCCATTAAAAAACCCACAAATCTCCTGATGCACAGTTCTTGTGCCGATGTTGCTTTAAGAGGGAGTTTGAAAGTGATGTAGTGAGTGATGCAACATGCTACATGCTTCAGCAGCCCTGCTTTGTGAGAACAGTGAACTCATTAATTAGGAGGAGTGTCCACATACTTTTGGCCACATCTTTTAGTATTATAAACTAAAGATTCTGTGGGACAAACAATTTCTTTTCCTGGAAAATAAACACACCTTGTTGGGAAACTTCTGCAACATTCTTGACTCATCTTAAAGTTCGGCTACAAACCCCAGGTTTGTAAATAATTCACAAGCTATGATGGGCAGGCTACCCACTGCCCCTTTTCACAGTTCAGTAGCAGTTTTTTCAAACGGCAAAAACGCTGGCATATATTTTAAGAATTGTAGATTCCAGACTCAATTAAAGATCAGGTCAAGAATATTTTGCCTATGCAGATAGGACATGATACTGTATCAGCGTTTTCACAGCACTGATTTGTGGGACGTGCTGTTTATAAGGGAAAAACCTGCCTTGTAATAAAAAATGGTTCTAAGCCAAAGAAAAGTACAACCTGCACTTTAAGTGTTCAATTTTTAACATTGCTCAATTTGTGATGTGTACATTACATTAGGGCTGCATATTCAGCCAAAATGCATGAGAAAAGAAGCAAACCACTGCAATACAGACATTTCCATTATGCATGTAATACTCCACCGAGTTCTCACTGCTGCTACAGCAATTGCTAACAGCATTAGCCTTTAAGTAAGTGTGGGCCTATAAACAGATCTCCAAACCTTCTGAGGCCTTCCTTCTTCTCCCCTCTGGACAAACAAGTATCCAGGTGTTTGTTAATGTGCTGCTGAGACACGCCAACTCCACACACTGGACACTCCACTGCAATACAAAAGAGAAGGCAGCAGATGAATTTCTTGATTCCATGCAAAGTTGCTTCACTGTGGCACGTCAGTTCACGGCACACTATCTCCGTCAAATCAGGAGTCAAGATAATGAGGACATTAATTAAATTCAGAAAGGGCACTTTCCTATATCACTAGCAACAGTGACGCATTAATATTTAAACAAACAGTTCAATCTGTAAGTAAGCAAAGCCAGGCTTAAATCAAACCACACCTAAAAATAAATTAATAAAAACATGCTGCAATCACCTGTAGACACACATGAAAAAGAGTAGGTAAGTCTAGTTTAGATGAACTGCAGGGCCCAGAACCCTACGCCCCTTCGTAGCAGGCATATCATGCTGCTTATAACAGCTGGCTGTAAATGCTTATTAGCATTAAAGAAACAGTCATTCTTGGAAGTGATCTATCTATATAACCAGTGATCTAGTATCAGGTGATAACAGACGCAACAGCAGCCACTCTTTATGGCAGGAAGTCAGTCCACTTTGCCTGCTGCGACTGCAGAAGCTACAGCAAACAAACTGTATTGTTGATTTTGCAGCAATTCCCCAAATGTCACCACCTACATTACATGATGCCCCTTTAAACAAACACTTTTTGCAGCACTGGTGAGTCAGTGAGTCAGTGAGTCAGTGAAGGACACTGAAGGTTCTTGGAAAAAAACAAGTTTTGTAATTTAAATCATGCACATCAAACGCAAAAGGTCAAAGCAATGTTGCTGTCTGCTTTCCAAACCAACAGAATTTTTCTGACTCTGACTGTGAATTTTGCACAACTGCTGCACAAGTGACAAGACTCTTCCGCCACAGTTCAGAAAAATAGGCCCGCCAACTTACAGAAGAGGCAACATCTTTCGAAAAATAAATAAAGTAAACTTAAACAATAACAACCTTGCTGAATCTCAAAGAGTGAGATCAGGTGCAGGTACATTTCAAATTCAGCACAACACATAAATTTAAGTTCTTTTAGAAACAGTTATCCACTTCTCTCAACTTCAAGGGCATGGCAATTAGAGACGGGCGCAGCTGCTCGCATTAAAAGGAGGTAGAGCGACTTGTGTAACGAGTGGAAAGAAATTGTGGAGGGTTCTAAATGACGTCAGCACCTCGGAAGTCTTCACATCACTGAAACATTTATGCAGCCTTTCTCTTTACCTTGCATGAACAAATAGTTTTTTCAAAAGTACTAAAGCAAATCACAGAGCATCACGACAGCGCAAAGTGTACGTATTTAAACTAAGGCATGTACAGCACTATGCAAAAGTCAGAGAACAAGCTTGCGCTCATTTTATTCGTGGTCAACATAGCGTTAAGTATATAGTTGTTCATTTTCAGCATCAGGAAACAAGCAGAAAACATCTTCAGCAAAAAAGGACACAGACGCCTCAGCAACTAAAAATAATTATACAACGTCCACCCTACATTTCAGCGTCCACTCTTTTCAGGACATGTGCTTTCAGCTTTGCAAAGAAATCTGCTGGGATATTTTCCACACCTCCAAATTTCAGTCATCAAAAAAACCTGGATTCAGTTTCTGCCTTTTGTGACCCAAGTAATGCAAACTACACATTTAGACTGATGAGTCCATAAAACCTTCAGTTTCAGTGATTTTATGCAATTATCTTCATTTTTGTCCATTTCCTTTTTTCAGCAACAGCTTTTTGCCAGCTACACATCCTCTCAGCTGTGGGCTTTTCGGACCTAAAAACAAAATTGCAGCTTGATTTTCTCCCAGAGATAAAAACTTTCAGTGCTGTTTATCTGATGATTTTGGTGGGGTGGTTTACCAGATATATATATATATATAATATATATATATATTATATATATATATAAAGCTTCCAAGTAGGGTAGGAGAGTTTAATTGTTTATTTTTTTACTGATTTTCTTTTGACATGAAATTTTTTTGTATTATCTTATATCAAAGGTCCTCACAAGTATCCCTTTCAGCCATTCTACTCTTTGAAAGGGAACAGAGTATCAGTGTTAAGTTATATGTGAAGTGTTCGGAGGACATAGCTATAACTCACTGGTTTGACTTAATATATATCAGTGTTAGAGGCTTTTTTCTGACTGTCACTGAAAAACAGTGAGAAAGACTGGAAACGAATAACTTGTAATTAATGTCTGTTTTACTAGAATTTAAATGTTTTCTGAGTTTTGCACAGCACTGTACTTCAGGCTGTAGTTCTCCACAAAAGAGACTCATGTAACATTTGGAACGTTTCATGAAGTCTACATGGAGGCGTACGTCACCTTTGACCACAGGTTTAGCAAGCTGCGATGTGGAGGGAAACGCAGACACATCCATTTTCTCCTCCTTCACACTTGCGCACTGAGCCTCCGTCCTTTCCTGCTTGAGGTCTCCGAGGACTTGCACGCACACCTCCATGGGCTCCTCTTTCACCGGGCCAGGAACCACGGGGTTTGCCTGCGTCCGTGATGAGGAGGTGGTGGGGGCTCGTTTGTGGAAAAAGTGCGTCAGAGTGGTGCCCTCTTTCCTGGGGCACTTCTGTCGTGCTGCTTTGCCTTTCAAAGCCACAGAGGGGGTCTTGGGGGAAATCGGAGGAGAGTCAAAAGTCGCCTGTGACAACTGTTGCCTGGGGAGACAGAAGAGAGAAACAGAGCAAGAAATTAAATTATCCACAAAAAATCCTAACACCTAGCAAGACACACGTGTGCACACACACACACAAATGTTCCATAGAAAACACACATTTACGTACACAGCAAAAAAATAAAATCAGACTCTGTTTATAATACTGTAGACACAGCACAAACGCAGGGAGGAGGTGGAGAGGAGGTGCGTATGTGACACTAGAACAAGTAAGTGACAATTTGCCAACTAAGTGCCACACGGAGTAATACGAGAGCCTTGGCATGAACTGCACACATCCAATTATCCTGCACTTTTCCTGCTGTGTACGTGCATGGGATGGTTAGAGGGGGGGAGGAGAGTGAGGGAGAGAGAGAGAAAGAGAGCAGAAAGAAAGCACCAGTTGGCTGCAACCTTGTAAATGTGGAAAGCAAACAAACAGAGCGAATAGTCGCAGGACCATTATGGTGCTATAAAGTGGAGTCAATGAGGTGTGTAATGCCCCGCTTTCCATACTCAGACTTTTTATTTGTCTTTTGTCTGCACGTCTGCTCCTAAGAGCACCCTCATTACATGATCTCTTCTCTTGACAGTTATAGACACATTACACACCAAAAATATGGTTCTAAAAAAAGACACTTCGTACAGGAGTCTGCGTCGCCATATGTGACATAACGGACCCATCTTAAAACATTATGCAATGCCCATCTCTCCGGATGGTAAGGTCTGGCTGGGAGAAAGGCGGTAGAGCATGTGGAGGTAAGGGTACGTTCAAGCTTTCTCTTAAGACTTCTGAAAAACACAATAAAACCAGGATTTTGTGGACAGCATGAAGATGCAATTCAAGCAATGCCTGTCTTGACTTATGCAGAGTCATGTCTGGAGAAGAAAAAGCCCCAAGCTTCCAAGGAGGGTAGGAAACTGGAAAGCCGGGGCAGGCATAGGATTAAGACTTCTAAATTGTGTAACAGTATCCATCCAATACTGTGATTCATTTCCTGGTCCTCTCATGTACAAACGAATAAAATCGCAACCACAGCATGTAAAACTAAGCACAGCAAATAATCAAGACAACGTCGTAGTTAAAATCAGATGATAAACTCTGCTTGAAGACTGAGCATAGAAAACAAACTTCCACAACTGAACACAAACAAATCAAATGGAAAGCTGTGCAAAAGTTAATTGTGAATTTAGCGCAATTACAGAACATTGCAGTAAACAATCTACCGTTAATCCTTAGACATCTATAGCTTGCCTGATTCCACCATACATGGTTTACACAGTACAACTATACAATGAATTGCTCACATGACATACACATACACTGTGTATCAATACATTCAAGGGTTTTTTTTAAATGTTTAAAGTTAAAAGGAGAAAAATAGAACTTATAGAGGCTGGTAGATTTAAAAAACCTATGAATTTACACAAAATAAAATATGATATCTTTCCAAAACAGCTGCACGTCAACATTCAAGATGTGGCATCAGTGCAAGAATACACATTTACACTGCACAAAGAAACTGAGCAAGTTTTTGGCACTCCTTGTAAATGCGAGCAAATCAGGCTGTAAAAAATCATTTTTATTGCGCATGCATTTGATCTTCAAAAAATAGTCAAAATATAAACACAAATCAAACTCATCAAATCAAATCTCAGTACAGACGGGTCGCTAAAATTGTCACTTTGTAGAAGTTGTTTGTATGCATGTTGAAATATAACAAAGAATTTATACATATTGGGGGACCAACTATAACCAAAATACATCACAATCCACAGCAAACCTAACTAAAATTAAACCTCATGATTTATTTTAGTCATTGTTTTTCAAACAAAGCTTAGATGTGCTTGTGTTAATATTTTGACTAAAAGATCAAAAGCATGAGCAATAAACATTAGAAAATTTATCTCAAATCACAATTGCAGGCACCCCTTCATTTAACACTGTACTGTGCTTCATTTAATACTTAACATTCAAGAGTTTTATTGTCATATGTACAGCAGAACAGACAGTTACACTGTACAAAGAAATTCTTACTTTGCTGTTCCTCCATTCACCAATAAATAATAATAAAACACAATACTTAAACAATAACGCTTAATGAGACTGGAGAACACATGGCAATCTGAGAACATCCCTCCATACACAATATCTGCAGATACTTCTGATTTCGAGCTCCACACTTGTTGGCTCTTTCTACAGTTTTTTTTCTCCGGCATGTCAAATTACTGTTTTGGTCCACGGTCACGTTGGAAGATCCAAACACAGCCCAGTTTAAGCTTCCTGGTTGAGGCAGTTTTTGGTTTTATTTCTGCTGATACCATGTGTTGGATTAAACTGTACAGGGCTTTTTGGAGGAAAAACTCTCAGAGGGGGATGAGGTACTTTACTGCATGGCTTTCTTTGTGTCTACACCAAATCCATCTCAGCTCTACTTTGGTCTCATCTGACCACAGAACATGGTCCCACTAAAGGTTTCAGAAGCTGTAGGCGTCTGAGTTTGTTGGTTCCTGACTGCAAAGGCTTTTTTCTACCAACCCTCCCAAACAACTTGTGGTCATGTGGGTTTTATTGTAGTTTGGGAGATGTTCTAACCTCAAGAGGTCTGCAATTCCTCAGTTATAAACCTGGGAGATTATTTGCCACTTAAACCCTCCTCCTCACGTGTGTGGGGTAAATGTTCAAAGAGGGCCTTTTCTTGGCTGATTCTTAACATCTTCAGCTGCTTTAAGCTTCTTAATTATTGCCCTGGCAGTGGGAATTTGGCATGCGTGTCACTTCATATTTATACCCCACTTGAACAGGAAATAATGCCTGACAATTTTAAGTTCACCTAATTACCTTTAAAACATGACATATAAATTGGGAAATACTTCTGTTAGATTTAACTCCTTAGGGGTGTCAGGGGTAACAATGGCAGCACACATAGATTTAAGAAAAGGTTTAATGGTAAGGGATTTTTAATACTTTTACTGCAAACAGGGATTGGATTTTTGTTAACACCACAAATTAACGGTTAAAATTTTTTACAGCCTGTTTCGTTCATGTTTGCGGAGGTCTCTGTATGAATATATACAAATATTAAGAAAGTGACAATAAAATATTAAATATACCACGATTAAAACAGGACTTCGATGATAAATGCACTGAAAACCTACAGACCCAAACAGTTTATACTGTCCTAAAAACATACAAACGTTTTTTTAAAGGTGCACATACACAGATTGACTTAAGACTAAAGAAATATATATATATATATATATATAAATTAGAATTTGTATTTTATTTTTATTTTTATGATTGCCCTTTAATGGACTGTTGACCTGTCCAAAGTGTTTCCTGCCTTCTGCCCAGGAAGTGCTGGGATATACACCAGCACCTGCACAACACCCCACCCCCGGTCCGCAACCCAGGAGGATAAGTGGCTTGGATGACTTTAATTCATTAATTAATTAATACTATTAAATGCTTCATAAACACCAATAAGGGGAAAACATTATGACATCTCACAAATAAAGCAAAAGAACACATGCTTCATGAGGTGCGCACATCTTAGAGGAAAGCAATGACTGCTGACGGGCGCAGGTTCGCTCCTGGTTTCAGTTTTAACTTCTCCAGCATCACAGGAGCCTTCACGATGTTCCAGTGACTGACACTGGGCTTACCACCAAAAATGGGTTTAAGCCTACTGTAAAAATGGCACATTATTTGGCCACACTTACAGCTTTAGTTCACTCCCCTGGCTTTTAAACTTTGCTTTCAAACTTTTTTCCCTTGGCGCTGTAGCCTCGGTTACGCCGCGTTACTCAGTTCGAAAATCCGTTTGAACATGAAGAACATGAAGTGCTTTCATTTCATTTCAAGATTATAACAAATGTTGAGCTTAACTAACATAAATCACATGAAGTCTGATTTGACTGTTCAGTGTCGCATTGAGCAGATATAAAAGTGACCCAGATCAAAATAAAAAGCCAGATTCAATGTGTTTATGCTGTTACGTCTTAGTGTAAATACAGGCATGATAACTTCCGTAGACATTTTGTTCTATGAACATATGGTTTACCAGCTATAGTAGCCCAACTCACTTTTGCAGGTCATGTTACCCTATCTACTGCTACATTATTTATAATAGACACATGTAGGTAGGTATGTATTTATACAGCGCCTTGCAAAAGTATTCGGCCCCCTTCAACTTTTCAACCTTTTGCCACATTTCAGGCCTTAAACATAAAGATATGAAATTGTAATTTTTTGTAAAGAATCAACAACAAGTGGGACTCAATCGTGAAGTGGAACGAAATTTATTTGATATTTTAAACTTTTTTTTTAGAAATAAAAAACTAAGAAAATTGGGGCGTGCAAAATTATGATAAATAGAATCCACCTGTGTGTAATCAATACTCCGTATAAATGCACCTGCTCCGTGAAAGTCTCAGAGTTCTGTTTAAAGCACGGAGAGCATTATGAAGACCAAGGAACACACCAGGCAGGTCCGAGATACTGTTGTGGAGAAGTTTAAAGCCCGATTTGGATAAAAAAAAGATTTCCCAAGCTTTAAACATCTCAAGGAGCACTGTGCAAGTGATCATATTGAAATGGAAGGAGTATCAGACCACTGCAAATCTACCAAGACCCAGCTGACCCTCTAAACTTTCAGCTCAAACAAGGGGAAGACTGATCAGAGGTGCAGCCAAGTGGCCCATGATCACTCTGGATGAACTGCAGAGATCTACAGCTGAGGTGGGAGAATCTGTCCATAGGACAACAATCAGTCGTACACTGCACAAATCTGGCCTTTATGGCAGAGTGGCAAGAAGAAAGCCATTTCTCAAAGATATCCATAAAAAGTCTTGTTTAAAGTTTGCCATAAGCCACCTGGGAGACACACCAAACATACGGAAGAAGGTGCTCTGGTCAGACGAAACCAAAATCGAACTTTGGCCACAATGCAAAACGTTATGTTTGCCGTAATAGCAACACAGCTCGTCACCCTGAACACCCCATCACCACTGTCAAACATGGTGGTGGCAGCATCATGGTTTGGGCCTGCAAAAGACCTGAGTCTGCAAAAGACCTGAGACTGGGACAGAGATTTATCTTCCAACAAGACAATGATCCAAAACATAAAGCAAAATCTACAATGGAATGGTTCACAAATAAACGTACCCTGGTGTTCGAATGGCCAAGTCAAAGTCCAAACCTGAATCCAATTGAGAATCTGTGGAAAGAGCTGAAAACTGCTGTTCACAAACACTCGCCATCCAACCTCACTGAGCTCCAGCTGGTTTGCAAGGAAGAACAGGCAAAAATTTCAGTCTCTCGATGTGCAATACCGATAGAGACATACCCCGAGCGACTTGCAGCTGTAATTGCAGCAAAAGGTGGCGCTACAAAGTATTAACACAAGGGGGCATAATAATTTTGCACGCCCCACTTTCCAGTTTTTTTCTTTCTAAAACAAAAAAAACACACATTTCGTTCAACTTCACAATTGTGTCCCACTTGTTATTGATTCTTCACAAAAAAATTACAATTTCACATTGTTCACTTTATGTTTGAAGTCTGAAATGTGGCAAAAGGTTGAAAAGTTCAAGGGGGCCGAATACTTTTGCAAGGCACTCTGTATATATGTATGTATATATATATATATATATATATATATATATATATATATATATATATATATATACACACTTTTACTTATATATGTTTTATATATTTATGTTTATGTATTTTTTGGAACTGGGTTTTATTCATAAGGTTGTGCACACAGTTGCATGTATATAAGCATATACAATTAACTGATCAAACTAAGAAATTTATGTATGTACTTATATGTACATTTTACAAGAACTCTCATCATTTGTACTACTAAAAGAGGGAGCAGCAAGTGTGTACGTGTGTGTGTGCATGTCTTTTGTACTATTATTTAGAAATGTCATATTCCCAGTGTTGCTGAGTGACGGAGATGACGGAGGGATTTTTATAACACTAGAGTGACTTCTTTCTGTAAACAGCAGTTTCAAACAATGATTCAGTTTGTCTGCCTTTTAAGGAGAGACCTACAGTGGAAACTCTCTCAGTACAGATGGGTGGCTGCAGTTGGTAAGTCGTTTGTATGCATGAAATAGAATTAAGTAAGAAATTATTTATACCCATTGGGGGACAAACTATAACCACAAAATACATCACAACCCACAGCAACCCTGACTAAGGTCTTAACAAATAACGCTGCACATATATTCTTGGCCTGGATCAATCTCTCAGTAAAACTTAGTGTAGTCCCAGGAGTACAAATAGTACATGACAATTCCAACAAGGGCTACTAAAATCAATAAAATATAATTCAAACCATCAGAGGCAAAAAAACAGAAGGCAAAGATGGAACTATGTTTCTCCTCGGTCAAAGTCAAAGTCCCAGTCTGACTGAGAACAATAGCTTCAGACTCAAATGCTGAGTAGAGTCGTGTATGAGCATAAATATTAAAGGCTCCTTCACTTCAGTCAGTCAGAGCACTAAAATCTCTCCACTTACAAGGGGCTGTCAGGATGTATTTGAAAGAACCCTTTTCCATTTCTCACTCTGGGTCTATTACTTCTTTCCATTTGTAGCCAACTTTATAGCCCAGAATAACACTGCACATCAGTGGAACCAGCAGAGTATCCTGTATCACTGAGTGCCACGCTATTAGAGCAGTGTTTGTAGGATGGCAGCAGTGTGCCAGTTTCATGGTACACTGTGGCATGTAAATTGATGGTTATCATACTGCGTACGTGGGCTTATTACTAGTATCAAAAAAGCCACCTAACAGAGAACCTCAACATTAAAAGCTGTACTGACTGTAAGATGAGCGTAGTTATATTGTGCAGAGGGAGAGAAAATGTTGGTGCTGTATCACTGAATCATTTGAATCTTAAAACCTTTGGGAGCCCTAGACTATCAGAAGGTCTAAAAAGGTCAGAGAAGGTCAGGAGCTTTGTGTAAAATACAGGCAAATAATATTGCATTTATACTGCATAGAGACAGACGTCATCAGTCCCTTGCTAAAATCAAAGTCAGTTGCCTGTTTGCAAACAGGTCCAGTCCAATAAGTTTATCCTTTTTTTTTTCACATCACGTGTTTTTTTGGTTTTTATTCATGGTTGTGTGTAATACTCTCTCTTTACCTTCATCATCTAGCGTGTAGAATATGTGCAGCTTGAACATTTAAGCCACCTCAACCAACTACAACCTTAAAATCCTGAAGTACCGTATAACATATTGTGAAACCACAATATTTTGAGATTAGTACAGTTACCACACTGTACTAATCTCATATCGCAGCAGCCATATGTGCACGATATATGACTCCCCCTTCAAATGACTACCTCAATACTAACAGAACTAAAGAAAAAATGTAAGTTAAAAATGTAAATGTAAGTTATTTCAAACATCCACAGTTGTCACAGACTGGAAAATGAAAATTCCAATGAGCATACAATGACATACTCACATTCAAAAAATAAGAAACTCCTTTACATGTTTGAAATGTGTTTTCTTGACCATGATGAAACTAATATGATTATAATAAGCACCCACTATTACCTGAAACAGCATCATCTGCTGACCTTCTCTGTAGTTCTGCACTGTACATTTGAAGATAATTCATAAATTATTCTATTGGTCAACTGATATATCGGGCCGATATTTGTCATTTTTTAATATATCGACATCGACCGATATCCGTGTCAGCTCCACCTTGTTATTGGTGCGGTGGAACGTGCTGCCGATTGTGAAGGACACCAAGCCAAAATGGATGTTGTACTCACTAGCTCCGGGGCTAAAGCTAACTGCGTAATACACACATTAACACGTTACTGTTACACAGCGAGTCTCACCAGAGCAGCCAGAGTTTCCCAGATATTACTCAGCTTTAAGCATTCGAGCCAAACGTAACTAAAGAAAGAGTAAAGAGAGTAGAACGGAGCCACTGTGTTAAATCACTACAACATATCAGTACCTTTCTCGTCGCTTTCACTGTTTGTTTCTCTCTCTCTCATCGCTCGCGCTGTTTGTTTCGCTCTCTCTTGTGCACTGTGTTTCTCTCTCTCTCGCACTGTTTGTTTCTCTGTCTCTCTTTGTCAGCGTGCCCAATCCTCCTTAAAGAACCGCAAAACAACGCAATAAAAAATATTTAGGTTGTCTTCTATTTTTGATTTTATCTAGAAACTTCTAGATATTGGACGACAAAAATCAACCAAAAAAAACAGCAGCTAAATGAAATAAACTGATGTTTTTTATTAACTGAATCAAACCACAAACCAACCATTAACACCAACTGGGGAATATATGCTGTAGATTTTACAGTGGTGTAAAGCATGTGGACACTGAACTCTAGAGTAGTGGAAAAGTGCACTCTGGAGTGACGAATGATGCATCTCCGTCTGGCAATCTGGAGGTGAACAGTACTTGTGTACATGACTGTGTCAAATGTAAAGTTTGGTGGAGGGGGCATTATAGTGTGGGGTTGTTTTACAGGAATTCGGCTCATGCCCTTAGTTGCAGTGAAAGGAACTCTTAATGCTTTAGCAGACCAGGAGATTTTGGACAATTCCATGCTGCCAACTTTGTGGGAACAGTTTGGGGACGGGCCCTTCCTGTTCCAACATGACTGTGCACCAGTTTGGTGTGGAAAAACATGACTGGTCTGCACAGAGTCCTGACCTCAACCCAATAGAATAATCTAATCTTCCAATCAGGTTGGAACATATTGGCCAAACAAAATCAATCCAAAACAGCAGTTAAATGAAAAACTGATGTGCCCAAGTTTTATTTTAACTGAATCAAACCACCAACCAACCATTAACACCAACTGGGGAATATATGCTGTAGATTGTACACATCAATATACTGCTCAACAGAAGGGACAATAACAACAAACATCTAGTGACTACGCAAAGGTTCCAGCCGAGCATAATTATTGCAAAATTCTCAATATAATCACAGAAATTGTCTTTGGCCGATAAAGCAGGCTCTGAAAGCGAAAGCTTTTCACGGCTGGTGGCAAAGTAAGGCCACAGCTATAACTGCATTCAGAGGTGCTTGGGGGCTCATTGATCACTCAGAAGCGCCAAGAGAAGGAAGAGAGAGAGCGAGATCAGATAGGTCACAGCTAGCGACAGATCAGAGGGGAAGTCAATACTTAGGCCAGCCGTCTAATTGCATTGCCACCGTCCTTGTGGCCCCTGCTGAACACAATCAGGTGAGCTCACTGAGGCATGCAAATCTGAATATGCAGCACACACATTCTGTTAATGCTGGTAAATGCATGTTATGTGCCACAGTATAAATGTCTCACAAATCCTGGAACCTTTACTGTTGAGTCATATGACATTTCTGAGCCCAGTAAACGCAGTTTGTAGAAAATCAGTTCTGAAAATTCTGTTCCCGCTGCAGGCTAAAAATGGAATTTTTTAGGGTGAAAAAAGGGAGGCTGGCATCTACTATTCACTTTGGATAACATATTTTAATTTTCCAGTTCAAATAAAACTATTTAAATCATCTAAAACTCTGTATGTGAAATGTCAGTAGCTACAAGAAATAGCAGATTACTATTTTCTTTAAATATCATATTTAATAGAAGTTTTCATTTCAAATATGAGAATAATTACTTTCTGAAGCAAAGATACAGGGTCAGAAAAGGAGCTGGGATGGTTATTAACTGGGACCTTTTTTCTGGGTTTACCCTTCCTTTAGTGTGTTTTATAGCTTTCTGTACAAGTAAACGTTCTACCTGTGGCCACAGGTGTATAGAACCAAGCGCTTAGGTATGCAGACTGCTTCTACAAACATTTGTAAAAGAATGGGTCGCTCTCAGGAGTTCAGTGAATTAGACGCCACCATGATTAGATGCAACCTGTGCAAGAAGTTCAGTCATGAAGTGTGCTTGCTACGAAATATTCCACAGTCGACTGTCAGTGCTATTATAGCAAAGTGAAAAGGACTGGGAAGGACAGTATTCCAGCCATAAAGTGGTAGCTACGTAAATGACAGAGCAGGGTCAGTGTATGCTGAGGCACATAGTGCGCAGAGGTCGCCAACTTTCTGCAGAGTCAATCACTATAGACCTCCAACTTCATGTGGCCTTCACATCAGCTCAAGAACATTGCATAGAGAGCTTCATGGAAAGAGTTTCCATGGCCAAGCAGCTGCATCCAAGCCTTACATCACCAAGCGCAATGCCAAGTGTTAGATGCCGTGGTGTAAAGCATGTTGACATTGGACTCTAGAGCAGTGGAAACGTGCACTCTGGAGTGACGAATGACGCTTCTCCGTCTGGCAATCCAGAGGAAAATGGTACTTGTCTGACTGCATTGTGCCAAGTGTAAAGTTTGGTAAAGAGGGGATTAAGGTGTGGGGTTGTTTTACAGGATTTGGCTCATGCCCTAAGTTCCAGTGAAAAGAACTCTTAATGCTTCAGCAGACCAGGAGATTTTGGACAATTCCATGCTGCCAACTTTGTGGGAACATTTTGGGGACGGGCCCTTCCTATTCCAGTTTGGTGTGGAAAAATTTGAGTGGCCTGCAAAGAGACCTGACCTCAACCCAATAGAATAATCTAATCTTCCCATCAGGTTGCAACATAGACATCGACAACACATAGATAGACATTGATAGACAATAAATATTGACACAGTTAAAGCCTATGACATGCGAGCAATATTATTTAGATTTACACTTTTAAGTTAATATGTTTTATCTAGATTTATAATACACATCACTGCAACACAATGCCGGAAAACCTTTTCATCCAGACATTCAGACCTTTCTCGTTATGACTCACTGTCAAGTGAACTAACAGCCCCAAATAAAAATGAACCAAGCAAAATCTATCAACCTAAACAATGTTGTTGTTTAGTACACACACAAGCAATATCCGATTAAAAGAGTATGACAGACTGTAAGAATAACCTTCCATCTCAGTGCTACACCAATGTGAGACAACAGGAAATTAAGCAACAGAGCAACACAGGCATATAAGCCCCTTCTACCTGCAGTCCGATGGCCATCTCTTATTCCACCATCCACTAAATTAGTCCCTCAGCCCCCCAGACTATACGGGGAAGACTGATGACCACCACTGATGACCACCCCTGATTCAAAAAGTAATGATATTGTGGAGTACAAGCTACTGATCTCTCCAATCACACACAACTAGTGCTTTACTAGCTTTTCGTAGAACTTCAGGTATTTTTACCTGGTAGACTTTTCTAGATTAGCACTTTGACATCTCATTTAGTCCTCCTATTACAGAAGTGAATCCACAAGTTTGCTATAGAGCTTTAACATTAGCCTGAATAAGACTTTGCAAAGCTCTATATAAAGCATGTCTTAAGGCTTTGATATAAGAGCACCACTCTTACAACAGATTTTTTAAAAAGCCACTGCAATAGATCCAGTTAATAAAAACACAAATCCCCATATTTCACACCAAGAAAACTACCAGGTGCATGACAGACAAGAAATATCAGTTCAAGTAAGCACACTTGTAAGCTACTAACAACTAAGTAATTAAAAGGTAGAGGCAAATATATGCAATAATAATTTGAAATGTAAACCATGATCCTATAAATTAATTTAATTCCAAACAGAATTTGGCCAATGGGCAATATAACCTAGGATAACCTTGCTTGTAAGTTAAAATAAGATTAAATAAGATAATCCTTTATTAGTTCCACTGTGGGGAAATTCAGTGTTACAGAGGCAAAGGGATAGCAAGGCACTCAGTACAAATATATATATATATATATAAACAGTACAGTGTATACAATATAATAATATGCAATAATAATAAAAGTCAAAAACTCTGAAGAATATTATTATCATTATTATACAATCTTTGGTTCAATTGGACTTGCTGATCTATATTTGTTTATACAGATAAGCCAGGGGACCAAAAACAAGATACATAATACATAAATATATGATGCATGTTGGATATTACATTTCATATAAGCCCCTTTTGTGCTAGATGTATGAAAGTTACTCCCACCTCCAGTACAACATTCACTTTCCTCTGACTGATTATAGTCCTGATAGGATCCCTAAAAAACAACAGGGTCAAACCCAACTTGTTAAAAGGTTTAGCTGTTGTATTACACAGGGTCGAACCTTAGCTTTTCTCTGTCTGGTTCTTCAAAGGAACATGATTCCACTACATTTAAGAATTTCTAGAAGAAACAATTACTATGACCATCAAATATGTCTTAAATGTCAGATTAACAGGATTTTCCAAATTAATTCACAAAAAAACATGCATTTTCCTTATAAGGCCACATTTCCTTTGACAATAGGGGATTTTTTTTTTGATGAATGAACAATGATGAGCTAAACAACTACTGTCTTTCAACTGGTGTGAACATGTAACACAATAACACTGCTCCCCCCATACTGATGACAAAACATTCAGTGCCAGCCAATATAGACCCCAAAGAACAACACATCTTAAAAACTACCAAGCATTAAAATGAGCTGTTTTTAATTGACGAGCTTTATTTAAAAGCATCTGTGACCCCGTTTAGAATGAACGCATACTGATAAGATTTCAATTAAATTAGTCAAAAGTGTTTCTGATTAGCTGGACTGAAATCAGACTGCTGTGCGGGACAGAATACGCAAATCTGCTTGCTTCAATACTGCAGTTGCATGGTAGTGTCCATCTATATTCCTAATAAGCATTTTGTTTCGCCTCCAACCACATGCCTTCACCATGACACAGATGCCATGCTCAGTGACATTCCGAGTTCAGGCTGTACTGGGACAGGTTTTGGTTGTTGAACCTATCTTGGAGAGAAAGATGGGTTTACACTGTTATAACATGTGACTCAAACGTGTTATCAGAACACCCACCTCCTGAAGTGCTTTGAGAGATTGGATTTGTATCTGTTTGTGCGTTTACATTTTTATGTGGTTTGGCATTATCCAGGTATAATGCTGGTACTCCAGAAACATGGCCAGATGTAAACAGGCTCTGTGAGTATGTTAAAATTCCATTCATCCGACCCGTTTCCCTCTTCTAATTCACAAGAAAAACACAGCTAACAACAAAACAGAATGAATCAAAGTTTTTCAGTTTTCACAAATTCATCACAGAATCAGACCGCATTCGTTCTTCTTCTGATATTGGCCCAATATTAGCACATGGTATTGAATCGGTGCCATCACCTACGTTCTACATTTGCAAACATATCAGTCAAAACCAGGAGACGTTACCTTGCAGTTTGGAAGCTCTGAACAATGTCATCTAAAATCCGGTTGTTCCTCAGATCTTGTTCTGTCATCGGCTGAAATAAGAACAGATACTTTAATGAAAACGTTGCAGCATTTATTCAGCAACATTATCACTACTTCACACATTACTCTGAAGAAACAGTATGACAGTGAATAACACCCAATATTATGACATAGTCGAGAACAGTCAACAAAAAAAAAAAAAATAGCACAAAAACCCTGATACGCACCGTGTTGCAAACAGGACATAATAATTTGTAGGAAAGAAACTTCCGTATACACAAGGAGCAAACTGCAAAGAAACCAAAAAAAAGAAAAACAATAATTAATCATGTGTTTCAGTATTCATACCTTTTATACAAGAAAGAAGCACTCTTTTTCACAGCAACACCAAAGCATACATGACAGCACTGACACTGAGCTGCTCTTGTATGTATTATTGTGCTTTCTTCATATACTATTTCCATCATGGCATACATGTTACTTACAGTTATGAGAACACTGTGTCATCATGGCTATGTTCAAGAAGTCAAAGCAAATGGGACATCGCAGCAGGGTGTCTATAGTCTGATAAAGAGATAAAAAAGAACGTTAGTGGCCACAGCTAGTTAGTGATCACAGCTGTGTGAAGGTATCTTGTGACAGGTAACTAACTGATAACATGTTAATACATTAGCTAACAAATGTTAACATTAGTTCACCCCAACGTCGTACCAAAACAGTAAAATGACATCATGCTATCAATAACGAAATAAAGAAAAGAACTCCTCTTGTCCTTCATGAAATAGGCAGTAAGAAGGTGACACAGTTCTAAATAAAGAATGTACACACGTAAAAACACAACAGCTAGATTAGCTTAGCTACCGTTAGCTTATGTACGATGGGTGATTTCACAACACTTTCATGAGCTGAACTTACTTTCAGGCATGACAAGTTCGGCGGCAAATCCGCCTCGTTTAAATTTGACATTATTACCCAAAATATGTGCTAACAAAGTGAATTTGGTTAGAGTTTTCAAAGGTAAACACTCGGGTCGCGCTGCTAACTGACGCTGAACCTGGACGTCAACAAAGAAATTCCCCGCGCACACTTTTACATCCTGCACTGACGTCACTTCCATTCACCGTGTGATTCGCCGGAGTGAGGATTAAGTTAGATTCAGTTTAGCGAACCGATTTGAGCTGAAACGATTCTTTGATTCCCAACTGCGGCTCAAAGTTCTCCGTGTTCAGTTAGACTGGAATCTGATGTCGATGCTTGAGCGTAAAGCTTTAGCAGAAAACGAAGGAAGCCATCAGACACAAAAATAAGATAGAGTGAGGTAGAATTTATGTTAGATTTTATGTTTTAAACGATCATTATTAATATATATATATATATATATATATATATATATATATATATATATATATACACACACACACAGGGGTTAGACAATGAAACTGAAACACCTGGTTTTAGGACTATAATAATTTATTAGTATGGTGTAGGGCCTCCTTTTGCGGCCAGTACAGTGTCAATTCGTCTGGGGAATGACATATACAAGTCCTGCACAGTGGTCAGAGGGATTTTAAGCCATTCTTCTTGAAGGATAGTGGCCAGGTCACTACATGATGCTGGTGGAGGAAAACGTTTCCTGACCCGCTCCTCCAAAACACCCCAAAGTGTCTCAATAATATTTAGGTGACTGTGCAGGGGGAGATGTTCAACTTTACCTTCATGTTCATCAAACCAATCTTTCATCAGTCTTGCTGTGTGTATTGGTGCATTGTCATCCTGATACACGGCACTGGCTTCCGAACACAATGTTTGAACCATTGGATGCACATGGTCCTCCAGAATGGTTCGGTAGTCCTTGGCAGTGACACGCTCATCTAGCACAAGTATTGGGCCAAGGGAATTCCATGATATAGCAGCCCAAACCATCACTGATCCACCCCCATGCTTCACTCTGCGCATGCAACAGTCTGGGTGGTTTGCTTCTTTGGGGCTTCTCCACACCAAGATTTGCGCTCCTTGCACCATTGAAACCAGCTATTGGCATTGGCATGAGTGACCAAAGGTTTGGCTATAGCAGCCCGGACGTGTATGTTTACCCTGTGGAGCTCCCGACGGACAGTTCTGGTGGAAACAGGAGAGCTGAGGTGCACATTTAATTCTGCAGTGATTTGGGCAGCCGTGGTTTTATGTTTTTGGATACAATCTGGGTTAGCACCCCAACATCCCGTTCTGCATTCTGCATTTGCAAAAGAGTTCGTGTAAACAGAGAGTTCAAAATCCTAAACTGCTATGTAATATTCTTTACACATTAATATTTACTCCCCCAAAACATGAACTGAACTATCAACAAAGAATAAATGAGAATAAAGTTGGCTTCCTATTTACCAGCTTCTTAACCATTCCACCTTAAATGCAACAGCTTGAAAGAACTAATGCCAGAGTGTAATTGCAGCATCATCTATGGTGGAAAAGAAAACTCATAAAACAAACTGGTGATTTAGGAAGCCAACTTCAGCTTCCACATCTTCAACAAAGTCCTGGACATCTTTAATTCACAGCTGTTCATTTACTTTGCGCATTTATCTTGAACGATATCGAGCAGCTTGACTCAGCGTTTGACACTGAAGAGACTAAAGAGAGAAGCAGTTCCACCTTTATTAGCATCACAACCCCTACAGTAACCTGTAAGTAGCAGCCATGCTGTGTAAGTTTATCACTGTTTGACAGTTAAGGCAGATCATCTTTAACTGAAAGTTTCATAGTGAGTAACAATTTTTGTTATTTACTTGGTGTCGATGTTGATATAGAGTTTTACTGGTGGCCTTATTCCAAAAAGCAATGACAGAAAGTTTGACCTTATCAGTTCTCTAAAAGAAAGTCTCTGTGGAAGAAACTGAAAAGTAATTAGATGTCTCACCTTTACCCCAAAACAGTGCAGGCAGTTCAAATGTCCAGAGAAAGTTTTAAAAAGATTTTAAGGTCAAGTCTGCCTTCAGGCCTGTACTTTAGTCTTTTTAAGACTGAGTAACAAACAGTGTTTGATACCTTGAATATATGTGTATGATAATAAATCTAATACCCCAATAGCCCTTCTAATGAGCCTGCAAAGCTCTAATGGATAGTTGGTCTGTACAAGACTTGCAGCAGTCATAGCATCCTCTTTGGACTGATTCAGAAAAGGATTTCTCAGCATTGCCTGGGTGTCTGTCCACAGAGACAAGCCTGCAGGCAAGCTTTGAATAAAATAAGAAATATATTCTATAAAGAAATATGGCATGATACTAGCTAACGTCTGCTTTGGGGGCTATATAATTGACTATAGTAATACAGTAATTAGTTTGTCTACCAGAAAAATATGTTTTGTATTTCATGATACTGTGGTTTTATGAAATCCTTGTGGGACCACCTTACATATTTGTTCTAATTATACATGAAAGCCTACCACTTTAATATCTACTGGCTGTAAGAGTTTTTGTTTTGTTAAGTCAGAAATTGGTTTAACTTCTGTTCATGTTTTCACTGAACATCTTGTAAAATCTTTGGAGTCTTTTAGCATGAGTGTTACAAATAATAGAATGGAATTCTGCAAAAAGTAAATTTTACTTGTGATTAAATTACTTACTTTTTTACTTTATCATGGATAATGGCTCCCACCCTCTTTATCACACAGTAATGAGACACAGGAGCACATTCAGTGCAAGACTCTTTATAACTCCTCTCGACACCTTTCACTTGTACAGTATTAACAATAGAACAATAATTTAATTATGTATGCAACAACGCAAATGTGCAATAACTTCTCACTTCTTAACTCCTACTGCTGTATACAGTATATCTGTACTTATTATTATAGCCACAGTCACTTTACATTTTATTCTTCTATTGTAATATATGACTTATATATGTGTACATACTACAAATTTCTTCTTTGTTGTAAATTATTATTAGAGTGTTTATTCTTCTATATATCAGGCTGCTACTGTAATAACTGCAATTTCCCCCTGGGAAAGTATTTCTGATTCTGATTTAGATGCTTCAAAATGAGTAAAATTAATTGCTTATATTTATTGTCTTTACACTTTTATTGTTCATTCAATAGTTTTTTTTAATTATTTCCTTGTGTTTGTTACTGCTGTGCAGCTTAATTATATATGTCATGGTCTATCTGCCTTCTCTTGTCTGTCTCTGTCTTTGTTTTCCCCTTTCCTAGCCATGTGTTCATGGTTTTGTTTTGGTCATGTGCGCCTCCTTGTCTCCGCCCTCGTATTACACCCCTCACCTGTTCCTAGTTTGTGTTTCCTCCCCGTCCCAGGTGTCCTATGCCCTCTGTGTGCTCCCTGTCGTGGTCTGGCATTGTGGGTGTTGTCGTGGGCATGTTGGTTGATGTTTGTCGATGTAATGTTAATGTGTTAATGTTGTTTCCGGATCAATATTAATATTTGCAATTAAACACTAAACTAAAACAGAAATTAGGAAATCTATATCCTTTGATGTGCAGAGTAACATTGCTTTTTATTACAGCTTAACAGAAAATCCGCATCCAAGCCCCAGCAAGCAAGAGGAAGAGACCTTGAGAAGAACCAAAATTTAAAAGAGGAATGCTATTAAATTACAGTACAGAGTTACATGGCCCATCATTTCTTCACCTTAAATAATCAATCTACACCGAAACTCTACCATGATAATCATTCGTTTTCACCTGCAACACCAACTTTTGCGCGGCTTCACTCCACCATCACCCACATATCACTATGAGGTGTGCAATTACGTGTGAACGCAGCACTGTTGTACCATTATATATACACAAAACTATTTTCCCAAGGTTGGCAGATCAGGCATTCAGGTCAAAGAAACACATAGGAAAATCTGATGATTACCATCTTTGTGTGCAAGATAAAAAAGAAATACAATTGTACCCTATACGAAGGACGTCGAGCAAAGCAAAGGACGCATCGTTTCAATAGAGAATACAGCAAGAATGTCGTAATCAGTACAGACATTAAATTGTTTTGAGGGACGAGAGGGTTAAGGAGTGACTTTGAATGGAAGAAATCAACTGAGGCATTGAAGAGAAATGATCCAGCAAACAATAGCGACTGATTTTGTATGTAACACGTGGATAAAAGTAAGGAAGGTGACTTGGAACGGTGATAATAGCTGATCAACAAATCTTACAAAGGAGCTGTCAACACGTTCTAGAAGATGTGGAGCTTTCAGACACACTCCGAATGAACAAAGTGGATTGAAGACAATTGTGGGTTTGCTGTTGGATTCTCAACAAGTCATCGCAAATCTTTACTGTTTGCAGTATTAGCAATCACACACCTCTGCCTTCTTGGCCCCCTTAAATGATGCTTTGGGTCTTGATTTGTTTATAACCTGGGGGATGAATGTGACACAGTTATTGCTATGAAGCTGGAGCTGTGCTGATATCGTAGTCCTGCAGCTGCTAATTATAAACGTGCAAATAAAAGTCTCTCATTATTCGGGATCCCTTTAAATTCTTCCTAATGATTGTCCTTTTCAGTCCGTAATCCATCATTGATATGGTTATTTGGGCAGCTTTAACAAAATGGCTTTGCTGTTCCAGAGCTTCCGAGAACTAAACAGCATCAGTAATTAAAACCCAGCTCAGTGAATGAGCCTCAGCCTCTTATTCCCTAATTCCCTCACCGTAAACAAGGCCGAAAGCACATGGCGCCTTCTTAAACGTCTGGGAAATTGATTTAAAAGTCCCTGCTTAATGAACAGTTGCCTGTGAATGAACAATGCTGTGCTAAACGCAGGTATATCTAGTATACAATTTTCTGTGGATCTACGTGTCTTTATAGCCTGAATAACCAATAAGACATTAGTTATGTTCATTTTTCTTCTCTGAGAGACTGCTGAACAGCTGTGCAGGGCCATGTCATTAGAATGAATGGAGGTGACTGCGGATCACTCTTTGTGTCTGTAATTAGTCAATGGAGCGTTTATTTCAATAACTCTCTTCCACTGAACAAAGCAAGATGCATTTTATTATGGACAGACTGATATCCCATTGCTTTATTCAAGCAAAGACAGACTGTCCCACACTCTATCTCTGTCCTTTAGCAGGAGTGCAGGAAATCTCTGAGGCTTTGTTGCTGTATCTCCTTCATGCAGCGACTCCGGTGGTGCCCAGGAATAAAGAAGTGTCCATAAAGCTGACGAAGAACATCATTAAGTCGATTTGCATATTTATCAGTCACATTCATAAATCCAGGGCTCCAATTCTGTAAAGCGCAGTTGTGTCGACTTGCGGTATCGCGTTATGAAAAATGTCTACAAATGAACAATGTCTTTGCTCTAGGTAAAGCATTTTTCTTTCCATTGCTAATGTAATGTAGACAATGTAGCAGCTTTTTTCAGCAGCAAAGTTCATGAGTTAGTAACAGAGTAAAAAATCTTACTTTCATATTATTCCCAGAAAGACAGACAGGCATATGTGAGCAATTAACAGAGACTGGACAGCTAAAACCACTCTAATCCAGTCTAGAGCTAGTTTAGACATGAGGAGATGGAAAACGAGAACTCTGCACACGGAAAATAAGGGCTGGTTTCCAAACCACCTTCCAGTCTATGTGAAATTAGCAAGATGACAAACGATGTATAGTGATGCGTGAAAATGGGCATGACCTAATCAACACAGACCATTAGGAGAGGACCTGCTGTCGTGTCTGGGAACTGCAAATGTAGCAGTCTACATCACAGGCTAGCAGCTCTCTGTTTATTTGTCTATCTGTCTGTCTGTCTGTCTACAGTCATCTGTAAAAGTTTGGGCACACCTCGTCAAATGTATATCTGTCTATATCTGTGTCTGTCTTAATATCAATCTATGTATTTCTGTCTATCTATCTATCTATCTATCTATCTATCTATCTATCTATCTATGTCTATGTCTGTGTCTGTCTTTATATATATCTATGTATTTTTATCTATCTATTAGGGGTGTAAGAAAATATCTAAAATATTGAATATCGGGATATTTTGTTTAGTGATACTGTATGGATTCTCAAAACACAGTATTGATACACAGATTCCTGGCAGACAGTGAATCATTGTGTGTTGTGTTTGAACCTCTGACCACTAGATGTCAGTGTTGTAATCCAATTTTAGCTCCACTCCATTATTAACAAGCAGCACAAGGGTGCAGTGCTATTGTAAGCATTGACAAACCTGTTCATATAGTGGTGTGTTTTAATAGTAAGATTTAAAAAAATCACAGTATATCACTTTGCTTGCAGTATCGCAGTATATCGCGATATATTGAATCGTGACCGCTGCATCACGATACGTATTGTATCGCCAGATTCTTGACAATACACAACCCTACTATCTATCTATCTATCTGTCTATCTATCTATCTATCTGTCTTAATACCTATCTATGTATTTCTATCTATCTATCTAATATGTGAAGCAGTGATGATGCAGGGTTTTACTGTAAGTGTAAAGGTATGTGAAGACATGTTTCAAGAAAAACACATTCAGAAGAAAGAATCTTAGAACTGATGATGGATACACATTAAAAAATAGTTTTTAATGAAAGCACATACCCCAGGCTCCCCATTTATTGTGCAAAGTGAAATTATTCTCCAGGATGTTTTTCTCGCATCATCATTACCTTCTACTTGTACATGCATTTACATCTGTTAGTCATACGACATGACACGCCATCCTTTTCTCAAATGAGTCATCCTTTTTTTCATTTACAAAACAATGAAGTCAGCGTATGCCTAGTAATATTACAAGTCTATTGCTTACATCAGTCATAATTAAGCAGATAAAAGTCATGTTAAATGGCTGCATTCGCACCTCTTTAGAGATGAGCAAGCTACAGACTCAGCGCTGTATGTGCAGAAATCTATTAAACAGGCATTCAGCTCCACACTGGAGAAAGATCCACTGCTATCATGGCAGACGTTGATAAATGAAGTGCTGTAATGTGTGTATAATACTCTTTCCCCAGACGCTCATAGTGTGTAACTCGTCCATACATTACCCATTAATCACACTCACTTTGACTACTGCAATGCAGAATATGCTGCCTCATTAGTTCAACAGAAAGCAAAGCAATTACAGTACACAGTTTACTGGGCGACATATTGGAAGCCCAACTCATTAGGCTAGCTACAGTTTTCTCCAGTACACTTCTGTAAACTGCGTACTCAGATGTGTCATCTTTGGGTGAGCAACAACACCAATGTTGTTGTTTTTTTAAATAGGCTATGGGAACAGCATCCCATTTTAAGGCGGCTTTGGAGCCATTACCTCACAAATACTGTCAAATTTAGATTCAGATTTTATTATGAGCATGAAATGGAGAGAAAAACTTGTGAGCTGATTTTGGGTTGTATTTCTGGTAGGCTACAATAGAATAGAGTGCACAATAGAGTGTCAGGCAGCAGTGCCTGTATGATGAACTAGGGTAGTTTTGCCTGGAGTAAAACAATCTGTAGGTATGATTAGCAGATGCAATCTTTTTTTTTTTAATTTAAAGACCTGCCTCATGCCCATGCATCTAATGCTGCCCATGGACAGCTAGCTCATTTGCAGTGAAAACTGAATGACGTTGCCTATTCCTTTATATAGTAACTGTTTTTTTATCTGGGTAGCTGAACACAGCAGCTGCCCCATACTGTCACCTGTCTCTGAGCTGGGGAATTATTTTATGGCACATGCTATTTGCACCCGGGTACCTGCAGCACTGTGTGCTATTTGCACCCGGGTACTTGCAACAGTGTGTGCTATTTGCACCCAGGTGTACATAGCAGTGTGTGCTATTTGTACCCGGGCATACATAGCAGTGTGTGCTATTTGTACCCGGACATACATAGCAGTGTGTGCTATTTGCACCCGGGTGTACATAGCAGTGTGTGCTATTTGTACCCGGGTGTACATAGCAGTGTGTGCTATTTGTACCCGGGCGTACATAGCAGTGTGTGCTATTTGTACCCGGGTGTACATAGCAGTGTGTGCTATTTGTACCCGGGTGTACATAGCAGTGTGTGCTATTTGTACCCAGGCGTACATAGCAGTGTGTGCTATTTGCAGCTGATTATGGTTTAAGCAGAGATTAGTATTATTCTTTGGTGTTTTGAGACAAAACACATTTTACTTACAAATTATTTTAAAAGAGGTGAAGATACTTCTGTTTAGGGTGGACCTCAAAGTTTGTTTTTTATTAGTTTTAGTTTTTTTCACTTGTGAGTCTCTTCTTTGTTTTACTTTACCATGCTGTTTACCATTTACCATGCTGTTTACCATTTAAATTCTAAGAGCATTGTAAAAAAAAACTCACAAGTGTAAAACAAATGTTAATGGCAATGGCAGTAATCACATGCTAAATACTAAATTATAATATACACTGCCAGTGATAAATGATAACACAAAATGTAACACAAGTTAATATAAAGTCTGTAGCACCCTCATATGTACTGGCACTGTTCTATACTGTTCTGTACTATACAAATATTTTTCCTGCCGGTACATTATTATCAGCCTTTTTAATTTGATTTAATTTCACAGAATGCAGAAGACATATTTGACTTTTTTATTCATTTTGTCTGGATGGTATGTACATTTTTTAAAGAAGTGAATTGGGTTTTTTTTATTATTTACATCATGTTTAAATAAATTTAACAAACAAGGTTTCTTAACATGCCTATACCAGGCGTGAGCAAGTGGGGTATAAAGCCCCCAGCATTCAGCTATAAAAAATTGGAACTGTGTTCTCTGGAATTATGGTATTTTTAAGTTGAGGTGGGGTATCCGATCCCGAATGTATAGCCGGATCTCATTCACTTGGCTTTGCTTTATGGATGCAGGATCTCCAAACCTCAGAAGAGCTTTAGCATTCTAAAAAAAAAACCACACACACACAATACACACAGTGAATACACATCCACTGCCAAACATCCCCTGAAATTCTGAAATGTCTTGTTAAGAAGCTGATTAGTTAACCCCTATAACCCTAGATTTGTTATTTAGTTATTAATTTGCAGAAACAGTTGTGAATTATTTGGTAACAGGTTAGCGTATCTTGTGTATAATTTTTGGGCCTATAAATGATAATTATGATAGCAGTGTTATCATTGGACACATGGGCTTTCATTGAGGGTCTAAGGGGTTAATTCAAGTGTTTTGTGGAACAGGAATAGCACTAAAATCTGCGGGTCAGGTTGTCTCCAGGAGCATCAGGTTCCGCTATCTTGCTGAATTTCAGCCTAAAACATCTCTACAAACAGCTGTATATTACATTGTAGCAGTAGCATTCACTGCAAACCCTGACTTTGTCCAAGTAGACCAATATATACACAACGTTCATTGTCAAAGACAACTTAATAAAGAAAATAAAGTTCCTCAAGAGCTGTATCTGACTCTGTTGGGACAGAAAGTATTTTTTTTACCATATCAAAATTAAAATATTTACCGCTTCGCTTCCGCTTTTCACACTGGCTACTGCAACTCTCGGAATTGTTGCAGTTTCTATGCATAAACAATATTCAGCACTCAAGCTGAATATACATTATATATAGAAATCACGCGTGCGTTACTGCCGTGGTGTCCGATTGTCACATTGGTAGAGGAGGTGTTGTGCACCGCTCAGCGAAGTTACTGCTTCTGGTGCAACCATATCTTCTTCTTTCTGCTTTTCCCTTTTCAGGGGTCGCCACAGTCATCCTCCTCCATCTCACTCTGTCCTCTGCGTCCTCTGTCCTCACACCAACTACTTCCATGTCCTCTCTAACTGCATCCACATATCTCCTCCTTGGCCTTCCTCTTTTGTCTTTTTCCTGGCAGCTGCATTTCTAACATCCTTCTACCAACATACCCGCTGTCCCTCCTCTGGAGATGTCCAAACCATCTCAGTCTGGCCTCTCTAACTTTATCTCCTAGTTGTTTAACCTGTGCTGTACCTCTTATGGTCTCATTCCTAACCTTATCCATCCTTGTCACTCCCAAGGAGAACCACAACATCTCCAGCTCTGCCACTTCCAATTCTTTCTCCTGTCTTTTTGTCAATGCTACTGTCTCCAAACCCTACAACATAGCAGGTCTCACCACTGTCATGTAAACTTTTCCTTTGACCTTTGCTGCCACTCTTTTGTCACAAATCACTCCTGAAACTTTTCTCCATGCACTCCATCCTGCCTGGACTCTCTTCTTGACCTCTTTACCACACTCCCCATTTTGGTTCTGGTGCAACCATATACAGGGCTAAAATAACATAACAAACACATTAAGTCGTTAGCTATCATTTAACCAGAAAATAATCCAGTAATTAGCTGAGTCTGTCAGTACATTCACTTCCAATATAACTTGGAAAGCTATGAAAGTGATCCTAATACTACACATTACAAGCTTCAAAACTACCTCAGTATGAACAAAACATGATTAAAAATAGCTAGCTGACATTAGAAAACTACTAGCCAGCAATTAGCTGGCTAAATTAATCAGAATAAGCAACAAAATACAAAACTTTTAACTTATTAACTAAGATAAGGTTAGATACAAGTTACCTAACTGCCTCAAACTTTAATTCAAGCAAATAACTTAAACTGAGATCCACCAAAACATTAGCTTAGCTTATTCATTGAATTAGCTATAGCTAGTAGTTTGATGGTCGAGTAAAAAAAAATTTTTTTTAAACTGAAAAAAAAATTCGTGTAAGCTAATGAAAAAAACTATAGCTACATTTATCACAAACTGGAATTAACTTTACCTCTGAACTTCGTTTTAGAAGAGATTTCTTCATTGTCTGTGAACATAAAATAAATAAGAAGACGTTTGTTTGCAAGTTAGCTATAATGCTCCTATTAGCTCAAAAATATATCAGTGTTCAGTCAACAGTGTTCTTTGGATTATAATTCTCACCCTATTTCTGAAATATATATATATATATATATATATATATATATATATATATATATATATATATATATATATATATATATATATATATATATTAAAATGTATAGTTAAATTGAGTAATGGACCTTTATACATAACTATTAACCAAATACTGCCTACCATTCCTACTGTCTCCGTTTTTTCAAAAAATAACTTTTTGAAAAGAATTAGTGATAAAACATGTATAAGCACTTATTTCACTCTTTAGAATGTAAAACTATTAGTTCAGGCCTTGGCTTATTATGAGTACTTGAATGATAAATTTAACATGGGTCAATCAGATACGTGTCAAAGTATTATTTTTTAAATGAGACTTTATTGTCATTGTGCAGAGTACATGTACAAAGCCAATGACATGCAGATAGCATCCTAACCAGAACCAATTTGAGGTTATTGTACATGTGGTGGTATATAAATAAATATATAGAATGTAGGTGTACACAGAATGTGAATAAGGGGGGTATATAAAATCTTAGCTCTCTTAGTTATTCTGATTGGAAACTTAAATAAATATGTTACCACCTCTATAAGGACATCACATGGTACCAATACATCTCGATATGCTGCAAATGTTGCATCCTAAAGCAGTTTTAGTGTTTTAAGTTGCAGTTTTCTCAGATTAACTTTCACAAAATGAGAAAACTTTAACTTTGACAGATAAAGTTTTTCCATTTATACGCGTTATGTTAAAAAAGATGAAGGGCAGGGAAAGTAGAGGGTAACGGATAATGCAGGCTTGGTGCTGGGCACATGAGTATGTTTTCCATTGGGCATCAGCTCTGACATATTCCGAGCTGTGGAGAAGTGTGTATAAATGAGTGCGTGCTGTGGCAATCCCAGACTTTTGGTTCTCTTTCAAAAATCTCTTGAGTGTAACTAGAGGCTCACAGCAGTAAACAAACAGCACACACACACATACATACCCTGCCTTATTATAAAACAGAGCACATGACGACTGCATCTCTCTGTCTCTCTCTCTCTCTCTCTCTCTCTTTCATTCTGTCCTGCAAATGCATAGTCACTAACAAAATAGAGACAGAAACTGGTGGGGTAGATCTGAGCTGCATGCTCACCTCTGCATGCCAATTTCGTTGTCAGATCGCATCACACTGAGTCCTCACGCGTCAGATGAGATTAGATCAGTGGGCTTGATCAAGCTGTATCTGATTTGTGACAGGAGGCACACACAACTCCATGTGTTTACTTGTTAGGTGGACTAATTTAGGTGGGAGGGGTTCGGTGAAAACTCAGAAGCTCTTTCTTATCACATGTGGACAAAAGTGCTAAGCTTAATGAGTTCTGGAATTATTCGGCTCTGTTTCGAGGGTGTTGGGAGCTGGAAAGCTATGCTAATGAGACTGCTGCAGCCACTGGGACAATGTTCTTGGTCTGTTAAAGCCCCATAATTATTAATAGATATGCACTTCCTGAAGGAAACACAGGGCTTACAATGCAGAAAAAAATCAACGTTTAAAGCAAAGTGTTTATAGAGCTTTTAATAGAGTTTAAACAGCCTTCCTCAATAACAAAGAGTCCCAGAATTCAATTACAATAGCGTATAAGAAAACAGGAAGAAAAAAGAAAGAGAGGAAGAATGCTCAACAACAAAAGGTCTGAAAAACTTAAAGTAAAAAATGAGAAAACATTGATTAAGGAGGGGAAGGACACTGACTGTATCACTTTTAGTCACTTTTAGCCACTTGTAGTCAGTTTTATGTGATTAATTGACAGAAGAATGACAGAAGAATAACAGCATATAGCCGAACTGCATCAACAGTGAACTTATGTTAATCCATAATGTGACTGAAAATACAAAATTCAAGATAATGATGAGTATGTTAGTCATAACCACACTGTGCATACATGGCTGATCTATACTCAGCAGAAAAGGTGGAACCAAAATAAAACAAGGCAAACTCCTAATTCTGTATTCAAGAGTTTTATTGTCATATGTACAGCAGAACAGACAGTTACACTGTACAATGAAATTCTTACTTTGCTGCTCCTCCATTCACCAATAGATAAGATAACAAATAAAAGAAATAAAAAATATATATACAAAATATACAAAGTATAACAATATAAGTTGAAGTAGATAAAAATATTTTTATAGTTAAAGAATAAAAAATAAAAGTTATGTGTGCTTTTATGTGCAAGTATGAAGAGCAGCAGCCATAAAGTGCAAGTTGCAAGTAACGAATGTAAACAATAATGTTTGTGTGAGTAGTGAATGTAAACAGTATTCTGACAGTACAGTGAGTGTAAGGTGCAGTTTAAATCAGACCAGTTAAAACCAGTTCAGAAAGGAGAGGTTGGAGAGGTAGTGCGTGAGGTGTTCACAGGCCTGATGTGCCTGTGAGTTCTGGTGTGCCCTGTCTAATCAAATCTAATCAGTTCCCCTTCTCGTCTGCAGAGGTCACTCTCACCAGAATATTAGCCTGTTTAACTACCTGATTCTCTAAGCAACTATATTTAATTAAATAAGGCCTCAGTACTGCTCTGCTCTTTGCAAGATCTTGTATTGACTATGTCCTATAGTTCTGAGTGTCATCATTCCTATTTTGCTTTCCTGGTTGTGGCCCTTTTCTTTCTGTTTCTGGCGTTTGGTTTGTGTTTCTGGATTGTTTACTCGGCCAAAGCAGGCTTGTGATTGGTTGTTCTGCGTGTCAGTGTAATTTCCTTTTTCTGCAGAAGTGGTGCAGCTCTTGGCCATGCTAAGGAGTCTGGCAATGAGAGACTAAGATCTTTGTAAGATACCTAACCTACCCAAATAAAAGTATTTTTATATAGTTAAAAAATACCAATAAAAGTTACGTGTGCTTTTATGCGCAATGAAAAGCAGCAGCCATAAAGCGCAAGTTGCAAGTAACAAATGTAAACAATAATGTTTTGTGCTGACACAGTATGGCAACATGAAAATGGTAGTGCGAAAAGAAACCAAAAATAACACATAACTATTACACACAGTGGTAAAGGAGTGTACCCCCCACCCGGACATGTTGAACCACCCAAGGAGACCCAGAAGGATATCACACCATCCTGGGAAAATGATAGTGAGTGCCCAGTGTTGAAATGGTCACACTCTGAGCTGAGTTTACCAATAACAGTCTGTCATTGTGGATTGTATTCCAGTGGCAGGCGAGAGGAAGATAACACATTCCGTTTGTGTTGATTGATAAATAATGACAGGGTTTCCTGGGAATGTCACAGCAAGGTGGAAGTTTTTAAATCAGTCCATCTGTGACTTTCTGATAAAGGAATGTTTTCTGATTCGGTAATCTGGTAGCTTTAATAATTCCAGGAACTGTATCAGCCCCCAGAGTGCTTCTGATGAAGCTCACAATGGTGAGCTAGGGCTGTTTCTGAGAAGAAAGGTAGCCGGTATTATCCGCTCCTTCAGGAAGAAGGTATGACTAATAGAAGATGGCACGAGACGGGGCAGCTGTATGTCTTTGAATGATATTGTATATATTTTTTTTTCAGATGATTAAAATAGCGCAACCCCTGGTTTTATCATACTGCTTCAGACCAGGTACGCATGAATACGGAGGTCATTCTTTCTCTTTCTTTCACTCTCTCTCTATCTCTCGCTCTCTCTCTCTCTCTCTCTCTCTCTCAGGGGACTCGTAAATGTCACAGCCAATCAGTTCTCCTGCTCAATTCATCTCGTTAGCCAGACTGATTAAATACCTGGAGCCAGAGACGATACATCATCAGCTTTCGCTCGCTCGTTCTGCGTCACAATGAAGGACCCAGCGAAATATTCTACAATGTTATTGTTCATCTCATTTATTCTGGGTCTGTTTTAAAAGGAGCCTTAATTTGTTTTCCTGATTGTGATGCAGAGGGCTTTAGTGTTGTATGGGTGGACTATCCCTTTGTTGCTTGCTTTAGATGTGGAACAGGAAAACAACATGATGTAACTCCATTAGGTCTTTAACATCTGGGAAATTTTAATAGAGGCTCGTGCGGCTTATTTCTCATATTTACAGAAATTAAGTTTTCTTTCATAGCTAAGCTGCTTAACTGGCACTGACAGATGAACACACAGATACACACTCCAGACAGTAACCAGACACTTTAACAGGCAGACCTATAATGTCCTGAGTTGTAAATATAAAACAATGTGAGTCTCAGGACAGCGAGAGACGGGAATCACCCCATCACCCTTCATTAATGTCCTTATTCTGCAGGCTCTGCTTTAAATCAGCATGCTGGAAACAAGTCCAGCTTTGAATTCACTCAGATCATGTGTGCACCTCTTTCATGTTGATAAATGCGATAAGGGTCAAAAATGAGTTGGTTATTTCAATAATGGTTGGTCACATCTCATTAGTCAAGTCAAGTCAAGTTTATTTATATGGCGCTTTTTACAATGATATTGTCTCAAAGCAGCTTTACAGAGTTTTGAAAACAGACAGTTACAACATATATCCCCCAGTGAGCAAGCCAGAGTCAACAGTGGCAAGGAAAAACTCTCTCAACTGGAGGAAGAAACCTTGAGAGGAACCAGACTCACAAGGGGAGACCCATCCTCCTCTGGTCAAACAGTATTTACAGTTTAATAAACTAAACACCAAAGAAAAGAGTCTCTGTTTGAAATCTGGATAGCAAAGCTTTAGAAGCTGCACAGGTAGAGGCAGTCTCTGACTGAAGCAGTCTATGACTGAGTCGGTCTCTGATTGAGGCTTTATGTATGGCCTATCTCAATGCTGGTGCATCTGAATGGCACAGTGATGTAACTGAGGGTGTAGCAGTTGACACAGATGGACAGGTGAGCTGGCTGGTGATGGTGGGGAGGAGGCCCTGATGGTCAGTCCTTCAACAGCGTTCAACAGACGGGAGGACAGTCATTACCTCAGAAAGAGTAAAGAGAGAAAGTTAGTTCGGCTCAGGAGTATGACTGTAGAGAATATGAATATTCAGAATAGAGTGTGGCTGGCGCCTCCGGCAGATCTAACTATAACAGCCTAAACTAAAAGGAGAGAACCAGAAGGTAACATTGACATGAGAGCACCCTGAGACACTGGGATCCCCCCCAGTCCACCATCAACAAACCTGTGTAATCGTGTAAAGTGGTGAAACAACAGCACCAACATCTCAGTTTACCAATTAAGAGGCAATAGTGTAATAGTTGTGAAAATCAAGAACATGCTAATGTTTTCCTGTGCAGTACTCTTCATTTCCACTCACTGTGACAAACCTATGTCTGTGAAACACTGTACACATCAATGGACTGGACAGATTCTATAGTCTATATTTCATCATGATTCATTTCTTGAGTGTTCTGATGTGAAGTGCTTCATTTATCTTAATCCTTTACAGCTGTGGTAGTTGAGACCCAGGGTCATGATGTCAACAACGAATGTGTTTACATGCTTTTAATAATCTGATAACTAGAGAAAATCAGATTTTGTCAGTAACCAGATCAATGCGTTCACATTCGCAAGTAATCCAATCATGGGAAACTCAGGGTCTATATCAGTCAGCCAATAATCGGATTTCTGCTTAGCCAATAAACTCACCAATCAATAAACTCACAGAATCAGACATGACGTGAAAATATAAAACTTAAACTTTGCCTAAAATTGTGAACATCTAGAAGATGAGGAGTGCTTTGTTTAAGCTTTAGTTAAGCATGTATTTGGTTTATGTATCACCCCAAATAGGTTCTGTTGTGATTCTGCAGTTGTTAAGCTGTGTTAAACAATGCTTGCGGTACTGTGGTCTGTTTTCACGCATGCCAACAAAACGAAAGAACTCAGAGTAAGGGTATACATGCATGTTTCTCTAGTTACTGAACTAAATCTAGCTCTCTTTATTGAATTTCATAATTGGATTTCTGTGCCTTTATCAGATCTAAAAATGAGTAATGTTGTTTCTATGACCACCTCAGTAATCGGACAACTGCAGAAATTTGATAAGGATCAGATTATTAAGTGTATGTAAACACACTTCTTGTCAAAAATATATAGCTATTTTACTTGCTATCCAAAAGGAGCGCTGAATGTACATGTGCCAGTTTTTCTATGTATTTCAATGTATTTTTACAAAAAATACATTTGAGGCCAAAAACAATCAGAAAACGATGTCTCAGACACTGGCTGGGAATATATTATTCATAGCCAATTTGTAAAATAACTTTCTGTTCCATAGCTTTTAGCGACATTAATCACTTCAGGCGTCTGGTTTCTATCACCACCACTTTGAACAATACTGACTCAACATGTTTCAGGGAGCCTTTCATTTCAGACCATTCTAAATGACTTAACATCTTAACACTTGAATTACACAGAACCTTTAAAAAATTGCCAAAATTCCCCTTGACGTCCTGCCGAAGTGTTCTGACTTCACTCCTCACAGCTCGAGCCCTGTCAGGAGAAGTCTGGAGAAGAAGGTTTCTTGATGAAAAGATAGTATCCAAGTTCATTTACTGCCTCGTGTTTTTATTAAACTACACAGTTCACCCCGACATAGCACCATGCTAATGAGGGAGGGATTTTGAGTATTGCAGGCTTCCAGTCACGTTTGCTGCGTTAGCCTCGTAGCTCCAGTGTGAAAGTAAGAAGTTCAGACACTAATCATATCCTGGCTGATGGACTATGTTTGAGAGAAATTGTGCAAATTAGATTTTTGGGTGATCCGTTCCTTGGTTTGCCAGTGCAGAGGACAGTGTCTTCTGAAAACCTTTTCCATTATTTTGACAGGGTTGTTGTGAAGACGCAGACTCGTGAAGACGTCCCGGCTGCGTCAGCCTTCATCTGAGAAGGTGCAGGAGCTGCCTCCACCTGCGAAAAACATTACACTGTCTTTTGTGTGTGTGAGGTGTTTGAGATAAAACACCACGTTGTCAAAGTGTCAGGACTGGGAGAGCGAGCCTGGAGGACGCTAAACAGTCGTCCCAGTAGTGCGCGCACGTGTTTACCTGCACTTGTTCAGGCTCTCCAAATCTGTTGGGCTGATTTCCAGCCAGAAATGAACTCCGTTTCACAGAAGCCTCAAAACACAATTTGCACTTGTTGTGCAGGAGAACTGTGCAGCTGAACTGTGCTTTTTTCTTTTAACCAGTGTTGATGGAATATATTTCAGTGGAATGTGTTACAACCACATGAGATGCAAAAGCAGAAATAATACATTTTATTTGCTATATTTTCATAACACTTTTTTGACATCAAAAGAGCTGCCGACGGCCGTCTTCGTGGAGAGGTTTGAATTGTTTTCACAGCAGGAGGTTCTCGCTAGAGGTCTGCTCAGGTATGAAATTGATGCCTGAACCCGACCAGATCCCCACCCCCACCCATCCCCACACTCCCCACACACAGCTTTAAAACCCAGATAACCTGGCCCTACTTGTACTGCTGAGTTTGAAACTCGAACCTGACCCGGACCTGCTCACACTCACTAACAGAGATGGGTTATTGCAGATCCAGTGCTACCCAACTCTAAAATTCTGAAAGTAGTTAGAAAACATAATGAAAAAAGAGTGAGAGAGAGAGAGAGAGAGAAAGAGAGAGACAAAGCATGCATACATGAGAAAGAGTGAGGGGGGAGAGAGAGAGAAAGAAAGAAAAAAGCCTGATGGTGCACATGAAGACCTCTAGCTCTCATCCCTCATTGCTCTTAGCAGTTCGGCACAGAGTGACAACATTTCACACACAGAGAGCCAGCAGTGTCCTGATTAATCTGATAACAGAGTTATGGGGAAATGTTTTATTTGATTGTGTTTTTGAAAATGATTCCAGTCAGTTGTCCCTCCTGCAGTGGAATTGCAGAAAGAGGTTATGAGAATTTCTATTACTTTCAGGAAAAAGTAGCTATAACCCACAATACTCAGACTTATTGTTCAGGTTTTGATCATAAGACTTTTCAGTAACTACTATCAGATTCATATGTAAGGTGTGTTATTTTGAAGTTATGGAGCCATATGGCCTTTAAAGGAGCCATTTATAAGGTGATGTAACCTTTCAAATTCATACTCCCAACAGTAGGGGGTTGTGAGTTCAGCATCCCTTTACTCACCAAGAGCGTCTCTAGTGGTGGAAAGCAACACCAGTGTTAACTCTTGTTTTGCTGCCATTTGTTTTACTTTGTTAGTTTGCTGCTGAACGTTTCTTGCTGAGAGCAGATGGTGGATTTTTATTTTCCCTGTAAGTGGTTTTACTTCAAGTTATTTTGAAGCATTTCTGGTCCATTCGTCAAGAAACATTCACAGGATTTTAAGGGGAGCTCTCATGTTCAATTGATATAGAAAAATAATAATTGGAGATAAAAATGGAGACAAAAATAGAGAGATATGCTTTTTCCCTGGACAGCGACAATATGAATTTTCACCAATATGCATTTATTATTAAAACAGAGAGTGGATGCAGGCCTGTAGAAATCTGAGTCATGTTTTAAAATCCTTTAGTTTCTCATTTATGCAGCCACTGTGTCGAAGCATGAGCCACTTAACCTTTTCTCAGAGCAAATTGCTGAATAATAAGGCTATTAATAATTTGAGGACACCTGAAATGGAGAGCAATTACACCTTCACTCTCAAAAATAAAGGTGCCTTAAAGGGGTTTTTAAGAAGGGAACCCTTTTGGTTCCCTAAAGAACCATTCAACTAAGTGGCTCCAGTGGTGTGTGTGTGTGTTTTTAAGTAATATCTATTGAAAAGTGTCTCTGTTGTACCTCAATGTCCCTGATGCTTCATACCAGTGTGCTAGAAATGATTACTGTGTTTTTTTGTATTTTTCCAAGAATCTGTTATTTTACTTTAAGGAACGTGGCATTTCGGCTCCAAATGGAACAGCAGCTGCTTTGGCAGCATAACAGTGATGAGACTTTCAGTCCATCAAATGCTTCATCATTGTCTTCATTCTGCATTTGGGACATGCAAAAGCAGCAACTCTGTAAAGAGCTCATCAGTTAAGCCTCCTCCCAGAATGCTCCACTGCACTCAGAGGCAGTTTTGTTTAAAGGCAGGAAAATAAAGCAGCAGAGGCGCACGGTAGACACCACGCTGAGATCTTCTCCCAGGAGCTTTAGCGTTGTTTTGTTCCTGTGGATTTTCAAAGTTTCTGAGGTTGGAAAGTGAACGAGTCTAGCTGAGCTGTTCTGTAGATCTAAATGCTTTTTATCCTGCGAGCTAAGATGCCTAATTGTGCATGATGCACTTTGATTGCAGGCCCGCTTCTCTATGCAGGTCTGGGCCTGACACCAGCCTGAATGAGCATTGCTTTTGTGCATGGAAGATGGTGTGGATATAATGAATCTGACAGGTAGCAGCGCTGCACTGAAGACTTAGAGAGGCTTAGAGAGGAGGTTAGCCAGCTGTGCAGCGTGAAAAGCCACATAGCGCTCGCTCTTAACTCTGCTCTGCACCTGTCAGATCTGTACCGTTCATACCAGCGCTGTTCTGACCCAGTTCCCTCGCTCATACGGGTGTTATCCACCAGCGTGTAGAGATGCCACACACGGGTGAATGACACTTTTTGACACTCTGAGTAATGATGAATGGATGGCTGAGGTGAGTCATCCAATTATCCAATTGCATTAGTGAGTCGTCTGGGGATTCTCTATTCAAAACCATTTAACAGAGCTAATTGCATACAACCATGTCTCTCTCTCTCTCTCTCTCTCTCTCTCTCTCTCCTGCTCTCTTTCTGTCTTTTCTTTTTCCATTAGGAACCTACACAGGTTCGGAATATATGTCAAAACATACATTGGTCTAAATTTACCTCCTGAAAGTGCAGCAATTGCTGTTCACAAATATTAACACAATTCTTGCCAAAAGAAGTAAAAGAACCGTGAGAAGATAATTGTGCACAGGGTTAAGTGTGGTGCATGTACAAAGCTATGAGTTATTATGCTAATTACAGTCTGCTAGAGATCAGTTTCTGCACGATACAGCAGTGACTTAAGCATGTTAATATGATGTAAATTGAAAAATTATGATTTATTTGTCAGATTTAATTATTATTATTATTATTATTATTATTATTATTATTATTATTAGTAGTAGTAGTAGTAGTAGTAGTAGTAGTAGTAGTAGTAGTGGTAGTAGTAAAGTAGAAATGCTTATACATTTGTATATTTGCTGAAAATAAACTTTTTCAGATTTGTCTAGTCTTTTTTATGTTAGAGCATATTAATTTTGCCTCATCACTGTAGCAGTTGTTGTGCTTAGATTGTACTGTGAATAATTCATGTGCACTGGAAATCACATACATTGATGATTTTTACTGAACAACTGTTACTATAACCAATTTGGAATATGATGCCTGCAGCACACTCAATAAATGTCATGACACAGCCATGTTTGCCACTGTGTTACATCACCCTTTTTTTAATTATGCTATTTAATGCTGTGGGAACTGAGGATGTTTTGTAGTTTGCAGTTTTGTAGGTGTATTTTTTTGCCCATTCTCGCTTAATAATATAATAATGGCTTAATATGAGACTTTCAGTTGCTCCGAATTGTCTATGGTGGTCATTGTCTGGTTCTCCTCTTCAGGATGCACCATAAATTTTCCACTGGCGAGAGATCTGGATTGCAGACATCATGGATTTTCCAGGAAAAGATGTGTCTTGATGGCAGAATACATCTCTCTAAAATCTCAATGTACACCTCCACATCAATAGTACCTTCACACATATGCAAGTTACCCATACGATGGGCACTGATGCCCCCCATACCATTACATACCATTTTCCATACCATTGCTGGCTTTTGGATCTTCCACTGATAAAAGTCTGGCACAGAAAACTTAACATCCGTCTTTGCTAAAAACAACAATGAAGACTGGACTCATCTGACGCCAGCACACATTTCCACTGTCTTTCAGACCATCTGACATGAGTTTGGGCTCAGAGAACTTTCTGCATTTATGCATTTCTAGAATTTCTAGAACTGATGTAAGACATTTCCTTGCATAACAGAGTTTTAGATTGCATTTCCTGATGCAGTGGCGGGCTGTGTCCATGGTTTTCTAACATGCTCTAAAGCCAGGGTGCTTATATTTACTACAGTAGCATGATGGTTTCTCAGGCAGTGCTGTCCATGCACATTTAACAGTGCTTACTGGCCGTGCACTACATGAGATGCCCCGCTGAGATTTCTCAGGATTCTCTGTAACTTCACAATACAGTGTACAGTAGATGGTTCAATTCTTTGCAGTGTTGCATTAAGAAATGTTCTTTTTGAGCTGTTGGAAGTTTGGACCAAAGTGATGAGTTGCGAGTTGTCTTTGCGTGGACTGAGCCTCTGGTGGAGCTCCTTTTATACCCAGTCATGAGTCCCTCACCTGTTACTAATTCACCTGGTTATCGTGGGATGTTTCACTCTTATTTAACCTGTTTTTAGTCTCCAAATTTGTTTGGGTTATCAAAATACAACTAAGTTAGTCAGCCAAAACATCTTTTGGTCCATAGTAACTCAGTAAATTCTTAACCTAGTGGGACCTATTAGTATTATTACAGCTTATTTACAGCCACAAGGATGTTATTGAAACTGTCCACACTGCCAATGAGGAGTGCCTCCTGAGTCATCAGCCTTATGTGTGTGTGTGTGTCTGTGTGAGGTCTTCTTGCTCTCTCTCCCCCCCTGCTGTGCGGAGGGAAATTACATTAGTATCTGCAGTCACTGCTCTTGGCCCACAGCTGCTCCAGCACTGCTCCAGCCTAATCAGCTGGCCGACGTGACAGATGGCCAGTGTTTACCGTCACACTTGGCCTGCTACCTTCCAGACTGACGCTGCTTAACATCGAACTGTTTCCGGCTTTCTGCTAACCAGCCTCTGCTTCATTAAATCTTTGTTTGTATGTAAGTCATGAGCTTTACTCTCAGATAGAGAGTTTTTTCTGCAGTAATTCTGGGAAAATCACAGTTCATAAAATGAAGTTAGGAAATAACTTAAGTTTGGGAGAAGGACCACGCCCAAACTCCTCCCCACGCTCATTTCATGCCTCATATAAACCACTCCTATGCCATCACCTTCTTGTGACAAAATCTGCACCGCACCACCACCCCGACTCCTCCCTATCTTCCAACTCTTACTCACTCTTCAGCAAAGAGGGGGGGCCTGGCTTCAAACCTTAGCAGCCGAAGCCGCCCAGACCTCCAGCCCATTTGTCGTGAAAGGCACTATATTGATATTTACTAGCTTAAAATAGACCTCTCTCTTGTCTGATTCAAATTCTCTAACATTCAACATCAAACAAGCAACTAATCAACTTTACTAACCACTTTTCTCCACCTTTAGTTCACACTCATCTTCACCACATCCTCCCTCACTGGTTATTCTCCAGTGCATTTCTGAGGACATCCTTCCAAAATTAGCGCAGCTCCAACAGCTTCCCATCAGGGATTCTCTGACCACACAGTCCAACTCCTCTAACGTTAGCCCTCTCAGGCATATCACAGCCACATTCATTCCCAGTCAATGACCTCAGGCTGGCACAAGAAGCTTGTTTCTCTCTAAGCTGGGACTTTTGGGGCCTCAGCAGCCCAAGCCACCCAGAACTCCAGCCCAAGTTTCTCGAGTTCCCCTGCCTGAAGTGATCTGATCTTAATCTGATCTGTCAATTTAGGCCCAAATCTGATTTTCTTGATTTTCCTGGCTGTTCACAGAATCTTTTAAAGAGTGGCTGTTTATCCGAGCCACAAAAGAGCTCTGCTTCACGTAGCACGCTCATCCAGAGGTAAACAATCACGATGGCTGATGGATGAGATCCACTCGAGGAGGTTGAGGTTTCATCTGCACCAGCATCACAGGAGCAATCACAAACATCCTATGGCAGCGACTGGGTTCTCACTCATATGTGTTTGAGCTCGCTGCAAAAAGGACACTTCTTTTCTTCACATTCTTGGTTTCTTTAAATTTGCTTTTAGGTATTTCACTACAGCCTCATTCTCAGAAGTGCCTTCTAGTTATTTTGTACAGGAACACCACTTCAGATGTTTGAGCTCTCAGCAAAGAGGATAGCAGTTTTGTTATAAATGTCAAATTGGATTGACGTAAAAGTCACATCAATTTGGCTGTCACATGCCACATATCTGACCCATGTCGGATTTTAATAGCACATGTGAAATCAGCAGTGAAATGTCAGATTCAGTGTGTTATTTTAAGATAATGTGTGTGTCACACATGAGGAATTACATTTGGGCCACTTTTACCTGTTGTGACTGAATACGAACACTGCTATAAGATCTATTAAATTCATGTACAGCCTTTCTTACAATGGCTGTTGTCAAAAAGCTTTTAAAGAAGCCCCTATTGAGCAAGATGAGGGCTATAGAGGCAGCATGCATGTGAAGTTCAAGACAGGAGATGAGCGGATGTATATGCGAGTGGGTACAACCGCATTTCGAGAGGAACACAATCTCTATAGCCAAGAAAGCAAAGTAGATGATGTTCTTCCTGAGACAGCTGAGGAAATTCAACTTGCCGCAAGCCCTGATGATCCAGTCCATCCTTGCATCATCTATATCTGGTTTGGTTCCTCCACTTCACAAGACTGAGCTTAATTCCCGCACATAATCAGGACAGCAGAGTCTGCCACAGCTGACCCCCCTCAATCTGGACATCACCTCTTCCAGCCACTCACCTTTGGTAAAAAAAAAAAAAACCCATCAAAACCAGCACAAGCAGACATATTAACAGTTTTCTCCCCCAGAGTTGTGGATGCCTTGCACACAAATTTAAACTTATATTTTAAACTTAAACAAACAAATTCTTTGTATTCAGTAACTCCTTTAAGATAATGCTTATTTGCACAACTGTACAGATGTTAATGTTTCCAGATGTTCATATTACTCTGGAATACTTTGTATATAATAGTTCTTATATAAGGTCTACTCAGATCTGAATATGTACATACGTATATGCACAAATAATGTGATTCTGAGTGAGAATGAAACAAATCACAGTAAAACAGATGGGTTAGCAACAAAACCAGCAAAGAGTAAACACTGACTTTGCGTGTTTGTGATTGCAGGGTAACAAATGCCTATACACATGTAGAAATTCCACAGAAAAAAAGCACAAGACCAAATGAAGAGGCAAGACTCTTCATTTGGCAAAACACAAGAACCAACCAAACATGGCTGGAGAACAGTAAAAGCTTTAAACTGTTGTTTTTAATGAGGGTGCACTCTCAACTCTACCAACTCTGCTCAGTTTCTCTAAGCACCATAGCACACCTATTACTGCATTAAATGAATCCACTTCTGCCTCCTAGTGCTGCTCTGTTGACAGAATGGAAATTGACTCAACTGATTTTTTTATTAAAAGAACCAAATAAAATAGTTACATTCAAAGTATAATTAAAAGTTCACTTAGATCTAATATAAAAATGTTAAAGGAAAATTCTTATTTCCATTATCAGTGTTCATAATTTTAGATTTGGGGTATAAAGAATTCTTTTTTTTTTTTCATATTGTACATATTAACAGTTTTTATACTGTACATCTGTATTCACCTACTGTTTGAAAATTTCACAGTATGCGAAAGCAGTGAGTGAGTGTGGCTAGTGTGGCAGGACACAGCAGAGATTCAGAGATTCTGATCCATTTAGCGTTTGCAGGTTTTGGTTTTAATTGCTGGTGCACGACTACTCTCAGCTTGGTTGTGTCATTCCAAAAGCTGAAACTGAACTTTCTTTTTTTAACAGAAGCCTTAACAAAGGCCCCGCGCCACCCAACATAGCATGACATAGGAAGTTTCTGTGATTTGCCAGCCAAACGTTCTATCCTCAAAAAAAAAAAAAAAAAAAAAAAAATACTATATACAGTTTTTTCTCACCTGTGGTGTCATTTTTGGGTTTTCCTGTCTCACCCAGTTCCTACACCAATGGCATGAAAAAGGGATTAAACAGAATAAATAGTCAACAAACATCACTCAGTAGCATAACATGGTCATTTTACAGTACTGCTGCCCTCCTCAGGAGAGAAGGCAAAATGCAACAAATATGCTAACAGATTATTATATGCTAATAGATTATTGGCCACTTTACCAATTAAATTCTGTCCACCATTGTGTTACAAGATGATGTTACCTTGTAACAGAGAAAAGGGTTTAAAATTCCAATGAGGCGTTTCAGACTTCCGAGAAAGGTGGTTTCTGCCTCTGGCGTGTACTTCGGGCTTTATAATTTGCAGACCTTTACATGCACAAAAAGCTACACAACACAAATGAAAGACAAAAAGCATAACATGTCCCCTTTTGAAATTCAAGACTTAACAGAGGGACCTCCAAAACAGGAGAAACCTAAATACCGAATATAGACTGAATACAGAAATTAGGTGGTGTGAGGTAAATACAGAAATGGTAGGTGATATGTGAGTTTAAAGTTACGCTAAGGATGGTATCCAGTCTAAAGTCATTAAGATAAACATACAAATGCTAATATCATAGCTGTGAAATGTAATTTTGCTTCTTTGCCTCTTGTTACTCTGTTACTGCATCTGATATTAACTGTTAACATTGGAGTCTAAAAAGACATGGGTTGCTGCAGAATAGCAAGACAGGGCAGATGCAATTTTGCATTTACAGCTGCAATGGCATCTAGTTTCTCTGTAATTACAGCCCATTACTGTGTTTGTACGTCATACGTTGTGTCGTTGGAACACTCATGAGTAGCCCGTCCTCTTGTGTTTACTTGCTGCTTCAAGCTTAAGGTCCTCAGTGCTGCTGCTCGGTTCCTAAGCCTGATCTCTCTCTTATTGCTGCACATTTCCTGCTCTCTCTGCTTTGTTCTCCTCTTCCCTGTGCCAGCCGATTACCTCTGGATTAAGGGTGTGGTCCAAAGTGTTCTGTGTGTTCCCTGAGCACGTCTCTTGCTCCCTGATGCCCTTTAAGATGGTAGAGATAGCCGCTGCAGTGCCTGGCGCTACAGGCTCTCCCTCCAAGTTGGGCTTTGAAAACCTGCTGTCTTCAACCCTCTCACAGCACCACAGACACTTCGCTCTGGCAGGTAAACAAACCCAAATGCCCTTATAAGCCACATGATTTCCAAGAACCTTCAAGACAGAGAGCCAAAATGCTTGGACAGAGTTAGCACGCTGTATTGTTTCTGCTTAATCTAATAGGCTCAGGTATTTAGATGATTCACCTGCCACGATGAAGGGATATTTGTGGCTTTCTCAACCTCACACGTTTTGAGATCACCAGCTCTACAAGCACAGCCCAGTGCACAGTGGCAGGAAAACGACAAGTGTCTAGAAACTCTGGCTTATGTTCCTCAGAGCAGGGGGGTCTCAACACAATTTGGTGATTTGCCTGTGCAAACAGACCTCATTCAGCTCCTCTGTGCTGCACCTAATAACCTTGCGATAGACAGATGTGCACACAGATTGCAAACAAGATCTACTGCAGAGACATCACTTGAGAAGCTGAAGGGCTGCAGTCCAGAACTGTTTGATGATCCTGCTCAAATACACTTACTAAAGCTGGTCAATAAAGCGCTGTTTGAACATTTACTTATTAACCTAAACCTTTTTATTAACATCTGTACCATGTATTGTCTAAGCATCTCTGCACAGTTTTATAGCTGAGATGAAAGAAAAGTCATTCTCAGTGGTTTGCTATGAAATGCTCCTTCAACATGACTGATGAGGTTAGAATACGCCATCAGGGCTTCATCCTCTCATGTTGGACTGATTTAACTCAACACCACTGTGACTCACTATGACCTCTTGAGGTACAAAGTGGCATTACAGACAAGGCAGGCCAGGGCTAGCTAGTTAGGATGCCAACTTCAGTAGATATGAAAATTCCTATAGGAAAGTCTGTTCACTCAGTGGCCATCTGTACAACATCTCTTGGCAGTTAATTACAGCCATACAAGTCCAGATTCCTATCCGTATATATAAATGGGAAGAGTCTAAAATACAGTGGCAAGAAAAATATGTGAATGCTTTGAAATCACCTGTTTTTCTCAATGTGCTTAAACTAATACCACACAAACAATTATAATATTTCATGTCTGTTTTGGACACATCCATTAAACATTCACAGTGCTGATGGAAAAAGTAAGTGAACCCTTGGATTCACTTGGTCGAACCTCCTTTGGCAGCAATAACTCCAGCAAGTATTTCCGGTAGCTGCTGTTTAAAGCTGCACAACGTTCAGTTGGAATTTTGGATCTTTCTTCCTTACAGAACTGTTCAGCTCATATTTTCAGGATGTCTGGTGTGAAAAGCTCCCTGAGGTAATTCCACAGCATCTCTATTGGATTAAGGTCTGGACTCTGACTGGGCCACTCCAAATTTTTTACTTCAATGTTTAGGGTCACTGTCCTGCTGCATCACCTAACTTCAATGGAGCTTCAGCTGGTAGACAGCCACCCTGACATTATTTTGTAGGATACTTTGATAACCTTGAGAATTCATTTTCCCCTCGATGAAGACAAGCGGTCCAAGCCCCCGAAGCAGCAAAGCAGCCCCAAATCATGATGCTCCCACCACCATACTTCACAGTTCACATCAGCTTCTTATGAATAGCAAACTCAAAAATGAGTGTCTTTTATAAGTCAAAGTAACCCTACAATTGATCCAACCTTGTTTCATTTATTGGACTCCAGGTTTTCTAAGTCCTGAGTCTAATTAGCTTTTGTTGAAGCCATTAGGATAAGGATTCACTTACTTAAGTTCACTGTACTTAAGGCTAAAGGTTGTCTTACCATCTCAAACACAAAAAGAAACATGATATTTCCGCTTGTACTGACTACTCAGCAAAACACCACTTGCACACACATTATGCTGCCATTGCACCTACCATCAGCTTCTGCAATTCTGGATTAGTGAGCCAACACAAGACACCCCAAATACCAGGGGCTATTTCATACATTGATGTTGACCATTGACGCACAGAAACAGATGGACTACAGTCTGTAATTGTAGAACCACAAAGTGCACCTGTATTTTAACTGGGGCTGATAAAATGACAGTGATTGTAGATACAAGGAGACAGTTTTAGTGCTATGGCACATCAATCTAATTCTTTCTTCAAACATTAATTCATGAAATTCAGCAACTTCCCATTGTCTTCAATTATTTGGAATGTTCAATGTGTTCTTATAGTAGAAACTATTATCTGTGGTATTATAGTAGAAAATATTTTCCATGGTCATCAACAGCATGATGCAGCAGATAGAGGTTGGGTTAAAAAATACACTTAAACAGGGAGAAGGTAAAATACTGAACTGGGCTACCAGGACCAGTGCTGGGAATCCCATTCTAATGCCCATAAGCTCATCAAACCAAGAACTAAACCAACATTACTTTAAATAATTAAAAGCTTGGTGTCACTTCTAACGCTTTGCTTTCTAAAAGCTTCAGACTGTTCACTGAAACAAACCAGTTCTCACCATCATTTTTGGGGAAGACCTGCTTGATTCCTGCACTGCTTGTTTGCCAGCTTCGGCGTGTGTGATTCGGCCCTGTGAGTGTGCGCTGTAATTAGCTGCTTGTATTGATCTGTCGACTGCATGCTGAATGCAGAGCGGAGAGCCATCTGCCAAACTCTCCTAATTCAGAGCAATTACAGCAGCAGCGCACAGGAGTGTCACCATGGCAGCACTGTTACCATGTCACTGCACCTTCAACAGGTTGTGATGACGTGTGCTTTGAGAAGCTAGGGCGCCTTTTTGGTGCTGCATTATGAAGTTGGTCAAAACTGAACAAGCACGCGGAGAGAGCGGGCTGATGATGATGAAGATACTGTGGTATGAATGAGCACACTGAGGCTGATGGCGTGATCTGTTTAGTCTACAGTATTTCAGGATTGGTGTAAACAGTATGTGATCAGTTGCAGGTTGCACTGATGTGAAGCTTGTTTGTAGTGTTGGTCTTATGCATAGTGATGCCCAACTCTGGATTTCTGGAGTCCACTCTGACTCTCCAGGCCTGCTGCTGGAATCAGTAGAATTGACAGTATTTGGGTGCTTGCCAAGATAAGATCAGATGAAGATCAAGATCAGTTTATCAGTATTTAAGTAGATGGTATAATAGAATGTAACTGTGCAATATCTTTCAATAACTGTGTCATTGCTGTCCAATGAAAAATATGTATTTCCATTTTTGTCGATTTTGAGTTTTCTACATCATTTGAACACGCCAATGGTTGTGTACATTGTGTGAAAATTTCATGATGAATGAACCAATAGAAGTGCTCCAAAACAGCTTGAAAAAAATCTGGTTCCATGGACTTACATCGAAAGTAAAGTATGTTTTTGGTCTCTCCTGTAAAGTTGAGATTTTGGAGATACTTTTTTTTTTTATTGGACAGCGACAAAATACATGTTTGTATGGAAATTTGTATAGTCCAACATGTAAATCTGTGTAGTTTCTTGTTGTATCTTTTACTTACAATAGAGATTCATTTATTTTCTGTAATTTCTTATTTCTCTTTTTGTATTCTGAATAATTTGTACTTTAGTCTACCTCTTGTCCTGCTTCTCATAAAAGGCTATCTTATCTTATCTGACACCTTAATGCTGAATTTTAACCAAGGGGACACCAGTGCTGGTGATACAGCTGAGATTAAACATAGTTTTCCCAAAATTTGAGTAGCTACACATTACAGTCATATGAAGACAGTGATGGTGGAACAGAAATTTGAATAAGAATCTGGTAAAAAAGGAGCAGATCTCAGTTCATTCTGGGTTTTGGTCGTTGTTTCTAGTACCGTTTCTATCATTTATCATTTATAATCATGCAGTGCAGTGCAGGACATAAAGAAAAAGCTTTTGTGAGCAGAGCTTGTGCTAGTGCAACTGAGCAGCGCTGGCATTGTTTAAAACTGGTCATTACACTTGTTACTTAAACTTACACTCTTTCCTGCTTTATACTCTCCTCTGACAGAGTGTCTGAGTCAATTATGATGAAAAACAAAGACTTGACAAAGTCCACGAGTCAACTTTAAAAATTTTAGAGTCTTGGAGTCACTGGCCACAAGTCAGGCTCTGCTTCTAGATGTGCTGGAATCAAAGAATTAACTCTTTTGGAATTAACGGCCTATCATTACTTATCCACTATGCTGTAATATAAAGGGTTATTATTAAACATGACTGTTTCTCAGTATATGAGAGCATGTTTAAGTTTGTTGTACACGTCTGAGTACTGTGAGTGGTGAGAAATCTAGTGCTGGGGTGCAATGGAAAAAATTCCAGTGACCCAATGATTTGTTTTCAGTTATGTGATTCTGACAACATTTAAAATTCAGATAGATGGCAGTAAATGAAAAACAGAAGGCAGGGAGCCCATAATGGGCAATAAACAATATTACAGGTGAAGGGCACAAACAGAAAATCACAACACATGTTAGATGAGATCCTAATGTTACAAAGAGAAAATTAAACTGAACTGAAGGATTAGCGGCTATCGAGGCAGCAGATATAAGAAATACCTTCTCCTCCAGACATCCTACTACTTGAGAAAGATTAACTAGTAATAAACATTTACCTCTGCAGCACCTCTCAATGCCACAGACATCATTTGCAAACAACCTATTGAGTTGATTCAGGAAACTTTGTAGCCGCTGTTCCACTGAATGGTACCCGATCAAACTGGTCACACCAACAACGCCTACCAGAACATCACTACAGCACTATGGACTGTTACTGATCCAGCCCTGATCACCACAGCAACTACATACCAAGCTCCACTAACACGTGAGACTGCATGCACTGCACTTCAGCTGCTACCTCAGTACCTGAACACTTCAGCTGCTACCTCAGTACCTGAACGTCAGAGCTGTATATTCTATACACATCTCTGTATACTCATTACACTGTTTACCTAAACATTAAGCTGCTATGCTCTCTGCCTGCACTGTACACTTCTGTATTTACATCTACTGTTCACAACCATCACTTAATCCTGGCCAACCCAGCCACTATACCTCTTCAGTATTTACACTTACACTCACTGTACTACATATTCATTGCTCTACCACATATTTATGTTGTTTTTTGCTGCTGTTTGCACCAGAGGTGGCAATGACAAAAAAAGTTAAATTCACTTCACTTTCTAACAAACAAATTTCCCTTTACATTGAGAGGTCACTATGTCTGCAGGGCAAAACAAAGCAGCTGAAACAAAAAATGAGTCAAGTCGAGTCATATGATGCAGTGGAACAGCGCCATATGAGCTTTTCATTGTAACCCAGTTTGAGCCCAATCAGAGTTTTTTGTAGATGGTAACATTAGTGGAAATTCATGTAATGTAGTCAACAGTCACTTATCTGGAAACAGAGAGGCTTGACTCTTATTTATATGCTTTTATGGGTCAAAACATCCTGTTCAGACCAGCAGTGTGATGTAATAAAACTCATTTTGATAGAGTCTATGAAGCAATGCATCAAAATGCTGCCCTTCAAATGAGCTGGACATCACTGGCGAACGCCATCTGTACCAAAGCCAATTTCCAAAAGCAAGTTTACAAAAATTGGACACGGAGAAAATAAAATCATATTATTTCATCCCAAAAATCGCATCTGATGTGCTAAATATCATTTATTATTATTAATTCCAGGTATTAATAACTGAATTAACTGCTGAGTGTGAAGGTCTTACCTGTGAGGAATTGTGATGTGGCAGCGTCTAGATTTGCAATAGCACTGCAATTAAGCATGTCAGTTATCGACTATGCAAAAAAGGTGGATATAACAGATTAACATAATAATAATAATAAAATTATAATAAATACATTTTAAACAAGCTTGTTTAATTACACTGTAATAACAGAGTGTATTACAACACATAGATAAGCTTTAGGCTATATTTTTCATTCTGTGGTGGTGTATTTGAGTTTTTGTCCCTTTTCAGCACATAAATAATGTCTGACTTCAGTAAATGACAATCAGTAAACGTCTCTGGAGGAAACAGAAGCCATGCTGTCAGTAATTCAGTCTGTGATGTTTTAAAGAAATCTCAAATGTATATCCACCGCAGGCCCCCTGAACAACATGCAGCCCATTAAAGACTTTCTGCTGACACTCTGATCTGCAGAAGGGTTTTACAAGAGATTTAAAGAAAATCATTTTTCTCTTCATGCCCTCTAACGGGGACAATCAAGAGACCACATCAGTCAGACTAAACACAAGGAGCTGAGCTGGAGGAAAAACAACAAGAAGAAAAGAGAATAAGGAAAACAACTTTTTTCTTATTTACCCTTAGAGAAACATTTGTTCTGATTGCTCTGATGGGAAATGAAAGACTGAGCCTAAGCCAAAATCTGTAACACACTGGAAAACTCAACCATCAGTCAAAATGCTGAAACTCTAAAGCTTCAATCAGGATGCTTTCTTAGCTTTTCTAGTTTTTGTTGCAAATTCACAGGTTCATATTACACACATCTCTGCTGTAGTGTAACGAAAGTGCTAATAAAGGAACAATAACAGTTCTGTTCAAAACCTACATACTTCCAAATCCAGAAAGACAGGAAAGGCCTATTAACGTCCACATCAACAAACCAAAAAGAGCCACAACAAATAAAATAAACCTACTATTAAAAAATAATCTCATCAGAAACCACAAACTGTAATAAAACATAGAACTCCTACTGTGATAATCTGCTTACTGCATTCAGGTCACCGTGATTATATAATATCCAGCCCTCATTTGAAGTGCAGGGACGGGTTAGACTGATAAACCATAATTGAACGGGATTAACGTATTATGGCTGCAATGCTGGACGACTTCCTCTGATAAGTGGATCTGGATCTGTTTGACTACATTTATCACTACATCATCCTCCTCTTTTCTGCAAACACATTCTAATGCTGTTTACACGCTACCCTTGACTCCCAGCCAGTGACATTCCAGATGGTTTTCTGTCCCGAATCCAAACAAATAAAAGAGTACGTAAGCGCAGCAGTTATCCGCCACTGTCAGCTGTTCCAGTCCTGACTCATGCAAGAATGCGGATAAGAATGTGGAGACAGAAACATATGGCAGTTCAATTATAATTATTTGTTATCTGTCGCTCGCAAGAAACAGCGCTGAACTCACTAAAACAAGCAGATTTGCACATGACTGTTAATTCAGCCAGCACCAGTTTGGCCCACCCACTCGTGCTGAAGTTATAAGCCATGTTTCAGTAAGCCCGCATTCCATCTTTTTTTTTTTTAAACACTTTGATGCGTAACCTGGATCAAAAATGACTACACTAAGATTTTATTCTCTATGTCTTTTCAATAAATTCATTTCATTATTCAAGCTTCCATGAATGACGCACATGGTTCAATATTAACCCTTATGTATTCACTATGGAATTTGATGGGAACTATAGACATTTGTAAACATTTGCAGTCAGGAACATATTTACAAACACTATTTTATAAATAAATAAGAATTAAAATAATAAATAATAAAGTAAACTTAAAAAATATATACCAAAGAAATACTCAGCAATACATAAAATAACATAAAAAAACTAGAAAAGTACAGGATGAAGGAAATGCAGGATGCTTGTGCATAAACGACAAATGCAGGTCAGTGTGTCTGTGGATTAGAGGTTGGAGATCTGCCCTGAGTGAGTAGAGGCAGTTTGGTGGCTGTAGGTTAAATGAAACCATGACCTAAAGAATGAATGGGGAAAAAAATAGAGATGAAAAAAATAAGTTCAGGTCAAACCAATAATGAACTCATGGTCGGGGGTCTGCCTTGAGTGTATGTGAAACAGTGTCTGTCGGCTGAGCAGAAGTTCAGTAGATTGGCGTGCACTTTTCCATCCTATTCATTCTCTATGGGAAAAATTTGGATTTAGAAAAATCCACAGTTTTCCGAAATCTGCGCATCTGATGCAAAAGCTGTATATGAGCCCAAATCCCACAAGCAGACCGGACGAACTGCAGGACGTCTAACATGCAAAAACCAAATCTGAATAACAATATAGTTATAATGTATATGGGTCAAGTTCAATCTATGTTGTGCATTAGAACGGAGTTGCTTAGCTTGTGCATCAAAGGGTTAATTAAAATAAATTAATTTAGTATATAAACGTTACATATGTCAGTGGTCTCAGCCACAGACACTCCACCCATCCAGTATACCTGTACCTGCTTCTGTGTAGGCGGTTCCACAATAAGTTGTGAAATGGTACTAGACTCTAATGGACAAAGACTGGAAAAGTAAGACTAGTTACTCCATAACTCCATTTCAATTCCTAATAAGACAGGTCAGAAAATGTAGACTGTTTTCAGTATTTAAACCCAAACCAATGTCATAAATGCGTCTCAGGAAAAATAATAAACTACAAAAGAAGTGATATAAGAGCCCTTTAAGAACAGCAAAACAAAAAGTTTAATTCTAAGGGATAAACAGAGGTTGGAAAATGGTCATGTAAATATGAAATAGCACTGCTTTTGGAACATAAGCCCACGCTAGCATCATAAGTGGACACAGGGAGAAAGATTAAATGCAAGAAAAGTCCCATTTAATGAAGATAGAATAAGTAACAAATTAACACTTCTTGCTATGTGCTCCCTGCTTGAGCTGAACATTAATTTTGTCCAGCATTAAGTTCAATCACTTTCCGCTAAATGGGGTTCTCCATTAAAAAAATCCATTTTATTCTAACACTAGAGTTAATATATGCCTGCGAGCTCAGCTTACAGGTTTAAATCAGAATGAGGGAAACCTCCCCACATGCATCAGATGCTCAGGCGCTGGGTAAGCTCAGTGGTCAGAGAGTCTGTTCACACATTATAAAGGGGTTAGTAGGTTTAAGTTTAGGTAATAGATTGGATACAGCCTCAAGTAAAGTAATAAACTCCAGTCAGCTCCAGGGATATTGATAATAATAGCCATCTGTGGGCAGCGTGGATTAAACAGTGTATTTTTAGGCTCGTAAATTGATTATTCTGTCACACATTTCAATTGTCACACAATCATTTTTCTCCTGGGAAGCTAGTAATTTTAGTAAATGATGCAATTGTGTAACTTGACTTTCCTCAAGGGCTTTCCATTAGCACAGTAATTGCCAGAGAGTTCATTTGTCCGAATGAAGCAAAAATGAGAAGAGATAGGTGAAAGGGGGCTAAGGGGGGAATTTCCATAACACTGCATGTTCTGACATAAGCAACTAAAATTAGGCGTAATTAGGTAGAATGTGCGTAATTGTGGCTTAATTGTTGCAGAGGAATTGCCAAATTGTGCCAACAGTGATTTCTTACACAACCAGCTGTTTCTGTTTGAACAGGACACCAAGAGGAAACCGCTGTTTCCGGACAGGCAGTTTCCTTCAGGTGTGCTAGTGCTGGAGGTTCACCAAATAAAAAACACTTAAAAGGTTTAACTTTACTTCAAGGGCATTGAAGGTTATGACTTATGATGTATGAAACCAGACGCACATCAAGAATACTCCTATATGACCACATAATGCCAGTTGATTGGTTGTGAATGAGCTGCAATGAAAGTCACTGTAAATACTTGCATAGCTATCAATAGCTTACAACAATAGAGTTCTGTATTAATATGCCAAACTATTATGACCTCTTGTTCATACAAAAACTTTTGGCTGATAAACTGCATGGCATCCAGAGCCTTTCATATATAGGAAGTCGATGTAGGAATCTTCAGACATTTCTAATCTAACTGTCACAGATGATGTACAGATGCTACAGCAATGGCATGACAACATGACAATAGCCTAGCAGCATCTCAAAAATCACCTAGGATAGCCCACTAAGACCTTAGCCAGCACATGGGATAGCATAGCCATTTCTTAGAAACCCCCTAAAATACAGTTGCAATGGTCCAGTAGCACTTTAACCATCACCTGGTACATCACAGCATTAGTCACCTAATATTTATCTAATAGTCACATACAGAAGTCTGGCATCTAAGCTCCGTGTTTAAAAGCCTTTATCTTAGCAATAAGTATATTTTTACCAGAAAGATCATCAGATATCATTAGCACATATTTAAATAAGCATAATTACAGTATGAATATTTTATTCTGGAAGAAGTAGATAATATCTTAAAAGCCCGTTTGAAGACGTTTAGTTCTAGACTTCTCCTGGACACCCCAGATATTGTATAAATTGATTCAATTTCTTCACCAATAATCTTGATTTAACTTAATGAAGTGCTGAGTTGTCAAAGCAGGTATTAGATGATAACTGTAAATAATACTGGGTTGCCAGATGGAAAAGCTTAGAAAGGGTTAAATAAACATATGAATATTTAAAAGTGTTTTGCTGAGCAAATAAAAGTTTCCAGTCTGAAAAAATATTTTTCTCAAACATAATAATTTCCCCTAGTGCCTAAAACGGTTGCACAGTACTGTAGCAAACACCTTAACCACCACCCGGGAAAGCACAACAATGGTCTATAGCAAGGCAATGAGCTAACAACAACACCTGGTATAGCACAGCAACAATCTAACAACACCTTAACAACCGCCAGGTATAACACAACATTGTCCTAGCAACACCTCAAGACCACCTGCTATAAAACAGCAATGGTCTAGCAACACCTTTACAACCAGCAAGCAGCACCCTAACTGGTTTAACCAATCAGATTTCAGGATCAGAACTGGTTATTTCAAAAGCAATAGTGATTTGTGGCCGTGGAACAGTTATTAGAATTTAGCCACTACAATTTATGTCATGCCTTCACAAGACGGCAGTACGCTCTCACAATGTGCCTGAAATTAACACTGCAGCTTCTTAGCAAACTGGGCATAACTCCGCCCACTATCTGCACGCTCAGGTACAGGGGTTAAAAGGTGCAGTAAAACTGAGTAAACAAACATTGTTTACGTTTATTGATATCATTTCCACTTTTGGCAGTATAAGAAATATTCCAAATACACTGTATATGAACATAAACAGCAACAAATATTAACCCATTCCAAAGATCACGGATACTTTGATTAAAAAATTAATTCTAGGCACACTAGCTAAACCTGTGTTAATCACTCCAAACCTTGAGTCAAAGTTTCACATTTTCCACGGGTGGCACCCAACGTCTCTTATTGCCCATTTCATTTTAATGTTCTATTTGTTAAAATGTACAATTATGTAACATTTTCTAATGAATTATAAATAAATTACATTAATAATGAATTAAAATAAATAAGTAATGTATTTGCATGTTTACATGTTTACAGAGCTTACATGTTGCAAAATTATCTCTGCCTCAAATTCCTGTAACCTGTAACCATTAATTTCATATAAAACCAGATTTAGTAAGTCCTAGAGTCCACTAGGAAGGACATTTAAAAAGTATGTTGTTAGGTAATTAAACATTTGTGCACATCAATAGAAAATGCTTTGAGAACTAGCTACAACAGTTTTATACCTAAACATATAAATTATAAGCTTTAGAAACATAACTAATGCATATTCTTTGACAGCTTACCTCCCTCACTACCATAAAATGTGGTTACTGAGAGGCAGCCATTCTTAAAAAGGCAGATCTTCTGTTGTGAATAACACACCCCAACACATGATACATCATTGGAAAGACCAGAATGTTCTCCACATGGCACGACAGGTTTTACAAGGTACCTTATTTAGTTTTTGAAATATCTTAATGCAGATGTGACAACTGCTGTTGAAATCAATCAACATGACATGTATTTGAATTTGTTCAAACCTCTGCATACGACAGTAAGCAGGAGGAAGAGGAACATATTGGATTGAGCATTTAGGCTCGTGTGGCAGCTTCATACATAACATAATGTTTCATACTACAACCAAATAACTATGTAGTAATAAATAACTGTTATATGGACTGTATTTATGATGAAACCTATGCTAGAGTTTCATCCAGCATGGTCAACAACGCTGGCACATGACCAAAGAGCCCAAACAGCCCTTCTGTAAGTAGGTTCTGTAAAACAGAGCTTTCCTTCATGAACACCAAAATCTGGAGCGTTTACCTTTCAGATGATGAACTGCACACAGAGCAGAAATGGGAGGAAAAGCAGGGAGCCTGTTTTTCATAAAGCAGCTGTTTTGAGTTTCATGCATGAAAGAGTTTTATCACTTGCTGGATCTCTACCCATCCTCAGACAGCACCCTGCACAGCAACTTCAGGCTTCAGTCCAGGTTCTGGAGGACACGTGCACAGGTTTATGTGTTTTCTACTACAAGCAACAAAAAGCAAAGCAATCTTGTCTGTTGCCATGAAGTCTCTGTGTGGTCTGTGAATATAAATGAGGAAAGATACGTGCAACAGCGTTCCCACTGACCCACCCTGCTTCAGCTCCCCTCACATAACCACACATATAGAGATGAAGGAACTGCTGGATGCAATGGTTCAGGGTGTGTTATCATCACTAGTGTAGGGGCCATTTGTAGGGGCCATATCAGAGCCCATATTGAATCTACTAATTATGTAAGCATCTAACGTTTAGTAATTGTGCACATCGCTGCTTGTAATTTTTTTGCTGCTTGTAATTTTTTCTGCTGCCATTTCCTTACATTACAAACTAAACAATGCGTTCTCCTTTACATGATTTTTTTTAGAAACAAAGTTGTCATATTTGTATGTATATATATATATATATATATATATATATATATATATAGTCTAAGAAGCCTGAACTTCTACATATATACATCACTGTCTAAAGAAAAACAAACACCTCATATAGCTTATATATATATATATATATATATATATATATATATATATATATATATATATATATATATATATATATATATATATATATATATATATATATATATATAGCGTATTTTTGTATAGAGGCTTATTTTCCATATAGTCCTATTATCAGCAATTCTCAGTCCAAGTTAAGGATGTTATTGGGCTAATTGGTTGTTAGGACACTCTTGCTCAATTGTGATGCACAGCTGAAAAACCTTCTACTAATAAGTGAGCATAAAAGGGAGAACAACATTCTAGGTTAGTTTAGTATCTGAAGCATCAGCAGTTGATGGCTTGCTGACAGACTCAAAATGACTTTCTTTAGAGACATATATATATATATATAGTGTTTCTGACTTTGAATGACATACAAATATGTGTTTTTTTTTCTCTGTACATAACAAAACCTGTCCTTCTTTTCCACATAAATAAAATGTTACAATTATACAACTACTGCTGAGAGTAAACTGAAAGACCAAATTGTGTTGATGCTGCATATTTCAGTCAATCATGAGGAAATGATGCATTTAAGGTTATGTTTTAATGTGCAGTTATGTTAACCTCAAGAAACACATTTCATATAAACAGGCAGAAGAACTCAGATTATACACGAGCTGGCCAGACAGCAACATATAATGTAACTGACAACACGTGTGTATTTCGCTGGGCCAGGTCATTAGTTACCATAATACAGGATTATAGCTGACCAATGTTTAATAGTTATTTCATCTAAACATCACATAGCCTACTATAATGTAGCTCACTCACCTGTTTGAGTAAATGAATCTATCACAGCATGACATGCTAATTATTAAATGCAGTGTCCTCACAGACGTGTAACTCATTGGTCACCACCTCTATGGCACATTTTCAGCATGACACGTAATTGATGATGACCGACTGTCTCCTTATTCATAACTGGGATGACCAGAAAGGTGCTTTATTTCTGGATGGGATGGTACAGGCCACCTCTGGCCACCCCTTGGTTACACCTCTGGCCTGTAACACTCACACCACATGTTAGTATCTACTGTTTATTGCCATGTGTTACTGATGAAGCTCTGGGAACAAAAAAACAGACATTGCCAAGAATATTGAATATCTTGCTAGAAATGTGAAAATCATAAATGACCGTTCTAATACATTCCGGCATATCAGACAATCGACACGAGCGCTGTTGTGATGTTTATCACTGAATTTCCTCAGAATGAGAAAAAGGGAGCAGGGAACATTGTGTGCTCACTAAAAGTAATGACTTTCTCAGAGCGAGCATCTCGGAGCAGGAGAACGATGGTTGTCATGTTTGCGTCTTGTTTATTAAGAGGCCGTCAGGTGTGACAAATGGGATTTTGTTTATCTGTGCTCCACGCTCCACTAGACGACTGTATTCTGATCAAATAAGACAAATGAATAATTGATTGGTGCAAATCTTGCCTTGGCACTCAGAGGAAATCAGAAGGCTTTCTCCATCACACTGGCCTTACTGGGAAGCTAATGAAGGGAGAAAAGATTGCTTGCTGCCTCGGACTGTTTGTGCTGCCACTGGTTTCAAAAAAATAACCCACAGCAGAAACTCTTGTACACTTCATTAGCTGTTATTACTTTACATTCACTGAGTCTGTATTCGAACATCAATTTCTGTTACTCTGTCGCCATCAAGTGGTAAAGAGTAGCACTGCAGGCCTTCTGCACACTGCTGACAGAAGCACACTCACTGAGTGTGACTCATTGTCTATTTTATTAGCTGCTCTCACCACATAGAGCACTTTGTAGTTCCACAATTACAGACTGCAGTCCATCTGTTTTTTCTGCATACTTTGTAAATCTCCTTTCACCCCTTTGTCCACAGGATGTGGTCTGGCTGGATGGTTTGGTTTGGTTTGGTTGGTGGACTATTCTCAGTCCTGCAGCACTGCTATGTCTGATCCACCCATACTAGCACAACACACACTAACACACCAACACCACGTCAGTGTCTCTGCAGTTTTGATCCACTACCCAAATGCTATATAGTGGTCCTGTCAGGGTCCTGGCAGTTAAACAACAAGGCAATATAACAATATAAAAACAAGGCAATATATATATATATATATATATATATATATATATATATATATATATATATACACACACACACAATACTCACACAACACCCACAGACTGCAGCGCATCATCAGATCTGCAGAGAGAATCATCGGTGTGAAGTTACCCTCCCTACCGGACCTGCACAGAACCAGGAATCTTTCCTCAGGTCGGCGTTTCAGCCAGTCGAGAATCAAGACCTCCAGACTTCAGAGAAGCTTCTTCCCACACGCCATCACACTACAGAACAGCTGAACATCACAACACTACATTCTGGATACAGTCTACTACATACAGATGTTCTCTCACTCTTCTTTCTCTGTACAGTCTACTACATACATACATCCATATCCAGATGTTCTCTCACTCTTCTTTCTCTGTACAGTCTACTACATACATACATCCATATCCAGATGTTCTCTCACTCTTCTGTCTCTCACTTTTATTTATCTGATAGTGTCTCAGAACACTCTGTACCACCGTCTAAACCAGTGACTCTTCTGTTCTCTGAGCGGAGCGTTGATAACAACTTGGGTTATCCTTGTCCTCTCTGGTCCGGATGACATGGCGTCCCAGTGTTCCATAAAGAACTTCAAATCGTGACTCATCTGACCACAGAACAGTCTTCTATTTTAAAAGACCCCTGGCCCAGTGCAAACGTCTGAGCTTGTGGAGCTTGCTTAGAAATGGCTTCCTCTTTGCACTGTAGAGTTTCAGCTGGCAACGGCAGATGGCACGGTGGATTGTGTTCACTGACAATGCTTTCTGGAAGTATTCCTGAGCCCATTCTGTTATTTCCATGACAGTGGCATTCCTGTTTGAGGTGCAGTGACGTTTAAGGGCCCGGAGATCACGAGCATCCACGAGCTAACCCTAACCCTAACCCTAACCCTAGAGTTTTACAGCCTTGACCCTTACGCACAGCGATTGTTCCAGATTCTCTGAATGTTTTGATGATGTTATGCACGGTTGATGATGATAACAAAAAAGTCTTTGCTATTTTACGCTGGGTAACACCGTTCTGGTATTGCTGCACTATCTTTCTGCGCAACAATGGTGGAATTGGTGATCCTCTTACCATCTTGGCTTTAGAGACACACTGACACTCTGAGAAGCTCTTTTTAAACCTAATCATGTTGTCAATTGACCTAATTAGTGTTAATTGTTCTTCCAGCTGTTCGTTATATGCTCAATTTCCTTTTTCCAGCCACTTATTGCTACTTGTTCCAACTTTTTGGGGATTTATTGGATTTATTTTGGGGATTTAAAATGATACATTCTCTCAGTTTAAACTTTTAATCTGTGATTTGTGTTCTATTCTGAATAAAATATTAGATGTTGACACCTCCACATCATTGCATTCAGTTTTTATTCACAATTTGTTTAGTGTCCCAACTTTTTTGGAATCCGGTGTGTACAACTCTGCACATGATAAGTTTACAGGTGTGTCTGTGCGTTTATGTCATTGTGTGTGTATGTGTAGGAGGATGGCTAGGTTGGTTGTGTTAATTCTGTAATGTCAGTTATCGTGCACTGTGAGCTACTGTAACCAAAAACAAGTTCCTTGTATGTGTGAGCATACTTGGCAAATAAAGTCCGATCCTAACTTTGATTCTGATATATATATATATAGCCTTGTTTTTATATCATAAATGACCGTTCTAATACATTCTGGCATCTCTCAGAATGTATAGACAGTGATATATCTGATCCACTACCCAAATACTTGCAAATACTTTTTCTCCAAAATCAGCTTTACAGGAGAGGCCAAAAACTCATAAATGACATAAAAAGTTATGCTTGTTTTTCTCTGGACTGCGATGTATGTATGTCGAAATTCAGGCTTCTTAGAGTGAAGGGTGGGAGAGATACAGTTGTGGGTTTTTTCAGATCGGATGTAAGAGAGAAGTTTGTTTCTCCACTTTTTCTCAAACATAAAAGCTTTATGTGATGTATCTGTTAATCTGATGGTGACAGTTTTGGTGCTCTGTACAGCCTAAGGGGTGAGTGCACGGTCACTAGCTGTAGTTTAGTGTTTATGGTGAGTTAAAAACAACCACAACAACAACCACAGCAACAACAATTAAAAACAAAACAAAACCACACACACACACATCTGGCACTAAATGGTGCTCTATATTTAACTGAAGATTCTCTTAAACCTGCTACAGGCATAGTTTGCAGTTTAGGGCAAGAATAATGTAGGCACTTTTTCAGCTCTGATTTGAGTACTGTACGCCTAAAGGTCCATGTGCTACTGGCAAAAGCGGAGCAGCCCTAGCAACAGTGATGCTTAGACAAGAAAGTGGCTCTTGTTCAGTGCAGCATGGCAGTGAATTAATGGTTTCCCGGATTTAGATGCATATTAAATGATGACTAACAGAAAGAGAAGACAGCACTGTTCACAAAATAGTGAGTAATATGAGTGTGTGACAAATCTGGTGACAGAGGCAGAACACAACTGCTGCGGTTAACCAAGAACATGTAAGAGAACCTGTCGTCACCTGATCTGCATCACTGTCACACATGTGGACAACATTACTCTTACCAGCAATACCTGATCTGCACTACATGCATGTAAGCATGTTATTGCCAATTTTAAATGATGGTTGTGCCGTACCAAACGTCCATCCTCTTCAGTAGTATTTCTCACTCTTCTCTGTTTGGTTTGCAAGCTGTCATACTTCTTTAAAACAAATGAAAACAGAAGCCATAATCTCCTGACCTGGGCAGTGCACTTCATAGGGGGCATTTGATATTTAACCATAGACATGCTCACATACTAAACAGAACTAAAGTTACATTAGCAGGTCTTTTGTCCATATCCCTCATGAGACTGCTCACAGATAGAACCTCAGCAGCAGCAATAGAAAATTAAACATGTAAATAATGTGAAAGCTATGTCTTTCTGTCTGCTATCCTGGCTGTTCAGTGGTGCTGGGCGACAGTGTCCATCACTGCGGTGTTCAGTAAAAGAGCTTTCGTCTGGGGTGTTATGGATTCTTTGTCTTCTTACTTTAAGTCAACGCCACACTGGTGTCAGAAGTGGAATCGCCTCCCAGCAGATTGCAGGAAAACAGCAAACTCAGCTGTGAACCAGTGAATGAAACCATGTCTGGCAGAGGGCTGCGACAGAGGAGTGACGTGAAGATGGGCGGCGACGACACTGGTCAAGGTGGCACAACGAGGGTCATCAGAGGAGTCATATAGTAGGTAATTTATACATTAAGGTTGTGATATTAGGTGTCTAGTGTGAGGTAGAGTTGTGTGGCTATTAATGATCTACTTGGTATTCTGACTGGTTGATGCCACTGGTCAGCAGACTCCACTGCCATGTTCGTCTAGGCTGTAGTGTTTTCTGTCTTGCTGGTGTCACAGTACTTTTGTCAGTCGTTTCCTAAGTTTCTTCAAAACTTAACAGCTTTCCCGCCAATCTGTTATGCCAAATGGACAAAGAAAACAGCCAATAGACATACAAGGGTTTTTTAATGTGTATATTACCCATTATATGACTTAATAGATACATTCCATAATCATATGACTAAATTATGTAAGTATATGAATAAGATTTCCACTCTTGCCACATTCGATAATGTGGAATTCTTAGATGACATGTGATTAGCTATCCATGACTCATTTACACAGGTGTAGACTGATTATGACCAAATTTTAATGTTAGTCGCTTTTGGTGCTTAAGAGTGGTGCTTCACATCAATGACCCTGTGTGCCCCTGCTGTCAAAATGTTGTCAATAATAACAATTTAACTACAAATAATCAAAATCTGATTCAAGAACAAAAAGAGTGTACTGTAACAGTTATATAAGAGGTCAAGAAAAAGTTAATTTGTTTTTATTTTGGACTTGAATATTCTTCACATCCAAACAGTGGCATGGTGTACAGTTAACCTACATCACAGGGAGGATTCAACCATTCAAACAGTCATTAACAAACAGCATCACTAGACAAAAGTGTCAAGAGGAGGGCAAAAAACAGTATGTCAATATTCACAACCCACTAGTACAGACAGACGGCAAGTTGGTTTTTATGAATGTTGTGTCTAGAGAAGGAGAAAGCCTATGTTACCTTAGCATACATACAATGTAGCATACGTACAATACACACCCGTTATAGCATACGTCCCCAAACCAACAAAAATATTCCAGAATTTACAGTCCACATACAGTCTATAAAGGACAGGAGTGCACCAAGTGCCTCAGTAATCAGTAATCGTGCAAGTACCATAGAAGAGTCTGACTAGGCCTTAAATACTGCGATGCATTAGCTTGGGTAGAAGAATTACAAGGAGGGCAGAAAGTAGACGCAGCTTTTACAAAGCACAGCTCGGGTCGTTCGAAGAGGAAATGGAGAAAAAATGAATTAATAAATGCAGATAAAGATGATGTTGAGGTGAACAAGCAGATGGCAGTCATCACACACTCCAGTATGATTTGATACGGATGGCAGCTCTCATAACTCCAGCAGAAAGGTAAACTTAACCACTGATATGTGAGGATTTCACGACAGGACACATGTGATTATAAGGTGATAAATCACAATAGACATTGATGATACTTTAAAAAAAGGCGACATACATTGTAGCTTAGGCTCCAAGATACACTGTAAGTCTTAAGACTACACTGTCATCTTTACTCACGACGTCCTGTTTGTGCTTATACTTGGAGATACTACTCGGGCCAGATCTTCTTTCAATGACATAAGAAGTGTTAAAAAAAGAAAAACTGAACTAAAAGAAAGATCAATGTGAATATTTTGGTGCAGTAGGCTTTCAACAGTGAGCATGTGGCGTGTTGTGAACAGCAGTGGCAATGAATTCCAACTGCTAACAGCTCTTTTAATGCTATTTTTAAAATGTCCTAGCCTGCAGAGACAGCTAGCAACACCTTAACTGTCTTGTTCAGAAAAAGCCTCCAAATACCAGCATTCACCAGCAGAGGGAGATGGGCAGGATGGACTTTGGCCTCTCTGTCCACTAGAGGGCAGGGCACTGACAGGTGTAGGACGGGAGCTGCCGCCTTAGGCCTTTCCAGACAGACAGAGGTTGGACGGTCATGTGTCTCGAGGGAGGAAACTGCACCTACCTAATAGACAACTAATCAATATCACCCACTGCTCTGCACATTAGTGTTTTCCTGCTCCTAACACATCTGATCCCACTATCCAGCTCATTAACATGCCCTTACTGAGTTAGCATGCCCTTACTGACATGTGTTAAAGGGGAAATGTGCAGGGCAGTTGGCCTGCAGGACCAGGGCTGAGAAACACTGGTATCGGTCATCATAGTTTACAGAAATGCCTAAAGACATCATAACTGTTAAGACAGAACTGGCTAATTTTAAGTGAATGGAAGCAAAGAAGCTCTGTATCGTCACGCTGTACTCACAGGCTGGACGGGTTAAACAAATTTAGAGGAATGTGCCATTGCTTTTAACCTAATATCTGTCTGCTGCCTTTGTGTCGTACACCTGATTATTTAGAAAAGAACAGAAAATTGCGACTCACTGGACAACTGCTGAATTCTGTGAATTAATGTTTGCATGACTACACAGTGTAACACAAATTCAAAACTACAACAATTACATCCAATAATGCTAATGTCTTAGACGTCTCAAGCTGGCAGGATACTCCAAACTATGAAAGAACTAAATGGAATCTTTAAATACGCTTTTGTCAGTAGACTTAAAAAGCAACCCAGTGAGTTCTTAATTATTAGGTAACTGTGGAAAATCAGATTTAGCCAGTAATCCATTTATCATGTATACATGCACTTGAGTAATCAGATAATAGGGAAACTCTGGGTCTACATGAGTCAATAATCGGATGTCTGCCTTACAACTGACCAATAAGCTCACAGAGTAAGGTCAAAAATGGTCATGCATCATCTTGAAGACAGTATTTAAGCCCTCTGTGTTTGTAAAGCATGTGGCTGGTTTCAGCATCGCTCCAAAAGTGTTTTGTTGCCATTTCAGGTTTGCTGTGTTAAACACTGCTTGCTTATTTCGGTATGTTTTCTCACATGAAATGACAAAAACACGTGATATCAGAATAAGAGTATAAATATACTGAGAAGCCCCACAGAAAGCCACAGCTCCAGCTCTCTTTATCGGATTTCATAATCACATTTCTGGGCATAATCTGATCAGAAAATGGAATATGCTTCTTACATGACCGTTTAAATAATCTGATAACTGCAAAAATCCAATTATTATCAGATTATTAAGTGCATATAGTGTCAGCAGTCCTAGGACAAAGCAATAAGCCACGAGAGGCTCTGTGATTTTATCATGGGGAAGAGAGTTCTTCGGCATGACGTGAAGAGTGAAAGTGCTTTAATTTAAACCTGTGTTATGAATAGTTTAGTTGTTTAGCCTGTAACCAGTCTAGTTCCAGCTCTTCGTCTAAAAACAAACAGATTCTTACTTCATCAGTAGACTAGACTCGGTGGTCCATTTATTAACAGCACAAGGATTTTTGGTAAAGTTGTGCAGTAATACAGAATTCAGCTGTGGTGAGGTGGTCATAGGTGTAAACACGGCTTAGTCGATATGATTTTAAGACCCATCTGTTTAATAAGCCCACCTTAGGCAGTGGACCAGTCACAGTCGGGGTGGTCTAAGAATGAAAAACGTGATGATTAGAACAGTTTCAGATGCAGCAGATTAGAAATTAGGTTAAAACTCTGCAGCACTCATTTAATATGGAAACACATCTCCTCATCACTGCAAAGCTAGCTTCTCTGTTTGAGGGACTCGCTAACCGTGTGGTAATTCTGCACTGCTGAGTTGCCTTCGACTGGTCTGACTGCAGGTGGTGGTGTAATAGCTTATGGAAGCACATGCACGTCTGTCTCCCTCACATGCAGAAGTCCATGCAGGGGGCAAGGCTAAGGCGTCCAGACACGAGCCAGCTGCTAGCTATTGCCAATTACCGGGCGCTAATGCTGACACAAAATGCCAGCAGTAAGAAAAAGGACAAGTAATTCCCAGTTATCTGGATGCAGCGCAGTGCAAAAAAACAGAAGTATGACACACTGAACAAGGGGTAAGACACAGTGTGGTGTGTGTGTGTGTGTGTGTGTTTGTGTTGGAAACAAAACAAAAGGCCTGAAAAGCAAGAAAAAGAAAGAAGGCAAGACTTCTGTGCTGTGTATACGTTAAGACAAGGGCCCGACTCTCACATCATCACATCACATTTGAAATCAAGAGAAGTGTGCAGTAACAGTACTTGTTTCCCAGCAGATTTTTTTCTTTCTTTCCTTTTTTCTGCAGCTATACAAGCATTTACATACTGTAGATTTGAGCGGAACAGGCAAGAGGTGGCAATTAAGAAGGCAAAACTGCAGACGTGGTTGATTATCTGTGCGGCAGATGAGATTAAAGCTGAATTGACTGAAGCGGATAAGTGGGTCAGTCGGGTAACTTTCGTGCCAGAACGGAATTCCCCCCTTTGACTGCAGCGGGGGAGGAGAGGATGACTGCAGACCAGTTTAAAGATGAACTGGTAATTATATGACAGATTGAGGGCAGCTGAGATGCTCCCAGTTAGAGCTGGTTTACCACAGAGTGAGGTTTCTTAGTCTGGGGATAGAACACATCTCTGAATGCCATCAGAAACCAAACAGCCTAGATTTACAGTTAAATCAGAAACTAATTAGCTAATGTTTACTTATTCCATATGCTGGAGATAGAATGAGCCCTTTCACTTCTCACTTCTATAGAAAGCATGTCTTCTGATCATTTGTTGACATACCTGAATAAAAACGAAATAATTCATGTGTGATTTTTAGGACTGGGACAGTTTTTCATTAGATCGTGACAATATATATATATAAAAAACTGTGCAAAGTCCTTTCACCAGTAAGAATTTGCAGCTGTTCTAATCCATAAATCCATAATAAGCATAAATAAAAGAAGTAGGTATCTTGTGCACCAGTTTGAAGAACAAAGTTTAGTTTCAGATTTCTCCCAGACATTGCATGAATTCTTTTCCTTCACGAGCAATCGTGATTTGGCTTAATGAAGTACTGAGGATATTATATATATATTATTATATATATATATATATATTTATATATATAACCAAGTATCCATTTCTTGGATTTTTAGTTTTTATCTTAATTCTTACCTTTGTGACACCACTGCATGCCATATATGTAAACAAGTAATCAATTTCATGGCATGTCAACACATCTTGACTAATTAATACGCTGTCCCAGCCTTGGTTTTTTCAGTGTGAGTTTGTGTTTCTTTTTCAAACACTTTACAAACTAGGCAATAACCAGAAATATAACCGTGGTAGTTGTATGTCCCACTATAAACATTTAATTAGGCTATAGCACCACCTATAAGCACAACGAGGAAACACAACAGTGATGCACACTATGCTTGCTACACAGTATAGTTATTTTTATCTCGGGCACAGTCAAACTAGATTAAGACTTGAGATGAACTATGTGGTTTAGGCAAAATCAGTTTCCTTGACTAAAGGAAATCCACATAAAAAGATGTCTGAAGAAATGAGAAATGCTTATGATGCTTCATCTGCAAATGAAGATGTTTTTAATGTAAAAATAACAGATTCTGTTTCAACTCTGTTTTTAGTCCTTTAGTTTCAAACTGAGACTAAGAATAAAGACGAATATAGTCAGAACAAATAGTGATGGCTCAGACTGCTAGCACGAAGTACCCACACTGAAGAATTATGTCTTTGTTTGCTGGTTGTGGTTGTTTTTGTTTGAATAAATGCCATTCTTGCCTGTTCTGTCCAGAAATGTACATGTTTAACAATTAAAAAAAGAACCTACCTACAAATTATGTACAAGTTAAACTACTTTTACCACAGGTTTCTTACAATTAGTTGGTAATGTATATTGGTTTCAGTTTCTGCATCTCATATATGTTTACAACTTGGCTATGCTGTTATTCTGCTGAACATCCCTTATACTACAAAACAAAAGGCATTACAAGTTCAAGTACAGTATATCTCTATTTACAACAGCTCAAAGGGAGCCATGTGGGCAGCCTTTGAGCGACAGTCTGCTTTATATGGACAGTCTAGTTTTGTGGAAGGGACTAAGTAAAAGCTCCTCCTCCTTCTCCTCCTCCTCCTCCTCGGGAACTGAGCAACTCTGGCCGACCAGTGCAGAGAGAAACAAATGCTAAACTGAATTAGTATTGCTCTACCAACAGAGAGTCCATGTTGAAAGCCAAAGGCTCGCCAGAGAGGGTCACTTAATAGTATGTGAGGGAAAAAAAAAAAAGGGAAAATAAAAACAAGCTGAGAGGTGTTACTATATACTGTATGCATATTTATATACACATATGTGTAATAGGCTGCTATGTATGTGTATACTGTATGTGTACACATATCTATATACCAACACATGTTTAATCTTTTCCAACTTCTTTCTTTCCCATCTCACCTTACATCATGCTTCACAGAGCGCTAGCTGAAATATTTCACACGCCTCGTCACCATAGCAACCTTGGCTCGCTTCTGGAGAGAGGCTGATTCAGAATTTTTAAAACCTAAAGCTAGAGTAAGAACAAAAAAGATCTTTTTTTTCCCCCTCATTTTGGTCTTCATTCGCTTGATGCAGTCTCACCAGGGTTAGAAGCTACACATCCAGCCTTGAGACCAACCCTGGTGGGGCTACATGCTGCCTCCTTGTTTATCTCCGGTGTTTGAGGAGGAGGATGCTGCGGCTGAGCTGTTGGGAAAGCCCTTCTCAGTGGGGGTGACTGCTGGGCTGCCCACGCCAGATGAGCTGGAGCTGCTGGAGCGGTGCTGGGTCGGGGGAGGCCGCACCGGCCTCATGGGTGGAGGTCTGAGCTGGGCCCCCGCCAGCCTGGCGGACAGCGCCGGTTTGAAGGTGGTCATCATCTCAGAGGTGGAGCTGCTCCCACGCCGCAGCGCCGCATCCGGGTCCCGGATCATGATGGTGTGCAAAGGGCTGGCCGGTTCCGAGCTCACAGGGTTCTTCATAGGTTCCAAAGTGTCCAGCACTACGTCCGGAGCCTGCTTGGCTGTATTTTGACGCTCTAGCTCCCGCAGCTCGTGAAGAGCGGTAGTCATAGTTTTCTCAATGTCCTGTAGGTCAGACAGATTTACAAACACATTAGAGTCCACTCTAATATAAAAGCCCGGTATGAATTATCTGGGTAATAACTATAGCAATTCAGTGTAATGGCCTTTTTTTTTTTTTTTAAGTGTAAGGTCTGACCTAGCATCCAGATAAAAGTTAATAGGCCATGCAGACATTTTATGCTCATTCCCAGCAACAAACTCTTATTACTTCCCTGAAAATCTTGAGTTTCTAGAACGTTCCTTGCACACTACAAGACAAATTTATGGTTGTGATCTGGGCTTTGGCCTCACTGAGCTAGTCTTTGCTTTATATTTATCTCATAAGTCCCGTATGTCACTGCTGTACTTTATCTATGACATTTACACAGCGCTTCAGCCAGGCCTCATATGCTATAAAACTAGGGCTTGTCTCCCCTCTTTCAAACCAATGGGCTCTGGCCCGTCTTATGACTCCACAAGCCATATTAAAGCCATGATGATAAGAGGTGTAAAACCATGCACACAAACACACACACACACCACACATACTCAAACGCACTCTCTAGCGTATACCACACAGACTCCAAAAGCAGGCATGATAATTGAGAGATAAGGCACAAACAGAACACTCAGCACCACCCATTCACTCTTAATGCCTCCCTCACTCTTTCAGGCTCTGACAATTAACTACAAATTAAACTATGACAATAGCGATTTAATATAAATTCCAACCCCCGCCACATACTTGCTGACTTCTAAATCTCATATTAATCTGAGTAATTAAAGATGATAGCAAGAATTTAATCATCTCTTGCCTCTCCAGCCTGACAGAATGATCAGATAGAAAACTCCAAAATGAGCTATGTTAAGAAAATAACATCTCTCTTGGCTCAAACATCACGCCTTCATTTCATGTACTAATGTCATTTTTTCTCCCATTAGCTAATGACAAACACAGTGAGTCATCAGAAAGAGCCCTGTGCCACACAGTGTTTATTATTAAACTAATGCCAAATAAACCTGATGAATCAATGACAGTTTATTCTCAGTAATGCACACACACTCATGAACTCTGTTAGACAGTAATAATGCCTGAAGGTCCTACTAAACTAGGCTAATGGCAGAATGAAAAAAGCTTTTATTAACAGAAGATCAAACAGGCCTATTTCAGTCATGCATCTAGCCACATATCTCAGCTCCAATTTTATAGCACTGGAAAATGCAAGAAGCACTTTACATAGTAAAGGCTTTATTATGAATGGACCTACATAAATGGTCTGAAATTGCTTTTGTGTTTTACATTACTTACATGACAATTTGTTCTTCTCTTAAAAGTCCCTGTTTCATATATTCCTACAGCAATGATGTTTTAGACAGAAAATGAAATATTACAAAAGCTGAAATTGCATTTAAAGCTTGAGCATTATACAGTTACTGGTGACACATTCAAGGAAAACCCCAAACAACGAAGTGGAGACAAATAACAAATGTAGATGCTTCCACTCAGACATTTAGCATCCTACTCTCACATCATCTCACATCTCACAGATGGTATAAAATGTAGATTTTAGAACTATTCACCATTTGTGATTTACCTCTGCATTCAACCCCCACATACACAAACACCAGGGGGCAGTGACCACACTTGCACTATCCACAGCACCCAGGAACAGTCATTGCTCAAGGACACGGAGATCAAACCGGTGACCTTAACAAGTCACAAGTGTGGTTTCTTAATCTCCAGCCCATGACTGCAAAGGAAGAACTCCCCCCAATCCCACCCCCCAACCCCACCAAGAACTCTATGAACCTCTGTGGAACACGCTAATGTCTGCATCTATAGCAAAAAATACAAACTGTTGGTCCGCACCTCAGCTAAAGCCTCGGCCTCGAGGCTCTTGTGGTCTCCAAGGCTGCTGTGGCGCGTGGCCCCTGATCCGGCCCTCAGTGGGTGGCCCTCAGGATAGGCTTTTCTTTCTGGGTAGTTAATACTGCCAGCGCTGCCAAACGTGCCCAGGCGTCTCTTCTCAGGACTCTCCACTCGGCCTCTGCTCACTGCCACCTTGTGTGGGCTGCTGGGGCAGGCAGCGGCGCGAGGGGGTGTGTCTGTGCCACGCGTGGGGCTGTGGCTCTCTGTACCGCTCCGCCGGCGAGGGATAGCAGCGCCATCTGAACGCAACCTCACCCTGACAACGACCGCAAAGCACACGATTAATCACAGCCGAATAAGAGGAGCATCAACAGTTAAACTCATCCTGACAATACCAGATACTACAGATACTTCAGTAGTTTAGTTCCTAATGTACTGATATCAAATTTAGCTCTCAGCACGCTGAAGAACCTGGTAGACAAGTCAACTGATGTTTACAACATTTACAATACAGTCAACGTTAAATATGAACGCTGCACTTAGGCAATTAGGTTAAGTTTCTTTTTTACTTTAATTAAGAGGATTTTTTACTATTTTTTGTTACTATCAGCATGACTGAGTAATTAAGATCTAAACAGTCATCTTTAAAGGCACAAAAACAAATATTAAAGGCAAATAACAAAAGCAGCCTGTTAAACTTTTAAGGGGCAAAAAGATATTGAAAAATAATTATGTGAATATGAATTATGACCATTTCTGGTACATTAGAAAACACAAACTTCAAAGAAAAAATTAAAACACAGAAAAATGCAGGATATGTGGTAAAGTTACAGCAATCCTACTGAAAAACTGAATAAACTACCTACAGTGTAAATAAAGACACATGACCGACACCACGTTAAGAGAAGCTAACTCTATGGAAGTAAATGACAGCGCTGGTCTTCATTATTCTTTCATCTGTGCTTTCAGCACTTACCTGCCCATCACCCCACTGAAGTTATAATCAGGCGACTGCTCACACGGTGAATGAAGGTCGTTTTTGGACGAGGCCTTATCATCCAGCAGAGGTCCACTACTCGCTTCACTGTCCGCCTTCTGACTTAGACTGTCAGAAAAGGCGTCATCCCTAAGAGACGAGGTGAAGACACAGCTTTAATGTTATGAAGGGTGACGCTCTGACAGGTGCTTTGGCTGGTACAGTCTCATCTGTTCACAGCTTCTAACATCCTAACAGCTCCCAACACGACTAACATTTTCAGAACTAGACATCACATAGCCTTCTTGGCTCTGTGTCTTCTCAAAGTCAGGTCATCTTTATTCTTAAACCTTTCTCTTTCTTTGTTTTTCAACGTTTACAGACCTGCTGCACTGACACAAGAGCACTCTACTGGTACATATCAAAGACAACAAAAGAACTTTACAGCTATTTTTCAAATATGGCCAAGAAAAAAAACCCTGGTGTGGATTTTATTGTCTATATTCTAGTACTGTGTAAACAGTTTCTATGACATTTGTATAAATCATGCCAAAACACATCCAGTTAGATCACGATACAACCTAGGGTCTCATTATGCACTGAATTATTTTCTAAAACTATATTTTCAATTGAATTGTAAGATTTACATGCGCCTGTGTTTTTAATGGCAGGCATGGTTTGAGGCTCTTCTAAGACAGAAGGTCAGATGTACATACAAATCAAAGAGCAACGCAAAATGTGCCTTAAAGCAACAAAAACATGTGGAATTTAGCTTTGATTTACTATGACAGCTGCTTATCAGACAAACTGGATGTAGCTCCACTCACTGCTTGCTTGTAAGGTGCAGGGTTTACAGCAAATAATGTAGTTGTCAGGGTTTTTCCCAGCAAAACAGTAAACATTCTACAGAGCTGTTGTTTTCCTCTGGCCAAGAAAATAGAAATGATTATGTGGACTGTACACATACTGCAGCGGCATCACAGCATATTTTTCACTGTCACAACTACATCTGAATCCGAGAGTGGTAGAATAGAATACAGTGTGTGTGTGCGTGTGTGTGTGCATGTACTCACAGGTCCTGCACTACAATGTACTGGTGAGGTATTAGGCCATCGACTCCATTGTGTCTCCCTTCCCACCAGTCCTCTGATGCCCGGTGGTATAGCAGCAGAGACGCTCCCTTCTTAAAGGACAACTCCCGCGGAGTCCGCCCTACGTAATCAAACTTAGCAATGGCCTCAATCTGCTCCACTTCTGAGAGAGAGAGAGAGAGAGAGAGAGAGAGAGAGAGAGAGAGAGAGAGAGAGAGAGAGAGAGAGAGAGAGAGAGAGAGAGAGCAATGTGAAGAATAAATAATAAAATAAATAAAATAAAAAAGGAGCCATATTACACACACACACACACACACACACACACTTACATCATCCGGTACAGCATAACGTGCAAACAGTGCAAACCTTGCTTACTGTAGGTCTTTTGACTGACTTTATGAAAATGGATGTTTTCGCTGTAGTTTATTTTGGAGGACAGAGCCACTAGTCCAGTTGCTGTGCTTTTGTTTTCTCTCACACAGCCTGAGAAGCTACCATCAGGCGATGCCTTGGTTGAGCCGACTGTTGCAGCAGTAACACTCAGGTACCAGAATGTAACTGCTGCTCCATTTAAGGTGAAACAGGTCATTCAAACCCACAGCTGGTGAATTAGAAGACAGTTTCGGTCTTGAAGAAATTCAGATGTAACAAAACAGTTAGGCAGATGTGCTCTGTTTGGCTAACAGAGGGGGCTGGCTGCTATCTACTAACCACTTCTACCACTTGCTTAGTTTTAGAAAACACTACAGTGTAAAACTCCACAAAAAGCTAGCAAGTGTTAAATAAACTCTCAACATCACCACAAATGTCTTTTCAAGACACAAAGTAACACCAGAGGTTAAATGCAGCGGTGGGGTTATGGGGCTTAAATCGTACTGCCAGGTGGTCTGATTTATATAGACTTACACTTTAATGTAGCTACCATGCCGTCTGCAAACAGGGCAGTCTTTCCAGAACTGGAGCTAGCTCAGGGGTGCGCTTAGGGTCTGTCTACTGCGCTGTAGCCACACGTCTCTTTTACTGCAAAACTATTTAATATGAATATAAATTGTGGACTGAATCTGTTGTGGTAAACATGTCTCTTAGCCTTTACCACTGCTTATTACGGTACAACAGTTAAAATATACGAGTGTCAAAATATATGACACTGGAAATGTAGAGATAAATTTATAACTCATATAACAGGATAGTTTGGCAATAGAACTAGAAAGAGAAAGTTTAGAGAGTTTAGAGAAAGTTTTTTTAAGCAACTAGTTTTAATTCTATCAGGATATACATTTTGGCCACACCATCCACTACTATCGTAAATCATAACACAACTTCCTTCCAAACTTTTCCAAAAGGAATATGGCACCAGAGAGGGTCTCTGAGCTAGTTCAGCATTTATTTTTTTTATTTTTGATCCATGGGGATGGCCTCTGTCTGCTGGTGCAGAGTGATTTTATGACAAGACAAATTAAAACAAATTATATGATATGAAAAGACAAATTACATGATATGATGAATCATGCTTTATGTGACCACAGACATAAAATAACAAGTCATTAAGGTTGATTTTGATTTAGGACTTCAAGCCAGACTAATAGATCATAAAAAAACCATAAAGCCTCATTTCACAGCTTCACCCACCTTGGGGCGTGCTTTCATTTCCTCCTCTAATAAACAGCTTTGTAATATCGCCATGGTGTCAAAATGCAAAGTGAAGATCAGGCTCTATCTGAAACCTATCAAACCTGTCACCTCACTCCCCCTTAGTGTCATTAACGTGACCAAAGAGCAGACCAGTGTTCAGCTCTGTCTGTGGAAGACATAGACAGACAGCCGGGTCAGCAGGGGTTAAACACATGCACAGAATAAATAGCCTCTCAGTGGGGAATCTCCAACTCAACCAGCAAAACCAATCAGTTCTATTAGGAGCTTTAGCCAGGGGTGAAATTACCCCCAGACGAAGAGTGGACAGAGAATGAAGAGACAGACACACTTTATTCAGTGTGCATTTAGGCAGAAGGCAGTGCTGCAGTAATAATCTTGTGCTAATAAAAAGTGGGTTTTTGGAGGAGATAAAGCAGGCATGGACACTGGCTTATACGGTGCTGCCTTTGGCAGACCTGTAGTGACAGCTCAAAACACAAAAGTAAATTTGATTGTTACAATTCTAAAATCTGATTGGCTACAGCATTTTAAAAAAAAAAATTCTCAGCATAGTGACGAGACAGTGAAGAACGAGATGCAGTCGTGCTGTGTGTAAACCTGAACTGTAGGAATGAACACAGGTGTGGAGTTCAAAGCGTCTGCCTGCAGTGTTCTTGATAATAGACTGCGGAGCCCCTGTGCTGACTACAGGGTTAAAGTAAATCATTTTCTGTGTGCTACGTGACAATTTATAGCAATATTTTATAATTTAGTCAATTTGCCAGCCACTAACATTACATATTTACTGACATGTACTTTAACCAAAGAAGTTTTTAAAATAATTGTTTTACATTGTTTTACAGTTACAACATAATGTATATTCTGTTTCCAGCTCCTACTGTTTATGGACAGTTCAGCCAAAAACAAACCACAGGGGCATTAACTGAAACAGACTGAGAGGCTTATCATAACAGTACCTAAGCAGCCTGTTAATTCTATTTAATCACAAGTAATTCAATTCTATATTGTTGCTTTTCAACATAAATACATAAAAAATTAATCAAAAAAAATATGACAATGGAAAACGAGAAATGAGCCAAATTCAACAGAAATTCGTTTTGAGAACAAACTAATGTTCTTTTCTATATTAAAGGACATGCACTGCCCTCACTGTTTAGGCTTTTGAGGAATGCCTCCATATGGAGGATGAACCTTAGCTCTCGCTGTGAGTCCAATATGTTAGGATGTGCTTAGACTCTGCCTATCAGACGCTCCGCCTACATGCCTGATATCTTTAGTGCATTAACATGTCCACACTGTCAGGATTCTGCTAGCTGCATTCTGATTGGCTATCCGTACTTCCACATATACCAAGTTCTGTTTTGTTTTGTACTGGTCTGATGTAAATCAAAGTTAAGTTGTTTGAGTTGAACTAAAGTGAACTGTAGTTTCAGCCACAGGACACTCTACACTTCTGTGTTTTCTGAGGGACTGTTAAGCTGTGACTCAGTTCGCAAGATTGCCTTCTTTTATATGTTGTTCCAAAATAGTGGGCTTGTGATTGGTTGTTTTGCCTGTCAGTCAAATTTCCATTTTCTCCTGGCCATGTAAAGTGGTAAAAGGTATCAGACTCTTCCAGTCCAGCAGTGCGAGATCAGGCCGTGCTATGAGAAAAGCCTTCAAAAGCTTCACTCAGGAGAGTCTCTTACTCTGAGCAGTTCTTAATTATTTACACATTTTTCATTTAAAGGCTATCATTGAAGAACCAGCCCATAACACAGCTCCACTTAAAGAAACCAAGCTGCTAAATCGGCTCGTTTCGTGTTGTGTTTGTGATGTTTCAGTCTCTGCTTTTTCAAATAGGCACAACACAAGAAAGCCAAGCAGGTCAGAGGTCATTCATATACAGCCGTATGTAAAAGATGCCGCTGCCAATTAATGAATCCACAACGGAGAACACACATCCATGTATTTTAATGCACAACTAACACACTGGAAGGAATAAAAAAAACATAAAATATGGCCTGTGAAAATATATATTTATGTTTATTTCATCCCACCAGATGCAGCTCCTAAAGGGCTCAATAACCAGCTGATGAGCAGGATCAGGTGTCTTCGTTTAAGAAATACTTGAAAAAGTACAGTGCTGTGGGTTGCTAGGATCGGGATTTAGAAATGCAACTAATTTGCATATGACTGAATCAGTCTTAAAGGCACAGTAAAAAAATAAAAATAAAAATAAATAAATAAATAAATAAATAAATAAGGGAAATGGCCCTAAAAATAACTTAGACTGCCTGTGACACACAAACTGACAAGCCCTTTAACACACCTGATTCAGTTCATCAAGCCTCCAGAAGCATCTGGGTGTAAGTATCAGGTGAATATGCTGGAATATAACTATACAGAATAATTACTGAAAGCAAAAGAAGAAGGATTAGTAGTTTATATAGATATATATGTATTTGGTTCCTTTTGTTCCATAAAAAAAAATACTGTTATTAAATCTGTTTTTTTGGTATGCATTTCACTCTACAAGTCTCTGAATGAAAGGGCAGAGAGGAAATACAGCTGAAGGTAGAAGCCCCTAAGGCCTGTTGGTAAACCCTGAGCAAAGGAAGCAGAATGAGAGAAAGAATAGAGCGAGAGCAGAGAGATGAAAAGCAGATGAGGAGTGGGTAAAGAGAATCTCTAGAGGAAATGGTGGAGATAAGAGCGGTATTTTCCTCTTACTCTTCATTGATAAAAGTGCTGGAAATTGGAGTGTTATACAAAAATTTTGCCAAGAGATTAAGATTTGAGAGGAGTGGGAGAGAGGACAGAAAGAGAGAGAGAGAGAAAAAAATAATGAGAGAATATTTGGGAGGGGTAGGGAAAGAGAGGAAGTCAGAAACAGAGAGAAAAAGCAAGAGAGAAAAACACTGAGAGAATGAGAGAGAAACAGAGAGAGTGAGAGAGAGAGAGAGAGAGAGAGAGAGAAAGGGGACATGGAGAGAGTGAGAGAAAAAAATTAAGCACATCTTGTCCGAGCCCTTTTGTAACACTCCGCAGTCAAGTTCTATTTAAGATCAGACTCGTTATCTCCTCAGTGCCTGTCAGCCAATGAGAAGCTTTGATCCCTTTTCGCTGCGGGAACAGCATCTGGGAACAGAGGGAACAGCAAGTGGCTGAGCGATCTGTCAATCGAACCACTGGCCACAGAATAACACCAACAGAAACACTGAACTCATCTCTCACAGCCTGTAACTAAACTAGAGCGGAGCCGCAACACAGTGCCAAAATCTAACACTTCACAAATAGTTTTAATTAAAAACACCATCTCCTCTGCTCGCATTCTAACAGTTCTTCAGGCATCAGCAAATAAACTGACCAGTGGAGTAATTTCCCCGCCTGTACGAGGAACATAAGACAAGCGATCTGAAGATGTAGGATGTACTACTTGCAGGTCTGATATTCACACAGAACACAGAAAAACAACAGCAGTAGAAAGGAAAGTCCCTGCAAGCATGTCAAGAGCGTTTGTAACCAAAGCTAAAAACGACAGCCAAAGTGTGAAGCATAATTACAAAATAATGGATGACTGACTGTTCACTCTTGTTCACAATGGATTTCATGGAACGGTGTGTAACTTTCATGCTATAATCATTTTAGTACTCTTTTATTTTACCTAAATTTTGACGTTCATTCGTTTACTTCGTATACATTTCTATTTAATGTAAATCTTGTACTTTTTTGCAACCAAGAATTTCAGAAAATGTGACTATAAAGTAGGCAGGTATGTGACTTTTGGTAAATGACATGTAATATGTAACATGTCATGAAATGCATGTACAACAGTGATGCTAAGCTTATCACTAGTGAACATGTTCACTTCTAAAGAGATTGATCATCCCTCAAAAGAGTTCAGATAAATAACTGATCATCACACTGATTTATCAGTCTACTCAGGCTTTAGCAGAGTTTAGTAACACTGATATTAATTACCAATCATCACACTGATTTATCAGTCTACTCAGGCTTTAGCAGAGTTCAGTAACACTGAGATTAATAACCAATCATCACACAGATTTATCAGTCTACTCAGGCTTTACCAGAGTTCAGTAACACTGAGATTAATAACCAATCATCACACAGATTTATCAGTCTACTCAGGCTTTAGCAGAGTTCAGTAACACTGAGGTTAGTAAATGATCATCACATTGGTTTATGAGTCTACTCAGACTTTAGCAGAGTTCAGTAACACTGAGGTTAGTAAATGATCATCACACAGATTTATCAGTCTACTCAGGCTTTAGCAGAGTTCAGTAACACTGAGGTTAGTAAATGATCATCACACAGATTTATCAGTCTACTCAGACTTTAGCAGAGTTCAGTAACACTGAGGTTAGTAAATGATCATCACATTGGTTTATCAGTCTACTCAGACTTTAGCAGAGTTCAGTAACACTGAGGTTAGTAAATGATCATCACATTGGTTTATCAGTCTACTCAGACTTTAGCAGAGTTCAGTAACACTGAGGTTAGTAAATGATCATCACATTGGTTTATGAGTCTACTCAGACTTTAGCAGAGTTCAGTAACACTGAGGTTAGTAAATGATCATCACACAGATTTATCAGTCTACTCAGGCTTTAGCAGAGTTCAGTAACACTGAGGTTAGTAAATGATCATCACACAGATTTATCAGTCTACTCAGACTTTAGCAGAGTTCAGTAACACTGAGGTTAGTAAATGATCATCACATTGGTTTATCAGTCTACTCAGACTTTAGCAGAGTTCAGTAACACTGAGGTTAGTAAATGATCATCACATTGGTTTATCAGTCTACTCAGACTTTAGCAGAGTTCAGTAACACTGAGGTTAATAAATGATCATTAAATTGGTTTATCAGTCTACTCAGACTTTAGCAGAGTTCAGTAACACTGAGGTTAGTAAATGATCATCACACAGATTTATCAGTCTACTCAGGCTTTAACAGAGTTCAGTAACACTGAGGTTAGTAAATGATCATCACATTGGTTTATGAGTCTACTCAGGCTTTAGCAGAGTTCAGTAACACTGAGGTTAATAAATGATCATCACACAGATTTATCAGTCTATTCAGACTTTAGCAGAGTTCAGTAACACTGAGGTTAGTAAATGATCATCACATTGGTTTATCAGTCTACTCAGGGTTCAGCAGAGTTCAGTAACACTGAGGTTAGTAAATGATCATCACATTGGTTTATCAGTCTATTCAGACTTTAGCAGAGTTCAGTAACACTGAGGTTAGTAAATGATCATCACATTGGTTTATCAGTCTACTCAGACTTTAGCAGAGTTCAGTAACACTGAGGTTAGTAAATGATCATCACATTGGTTTATCAGTCTATTCAGACTTTAGCAGAGTTCAGTAACACTGAGGTTAGTAAATGATCATCACATTGGTTTATCAGTCTACTCAGGGTTCAGCAGAGTTCAGTAACACTGAGGTTAGTAAATGATCATCACATTGGTTTATCAGTCTACTCAGACTTTAGCAGAGTTCAGTAACACTGAGGTTAATAAATTATCATCAAATTGGTTTATCAGTCTACTCAGGGTTTAGCAGAGTTCAGTAACACTGAGGTTAATAAATGATCATCACATTGGTTTATCAGTCTACTCAGGGTTCAGCAGAGTTCAGTAACACTGAGGTTAGTAAATGATCATCACATTGGTTTATCAGTCTACTCAGACTTTAGCAGAGTTCAGTAACACTGAGGTTAGTAAATGATCATCACATTGGTTTATCAGTCTACTCAGACTTTAGCAGAGTTCAGTAACACTGAGGTTAATAAATTATCATCAAATTGGTTTATCAGTCTACTCAGGGTTTAGCAGAGTTCAGTAACACTGAGGTTAGTAAATGATCATCAAATTGGTTTATCAGTCTACTCAGACTTTAGCAGAGTTCAGTAACACTGAGGTTAATAAATGATCATCACATTGGTTTATCAGTCTACTCAGACTTTAGCAGGAACTTCAGTGTTTGTTAAGAAGCTGATTTGAGACCTTCTCTAGAATATGTCTTTGTTGTTGTTATGTTGTGTTTCTTGATTTCAAAACAGTTAATAAACAATCACTAAAGGTGTTACTTTAGGTATTTCAGACTAAATACAGAAACTTAAATTTCTTAAAGGTGCCACAGAATGAAAAAAAATATTTATATTGGCACAGCTAAATAAGGAAAGTACAGTACATAGAAGTAAACAATTCCAACACTCATCCTGCTTTAAAAGCCTGTTTCTTCTATAAAGCCATGCGAGTGCATTTCTGCTCTCTGACACTTTCTACCCAACCCCTACTACCCCGCCTCCTTTTGCCCATTCAGCCTAAAAATACAGAGACATGATTTTTGGTCCATATCGTCCAGCCCTATCATATGGTACGAAAACTTTCAATAATAAATAAAGGCCAAAACAATCAGATTCAGCATGACTGTTGCATCCTTAACATACAATTAACATGTTTCAATAGCAATAATACACACTGAAAGCATTACTATCAATATTACTATTACTAATATAATATTTACAGACCCAAAGCATTAACTACAAATTAACAACAATTATTACTTCTATTACTCTTTCAACTCTTTGTTATTGTTAGCTGTTCTGATTAACTCTGTAAAAATGTTTTTAAAGCACATGTTTTAATACTACTTTAAAAAAGCAAAGTTATTAAAAATATTATTATCATTTTTTATGTCTGGCATGCGCTATATTACTAAATCCAGCAAATGTGTGATATAAGGAGAGGTGGTTGACATAAATCATTATCTTTGTGATATTATTGGCTCTTTTTAACAGCAAATATCAAACTAAATTGTATATTGTGCATATCAGGCATTAGACCCTGAGGCTGTGGTGTTCTTTCACCATGTGATTTCAATTAGGAAGTGACTCTTGCAGTACAAACAGAAACACACTCTCTCACAGCTCAATACAAAAACCCCAAACAGAATCTTTGGAATTCAAATAAACAATTACAATTACATAACTAAGACAAAACAGCCTCTTAACAACAACAATTTTTGCCTCCAGAAATAGGAAAACATCTCTCTACAATGGAGTCATTAAGCCCTCTGTAAATACTCCACTCTACACAGCTGAGCTTTGTATTGTAGTAAAGTAGCTGTCTACAGAAAGCCCTGAAAGGCCATGAAAGGATGTCAAAAAGGAGGGACAAATGAACAAATGAGGGAATAAATAAACAAACAAGTCTGCATGTTTGCCCGTACCGTCATCACTAGTGTGTGGCTCAGTTCCGTTGTCAGCCTCGTCAATGGTGCCTGGTTCACTGTGGGGGCTGTCACTTTATATACACACACACAAACAAACACAGACACACAGCTGTCAGTGCAAGAGAACTTTCCAAAAGCAGTACACAGAGCAACAGAACTGATACTGACAGTACTGCACGACAACAGACACAATGACACCAGTGAATAAAAGTCCTCACTAGTGCTATCAGATTCACTTGAGTTTCTGCTGCTTCTATTGCCATTAGGCTTTCTTGGGTCCTTCTATTACATGACCTGACTGATGAACCCTCTATTCATTTGGAGCAGAAAATTCAATCAAGCTACATTACGCTGCACCACAGCACATGAACACGAGGTTCTACATTCACACTGAGACTCAGTGGAGGTCCTCCTCTCTTACCAGTACTCCTCCCCTCCAGTCATGCACTTCTCATAGACAGGGCCCTCCAGCTCACGGTGGCTGGGGAAGATGACCTCATTGTGAATGATGATGGTCTTGATGACCTCGTTGACGTGGGCCTGGCAGGCCACAGGATCCTGACCATCAGGGATGGGCATCAGTGTGGGGCCAAAACAGATGGCCAGGTTGTAGGGGTCCATCATGTTCTCATCGCTGTACTGGGACAGGCTGATTTGGATGGTAGGGAAAAGGAGACAACAGAGAAACATGTTTAGTGTCTTGGAATCTCGGAGAACACACACCTTCTAAAAATAGTTGTAAGTAAAATTGTGTGCGTCAAATAAAAAAGCTTCTAAATAATAATAAGTTAACAAATAAGTTAACAAATCTTCTACAGGAAACATACTTCTACACAATTTAATGGACAGTATTTATTGTGCATTAAATAAGTATTTATTGACTTTAATATACTTAAATCAAACAAAAAATATATACATTAATAAAAATGAAACAACAGAAAATGTAGTTTGTGCATTTTTTTCTTGGTTGATTTTATTTTTATTTTATTTTTATTTTTACAGTGAATTAAAGATAAATATGACAAAAAAATGTCACTAAAATTAGCAGAAAATGCCACATTTAGGTTTGCTCAATGTAGATGACACATTAATTTATTTTCATGTTAAAAATAAACAAAAAATGTAATTTGAGCACACGGCTATACATTCTCAATACAATCAGTCTGCATTTACATTCACAATGAAGTCTGTACTAGACCAAAGAGTATGATTAGTATATCCTCAAATGTATATACACAGTACTTCTTATGTTATGTTTATTTTCATCACCTTAAGTTTACGAAAACTTGGAGAACTTCTGTCAAAAGTGTGGATTCTAAACTAAAAAGATCCACGGCATCAACAATATTACCTCACTTAGCATTAGCTGCTAGGTAATCACTCTATGCTGCAGACAGCTGTCGAGTTCCTATATTTCCTTTCTCACACATTCAACCCAAATGAACGAAAAAAGAAAAAAAATAGTTCTAAAGTTCCAAAAAATCATTTGGACCCGCAGCTTATTTGGTGAGACTCTAAGTAAGAGTGTGACAGCAGGATTACAACAAATTCTACAGTACTTGCCTTTGGCTCACGCCTGTGAGTGAATCACAGCTGTGATGTTATCCTCGATAATAAGCTCCCTTTTGTGTTCTGTTGCTGAACTGAACTTGATGAAAATTTGTGTGTACAGTCTTCTCATGGAAAGCAAAACCATTCTTTATATTCTGTATTTCATTCTCGCATATAGAAATAGCAAAGTGCTCTCATGCCTATTAGTACAGAATGTGAATTGAATTTAAGTGTTCAGTTCATGTAATCAGTCATTATGTATGAAAATCAACTGTAGACTAATAATAGTATCTACAGTATTTTAATGGTTTAAAAATGTTTTTTTTTTTTAAATCTGCATAAGGTAATGGTTGAGATGTCAATAAGAGAGGTTTGATGTGAAATAGTTAAGCTCAGAGAACCCGGAGTCACCATGTCTACATGACTTGGTTCACCTTTATAAGCTTTAATTATGCAGCGATACTGGAGAATCTGTCAGATTCCTCTTTAAGGAAAACAGGCTTATGATAAGTGACATTTAGTTTATCTTAGCATTATACTGTCATTTGACTGCTGGATTGTTGACATTTAAAGTCCGGGCAAGTCTTCAGCATCTCGTACGGTATTTTCTTTCAACCTGCATAAAGATCCAACCCTCATTCATAAGCTTTCCTTATCATCTACAAAGCTGTCCTCCTACATTTGGCAGCCCCAGTCTTAACATCCACCAGACACATTACAATTTTCAGGCGATTGTATTATTTTGAAATCTCTCCTCACACTTTAGGAACAGACAAACAAAAACCAAACGCTGTTCAATGCTGACAATCAGAGTGACTCTGTTAAATTTCACAGTGGAATTATATGGTACCCAGAAATCACTGAGGAACTAAAGACTGTTGTCTGAGCTGAAAATGCCCAGCGTATGAATAAAAACCCAGGATGTAAAATCTAACTCTTTGTTCTGCAGGGGGAAGCTTGAAGAGGAAGCATCAATATCAGTACAATAAAAAGGGACAGGTATAGTACCGCACAGAGCCATGGCTTTTCCGCTGGCATAAATAACTTCTAAAGCACTGCTTGACAGACGCAGTAATGAATTGGACATGAACAGTAAGGGGCTGTTCAATAACTCAGAATATAATGAATGTCTGTGCCTTTGACTGCAGTTATTCATATGCATGCTGATTTACTACGCGGCGGTACAAACACAGAGATTATGTGGAAAACTAATCATGTGGGCCTAGTTACTGCTAGCTTTCACTTTCTCCCTGAAATCATGAAGCTGTTTCAAGAGATTTCGTTTACAAGCTGTAGACTCACTGGTTGAGGAACGCAAACAGGTATCTCATGACGATGATGATGGTACGAGGAAGGGTGACTATGATCTGCTGAATGTGATGGACTCGTTCGGCAGACGTCTCGAGCTCTGAAAAAAATAAACACACAGGCCATAGTCTCTCACTCCAGAAATCAAACCTGAAAGAACAGTTTGATCAGATATCCCATTTCCATAAATACAGCTGATCAGCCTATCTGAGATATCAGAGATATCTGTGTGTCTATGTCTCTCTCTTACTCACATACACACAGTTTTCCAGACACAGGAAACACAGTTTAACACAGTTGTCCCCTTAAACACCATCCGACTAACATCAATAACATTCAGATTTGAGTTTACTTTGTTTAATCAGACTTACTAGTCTAAAACGTATCTGATCAGGTGGTGCAGTGGGATTATAGCCACACTGATGAAGGTGAAACTGCACTGTTGTTTGCAGATGCAGGTGCTACACTGTCAGAGACATGCACTCTGCACTCTCAGTCTTTCAATTTTGACTGTGTTTGTACTAACTGTATGTGTATATTAAACCATTCTCTCTCTCAAACGGCTTTAAGTATAATTCTCAAAAGGCTTTAAGTATAGGTTCATAGAAGGTGACACCTGTGTCTCTGGTGTCGTTTGCAAAACAACCAATAGAAAGTTTACTGCAGTGACGGTCTCTACTTTTTTTTATTGGGATGGCAAACTATCACATGAGCATTAGCGAAGTCAGGGACGGGTGTTGGATAGTTTGTTCTGGATCACAAAAGTCACTTATTATAAAGTTCAGTAACTGGTGCATCTTAAAGTAGCTGGATGCACTGAATAGAATGGCCTCGTATGTAGTATAGCATAGGTCTGGGCGATATATCAAGTTTTTAAAGAAATATCTATATATTTTTATATGACATATAAGATGAGACAATATTGTTTATATTGATATAGTCCGTGTTGCTCAACTTCACACTGCCCCGCCTCTCTCCCTGACAAACCTCACCCCTCCCCCACCGCTTCACCTGTAAAGGCAGCAACAGCATGGAGACCGATAAAGACTCGAAGAAGCTATCGAAGAGGAGCTGGTTAGTAAAAAGAAAAACAATGCCTGTCAAAAGTAGGGCTGGGTATCAAAATTCAATCCAGAACGGGCAATATGTCTAATTTGATGAAACATCTGATTACACATGGAATTAATCTCCGCCAAGAAAACAGCTGAATTTTCAACTTCAATAAGAACAGCACAACTACAGTGCTGCAGTTTACAGTTTAAGCATAATTAATGCTAATGTTTTATTCTTAACAAAGCAGCACAAAGAAGCTCATTGTCTGTTTGAACAAGATTCAAATACAAAGATCTTATGGAGACAGTATGAGACTGAGATTACTCATGTTTTCTGTTAAAAAAATACATAATATTTTGTATTTTTTGTTACAAAATGTATTATTTTGGTATGAGTATCAAATTCAAAAGTATCGTATCGGTATCAAATATTTTCTAACAATACCCAGCCTTAGTCAAAAGTGCCAGTGTGAAATTTGGGACATGTAGCTTTGACGCAGAAGTGACTTTTTGTTATAACCTAATGAAAAGATAAAATATCGAGATATATATAATATATCTCCATTTAGCTAAAAATATTGAGATATTATTTTTGGTCCATATCGCCCAGCCCTAGTATAGCATACAGCATATAGTGTATAAGGCGAGTGTAGCTGAAGTAACAGAAGTGTGCACTCCAGTCAGCATCATACAAACTATGTGCTTAAATTATAAGAGAAACCACCCAAGCAAGCCATTTGAGATACGTGAAAAGTGTCATACAGTTTGAGGCGAGTGTGAGGTGATTTAGACATGCTATTAGCCTGCAGCGCAAACAAGTCTTGGCTCATTGACTACATCATGGGTGAGGGAGAATCTGTGTACATTTGATGCTTCTCCAGAACTGAAACACGAGTTAATGTACACAGATTTATTAGACGCCTTGCATCTTCATCCAAAGACAGGCACACTTGAGTCAGAGCAGGTCAGAAGCGTTCGAAGCTCTTTCAGTAGGTCACGCTGCCTTCTGGCAACATGAAGAACTCACTGATGGTGGAGATGAAGTCTAGGAAGCGCTCCTTAGGGAAAAGAGGATTCTCCAGCCCTCTGAAGTACAGCTTCAGAACCCCTGCCACCGAGTTGATGTCATGATCACTCTGATCATCGATCAGCGGGTCTTCGCCTGAAACAGGAAAAACACACTGCTCTAAAGACCTGCTAGAAATCCTTAGGTTCATGCTTCACAACTAAATGCTCTACAAGTTCAGACATTGCTCAAATTCTGAATCAACTCAAGAGAGTGCTTTACTCTTGATTCATGATACAGTCATGATTATTCAGGGATCACCCACGAAAGACTGGCATGGTTTAAAGACGAAAGCAGATCCGTCACTGGAAACATTATCCAGCAATTGAGGCACTTATTTTACAGGACACTAAGGTAACTCAACGTCAGATTCAATTTACAAATATCTCCCCCTCTTTCATACATAAGGATAATCTTTTGTGACATTCGCTGCCAAAACAAATTGACTGAGTTAGAGGGGGAACAGCAATTCAAAAACAATTAGGGGCTCCTCGCTTGGACACAAACCTCTCTCGAATGAATTTTTAATGTCGTTGACTTCCACCTGAGATCCGGGAACTCGAAATATGCCCTGCTGCTGAAGGCCTGAAATAGAAAAAGGAAACATGAAACCTGAAAACGTCAAGGCCTGCCATTATCTCAGCAGCACAACATCTGACAACATGAAAGCAATCTGAAAATGCATAACACAGAGCAGGAAATGCAATCTGGTTGTAAAGTGACTTTGTGCTCCACGAGCCAGGGGCCTCCTTGGGTTTTTGAGGGACATATGGTTTCTATTAAAGCTACTCTGATCAGTTTCTTAGATTTCATTAGATGTGGAGGGCAAAGGGAGAGAATGCCCCCAGGCCAGCTCAGACATAATAACATGTGAAGCATAGACAAACAGTGAGGCAGGGCTGGAGAAGGTAATCTGATCAAGGAAATTAAACGAAGGCTGGCTATCCGAACTTCATCTCTAAGAATCTCTAAACTGATGCATAAGCCATGGTCACAAGAGTGAAAAGTCTGGAATGAAACAATCTGTTCTGTCTTTTATATCTCTTAAGCCCAGACATGTAAATTTCTGGGAGGAGCGCGAGGTTGCAGTTACATTGCAAGTGAGATTTCAGCAGACATTTGATGTATCTTCCAGCTGTCCAGACTTGCTGGTGTCTGCAGTGCAAAGCTCAGACCATGGACTTCACAACTAAGAGGGCGATCCTGGCCATTCACTAGATTACTTCAATATAACATCCATATCATCATTAAAGAACTACTTTTGGCCCCTTAGGGACATATTTAAAGAAGTTAGGTATGATGGTGAACAGCTTTCAAGGTTCACACAGTATAAAGGTTCTACAGCAATTTAAAATGCAATGACTGACAGCCCCCAATCCAACACTCATATCAAGCAATATCAAAGAAACAACGAAGACTGAAATTAATAAAACAGGCTCTGCATACATTATAGAACCTATTGTGCTTACAGCTCATTAAAACATTGGTCAGCTTGTATATGACAATGGCTTGAAAAGGTTTTTGCTGGATGTGCATCTAGGGAATGCTCTCGTGGTCAGCCAGCAGTGAATTGACTGGGAAAGATACACTTGATAGGTCAGCTTTCACTTGCTCTTTAGTGTTTGCTCTGTAAGTTTCTCCAATTCAAACACAATGAGACCACAGCGTGTAGGTAAAGCTGTGTAGGTCAAATAATCCACATCAGCCTTGTGATTGATGAGGTTACTGCTTACATACATATAAACCATATAAAAAGATCAGGACTAGTTTACACCAGTCATTTTGTAAATATATAAAGTCGGCTTTAAGGATTCTTCCTAGAAGCTATATGTTATTCTTTACATTGGGTCTAATAATCCACCCACAATTGTATATTCAGCCGTTATTTAATTTTTGAAGCAGTCAGGTAAACAGCTAACTCTGATTTCTTAGACCGGATTAAGGCCTATAAATCTGATTAAGGACTCTGATATAAAGAGCTGGGATTTAGCTCAGTAAGCAGATTTTTTAAGTGCATGTAAACATTTAATTGGATTTCTGTCTGAATTCCCTGTCTGTGCATGTGCAGAAACAAACACTACTGCACTACTGAAAATAAGCAAGCAGTATTTTACACAGCAACTGTGAGACGGCAACCAAACAATACTGGAGTGGCACTGAAGTACATGCTTGATGAAAAGAAGGATTTAAATGTTCTTCATCTTCTAGAAGAACATATTTCTAGTTAAATTTCCAGTTAAAGTTGTTCTTAAAAATTTTGTTTTACATTATGTCATAAACTTATTGTGTGAGTTTATTTGCTGGTTGCAAAGCAGAAATCCAATTATTGACTGACTCCTGTAGACCTGCGGCTTTCCCATTATCTGCTTACTGAAGTGCATGTAAACACATTGATCAGTTTACTGACAAAATGTGATTTTCTGCAATGATCAGATGCTCTCATTCACAAAAACGGCTGCCCTAGGAATGACCAAACGAAAGTTTCCTTTAGGAACCCAAAACAGGTTCTTCTATGGCATCACATGAAGGACCCAGTCTTTTGGGTAGGAATAAGAATTCTGTTTATAATAACTTCATGTATCCTCCGCTTGTTTAGAACTGATTGATTTCATTCTGAAGGTTGCTGTTTGGCTCCAACACTCAAGAGAACTGGCTCACGGAAGTCTACGTTCACAGCTGTGGAAAAATTAGCACTACATGGCTGTCTTAGTAACTCCTAGAGCAGTGGTCACCACACCTAGTCCTAAAGATCTACCCTCCTGTAGAGTCTGCTCTAAACCACAAACTTCTCCATCTGCTCTAATTAATTAACTTCACCAGAAGGCCTTCAGTGACTGGATCACATGTCTTAGTCTTACACAAGCGCCCTCGCTGTAGCATGTTAGATGCAGGTTGAGACTCAACTCTGCAGAAAAGTGGATCTGCACAAAGACAGTTGTGAGAACTACTGACGATTCAGCAGTTCTGGACATGAATGTTCTAAAAACCTGTTTTTCTAATTTTTTTATAGACTTTTTTCTATTTATGCTACTATTGAACAAAAAAAAAAGATTGTTTTACTGGACAAACAACAACCAAGCATTTTCTGTGCGTCTGATCTCAAGAGAAACGGCTTCCTGCTTCTTGCAGCTCTATGAACACAGCATGCTCCTCTATAGCAAATATGCATGATGGAAAAAGCCCTACAGCACTAGAGCCTCGTATTCCACCCACTTAAGCTCATCCTCTCTCTAACAGATGGCAGGCTAGGAGAACTGTCTGTCTGTGAAGCTTCCCAGGATGACAAAACTTTCAGCCGTTGTATCTGCACTAACTAGCCTGCATTCAAATTAGCATCTGCGCTAAATCTACACACCTGCCATTGTGACATGTAGTGTGTATAAAGAGCTCCATGAAAGATAGGAATATGTGATCTGTTGGAACTCTCTCACAGTCACTAACACAACAGCGTACAGGCCAGACTGGAGCTTGAACTGCTTACCATACAGATTGATGTAGCGAATGCAGCTCTCCACCACAAGAGGAATGGGCTGACCTGAATCCTGAAAGCGCAATTGAAAGAGAATGGAGACAATGTGATATGTGTTATAAGCAGCATGCCATGTCAGTCTGTGTTTTATAATTAGGTGATTAATAGAAGGAATGTGCTTGTATAATATGAGGCTCTATACTCTGTCAGACTCGATTACGATGCTAGATAAAGATGAACACTTTGAAGCATGCAAAGAAGACATTTTAGTAAAGAATACTGCATTAGGCACTTCTGTCCTCAACAGTCGAGAGAAAATATCTGTCAAAGCTTTGGAATTATCTGGTTCTGTTTAATAAAGACGCAGCCATGGAAAATGTAAGCGTTTCTTAATTACTTATTAATTTCTGTGATTCACAGGAAGATCGTTCATAAATAAATCCAGATAATTTCAAACGGTTCACAACATTTTCCTTACAACTGTACATAAATGGAGAGGAAAGCAATATAAAGTGCTTATATTCAATTACTGTACAAGCAATATGGAATTACTGCAAATGACTATCATTAAAAAATCATTTACTATAGAATAAGATACTTTATATTCAGCCAACAATACAGTCTTAGTCAAGAGAAATCCTACAGCAGGCCCTGTGCTATAGTACCTGGTTGCGAATACGTGTATTCCGTCTTCCCCTAGGACAGAAAGCAGTGGCAAGCGGAGCAGAGAGGTGAGAAAAGCAAGAAGAATAACAGTTAGAGAGAAAGGAACGACAGAATCGCCATGGAGACGGCACTGTCGTTATGAGTCGTGGACTAGCTGCTGGAACGGCAGCAGTACAGATGCAGTACAGGGTGGCATATATAAGCTAGCGAGTCAATCACGTTCCCTTGAAATAACTAGATGCCTAACTGCGTCTGACTGTAGGCTTTGAAGGCTACAGGCCAGCGTGTACGGCCGCCACCCTTATATTCTGCATCCTCACTGCCAGGACAGGAAGTATGAGGGACAGGAACATTCAGAACGAGGGAGCGGTAAGAGAGGAAAGACAGGCATCCCTCCACCTCAGCAGACAGTACCGCCGGTGGTGGTACCTTAATGAAGGACTCCATATTTCCATTAAACAGCTTATGATTATAGACGGAGCGCGGTCGGGGCTTCCGCAATTTCTGTGGTTTAGGGGGAAGAGTGGGGGGTCTGGGGAGTGGAGACAGCAAGGAGGAACAAAACACAAACACCACTAAAAGAAGTGAAATGTTACACCTCCAGTACGAAGCAGAGATGTTCTCATTACATTAGTTATCAATTCAATCACTGGTTATTCTGACAGTTACACTAGTATTACAAAACGAGTGAACAGAATGATTTACAAACTTCACAGGTTCAGACATGGTCTTCTAATGAAAGTGGTCTGGGGTCAACCATGACAAACATTAGGGCTAAATGTGGGCGGGAACACAGACGTATTGGAGTGGGAATAAACTGAGGCTTGGGAGGGAGGCGGAGCTGATAGTCAGCATTGACTGATAGACAGTAAGGCTGTTCATGGCCCATAGACGTAACTTAAGATAGCATGTAATACATCACTCGCCATAAAAGAAAGCATTGAAAATGAGGGTCACCCCTCATTTTCTATTTCCGAGATTAAATAAAGGTTGGTTGATTGATTGATTGATTGATTGACCTCCTGCGAAGTTCCATTAGCTAACAATGGTGTTTTAAAAGTTTTGCTTTCAACCTTAAAAGAGCATGGGCTAGAAGAAATTGGGGGGTGCGTTTTAAAGGAGCCATAGCCACATGTGTAGCACCGAAAGTTTAAGAAGTTTTCCCCAAACCTGTATAATCTTTACAGGACCACGTCTGACGCAGGCACACTACAATATACCACGTACAGCAAGATCAGCTATTGTCATGTATACTGCAAAGTTATCACTGGCAACTCATTGACAGGGAACATTTTAATCAAGGATTAAAAAAATAATAATAATAATCATGTAACTGTGACAGACCCAGCATGAAGTTCATCCATGAAATTTAGACACGGCACTGAGAAAACCGCTGTTCCAGGTAAAAAGTTTTACTAAAGCTAACAGCAATTAATGACAGGTTTATGAAACAGCACAGGATCTCTGTACCCTAATGGACTGTAATTATGATCTAATTGATCTGATCCCCAATTAACCTATAACAACTGCAAGGAAGGTTCCATTATCTATGGTAAGTGCGTTCTGCAGCAGCCCCCTACAGGAACACATGCTGGGTTAGTAAAGCTTAATTGCTCTCAGGAGTTGTGACCCACCACCAAATTCAATACAAGTCAAACAGCATGTGACTCCGCACTGTAGCTGCACGTCTCAGGGGAGCGGGCCAAGCTGGTGTTTACATTACTTCTGAAGGCAGCCTTTAATTATGCCTATTATGTACTTCTGCAAAATTCTGCTTTCAAAGGGATTTCCTCTAAAAGGACTTGACACGACGAACGAGAACGTTCGTAGCTACGGCTTCAGCTTCTCAGCACATTGATTCCAGAGACAACGGCTGTAAAACACTGAGACGGGGCTAATGTGTTGAAGTCCTAGTTGATGAACAGTAAATGACTGTCTGTCCTGGCATGCCGCTCAGAAAAAAAGAGAGGGCAGATTTTCACAGGCACCTGTACAGATGGTCACTCACATCTGCTCACCAGCAGAGGCCTTATTCTCTTGCCTCACTGACAGAAAGTGGACTCCCACCATTACTCAGCAGGAGTTGAGAAGTTGCCAGTGACAGCTTGGGGACAAGTCCTCTTCGACCGCTGTGCAATAACTCAGTTGGGGGGACGAGAAAATAAATATTTGCCCTCCCTCCTCTTCCCGTCTTTGTCACTGACTTGTTCGGGGTTGTTTTTGCAGCTGAAGCTGAAGGCGAATGGACTGATAAAAGAATGCGTTTACGGGTATGCGAACGCACTGCTGTCAACAGGAACAATGGCATACGGCTGCACGAGCTTTCACATTTTTTCCCCCTCTGAGACAAAAAGCCGTCCTGGACATTCCTCAGAATTGTACATCTTTCTTTTTTTGCTTACTGACAGAACCAGACTACATCGCTCACGTCTGAAGATGAACAAAGCATCGGATACATTTGTCATAGCCCTTTCACTAGGACATTAGTTATAAATAATTAATAACCAATCACCATTTATCTGTCTAGACTGCTTCACCAATGCCGAGGGTGTCATTAGGCCATTGTATTCAGAGTTAGCGACGTGGAAACCTAAGTGTGCATTATCTCTTTATGAATGAATTCTCAGGCGCACTGCTTCAGCATGGGTGTTTTTCACTTTAACTTGTCTTTTGTAAGAAATGAAGAAAATATAAGAATATATAAAAATGATATTTGAAGCTTATGTGGCTTCCCTAGTCATTTATTATTAATGACATTAATGATCAGTTACCATCTATCTGTCTACATGGCTCTACTCGGGATAAAGTTCCTGATTAACTCGTTTCATTTTGATTTATAAAGCAGTTCTCAGAGAAACATGACCTGATGAATAAAAACCACAGCATGCAGCATCAGTTTTAGTGTTTATACACTGTAGTATGTAAAAGTTTCATGAAAGAAATGCAACTTTTTTCAACAGTACTGTGCAAAAGTTAGAGACCAAGCCTCCATTTGTTTCACTTCCAGTGACCAGCCTTTAAGTGCAAGTGTTTCTTTTTTCAGAATCAAAAAATAAATAAATAAATAAATGAAGTTATTATACACAGTCCAGACTCCAACTAGGGGTGGGCTATATGGCCCTACAATAATATCACGATATTTTAAGGTATTTTTGTGATAACGATACTCTTGACGATATGACAAAACATTGAATTAAAAAAATATTTAGAGAATACACTACTGCAACAAAATGAAAATAAAATGTTGTTATTGCATACGATATGATATGGCACACCCCTAACTGAGATTTAAAAAAAAAGAATTTTCATCAGATTGTAACAGAAGTCAATGATCCAGAATTTCATAATACTAAATTATGCACTCCAAATATCTCCATATATCCAGGACTGAAGTAAAGTGAATGATACTGGACAGATAAAATCTGTCTCTAGTAGATATATAATAGAAAATGAGAAAGTGTGAATTTTTCTTTTGCTAAAAACAGTAAAAAAGTAGTACCCTGATGTGATAATTAAGGATGGGTGATATGGCACGATATTTCAGGGTATAATATCGTTCAAGCTATTTAAAAATGTTGGCGATATTATTGTGTACGATACGATATGGCACACCCCCAACTCCAACATCACCAAATGTGGAATTAGCTGAATTGTAAGAAGCAGAAAATACTAACTAGCACCAAATACTGACTTTTAGAGGTTGTTTAATAAATAAATTTAATATTTAGTTGATGTTTTTATGTTATTTTTATGAATGAATTTGTCTTTTCTTTCCTGGTCTCTGACTTTTGGACAGTGTGTTGCATCACTGCTGCTAAGTTTAATCAGTAGCAGACTGTATTGTAAGTTTGCAAGTGTGCCTCCTTTGTATATACACTGAAACAGACAGCAGTATACATCATCTGCATTAGGGGTTTTATGCTGCACTATATTTATCACTTTTCATGAAAGAAGGTCAAAGAAAATTTGTCCTGGCATTTTTTCTAGTTACACTAGCTTCTTTCAAATTATTCCTCTTTCATATCCTGCCAATCACATGAAGCTGGCCTCAATGAGAAAATGCTGCAAAGTGACCTTCATAGGGGTCTTACCTCGTGGTTCCGCATTCGGCCCTTTCTCCTGCAATACAAAAAAAGAGGGAAAGATTATTCAGGCATTGAATTTAAAAGTATGATCTCATGCTCTCTGCTGTAGAGCCGTGGCAGAGTGGACGCAGAGCTATGGTGAGAGTGACCCGGGCTATTCAGAGAGGGATGAATGGGTGAGCGGCAGCTCCGCTCTTCAGACAAAAGGAGTGCCAGCGGTCGCTGTAGAAACCTTGGCAGATCCCTGTGGGGTGCTGGATGGCTCGGAGGACAGATAAAGGGGGGAGAGTGTGTGCATGCATGTGTGTGTGTGTGTGTGTATGTGGTGGTTTAACTGAGTGATGCATGTGACAAAGTTCTTTGTCCGAAAATTCACTGATATGAAAGCGGTGGAAAGGATTTGTCACAGCACGCAATGAAACCTACACGCACAGAAACAAAACACAGACACAAAAACACAGACAGGCACAGGGCCAGTCTGTCACATATGGTCCCAGCGGCAATCATTGGCCAAAAATGATGTAAATGAGAAAAGGAGGGCGTGTTCCTGAAGCAGGGCACAGGCTCAAGCAATCACATCTATCAACGAATAAAGCAATACAATTAATGAACAGATGACAGAATCTGTGGTCAACAGTGAATCTTTCAAAGCTTCAGTTTAGGCCATAATTGTCAAAACCCAGCTCTACCTACCTTAGTCTTAGCTCTAAGCTGGTGCTCCAGTACAACACTGTTTTGGAAATTTAAAGCTTGTAAAACACATATTTATTGGTAATATTTTTATTTGAAGCTGGTGCAGCACATTAACATTTATATTCATTTATATTTTAATACATATTTAGCATTTCTTTGACTAAGTACTGTCATGCGATGGACTGCCCATGGTGTACCCCGCCTTGGCCCGATGATGCTGGGATTGGCTCCAGCCCCCCATGACCCTGACTAGCAGGATAAAGTGGAAGATACTGTATGGATGGATGGATAGATGGATGGATATTTCTAAGAACTGGTTACATTAGATAAAATGATCTACAAATTATAAACCCAAATCACTGATTGTATTGCCACCGCCTATGTATGTTACTGCTCGATGTGATACATCAGGCCATCTGCCCTGCTCCAACAGGCCCATCCCATTAAACAGCTAGCCTGGCTGTATCTACCTACATTGGCCAATTTCCCACTGAGCACTGCAATATTGGTTTCTTTTTTTTAATTAAACGAAACAATGAATTTAATGTCATCTAAATACATCTATGTTGATTCTATGATGGTTCTCAGAGATTGTTAGGCCTGAGATCCGAAGGCCTGAAAGGTCTCCTGAACTAATCAGTTACCAAGAATGTACCCAAAGTCAACTGTTGTCTGTACACAGCTGCTAAATTAGTGCCACATCATGTAGCTGCATTGCCTTTGAAGGAATCTACAATGAAAAACAGCAGAACATAAGCAGTCTATTTCTTCTTCTGGCACCATGGAAGGCATGTGAGGTAAACACTGTTTTTCCTGTTATTTATTTTTCCAGGTGCGATAGCTTAGATACAGTGTTGCAGAATACTCTTTTATAAAGCACCTGGTCCCATCACTGCATAATGCATCCCGAGCCCCCTTTCCAAATCTAAATCTCCATGTAATGCTAGAACTGCCGAAGCTGCGAGAGAGCTACTTGAGAAACTGAGAAAGGGCCGCAAATAATTTTACTTCTGCAAATCTGCATATCCAATTGAGTGCTTTGAGTGTGCCATCACTATGTGTTGTCTGCGAAAGCCTTTTGTTTTGCCAGCTGAGGAGGAAAAAAAAAAAAAAAAGCTTCAGAAGCCCCCTTGAGCATACATTCACGATGCGGGTTCAGATTCAGTGGATCGGGAGGAGGCAGCTTTAAACATCATTCGGTTATTCAGATGACTGGAGCGCGTCCAAGCCTGCTTGTATTGTTTTTTATCACTCATTCAGAAGTCCATAAGTGTGGCTGTTCGGCCAGGTGGCTAGCACCACGGCAGCGCCGATAACATTACTAGAGCAGAACGGACTTTTTAACCCAATTCCGTTAATGCGTTCTGCACCAATTAAGTGAATAATTAAAAACAGGGGTACCTGCAGCTGCCATATGTGACACAGGCACACAAGTAAAAGCCACATACATGCGGACACGCCTACAGCTTGTGGTCAGAATGGAGCCCAGGCGTATTAACCCCTGCCCGGTGCGCCTCAGCTGATGAATCTGCAGTGTAATTGAGTGCAGGGGGGCCGTATTTGTGAACATACACGTTCACGGTTGGTCTCAGCTGGGGCGCCCCACTACGTGCCCCCATTAGATTAAGACCCCATGCACCAGCAGCTGCCGAAATGCTGCCGCTGATTGATTGGACACCAACTATCAGTAAAAGGAGGTGAGGGGAGAGCAGGATGAAAGTGGAGTCTCTGCAGCAAAGTGACAAAAGACCCTGTGCATCTTCTACAAGGTCCTATCTGGACAGTGTAATTGAGAACAGTGATGCAGGAAGCAGGGCACGGTGGAGCGCTTGCGGAGCTGCATTTTGCTGATGTAGACGCCACTTTGTGCTCCTAATTGTCTTACTGAACAAAGAAACTGTTAGTTTCCTGTGCAGGAAGTCCAGCGGGCTCTGGGAAAACGGCTGCCGTGACAACACCAGCCTCCTAACAGCGCTCTTCATTAGACATCGGCTCTTTCAGATTGACCTTAATGTGACAATTTCAAACCCTGCATCCTGCAGTGACCAAAGTCATAATGAGAGACCTTTACGCAAGGTCTGACACTTCTAGCATTTAGTGTGAGCACATGGTTTGTTATGCAACTACTCACCTTCCCCCAACGTCTGCTTCAGCAGGTCATGCTTGGCCTGCAGTTTGACGATGAGGTTGCTGCCGTTCAGGTACTCTTTGAATTTCTGCGGACACAGATGAAGGCATCAGGGAGCTAATGATTTTAATGAGCTCTGACAAGAACAGGGGAGAGTTGTCGGTTACGGCAGATGAAGAACAGGTTTCGCGGTGTTTTGCACGGCTCTAATTCAATCTGTTACGAGAGGAGAGTTTAATTTCCGTTTCATTGGTAAGGCATGGAGCCCTGTCGCGAGAGCTTTATGATTTCATGCGTGATAGGACATACTGGATGGACTTCAATTTCGATATAAAGTCGGTGTTCGAGTTTTGTGATTAGATAACAAAACTGACCTCACATATCAAATAACAGAGAAACCACAAACAAGTAAAAAAATAAATAAATACATTATATATACACTACCGCTCAAAAGTTTGGGATCACAGTGAAATGTTCTTGTTTTCAATGGAGTATCTTCCTTCCTTCACACAACAATGGACTGACGGGTCTCTAAAGAAAGTTGTTTCTTTCTGGCCATTTTGAGTCTGTCAGCAAGCCATCAACTGCTGACGCTTCAGATACTAAACTAACCTAGAATGTTGTTCTCTCTTTTATACTCACTTATTAGTAGAATGTTTTTCAGCTGTGCATCACAATTGAGTAAGGGTGTCCTAACAACCAAATAGCCCAATAACATCCTTAACTTGGATTGGCGGTCGTACCAGGAGATTTAGACAGAGGACTGAGAATTGCTGATAATAGGACTATATGCAAAATAAGCCTCTATACAAAAATAGACTTTAATACAAACAATTTTTATTCTTTAAAAATCATCTAATACACTTACATTAATTGTGAAATGGACAGTATTGTTTGTAAATTGCATGAAAATTGCATGAAATGAAATTCTAAAATGATCCTAAACTTTTGAGCGGTAGTGTAAGTACTGCAGTAAAAACCACATTACAGTGAGGAAAATAAGTATTTGAACACCCTGCGACTTTGCAAGTTCTCCCTTAGAAGTTATGGAGGGGTGTGAAATTTTCATCTTAGGTGCATGTCCACTGTGAGAGACATAATATAAAAAAAATACGGAAATCACAATGTATGATTTTTTAATCATTTATTTGTGTTTTTTTTAAATAATTAATTTGACTAATTTATTTGTTGTCATTTTCAAGTCGCAGGGTGCTCAAATACTTATTTTCCTCACTGTATGTTGATGGATGTTTTTGAGAGCTTTTCAGTACAGAAGCAACTTTCACTCCAAACAATAATAATATACGTGCTATAAATATTCTAGCTAATAATATACTTACTATAATAAACTATTAACTATATTTACATTACTGATGCACACCTACAAAGCACTGAGACAATGCACACCATACTGTACACATTTAAATCACAGTTTCGTTCTCTAAGTAACTTTAGGGCTTGTATGGGAAACATGCCACACTCACAGTGAAGTAAAAGACCTCGGTCTCTTGTTGGTTGGCTCGTCGTTTGGCGATATTCAGCTTGCTCATGTAGCCCTCCGAGGCCACTGATTTAATAGACTCCGTAGATCTGCTGTGCTGGAAAGCATCAGACACGTCAAAATCCTCCACGGTCAGCATGTCCTGCAGCGTCTGCATGGTGGCATCCAAGGTCTTGCGCACCTGGCCAGCAAAGGGCAGAACACCTCTTCAGTTAAGAAAGGAACAGTGGAACTTGAGTGGCCATTGACATGCAGTTTAACCTCACCTTCCATGTGAGCAGAAAGAATAATACAGTGAGGAGGTCAGTAGTGCAGACTAAATGTGTACTTCTAGAAAAAGAACTGTAAGGAGAAGATGAAACGGTCATAATAAAGAGCTTGGAACAAAGACTATAACAGCCCGGGCCACAAACAATGCTTTAGAGGTGCAATTTGATGCAAGCTGACCTATTTATACAGCAGGGGGCATCATACCACCAGAATAATGTCCTTCCACCTCCTTCTTCAGTTCTTACCAGTCTGGAACAAGCATTATGAATTCAGCATCAAGCCTGATCCCTTTACTCACCAAGAGAGTCTCCAACAGGGGAAGCAACACCAGTGTGTTTGCTGCTAAATGTGGATTCTTGCTGAGAGTATAGTCATCCCAGTCATCACTGCATGTACTCTTCCTTTCATGTGCTATCTGTCTTTAAATGATCTAACTGAGAGCAGGACATTTAATATGATTGACAAGAAATTAGAAAACATTGATTTGACTAAACGCTACAGTGACTCACTATCGGCTCCTCAGGTACCAACAGACATTACGAGACAGGACGGGTCAGGACTAGCTGATTAGCTGGTTAACGTTAACGTTCAGCAGATATCTAGGCAACATGTTGCAAAAACGTCTTTGACATTCCGTTGTCACGTTCTGGTGATAGCTTTACTTAATGGACAAATATATTAGATTTTTTTCGAGTGGGTCATTATCACATTTCAAAATAAAAGTGCACTAGTTCACAAAACGAATGTTCACAACAGTCAAAAGCTCTAAACTGCAGTGAATGTGTAACATATATAACTAACGTGCTTCAATAAGATCTATATGCTTTTAAACACCACACATTAAAAAGCAGGGTTGTGTTCTTCCAGACCTCTATGCTGTCGGCTTCAACGTGGTGGACATACAAACAAGAAAACTGTCTAATTCTGGTCACTTGCCAAACAGTCAGTGCGGTAAGAAAGTCACAGTTTAACCACCTTCACAAAAAGTAACACTTTTGTACTGTACAAACGTTTTACAATCATTTTACTAGCAAACAGACATGCAGTCTTCAACAGCCTGAAGCCTGACCTCTTATGAATAAAGATTTTTAAAGGGCTAAAGGTTTGAACGTCTCCAAAACATCTTCAATTGGTACAGAACCTCTTTACCTTATGTTTTTTTTTAGTTAAAGGGTATAAATCACAAATTGATACCATGATAGCTTTAAAAAGGCTTTTCACACTTAACCCATATAACTAAAAGTGGTCCTTGTATACTTCCAAAAAACAAAAAACCCTCATTTGTGAAGGTGTAGGCTAATTATCTGTTTTAATAATCTCAAGACCTATTATTCAGAAAGTACTGTAAATCATTCAGTAGCTACTAATAAACCAGTACGTATGTTGTGCAGTCATAAGGGCTCTTGCAGTTTAAGCTGTTAAGGCACTGGTTTTCAAAGCAATCTAACCCGAGATAATGTGAATGTTTATGCAAGTATTGCTTTTATCACCTCGCACCAGCAAAACAAGCTGCCACACCAGAAGCAGACTCATGCGGGGTCAGGGATGCGCCCGCTAACGGTTGCATCAATTTCAAAGGTAAATCGAACCACACTTTATCTGACCTTTGAGCGAACACTCAGACAATTGAAACTGAGCCCTTAAGGACAGGATTCCGAATGACCCCAAGGTTAAACATCCGTCATCTGAACAGCTGAAAATGAGGCCTGTCTGCCTGTCTGGGAGACAATGCGTAAAACTGCCCCAGGAGCCAATTGTGGGGCCCTCAGATTAATGTGGTATATTCTCTCCATAGCACAAATCGTCCATTACAGCCTGGTTATGAGACACGGAGTGATAAGGGCTAGATGGAGCTATCAATATGCACAGGCGGGGGCTATTATGAAGTCCATTAGCACCTGTGTACACTTAGTGGGAAATCTCAGCATGCTGCCTTCTGCTCCCCATCAACCAAAAAGTACCTCTGCAGTTTCAATACGCAGAGCTAACTGCTGTACCCCAACACAAAGAGATCACCATTAGCAGCACAGAAAGCTAAAAATACGCTCTCTGTTCCCGGGAAGGCCTCAATATTGAAAAATTAAAAGAGTGCAGTCGCTATTCAGACGCATCCTCCTGAGTGCCTTAGAAACTACAGACAGAAACTTGTCTCAGTAAAGTCAAGGGGCCTCTGAAGAGCAGAATCTCGGCAACGAAAGCTGTAGAGGCTGAAGCATTGTGACTCACACTGGTGAAGATCAAGCGTCTCCATATGCGGAGCCTAATTTGAAGTCTGAATCAAAATGTTTGCAGAACAGATGTGTCTTCAGGGCATTTAAGTTTTAAAAACATGAGGATTTTCTCTACTGTTTTGAGCTGGAGGACGGCGTTCATTTACCTGTCATTTAGCTTCAGAAGCCAGACAGACTGCAGCTTTAAAGCAAAGTTGCTCTCCAGAGAATTGTTTGGAAGGCAGGATGTAAAAACTTTAAAAAGACAGAAGCATCACTTTTTTTTGTTCAACCCGGCACACAACTCAGCCCTGAATTCCAGGTGACTTCAGCAGCTTACACAGTGATATATTGCTGTGTTTGAGGTGGGGTGGATGGTACTGATCAAGTCGTCAAATGAAAGGTTTCAGTGATACTGGAGATATTCCTGAGGAGATTCAATATGAGATAACCTACACGCCTAACTAAAGTCCCACAAAAATTCACCCACAATCCAAATCCAAACAAAACAGTTACCTGAGACCTTTTGTGATTGGGAGATATTTCTGACTAGATGTAAGATAATCCACCCGCCTAACAAAAATCACAACAACAGGACATTTCAAAACAATAGTTCCAAAAAAATTATTAAAGCTACAAAGAAATTGGGACTCCTAACAATACCAAAACCCAGTAGACAAAAACTGTTCATTTCAGGTAAACGCTAACATCAGATATCTCGTCTTTGAGAGACAGGAAACAATAAAGGCCTATTTATGCATCAGGTCAGAGAAAACCTATGAGTGCTCCTGTTTATCCTTCCACTGTGAGAAGACAACTCAGCTGTTATGGGTCTGAAAGAGTGTGTAGCTGTTATAAAGTTGTTTCTGAGAAAACTGCTGGTGTTCTCAGAACATTGGAGCACCCCAGTGTGCAGACAACACTGACTGTGTTAAAGATTACTAAGAAGCAGAAAATCAGACGTCAACCAAATTCGAAGACTAATCTTTGGTGGTGTGGAACAATAAACGTTCAGTTTTCTGAAAGCAAGTCTTCTGAAACATGGAATCTGTAATACTACACATACTGAAATAATCAATATTATATTTAGTTGTTAAGGTTTCTGTGTATTATTTGTTTTTTAACTGTATAAAAGTCTGCTTTGTTGCTGAAAAGTAAATAACTTGCAGTTAATTGCCATTTTGACTGGATGGTCTTTGAATTTGCACAGCACTACACATATTAGGTGTGGTGATATCAGCCCATTAACATTCAGGGTCTGTCTGTAGGTTGTAGATGGGTTCTCTCGGTGTAAATGCTCTCTATGTGTGGGCAACATTCTTTTTATCTATCTAACTGCTAAAAGTTGTGTTAGCAGGGCTTTAGGTGAGTCTCACCTCCTCATTCTCGATCTTCAGCGTGGCTAGGCGAGACTGCAGCTGATGGTAACGCATCAGGAGCTCCGTCTGAACGGGCTGCTGGGCGCTCACTTGACACACCTAAAACACAGATCAGTCAGGTTCTCATTCTCAACTTCAACACTAACGTCAGTTCTGACAGATACATTTTACAGTTAACCAGGTTCAAGTAGAACATGGCAACATGGCAAATTTATTCTGCACCTCAGTCTGCTACTTTTAAACCCACCTATGTGGTCCCCTGTTAGGTCCTCATGGGTACGATGAATGACAATGAGCATATGTATTAAAATAAATAAATCAATACTTCACTTCACAGGCACTGCACTAATGCAGGCAACACAAGCAACTCAGGGCAAACTTGAGCTCTAATAGTAATATTCATTTTAATCAACATACAACTAAGTTTATATAAGAAGACTGAGGGGGAACATAGCAGGAGGTTTACAGGCCTGGGAGCCACTGCTGTAACGTTTGCACTCCTATTTTCAGCCAAACTGTTCTTAAACATTGAGTTCTTGAAACAAAGTTTAGAGGTTGGACAAGTTCCAAAACTTAAAAATCCTAGAACAACATAACGAGACACTGAATGTTTTAGGAGTGGTGAACAGATGAACAACAGTCTCACCTCGTCTCCCATGTGAGGCAGATACTCAAAGCGCATGGGTGGGCAGAACACCTGGTTATACATGTCCATGATCTTGTGCTTGTCGCTGCGGGAGTCCAGGTTGTCCACTGCGTTCTCGATGAGGTCCAGACCCTCATGGCGAGATGTTTCCAGGTTATACTCCGCTGAGAGATAGGTCCTGAAAGTGCGGGCTAAGCTAGCATGGTACCCAAGGTCACAGCACTGCAAGAGGAGAGAGTAGAGGAGCATGTTTTAGACCGTCTGCAAAGCATTCGAGTGTAAAATATCTCTTCCCTCTGCTCGCTGTGGAAACAGACTGCAACCTGTTCAGTTTCAGAGAGTAATGTGTTCTGACACGGGACCTGTTAGAAAGAAATGGCAGAGTTTGTAGACTTGTCTCAAATAGTCGCGCTCTTAATTAGATGTAAGGCAAGTGGAAGTTCATGTAATCTTTTTGGATAACAGCACTCGTATGCAGACATCAAACAAGACGTACCAGGAGAAAGAGATCAGAATCTGCTGCAAGATGAGACCTATAACACACAAATTTAGAAGTACAAGCACAGTGGGATATCCAGCCTAATTAGTCTGTGTTAAAAAAAATGCATAAACTAACCTCATTTAGCAGAACACCGCATGGGTTTAAAATATGCTGCAGGGAAGCGAACATTCCTGTGAATCATTATATGGTCATTTAATGAAGAGGAGTCAGTTAGCTCTCTATTGAGCCATAAACTCATTCATTAGGCTCAAGGAGATGCCTGGCGAAGCTAGTGCTGGGACTCCTTTGAATAACCTAATTATAAGATACTTCGAAGCTTTTCTATTGCGCATTTTATCCAAAGTGACTTATAACATTCACATGTTTCTATCCAAGAACAGGTGAAAGACATATGTTAGCTTAATCGAGTGCAAATGATCAAAATACAATAATATGCATTTAAACGTATTTACTCAAAAATAAACACTAGTAGTATAAAAAATAACTACTAGTAGTATAAAAAATAACTATTAGTAGTATAAAAAATAACTACTAGTAGTATAGAAAATAAACACTAGTAGGATAGAAAATAACTACTAGTAGGATAGAAAATAACTACTAGTAGAATAGAAAATAAACACTAGTAGTATAAAAAATAACTACTAGTAGTATAAAAAATAACTACTAGTAGGATAGAAAATAACTACTAGTAGAATCGAAAATAACTACTAGTAGAATAGAAAATAACAACTAGTAGAATAGAAAATAAACACTAGTAGAATAGAAAATAACTACTACTAGTATAGAAAATAACTACTAGTAGAACAGAAAATAACTACTAGTAGAATAGAAAATAACTACTAGTAGGATAGAAAATAACTACTAGTAGAACAGAAAATAACTACTAGTAGAATAGAAAATAACTACTAGTAGGATAGAAAATAACTACTAGTAGAACAGAAAATAACTACTAGCAGAACAGAAAATATCTACTAGTAGAAATAACTACTAGTAGAATAGAAAATAACCACTAGTAGAACAGAAAATAACCACTAGTAGGATATTAAATAACCACTAGTAGATTAGAAAATAACTACTAGTAGAACAGAAAATAACTACTAGTAGAATAGAAAATAACTACTAGTAGGATAGAAAATAACTACTAGTAGAACAGAAAATAACTACTAGCAGAACAGAAAATATCTACTAGTAGGATAGAAAATAACTACTAGTAGAACAGAAAATAACCACTAGTAGAACAGAAAATAACTACTAGTAGAATAGAAAATAACTACTAGTAGAACAGAAAATAACTACTAGCAGAACAGAAAATATCTACTAGTAGGATAGAAAATAACTACTAGTAGAACAGAAAATAACTACTAGTAGAACAGAAAATAACTACTAGTAGAACAGAAAATATCTACTAGTAGGATAGAAAATAACTACTAGTAGAACAGAAAATAACTACTAGTAGAACAGAAAATAACTACTAGTAGAATAGAAAATAACCACTAGTAGAACAGAAAATAACCACTAGTAGGATATTAAATAACCACTAGTAGATTAGAAAATAACTACTAGTAGAATAGAAAATAACCACTAGTAGGATATTAAATAACCACTAGTAGAAGAATGTTTTACAAACATAATACATCTTGTTTTGACTGGTCCTATTTTCCTCTCTCAAAATGATACGTCAGGGAACCTTCGTAACTTTCGTAAACATTAACCAGATAGAAACCAGACTTCCAGAAAGAAAACTAAATATTTATTTAGGTTCTATGAATTCTGATCTGTTAGTTCCAAACAATATCCAGCAAACGGCGAGCGCTGCTGTTGATTGTCAGGTAGGGGACACCTTGTATAAACATCATATAAAAATACAGTACTTTTGAAACTCAGTCGGGCTCTGTGAGTGTATATTCATCTGCTCTCAGTCTAAAGTGTACTGTCTGCTGTTTGTCTGACAAGTACAGCAAGACTATGTCGGCCTTTCCCCTGCTGCCTGAGAGATGGAGAGTTACACTGCACTTTTTACCATGAGATTTGTACAGTACATCAAAATCTATATTCCAATCAATAACATAGTAAAAGCTCAACACTAAACACATATACAGAGTATACGTAAGTTACAAAACAATCCATTTATCACTTCTCAGTGGATTATCAGTGATACACACGCCATCAAGCCACACACTACAGAAACAGGAGAAGGCCAATCATGGTGAAGTGGATAACCCAGCAGCAGGCAAGCAGCCAATCAGAGGCCTCCAAGATGAAAGCCCGCTTTAACAGACAGTGACTGTCACACTTCAATGTGTTTGAATGGTGTTTCAAAGAGCAGGATCGAGAGAGAGAGAGAGAGAGAAAGAGAGCCAGAGGAATCCTCCACCTCATTTCCCCAAGCCTGCAGAATTATAAACCAGACTCAATTCGGCTGATTCAACATGTGCATGAAGTGTGCTCGAGCGTATACGAACGCAGTAAACAGCTCAGAGTGTGTGGGCTTCTGCAATACTGTCTGACTCCTGGCTTTGTTTACACATACACATCAGGATCGTAAAGCAGACCCAGCTCTTTTACAAAGACCACCATATCTGAGGATAGGGCAAGGGAATATCACCTTGCAGTACCCTTGGAGGAGTTTACAGTACGTGCTGTGCAGCAGAATTCTGCCCTCAAGGGGACCTGGAATCAAGAAGAGCTGGAACAATTGTTTGACCAGGTCAGTTAGTTGCTGCTTATGGGCAAAGGTCAGAGTTGTTTATTTAAAAACAGAGCTCCACCAGGTCACAAACCCTTATAAACCAGAGTTTAGTTTCAACCTGCAGCTACCATACAGCCTCCGCTTTACCTAACACTAATTTAACCAGCTGTATCAGGTGGTTGAAACTAGACTCCAATAGAGGGTAGATCTTCAGGAGCAGGGAGGGTGACCACTGCTCTATATGTTCATATGATACACACAGTCATTCTGACAGATTGCAGCACACTTAAGGAAGAGAAGGGGTGATATGGCTTTTACTTGCATCATAAAAGAAAAAGAAAATGTTTGTTGCACAGATGGTGTCGCTACCCACTCCGTGTCCCCTGGCTGATTTGAACCGTCCATCATGGGTGTCTAGACTACAGCACCGTGCGAGACCGCCCATCTTTTCTGTAAGTTCCAGCCAAAGTGGCCATTATTCATTTTGTCAGTGTCAGAAAAACACAGCTCTGGGGTAGACAGTAGATTTCTAAGAACACCAGCTTCTATATATGATTTGTTTATTTTCTTTTATGTCTATGGCTTTATTCATTGTACATATACCTGTCATTACCTGTGATGCCTTTACAACAGCACAGACAAGGCTGGGCAAAATATAAACATGCTCTTAGGCCAGGCTGAGGTCTACTGGCTGTATTATTTGACCGACTGGTTAAGCCAGAGGTGAAGTACTGTGTGGAAGAGATTATTATATTTAAACTAAACTATATTATATTTGAACTAAACTTTGTTCTTCAAACTGGTGCACAAGATATTTAATTATATAAAATGAGTTCCTTCAAAATGACATATATATGCTATTTGTACTGCATTTATATTTATTTAGATCTATTTTAATGAGATATTGTGTTTATACAGGTGAAAATACACTTATGCAATGATTTTAAAGGATTTTAAACAATGAGCTTAGGTGCTCATTAGACTTTTGCACAGTATTGTATGATGAACTCCACAACCGGAAGGACCCTCATTGAGCTTTTTTAATTTGATTCAGCCCATCAGCTAATTACTGAATTCAGAGCGCTAGAGAAAAAATATCTCTAATGCAGGGCAATGGCACTTCAGGACCCTGACGGATTAATCAGCAATAGAGATAATCATTAGCTGCAGCCCTAGAATCATCTGACTTCCTTTAGTGGTCAAGCCACACAAGCTAGGAACCCACCTCATGCCAGTTTCAAGTAAAAAACAAAACAAAAAAAAAAACACTTCCTGAAGTGAAGTTCTCAACCACTGTGGCCACAGTTTGAATGCAAGGCAAGTTTTACACCGCTTGAAAAACCTGAAGGCCTGAGAAAACCTACAGCAGGCCACAGGGGCCACATGAATTTCTCTATGCATAGAGGTGGGCTCTGTGGCATAGCACTGGCTCAGTGTCTGCCTATTAGTGGTTTGAAAAGCCCCACATGCAGACCTTCTGACTGAGATGCGGTGCTGAACCCCTTCCCCAACTCACCCTTTAAGGCATTTCATTCTTGACTCTTTTTAAGCTCTCATGAATGAAACATGAACTTAGTTTCATTGATGTAGAGACTTAGGCATGTAATCTCTTCTGTCCAGTCTTCATTAAGAAAAGTACAAAGTAACTAAAATGACTGCGCAACATCAAAACACTGCTTGATTAAAACAACTTTGCATCAATACATATCTTGTATTTACCAGTTGGGGAACTCTCATGGCGTTTCAGGCCTTCAGAGAAGGAATTTTGAGTTCTGTGCTGTTGGGGTTGTGATGCTAATGAAGGCGGAACTGCTTCATTGACAATTTGCTGAGAAAAACGTTGAATTAAATTGTTCAGGAACTTCTTCAGGATGTGAAAGCTGAAGCTGGTTTCCTATTTGCCATTTTGTTTTGCAAGTTTTCAGTTCCACCTCAAATAATGCTGAAGTTACATTCTGGTGCCTAGACAAGCTGGAGCATTTAAGGTGGAACGTAACATTCAGTAAAAATTAAGAAAAAACGAGAGAATAGGAATCCACTCAGCCTCGTATACAGCTGAACAACAACCACGTGTGTTTGGTTGATTAGACAGGACATGAAGAATGCAGATGTCCACGTCACAGTCTGAAATGCTAAATTTCTTCATGTAGTCACCATTTTTGTTGCTGTGGCTCCAGCGTCATATGTACATTTTGGGGTCGTAACTATTAATGAATAAACACTGATACATAACAGTTTAGGATTCTGGAATTAGCCTGTTTTACTAGCCTATTTAGTAAATGTAGGATTTGTATTTGAAGGCAAAACAAGTTTTATATTCTATAGTACCTTAAAGTTATGTTTGTGGGGAAAAAACAAGTTGAATTAGTGAACTGCCCGACAGATTTTATTTTCTTTCACAGTAGACAGCCAAGCAAGCTCTTTCATTGGTAGCAACTGGGCTAAAGGCTTACCATGTCAGATAAACTAGAAATTATCATTACTTAACTCAAAAGTAACATATTTCCTAAATGTCTACTATATGCTTAAACAAAATGCATATAATGTATTTTTCAAGCTTCAAACATCAGCCCTTATTTTACAAACAGCTTATTTTCATGTGAATGCAGGTTAGCATAGCGCTAACACACTAGAATCCCATAGAGACATTAGCAAATGATAGCATTAACACAGAGGTGTTCATTTTTCCTTGTTTCTGACAGAGTTTTGAAGGCCTAGCACCAATAATCATATAGTCCCCAGCTTCAGTATACGAGTTCTTCTGCACGTGGCCTATATTTCCTCCCCATCTCTTTGCCATTAGCAGGAAACAACCAAGAGGAAGCTTTGCCCTGAATATGCCACCCTGAGCCATATTTCAATGTAAGCGTGTGTGAGTGTTTGTTTTCCGCCGCCGCCTCAGGAGATCAGTGCGTTGAGTAGTGACAGACAGCGATGTGAGGCCACACTACATCTCTCAGCACAAATCCCTGAGGTTGGAGTCATCTACCCACACACACACACACTAATGCCGACATGACGCACACACACAGCAGAAAGGCGGCAGGCGCGGGGAATCCTTCAGTCTTATCCCGGTTTCACAAAAGGGTGGTCAGGATGGTAACTGTGGGGCCAGACGCAGCAGTAGTTTTAGTGGCCAGATTACATTTAATACTCATAAAAGCAATGAGGTTAGTTGCCAGGTTACTGGTAATAAAGTTGAATTTAATATCTGTGTGGGTTGCAACGCTGCTGCTATGGGCTTTGAGCTCGTTTCTGTAAATGCTGAATGTGTCTTACAATGGAACTGTAATTACAGGACCCAAGAGCTGCAGTTAGAGTAGCTTCCAGACCAAAATAAACCGAATGATACGCAAGCAGAGAAAATGAAATGAAGACAATGTTAGACATTAGCAGGACATGACTGAGTCAGATGAGCATTAGCGAGACCCCGTACCCACAATGCACTGGAAGACAGATGGAATGGAGTCCTCCACAGTTCAACTGTGTTAAACCAACACCTACAAATCCCAGCTAAAACACAAACAAACATACGCCTCACGAGGCATACTCACATCAATCATATCCGAGACATCGTGGATGTAGTATTTCGCCACCACAGCGTTGGTGGCTGCCAGGTTCAATAAATAGTCGTTGCGAGCTTTTGTGCATTTCAGCTTGTTTTCCGAATACTTGGCTTGTCTCTAGAGGAAGAAAAGAGAGCAGGAAAAAAAGAATCATTACTTGTAGAAGGTACTGCTTAAATGGCTAAGCTGAAAGTCTATATAAAAAATGTCCTGTTCCTAAAACTAAGGCAAACATGACACACGAGCAATCCTTTACAGTGGACAAACTGAAATTGGATGACAAGTTAAAGCTACGGCAGAAACCTTGTTTATGAATGAGCAAACATGTTACCGCCATGCTGTTAGCTCTTAACGTCTGGGTTAATCTAGCGTGGTGTTTTATAAATCTAGTCCTAACAGTTTTAGCCTCATTTCAGCCACAATTCAGAGCAGAAACTGTGTTTGCCAGTCTTGTACTGGCTAGTGTTTCTGAGTTCTGTTCAGAATTAAGTAGAACCGCCACCACCAAAGCAGTCACTACTGAAACATGCAGTAAACATTAGGCCGTGTTAATTTGACAGTGTTATTTCATATCCAAACACGTCTTTATATGATAAAACAATTTAATTAGAATTTTATTAGAATTCAGTAAGGTCCGGTTAGAGGAGATTTCCTCAGGCCAAGGTCCGGACCGTCATCATTTCTAACTTATGATTCAGTAGCATGTCCTGTATACTGAAGTAGCCTTGTATCAGCATCTTATACCATCAGCACCTGAAAGACAAAACTTATTACAAATACTGTTCAGTATATTTTAACAATATTTACTGATTAAATGCTGAACTGAATTAATTATCTATAAAACTTTAAATAAACATTTTTTTCCTCACTTCAAGTAAAACAAGGGCCACATTGAAAAAAACTCGCTTTATTCTCCGACTCACTTAATTTTCTGACTCGATTTATTCTCCGACTCACTTAATTTTCTGACTCGATTTATTCTCAGACTCACTTAATTTTCTGACTCGATTTATTCTCCGACTCACTTAATTTTCTGACTCGCTTTATTCTCCGACTCACTTAATTTTCTGACTCACTTTATTCTCCGACTCACTTAATTTTCTGACTCGCTTTATTCTCCGACTCACTTAATTTTCTGACTCGATTTATTCTCCGACTCACTTAATTTTCTGACTCGATTTATTCTCCGACTCACTTAATTTTCTGACTCACTTTATTCTCCGACTCACTTAATTTTCTGACTCGATTTATTCTCCGACTCACTTAATTTTCTGACTCGATTTATTCTCAGACTCACTTAATTTTCTGACTCACTTTATTCTCCGACTCACTTAATTTTCTGACTCACTTTATTCTCCGACTCACTTAATTTTCTGACTCGCTTTATTCTCCGACTCGCTTTATTCTCTGACTCGCTTTATTCTCTGACTCACTTTATTCTCCGACTCACTTAATTTTCTGACTCACTTTATTCTCCGACTCGATTTATTCTCCGACTCACTTAATTTTCTGACTCACTTTATTCTCCGACTCACTTAATTTTCTGACTCACTTTATTCTCCGACTCGCTTTATTCTCTGACTCACTTTATTCTCCGACTCACTTAATTTTCTGACTCACTTTATTCTTCGACTCACTTCATTTTCTGACTCACTTTATTCTCCGACTCACTTAATTTTCTGACTCGATTTATTCTCTGACTCACTTAATTTTCTGACTCGATTTATTCTCTGACTCACTTAATTTTCTGACTCGCTTTATTCTCCGACTCAATTTTCTGACTCACTTTATTCTCCGACTCACTTAATTTTCTGACTCACTTTATTCTCTGACTCGCTTTATTCTCTGACTCGCTTTATTCTCTGACTGGCTGCTTCTTGCTTCAAACCTTGTCTGTATGTGCGCCGCACTCCTGAACCTGCATGGATCTGATTGGCTGAAGAGTGCTTTTGGTTGATCTTACAACGTACACGATTGGTCTGTGAGTTGACTGCGCCGCAAAGCCCATATACAGCAAAGACAAGAAACTGTCAGCAACGAAACAGTCACTACTGAAACATTCTGTAAATGTTAAATGTTTAATCATTGGTTTTCAGAAAATAAGCTTAAGTAACATCAAACAAAGCAAAAAGAATTTTAGGCTGACGTCAGCTAAAAGTCGAATCTGGTCATTTTTAATCCATACAGTAAAAGATCTTTACTGCGTCGTGCTGAAGCACATGTGGCAGAGCTGATCTGAAAGTGGTCTGTGCAGGGCTGTGTATACAGACTGGGCCTCATCTGTTAGGGAGCTCCAGCTGGGCTGTGCTGAATTTTTTATCAAACAGAATCAGCACTCAGAAGATGACAGCTGCTTTAATGGCATTAATAATACAGACCACATGACTACCACATAATTGTATTGACTAAACAAAATACTTAAACGAGCTACAATCACCTGTAAAAGTTAATGAGTTGAACACGAGTTACCACAGATAATTTTGTTTTGGTGAAATATTTCAAAAATGTATCCTTTTGATGCCATTTCTCATCATTTGACTTACAAGAAGCATCCATTTGCTAACAGCGCACGGCCGTGATTTTCTCAAGCTCGTCTGCTAATTATTATGGAAATCGGAAATGAGCGAATTAGGGATTAGCATGGCTCAGTCTGGCTCTTTGAGGACTGTGCAAGCTTGCAGAATCGGGTCAGGCAACCACACAGAGAGCAGAGAGAGCATCCATGACTACGGCGGTTATAAATAGCGTGTGCCTGTGCGGCTTTCCTGCCAGCATCTCCACGCATTGCAGCGTGAGGGGCAGGGGGGGTTGTATACGGGCCTGCTGGCAGCCTTTGCTTACTGCATGCTGCACCCGCTCGGCTGACAGGAAAGCAGAATTTCATTTACATGAAAAATCAGTCGGATGAAAGGCTCCTATACAGCAACGTCTTAAGCACGTTTGGCCTCAGACGCTCAGAAAGCCTTTGCTGTGAATTAGCATGAATTAAAGCCAGCCTAGTCGGCGACATACAGCTGAGGTTGCCGACCCGAAATGGTGCATTTTGGTGTGCATGAGTGGTCAAGCATAAAGGCTCCAGGCAGTCTGGATGGTCACTGCCTTCCGTACAGGCTACACTCACTCTCAGCTTTACGAGGCCTTTAATCAGGTCTAATCGAGCCATCTTGCCTGAGAGCCTCAGGGCCTGGCGCGAAGACAGCAGCTGTCAGAGGTGGTGGATGCAGGTCAGACGCAAGTCTTTGACGGGGTTACTTTTATATGTCACCTACTTCAGCGGTCAGTATTGTGGACAGATGGATTAGCAGGCAGGGGAGTCACCATAAAACATCATAGAGCCATGGAAATGCAATCTAGTGCTTTCCTACAACTTTCCTGAGATATGAAATATCTAAAATTAACCCTAACGCTGTCTTTGGACTCATCTGCGTATCAATTAATGAAGAGTACTTAATAAAAATGGATAGCTGCATTTTTTTAATCTGACAGGTGAAGCCAGAATCAAAGCCATTGTAAAGTAGTTAACACAGGCATATGATACACTCAGGCACATACACTAAAATCTGTATGTCCTAAATTATTAAAGAAATATAGGTAACTATTAAAGTCCACAGATTTTTTCTAAAAATGTATTGACTTGCTGATAGGAATCACAAACAAACACAACAATTTTATTAGCTCGCTAAAACATAATTATATTATTATGTCTCATGCATCAGACAGCATATTCAAAACCATTCAGCATAATACTCAGTTTGAGGAAACTTTATGAGGCATTAGACGCCTGGGTTCCGTCACCACCACTGAAGAATTCTGACACTAGTGTGTTTCTCTACAATTAATATCCAATCATTTCTTTATATGATATAACCACTGAAATATCTAGAGCAGGGGTGTTGAATTAGAATTCAGTAAGCTCCAGTTAGAGGAGTCAGAATTTCTAATTTGTGTTATGATTCTGTGCCAGATCCTGTATACTGAAGTAGCCTAGTAGGTCTATTAGCATTTATAACATCAGCAACTGAAAGACAAACAAATTACACATACTGTTCAGTATATTTACTGTTTAAATGCTGAACTTAATGAATTACTTATAAAACTTCAAATAAATAAACAAGGGCATAAAAGAAAACAGAACGCTTTTGAAAAAAAGTAGAATCATAAAGTGTTTATTTATAGAAAATGAATCAGCCTTTCTCTGACTCGCTTTATTCTCCGACTGCTGCTTCTCGCTTCGTACCTCGTCTGTGTGTGCGCACTCCTGAATATGCACAGATCTGATTGGCTGAGAAGCGTTTTGGTGATCTTACAACGTACGCGATTAGTCTGTGAGTTTACTGCGCCGTAAAGCCCGTATACCGTAAACACAAGAAACGTTCCTCTGCTTAAAATAAACGTTGACAAAATTAAATCCTTCTCAATAGTTTATCAATTTGGGTCCGTGTTGGACAATGTCTGGGTCCGGACTCAGACTGCGGTCCGCCTATTAGTGACCTCTGGTCTAAACACTCCCAGAAACTATCCATACAAAACCCATAGAATCCGAGCGGAAATCAACATCGTCCTGGTAGAAAAGCTGCTATTAATAATAAATTACTTAATGGACATTAATGTAACACTTCCCACCACTTTATAAAAGCAGTAAGCCAGTACGGTGTGTGCGCTACAGTGATTGCTTTATCACAGCTCCCCTCTTTAATAATGAGGACTTATTGCTTTGAGTAATCTTGAATCTTGAATCTAGTATTGGATATTAAAGGAGCAGACTACACAAATCACTAATGATACCTCAGTCTGCAGGTCACGTTCTGTCACATGCAACAGGTATTCCGTCTCTACTGGAGAACGCTGCTTTAGTAGAGAGCTTTAATATTACTGTGGAGTATTGTGAGAGCGTAAGCCTGCACTGGATATCATCCATTATGTTTTCAGTGGCCTCCACAAAATGGCAGCTTCTCGAAAAAAAAAAGAAAAAAAAATCTTGCTATATTGTGTACATCGCCTGAGGAATGGTCTCGTCCACAAGGACGCATGTATTCACCTTCTCCTTCATCTTCTCGATTTTCCTGACGGAGCTGCGGCGCTGCGCTCGCTCTTCGTGCCGCAGCAGGTTGACGTTCAGGTCTCCGGACTTGCTGAACTGCTTCTCTTCCTGTTTCTCAGCATCTTTCAGTTTGCTCTCGGCGCTGATGCTCTCCGTGTGGTACATGTGATACGTCTTCATCACCTACAGAGGGCAGAAGGGAGGAAACAAAGGGGAGGCCAATCAATAACTGAACAAAGGAATCATACAGGGATCAAGCGGCACCTCAACTATTTCAAATATTTCAATGAGCCTTCAAAAAAAAAAAAAAAAAAAAAAAAAAAGAAGAGCATGGGCTCTTTAATCAAGTTTAACCAAGCAATCATATAGAGTACAGCGTTTAACTTAAAGAACGACTGGAGCTGGTGCTGTATTCGCAGTGTAGTCTCAGAAACTGCTCTATGTTTAGCAAATGAGATACGTGCTTGTACAAGAAGATAGTCCCCCACAGGAGACAGTCAGCATCTGGACGGGTGACGATAATAAACGAACAACAGGGTCAGTTTGTTGAGAGGTTCGCCGATATATGTTCACACACGCACAAGCACACCCTCTTTGTTCAGTGCTGCTGCTCCTGACTCTTATTCACCAAGGTGCACTCTTTGAAGGTGAGATCTATACAGTGATGTTTCATTCAGAACAGAACTCATCAAAGCTCCTCTAAGCCTTTAGAAGTAGCAGCTAAAGCGAGAGATAGCAAAAGCATAGTGACATACAATACTATTTATGCTATTCCTCACTTAGCATAGCACTTAGCATTCCTCACCTAGCTGGTAGCACAGATCTTCAACTCTCAATCAACATGTGGACATATTTCAAGTCATCTCACCTGCAGGAGCTTGTTTGACATTTCCCTACAAAACCCAAAACCTCGTAATATTCAGTTGGTCTACGTTCTTCAGGGAAGGCTTTCCGCAAAACTTTCAGTGTGTAAGTGGAAACGTGTGCCCATTTTGTCAAAGGAGCATTGCAATGTCAGGCGAGGAGATCTGACTCACAATCCACATTCTGATTCATCCAAACATGTTCAGTGGGGTGGAGGTCAGGAATCTGTGCAGGTTACTATAGTCTTTATGTCTTTACAGGGTCTCCCCCAAACTGCCACAGAGTTGAAAGTGTATATAGTGTCTTATGTGTAGCATTAATATTATCTTTCACTGGAACTAGGAGTCTTAGCCCAAACACAGCCGCCGCTTCACTCTGAAGTGAATGATGCAACACACAGTAGGCGAGCATACATGCTATGCTCTTTGGCACTCAGTGGCCCTGCACTGTGTGTTTATGTGGTCTACGGCTGCACAGCTGAGCTGCTGTTGGTCCTGGACATTTTAAGTTCACAGTAATACAGTTGATCTGGGCGGATCTAGCAGGCTATAATAGCCAGCAGACATTTCATGAATTAACTTTTGGCAAAGTTAATAATGTCATGTTTAAAGAGACTGAGCTCTTCAGTACGACTCAGTCTTCTGCCAACGTTTGACTTCATGGCTATGTGAAACCAATAATTAGGAGTGTCCCCATACTTTTCGGGTGTTTGCCACTTCTTCACATCAAAACAAATAGAATAAACATTTGTCAATACAGAGTATACATCAAATGTAAATGCAATCCACTGTTTGAGTCAGTGGGTAATTACATGTAATTACACAATTACATTTAAATAGCATACAAAACTAATGACTCTCAATTTCTGTGTTTGTTGAGCTCGCCTGAGACCAGCAAATCCAGGCTTCCCATTACTGTCCCCAAACTACTCCATGGGAAGGAGAAAAGTAAACCCGTGATCCTGCAACAACTTCATTTACTGTAAAACCTGTATAGAAATGATCTTCCATTTAGAGAGCAAACACAAAAGGATAAATAAAATAACATTCCCAGCACTAATCAGGCCACTCGCTCACGCTGAAAATGGCTTATCCGCTCCCTGCGGGGAAGACGAAGCACCGCAGTCAGACACTGTTTGCCTTGAAATGAAGCATATCTTTTGAGAAACCTCATCCTTGAAGGGCTGCTCAGGTGAAGACAATAATGAACAGCTTTCCATCAGAGCTCCGCAGGTAGGCCAATCACTGAATATGTATAAGAGTTTAGATCTGGCAGAACACAAGGTCCTACAAGTTCTCTAGACAAGGTCTGAACTTTCCTACAAAAGCAGCAATGCTGAGTCAAGGAGCAGCAGGCCTACGTATAATGGAGAGGCCTTTGTAACGATGATGAGATTCTAGACTGGGGCTGCATACAGAAAACCACGTTGTCATGTTGCTCACTGTAGAATTTCATTTGCCCTAACTCACCTTCCCAACCCATCAAAGGCTTTTCAATTAGCTCACAAGCTGAAACGTGCTCTAGTCCTCTCCAGCCCACAGCAAGAAAGCTCTGTGAGTGCTTTTCACCTATTCTGTGATTGTACTCATATGGGCAGAGGATGCCAAGCCAAACGATGATTTCACTGCCTAATTTAATCCCTAAGCCCAGAGGGCTTGCTGATGCACACGTGCTAAAAAACACTTTTACTAGCCCCTCTGGTTAGTGTTTCAGGACTTAGTGGTCACTATCAAATGTAAACCAAGTCAAGTTTATTTATATGGCGCTTTTTACGACGATGTTGTCTCAAAGCAGCTTTACAGATTTTTGAAAACAGAGTTACAACATACATCCCCTAGTAAGCAAGCCAGAGGCAACAGTGGCAAGAAAAACTCCCTTAGACTGGAGAAAGAAACTCACAAGGTGAGACCCATCCTCCTCTGGTCAAACAGTATTTACAGATTAATAAACTAAAGTGCGTTAAGAAAAAAAATTCTGTTCACATGTTCACTTCTTTAGTTTTGTATTAGGGCTAAAAAGACATGCAAGCTTACACCCTAACACAGGGGTCAATCTCCAGAACCAGGGTTGGTGTCCACCGCTGTCTGGCATACAGTTATCTGAAGCACAGGCAAAATGAAGGCTTTCGATATCTGTATCCAATTTAAAGGATAAAGTACAGCATCAGAAACCACATAAGCAAGTCTATTTGAGATGACTTAACAAGTCAGTGTGGTTTCAGGCAAGTGTGTGATGATTTAGGTATGCAGATTGCACAACAGTACCAGGTGGAAGTAGTGTAACCACAAGAGAACACACCCATTTGTAAGCATAACAGCTAATATGTCTCAATATGGCGCACCACCATTAAGGCGCTTCTTTAAACAAATTCTACAAATCCCAGTCATTAAGGCAGCATCCGGGCCCTCGTCCCCTGAAACCTCTGCTGGAGAAAAGCTGTTTCCTGCAGCTCATTAGGAAGAGGATGAGCAGGGTGTTAGCCCGGAGACCGTTCGCTAGCCCTTAGTCTAGTAAAAGCACACAGATGTCAGTGGCCTATTAAAGCCCTTCTCCCTCGATACTGGTGACTGTCTTGTAAGGCTGTGCTGGTGTTACGAGCAGGATCCAGAGGTTAGTCTAAAGCTAGGAGGTGATTCGATGTTATTTAAGTGGGAAGAAGAACATTTATTTTTATTGTGCTCTAACATGGTGCTCGCTATCGAGCATTATGGATCCTGCTGCAAAGATTCTGTACCATCCTTAAGATCTTCAGTGACAGCTGCCTCGACCTGACGCCTCTAAATTTCACTTTATGGTGCAGCTTAATGGCCAGTGCTGCACGATTTTTATGAAAGCTAACAGCTGGCTCTTTTATGGCGTGCTGGTTTCTGGAACACGGATCTGCAGCCTTCTGCAGAAGAAAAAAAAAAAAAAAGAAGAAGCCACCATTTACCGACTCAGAATAAAAGCCAAACTCTTATAATCACATTCGTCTTTTGATCTGCAGGCAGTCGCAAATCGTGAATAAATATCATATGACAGGGAAACATAAAGCCGTGCCCTAGTTGGGAGGGGTTCACAGAAGCCCTACTACAGACACTCCAGCGTGGGAGAGAAACTAGGTTACCATTCCGCTGCTCCCAAAGCTGTCAACCATCAACCCATTCCTCTACTGATGGAAAAAAGAAAGAAAAGAAATGGGGGAAAAACATGTTTACAAGCAAAGTGGATAGGCATGGCTGAAAGACCTCCAGCAACAGAATCTCATTTACAGGCATGCTGAGGTGGTTCAAGGTCTGTAGTCTGACGATAGCTTCAAGCTGTTAAGACTTTCAAATCAGGACACAATATCGGCCACAGCGCCTTCAAACGAGACCAGTCCTATCATGGGTCAGTTTTAACTTTTATGATGTATCTTCAAAATCACATTTAATGCTAAATATGACTGTAAGCTCTCAAGTTTACATAACAATTCAACTGGTTTTGCAACATACCACCAGTACCTCATCCTCCCCCCTTCAATTCTTACCAGTCTATAAAAAACAGTAACATTTTTAATTTTATTTTGCTTCTACTTATGTGACTCCTTTTGTTTGCTGCTGATGGTGGATTCTTGCTGAGAGCGAAGAGTTGAACTCTGGAAAGTGATTCAGTATCGTCTCTAGAGGTACAAAGTGGTACTACAAGAAAGAAGGGGCTGGGGTGGCTTCAGTAAATATCTCTGAAACATGATACATAGTCTTTGATACATTTGTCTTTGACATACCATCAAAGCTATTTTTTCTTTACAATCTGTTCAATAATTTCTGTTCATTTTAGAATGTCTCAAACTAAAAACCCTACCTATTGACCTTTTAAGGTGCAACTGTATACCTTATGTTTTTCCTGTCAAAAGTGTACATACATGATTTTTTTTCATGTCACTAAAATGGAATTCAAATGGTATAATTACATTCCGCAGCTTAAGGTACTGAAGACACACCCTTGTGAGTACCACTGCGTTGACAGTTGAGTACCTTCATCAGCATAATGTCTGGCGTTAATACTTAATATGTATGACGTGGTGAAAAACACACCCACTAAATCTTACATAACATTACTTATACAGACCCCCACCTTCTGCCTATTAACCAAATGGACCCATCTTGTGAAGTGGCTGAACTAAAACATGCATTTGTGGATCTCTGTAATTTACTAAAACACTAGTATTTCTGATAAATGATTAGGTATTAGTGTCAGTGTAAGAAGCTTTGGATTACTTTGCAAAGACCAAATACATTGTTGTCACTTGTTGTCACCAATAAACATAAAAGAGGAAGCACTGAAACAGATTCCTCATAGCTGAAGGAAGCACTGTAAGAAAACGCTGCTGTTCTTTTCTCTCTTCTTTTTTTGTATTAGCTTCGAAGTGAAAGGATTAATTGGATGTACTGCAGCAGAGGAACTGCAGTCTCTCTGCCCTCTTAAGACTCATTCCTTATTCTCAACCCATAATTCAACCAACAGACAGCCTGCTGATCAATAACAAAGCCTGCAGGAAATGACTTTATAACTGATCAATAATTTACTTATTTTTGTTGTTTTTAATTATTAAGCTTTGATTTCACACCCACCTATATATATATGTATAATGTTAATGATTTATTTGTAATAACTTTCTGTAATGTAGCTTTTAGGGGCATTGAACACTTCACACATCTCAACAATTCCATATCAAATCACTCTGGTTATACCTTAGTCATTCAATTATGGAGATATTTTGACAAACTGCTGGGTTTCCACAATACAAATAATGTAAAGGTCCATATTATTATTATTATGTACAATATATACACCACTGGTACACCACTCCTCCAAAATTCACCTGTCTAACAGATCAAATAGATTTGCCCGGCTCAGTGAAGCACCCACTGAGGAGCCTGTTAAAAGTACTCTGGTAATAAGAGACTCTATAGTTCGACACGTGAAAGTAGCTAGTCCTTTAAGCCAGCAGTCACAGTTAGCTGCTTACCGGGAGCCAGAGCACCGGACATTAGTGGCAACCTTAGGCTGTTAGCTAATAGGAGATATTCGAGGATAGTGATTCACGTAGAAGCCAACGATATCCGCAAAAATCAAGACTACTCTTCAATTATTACATTTTTTCAGTCAAAACAGCCAATAAGTACATTTTTTAAGGTCATTTATCTAAATATATTTAATGAAATTTCTGTGGAGAGAAAAACTGGTAGAACAGCAAATCTGTAACCAACTGATAAAAAAATGACAGAAAATGTTACTGAAGTCTTGAGTCACGTCTGAAAATATCCATTGATGTTTATTCCTTGATTGTGAATGGACAAAATCAATGCTATTGGTTTGAAAGGATGTGTAGCTGTTAAGAAATCGTTACTGACAAATGGAGAGATCTAGAAAATATTATATTACATTCAGTGTAATTTCCTGTTAAATACATGAAAGGTGTTTGTCACAGTCTTTGTAAATGCATTTCATTTGAATGCTCCTATTTATCTGACATTCCATAGTCCACACAAAAATTCCAGACAGCCCACTAAAACTAAAGCGCACATACTCTCAGAGCCTACAGTCATCCCCCAAAATAACTTCATCCTGGAATAGGGACAGAGGTGTTAAAGGGATAAAACTCCTCTCCTGTATCTCTTCCCTGATGCATTATCCTCTCTGACAGTGACCTTGAAATACATCGCCGCTGAGGCTCCACAGCTCAGTGTGCGCGGCACCTACAGTTTAAGACAAGAAACAATAGTAGCTTCATTCATAAACACTACTGAGCTGGTCGAAAGCCGGAGCGTGGCTCAAGGACACAGAGAGAGGATCTGTTGTGCATATCCTGTCTGTCTAAGCTCAGAAGAACACATTCACAACTTTCATACTGTTTACTACAGCAGGGAGCTGAAGTGACAGAGCATTTGAAAGGGATTACCCGCAGTGACCGGATATGATTTGTATTACTTTAGCACACTGGAAACAACCTTAAACCTAAATTTCCATAAACTAGTTTCCCAAGAGGTGTCAAAGGCCGTCACACAACTTTCCCAATATAAGTTTACCTTACTTTACCAACAACACTGTCAAGATGACTGACAGGTCGGAATATCACATTTTAACAGTTGCTTCACAGGCCTGACCATACTGGTTATGTATGCAATAGAAACTGTGATGAGTTTTACCTAAAAAAACTATCACATCACAAATGTTGTCAAAATACAATAAATTAAAACAATAAAAAATGTGTCAAATGTAATAAAAACACATGTTCCAACAGAGAAAATAAATTAATGGTAGACAAACCAAATAACAGCAATCTGTGTTTGTGGTGTCAAAGCTGGTGTCAATAATAACACATCAATAATATCAATAATATTTTAATACCATTAACATAAAGGCATATGTACTGTTTTAATAAACAGCTCACAGCTCTGCAGATTAGGAAATACTGGTTTATTCCAGTGTGATCTTTTGGGTATGTATGATATGCACCTGACACTGAATGCTGTTTATGTCTCCTACATTTTCTTGCATCTTGAAAAAAAACAAGGGCTATTTAAAATATAGGAACAAACAAATTTCACTGCTGATCCCAGCTGACATCCGTAATCATGACTCTGGTAACGGAAAATCTGTGTTTAGAGGCTGAATCACAGCACAAAATGGTCAAAATACCATACTGCACGCTCACTGCAACATATTGTGACTGCACTATAGCCACTTCTCCAATGACCCATTTCTTTTACTTTGACCCATTCAATTATGGAAAAGTGTCCACCTGTGCACAGTCGCTAGCAGAGCAGCTGCTCTAGTCTACAGATGACGATTGGCTCTACGACTTCAACTGCTGTGCAATCTGAACCTCCAGCTTCGCTGCGTTCCTCACAGAGCACTGTGGCACTCACACCGTGGCTTGTTCCATCGACTAGAATACTGGGCAACCAGTGCATGCACAGGTTAACAAGCGTTTCACAAAGGTAGTCTAACTCAAGGTACAAAGGGCATACATCAAGGTCCTTGTAAAGGTCCAGTATGGCCAGCACTGTTTATAACTGCTCCAGGAATACAAGCTGACTCAGTTCAGTTCAGTTTTTAAAAAAAAGAAGGGCTCATGCTGGGCTGTTTTAGGTGCATTAGTATCTTTATGATGAGTGTTCATAGAAGCTTTTCCTAGAAGGACTGTGGTTTGTCTATGTAGGTTTTGGTCTTTCTTTAAGCAGGGGTCTCTCACATAGAGCCCTGTTTTGTTCAGTGTGCAGCGTATGGTATGGGTTGAAGCCAAGATATCTCTTGCTTAGCCTCAAGTTCTTTGAATGTTGTATGCATGTGGTGCTGATACATTTCAAAAGAAGTTTTGTGGTCCTCGCACTAATTTTATTCTCCTTGACTTTTTTACAGGTAACAAGCTTCTTGATAATTTCAGACTGATTTAGCTGGGACGCTAAGGCCTTTGAAGAGAGTCCTGTACCCATTAGACTGCTTTGGCTTGGTGATAACAGTATTTCCTCTCTGCTCAGACCTCTTGCCATTGTGTATAAAGAACAAGAAAAAAACTGGCCTTATCAAGCATGAAAGCCACAATTCATATGCTAATTAAAGTCCTGTGAGTCTATTTTCTAAATAATCACAGGTTAGTCGGATTTTGTTATTTGTTTAAAGCTGAAACTGATTTGGCATTGTTTTCTATTTTGTATCTTTTAATTTGGGTATTTTGGTGTCCTGTGCTTTTCTTTACTAAACATATGAGTTCATGAACACCTAAGCACTTTCACCAGACTACTGCAGGAGATTGTTTACATAGTGTACTGGTGTTATTTTACATGGTGTATATTCAGTGGTGCCAATAACGTTGACCATAACTCTTCCTAGAGTTGCAGTGGAATAAGAGTGGGTTTTGTTGACATCATCTGGAAGTAAAGAATATTTCATAGTTTTATTCCTCACATTTCTCTTTCTCCGTATCTGAGTGACAGAAATCATATATATGGATGCACTATGTCCTGCTGAAGGCTGTGGTCGACTGTCCCCTAAAAACCTGACACACATTGTGTTTTTCGGGGACTCTAATGAGAGGCTAGATTATTCCGTTGAGCGCACACACTGTATGAGAATGCTCGGTCCACGCTACGTGAAAAGCAGCCTCTACAGACGGCTGTGTCCATAAAGACAGGTCTCTCTATAAACTATTTATTTCAAACAGAGCCGTTCATTCAAAATAATATGCTGCTGATGCTATTGTGAGTTTAAATATGGGCTAAAATCCCAGTGAGGGAATATGGCAGGGCAGAATGTTTACCAGTGACCACTTCAAGTTCACTGCTAGCTTGAGTAGTATATTTATTAGCGCAGCACTGAACACTATGGTTATGTCACATGGTACCCGACATTGAGCATGAGAGTAAATGAGCACATTATTGAGCCAGCACCTGATACCACGCATCTCTATTCTTGACCGTGAAGGACATTTTACAGCAGGGGTATTTACCTAGAATTCAGTAAAGTCCAGTTAGAGAGATTTCCTCAGGCCAAGGTCCAGACCGTCCTCGTTTCTAAGGGCGTTTTCACACCTGTAGTTCGTTTTACTGGTCCGGATCAGTTAATGAGTTTGTTTACTTAGAGCCTTTCCCCCCTCAGTTAAGGCAAAAACCGAAACGCACCAAAATGCACCCCAACAAACCACGCGAGCATGTTGTCTCTCCTCTGATTGGTCAGAGCCATCTGGCGTGTGTGCGAGTAAGAAAGTAAACACAGGGAGAGGATCTGGTTTTCCCAAACTATTCACATTTCTTGTAGAGCGTAGCACGGAGCAGCGGCAGAGACAGCATCTGTTCATATCTGTAATAATAATCTGATAATATACCAAACTACAGTCCACCTGCAGACCACCCAGCTCACTCCAAACATCAAGTACACAACGTCCCTCACTGCTAGTGCAAGAGAGACCTCGCTTCATTGTCCTCGCCCTGTTAGCTGCTACAGATCTCCAGTTCTCTGTTTACGTGCTCTGCTGCATCCCATAATGCAAAGCACACCTGGCTGCAGATGTTTAGATTAAACTTGTGGAGAACACCTAATACTTGGGTCGGATTGAGGTCGGATCATGTTCTCACCACAAACGAACCGCTCCGGAGTTCGCTTGGAACCGGACCGAGACCACCTCCTCTTGAGGGTCTCGGTGCGGTTGCTTTGGTCCGCACCCGAGTGTGATTACTGTTTTCACACCTGCCAAAATGAACTGCACCAAGAGTGCAAACGAACCAAAGTGCAAACGAACCGGACTAACTAGTGCTGGTGTGAAAACGCCCTAACGCGTGTTAAGATTCAGTGTCATATCCTGTTTACTGAAGTAACCTAGTATCAGCATCTTATACCATCAGCAACTGAAAGATAAACCAATTACACATACCGTTCAGTATATTTCAACAATATTTACTGTTTAAATGCTGAACTTATGCTGAAATTAGTTATTTATAAAACTACAAATAAACGTTTTGTCCTCACTTCAAATAAAAAAAACAGAATGCTTTTGAAAAAAGTTCCTCTGAAAGTGTTTATTTATAGAAACAGTAAATAAAGCGTGCGTCTTCTTGTTATCTTAGTTTCACATCTTGACCTGTTGGCTTGGAGTTGCCAGTGGAAAGAGTAAACATATATCTCTGTCTATTCCTGGTTAAAATTTTTCAGCGTCACCGTCTTTTTTAGAGCACGTTATTCTTTCTTTGACTCGCTTTATTCCCCGACTGCTGCTTCTCGCTTCATACCTTGTCGTGTGCGCGCCGCACTCCCGAATTTGCACAGATCTGATTGGCTGAGGAGCACTTTTGGTGATCTTACATGCACGTGGTTGGTCTGCGAGCTTACTGCCCGCATACCGTAAAGACTAGAAAAGTCTCGCCGTTTAAAGTAAACACTGACAATATTGGACAATGGCTGGGTCCGGACCCTTGGCTGCGGCCCGCCTATTAGTGACCTCTGTTTTACAGCATCACTATGTGATTTATCTAAAAAATAAAGGTCAAGTCAAAATGTATTTAAACTGCACTTTTTTTAACAACAGACATTGCCACCAATCAGCTTCAGAGAAAATCCAAATCAAGCCCCTGCGTGCAAACCACAGGGTGACAGTGGCAAGAAAACCTTGAGAGAAACTCAAAAGGGGAACTCATCCTTCTCCACACTGAATAGCACAGTGATAACAAAACTAGAGCAATATGAAGAGAGGATAAGACTTTGAATACAGAGAGGCACTGGACAGAAGTGTTTATATGGAGGGATGGAGGCAGTAAGAGTGAAGAAACCGCAGAGGGGTTTTCTGCTGCGGTGCTCAACTGCATTCCAGCTTGTAGTTCCGAGATGCCGCAAACGTCGAAGTGATTTAAGCAGGAATGACTGCAGTGGAGAAAGACTCTGTTTCATCGTTACATATTTCCATCACCACCATTATTATTCTACATATCCTTTTCATCAAAGTCTTCATCATCACCATCCCACAGCACACTACCCTCCATTTCTTCAACAACAGGTCATGTGAAGCATTACTTTCCTTCTTCACAGGAACTCCAGCCCAGAATAAAAACACTTAGAGAGCAAGCAAAATGCTGTGTTGCCATGGTGAAGGGCCCGCTGGGTGAGCTCCATTCAAAAAGAAAAGAGTAGAATGGAAGGGGAGGGAGAGCAATTCTACTCACAGTGTACAGCTCGTTCGTCACTTTCACCAACTCTTCATGCATCTGAATACCAATTTCTTTACTCTGGAGAAAAAAACGAGAGAAAACACATCAGTAATGGTTACACATGCCAATATGAGCAAAATACGTTTATAAATAACCACTACAACATCTTTAACATTCAGACACTCAACCGACAGTAAATAGGAAAGAAAGAAGGAAAGAAGAAAACACAACAACAAAGAAAGAAAAGAAGGAACTCAGAAAAGTTGGAGGTATAGAGAGTGAGTGCTGAGGGGTAAAAGCTGTAGTGTAAAAAAAAAGAAAAGGAACTCGGGGAGGTTGGAGGTATATAGAGTGAGTGATGAGGGTATGAGCTGTAGTGTATAAAGAAAGAAAAAAAGGAACTCGGGGAGGTTGGAGGTATAGAGAGTGAGTGATGAGGGTATGAGCTTTAGTGTATAAAGAAAGAAAAGAAGGAACTCGGGGAGGTTGGAGGTATAGAGAGTGAGTGATGAGGTTGGAGGTATAGAGAGTGAGTGATGAGGTTGGAGGTGTAGAGAGTGAGTAATGAGGTTGGAGGTGTAGAGAGAGTGATGAGGTTGGAGGTGTAGAGAGTGAGTGATGAGGTTGGAGGTGTAGAGAGTGAGTGATGAGGTTGGAGGTATAGAGAGTGAGTGATGAGGTTGGAGGTGTAGAGAGTGAGTGATGAGGTTGGAGGTGTAGAGAGTGAGTGATGAGGTTGGAGGTGTAGAGAGTGAGTGATGAGGTTGGAGGTATAGAGAGTGAGTGATGAGGTTGGAGGTATAGAGAGTGAGTGATGAGGTTGGAGGTGTAGAGAGTGAGTGATGAGGTTGGAGATGTAGAGAGTGAGTGATGAGGTTGGAGGTGTAGAGAGTGAGTGATGAGGTTGGAGGTGTAGAGAGTGAGTGATGAGGTTGGAGGTGTAGAGAGTGAGTGATGAGGTTGGAGGTGTAGAGAGTGAGTGATGAGGTTGGAGGTGTAGAGAGTGAGGGATGAGGTTGGAGGTGTAGAGAGTGAGTGATGAGGTTGGAGGTGTAGAAAGTGAAGGATGAGGTTGGAGGTGTAGAGAGTGAGTGATGAGGTTGGAGGTGTAGAGAGTGAGTGATGAGGTTGGAGGTATAGAGAGTGAGTGATGAGGTTGGAGGTATAGAGAGTGAGTGATGAGGTTGGAGGTGTAGAGAGTGAGTGATGAGGTTGGAGGTATAGAGAGTGAGTGATGAGGTTGGAGGTATAGAGAGTGAGTGATGAGGTTGGGGGTGTAGAGAGTGAGGGATGAGGTTGGAGGTATAGAGAGTGAGTGATGAGGTTGGAGGTGTAGAGAGTGAGTGATGAGGTTGGAGGTGTAGAGAGTGAGTGATGAGGTTGGAGGTATAGAGAGTGAGTGATGAGGTTGGAGGTATAGAGAGTGAGTGATGAGGTTGGAGGTGTAGAGAGTGAGTGATGAGGTTGGAGGTGTAGAGAGTGAGTGATGAGGTTGGAGGTGTAGAGAGTGAGGGATGAGGTTGGAGGTGTAGAGAGTGAGTGATGAGGTTGGAGGTGTAGAGAGTGAGTGATGAGGTTGGAGGTGTAGAGAGTGAGTGATGAGGTTGGAGGTATAGAGAGTGAGTGATGAAGTTGGAGGTGTAGAGAGTGAGTGATGAGGTTGGAGGTGTAGAGAGTGAGGGATGAGGTTGGAGGTATAGAGAGTGAGTGATGAGGTTGGAGGTGTAGAGAGTGAGTGATGGGTGGATGAGCTGTATCAGTAGTAGTGGGTGTAGTGTAGTGTACTGTAGACTCTGAGTGTGTGTGGTTTGTAGTTAGAGGTTTAGGGGGGCGGAGCTTCTTTTTCCTGTGATTACTGCAGGTCTGTAAATGTCAGTCTTTCATTACGCTTCTCCAAGTCTCACACAGACCAGCCACCCGAGCAGCCGGACCGTGAGGGGATACGAAAACGGCAGGAAGTGATTAAAATAAATGATTCAATATTTGACCATTCTCTCTTTCATCACGGTGGTCTTTCCAATTCGGCTTCTCGGGTTGGGCTCTGGAGAGCGACCGCAAAGTGAGAACAGAGTGAAGGACTGTCGATCTGAGTCTTTAGTTTAGCCTGAATTGAGCTGACGTTCTCACTGATGGTGAACTGAAGACTAAACTTATTACATTACATACTTGTATTACATACATGTTTTATTTTATATAATTTCCTTATATATTGTTTAATATTACATTTTTTTATATAAGTTTCATCATTATTATTACTTGTACTACTACAACTATTATTATTATTATTATTATTATTATTATTATTATTATTATTATTATTATTATTATATTTCAAAACAATTGGCAAAGCAGATTATCAGCCATTATATAAATACACTTACATCCAAACATAAACACGTTTCTTATTACAATGTGACAATCTATCCCTCCAGTACTCTCTCTATCACAGAAGCATGACTGATACTAACAGACACTCTAGTACATTTACACACTGTACACTGAACACCAGGCTAAAAGAGAAAAGCCACTGATGTTGATATTCCAGGTGCCTGTTTGTCCTGTGTTTGGAGTTTGGTGAGTAGTTGTGTACGTCACCTTCACTGTGAGGGGTTTGTTAATGTGCCTGCGTGTACGCTGGTGTACAGTTTCTCGGTATGAACTGGAATGATTTATCTCTGCTTCCCCAATGACCCTTCATACTGATAAATCACAAAGAGCTATAATACCCCACGATCAATAACGCCTGCAGCATCAGTGCAGCAAGCACACCACTACATCTGGGGACGGAGAGTCTCTCTCTCTCTCTCTCTCTCTCTCTCTCTCTCTCTCTCTCTCTCTCGCATCCATTTACAAACCCAGCCCTGCACATTACGGGAAACAAGAGCCTGAATAAATCTCATTGGTGTGGGATGTGTGTTTTGCACAATAACTGAGACCCTAATACATACATCTTATCCCAACAGCCAATACACACACACACACACACACACAGACACACATCTACTATTAAGCATTCACATGATGTTACACTACTTCTTTAAAGTAGCTTTCCATCATTTTGAGTTTCCTCTGTTAGATATGAATAGAGTGGGCCTATACTGGAAGATGCTCATGTCTGTGAAGAGACAACTCCAACCAATCAGAATTAGGGATTTTTTTTTCACTTCCACACACCACGAACACAGATCAAGTCCCAAATCTTTAGAATCATTTTTAATTGCAATCCAGTCGCGAGCCTCTTTAATGGTGCACCAGAATGCATTTCTCTGCTATTTTAAATTGTTCTCTCACGTCTGCATAGAACTCCGTGTGGTTTGGTCCTCGAATGAAACGAGATGTTTTCCCTTCATTAATATTTGAATAAGCTCTGCTCAGTTTGCTGGTTTACAAAGAGACGATGCGATGATCACACACGTCAAAACAGACGCAGACAGGAAAATAAAATGAACCTCCGCTGAATCAGTTACACTCAGTCAGACTAGTTAGCTATGCTAGTTCCTAGTAGCTAACGTTCTCTCTACTAACTACTTAGAACTCGACATCAACAGAAAGTCAATTCAAGTTGCTATTCACTATGAAACTTTCATCACTTTCTCTCTTCAGTGTTGAATGCTGAGCAGAGCTTGCTCGATTATTGCTCAAGGCTTGAGAAACTGTGAGTGAAATGTGCTTAGCAGACAGAAAACTTTGAAGTAAAGTAGTTCAGGATCATCTTATAGATGTGGGAGCTGAAGTTCACCTGTCTGCTTTGTGAATTTTTTCCTTCCACTGGTTAGGGCTGTGTGATATTATCAAAAATGTGTATCTCGATATGTTCTGTAATTTTGAATTTTTTAAAAATGTGTTTGTAAAAGTGTTGTATTTTACCATCTTGTACTTCATAAAGGATATAAATATCCATACATCCATCATCTTCTGCTTTATCACGCTAGTCGTGAGGTAGGGGGCTGGAGCCAATCACAGCGTCCTCAGCTGAAGGCTCTTTTAGTGAATGAGCTGAAGTTTGCTGAGTGTGTGTTTTGCTGGACACCTCAGTTGGTTTAGGTTTGTCTTGGACAGCGTGCTCCTGAAGCTCTGGGTGCGGTGGGTTGTTTGGAGATGATGGAACAGGTTATCTGTCGAGCGATCTTTAACGGCTGCTTTCTTACAAAGTCTGCAAACTGCTGTCTTTTGAGCAACGTCAGTCTTTTCAGATCTTTTCTGATCCTCGTCTAGGAGTTAACTCTAAGGCGGTAGACTGCGAAGCTGGTGGTGTCTGAGTTTCCTCCTCTGGTGCAGTGTGTTCACTCATTTTCAGCTTTAGGTGTGTTGTTTAGGCAGCTATGCTAGCTTTAGCCTATGCTAGCAGAATGGGCACTGTCAATGCGCACTCGCAGCTCAGAGGAAGCAGACGCGTCGGGTGTTTGTAATTTAAGTAATTTAATTTAAGTTTTAGGATCAGTGTACTCTCTCTCTCTCTCTCTCTCTCTCTCTCTCTCTCTCTCCAACCATTTACCCCAGATAAAAAAGGGAAGCATTTTTGCACAAAGCATTGCACTAATAACTCTACTACCTCACTGGACTCTATTTATTACACATTGCACAATTTGCACACTACCGGCAATTATTTATTATTCTCTATCTGTACTGTGTTGTGTTGTTTGTTCGTGTTGCACTTGTGTCTTGTATGCACTGTCTATGTTGCACCATGTTCCTGGAGGAACGTTGTTTCGTTTCACTGTGTACTATGTATGTAGTTGAAATGACAATAAAACCCACTTGACTTGACTTGACTTGACTTGAGTGTCCACTGTGCTGTAGCTAACACCCACGCAGAGTGGCTCGGGCAGCTGGCTTGACTTGGGTTTAACCAGCTTTCAGAAATATAAACTCACCGTCTTTATGTAGAAGTAGACGACCCACCTTCCCACTATGCAGGTACGGATACACTTCAGTACTTTTATACTTTTTCATTGCCGAACCGTCTACACCTTCCGAGAGTACAAAATAATTAAAAACGTCGCCGTAGGTAACCTCAGACCACCCTTTCATATAATCCACCCACTGTGTTATTAACCTTGGATGAGACAGTGTTGTCCCATTCCAAATTCTTATTGCTTCTCTGGTCTCCTCCCATGTAACCGTACTCATTTTGGTTAGCTGAGCGGAAGTTCTAACACAAAGGCAGAAGAAACACAAGCTTGAAAGTGGGTGTGGCCAAATACGGTGAATATAAACATATAAACACTAATGTTTTTAGTAATGGTAGGTTGAGTGTTCCTTGTACATTTACCACATTAGTTCTCTGAAAATCTCTTTTCATATTCAAACTAAACATATTATTGTAACTGAAATATCCCTAAATGAATCCATATTGAATTGAATCGAATCGGAAATTGAATTGAATTGGGACCTAGTGAATCAGGATCGAATCGATCCAGGAAATCAGTGCGATACCCAGCCCTAGTCAGTAGTGTGGTCCATAATGTCAGCTCTTGCATTGTTAACACGTGTTAACGTAGATGATATATATGGCACACCCTCACCGCAGTTACAGTCAGATGCATGTACACACTGTAGCATTTAAGGTGGAACTTAATTTTTGATTTAAGATTAAATTTAAGATTTGATTAAGAAGCAGGAGAACAAGAAGCCAATTTCAGCCTTAAGTTTGGTTTCTTGGGAAGAGAATGGAAAGTGCAGACACCCCCTTTACAGCCTGTTGCTCTGCTGTCTTATGTATTTGTGGGGATTAAATATTAATGAGCCAAGATTGTTACATTCTACAGTCTAGGATTTTGGAAACGCTTTTTTTTACAAAAACAGGATTTGTATTTGAAGGAGAAGACAGTGTTTGAGATTCACGGTATGTACTGAGCTCTCCTTATTTAACACTGATAATGTAAATATAGTTATACATTCTATGACACCTATTATAATATTATTATCATAATATTATTATTATTACTCGTTTCGTTTTAATATACCACCAGCAGATTTTTTCTTACATTGCTGTTTATTGTATCATTGTTTTTATAAATTTTCATCACTGTTACCATTCTCATGTAGGAACACTCAAACAGAACTACGGTAGTAGAAGATGTTAATATTGTAGAAGATATGCGCGCCTCTCCAAAGCAAATGCTATTTAATAAGAGCTACAAATGGGTTTTAATTTGCTATTCTACGTGTAGCTGACATTTAGATGCACTGTTCAAGCGCTGACTTCAATCACAGAACACGCAGGCAGTCACAGCGCTTGGTAGATAACTCTGATGCAACACAGTGAAAGAGCAAATGCAACTGACACAGTGCAGTCACTCCCTGTCAGAAGCTCTGCTGTTCCCAGTGCTGTCACGCTTCATTCTGCTCCTCACTGCCTTCCCTTTACTCATTCTTCAACCCTCTCGAGCAGCAGCACCAGTGACTGGCTAATATCTCTGCAAGCGTAACTGGGACACTGATTCACTGATTGCGCTGAGCACAAACAAATAGCGTTGTGTGCAAAGTTTACGAGGAGGCTGAAGAGGAAAAAACACTACCTGCGTGAACGGAGAGCGGCTCATTATCATAAGAGATGAGCTGTCAAACTTGTGTTGCTTCACATGCTGCAAATCCACAGAGACTGGTGTTTAGCCCCGGGCTAGCAGGGCCTCCAGCTGAGAAGCTAGTTTGTGTTCTCAGTATGTGGGTGTTTTAACACCTTAAAATTCAGAAGCAAACATCTTCCCTTCGACTGCCAACGCACGAAACGTGCGAAACAGCAAACACGACAAAAGTAAACAGTGCCAGCAAGTGATCAGCCTTTTCTTACGCTCCTCTTCAAAGCACTTCACTTGGAGACCGACAGCTGAATGGAATTTACGAGCTAGCTACATGTGCACAACCTCTTCAGGACAGACTTCTGCATGTTTCTCAATAATTGTTTTAAATTAGTGCTTCTCAAACTGAGCTACGTGTAACCCCAGGGGTACACAAAGTGACATTGACAATATTCTTTATTTAATTTCATTCCATTAGCTGGCTGCACAGTTACACAGCTACCTCTCTGACACCTGCATCATAAACAAGCTTTATATATTAAGGGTGATTGATTTTACAAGGCCAAATGTTTTATATATGCCTCATGTATGTGCGTGTATGTATAAGGAATGAGGGGGCTACACAGCAGCAGGTACACCTTGGGACAAAACTTTGGAAAACCACTGATTTAGATCCTAATGATACTTGAGGTTGTTCTAGAGGTCCCAGAGATATACTGAGAAAGGTATATAATGGTGTAACTGACAGCGATGACATTTCATCAACCAGCCCCGCTCGTTATTTAGTAACGTCTTATTAGCAGCATTGTTATTTAGCCAGGCTGTTTAAGGTCACTCCACTCATTCCCCAATACAAGCAACCACAATTCCTCCATGGCGTTTTTAATTGTGTCTCATCGGCTCATTTACTCCCCCAACCCCCCTCTTTTATGAATGAAGACTGGGAGGGAGGGGCTTCGCTCAGAGGAAGAACAGCCAGGTGTAAACATGCCGACTGTGTTTAAGTTAGACCTCAAGAATCTGAGCTATGCGCTGACAGCAATCCAGCACACACAGAGCCCCCCCGGCCGGAGTCTGCTACACAGAGTACTGCCTTAAGGCAACATCCTACATCCACAGCGCCCCAAATAGGTAAGTTAACAGTGGATGAGTAGGCAGTGGTACCCCAACGTATTGTGTTAACACATGTGTGTTAATGTACATTTGTACCAGCCTGTAATCCAGAATATTGGGCTTCAGTGGTTATACTGATATTTACATACATTAAGCTGAAGTTCACAGGTACAGAGTTACGTTAGCTGATAGATTTCCGAGTTTTCCGAGAGTATGTTCAGTCATTTTGGAGAAATAGTTTTAGGTAACACTTCACTTAAACTACATACCACAGACACAACAATGCTGTAAACACGTCAGACAGATACTGGTCGGTAAACATGTTACACATGTTACGGTTAACAGTGATTGTCATTACAGGTGCCATAATGTTTGATGCCATTAGGGGTGTGTTTAAAAAATCAATTTTTCAATTTAAATCAATCTTCATTTTAATAATCCTATATCGATCCGTATAAAATTAGCATCACAGCCCCCCCCGTCCCCCAGTCTCGCGTGATCAGCCATTGTTTTTCGCACAACTAGATCTGGCTGGGGGCGCACATCAGTTAAGCATGGCAGGAGCACAAGTGAAGGCGCCCCAGACCTTGAAAGCAGATGTCTGGCTACATTTTGGATTCAGAAACCATGACTGTATATAAACATATAAACACTAATGTTTTTAGTAATGGTAGGTTGAGTGTTACATACATTTACCACATTAGTTCTCTGAAAATCTCTTTTCATATTCAAACAATACATATTATTGTAACTGAAATATCCCTAAATGAATCCATATTGAATTGAATCGAATCAAATCGGAAATCGAATTGAATTGGGACCTTGTGAATCGGGATCGAATCGATCCGGGAAATCAGTGGCGATACCCAGCCCTAGATGTCACAGTTTATTTTGTGACATGCAGACACTGTATTCAGCATACTGTGATATGAAGCATGCACGGTGACGGTGGACTATCAGCACTGTTACTAACCAAAACAGCTACCTGAACGTTCTTAGACATGCACAGCAGCTTTACTAGCAGTCACGCTCTGATCACATGATGTGATCCCACCTCCAAGCAAACTTTGCTAACAATCGCAACAGCCACAGCACAGCAGAAGGAGGAGCGGGCAGACGAACGTTCTACCCATCAAAAAGAAGAGAAAATGTCACATGCTACTCGGCTAGAGGAGGGGTGGAAATTCTCGCACTAAGTCTCACTAATACACTCTTGCAGTGGCTAACTTTGTGTGTCTGTAAAGGGTACGACAGCACCTCAAATTTAAACAAAAATTTAAAACGAATCCAGTAGTTTACGTCAAAGTTGAATTATTTAACGGTTGATGCTCTGAACATTAGGGGGCTAACAGACCTTTGTTTAACAGTAAGGCAAAAAAGAACAAAGAAGAACAAAAATCTGGGTTATATTAAATCATGGAACAGAAAAGAACATGCTCAATTAAATCTTCACATAAAATAACATAGCAAGAGCTCAACAGGCTGGCAGAGGTGGCTGCAGACTGAGGGGGGATATCATGATTCTGTCAATCATTAAAACCGTACTACAGCAAATGAACTAAAGAACCTGAGCTGAATGTCTGTTCCAGTCTTTGCCTGCAGTCCATGATTATACTAAAACCATGTTAGTATTGAAACCAGCGCAGGACAAAAAAAAATTCACCATCATTTCTTTTCCCTCTGGCAGAAATTAGCGTTCTTGTCTGCATTACGCAGTGTTACATAAGCCCTGCTGTTGCCTGTTTGTAATAAATAAATGACACAGCGCAGTATATGCCATATATATGCAGGTTAAATACAGGTACTGTATGGCAGGGTTTTAGCTCCAGTCCTGACTGCCAACAGTCATGTAGTACAATGATTCACAGTGAGCATCAGTGTTAGGTAGACAGTTTTTTTGTTTTATTTTTGATTATGATATTATTGTAAATATTTAACACAAAATAGTGACACTTTATTTTTTAATTACATTAAAAACACATTGTTAAAATCATTTTAAAAACAGTGAACTGTGTAACATTTATTTAATTTCCAACATATAATTAGTCACTGTGTCTGTGTACACAGCTCTTCTAAAACTTTATGTTGGTTTGTCATGTCAATAGCAAGTAATACAAGACACTATTATATTAGATGATATAATTTGTCATGGCAACTCATCTCCCATGACATGTTTTTAAGAGGGTTATGTGAATGTTAAGTAGCAGGCTCCTGGTGAACTGTGTTCTATCACTGTGTGCGGTACTGTATTTATTAAAGGCGGCCCACCTGCACTGCTTATTTGCTTCAACCAAAAGTAATCTCCTAAAGTCCTTTCATCTCTGCTCTTACTCTTCCCTCAGTGGAAGTAACGGATGTGTGGATGTACGTACTATGTATGTACGAGTTTGTGTGAAAGTGAAAGAAAGAAAGACACAGACCTTTTTGAACAGCCGGATGACATCCTCGCTGATCTGAGCCAGGCGGACGATGACGTTGTTCATGTAAATGTCATTGAGTGTGGCGTGATCTCTGCTCTCTCTGCGAGTCTGATTCAAAACCAAATACCAGCAGTTTACGGAGGAGAGCAGGTGCTGATCTTTCCTAAAGGACAGAAAAGGACACACCAGAAAGATTTTAACATTTCAGTGGCCTGAGGATTACCTCCATGTTCAAGTTTAGAAGTTCACACACACACATACACACACACACACACACACACACATATATATATATATAAAACTGTGTGTAAAACAATGTTTGGAATGAAACCTATTTAATAACGTATCTGTGTTTGAACTATACATATATACATGTGTGTACATACATATATACATACATACATACATACATACATGTATATATATACATTAATACTAGTAAAGTTAGTATCAAAGTAAAAGTTAAAACACAGAAACACGTTATTAATTAAGTTACATTCCAAACATTGTTTTACACATAGTTCACTTTAACACACTTTCACTTACACTGCCTCACTTGTGGAGTTCCATAAATCCAAAAATAAAAGATTTTCTGCTTCTAACATTCCAACAATCCCAAAACTCACTTCATGATGAGGTCTGGGCTCTGTGAGATTTGTGTTCTAGTTCATACTTCTATTTCCTTTTCTCAAGAGTGGAGCTTGATTATCTCCTCTCTCTCAAAGCAATGATCGTTAAATATTGTTTATCTAATTGTGACAGGTTTTGCATGATTGTTAGGAATTCTTTTATCCTTGTATATTTTAAATCTAGCTTGAACGTTCTAGTTTTGGAAACTGTTGTTTTTTTCCTTTGCTTCACATATTTCATTACGTGAACGTTCACTACCACTAATATTCATATCAGCAACACCTTTGGCGACAGCTCTGTTGGGTTTTAAGATTTAAAGTTCAGTGGCAGCAGGATTCCTAAAGGACAAACTGAACAACTGACGGTGATGTGTTAGCGTTTGGGTGTTTTGTGTAATTATTGGTTACATATATTTCCTACATATTTTGACAATCTAATGTTAAATTCTTGTACTTAACAGCTGTCCTGACTGGAACATTATTAAAGGAAAAGCTGGCCTCTGACTTTTCTGTACATAAAGCACATACATCTTGACTACAGCTGTTTGAGACCAGAACCTCCCACCACATCTAAATAACTGTTTGGCATAAATCACATTTTGATGTCCTTTCAGTTCCAATGTCCTCAACAGAGTCGGGCTGGCCTCCACTAATATCCTTTCTCTCTGTGCCTCCATCACTTGGAAAACCGCACCAGCACCTCATTCAAACGCTCCTCCTCCGCTAAACACATGCTTTTCCACACAAACATGCCGTGTGACAGCACATCGATCACTTAATTCCCTTCACGCTGCTAATCATAATGACCCTGCGAGAGAAAACGTCCTAGCTTCAGCCTAATCGGCTTTCAAGACAGGCCGTAAGCCTGTTCTAACCAGCAACCCTGACTCGGTCTCCGCCTCAATCCTATCTCCTCCTTCAATCAATCAACAAGCTTGAGGATGAAGAAAGAAAAGAATGGGTGAGAGGAGAATCTCAAGGAGCGCAGAGATAGCAGGATGAGGTTTCAGATAAAGGACGGGAAGGCAATTACTTTGGGGAGTTCGAGGACATGAGAGAGAACATCAAAGCACGGCCTTCGGAGGGTTAGCGAAATGCTAATCACTGCTAATGAAGTGCGTATCTCTCTCCTGCAGAGTGAAGCTAGCATTATTAGCCTGCTAATCCGCCCCCGCCACCAGAGATGAACAGCAAACAAAGTAGCGTATGCTAACCACCCCCCGTTATTAATCTCTTAGTCTCTTGATCTTGCTGGCAAAACCACTAATCTTGTCCTCCATGTTAATGTTTGGTAGACCATATTTACAACACGCTGCGAGAATTACAATTCACTAAATGAGAATTTAACAGGGGCAGGGTGTGTCGAGACTCCACCCATCTAATGTGTTTTAATCCAACGAGTGATCATGTTACTTTTCATAGCTTATTCCGTAACGTACCTAAGTACCTATATTAAACACATTATGCTTAATGTATCTGCCTACAAGGATTAAGACGTGACACGATTGAGCAAAACAGAGAGTGAACACATAAGAAGACAAACAAACATAAAGGCCTTAAAGAACCTGATTGAAAAAGAACCAGTGTGGCCTTACGTGATCTTGTTACGAGGACACATATTTGGGAACAAATTGATAAATCATAGTTAGTGTTAGGCGCCGATACTGGCACTTACACACAGTATCAGTATTCGCAATAGAGAGCGCCGAAACCATGAAGCTTATTGACTAAATGGCTGCACGTGTTTCTGCATTGTCGCAATTTTTATTTTTTTATAGCTCTGAAACTTTTTAATGTGCAGTTACTCAACCAGTAAATAGGTTTTCTTTAAGGTTATTATATCTTATTCAGGATAAGACATAAAAAAATAGAATATACAAAAAGTGGAACACTATAAAAATCAGGTTTTATAGCCATATATCGAGCATTTAAGTCAGAGTTGATATCGGTATCGGTACTCGGTATTGGCAGATACCTAAAAAGCTGGTATTGGTATCGGTATCGGTAAGGAAAAAGTCGTATTGGTTCATCCCTAATCATAGTCATTGCTAAACCTAACTGGATTGTTTCTTCACCCAATGGCCATTTTGCCAATGTCTTCAAGCAGTTATTTCCAGTCATACGTGACCAGATTCCAATCTGTTTAAACAGAGATAGACCTTTGAACACCAAACTAAAAGCCACATTGAAAATCATTTGGAATGGCTGGTAAAATATTACAAATACTTTGTTTGGGTCAAGAAACACTTAAAACATGTTTTTTTCAGCTTTTTATGATACACTTGCTCATAACTAGCTCATTTTATTGAATGGTGGCATTTTCTCCAAAAAGAGATGCCAAGCATTCCTATTAATTTTCCAACCAGTGTCCTCCTTCATAATATCTCTGGCTAAACTCCTGGTGGTAGATTGCTGCAAAATTCAACACTAACAAGGGTATTCTGTCTGTAAACATTCCCAGATTTTTATAGCCTGTGCTCTTTTGATGTCCAAAGTACAATCGATAACACAAGCAAAACCAGCTAGTTAATGAAGCGCTATCGTTAGCTATCGGAATTATTTTCCCTTTTAGGAGATGTTTTATTTTTTTGTTCTCTGCACATACGACCCATATCCAGAGGCTTAACTGGTGTTTTTGGGGCGCTGTTCAGTCTTACTAACCTACATTACATTTGTGGGCTTGTTATCTATAGGAGCTCCATTTCAGTTTAGACATTTAACACTTTGTTTTATTACTTATTACTCAATTTTCAGGCTTGACCCCGGACGTTCTCATTTTAAGACCACTTCTGACCCTGTAAGGGTGGAGCTACCCTACTAAATCAAAATAAAATAAAGGTTTCTAAATAGTTTTTCTTTTCCTAATAATTTTGTCTTCTTTGATGCCAATATCACTAATGAAACCATCAGAATGAGCCGATTTCCATATATACTGTCGCTGTACAATAGAAAACAAGTATCTCTAAAATAGCTGTTTTACAGGAACGGGCAAGACAGATGTCGTGTTCAAATGACGTAGAAAAAAATTAATAAATAAAACAAAAATGGAGATACATATTCTTCTGTATCTCCATTTTGTGGTCAACAGAGAAGTCAACAGTGATGACTTCTTTCTGATAATCTATTTTGTTTCAAAATGAGCCATTTTTAGTAGAAGACTTTAGCTTAAGGAGATCATCAAAAACTACTCAAACATTTCTTCACCCCACAAGACGAAACACACTGCTAGAGACGTCACATCACACCACGCGAGCGAGAGCTATTCCAGGTGGATTTGTTACAGGATTCAGACTCTTTTTAAACCCTCCGATATCTCACACAGCATGAGATCAGCTATAAGAGCAGTGTCGTCCCTTTACATTATGTGGAGGTTCCCCACCCACTAAATGGTTCTTTAGAGAACCAAAATTACCACTTTTCTCAAACAGGGTAAGACTTCTCCAGCTCTTCTTTGTCTCCACTGCGAGTGTTCTGTTTAGGGGGCTCTGGTTTGGAACTGGGTAATTCTTACTGAGCCTCAGGCTAATTCTTCTCAACACTGTCAATAAAAAATAACTTTTCTCCATCCAGAACTCTCAGACTGACCTTATTCTTGTTCTGCCTTCCGTTTTTCCCCCCACATTTGAGATCAAGCCAGAAAAATCACTCAAAAGCAGTAAAGAAATGAATAAAAAAGCAGGACATATATATCAAACGACTAGTCAATGAATAATTAACATCTCTGCTTTCATAAAGTGGAACTCAATTATGCAATTCTGACTCCCTCCCCATACAACTGGACCTAGTTTCAAATGAAGAGTTTAAAATGCAAGTTTAAAAATAAGTTAGACCTCATCACATTGTACTCTGACTGGCCAATTTATTAAGTACACCTACCTTGTATCTGCACTCAGTGCCTATTATTTTATAAGGTCCAATTACAATACAGGAGCTCTTTGTTGTTCTACTACTACACACTGTAGTCCATCTGTTTCTCTGAATACTTTGTCTACTATCCCTCTTTCACCCTGTTCTTAAGAGGCTAGGACCTTCTCAGGACCACCACAGTGTATTTTTTTGTGTGGTGGCTCATTCTGCATTGACACTGATGTAGTGGTGGTGTGTTAGTGTGCGTTGTGCTGGTATGAGTAGATCAGACACAGCAGTGCTGCTGGAGCTTTTAAACACCTCATTATTACTGCTGGACTGAGAACAGTCCACCAACCAGCAACATCCACTCAACAGTGTCCTGTGACTGACGCAAACTGTGCAGCAACAGTTAAACTACTGATTATTATATTACATGAACATGAGAGAAATAAAAAACTAGATACATCTAATAGACTGGACAGCAGTGGAACACGAGCTGAGAATAATCCACCACACAAATAATACCTGCTCTGTGGTGGTCCTGACCGTTGAAGATCACATACTTTCTGAAGATCAGAAAGTATGCAGTGAAACAGAAGCACTACAGTCTGTAACTGTACAACTACGAACGCCTGTAGACTGTAAAGTGGAGCTGATGCAGATTGATACAAGGGGGTTCATGAGTTCCACCTTAAACCTTTAGCTGGAATTAGATGATACTAAAAAGTACTAGTTATACTTAATGACACTGAGAGTTTGATTGTGTTAAATCTGCCAATATCTAGTGTGAAATGACCTAGAGCTTATTTTTGGGTTCCACTGTAGAGTGGACTGAGTTTCAGATGAGTCCACCCTACAAAAACGCTGAGCACACGAATCTTTCTCATATAACTCCATATAAAATATTTATCTGCCTGTGAAAAGCCCTTTCCGGCTTATTAAAATACCGTCAGCTGTTTTGGTGAGACAGCAGCCTCGGGCTAGCTACATGTTGCGCTTTGCTAACTCTATAGTTCCTGACAGCAGGGAGAGCCCTGCAACTTAGCGATAGCCTCGTCCCTTCTTCCACTAAAACTCGGACGCAGTTTTATTCTTTGGAACCTACTGCATCCGAATTCACCTGTGAAGGACAGCCCAGCTCAAACGTAACAACAAAGGATCAACACTAGCCCATGCGTATATCTTCATGTGTGTTTCTGCCTATGAAGAACGTAGGAAGTGTCATATTATGATAAAAGCGTGGAGGCTTGTTAGCGTGCTGGACTGGACAGGCCGTAGTGTTCATGTCCCAGTTCCGAATTCCCCAAGGAAAGATCTCATACCATACTCTCATTTGACCGAAATCTAATCTTACAAGGACACCAATTATCTGTTTTTAGCCGCGCTCATGTCCTGGTTTGGAAAGCAATTGAGGGCAGCAGGTTGACTGTTAAACTGGTTAACAGGAGCTCTGAGGGGGCTGCCTATTTTAACGCCCCTAAAAAAGACACAGCGTGGTACACTCACACAAACACGCTCACACGCTTACCATCTGCTCTATAGTAGGGACTGGAGTCAGAGTAAGACTGATTTTTTTAATTCCACGTCCGCTCCGCACCAGTTGTCTCACGATTCAGCTTGCTTCTGAAATAATCATGACTGAAAATGACTGGTATATGTCATATGTATTGCCTTTAGTTAGCTTAGCAGTGGAAGGCACTCTAAAGAAAGGTGAACACTCCACAGTTGAGGTTGACTGACCCTCTACAAGCTCTGCCATTTTTTTGTTTTAATTTAATTTAATTTTTTTTTTGATTAGTGGGATCTTTCTACATGTACATGTAGTCACACTGGATTGGTTTACCGCATGCACTGGATTGGTTTACACTGAAATCAAGTCCTGCACCGTGACACATTATGTTGGGTGCCGCGACTCACAGGGGAACGTGGATCCCTACTTCCGTACTTCATTGCCCCGTCTATATGGAATTTTAAAAATATGAAAAATACTGTTATACAGGTAGTGTAGGGACAGTGTATGTAATAATAATAACATTTTATTTGAAAAGCGCCCTTAAAGACACCCAAGGACACTGTACAATAAATAGCACCAAGTATAAGAGTAGGAAGACATAAAATCATCTCATCTGTATGCTAGTTTAAAAAGATGAGTTTTAAGTCTAGTTTTAAAAACATCTACAGATATATATTATACTATACTATTCCACAGCACAGAACCTGCCACACAGAATGCTCTGTTTTCAGTGGTACTTAACTTAAAGGGTGGAACCACAAGCAGATTTTGGCTGGAAGATCGTAGAGTACGCTGTGCTGGGTGTAACGTGGTACAAAGTAATAATGTTTATTGTGGTTATATGTGTGTATACATTATAATAAATGCTTGCAGGTTGTTCTCATATGCATGTACCCTCCTGTATTGCAAACTGTATATCATGTATTGCAGTGGTTCCTGAACGTCCTGCTCTTCCTACTTTAAAGCACTCGCTTCATGTTAGGAAGGGCTTTTTTAATCAGCAGGTTCGCTGGATAAGTGTTAGAGCAGTGAAAACACCAAAATATCCAGAGCTGCAAATCTCTCACGTATTATTTCTGAGTTGCGTGCCGCAGTGAGTTGTCTGACCACTTCTCAAATGGCAACACACAGAGTCCCACCAGACCACACAGTCAAATGACCACTCACTTTCTCCATTTCTCCGGACAGACCAGCAGCCAGTGGGGTGAGTCACCAGCTCTTAAAAAGCCTGGATAATGACTGTGTGTGTGTGTGTGTGTGTGTGTGTGTGTGTGTGTGTGTGTGTGTGTGTGTGTGTGCTGTATGTGTGTGAATCGAATGGGGTATCATTAGTGTGGATTTGAGAGCAAGCAGATAGGCAGAGTCTCCTTAGGGAAAAGCCTTACTGCTGAAACAAACAAAGCAATATTCCAGCATCTCTGTCTGCCTCACACAGCCACACACATAGCGCTTATCACTCACGGACAGTTTTACACCAGCACTGCTAACCTGATGGCCACAGTGCCTGAACGCTCAAACCTGTCCTATGTAGCTATATCAATATAACGTCGCTGTCCAATGAAAAACATGTATCTCCATTTTTGTCAATTTTGAGTTTTCTACATTATTTGAACACGCCAATGGTTGTTTACATTGTGTGAAAATTTCATGATGAATGGACCAATAAAAATGCACTAAATTAGCTTGGAGAAAATTCTGGTTCAATTGACTTACATTGAAAAGTAAAGTAAGTTTTTGGTCTATCCTTGTGTTTTATTAGACAGCGCTGATATACTATTTGTTTGCTACTGTGCGTTCTCAGTGCTGTTGTGTTTATTCTGAAATGGGGAGAACATGACACTAAAAACAAGTTGACTTGTTATTTCATTCTTGTTACAAAAAGAACTACAATAGGGCTACGAGATAGTGACATAAAAGGTGATGTTCAGTAGAGCTGCTGGATATCCTGATGAAATTAGGGAAGCAATACATTTTTATTAAAATAGTTTGTCTCTGACTGGAAGTGACACATTTTTTTTTTTTTGCATCTAACTAAAGACCACCAGCCAATTTCCAAAGTTACAGCTATGTGCAGCTCAGACTGCAGCTAGACAGGCACATTGTTTAAGAAATCTTTAAGAAGGGAGTGGTAAGCAGATGAGAGCTACACTAACAGTTCTAGCTAGGCTGTATTCTTAGTTGTAATTTAAGCAGAGCTGCTGTTCATTGTTTGAGCTGAACTGTAACAGTCCATTTGGTTACTTGTCTCTGGCTTTGGACAGCAGTGTTCAGTCCCAGCACGAGAAAAGCTCTTATGAGGCTTCTAACAGTTTGTGTTGGTAATGTAATGGTGACTCTCTGGTGCTCTGGAATATGAGGTAAAGTAATCTGTTCTGTTGTGACCACTTAATTGCGCAATTACTCTTTATTGCGCAAACTCAGATTGCGATAACGATTAAAATACGAATGTGTGTGAATGTAATATCAGAATGCTTGTTTAAAAACTATCACTATGCATGTGATTTAAAAAGAAAAAACATGCACAATAGAACTACAAGTTTAACTACCACACCAATAACTCTGGCAGCAGATTTTAATGAGTACTTCCACTGTATTGCTTATTTAGTGTATAGGTAAAAAAGCAAGTTTTCAACCAAGGTACACAACCCTTAGTTGATATTAAACATTATAGAGGACCCATTACTTTTTCTTCCTTTTCCGTTAGCGTGTTGTAGCTTTTTGTGTTTGTAAATGGTCTGCAAAGTTATAAAGCCCAATATACATGTGACAGGGGGGAAACTCTTTCATGCAGAATCTTTTCTCAGCTGCCTGAAACGCTTTGTTGGAATTCCAGCCCTTTTCCCTGTTACAAGATGATGTCAGTTTGGAACACAATCATTAACTTATCACTCTGAAATGTCCTGCTAACAGTCATGCTTGCGAAGACGGAGCAGGTCTATCAATTTGTTCTACCTGACTTTCAGGATCGGACTCTGGGTTAAACTCATACAGCAGAACCGATGCCATTGTAAGAATGGCCACAGCGGTGTGGGGGCTGAAGATATGGGCTAGTAGGACGCCACTCTTAGCTTTCTAACAGGTACTTACAATAGAGCCTATAAGCAACATTATCATTAAATTGTCCAGCATTTTACATTTAAAGAGGAAACAAACTAAAAGTTTACTCTCTAACACCTATTAAAAATAAGAAATGGTTAAGATTTTAAGAAATATACTGATATAAAAGGAAAAGAAGGATTCAATAGTACTGAAAAAGCACTGTCACAGGGAACAATGCATTCCAGTATTGTAACAAGAGCAGATGGTACATTTGGTACATTTCACTACTTTTTAAACAGCTCTTCACCAAAGTGTCTGAATAAACAGCCGTAGATATGCTAAACAAGATAAAGTCAATATTCAGTGTGTGCTCATGTGAGGATTTTTACAATGATTGCAAATATATACATGCGTGTGCTCAAAGCTGTAAAGACGTCTAATCCCATCCTATATGGATGAATGGCTACAAATGCCTCTCAGACTACGTTCAAAGGCACTGGAACCCAGACTCTTACTCAACCACAGCAGGCGTCAAACACAGTCATATAATCGCATATATCCTTTCACTTCAGTAAGAGATGCTGTTGTTTTTTTACCCTCAAAGCTCAATAGAGCTTCGCCAAAAGGCTTTTCATCCAGTTGCTGGTGGCTTGCTCAAGCTTATCTCCTAGAAGAGAAGAAGCAGGAGAATCAAACACATATCAAAGTGAGACTGGTTTGAGGGAGCACAAGCCCAGCTTTATGCTTCAAATGCATTTCCAGCCTTTTAAGCTTTAGTTCAATAAGCTCCAGCTGTGATTTGCACATCTTACGACTGTTTTCAGTCTCCATACATACACACATACATGCATACTGCTTGTAGAAAAAAAAGCTATTTTTAATTAAAAAAAAAAGCTTTAATACATTTTTAATAAATAAACAGGGTTTTGATGGTTTTAATAACTTCATAGTTAAATGCTAACCAGCTTTATTTTTACAAATATTTAAGTAGATATTTAATTAAAACAATAAACTATACAATAACAAAAATTTAACAGCAGCGATAAATTCTATAAAGGATATAAGTTCTATAAAAATCTTTTTTTTTTTGTTAGTCAGTCAGCTCAAGCCAATCTATTGCTTATAACAATATTGCTTCACATAAACAACCCACATTTTTATTAGTATCGGCAAAAATATCACAAAAACATAATTGAACACCACGAACCAGGCAAAACCCAATCCTAGTCCTGGACACCTATTGCCCAGTACACATGGCTCTTAATATTCAGAAGCTCCTGACAACTACTACTATACTACTATAACCTGCATTAGATGGGTTAAACTTGAGTTTGAGCTAATCTCTTAGACAGTTGTGCCACTGGGAAACCTAACACACGACAACACCTGTCAAAATTTATGAAAGCAACTAATAACAAAAAACAAAAGCTAATAAAAACATAAAATGTTTCCTACTCTACTTTTAACACCATTTCCCACCCAGTCCATACAATCCACTACTATTCCCTACCCAGTCCATACAATCCAATACTATTCCCTACCCAGACCATACAATCCAATACTATTAACTACCCAGTCCATACAATCCAATACTATTCCCTACCCAGTCCATACAATCCACTACTATTCCCTACCCAGTCCATAAAATCCAATACTATTACCTACCCAGTCCATACAATCCACTACTATTATCTACCCAGACCATACAATCCAATACTATTACCTACCCAGTCCATACAATCCACTACTATTCCCTACCCAGTCCATACAATCCAATACTATTACCTACCCAGTCCATACAATCCACTACTATTCCCTACCCAGTCCATACAATCCAATACTATTACCTACCCAGTCCATACAATCCACTACTATTCCCTACCCAGTCCATACAATCCACTACTATTCCCTACCCAGTCCATACAATCCACTACTATTCCCTACCCAGTCCATACAATCCACTACTATTACCTACCCAGTCCATACAATCCACTACTATTATTTACCCAGTCCATACAATCCAATACTATTACCTACCCAGTCCATACAATCCACTACTATTCCCTACCCAGTCCATACAATCCACTACTATTACCTACCCAGTCCATACAATCCACTACTATTATCTACCCAGTCCATACAATCCAATACTATTACCTACCCAGTCCATACAATCCACTACTATTCCCTACCCAGTCCATACAATCCAATACTATTACCTACACAGTCCATACAATCCAATACCATTTCCTCATCCAGTCCATACAATCCACTACTATTACCTACCCAGTCCATACAATCAAAAACCATTTCCTCATCCAGTCCATACAATCCACTTCTATTACCTACCCAGTCCATACAATCCACTACTATTACCTACCCAGTCCATACAATCCACTACTATTACCTACCCAGTCCATACAATCCAAAACCATTTCCTCATCCAGTCCATACAATCCACTACTATTCCCCACCCAGTCCATATAATCCAAAACCATTTCCTCATCCAGTCCATACAATCCACTACTATTCCCCACCCAGTCCATAAAATCCAAAACCATTTCCTCATTCAGTCCATACAATCTAATACTATTACCTACCCAGTCCATACAATCCAAAACCATTTCCTCATCCAGTCCATACAATCCACTACTATTCCCCACCCAGTCCATACAATCCAAAACCATTTCCCACCCAGTCCATACAATCCAAAACCATTTCCTCATCCAGTCCATACAATCCACTACTACTACCTACCCAGTCCATACAATCCAATACTATTACTTACCCAGTCCATACAATCCACTATTATTCCCTACCCAGTCCATACAATCCAATACCATTACCTACCCAGTCCATACAATCCACTACTACTACCTACCCAGTCCATACAATCCAATACTATTACTTACCCAGTCCATACAATCCACTATTATTCCCTACCCAGTCCATACAATCCAATACCATTACCTACCCAGTCCATACAATCCACTACTATTCCCTACCCAGTCCATACAATCCACTATTATTCCCTACCCAGTCCATACACTCCAATACCATTACCTACTCAGTCCATACAATCCACTACTATTCCCTACCCAGTCCATACAATCAAATACTATGACCTACCCAGTCCATACAATCCACTACTATTCCCTACCCAGTCCATACAATCCACTACTATTCCCTACCCAGTCCATACAATCCAATACTATTCCCTACCCAGTCCATACAATCAAATACTATGACCTACCCAGTCCATACAATCCACTACTATTCCCTACCCAGTCCATACAATCAAATACTATGACCTACCCAGTCCATACAATCCACTACTATTACCTACCCAGTCCATAAAATCCACTACTATTCCCTACCCAGACCATACAATGCAATACTATTAACTACCCAGTCCATACAATCCACTACTATTCCCTACCCAGTCCATACAATCCACTACTATCCCCTACCCAGTCCATACAATCCACTACTATTCCCTACCCAGTCCATACAATCCACTACTATTCCCTACCCAGTCCATACAATCCACTACTATTCCCTACCCAGTCCATACAATCCAATACTATTACCTACCCAGTCCATACAATCCACTACTATTCCCTACCCAGTCCATACAATCCACTACTATTCCCTACCCAGTCCATACAATCCACTACTATTCCCTACCCAGTCCATACAATCCAATACTATTCCCTACCCAGTCCATACAATCCAATACTATTACCTACCCAGTCCATACAATCCACTACTATTCCCTACCAAGACCATACAATCCAATACTATTAACTACCCAGTCCATACAATCCAATACTATTAACTACCCAGTCCATACAATCCAATACTATTCCCTACCCAGTCCATACAATCCACTACTATTCCCTACCCAGTCCATACAATCCAATACTATTACCTACCCAGTCCATACAATCCACTACTATTACCTACCCAGACCGTACAATCCAATACTATTACCTACCCAGTCCGTACAATCCACTACTATTCCCTACCCAGTCCATACAATCCAATACTATTACCTACACAGTCCGTACAATCCAATACTATTACCTACCCAGTCCATACAATCCACTACTATTCCCTACCCAGTCCATACAATCCAATACTATTACCTACCCAGTCCATACAATCCACTACTATTCCCTACCCAGTCCATACAATCCAATACTATTACCTACACAGTCCGTACAATCCAATACTATTACCTACCCAGTCCATACAATCCACTACTATTCCCTACCCAGTCCATACAATCCAATACTATTACCTACCCAGTCCATACAATCCACTACTATTCCCTACCCAGTCCATACAATCCAATACTATTACCTACACAGTCCGTACAATCCAATACTATTACCTACCCAGTCCATACAATCCACTACTATTCCCTACCCAGTCCATACAATCCAATACTATTACCTACCCAGACCGTACAATCCAATACTATTACCTACCCAGTCCGTACAATCCACTACTATTCCCTACCCAGTCCATACAATCCAATACTATTACCTACCCAGTCCGTACAATCCAATACTATTACCTACCCAGTCCATACAATCCACTACTATTCCCTACCCAGTCCATACAATCCAATACTATTACCTACCCAGTCCATACAATCCACTACTATTCCCTACCCAGCCCATACAATCCAATACTATTACCTACCCAGTCCATACAATCCACTACTATTCCCTACCCAGTCCATACAATCCAATACTATTACCTACACAGTCCATACAATCCAATACCATTTCCTCATCCAGTCCATACAATCCACTACTATTACCTACCCAGTCCATACAATCAAAAACCATTTCCTCATCCAGTCCATACAATCCACTTCTATTACCTACCCAGTCCATACAATCCAAAACCATTTCCTCATCCAGTCCATACAATCCACTACTATTCCCCACCCAGTCCATATAATCCAAAACCATTTCCTCATCCAGTCCATACAATCCACTACTATTCCCCACCCAGTCCATATAATCCAAAACCATTTCCTCATTCAGTCCATATAATCTAATACTATTACCTACCCAGTCCATACAATCCAAAACCATTTCCTCATCCAGTCCATACAATCCACTACTATTCCCCACCCAGTCCATACAATCCAAAACCATTTCCTCATTCAGTCCATACAATCTAATACTATTCCCTACCCAGTGCCTACAATCCAATACTATTTCCTACCCAGTCCATACAATCCACCACTATTTCCTACTCAGTGTCTACAATCCACTACTATTTCCTACTCAGTGTCTAAAATCCAATACTATTTCCTACCCAGTCCATACAATCCACTACTATTCCCTACCCAGTCCATACAATCCACTACTATTTCCTACTCAGTGTCTACAATCCAATACTATTTCCTACCCAGTCCATACAATCCACTACTATTCCCTACCCAGTTCATACAATCCAATACCATTTCCTCATCCAGTCCATACAATCCAATACCATTTCCTCATCCAGTCCATACAATCCACTACCATTTCCTCATCCAGGTAATACAATCCACTACCATTTCCTCATCCAGGTCATACAGTCCACTACTATTCCCTACCTAGCTCCTACAATCCAATACTATTCCCTACCCAGTTCATACAATCCAATACTATTCCCTACATAGTCCATACAATCCACTACTATTCCCTACCTAGTCCATACAATCCAATACTATTCCCTACCTAGTTCCTACAATCCAATACTATTCCCTACCCAGTCCATACAATCCACTACTATTCCCTACCCAGTCCATACAATCCAATACCATTTCCTCATCCAGTCCATACCATTCACTACTATTACCTACACAGTCCATGCAATCCAATACTATTACCTACCCAGTCCATACAATCCAATACTATTACCTTTCCAGTCCATACAATCCAAAACCATTTCCTCATTCAGTCCATACAATCCACTACTATTTCCCACCCAGTACCTACAATCCAATACTATTTCCTCATTCAGTCCATACAATCCACTACTATTACCTACCCAGTCCATACAATCCAAAACCATTTCCTCATCCAGTCCATACAATCCACTACTATTCCCCACCCAGTCCATATAATCCAAAACCATTTCCTCATCCAGTCCATACAATCCACTACTATTTCCTACTCAGTGTCTACAATCCAATACTATTTCCTACCCAGTCCATACAATCCACTACTATTCCCTACCCAGTTCATACAATCCAATACCATTTCCTCATCCAGGTAATACAATCCAATACCATTTCCTCATCCAGGTAATACAATCCACTACCATTTCCTCATCCAGGTCATACAGTCCACTACTATTCCCTACCTAGCTCCTACAATCCAATACTATTCCCTACCCAGTTCATACAATCCAATACTATTCCCTACATAGTCCATACAATCCAATACTATTCCCTACCTAGTTCCTACAATCCACTACTATTCCCTACCCAGTCCATACAATCCACTACTATTCCCTACCCAGTCCATACAATCCAATACCATTTCCTCATCCAGTCCATACCATTCACTACTATTACCTACACAGTCCATACAATCCAATACTATTACCTACCCAGTCCATACAATCCAATACTATTACCTTTCCAGTCCATACAATCCAAAACCATTTCCTCATTCAGTCCATACAATCCACTACTATTTCCCACCCAGTGCCTACAATCCAATACTATTTCCTCATTCAGTCCATACAATCCACTACTATTACCTACCCAGTCCATACAATCCAAAACCATTTCCTCATCCAGTCCATACAATCCAATACTATTCCCCACCCAGTCCATATAATCCAAAACCATTTCCTCACCCAGTCCATACAATCCACTACTATTACCTACCCAGTCCATACAATCCAAAACCATTTCCTCATCCAGTCCATACAATCCACTACTATTCCCCACCCAGTCCATATAATCCAAAACCATTTCCTAATCCAGTCCATACAATCCACTACTAATACCTACCCAGTCCATACAATCCAAAACTATTACTTACCCAGTCCATACAATCCAAAACCATTTCCTCATCCAGTCCATACAATCCACCACTATTCCCCACCCAGTCCATACAATCCAAAACCATTTCCTCATTCAGTCCATACAATCTAATACTATTCCCTACCCAGTGCCTACAATCCAATACTATTTCCTACCCAGTCCATACAATCCACCACTATTTCCTACTCAGTGTCTACAATCCAATACTATTTCCTACCCAGTCCATACAATCCACTACTATTCCCTACCCAGTCCATACAATCCATTACTATTTCCTACCCAGTCCATACAATCCACTACTATTTCCTACTCAGTGTCTACAATCCAATACTATTTCCTACCCAGTCCATACAATCCAATACTATTCCCTACCCAGTTCATATAATCCAATACCATTTCCTCATCCAGTCCATACAATCCAATACCATTTCCTCATCCAGGTAATACAATCCACTACCATTTCCTCATCCAGGTCATACAGTCCACTACTATTCCCTACCTAGCTCCTACAATCCAATACTATTCCCTACCCAGTTCATACAATCCAATACTATTCCCTACATAGTCCATACAATCCACTACTATTCCCTACCCAGTCCATACAATCTAATACTATTCCCTACCTAGTTCCTACAATCCAATACTATTCCCTACCCAGTCCATACAATCAAATACTATTCCCTACCTAGTTCCTACAATCCAATACTATTCCCTACCCAGTCCATACAATCCACTACTATTCCCTACCCAGTCCATACAATCCAATACCATTTCCTCATCCAGTCCATACCATTCACTACTATTACCTACACAGTCCATACAATCCAATACTATTACCTACCCAGTCCATACAATCCAATACTATTACCTTTCCAGTCCATACAATCCAAAACCATTTCCTCATTCAGTCCATACAATCCACTACTATTCCCCACCCAGTCCATATAATCCAAAACCATTTCCTAATCCAGTCCATACAATCCACTACTACTACCTACCCAGTCCATACAATCCAATACTATTACTTACCCAGTCCATACAATCCAAAACCATTTCCTCATCCAGTCCATACAATCCACCACTATTCCCCACCCAGTCCATACAATCCAAAACCATTTCCTCATTCAGTCCATACAATCTAATACTATTCCCTACCCAGTGCCTACAATCCAATACTATTTCCTACCCAGTCCATACAATCCACTACTATTTCCTACTCAGTGTCTACAATCCAATACTATTTCCTACCCAGTCCATACAATCCAATACTATTCCCTACCCAGTTCATATAATCCAATACCATTTCCTCATCCAGTCCATACAATCCAATACCATTTCCTCATCCAGGTAATACAATCCACTACCATTTCCTCATCCAGGTCATACAGTCCACTACTATTCCCTACCTAGCTCCTACAATCCAATACTATTCCCTACCCAGTTCATACAATCCAACACTATTCCCTACATAGTCCATACAATCCACTACTATTCCCTACCCAGTCCATACAATCTAATACTATTCCCTACCTAGTTCCTACAATCCAATACTATTCCCTACCCAGACCATACAATCAAATACTATTCCCTACCCAGTCCATACAATCCAATACCATTTCCTCATCCAGTCCATACCATTCACTACTATTACCTACACAGTCCATACAATCCAATACCATTTCCTCATCCAGTCCATACCATTCACTACTATTACCTACACAGTCCATACAATCCAATACCATTTCCTCATCCAGTCCATACCATTCACTACTATTACCTACACAGTCCATACAATCCAATACTATTACCTACCCAGTCCATACAATCCAATACTATTACCTTTCCAGTCCATACAATCCAAAACCATTTCCTCATTCAGTCCATACAATCCACTACTATTTCCCACCCAGTCTACACAATCCAAAACTATTTCCTCATTCAGTCCATACAATCCACTACTATTCCCCATCCAGTGCCTACAATCCAATACTATTTCCTATCCAGTCCATACAATCCACTACTATTTCCTACCCAGTCCATACAGTCCAATACCATTTCCTCATTCAGTCCATACAATCCAATACCATTTCCTCATCCAGGTCATACAATCCACTACCATTTCCTCATCCAGGTCATACAATCCAATACTATTCTCTACCTAGTTCCTACAATCCAATACTATTACCTACCAGTCCATAAAATCCACTATTATTTCCTACCCAGTCCCTACAGTCCAATACCAATTTCCCATCCAGTCTATACAATCCACTACTATTCCCTACCCAGTGCCTACAATCCAATACTATTTCCCCATCCAGTGCCTACAATCCAATACTATTTCCTCATCCAGTCCATACAATCCACTACTATTTCCTACCCAGTTCATACAATCCAATACCATTTCCTCATCCAGTCCATACAATCCAATACTATTTTTTCATTCAGTCTATACAATCCATTACTATTCCCTACCTAGTCCATACAATCCTATACTTTTCCCTACCCAGTTCATACAATCAAATACTATTCCCTAACTAGTCCATACAATCAAATACTTTTCTATACCTAGCCCATACAACCCAATACTATTCCCTACCTAGTCCAAACAATCCAATATAAACTAAGCTGCACAAACAGCTTGTTCAGATGTTTCTATAATGTTAAGAGAACAAACTCGGTTACACACACTATACAGTCCAAATTATGTGGACACCTGACCATCAGACATTTGTGAGCTTGATAGAAATCCCATTCTAAAGCATAAGGAGTTAATATGGAGTTGGCCCCTGACTCTTCTGGGAAGCATTTCCATAAATTTTCAAACCGTGTCTTTGAGAATGTGTGCCCATTCAGTCAAAAGAGTCTGGCTCGCATTCAATGTTCCATTTCATCACAAAGGTGTTCAATGGGGTTGAGGTCAGGGCTCTGTGCAGTCCACTGGAGTGCCTCCACACCAAACTCATCAAACCATGTCCTTACGGACCTCGCTTTGTGCACCAGGGCACAGTCATGCTAGAAGAATAAAAAGCCTTTACCCAACTGTTGCTACAAAGCACAGAATTGGAAGCATATAATGTCTTTGTATGCTGTAGCTTTAGCACTTCCTTTGACTGCAACTAAAGGGCCCAAACCCTGGAAAACAGCCCCAGCCCATCATGGCCCTGGCCTCCATTAAAAAATACTACAATATTTGGTACATATAAAATGTTACACATGGCTCTCAGATGCAAAAATAAGTTCAGAACATATAAAATAGGATAAGGGCACTTAAAAATCAACACCCGCTGTGCCCTGTCACAGATATTTATCATCTGTAAAGAGGTGAGGTGACAGACAAGACACCAGCAAGACCTGGTGAATACAAACCCATGTCTTATTTCACAACTCCTGGTGTTGTACACTTAGCTTAGCACGCTACTACAGCTCCTGCAACATTTCAGAGAGACAGCACTGCCTGGGCTAGACACACACACACACACACACACACACACACACACACACACACATACCGACATCAGAAAGGAGACGGTTTGAATGATTCATCCTCTTACACACACACATGCTCTGAGGGTCTGGCAGTGTGTGAATGAAGGCTGGAGGTGGGAGGCAGGTGCTTGTGTGAGAGGAAAGCTGAACCAGAGCTGCAGTGGTTTGTATTCAGGCTAAGAATAGGCATTACAACCGGGTTTGCTCTCTGATTTTTAAAAAAATATGAAATATGAGAAAACATTATTATGAATAATGGCAAACATGCTATGGCAAAAATATTTGACATCATCACAAATAAACTCAAATGAAGTGATATGGCAGCTGAATGCAAGGTTTAATTGCATCCAGCCACCATATCCCTTTATATCATGTAGCTTAACATGAAATGTGATTGAGCTATGTCCTGTGATTCTATTCCACACGCTCAGGCAAAAGCCTACTTCAGATGCTCCCAAATAGTAAACCATTCCTTTCATTGCATTCTTTCAAATTATACAAGTCTTACTGCAATACAATAATTAACAAACAAATATTCAAATAGCCACGCCCACCCCCATTCAGTCTGCATGCAGAAACGGGCTGCAGTGATTGCCGGTTAGACTGCAGGGAGGAAAAAAATAAGCTACTGTCGTGTCCAGCCCAGCTCTGCAGGCAGCTACACACCACTGAGCTAAATCCTCGCCTCTTCCACTCGCCACAACATGAACATGATGCTCCCAGGATTAGACAGTCTGAAGGAGTTTCTCAGACCTACTCCACTTAATCCTGCACCCAAACTGTCCATGCAGATTCTAGCATGTTGCTTTACTGGAGCTCATATAGATACAATCCACAGTTGGTACTAACACTAACACAGCCACTTGTTTGTAACTGAATGTTCTGAATGGCCCAAAAATGCTCAGTTCTAAATCTAAAACCTGTCCAGTTTCTTGCGCTACACAAGAGTTTGGGAAAGCTTCACACTAAGTGTTGGAGCCTTGCTGTGAGGATTGCATTCAGCCACAAGAGCATTAGTGAGGTTAACAACTGGTGTTGGATGATTAGTCCTGGATCACAAACACCAGTCTAGCCAAAAGTACTCTTCCCAAAGGTACTGGGTGGAGTGGCATCACTCCAATGAATGCATATCCACTGCTCCACAGCCAAAGCGCTAGGGGGCTTTATATCCCACTAGTTGCTTAGCATAAGAACGGATGACCTTCGGCACATGTGCATCTGCTCCAGAGCGTCTCATTTTCTTTGCTTTTCTATTGAGGTTTGTGCAAGTTGTGCAGCACTGAACAACTGAACATGTCAGTATACTTCTGAACATATAGCATACCTACACAATACAACAGCAACCATCTTCTAACACATCTGCTGTGCACTACTGAACCATTTGTGTACAGTGATCGCCACTGATCTCCCGGATCGATTCGATCCTGATTCACTAGGTCCCAATTCAATTCGATTTCCAATTCGATTCAATTTGATTCAATGTCGATTCATTTAGGGATATTTCAGTTACATTAATATGTTTAGTTTGAATATGAAAAGAGATTTTCAGAGAACTAATGTGGTAAATGAATAAGGAACACTCAACCTACCATTACTAAAAACATTAGTGTTTATATGTTTATATTCACCGTATTTGGCCACACCCACTTTCAAGTGTGTTTGTTCCGCCTTTGTGTTAGAATTTCCGCTCAGCTAACCAAAATAAATACAGTTAAATGGGAGGAGACCAGAGAAGCAATAAGAATTTGGAATGGGACAACACTGTCTCATCCGAGGTTAATAACTCAGTGAGTGGATTATATGAAAGGGTGGTCTGAAGTTACCTACGGCAACGTTTTTAATTATTTTGTACTCTCAGAAGGTGAGCTTCAAAAGCGAGCTATTTCTCTGGATAAGGATGCTCTGGTGCTGGTTCTCCTCCACAGAATGGTAAGAGCAGACATACAGAGGTTTTGGTGGATGTTTTAATTTTAGTGCCTTTAGTCATAGACGCAGGTCCACTTCTTTGGAAGGCGGCTTTACAACACTCTGATCTTCATGTGCTGTGTTCGTAACACTGTTGTTCAAGCCAAGTTTTCCTCTTCTTTCAATTACTGACTCCCTCTAACTGAACATGTTATGCTTCTCATTTTATATGTTTATTGTCGTTTTGCTTGTAATTAGTATCAGCGTATTTGCAGGCTCACTGAAAGTTCTAACAAAAAGTAAACAAAGATGGCCCCCCAGTGTTGTCATGGAAAATAGCATGGATACTGTCATTGTTTCTGAATCCAAAATGTAGCCAGACATCTGTTCTGAGGGGCCTTCACTTGTGCTCCAGCCATGCTTAACTGATGTGCGCCACCAGCCAGATCTCGTTGCGTGAAAAACAATGGCTGATCCTGCGAGATGTGAGAATATTGCGAGAAATTAGCATCTTTTAAATGCTAATTGTAAAGATCTATCTTGGGTTTATATGAATCGATATCGGATTATTCAAATGAAGATAGATTTGAATCGAAAAATCGTTTTTTTAAAACACACCCTAATTAATGTATATCTTTAATTTCTTCCACGAAGACCGAATTAGTCCCACGCAGTTAAAATGACAACAACAAAAATGAGTCACTATTTTATCAATACAATTAATTTTTTTTACATTTAGTTCAAGTAAATAAATACAAAAGGCTGGTAAACACCAAGCTAGTGTATTGCGCAATCAGTGGTAGTTTGCTGACCTCTTAATGTAACTGACTGGCCACGTATATTTAGCAGTAATTACACACCCCAACACCAGAAACTGGATTCTAGGCCTGGATTGAAAGACCTCTGATATACGAAACAAGCCTCTGAATATTGATATCCATGTTTCTGCATGTAACCTTTTCCTCTGCTCCTGCCCTGCAGTCCCGTATGACTGGTTTCCATCTACATTAGTTATGACAGGAAATGACTGCCACATGTCAATTACCTTTAGTTAACTTTATTGTTATGAATTCACCTTTTTTCCACAGCAATGGCCAAATTACTGGCTAAAGGCTCTGTCATTCCCACAAGAATGCAATTCACACTTTGTTCAAGTGATTGGTTGCTTCTCATGCATCACTATTCAAACTGATTATTTCTAATAATCAATTGACTATTATCACCTAGCTACCTATCATCCAGCAACCGAAGCGCAGCTGCCCCACCAGCACCAAGCCATGGAGCAGCCTCAAAAGGAGCAGCTCAGGCTGGTTCCAGTCGACAGTTAGGAGTGGCTGAATGGTGTGCGCCAGGTTCCAAATACAGTCGTAAGAGTAACAGACATAAACGCCTGACGTTTGCCGTAACACGGTATCTTGTTGAAGAGATGGTTCCATTAAGCATGGTCGAGAATCCTGCATTCAAGTCAATGCTTGAGAAATTCAACAAGCAATACGAGTTGCCTGGCAAGACATATTTTTAGATTTGCCTTAACATTTTTCTCCATTTATTGAGAAAATTTTTTTCCATGACAGAGTAAAGGAGAGTAAAGGAGCGTTCCTATTGCGCTTCATTAGCCTCATGTGCTCCGCATTC